>OY728135.1:1970102820-1972602820 GCA_963277665.1 Viscum album
TTTGAAATGATTATAAGGGAAACCGTTTATGAAAATTGTTAAGTTGAATTGGTATGAGGTTCTAGTCTATGATACTGTGATCATTAACCTTATCTTGACAATGTTCTCTATCACTATATATTAGTTCTTTGGGATTATTTTTCCCTTAAAATCCATATTTTAATGTTTTCCTATGTGGAAACCTAGTTCTACATTATTTTGTTAATGTTTATTCTTCCAACTTTTACTTTTTATGGGATGTTTTATTATTCATTTTTACGATGTGAGTTTCAATGAATGAATTATAAAATGTTAAACTTTTGATGGCAGAGAATCGTTTTAAAGGTTAAATTAATTTTAAAAGGGGTATAATGGAACACCTTGAGATTTTATAAAATATATTTTTTAAATAATTTGATTTTGTTTCATTCCATTCTTTATATGCAATTACAATTTTAGACGAACCAGAAAATATTATATGTTTGTAACAACCTAGGCATTAAATTGGTGGGAATAAATATCAATAACTGATTTATTATATAAATATAAATCTCTAAATCAACATGAATGTATTGGTAATTTCTTATAAAATTATCACACAATATATAGTAAAGTCACTTTATCCTTCAAAAAAAAATGCTCTCTTTAAAAATGTGTTTTTCTTACTTTTATGATTGAATATTAATTTATAGAAGTTAAAAAAAATGTATTTGGAAAAATTAATTTCATTTTTTAATTTATATTTTCAAAATCATCTTAAATATATTTTTTGATAATTTTCTGAAAACATTTATATTTCAAAGAATAGTGAAAATACTATTTTTTTTAAAAATAGTATTTTCTTTTAAATTCTTTATAAGGTAAAATTATATTTTGGATTTATTTTAAATTTTAACTGTTTAATTTTTATTTATAATAAACAAATTATTGTTTTTTAATTGGTTTTTAATATTTAGTTTAGTATGAAAACATTTTCTATTGAAAATGGAATTTTCCAAATAATATTTGTTTTTATGGCGTTTTTTTCTATTTTATTTTAAATTAAACTATAAAACTCCTATATATTAAATTTCGAAAAATGGATGACGTATTTTCATTCAAAATTTTCAGATTTATTAAATATTTCACTTTTATTTTTGGACAATATGAATAGTAAATTTGGTAAATTTTTGTACCACAAAAAATAGTATATTATGTAATTTAGGTTAAAAATAAAATGATAAGGATTATAAAGTGACTATAAAACTTGTAAAATTTTTATTTTATGAAGTTAATTAGACTCATAATACATTAGGATATAAATTTAGTCGTTTAATAGACAAATTTCCATGAAAATGACTTATATATTAATTAAATCAAAGAAAGTCACAAAATGTAAATTTCTTTGTCTTAAATATATCTTATGTGTCCACATGGAATAAAGGTATGTTATGAACGAATAAAATTATCCATTTTTAAATAAATAAAATTACTTTCGTTATGTAAATTTATTTGTGAATTTTGGAGTTACTTGTATGAGATTATGATTCTTAAAATATTTTATTTAATGAAATTTCAATGATGTCACATTCATGTTATTATTGACTATATCATTTTTAATATGGTTTTATCTAGAATATATATTCTACTATAAATATTATTTTGAAATATAAAATATTTATCTACATTATGGTATTTTATTTTTAATTTTTAGTAAAGAAATAAGTATCTTAAATAATTACACAACAATGATGCAATAATTATTCAATTAATAAAAAAGCCAAATAAATAATATTAAAAATATTAAAATAAATATAATTTTAATTAATTAAGGTTCATAAATAATTTTATAGATTATTATGATATATTAGGGTTGCATTGATTTATTTTTTTCTTAGCTATCTTATTTTATTGATTTTATTAATTTCAATGTAACGAATAGTGTCAAAATTGACACTAATGATGTTTTATAAAAATAATTTTTTACTAATTTATTTAAAAATCATTAGAAATAAAAATTTAAAATTATATGGTATAACATATCATAAATGTTTTATTTATGGTCCAATTTACATCAAATAAGTAAAAATTAAAACCTTTTAATATAAGAAAATTTGTTACTATAGTTAAGATTATAAATAGGTTAACTAAGGGTTAATCAAAATGATATTGTTTAAAATAATGCCAAAACATGTTTAAAATAATTATTTTTATGCTATTAAAACCTTATATTATCATATATTCGAATCCACGTCGATTAGGTTTCATTTGGATTGAAAATAGTTTTATTATAATTTAATTTTTCTGAGAAATTCGAAAAGTTCCCTCACCTCAATTATAAAAGGACATCTCCTCCCTCACTTAATTACATAACCTTGAGCCTTATATCAAGACAATACCATAACAATTTATCTTTTAAACTTACCTATACACCTTATAGAGGTACTTATCTTCTCAAAAGACCAACTATAGATCTCTTTAGAGGAGATCCAAAGGAGACGTTTCGTAGAATAGGTAATCGCTCTAACCGATCACTTTCTTTTCATACCCTTCCTTAACTCCTATAAATATAAGTTATTTATCAAAAATTAATAAATTAATGATAATAAATATTATTAAATTTTATTATGATTATTGAAACATCATTATACACCACCTTTACTGTCAAACCAGAAGTGAAAGTATCGCACAAGCATACGTACGACTCACCGTTTCCATATAGCGATACCAGTTCATTTTTAATCCCCATATTTTATAGATGTGAATTATGATGGAATTTATTATTATATATTTTATATATTACATAGTTATAATTCTTTAATGATAATATTTCTATACATTATTATAATCCAAAAGTTTTAGAAATGACAACGTTGCTCATGCGTACATACCGACTACCACCTAAACAATGTGATGTGATTTGTTTTTTAACTATATTTCACATTGATGGTAATAAGAATTATTTTTATGAACATATATTATATATATAACATAATAATGATCCTTTAATGTTGTATTATCATTTATATTTCTTTCATTCCATTAGATGTAAAATGGAAACAACATTCATGCATACGTAATGCCTACCATCTCCATGAACAGTGTAATTCATTTTTCTATCTCTAATTTTTATCTAGTATTATAAATATGAATATAATGAATATATATTATTTTTAAACCATTATTATCATTATGTAAATCAATGTACCATGATCAAATTATAAGAACAGGGACTGTCAAATAGAAACATTCTTGGAAAATGAAGTAGTTATCACCCAGAACAGTGATCTTAATAAAAACATTATTCACAATTGAGTGATAAGATGTTATAAATTTATAATACATGGTATTATTAAATTTATATTATCGAATAATTTTATAATTAATTAATATTTATTATACATAATGTTTTAATGTGAACAAATAATGGAAAGACTTGAGGTAAGGGAATTATTAACTAAATTTTCATTCATTGGTTAAACTACCATTCCATCGATTATATCATTTTATGATAATGTATGAAATGGATTTTTATTATATTATGTTGTATATAAACTTTTTATTTGTACTTATAGTGAAAAAACATAGTCAATTCATTTTATGATATAATATTTGTGAGGGTTTTTCTTCACAATCTCATTATTATTCAAGATTGTTAATGTTTAAAGCCTCTATTTCGGAAAATTTATCTTTCATGTCCATGCTTTCCAAAAATGATTCCAAATTTATTTTTAACACTATTTAAGATTATTTTTAACCATTTTTTTATCTTTTTAAAAATCTATTTTAAAAGAATATTTTTTTCATTTTCCAAACATGGTACCTTATGACTTTTCTCACAAAAATACCAAATAAATATTTTGTAACTTATATAGAAGGATAGGATATTCCAAATTTAATGTTGTATTAATTTATTAAATATTCATTTAAAATATTACAAAGTTATTTTCAAATAAAGTATTATTTTAATTGCATTATTTTTAAAAAAAATGGAAGGAATATTTTATTCAATAATTATTTCAAGTGATCTCTCAAAATTATTCTACATCTAAGATATAATTGATTAATATTAATTTTTCTTTAATGGATATATTATTTAAGTGTACTGTCTTTATTCTTTTTATGTTCATTTTATCTTTTATGATGTCGTGATATTTGTGAAACCCATTTCTTGTCCATGGGCCGTGTTGAGAATAGTGTCGCATTTTTTTCAATAAGATGTAAATAAGGATTAAATTGTTAATAAGATGTCAATATGTGTATGAAAAGATAGTGAAGAAGTGATGATGTGTCAAAGAATGACACATTGTTACAACATTTTAAGAACCACATGCAACAATCTATTGCATGATGAAAGTGTAAGATCTATCCAATCAATTCTAATTGGATGAAGGTTGTGAATCAAATAAGACGATTTTTTGTGTAGATCTTCAAAGACCAAGACATGTGTTAAGGAGAATACATTGTTGGCTATAATTTTTCTATTCATTGTGTTTTAATACACAAGTTGTTGAAGAAAAGAAAATGAAGAAGAGGAAAAGAGAAAAAAAGGATGTTGAATTTAAAGAGATGTGGCTATGCTTGAAATAGTAAGGTGGTCATTTTATACTTAGAAGAATTTTTAAGATGGGGATTTACTTAATACATAGGCTAACAAAGGACCTCGACCTCATGCACATGAAAAACCCAAGGGTCAACTGTGGCAACCGGGTCCCGGTGACAGCACAACCACCCCGCCTTAACATGGCTGTCAGGTCCTAGCCCACCAGGTACCACCAGTTGCCCCACAGACACGTGGGGCCCACCTCAGGGTCAACCCATGTGCCCAAACGGGTCATGTGACTAATTAAAGTCCCCACAGGCCAACACTTGTCCTTTCCAGTGTGCTTTGTCCTCACTCACACACACCCTGGGAAACTTCCCAGAAGGTCACCTATCCTGATCACTACTCCAAGCCAGGCACGCTTAACTGTGGAGTTCTAATCAGACAGGCTTTCGAAAAGGAAGGTGCACCTTGTTGACATGAGTCATATCATTTAGTCATTTAACACTTTATCATTTAGGGATGTGACAATCACCCCCCCCCCCCCTTAGAGAACAACGCCCTCGTTGTGGGCCCTACAGATCAACCCAGGCAGTGCACCGCACTTAAGGTTGGGTTCCTTCTCTGATACCAAATGTGACAACCGGGTCCTGGTGACAGCACAACCACCCCGCCTTAACATGGTCATCGGGTCCTGGCCCACCAGGTACCACCAGTTGCCCCGCAGACACGTAGGGCCCACCCCAGGGTCCACCCACGTGCCCAAAAGGGTCATGTGACTAATGACAGTCCCCACAGGCCAACACATGTCCTTTCCAGTGTGTTTTGTCCTCACTCACACACACCCTCGGAAACTTCCCAAGAAGGTCACCCATCCTGATCACTATTCCAAGCCAAGCACGCTAAACTGTGGAGTTCTAATCAGACAGGCTCCCGAAAAGGAAGGTGCACCAGTTTCCCCACACACACGTGGGGCCCACCTCAGGGTCCACCCACGTGCCCGAACGGGTCATGTGACTACTGACAGTCCCCACAGTCCAACACTTGTCCTTTCCAATGTGCTTTGTCCTCACTCACACACACCCTGGGAAACTTTCCAGAGGGTCACCCATCCTGATCACTACTCCAAGCCAAGCACGATTAACTGTGGAGTTCTAATCAGGCAGGCTCCCTAAATGGAAGGTGCACCTTGTTGACAAGAGTCATATCATTTAGTCATTTAACCCTTTATCATTCAGGGATGTTACAATCACCCCCCCCCCTTTAGAGAACAACGCCCTCGTTGTGGGCCCTACAGATCAACACAGGTAGTGCACCGCACTTAAGGCTGGGTTCCTCCTCAGATACCAAATGTGACAACCGGGTCCCGGTGACAGCACAACCACCCCGCCTTAACATGGTCGTCGGGTCTTGGCCCACCAGGTACCACCAGTTGCCCCGCAAACATGTAGGGCCCACCCCAGGGTCCTCCCACGTGCCCAAACGGGTCATGTGACTAATGACAGTCCCCACAGGCCAACACTTGTCCTTTCCAGTGTGCTTTTTCCTTACTCACACACACCCTCAGAAACTTCCCAGAAGGTCACCCATCCTTATCACTATTCCAAGCGAAGCACGCTGAACTATGGAGTTCTAATCAGACAGGCTCCCAAAAAGGAAGGTGCACCTTGTTGACATGAGTCATATCATTTAGTCATTTAACCCTTTATCATTCAGGGATGTTACAATCACACCCCCCCCCCTAGAGCACAACGCCCTCGTTGTGGGGCCTACAGATCAACCCAGGCAGTGCACCACACTTAAGGCTAGGTTCCTCCTCTCATACCAAATGTGACAACCGGGTCCCGGTGACAGTCCCCACAGGCCAACACTTGTCCTTTCCAGTGTGCTTTGTCCTCACTCACACACACCCTCGGAAACTTCCCAGAAGGTCACCCATCCTTATCACTATTCCAAGCGAAGCACGCTAAACTATGGAGTTCTAATCAGACAGGCTCCCAAAAAGGAAGGTGCACCTTGTTGACATGAGTCATATCATTTAGTCATTTAACCCTTTATCATTCAGGTATGTTACAATCACCCCCCTCCCCCCCTTAGAGCACAACGCCCTCGTTGTGGGGCCTACAGATCAACCCAGGCAGTGCACCACACTTAAGGCTAGGTTCCTCCTCTGATACCAAATGTGACAACCGGGTCCCGGTGACAGCACAACCTCCCCGCCTTAACATGGACATCGGGTCCTGGTCCACTAGGTACCCCCAGTTTCCCCGCAAACACATGGTGCCCACCCCAGGGTCTACCCATGTGCTCGAACGGGTCATGTGACTAATGATAGTCCCCACATGCCAACACTTGTCCTTTCCAGTGTGCTTTGTCCTCACTCACACACACCCTAGGAAACTTCCCAGAAGGTCACCCATCCTGATCACTACTCCAAGCCAAGCACGCTTAACTATAGAGTTCTAATCAAACAGGCTCCCGAAAAGGAAGGTGCACCTTGGTGACATGAGTCATATCATTTAGTTTTTTAACCCTTTATCATTTAGGGATGTTACATTAACCATGCCCGAGGGAAACTATAAGGCTAGCCCTGCTAGAGGTTCAGGAGCTCAAGCTGTGTATAATCCCACAGGTGTGCACATGGTGGTGAACTCGTGCAACGGATGCATAGTTATCACTAGGAGCGCACTCGAGGAGTAGAGAGTGGATTCAGAAGAACATCCATAAGGTGAACACGGTACGTGGTGGTACTGTGAGGGGGGAGGAGTAATCTGGAATCAGGGCGTTGAGAGTTGATTGATAAACTGAATGCATCCCATGTGTTCGTTTCGATGGGGGATGACAAAAAATCATCGGGAAGCGATCTCAACCATCTGATGCATCACATACACACGGTATACCGTTTAATCAATTTTGGGAGCAATCATGGGCACCCAGGCTATCCATATGATCTTTGCTATTGGAGGTTGAAGCATTGATATTTGATCTCATCACTCCAGGAACCATTTCATCTCATTTGAAGTCTGTAGTGATCGTTAGGATGTAACGAACACATGCATGCACTTTCATTTGCATGAATGAATCGAAATAAAAATATTGTACGTGGACAAAGAAAATGGAGTTGTGAGGCCATGACATGAAGGTTGAAGCCTTTGGGAAGATTCTTTGCATGTGTTCCACTTCACATTCACATGATATTATCATTGAAAAAGAATAAGGCCCTCTTTTTAAAGGTAAACACCAATGAATTGTTCCATATCTCCATACCGCATTTAAAATATTCACACCCAAAGATCATGGGCCTTCGTAGATTTTAATTCCATGGATTTGAACATAGAGATACTTGTTGTTCCTCACCTATAAAAGGAGAGGAACTGCGCCAAAAAAATGATTCTCTAATATCATAAGAAGGATCTATTGTTTCTCTGAAGAAACAATGCTAAAGTGAACCTCTCTGGTTCAATAAAGGAAGGGTTCCATGCAGCCCAGCTATGAAACGAAGAGGTTTCGTGCATCACTTGTACAAAATATTCTTGCTCATCCCTTGAGTGAAGGATAAGCATGAACCACCCTATTTTTCGAAAGAAGACGAACATGTGATAGGTTCCATCGAACCCTCGTTGTTATTCGGGCATGAAGAAGCACCCGCTGGCACACAAACGATGCAATTCACCCTTGTGAAACTTTGCGAAGGTAACTGATCTGTGATCCTCCTTTTTTCATGAAGAAAGAAGAGGAGTTTTTAAAGGTACATTGTACAAATAAACTACCCTTGAAGAAGAATAAGGTAAGTGAGGCACTTTTTTTACAAATGGGGAAGAAAGATAGTGCATGCATGATGCACATTCATGAATATTCATGATTTAAGATGACCAAACAAGACAAATGGTAGATCACACATGTTCAGGTTTGAACAAGACTTATTCTGTAAAACACACATGACATATAAAATGAAATGAAATAAATAGAATATTGTGTGTTGGCTTTTGAAGAAGAAAGAAGGAAGTGATAAGAAAGATAAGGAAAATAGGGTGAAGACCGCATGTGTTCATGCATGCCCATGCACACAAAAAGACACTGAAAGGAAGAATTTATGTGTGTGAAAATTGAGTAATGAAAACGAGAGATATAGTGCATGTGAGTGAAACACACTTTTTGATTCTAAAATATTCTAGATACTATGTTTCTTGATTTAAAATATAGATAATCTGCATGCACGCAATCTTGTATAATCACATGCACTTGTGTCAATTAAGATGATGCCAAGTGAGCTGATCCTCTGTGTTTGAATAATCACATAAGTGTATGTGATTATTTCCAAGAACACAAGGATAAGTCTCAGTGCATTTAATTATTTCACTAAATAATAATAAATTGATATATACAAATACAAGAGGTTTTTGATCCCATGAAATACATGCATGATGTAGATGAGATTTGAGATTAAAGCTAGACAGAGTTAAAGAAGATATGGTATCTGAGTTTACAGTGCTTGAGGACTCAAGAAGATATACAGTGATAACCTAGTGCAAGATCATTCTTGCATATCAAGATTATTGAAGAAGTATTGTGCATCACTTTCACACATGCAAGTGAGGCCGGGTCTTCATCAGAAGAAGGAATAATTGCCTGAGAATTTTTGAACTGATGACTCATTAGAAAGGTGATCAGATTTATTGAGAAAGGACAACAGACCTTGCAAAAGGATATTAAAGATTCTTGAAGTGATTCATTAGAAAGTTTGATTCATAAATCTCATGATGTAAGATCATAAGATCCATCCACAATGAAACAAGAAGCATATCTTGTGAAAGAGATGAGGAATAAGTATTTCGTGGGACTCTAAAGCAGGCCAGTGGGACTCTGGTAGCACTGGTGGAAGCAGTATAAAGAACCTCTTGTGGGACTTAGGAGAGATACAGTGTGACTCAGTATCAACCATTGTAATCACTCATCTGATTATTGTGGAGAATCTATATTGGTGAGAATAACCAGCAAAACAAGGAGTAGGTCATCGAACTGAACCATGAAAATCTTTGTGTTCAGTGCCTTTAAATTTACTTCACCACTTGAGGTAAGGCTGAGAGACACCAGAAGAGTGGATCCAGGATTTAACCATCAATAGAGGTTTAATTTAAAATAATCAATTATTAAAAATATATAAAGGTATCACTGATTCACACATCCCCATATCAGCAATTCATACTGATTCGGGCACTTCAATTGGTATCAGAGCGAAGGTCAACACTGAAAGATCCAAAGAAGTCTTTATGATGTGAAAATTTTAAAAGATGAGTGAGAAACCGCAAATAGAGATATCTTCCAAGACTCAAAAAAATATAAATAAGAAACAAGAAAGTAATATGAAGAATAATCTTACTACAAATGAGAAGACACCTTAAAATGAAGGAAATATGAATGGTATAACATATGATAATACTTAATATTCTTAGAATGAAGATTGTTCAAGCTAGGATGATGGTAGATCAATTAGTGATATTCAAACTGCACTAAAATATCATCTAAAGAAATTCCCTAGAGAAGTGGAAAGACATATTTCTGTAAGAATTAGTAATCTTCAAGATGAAAATTTATTGCTGAAAGAAGAATCATATTCCATGGAAGATACATTAGTTAAAACGGTTGGCATATCCAATACTCTCGCAAAACTTGTGAAAGCTAAGGAAGAAACAATTTCTTATTAAAATGAAGGAATTGATGAATTTACTGAAGAATTGGAAGGAAGAATTTGTGAGAAGGAATTATTTGAGATTGTATTTTTAGAAACTTTCAATGCATTTGAAATTTTGCACAAAGTTTCTATAGTTGTAAAAGATATTCAACTGGAAGACAAAGCTAACAAGGAAAAGGATATTGAAATCTGTTTTCAATAATAAAGAAATATGCATGAATATCAAATGTCAAAGACAAGGGAGAATTGGGAAAGTAAGCTTACATCAGTTGAGGATGGGAAGAACTCCCTCAACATGAAGTGTTTAGAGTTGGAGGTGAAATTGAAGATTCAAAAATCACTCCAAGATGGAACATCACAAACAAATGAAAGAATAGATGCTATAACTAACGTTTTAAATGAGGAATATGATTCCAGGAGGAGTATCAAATCATTCTATAATACAATGGAAACATCCTCAAAGAAAAAGGTATCCCAAAACAAAGTTATTTCTCTTTTTACTAATATAGTTGCATCTGCAAGTACTGGTTTGAAGCTAAAAGATGGGAAGATGTGGATTGATAAAAAATTTGATACATCCATAAAAATTTCATGTATGGATGCTGGGATGAATAAAAACAACAACTTCCAAATATATGCTCCAAATAAAGAAATACAATTATAGAAAAAAAATAAGGAATCTAGCCATACAAATACTACTAGAAATAGAAAGAGATTTATTGGCTACTGTTGGTGGTGATGGAAGTTTGGGAATTAGGAAAAAGATTTCTATAATAATATGTCAGCATATGAAAATTATGTAATTCCTACATTTAGGGAATATAGACGTTAAGAGTTGAAGCATCTGGAAATGAAATGGAATAAAACACAGATGAAGAATAATTTTTCTATCAAGAACATATTTGAATATCTTGAAGACTTCTACAATAATTTCATCAGAAGTGGTCATATTTAGGATGATTTTTGGTTTAGTCTTACCATGCCTCATGCATAAGCTAATAATAAGTATATATAACAATAATGGTAGGAGAAAGAAAAAAGTGTTGAAAATCCTTCCACTGGGTATATGCAATACGATAAAGTCAGGAAACCAGTGAAAGAAATTATTCCCAATAAGAAGTTCAAGTCGGATTCCAAGAATGTCATCAAAGCCAATAAAAATGCTTATAATATGGAAGTAAAGGTCATAAAATGGATTAATTCAAACAATTCATGGCAATAAATGGAAGCAAGTTAAAAATAAAAGGAGAATCAATCCAGAAAAATATCAGATTGACTGAAGACATTCTTGAAGATAATCATAATAAGTTGTCTAAGAAATGAAACAGGGAGACAATGATGAAGCCATGTGGAAGCTCCAAGCCATAAAATGATAAGAAAGAGTTTTTAGTTATCTTTCCAAATCTAGGGTCAATATTTTGAGAACTGCACAGCACTAAAAATGATGTACTAGCTAAATCTATGAAAAGGAAAAATAGGTCGTTCCACATGAAAGAGAATTTGAATTTCATGAGAGGTTGTCAACACATGATAACCCTAGTGTCTCACAACAAATTTGTGGTGAAAGAAGGGTAGAAATCATAAAAATAAATGCATAAATATTTTACTAGTTCATCTGGAGATGTTGAAAATTGAAATACATACACCAGAGGAAGCTACTTCACTTCTAGCAGAAGTAGAGGCAAATAATCCACACAAGTTAAAGGTGAATGGAAATAAAGGTTCCATGCTGAAAATGAAAGATTATAATGTCAAATGGAGAGAATTCTCCAGCATAATGAGTAACGGACACATTATAGCTACAAGGAAAGGTTTTCTTGGGTTGAGAGGAAGTTCTCAGCCACGTTACTCCTACTAAAAATCTCACATGGGTTCCATATTATTCCCTTATATTTTTGATGTATATGTGTTCTTACACTGCAGGGAATTGAAGGTGAAAGTCATTCTCAATAAGATAATTGGAAGATCAAAGTGGAGAACAAAAATTTGGACTTATCATTCATGATTTTTTAATTACTTAAATTGATTCACAGTGGAAGATTATCAACATGCATATCTTCCAACTTATCTGATGATAATATCCACCATGGTAAATCAGAGGGATTTCACCCATTGAGGAGGAGAAAACATTAAGAAGATGATATTAAGTATTATGTCACGAAAAACCTTAAAATTCATATCATCTCAAGAAGTTTAAACTTGTTGTATTCCAAGAACACATTCATCCCTTGTTCTTAATTGTTTTTATCATGTCAATTAAGGGGGAGTTCTTGATTGATGACAAGAATGGATGAAAGGGTGAGCTTTATCTTTGAACTATAACTTTTTAATATGTTTGGTGAAGTATGTGTAGGGTTTTTCATTTCATTGATAAATCTGACTATTTTCAACACCTAGGAAAAGAGTTGATACATTATGAGCATGATTTCACATGTGTGGTTTTTTACGGACTTCATTTAAAACCTTGGTCATATCTCTCTTGTTTTTTACACTTCACTAGACCAAAGTAGAATTAGAGTTGATTTACTAAAGGCTCTTTCCTATGTAAACCATGTGACGTCATCCCTCTCTTAGAAATATTCAAGAAGATGTTATTCAAAGGGAGGAGAACATGTTTTGAACAGACCTGACTACACCTTCGCATTTGGTTTCCAATAAGGGGGAGAAACTATTGGCACACATATTGACCCATTCGAAATGTGCTTAAGTAATATTGACCACAAAATTCAAAGGGGATATTATTGAGCATGTTGTTTCATTTTATAACAATATAATGTCATTAATAAGTCAATTGTTAATCAGGGGTCAATATGTGTATGGAAAGACAGTTATGAAGTGATGATGTGTCAAAGAATGACACATTGTTATAAAATTTGAAGAACCCCATGAAATTATCTATTGCATGATGAAAGTAGAAGATCCATCCAATGACTTATAATTGGATGAAGGTTGTGAATCCAATCAAATAATTGTTTGTGTTGATCATCAAAGACCAAGACATGTGTTAATGAGAATACATTGTTTACTATAATGTTTCTATGCATTGTCTTTTAGTGCATGGAGAGTTGAAGAATAGAGAATAAAGAAGTGGAAAAGAGAAAGAATGGATGTTTAATTTAAAGAGAGGTGTATATTATTCAATTAGTAAGGTGGTAATTTTATACATAGAAGTCTTTTTTATGGGGCCTCACATAACAAATAGGACATCCAAGAAGGCTAATCGAGGACCTATACCTCAGGAAGATGCGGGACCTGAGGGTCAATCATGCCTGATGGAATCCCCAAGGCCAGCCCCGCAAGAGTTGCAAGAGTGTGGGCTATGTATAAGCCAGCAGGTGCTCTCACAATGGAGAAAACATGCAGTAGATGCCTAGTGGGTGCTAGGAGTGCGCCTCAGGAGTAGAGAGTGGGTGAAAAAGCACACTCGTAGGGTGAACATGATACGGTACAGTACCGTGAGGGGAGGATGAGTAATATAGAATTAGGTCAGAGAGAGTTGATTGATAAACCGAACACATCACTTATGTTAATTTCGATGTGGGATATCAAAAAATTCTCGAGAAGCGTTCTCAACTATGTGATGCATCGCAGACACGCTGTCCACCATCCGATCAATCGCGGGATTGATCGTGTGCATTCGGGCCATCCATCAGATATTCATGGTTTGGGATTGAGGAAGGGTCATCCGATCTCCTCAACCGAGGTTGTCTTCACCCTTCGGACACCCGCATGACACCCACGAATAAGTGCTCAAGCCGAACATTGATATCATCACTCCAGTAACCATTTCATCTCATTTCAAGTCTGCAGTGATCGTTAGGATGTAATGAACACATGCATGCAATTTCATTTGCATGCATGCACCGAAGGAAAGAGATTTTATGTGGCGGATGAAAACGGAGTTGCGAGGCCATGTAATGAAGCTCGAAGCCTTCGGGAAGATTCTTTTCGTGTGTTCCTATTCACATTCACATGTTAATATCACCCAGAAAGAAGAAGTCCCTCGTTTAAGAGGGAAACACTTTGTGACTTGTACCATATCTCTATCCCGCGTTTGAAATGTTCAAACATAAAGATCAAAGGCTTTAAAATATTTGCATTCAACAAATTTGAACACAGATATATGCATTGTTCCATGCCTGTAAGGGAGAGGCACATATCAAAAACATGATAATTCCATCTCATAAGAAGGAGTTCATATTTCTCCAAATAAATAGAGCTAATGCGAACCTCTCTGGTTCACAAAAGGCAAAGTTCTGTGCATCCCAGCTATGTAAATAATAGGTTTCGTGCATCCCTTATGTGAAAGAGTCTTTCACATCCCTTTCATGATGGAGAAGTGAAAACCTCCCTAGTTTACGAAATAATTTGAACACATGATAGGTTTCTTTGAATCCTCGTTGTTCTTTGTGTGTGAAGAAGCTCCTGTAAGCACAAAACTGATGCTACGAACTCTTGTGTTTCTTTGCGATGGTACCCAATCTGTGAGCCTCCTTTTTTCACAAAGATAATAAGAGGATTTTGTAAAGGTGTAGTGTAAAAATAAACCTCCCTTGGATAATAATAAGGGACCTGGGGAACATTGAGTTCACCTGAGGAAGAAAGAAAGTGCATGCATTATGCACATGCATGCATATGCATGATTTGAGGTACCCGAACAATCCAAAGGGTGGATCACACCCATTGGGTTTGAACAAGACATAATCATTAACAAACACATTAATTATAAAATGTAATGAAATAAATAAGATATTGTGTGTGTGCTTGTGAAGAATAAATAAGGAAATGAGAAGAAAGGGAAAGAGAAAGGGGGGAATAGTGCATACATTTGTGAATGCCCATGTACACATAAATACACTTAAAGGAAGAATTTGTGTGTGTGAAAATTGAGTAAATAAAAAGATAGATACTGTGAAAGTGAATGAAACACACTATTTGAATATAAAGTATTCATGATTCTGTGTGTCTGGGTTTACAATAAAGATAATATTAATTCATGAAATAATGCATAATCACATGTATGTGTGTCAATTCAGATGATGACAAGTGAGATAATCCTCAGTGCTTTAATAATCACATACATGTATGTGATTATTTCTAAAAAAACAAGAAGAAGTTTTAGTGCATTCTGTTATCGCACTAAAGAAGATGAAATTGAGATATCCAAATACAAGAGGTATTGGATCTCATGCAATCCATGCATGAGGTATACGATAATTGAGACTGAATTTAGAAAATGTTTAAAAAGATCTTTTACATGAGTTTGCAGTGTTTTAGGACTCAAGAATATAGAAATATCTAACATAGTAAAATATAATACTTTCCTATCAATATTCTTGAAGAACTAGTGTGCATCACTTTCACAGTTACAAGTGAAGTTTAGTCTTCATCAGAATAAGGAATAATTTCCTGAGCATTTTTGAACATAATACTAATCAAAAAGGTGACCACGTTTATTGATCAAGGACGACAGAACTTACCAAAGGCTATTAAATTTTCTTGAAGTGATTAATATTCATGTTTGATTCAGAATGGTCATGGGGAAGATTAGAAGATCCATCCACAGTGAATCAAGAAGCATCTCTTGTGAAAGCTAGGAGGAATAAGTCTTCAGGGAGACTCTGAAGTAGGCCAGTGGGACTCCAGTAACACTATAGGAAGTTGAATAATGAACCTATTGTAGGATTCATGAGATATATAGTGTGACTCTGTATCGACCATTGTATTTTCTCATCCGATTATAGTGTAGAATCTGTGTTGGGGAGAATAACCAATATAGCAAGTAGCAGGTCTTTAAACTGAACCTTGTAAATCCTTGTGTCCATTTCCTTTACATTTTCTGTACCATTCGTGGTAAGGCTGATAGATAAAATAATATTTTATCAAAGCTTTAACTAGCCATAGAGGTTTAATTGAAAAGAATCAATTACTAAAGAGATTTAATGAGATCCCTGATTCACCTCATCCCCCTCTCAGTGATTCAAACTGATTCGATCACTTCAATTAGTATTAGAGCGAAGGTCTCCTCTAAAAGATCCAAAGGATTCTTTATGAAGTAAATATTTGAATAGATGAGTGATAATCCTAAAATGGAGATATCTACAAAAAAAACAAAAAGTACTGAAAGAATAAATAGACAAGGAAGATGAAGAATAAGATTACTAATAATGAGAAGACACCTTCTATTGAAGGTAATCTGAAAGGTATGACATGTGATAATTATTATTATTCTTTTGATGAATCCTATTCAATTTGTGATGAGGATAGATCATTTAGTGATCTTCAAACTGCACTGAAAGATCATGTAATGAAAGTCCCTATATAATTGGAAAGACATATTTCTACAAGCATTACTACTCTTCAGGATTAAAATTTTCAACTGAAAGAAGAAAGCTGATGCCATCGATGATTCATTAGCTAAAAGGGTTGGAATATCCAACAATCTCAAAAAACTTATGAAAGCAAAGGAAGAATAAATTTATATTTTCAATGAAATAACTGATGATGTAATTGAATAATTCTTAAGAATTATTTTTTAGAATGAAATATTTTAGATTGTATTTGTAGAAGCTTTCCGTGCATTTGAAAAGTAGCACAAGGTTTCTATGGTTGTCGAAGCTTCTCAACAGGAAGAAAAATCTAAAAAGGAAAAGGATCTTGACATCTCTTTTCAAGAATTAAAAAATATTAATGAAGATCAAATGTTAAATCTGAAGTGAAATTTGGAATGTTAGATGAGATCAGTTGAGGATGGGAAGAACTCCATCAACATGAAGTGTTTAGAGCTAGAGGTGAAATTGAAAAATCAACAATCACGACAACCTAGAATATCCCAAACAACTGAAAGAAGATATGATTCCACTCAAGTTTTCATTGAAAAATATTATTACAAGAGGAATATAAAATTATCCTCTAATACAATTGAAACACTCTCCAAGACAAAGGTATCCCAAAACCTAGTTATTTATGTTTTTACTAATGTAGTAGCATCTGTAAGTACATGGTCAAAGCTCAATCCTGGGATGATTTGGATTAATAAAAATGTGGATACATCCATAAAAATATCAAGGATGGGTGTTTGGATGATTAAAAAGAACAAATCCCAAATGGATTCTCCAAAGAAAGAAAGACAATTCCAGAAACAACAAAGCACTGAATCTAGCTAGACAAATAGTACAAGAAAAAGAAGGAGATTTGTCGGCTATTTTTGGTGTTGTTGGAAGTTTGGGCATCAGTAAAATGATTGTTTGAATAATATTTCATCGTATGAATATTATTGGAGGCCTACATTCAAGGAATGTAGATGTGAAGAAATGAATCATCCTGTAAATCAAAGGAAGAAAACATAGATGATGAAGAATATGTCTATCAAGAACAGATTTGAATATCTTGAAGACTTATATGATAATTGAAACAGAAGTGGTCACAGTTATGATGAGTGATGTTTCAGTCCTACGATTCCTCTTGCATATGCTGATAAGAACTATAGACAACCAAAAATCTAGTAGAAAGGAAAAATAGTTGAAAAGACTTCCATTGGGAATATGAAAAACAATGAAGTCAATAAACTGGTGAAACAAATTATTCCCAAGAAGATGTTCAAGATGGATTCCAAGAATGTCATTTCAACCAAGAAAAGATGCTTCAACTTTGGAAATAAAGTTCATACCATGGATCACTTCAAAAAATCAATGTAATTAAATTAAATCATGCTAAAAATAAGAGCATAATCAATCCAGAAAATGATGGGATTGACTGAAGTCATTCCTAAAGATAATCTTAATAAGTTTTCTAATCAAGGAAACTTGAATACAATGAAGAATCCATGTGGAAGATCCAATATAGAGAATGCTAAGAAGGACTGTTTAGTTACCTATCCTAATCAAATGCAAATTTCTAGAGAAATAAAAAGAGCTGAAAATGAAGTACTAGCTAAAGATTAGGAAAAAGAGAAACAGGTCATCCCACATGAAGGAGAATTCAAATTTCATGACATGTTGTCAGCACATAATAACCCAAGTGTATCAAAAGTACTTTTTGGAAGGTGCAAGAAGGCTTTAAATCATAAAAATAAATGTAGTCTTGTTTTACTATGACAAATGGTGATGTTTAAAACTCAAAAACATGCACTATTGGAAGCGACTTCACTACTGTTAGAAGTAAAGACAAATAATCCACACAAGTTAATGGTGAATGGAAATAAAGGGTCCATACTAACAATGAAATATCAGAATGTCAAATGGAGAGAAGAAACCAACATTAAGATTACCAGACACATTATAGCTCCATGGAAAGGAGTTCTTGGGTTGAGAGAAAATTCGCAACCTTATTTCTCCTGTTAAGAAGCTCACAAGTGTTCCATATTATTCACTTATATTTTTGTTGTATATTTGTGCTTACATTGCAAGGAATTCAAGGTGAGGTTCATTTTTAAACATGCATATCTTCAAGATTATCTGATGATATTCTCCACCATGGTAAATCAAAGGGATTTCAACCCTTGAGTGGGAGAAAACTTGAAGGATATGATATAAAGGATTATTTCACTACAATCCTTGAAATTCATATCATCTCAATAAGTTGAAACTTGAGGTATTCCAATCACAATTTCATCCCTTGTTCTTAATTTCATTTATTATGTTAATTAAGGGGGAGTTCTTGATTGATGAAAATATGGGATAAAAGGGGGAGTGAATCTTTTCACTTCAACTTTTTAATATGTTTGGTGATGTATTTGAAGGATTTAGTATTTCATTGACAAATAGGTCTATTTTCATCCGTTGGGATAATACTTGATACATTTTGAGTAGGATTTCACATGTATAGTTGTTTATGGACATCATTTGGAAAATTTGTCATATATCTCTTCTTTTCTACACCATGTTATCCCAAAGTAGACTTTTAGTTGATTTACTAAAGTCTCTTTTCAAAGTGAACCATGTGACATCATCCCTCTATCATAAACTTTCAAGAAGATATTATTCAAAGGGAGGAGAACATGTTTTGAACATGCCCCACTACACCTTTGCATTTGGTTTCCAATAAGGGGGAAAATATTGGAACACATATTGACCCATTAAAAGTGTGCATAAGTAATATTGAAAATAAAATACAAAATGGGATATTGTTTATCATGGTGTTGAATGTTTTCAATAAGATGTCTATAAAGAGTTAATTGTTAATTAGGTGTTAATATGTGTTTGGCAAGATCGTGATGGAGTGATGTTGTGTCAAAGAATGACATGTTGTTACAAAATTTGAATAACCCCATGCAATAATTTATTTCATGATTAATGTGGAAGATACTTCTAATGACTTCTAATTTGATGAAGGTGGTGAATCAAAATAGATGATTGTTTGTGATGATCTTCAAAGACCAAGACATGTGTTAAGGAGAATACGATGTTTACTTCAATGTTTTGATGAATTGTGTTTTAATGCATGAAGAGGTGAAGAAAAGATAATGAAGAAGTGGAATAGGTAAAGAAATGATGTTTAATTTGAATATAAGTGGCTATTATTTAATTAGTAAGGTGGTCATTTTATACTTGGAAGACTTTTTAATATGGGACCTTACATAAAAATAGTCCAACCAAGAAGGCCAGCCAAGGACCTCAACCTCAGGCACATGCAGGACCCGTGGGTAAACCATGCCCGACAGAAGTACCAAGGTCATCCCCTCAAGAGGGGTAGGAGCACAGGCCGTGTATATGACCGCAGGTGCACATGGTGGGGAACTCGGGGAGCATATGCATAGACTGTGCTAGGTGCATGCCCAAGGAGTAGAGATTAGGTGCAGAAGAACGACCCAGTGTGAACATGATATGGGGTGGTACTGTGATGGGAGGAGGAGTAATCTAGCATCAGGGCGTCGATAGTTGATTGATATACAGAATGCATCCCATGTGATCATTTTGATGTGGATGGCCAAAAATCCTCAGGAAGTGTTCTCAACCATCTGATGCAATGCATACATGCATTCCACCATCCAATAAATCATAGGATTGATCTCAGACATCTGGGCCATCCATTTGATCTTCACGGTTCGAGATTGATGAAAGGTCATCTAATCTCTTCCACCGAGGTTTTCATCAACCTCTAGACACCCGCAGACCAGTGCTTGAACCGAACATTGATCATATCACTCCAGTAACCATTTAATCTCATTTCAAGTCCGCAGTGATCATTAGGAAATAACGAAAACATGCATACAATTTCATTTTCATGCACGCACCGAAATAAAGAGATTGTGCATGGACAAATAAAATGGAGTTTTGAGGCCATGTCATGAAGCTTGATGCCTTAAGAATTTTTTTTCATGTGATCTTATTTTCATGCATATGATATTATCACTTAGAAATAAGAGGTCCTATGTTTGAAAGGGAAACACCCATGACTTGCATCATATCTCTATCTTGCGTTTGAAATATTGTAACCCGAAGATCATGGGATTTCAAAGCTTTGAATTCCATAGATTTGAACATGCATATACGCGTAGTTCCTCCCCTATAAAGGAGAGGAATTGATCTAGAAAATGATACTGCCATCTCATAAGATGGAGATCCTGTTTCTATGAAGAAACAAAACTAAAGAGAACCTCTTTAGTTTGTGAAACGTAGTGTTTCGTGCAGCCTAGAAACGCGAAGAAGTGGTGTGGTGAATCCATTGGTAGAAGGTGTCTCGCACATCCCTTGCGTGAAGGAGAATCACAAACCACCTTGGTTTGTGAAAATATCCTAACATGTGATAGTTTCCATAAAACCCTCATAGTTCTTTGTGCGTGAAGGAGCTCCAGAAAGAACACAATTGGTGCTATGCACCCTTGTTATGATTTTCGAAGGTACCTGATCCATGAGCCTACTTTGTTTCATGAATAGAGGAATATGATTTTGTAAAGGGATAGTGTACAAATACACTTCCCTTAGAGAAGAAAAAGGGTCCCAAGGCACTTTATATTCACATAAAGAAGAAAGGAAGTGCATGCATGATGCACATGAATGCATATGCATGATTTGAGATACCCGAACAAGCCAAAGGGTGGATCACATCCATTCAGTTTTGAACAAGATTTAAGATTTAACACACACATGACATATAAAATGGAATGAAATAAATAAGATATTGGGTTTATTATTGTAAATAAGAAAGAAGTGAAATGAAATAGAAGGAGAAAGGGGGGAGGAGTTCACGCATTCGTTCATGCCCATGCACACATAATGACACTTAATGTAAGTATTTGTGTGTGTGAAAATTGAGTAAAGAAAAAGATATATATAATGCATGTGAATGAAACACAATTATGGACTCTAAAATATTCAGGATACTATGTGTCTGGGTTTACAAGAAATATAATATGCATGCATTCAATCATGCATAATCACATGCATGTGTGTCAATTCAGATGATGCCAAGTGAGATGATCCTTAGTGTTTGAATGATCATATTAGTGTATGTGATTCTTGAAAATAAAACAAGGAGAATTTTTAATGCATTCAGTTATTGCACTAAATAAGAATAAATTGAGATATCAAAATAAAAGAGGTATTGAATCCTATGCAATCCAGGTATGAAGTATATGATAATTGATACTGAAGACCGGGATAGTTAAATAATATCTTTTATCTATGTTCACAGTGTCTGATGACTCAAGTAGACAGAAAGATCTAACATAGTTCAAGATCTTTCTTTCCTATCAAGATTCTTGAAGAAGTAGTGTGATTCACTTTCCCACATACAATTGAGGATGAGTCTTCATTAAAAGAAGGAATAATTACCTGAGCATTATTAAACTGTGGACTGATTAGAAAGGTGATCAGTTTTATTAAGTAAGGCCACAGACCTTACCAATGGCTGTTAAATATTCTTGATGAGATTCCTGAAAAAGTGTGATTTAAAAATCTAGTGAAGGGATATCAAAATATCCATCCATAGGGAATAAAGGATCATCTCTTGTGAAGGCTAGGAAGAAGAAGTCTTTAGTGGGACTCTAAAGCAGGCTAGTTGGACTATAGTAATACTATAGTGAGAAGTATAAAGAACCTCCTGTGGGACTCAGGAGAGATACAGTGTGACTCTGTATTTACCATTTTAATTAGTCATCTGATTATAGTGGAGAATCTATATTGGGTAGAATAAACAACACAATAAGGAGGATGTCTTTGAACCAAACCTAGTCAAATGTTGTGTTCAGTGCCTTTACATTTACTCCACCATTTGAGTTAAGGCTGAGAGAAACAAGAAGATTGAATTTAAGATATAAGAATCCATAGTGGTTTAATTTAAAAGAATCAATTAGTAGACATATTTAAAGGGATCTCTGATTTACCCCTCCCCCTCTCGGTGATTCACATTGATCTGGGCACTTCATGTTGTGTTGTGAGGAAATGTTTATGAAACCTATTTTTTTCATCGATTCTGATATGATGAATCATTTATTCTCTTATGGCACACATATGTTTGGTTTTTCACAAAGTGATATGGAGGAAATTTATATCTATCTAATGAATTTGGTAATGATTTATATCTCATGAGATATATAACACTTGAAGAGGAAGTGAAACCGGTTCAGTATAGGATTTGTTCTGTTATGATGGTCTAGGTAGTTAACCCAAGCCATTATGATAGTTTTGGGAGTGAACCTTTAAAACTAAGATAATCTAGTGAGAAAACCAATTCCACTGTGTTAGTCATGGAAAATATCCATAACTACTAAAAAAATTATTTTCTATGCTTATGTGTACTCCACAATTTCATGTCTTATGATAATATTATTCTCTTATTATTCAAGCCTTAATAATTTCTAAGATTTATTCCATGACTCAACATTATGAACATTGATATGCAGTTTATGATTTTCAAATTTTATGTTCATGTCAGAATTCCATTATGATTATTTTATGATTTATATATCTCTTGATTACCCTTACTGAGCATCTGAGATCCCCCTTTCTTATACATCCTTCCCCAAGAAATAAAGATACATTTATGTAGGGTATTCCTAATAGGAGTTATATTTGAGAAGTTGTTTTTTGGATATGTTTAATATATTTCATAAAAAAATAATATCATACATATAATCTCTAAAGACACCAAACCATTATGGGTCAAGGATGTATTATATTGTTATTCATCTAAAAAGATGTAACATCTATGTATTAAAAAATTGGGCTGTTATACTTTCAGTACTAGAAATTCAAAAAAGTATCGATAAGGGGATTTTATCTCAAAATAACCATGGAAAATTTTAAATTAAGATACAAATAAAATAATAATTATGACGGTGGGAAAATTATTTCGTGTGGTATATATTAAAACAAATAGTCTATTCACAACTTTAATAAAAACTATGTAGTTTGTAAAATGATAATAAGATTCCTTTTAAAACATTATAGAAATTTAAAAATGGATAAAAATGACTTTAATAAATTTTTTGATAATAATACAAACTTTATTAATGAAAATTTAAATTAAATATGGACATGGAATAAAAATATTTCAGATCAAAGAGTAAATAATGTTAATTTTTATTAAAAAACATTCTTAGTTATTTAAGTACTAAAGAGAGGGAAACGAAATAAAAACATTCCAAAACTAGAAATTACTATAGGATAAGTAAATGGATGGGTTTTATAATATAAAGATCATATAAATTCTCAGAAGGTTCCTTGAACATAAACAATCCTGAAATATAATGAGATTTTAACATAAAGCCTTTACCACATTAGTAGCTTTCGAATCAAAATATATCAAAATAAATAATGTGAAATAGATCAATATATACCATCAATTAAAAGAGATAATATGTCAATATTAATTCATGGGTTGTAAAGTAAACCATTCAAAATAAATCTTAGGGCAAGAAATGAAACATTTCTCCATAAAATGACATTGAGACAAAAAACCCCTTGAAAAGATCATACCATATGAAGTGATAATTAATCGATAAAATTATTATGTAAATATATAAAAATCTTCATTAAAAAGATCAAATATATCATAAAAAGTAGAGATAAATTTACAAATAATCATTTCATAACAAATTCAATGAAATAGTGTTATAACCCAATAAAAGGAAATTGAGTTAAGAAACCTCGTACCTCAAGTCCAAAAATTCTATGTATATCCTTTAACTCCTATATAATAGAATTATGATAATTTTTTTAAAATTTTAATAACCTTTTAATAATTTTTTTACTCAGAATTAAATCAATTATTTCATTTATTACAATGATATATTCGACTATTTAATTAGTTAAGTACATGTTGTGTGTTTTGAGGATGTTCGGTTCATAATTGAAAATCCTTGGTAGGTTGAAAAAGGTATAAATGGTAATTATTCCATAATATATATAATAATAATCATGAAATAATCTTAATATTTATTACTTAAACACAATTTTAGTGTCAACAATGAAATTTTTTTAAGAAAAATTAAATACATCGACTCGTGAGGTGATAATCTGCACATACAAACAAGAAATATTTTCAAATTTAGATTGGTGGAAAATAAAGAAAAAAATATTATATTATATTTCCAGAATTATCATTTTATAAATATAAAATACCTTATTTAAATCTGTCCCCATTACCTACCATGAGATGTGGTATTGAATTATATTGTAATGTTGAGATGGTAACCTGAACATATGCGTGTGTGATGATTCAGTTATTTAACGATTGGAATAGTATGAAGTCAGATGATATATTATATTTAAAGAATCCTAATTATTTCATGAATATACTATATACACACTTAATTCATGGCTCATCAAGGGTGAAGAAGTTATTTTTTTAGATATATTTTAAGATACATGGCTCATGAAGGGTGAGGAAGAGAAGAGATTTGGTGTCCCTTTATATGTGAGGGAAGAAAACCTTGGAATCAGTTAAAGAATATTGTTAATAAAAATTAATTTTCATGTTCATGTGGCTGCCAACTGATATATTTGAAATATAATATATATATATATATAAGTAACAAATACTAATATAAAATGCAATTTAGACAATTTTATGTGATTTTTAACTCTTATCTCTCAGTTTAAACCCACATGTTAACCCTTTTGATGATTACCACTACATCAAAGATTTCTACCCTTTAGGGAATAATAAGGTTAATTTGAATGTTAAGAAGAGACATACGTAGAAAATGTTTGATATTATAGACCATATCCCATTAAATTGGCCAAATGTTGTATTTTTATGAATTTTAAATCATTTAATAAAACATTATTTAACATAAGATACCATTAAAGAGTTTTTTGGAACTATTCACATAATTTTTCTTTAACAACATCAAGATAGAAATTTAATTAAATTATTTAATTTTAACACACCAATAAAATGCTATAATTTTCTATTTTTTTATCAAATTAAATCAAAAAAATTAATTAATTCTATTTTTTTAAACATTTACCTACTTTTTTTACTTATTTGACTAACACTGTGTCGACGTTGTGTAGGAATTTAAGGCAATTATTTCATCACTAAAAATTAAAAATTATTTAACATCATAAATAAAATTATTCATATTCAAAAAAACCTATTATAACCATTCATAACCAGTTTCTATCTCTATTACAAAATATTATAGATATTAACAGTAATTAAATAACATTTTGGAATTCTCAATTACTTAAAATATTATAAAGTTCCATCTCAGAAAAATGGCACAAAATGATATATTTTAGAATATTTGATGTTATGGTAGAATTAAAAACATCCAATGATATATAGTCAAGTTTATGGATGATTTTCAATACTTATTTCATATTTTAAACATTAATCTACCTGTTTTACCCTTACGGTGATGAAAACATTTTTACCAAGGTTACTATTAATAATGGGAAAAAATAAAAGGGTCTTATTTACAAGATTTGAACCTATTGATTTAAAATATTGTACTCATTTTAGAACATAAAATTATTATAAGTTGTAGAAGTTACTTTTATAATAACTCCACAAAACTCAATGAAAAATTATTTTCCAGGAAAAGGAATTTATTCGTATAAAAATATTTTTATATTGAAATTAAACATATTTATAAGGAAAGAGCCTTAAAAATTACATATTTTTATTTTTTAGAAAACAATTCATTTTCATTCATTCCCTATTAGCTTTTGGGTTTGTATTTTTAGAGAATTACTTCATCTAACAAACCCACTTATTACAAAGCAACTACTTCTACTCAGTATCGTATTTCCTCACAATATGAATCTTTTAAAATAAAAATTGTTTTATTTTTAGAATTTTTTTATAAATTTAAAATTTATTTTTTATTTGGTCTTACTCATCCTTAAACCCACTAAAAAACATTTTAATATGTGCTATAAGTAAAAAAATATCAATAAGGGACATAAAAGAATGAAATCCATTCATCCAATGAAAAACATAAAAAACCATAAAATGTTTTACATTTAAAAATTAATTTTTGAGAATATATAAAAAATAATATCTACATTTGGAAAAAACATTTTTATCAAATATAACCTAAAAATACCATAACAAGAAAATTGAAACACATATACTAATTTTAAATCATTATATCCATAACCCGTGTTCACTTGTGCCAAGGATAATTAGACATATTATATCCATAGTATATACCTACCTAGTATAATACCTCCTTATTTACTTTTATGATAAGCAATATTACCCAGTGCATTCGAGAGATATACCAGGCTCAATCGATGTAAATGTTTTATCTTGCTTACCCATCGTATAATCTCTATTGGGCTTACCCATTGTATAAGATGTATCGGGCTCCCATTCATAATATATAATTATCAAGTATCATTTCATGAATAATTTTTGTTAACATTTCATGTTTTAGTCATTATAACTTGAAAAACTCATTTAAACCCATAATAAAAATGCTTTCTATTTTCACATAAAAATTTAGAGAAATATGTATTCTATTTAAAAAACTCTTAAGAATAAAAAAATCATAGATTATCAAAACAATGATTTTCTTAGAGAAACAAATTTATATTATAAACGAATATTGAAAATTAATAATGACTCTGAAATTGGGAAAAATTAGTCAAACCATATATGTTAAAATAGAAAATCACTTTTCCCGATTTTAAATAAAATCAAAACTTTTCATATAAAACATGCTCAAAGATTTTATTTTAAATCCATTGAAATTAATTCAAAAGATAAATAAAATTTACTTTATAATTTATTTATTCCAAAATAAATACATCTATAAAATAAATTTAAGCATATTTATTTGGAGGTAAAATATTTAAAAAATACGTCTTCAATACATTTAAAATTGAGGATTTATGGTAAAATGTCTCTTACCTCAAGCCCGACTCATTACATACCTTATTTATATTCATGAATTATAAAACATTGTTAATTATTTAATTTCATAATTAAAATTTTAAAGTTTATTATTCCTTTTATTTTATTTATAATCATTTAATATTCAATTACTTAATAATTTAAGTTTAGGTTTTCCTTTTTGATGATATTCAACTCATATGTCCAAAATGACTTAGGTAGGTTCCATATAGTTAAATGGATCATGATTATATCATTTAAAATAACTTAATAATGTTATAATTATAATTTTTTAAATTAATTATCATTTTATTACCAACCATGAAATATGGTTGTGAAAAAATGTATTATGTTACAACATGGAGGCAGTGGTCCATACGTACGCAAGAGTAACATTTCTGTTTTTCAATGAACATTTTAGAAATAAGATAAGTATCATTTTATATTTAAATAATGGTTATTATATCATAAAAATAAAACTATTTAATTAAATTCACTTATATATATGAACCCTGTGTGGTGGAGATGAAAAATAAAACACATCAGTTCACGAGGTGGTAGTCCTCATTTAAGCATGAGCGATTTTTTTATTCATCATTGAATGGTAAATAAATAATTAGAATATTTATTTACCCTTAAAATGAATCTATATAATATTAATAATAATATTTAATTTGTATCAATTGTTTTGATCATCCAAAAGATCTGATGTTGAGAAATGAAATAGACAATCTTTGCGAGGAGGTAGTCCACATGTCCACATGAAAAATGTTTTCATTTTACATTAGATGGAGAAGAAGATTAAAAAGGGATATACCATAAGCATAATAAAATTTTGTAAACTGTTATATTATAATTTTATTATATTTAAATGGTTAGGATAGGTTTTTAGGAGGTAAAAGACGAAATAAAAAAGAAAGCACTTGGTTACGACCTATACCACTTCTTTGAATAGCCTCCTTAGGTTTATATCTAAAGGATTGTTAGAATGATAGTATAATATAAATAATACCTCTAGGATGTGGTGAGGGATTTTATAAATGTATTCAATAATTTTTGGATATTCTAAGAGGGGTTTTAAGAATGGAGATGAGAGGATAATGTGTTTCCTTTTATAACAGTGGATGAGGAGGGACTTGGAAGTTTCCAAAGATTAAAATATATTAATAAATTACCCAAGAAGAATGGATAGAAAAATGACAATATTGGAATAAGATATAATATAAGGTCTCAATATGTTAATTAAATAGTATTTATACAATTTGTTAGATCATTAAAACCCTTATTATTTTAGTTTTAACCCGTTTAACCTATTTAAACTCATATCGTGGTAACTGATTGTTTTACCAATGTTACTATTTATAATTGTCAAAAATGAAATGGAATTAATAAAAAAAATTAAATTATTGTTCCATATATTTATTTTATTTTATAAAATTAAATTTATATAAGTGGTATAAATTACTTTTAATATAAATTTTCAAAGCACGATGAAAAATGAGTTTCTAGAAAAAATCATTTTTAAGTATAAAAATGTTTTCATACCAAAATAAAGATTAATTTTGATTAAAATGAAATTGGTTATAATTTTATAAATCAAAAGGAATTAATGAATTTTTTAAAAAAAATCCAAAATATAATGATAATTTGTAAATATATGAAAATAAAAAAAATATTCTTAAAAATCAGTATTTTCAACTATTCACAAAAAAAATCATATTTTTTAGAAAACTAAAAAAATTAAATCTAAGATAATTTTGAATTAAAGATATAAAAATCTATAACCTTTTTTCGAAATTAAAATTTAAAAATGTATAAATTAATTTTTTAAATAAAACCATATAATATGTGTAATAAAATTTAATAGGAATGAAACTATTTACTTTTTTGATTAAAAATTTACTTAATATTATTATAATGAATATAACTATATAAAATTTAATTCATGAATATTAATAAGTCATGAAATTGATTTAATATTAACATTACCTGGTTTTTACATTCTTCCCCCTTTTTTAAACTACAACCTCGCAATTTTATTCATTACTTAATCAAGTGAGAGTATTTTTCTTTTGTAACATTTTATGATTCTTATATTTATTATTCATAGATATAGTCTTTCCACAATACCTTAACATTATAAATCTTCTTAATATACAAAAACATCTCTCTATGATCAACAATATAAAATGGTTGTTCCTCTTATGAATGATTATCTTTCAATAGTACTACTTTAGGGATCAAAACATGAGATGAATTTGAAACATATTTCCTTAATAATAAATTTTAAAACACAACACATAGCTGAGATAAAATTGGAGGAAAATATAGTTGATAAGAAACTAATAAAACTCTATCCAAATTTTCATATGGTCTAATGAACCATGGACATTAATTTCCCTTTCTACCAAATAACACATCATTTTTTCATGTATATATTTTAAGGAATATATGATCACCTACCTAAAATGAAAGATATTTCTTATGGTTTTATGAATGACTCTTTTTAACTATTCTGATATGCCCACATGTGATGTCCAATAAACTCTTCCTCCTTAAATGTCTCTCTTAAAATAATTATTCCCAAAAACTTCCCTTCACCATCTTCATCCCAATAAGCACTACTACAAATATAGCCTTTATTAGCGCTAGAAAAGTCGATTAACAGTGCTAAAAAAGCTGTGTTAATCGAGGCGAGGATAAAGGGGGGTCCCTTTTATCAGCTCTCCGAAAAGCGCTGATAAAGTCCCCTTTTATCAGTGCTAAAAAAAGAACTGATAAAAGGGGCCTTTTATCAGTGCTTTTTTAGCACTGATAAAAGCTTAACAAAAATTAATAAAAATAAAAAAATTCAATTTTGGGGGGCTTCAACAGCACTTGAAGCCCCCCTTTAACAGTGCCCACCGCCATGGTAGCCCCCACACATGCCCTAGGAAATCTCCATCCAGTCTCACCCACCTTTAACAGTGCTAGGTAAATCCCCACACATGCATGTTCGACCTTCCTCCTTCTAGATTCGAACTCGAGACCTCTTGCATGCGCGCCTAAGCCTTTACCACTCCACCATGTTGCTTTTCATTTATTAATATACCTATTTATTTATATATATATTTAGTCATATTAATATATTAATATATTTAATTATATTAATATATATGTTTATATATATATCCGTATATTAAAATATATATATATATATATAAACATATATATATATATATATATTTAGTCACATTAGTATATACATATATATTTACTCATATTAATATATGCATATAGTTAATTATATAAATATATATATATATCTATATATTAGTATATATTTATATCTATTTATATATATATATATATTTAGTTATAATTTTTTATCTTTATATTTATTTGAATATTAATATATATTTATAAGATTTGTTTTAAATACATTATAAAATATGTTCTCTTATGTGTGTTTTTATAAATAAATACATACATACATACATCCATACATACATATATACAACAAAATCATAGATATTATATATATATATATATGTAGGTAAAATTATACATATTTATATATATTTACAAATATTATATATTAATATGTATATATAAAACTGCTAGAAATGAGGTCTAGAAAACCCTAACAAATCACAGAGTCCCTAAAAAAGACATTTCTTCTTCTGTGGGTGTCTGTTTCAGCTCCATGAATATTCAAACTAAATCTCATGGATTGAAATATGATAACACAGGTTCCGGAGGCCAAATAGACACACAGATCATAAGTTATGATCGTTATAATAAATATTTGACACGGGTCTGGACACGAAAACTGAGTTTTGGAGGCCTTCTGGTAGTTTTTTTGGGATTTTAAGGTCCTATTCAAGATTTAGACTATGTATGAGTCAACCTTCTGCATAGATATTTTTGTTTCCTTTGATTTGATATGTGGTAGAGCCCAATTGGACACCCATAGAGAAGGTTATGCTCGTTTGAAGTTGGAATTTTTTTGGAGTGTTATAATAAATATATCTTTCGTTCCTCTGATCTTCTAATGGTTTTCACTGGACATGGTCATCACTCATTTCACGATATTATATTTGACTAGTCGCAGCACTCCAATGGACAACTAGAGCATAATTTATGCATGTTTTAGTGAGTTGCTGGTTTCTTAGGTTTTTAGGAGATACGAGAGTTGTAAAATTTCAAATGACAATAACTTCTACTCCGAGTGTGTGTTTTGGATCTACCACTTATCAAATCAATGATTGAAAAATTTTACAAACTCCGGTGATTATTTAAACCAATTCTCAAGTTCTTTGAGGTTCAAAAAAGACTGAAACCCCTCTGAATGTTCAAAAGTTCGGATCTGAGTGTCCATTTTGCCATAACTTCTACTCCGGGTGTCCGTTTTTCCTCAACCACATATCAAATATAATATTACAAACATACCTACACTAAGGTGACCATTGTAATACCTTCTAATGTTATTCAAGGTATTAAAAGGTCTTTAATCCCAACAAACATCCATAATTTCTGCTCCGGGGTGTCCATTTTGGGTCTATGACATATCAAATCGATATAAAGCATATTTTAAAAAATATTTATTATATTTATATCAATATAAATATACATAAATATCAATATTTTTTTATGAATTTTGTTTTTGAAATATACACATTTATCAGTGCTAATAAAATTCGCGCAAATAAAACCCCCTTTATCAGTTCTACTAAAAAAAGCGTTGATAAAGGGGTAGTGCTTCCCTTTCTCCGTTTTGTGGTAGTGAAGCTAGAGTATGAAAACTAATTTTTTATATAACTCCTAAAAATTTTCCATAAGTATACTAGAATGAATACTATTATTATGAGAAAACACAACTAATGAAAGATACGGATCCCAATTTCTCTGATAATTCATTGAATATGATAAAATCATTTATTCTAAAGTTTGAATTGTTTTCTCTAGTTTCCTATCAGGTAGAGAATGAAAACATATTCTAAAATTCTATTAAGTACCCAAAAAATTATGAAGGCCTTTACAAAAATAAGAAGTAAATCTGAGATCATGGATAGATACAATAGATAGTTGAACTCCATGTAACCTTATTATTTCCTTGAGATATAGTCAAGAAAGATGGTCTACAGACATAATATCTTGAATATTAATGAAATGTAAAGATTTAGTTATTTGAACAATAATAACACAAATTTCATTATTACCTTGAGATATCTTTTGAAATCCCACCATGAAATCCATAGATGTATTTTCCCATTTCTAATATAGAATTTCTAAAGTATGAAGAATTTATTTAAATAATTATCATTTTACTTTAACATGTTGACAAGTTAAACATTTATTTGAAAAATATTCAGTATCTTTCTTCATTTAATCTTAAATATAATACTCTCGACATTCTCTATATATCTTAGAACTATAAGGATGAATTGAAAAAGGGGGAGTTGTGTGGTTCACTTAACAATCCCTTTTTCAATTAGAATATATCCGGCACATAAAAACCTTTCTAAAAAATCTTTAAACACCTTCATTGTCAATGTTAAATTTAGGAAACATACCCTTATTTTCTAGTTCCACCTATTACTATAAATCATAGCCTTCTTTTTGAGCTGGCATAATTTTTTTTTTGACAAATTTGATTGCACTGAAACTGAAAAAATAGAGGAAGTTCCTACATGTGTAATTTCTAGGCCAACATTCATTAAATAATTTGCAAAAGGATAATGTTCTAAACATACCATGGTTAGTGATTCATTATCTTTCTTAGTTGAAGCAACAATTACTATGTTTTCATTTCATGGATAATAATGAATCATACAATCGTAAAAATTAATTTGTTCAAGTCATTTCCTCTACATCATGTTAAACTCGTTATAAGTGAATATACACTTTAAAATTTTATTATTAGTATATATTTCACATTTTAGTTGATATAAAATTATGTATCAATATTTTTGAATCAAAAATAATATCAACTAGTTCTAGATTAATTATAAGATAATTTAGTTCATGAGGTTTCAATTGATGTGATGCACAAAAAATTATGTAATCATTGTGTATCAGAACACAACTAAGTTCCTTCAATAAAGCATCATCGTTGATGAAAAATTCACTATTTCTAGAGGGAAGGGACAAAACTTGAGAAATCACATATCTTAATTTCAGTTCCCTTTAATAGTCAGCACACACCTTCATCCAGATGAATTTAACTCCTTTTTGTGTTCACTTAGTTAGTGGGATAGATATCTGAGCAAGGATTTCAAAAAACCACTAATAGAAACCCACTAATCCAGGAAAAGTATAAATCTCAATGGAAATTTTAGGAATTTTTAACTATAAAACTACATCATTTTTAGCCGGGTCAATAATAATTACATATTTATAAATAAAATACCCAAGGATTGAAATTTTTGAAAATAGAATTCACATTTAATAAATTTACCGTATAACTTCTTTTATTTAAAGTCTTTTATAACAATCCTTATGTGTCTTTCATGATCCTAATTAATTTTATAAAAAAATAAAATATCATCAATAATATAAAAGAAAACTTATCCAAATAGTAATGGATAACTCTATTCATAAGATCTGTTAATAAAACTAGTGTATTAGACAACCCAAAGGCCATAACTGAAAACTCATAATGCCCTTATCATGTTTGAAACATTATCTTTGGTATATATTACTCCTTAACCTTCAATTTAAAGTATCCTAACTGGAGATCAATAATCAAAAAATACCATACTCCCTAGAGTTATCACCATTTCATTCGATGGACGAACATCAACCGCAGTAGTAGAAAATTATTTTGACACACTTTTTTCATCCAATCATGATGATTTCTACCCCATGTAACTTACTCCAGATATACGTTAGAATAATTCCCCAAATAATTGACTGTAAAAATCTCACTACTATTTGACTATCTAGTACACCATTCAAGGATTGATCGTGAATTTTTTTCTAGTCACATGCCTTATGACCAAACATACAACACTAATAACACTTTCCGGATCTTGTCCAACATTACATAAAATGTTTTTTACTACACTTACATCATGTTACAGATTACATTCAAATTTCTCACTTTAATACTTCTCCATTTATTTCAATCTTTACCTCTTCTTACTCTTTTTATCACGATCCACATAAGTTTCTGCAAACTTTATCTCAACTTTCTTAGCACAATAAAAAAAATCTCATAACTTTTCAATTCTACTAAGTCCAAATATATTTATAAACATGTTTTAAATATTGAGTAAAATATATTTATTTTATTATAAAGTTCCCGAATAAAATTTTGTTCATACCTAGCCAATATTTTAATTTTTTTCATACATAACTACTGAAACCTCCTCTATTTTCCTGAATTCCGTGAATTTTTTCTCCATTCCGAGTCAAAAAAACCTAAATAAATATTTCTCCTAGAAAATACTATTAAATTTATCCCATTCCATGGAATCAGCCTCATATCTATATCTATTATTTCTAATGAAATACCACCATTAATAAACTTCACATTCAAAATAGTAAATTTCTAGGGTTTCCTTTGGATTTTCTGAATATTCCATGACATCAACGATTTTTCCAAGTGCATTGATCCATACCTTGGATACTACTGTATATGAGGTTCCACTAAAATATAAATGGTTCTATTTCATGAAATTATCAACTATATACATATTTTCTTTGGTAAATTTGGTTTCTATTTAACATGGATTCCACCACTCTTTATATATTTCATCGTCTAAGCCATCACCACAAGAAACTTTTTAGTTCCAATCCCAACCATTCTAGGTGGCTGATTTGGAATGGTATTCCCCTCTTGATACATTACAACTTCAACATCCCATTTTTTTTGTAAATCTATTATTAATAGATATATATTTTATGTAGAAAATGGTAATTTAAAAATTCTATATCATGTTAACATAACCGTAAATTAAAATTTCTATAGAGAATTTTCTTAACAATTTCATAATCTAAAATGTCATCTAAACCTTTGATATGATACCAAATATAAGGGAAAATCCTTAAAAAATTGAACATTCTTGAGTTTTTAAACAATAACCCACTTTATTTCATTCAGATAAATCTTTTAGGTTTCATGTTTTAGAGAATTATATCATCACCAATACATAATAAACCAACATATTAAAAAGTGGATACATAAAATTAGTATAATTTGATTCCATAATGTAAAATTTTTTAAATGAAACATGTTTTCCTTTCATAAAAAAAATTCATGACTTTCAAATTTATTTCTTTTTATTCCTACTCGTACTTAAACCCCATAAAAATAATTTGAAAATGTGGGATGTGCATAAAAAATCTCAGTAAGAGACAAGAGATAAAGAAATATGTTAGTCGAGTGAAAAATATGAAAACCAATAAAATGTTTAGATTTTTTACATTACACTTTAAGAATATAAAATAAATCATATTCACATGGGTGAGATATTTTTACTCAAAGAAAACATTAAAAACCAATATCAAGAAAGTTGAAACCCAGGTAGGAATTTTAGATCATTATATTTATAAGCTATGAAAAATAATTTCAGAAATAACAGGTGCCTAATTAAATCCATAATATAAAAATACATATCTAAATCCATCATTATTTCCTTTGAAGATAAATTTTTTTTACCAATTAATTGAAAAGTTATATTGGTCTCACCCACCGTATAAACTATATCAGGCTCACTCGACATATAAGTCGTATTGAGATCACCCATCATATAAACAGTATCGGGCTCACCCATCATAACCGATAATTCTCAAGTATGATATCAAGAATAAAAACATTGTAATGTTTTAAATTTTCAATCACTAAAACCTTGAAAAAATATTTTGATCCCAAAATAAAAATCATTCTATTTTCGTATAAAAAGGAAAAAAATACATCTTCCTTTAAAAAAACATCTACGAATGAATCATTTTAGTAAGTATAGGAACATGATATTATTTTAAAAACCATGTTTTCTTATAGAGGAATATTTATAACTAATAATTATTATGATTAAGGGAAATAAATTTCAATCAATATAAATCAAAATATAACAATCCATTTTCCCTTTGTAAAGAGTCATACGATGTTTCGTATAAATTATATAAAAATATTTATTTTAAAAATATTTAATGAATTTAGAATGGAACCTAAAATGTAATTTATAATTTATTTATGTCAACATAAATATATCAATAAAATAATATTAATAATATGGACATATAAACATATTTATTCCCTTAGGTTTATATCTTAATCATTCTTAGGATGGTATTATAATCAAACCAGGAACTATAATACATGGTTAGGGATATTGGGAATGTATTTTGGTAGTTTTTTCCAAGATAATAGGCTCTTGATGTTTGTATATGAGAGGAGAGAGGGTTTCTTTTTATATGTGTGGGAGAAGACACTATTGGAATTTTTAGAAGATTAAAATATATTAATTTCTAAATCAAAAAAATTGATTCAAATTAGATGATTTTATAATAATAGATAATATATGGCCTAAAAATATTATACAATAGAATTTGGACAATTTTTTCTGTCATTTTAACCCTTATCATTTTAGATCTAACCCTCTAAACCAGTTTTAATTCTTTCTGTGGATATTGATTTTTTTACCAAAGTTACTATTCATAATCACCAAAAATGAAAGTTGAATCATTAATAAATTTTAAAATTATGAGTCAAAATATTTATTTATTTTTATCAGAATCAATTTCTATAATAGATGGAAATTCTTTTCAAAATAAACCCTCAGAAGTTAATGAAAAATGATTTTTTAAAAAATTGAATATTTAAGTATTATTTTTTTATACCAATATCTAGTATAATGTTTCTTATAATGAAATTAATTGTATTATTTTTAATCAAATTTAATGAATGAAATTTTAACACTAATCAAAATTAGATTTTTACTTTGTAAATTTATGAAAATGAAATATAGTTTTCTTCAACATGAATTTTTTTACTATTCACCCAAAAAACAATTTATACAAAAAACTAAAAAATGACTTTAAGATAAATTTTAATTGTTGATATGAAAAATGATTTAATTTCTATCAAAATAAAATTCTACAGTTTTGAATTAAAATTTTAACTGAATTCTTATAGTACATGTAAAAAATTTAGTAAGAATAAAACTATTTTCATTTTGATTGAAAAATTAATTAATATATTGTCTCATCCTTATTTTAATTCTCAAAAATCATTCTTATTATATTTATAATATTATTGTTATTTTATGACAAAATTTTACTTTGTAATTCATTTTGATGAAAATTTGGAAAACTGCTGGATGAGTCACTATTAGTTCAAATGTCTCACTGCCATACATGACTTACTACTAGAAAGAGTCACAACTAGTTCAAATGTCTCGCCAACAGAATTCATGACCTATGGAGTTGAGGTTCCACCATACTCTCTCACCATCGGTCCAAATGAATAACCACCTTCTTTAGTCACTACCAACCTGAGAAACCATTTGTTCAAATGAGTCACAGCCATGATATATTTCCACCAAGATGTCTTTCCTCTAGAGGATTATTTCCACCATAGATGTATTTCCACCAAATAATTATTGACACATGGATGTATTTATTCTAGAAAAGTCTTGTTTTCAAGATGTATTTACACTAGATAAATCTTTCCCCTAGAGATGTATTTCTTCCAGATGAGCTGTCATGGTTGTTCTACCTAATTTATATTTAATTATTTTAACAACTATTTTATTTAATTTAATATAGATGGATTATTTAATTCTTATCCATTAAACTATTTGAGTGACACATTAAAGAAAGAGTCAGAGTGTCATATGAGGATTCAAAGGATATTGATGATTATTCTTCAAATAGGAAGTCATTCCTACAATACTTTATATTCTAAATAGACTCTCCTATGCATGGATAATTCATGATCATGAAGTGTACATTTCTGAATTAATAATATATTGATCATCTCTAAAGAGATTATAAATTCCATACTTACATTCAATAAACTATGGAATAGTAAAGCACACTGAACATCCAGATGATTTCTCATAGTTAGAAGAAAGAGAGCTTTCTGCCACTCTGTTTTACTACTACTTTCATAGAAATACTTTAAGCCCCTAACCAAGACACATCTATGGATAATTTAGCACAAGGATCCCTTCAAACTGAGTATCATTATCCTTTCTATATCTTACATCATTCTATTTCTATTTTTTTATTTTAATTTTGAGAAGTGTGTTGTTTTCTTTGTTTATTATCACACACTGACTCTAGGGTAGAAGTATAGAATACTTGAAATTATCTTCTCACCCTTTTAATATTATTACCCATGGTTCTTTGGAAGAGTTCCTTGTGTGTATTGAGTTTTTTACTACACATATATAACTATAGAAAAGGGATTTTATCCTGTACATCTTGTAAGATATTGTTTATTTACCTGATCCAGGTTGTGGATTAGATTAACTTTATATAATCTATAAGGAAGTGTGTGATTTATAAGTAGACTGAATTAGGTATCTTCTTGAGACAGAACCCCTTTTTTGTTCTTTTTTGTGATTTTGTTTTGTTTCATTCTTTTCAAATCCTTAAACTATATTTATTTTTAAACTAAAAACAAAACCAATACTCTGATAGTTAGTAATAACTAGTGTTTATATAAGTATTTGATTAAGTAAATTAATTTAAAAAGTTAATGTAGCATTTTATATTTATTCAATAGATGAGTAATCAAGATTCGGGGAATTTATTTTAATCAGGGGATGTTATTTTAATTTTTTCTTATGATGTTGATTTGGTATATTGTATAGATACATGTGGTGAGGTAGCTCTTATCAGCATCTCACACTTCCCCCACCTGGGATAGGGGTTTAATTTGGTAGATTTTTTAAGGGGGTGGGGTTCTTTAAGTTTCTTCTTGGGTGTCGTATCCCCCTTTCCTCTCTCTCCCCTGCATGTTTATCCCATATTTGTTTACTCCTTGATAGTTTACCTTTCTTTCCTCAAATCAATCATGTTATTTCACTCTGGTATTTGATTATCTTGTATTCCTTCAGTGGTTTCACTCTCTCATGATTCCTACATTGGTTCTCCCTCTACTCTTAATGCCTGATTACCGTTTTTCTGACCCAATCTTGGTTCGGTATGTTGATTTCTTTAGGGTGGTTTGGGTGGTGCTGGTTGAGTGATTATTGGTATCCCAATAGTGAGAACCATTTCCAACTCCCTTACTTTGTCTTTCAGTTCCTCTCAGATGGTGACAGTTCGAGAATCCCCTTAAATATATGTCTTGGATAGTGAGGATGATGCTCAGAATTTATGGTTTTGTTGTATTTTTCATGGATTTTTCTGGTTTTATGGTTGTATGGGTACCAAATGGTTGTGAATATGATCTTCTGAAGGCATGGATCCCTACTAAGCCTTATATATTCAGCTTTCCTATGAAAAACTAGTTCATCAGACCCTTCCCCATGTTTCTGGTGCGGTGGTCTCCAAGGACGTTTTGGGATGTGAGGTTTGGGTGGTCAATGGTTTCTAGGAGAAGCGTCCAACATTGGAATCTTCCCCTTTGGGTCCCTTTTGGTGTTTCTTTTTTATGTTTCTCGATGATGTTTCTTCATTCAATGATGGTTTGTTTTCTATGGGACTACATTGATGTTTCCTACTTAGATTGATTTGGGGGTGTTTTTTTGGGTTTCTTCTACACCATTGGTGATCATTCCAGTGAGTGAAAATGTTTAGTGAGGTGGACAATTGAGACATGAAATTTTGATAGTGATGTGTTTTTCTTTGATGGTTGTAATTTACTTTCAAGAAGCACAATTTAAGTTTCCATGGTTCCGATCTCATGGCCTAAGGTATTTATGTGGTGTAGTGTTCTATGTGGATTTTCAAATTTTTGAATCTGGTATTTCGGTTGTTTAGAGTTTTGATTTGTGATTTTGATTTTCCTAATCTCAGTTTTCTGTATTTTTTTTTGTATTTTTGAATTTACAGTTACCACTAAACCTTAATGTTTCTCTTAGAAAATATATAAATACAGATTTGGTGTTTTATTTGATCTTTTTCATAACGAAAAATTTTATTTGGAACTTGGTTCATCCTTTATTGAGTCACTCACTCTAAACAACATAATATAACTCTATAAAATATAATTTATGAATATTAATTAGGTATTAAATTTAATTAATATTAACATTACCTGGTTTGTTACAATATTTTTAATTTCAATAATAATAATTGGATTATGTTTAATCAAAATTAACTAATGGAATTTTGAAATAAACTAAAAACCTAATGGGACATTTTAAATACATTACTGGGATATATAGTTTTCTATAAAACATGCATTTCTTATCTATTCATGGAAAAAATAATATTTGTATAAAAATCACAAAATTTTATCCTAAAAAAATTTTGATAAGGGATTTTCAAAACTGATATTTTTTATCAAATACAATTTCTAAAAGTGTAATAATTTAATTATAACATTCACTCACAAAAATCAATCAAAACACTTTTTGAAGATAACACATTTGTGAAATATAAAATGACTTTACTAAAAAATGAGTGATTATTTATTAATAATTAATCAATACATTTTTATTGATTTAGACCTTTATATATATATATCATAATGGGCTTACTCTTATTCATATTTTCCAATTCGTTGGCTATTTTATAATAATCATATTTAAATAATATTATTTTATAGTAATTAAAGATTGTTGTGGCATGTTATGTATGCTATCATAGTTTTTTTAAATCCTTGTGTATTAGAGATGTATTTCCCTAAGACTTTCCTAGTGTTCCCCTAAATAATGATGGTAAATTTTCAAATTCCTGGTGCTACACCTATTACAAATATTTCATAAATAATGAACCCAATTAAGTTATAGGAATTGAAGAATAAACTATATGAGAATATTGATAATGGATTTATATACCCTACTACATCAACATGGGGTGAACCTATTATTTTTATTAATATGAGTAATTGGTCTATACATCTTTGCATTGATTATCAGGAACTTAAAAATCACTATTATGGATAACTATCATATACCCCATATTGATGATCTATTTTGTCATTTATGATGAGATCAATAATTTTTCAAGATCAATCTTCAATATGGATAACATAATCTAAGGTTCAAGAAGGGTGATATACCCAAGAAAACCTTTTGTATGAGGTATGGTCATTATGAATTTATATTTATAATATTTATACTTACCAATTCACCTGTTATCTTAATGGATTTAATGAATAGAGTCTTTAGAGACTACCTTGATTAGTTTCCGGAAGTATTTATATATGATATTATTATATATTCCAAGAGCAAGGTAGATAAATAACATAATTTGATTATTCTATTGAATACCTTTAGGAATAGGAATATGTATGTAAAATTTATAAATTATGAATTATGGCTATAAAAAGCTTCATTCTTGGGTCATAAAATCTCATGTGATGGTATATCGATAGACTATTCAAATATATAAGTTTTTATCCAATAGACTAGAACAACCATGATTGTATATATCTATAGTTTTATTAGGTTTATTAGATACTATCGATTCTTTTTAATATAAATCTCACAACTATCTAGCCTAGTTATCAAGTTGAGATTAAATGGAGTCAAGTTCCATTGGGCAGATGAATGTGTGGAAAATTTCAATGAGACAAAACGAAGGTTGGTTAGTGCACCTATGCTCAAAATAACCTATAGTGGAAAAGGGTTTGCATTCTATAGTGATGTATTGAAGAAGTTACTAGGATGTATCGTCATGCATAATGATATGGTGATTTATTATGCCTAATTCTAATTGAAAGTTTAGGAATAAAATTACGCAACTCATGATTTCAAGTTGTAAGTAGTTAATTTTTTATTTAAAATATGGAGGAATTGCCTTTATGGGGAAAGGTGTGATATATATACTAATCATAAAATTTTAAATTATATATTCACATAGAAATATGTTAATCTACACCAAATTATATGGTGGAAATTATTTAAAGCTTATGACTTCTTAATACATTGCCACCTCGGGAAGACCACTAAGGTGGTTCCTTCTCTGATTCAGAAGTACCATGCTAGTTTTTAGATGATGAGGACAAAAATCAAACCAATAATTACGGATTTTTAGAATATAGAACATGAAATAATGAAGAAATGGGAAAAATCATATATTTCTTATATGTATGTTCAACTATATATCCATGTGGGGATTAAAGAGACACATAAGGATGATGTGGAACTACATAAGAAGGTGATTAATGTTCCTAAGTCTGACCATGATTGTGATGGAATGATAAGGTCCATTATGTGTTTTTTTGATATAATATTTGAAGAAGCAGCTGATAGATGATTCTCATTGTTCATCATTCTCTATTCATCCTGTAATTAAACATATGAATAGAGATCTAAAAGGGTATTTTTGGTGGGAAAACATGAAAAGGGAAATTATAGATTTTTTGTATCATTTATTAGTATTTAAGTAAGTTAAGGTTGATATATTGAAGTCTAAGATGATATTACAACTATTACATAGACTATAATGTAAATGGGAAAACATTACCCAGGATTTCATCATCGGACATCCCAAAATATCTAAAGGATGTAATTTTATTTGGTTTGTGGTTGATCACATTAAATATTTAGTATACTTCATTGATATCATATAATATTTATTTCTTTATAATATTTTCATAATATACATTAAGAAAGTGGTACATATTTATGCGGTACCACATTATATTATATTTGATAAGGATCCAAGGCTTACCCTCAATGTTCCATTCCAGTATTCAACAATATTTGAATATGCAGCTTAAATTTAGCACTGTATAAAATCCTTAGACTTTTGATCAGTTTGATAGGGCCATTCAAACCCTATGAGATATGTTGAGAACTTTTTCTATGGAAATTAAAGGTATTTAGGATCAACACCTTCCTCTAATGATTTTATTTACAAAAATAAATTTCACTGGAGTATTCAAACATATCCTTATGAATCCCTTTATGGGAGGATGTGAGGAACTCCAACATTCTAGGTTGAAGTTGGAGAAAAAATATATTAAGACCTGAGCTAGCTCAGGAAATGACAGATATGGTAATATCCATTCCAAATCAAAATATGGGAGCTCAAAATTAATATAATATTTACTCTAGTAATAATTGGTGTGATTTAGAGTTCAAAGTTGGTGATAAGGTATTCCAATGAATATATCCTTGGAAAAAGATTATGATTTTTGGAAATAAGGGATAGTAGATCCAGAAATTTATCAATCCACTTGGGATTCTTGTTCACATAAGGGTGATAACTTATCACATTGATCTCAAACCAAACCTAACCCAAGTTTACAATGTATTCTTCATATCACTTTTGGGGAAGTAAATACATGATTCGGTGTATTTACTGAACTCATAGGTTGTACCTCTGGAGCATGGTCTTTTTTATGAGGAACAAGTAGTGGAAATTCTAGATCAAAGATATAAATTGCTTCAATATAATTCCAATTTCCTGGTCACATTATTATGGTGATACCCTTAATTAAAGGAGGAAACTTGGGACATGATAATGTTTCAAGTATTTAAACATTTTTCATCCACCACACTTATTAAAGGGAGCCTCTTTTTCTAAAATAAATACACTAATTTTTCCGATTATCTCAACCAAAATATGGATAGATACTCACCCAGCATCATTATTCATGACCTTGTAGTTCTTTTCATTCCAATAGGACCATCCAAGAATCCTTAAGGTGCATTTCAAAGGAAGATACCCAAAGAAGAGGTATATGTTCTTATCGACCTTTTTCAAGTTTATTTATATTTAAAATCCCCTAAATTTTCTTTAAAAATATTAACATGATGAAATCATAATATTTTTAATACCTAGATATTTTCAATTCAATGGTATATTCATTTTCTATCTTCTTCTCATCAATTAAAAAATGATAACGTCAAAGGTGCATCCATGTGGACTACGACCTCCACATAGGGATGTGATTAATTTTTCATTTCATTTTTACATAGATGGATAAAAAGTTAAACTTAATGAATATATATTATATAATTATGATTATTAAAAGGTAAATTTTTATTTACATATCTATCGTTCCATCTATCGAAAATTGAAATCATCACTCATGTGTATGTATGAATTACCATATCCACAAAGTGATGTAAGTCATATATAAATACCACCTTATATGAAGGATTATAAAATAGTATATAATGAATAAATATAATAAATATTATATTATTAACATTTCATTGATGATGGAACCATGACCAAGGTGCAAGGACCATAACCAATGAACAAAAACTTGCATTGAAAATAGACCATTTTTCATCTGAATGTTCATTTAAGTAAAAAATTATTAATAAAATGATAATCTAAAATTATAAAGGAATGATATATATTAATTTATGAATCAATATGGTTCTATAATAGATGTAAAATAAATATATATTCATTATATAAAAGTCTGAAATGCATAAGAAGGAAGACCAAACATGTGGTAAGGGTTTATGTTGCAATATCATTTTTAAACGGGCTTTTTTATGCTTGAGTATACTTTGGCAGAGTTATATTCTTTTTTTATTTTAAAACCTATATTTTATTATCATATGGTTATTCTTTTATGTTTTCCTTTCATTTTTATCTCTTTGGTAGTTAAAATGATATATTTTTTTTTAAGAAAATCTGACATTTTTTTTTCAAGTTATGAATCATTCTCCTCCATGTCCATTTTCTTAAAAATGTTTTATGAAAGTATTAATGTACACATAATTTTGTATGATAAAATATTTTTACTAGTTTTAAATTTCTTTAAAAATTATTGAATTTAGTTTTTTTAAATTTTTTGTGAAAGACTTACTTTTGACATTTTACAAAAGTATGAAATAAATGTTCTCTTTTAACTTATACGACATGAAAAATTCTACCACCACCATGACCATTTTTACTTTTAATATTCCATTATAATTTTACCAGGTTATTTTTAAAGAATATATTATTCTCAATATTATGGGAATCTTTATATTTTAAATACACTAAAATAAATTTATATTTTCCAAATTTTCAAAGAAATGTTCAAATGTTATTTTAAAGGCATATTTAAACTATGCTAACATAATTTAAGGATTTTTATACTTCATTGGGGATATGATATTATGATACCATACCATTTTATTATCTAGATGGATTATGATGATGATTTTTTAATTATGATTTTATGAAACCATTTTATTTCACATGGGTTAATTATGTAATGATGAAATATTTATGAAACTAATTTCTTTTGTACAATTTATGCTATGATGAAGTAATAAATATTATTATGATCTTGTGTCACAAATATTTATGGTTTTAATTATATAATATGTGTAACTATAATTATATATCCCTTTAATTCATTAGGTATATACTGATATATCATGAGTTAATATAGACTGAAATGAGGAGTGAGCCATGTTCAATTAGGGAATCTGTAAACTATGATAGTATTAGAATAATACTTAACTAAGGAAGTGGTGGAATATAGAGTGAAACAAATCCATGATGGGACTCTATCCACTATGATTTTTTTGTTAGTGATCCTTTATTAAAAAAATTTATATGATTATGTGTATTCCCCAAACTTATGTATTATTCTTATGATATGTTCTCTTAGATCATGGTTAATTGTTGATTATCTCATACTATTATGAATTATATCTTACGTTTTGAGAAATCCTTATTCTATTACTCATGATTAATATTCTTAGAATGATTAGGTATAAATTTTGTTAGTTATTATCATGTTATCATGTCCTTAGACTTATCTAATGTTTAATTATGATCATTGATTTATATCTCTGATGTTTACACTTTCTAAGCATATGAGATCTCCCTTTATTATGTTTCATTTTCCCTAGGTCATAAATAATGTTTTTAAATAGGGTATGTCTAAGAAGGGTATCATGTGAGAATAACTTAATTGGATATGTTGAAGATATTTCATAAAATAAGTTGACTTTGTATCTAGTATCCAAATAGACAAAAACTTAAGCTTATAGGGAATGTATTATTATTATATGTATTGAATATTCATATAAAAGGATATAATATTTATGTATGTAATGCTTGGGTCACCTTAGAAACCATCCTGGTAGCCTAAAATGACTATAATAATGTATTTGAGGGCCATTCATTGTATTGATTCACATACCTTTTTCTATAAATTCAACATCAAGTGGTGGATTCGTTGATGAATGTCAGGATAGAGTAATATATGATGTTTGTGTGATAGTTATGTATAATTATGAAATAGTAGATAATTTATGTTTTGATTAAGTTTCCCTCCATGAACACATTTTCTAGGATGAAATCTAGGCAATCCCAATTCTGGATTTCATCATATCCTCATGGGGTTTTTTCATGTATAATCCCCATGTTACGATATATTCATCATGGGAGAGAGGGGAAGGTGACATCAGATATTCTAACAAGAAGGGGACAACCAGTGGGAATCTAGGCCTCTATATCAACCTCGCCTATAGGCCTCCCAAACACTCTATATAGAAGAATAATCACATCATAAGTTAGAGTTGATATGGCCCATATAAAATTAATGTAGTGATTCCTTGGATAATGGTGAGAGGTTGTGAAAATAGATAAAATCCATTGGGCTTGAACCTTCTTCAAGACATGAAGGGGAGCCCACTAGAATATCTTTATATTAATTTTACCCCAAGGATATTCATTTCTGGTGAATGTTTCCCCTATCTATTAAAATTTTTAGTTTATGGAATGTAGAATCCACATTCCCTAACTCATAAAAATGAAGGCTTTGCATGATCCTGACTTAGAAACCAACCTTGATGAGGTCGGTAAGTACCTAATAGAGCTAGAGATGTTGGTGCACGTGACTGATAAAAGGGTCCCTATTATGATATGGGTGCAAGATTTAGTGGATCAAGGAACCAATAATGGGGTAATTAATAAATCTATTGATGAGGTGTGGGATAGCCTCCTTAACCTTGAATATGCATTCCAAAGATCATTTTTATAAATATAGACTTAAATTTCCAAGAATATTCTAACATACAACCCTATTCTTTTTAGTATAGGTTAAATATGACCCAGACACCCTGGGAGTTTTTAAAATATATTGTGGCCAGTACCCTTATGGGTAGTTCCCTCAGATTAGCCACTCGAGAGGAAGAGGAAAATTTTCTTGAATGGAGGATGATGTTGGATATAGAGCGGTGAGATCCTCTCCACACCTTATATCTATATGACAATTTTCCTTATAGGTGAGGCCATATATTCCTCTATATATGATTAGACACTGGTGGAATTTAGAAATATTGGTCAACCATATTTTGACTAGAGAAATAGGTTGGTTCTATATATCACTTTCATTTTTTTCATTTAAATTTTGATAGAGAACATATTTTGTTTATAAAATATATATTTTAATAAATGGATCCTTATAAGGTGAGTAAGGAATAAAATTAAATATAAATTCAGTATGTGACCTTTTTATCTTTGTAGAATTATATTCACTAATGGTGTATGCGATATTAACAGTCGTCATCCTAAATTTCTCTGCTAGAAAAGGATCAGATGGATCATGTGTAACTATTGAGTGAAATTATCACATTTCATTTCACCATACTAAATTTTAATTTAATTATAGAACTCATCAAGCCTGCTAAATCTATAAACATTATGGAAAATATTTTATTAACAATAGACATATTCTTCTCCTAGGACTAATTTAGAGACTTCAATAAGGATATGGATGAGTGTAAGTCTTACTTAAGTATTCGTGTTTAATTATTTTATTATTTTAAATGCCGAGTTAGACTCCTATATCATACAAATTTTTATATATAAAATATATCCATGTTGATCCACTAATATAAAACTAAAACCATCCAACATATTTATTTAGAGAAATCAGTGACCTTGGAGTTGGTGAAGGTGGAGTCATTCAAGTTTCCTAAACTAGAACATGAATGTTCCTATGAAGGTTCATCTTTTCAAGATAACCCTGACCTATAAATCAATGAGGTGACAAACATGGGAAGGGGTCGAGATCAACATCTGGATCCGGTCATGGTTAGAGGTTATAAAACTCCCATGCCACTGAATGATGGGACAAAATTAATGAAGAATGTCCCTTCCATGGATGAAAGAGAAGTGCCCATTGGGTGAGATGTTCATGTTGTACAATCTGATGGAGTAGTGTTGGTTAAAGAAATTAATTCTCTTACTGAAATGGGTGAGTATCTATAATACCATTAACACACTTTGAAAATTACATGTGAATCTGTGTACCCTTATATGTTACATATAGTACTGTCATCACAAGTAAAGGGATGAGTTGAGGAGGCTACCACCCTAACACTTATGCTACCAGGGAGTATAGATATTAGGATTATTTTATCCCCAATAAGCTCCTTGGGTTATGAACACCTCATCCTTTGTAGAAACCTAATCTTAGTTTATAGTCTATTCTCTATAAGTGACTCCTAGTAAGACCAATAATCCACTGACTTTCAAAAAACATTATGTTGGTATTCATAGAATTATATTTTGAAGTTGATCTATAAAACTCCCATGGATGATCAACATAATAAACTTAATAAGATTCAATATATGTTCATGAACTTAGGATACAATGGTTTGGAATATCATATTATCCATGACTTAATGAACGAAATCATCTGTGAGCTGGAACTAGAGAATATGTACCAATTGTGTTATTATTGGGAAACATTAGTGTCAAATTATGAGAATATCTTACCCATTTATATCTGTGAAGCCTCTCAATATATGGTAGAGGTGGCTAATTTGGAACATAAAATCATGAATGTTAGGACACTAGAGGACCATCTTATTCATGTGTTTTCCCCCATTAAGAGACTAGTTGAGAACCAGAAAAGGATGGTTAAGAAAACTAAATGGTAGAGTATAGACTCCACACCCAAAGTAGGGAGACAACACCATTTATAAGAAGTTAATTTTTATTATATAGTTAAACTTCAACACAACACCATTTCATCTAGATAATCAATTAATGAAATCTATGATTAATTAGAGTTCAGTTTATAATGAATCACTACTTTCAGATCCCCCTCCTTTTCAAACATGAAGGGAGAATCAAATTTTTAGATATTAACCTTATTGTTATTTGATTGATGAAAAAATAACCCTAAATTTTTGTAAATTTACTTATTTATATATCATATTGACTTTAAATCCTTTATAATTTATATATCCCATGAAGATTAATATCATAATACCCAATTCCACTTGAAAACTGTGTAGGAATGTTTTGGGAAAATTATAAATTCCAATTGATTAAGCTAATGATAGAATTCATGAATTAATCCCTTATTTTTTAAACATGTACACTCTGAAGTATTTAGGCAAGATAAATATGGGAGTACATATAACATCACCATAAGTCAGGTCATGTTTATGATAAAAGGGTTTCGGGATTTGGTTTTACTCCTAAGTGTGTGCACATAGATGGATATTGGTGGTACATATAAGGTGGAACATATTCAATCATGCATGCCAAGGTTAACTCATTTAGATGAATTCCTAATGAACTTGTGATCTTAAATGGATATTATCATGTTGGATATGGTGATACATGTACCATCACCATAAACTAAGGATAGTCTATTCAGATATGTGACAGTTGAATGACTCAACATAATAAAGATCATGAAGGGGGATTTAGGAATGAATATTCCAATGTTCATGTCATGAAACAGACTCCCTAGGGTAAGAACCTAATCATCTAACCCCATGGGTCTCTTTATAATAACTTGGTCACCATCATAGAACACCACATGTGATTATCTAATGGGGTCACTTATTATACTGATGATTGTCCACAAAGGAAAACACATGTTCTTTAAGTGTGGTTTTATCCTCATTCACACAAACTTTGAGAAACTTCATAATAGGTTTACCATATTGAAACTAATCTATGATAAACATGCTTTACTATGGGGTTCAAATCAATTAGGCATTTGAAAAAAATGGTACACCTTTTTGACATGGCTTGTAACATTTTTCCTTTTAAGTCTCACTTTTCTAGTGGTGTTACAATCTCCACCCCTTTAAATTACAACATTCTCATTATGGACCCATAAACTCAAACCTAGGTAGTACCACTACACATATCATTGGGTATTATCTATGATACAATTTTCCATGTCCCAGTCACCCTGGGCCAGGAACATGGTCATCTAACCCCATAGGACTCCTTATAATACCTTCGTTACATTCCCAACACACTACAGACTATTACCCACTAGGGTGTCATATTAAACTAAGGACTATGCCCATATACTAAAAAAAGTTATTTTAGTATGATTTTTACCTTACTCACACAAACCCTGGGAAAATTCCTAGGAGGCCACCCATCCAGATAATACTTTAGGCCAATCATTCATAATTGTGAAATAACAATCAGTTAGACTCTAAAAAATAAAGGTGAAACTTATTTAAATGTGTATTAACATTTATTATTTTAAGTCTCACTTTTCTAGGATTTTTATATTTAAAAAGGTCTCCAATACCTTGCAATTATTCCTTCCTAAATTTCACCTATATTATTTAAACCAATATGAGAGGAACAAAGGGCTGCATAAAATTTTTCCTGGGTTGATTGACCGAGAAAGAATAGCTTGGATTTTTTTAGGTTTTAATGGTGTGTACCAAGATATTTATGAATATTTTATTTTATTTTAGACATAAATTTTTCCTAACATGAAAATGGGTAGATATCTAGTGGAAATAAACTCAAATTTTTCTCAATCATCCCCTTACGGGTTTTTGACCTAACAAGTTTTTTTTATTTTCCTTTCCTAAATTATCTAATTTTACCTAGGTTGTCTGGGGTTAATTAATAATGACAATAGACTTTAATTTGTCTTATAATTATATTTATTGTTTATAAAAATGGATAGAATTGTTTCTTTTTCTTTAAAAAGTTTAAGGCCATGCAAGTTAAACCCATGAAATTGGTGTTTAAAGTCGAAAAAATTTCATCAAAAGATGAGGTGGTCAACCAAGTATCGAGGTAATGGTTGAACATACATTAATTAAATACTAATACCACTAATATAGATATCCTAAAGATGATGGAACACAATTTAATGTCATAATTCATGAACTATGAGTTTCTAGGATTTAATGGTCATATAACATGGGCCGAAAAGTTCCTGAATCTTAAGGTCATACAACCAGGACCAAAGGATGAGATTTTCAACATAGATAGGAAAAAACAAAATCTATGTGGATTTATAAAGAAATTATAATATATATCATCTCAAGGATGGGTTTATGTAGTTTATGGTCATAATTCTTGGACTGAAAGTGATAGTGTTTTTTGACAACCCATATGGGGATGAAGAGCTAGGACTGGTCCAACACCTTTTGATTAAGGAGTGAAGATGATGTAAATTATAACCTGATGTATTTTAGTTAATACTTTATGGGATAGAAGAAATATAATGAGGATTAACACTGACAAATATTCAAATAAATTGATGCACAAAATTTTAGTCAAGAGAACATAAGGTTAGAGGATCTTCCCATTAAAATGAAACATGGATTTGGTTAACAGAAAGGATATGGAGACAAAAATATCATTACCAGGTGGAGGTGTCCATATATGTTGAAAATACTCATTAAAAATATCTATGAAAGATTTATGGTGATCCAAGAACTTAAGGAATGGAGTGTGGTATATGGGAAGAATATATTCAAGAGGTGATTGGAACACTAGAGTCTAAATATCACCAAGATTAGGCTATTATAGAATGTCAAGGTTTAGTGGATGTAGAAAATGACATGTGGTTGAGTTTGAGATAGATTAATTTTACATCAGTATGTATCCTATGGTATTAGAATTCAAACCACATTTAGTTTTTATATGGGGTATTTATTCTATTCTGGTGATTGATCAAAATAAAAGGAATATTTATGTCCATATCTAGGAAAATTTCCTTGTTTATAGCTAAGGTATGAAAACATTAATTAAATATGGGAATCCAAAAAATAGGATATAATTCATACAAATTAGAAACTTTTATCCTAGAGTAGGTTTATAGATAGAAACCACTTTCTGGGAACCCTTATATAGATCTAGATACCTTGCAGGGAAAATCATGTCATATAGGATGGACCAGTCTAAGTAGTTTTAATGTCATGTAGAGTGGACCGTATTAAATGGAGTTTAAATTCTTGTGACCTGGAATAAGATTTCATAAGTTTAAGGTACTATAATAATGACATTTAAATAGTTGTATTTTTATATATTTAACTCATGGGAAAAAATGAAACAATTTTTTCTTAGTGCTAAATTTATATAAAAACCAACATGAACCAGTAAGGAATCAGATTCCATGTCAAAGAAAGGATTTGATGTGGATAAAACTAGTGGATGAATATGAGATAATCTATTTTTATGCTTCTTCATATCCTTACGTAATAGGAATCAAGACACACATGGTTTTGATATGACTTTACTAAGATTATATGGATCATGATTATAGATTTATTGAATGGTTATTTCCTAGTGAATGACCATTGGATAATCTTGGCACAAGGATGGTGAGATACTAAGATTTATTATTTTGACCCATGATAAGATATCTGGACATCTATAATTATCATAAAATAATAGAAATCCATCCAAACATATTTATTATCATCTTATATGTGGACTATTTCAACTAATCTCATTTTTTTATTCATACAAAATTAATGCCTAGATATGGAAGGGGGTCGAAGCACAAGATATTATAATCTTTCTTATAAAATGGGTATTATGAAAAAGTGTGAATAATCAAGGTAATTTGAATCCACTTGAATATTTGGACTGTGGAATATAAAAATAAAAACCCAATGAATCAAGAAATGTTGGGATATAATAATCATGTTGTGGATCACTTTTGATCAATATTTGAATGATGGGTTCTATGAAAATAATGTTTGGGGAACATGGGGTAAGAGAACACTATCCTTAGGAAAAAATCATGCCTTTGGTTAGTAGGCTAAATATGGAATTATGGGTATCATTACAAAATAGAGGTGTTCTTTTGCGGCTGAAGTCACTCATTAAAAATAGTCATGAATGGGATAGGACAATATAAATTCCTATGGAATAAAGTAGGTTTTGTAGAGAAAAAAATATTCAAGAATGGTTTAAACACCCTAAAGTTCATGAGTCAGCGTCCACCTTCTTTCAGCGGGTCTACTGATCTATTAGTTGCTGAACAATCGATTAGTACTACTGAAAACATATTTTCAGTTCTTCAATGTTCTGAACATGATAAAGTCATCCTAGCAGTTTATCATTTGGAAGGATATGTTGATCAATGGTGGAATCTTATTAAGAATATGAGGCAAAGGGATTAAATTGAGTCCATGGAATGGGACGAGTTCAAGAACTTATATTTCAATAATTACTTCCCTCGTATTCTCCGAACAAATATGGAGAAAGAGTTTCCTGAACTGAAGCAAAAGGATGATGAATCTGTTGGTACCTATGAAAGAAATTTTACAAGACTTGCAAGGTACTCTTCTGGTATTATTATCCAACCTGAGAGTAAGATCGATTGATTCTTTAGTGGCTTAAAACCAAGTCATCGAAGGGCCTTAGCCATAAGGGACTTCAATAGCTACGAGGAAATCATTCGATGTGCTCTCCAAGTTGAGATGGAGATTGGAGTAACCCATCAGTCATATGGGTTTAATAAGAAGAGGAAAATGGAATTCAAAGGAAAATATAACGAGAAAAATAAAAAGAAGATGAGCTTTCCCTTATGCTCAAAGTATGGAAAGAAACATGGAGGGAGTTGTCTTAAAGGGACAAGTAAATGTTTCAAATGTGGAAAGGAAGGTCATCGAACATTTGAATGCCATGATGATGGGAAGAAGATGTCTAATGATGCAAACAAAGGAAGGTATACACAGAATGAACCTACTACACTTCAATGTTTTAAGTGCAAGGATATGGGACATTATGCCAATAAATGCCCTAATCTAAGGGTTGATGATGATGGTCGACATCAAAAAAAATCTTAAGGCTAAAGACAAAGGAAAGTCACATGCAATTTCTATCAGCGATGTGGAGTATGATAACGTTGTGGTGAAAGGTACACTTACCATCCACTCTAAAGTAGGAAATGTGTTATTTGATTCTGGATCCACCCACACTTTTATTTTTGAAGAATTTTCTAAGGGTATCACCGTATTACCTCAACAATTAGATGTTGAGTTAGCTGTGACAACACCTAATGGCACAACAGTCGCATCAAAAGTTTATAATTCTTCTCTGATTGAAGTTTGTGGGAAAGTGCTTCCTGCAAATCTTGTGATCCTTCCTATAGTGGAATTTGATGTGATTCTTGGCATGTATTGTATTTCTCTACATGGAGCTCATATCAATTGCCAAACAAGGGAAGTCACATTTCATATTCCAGATCAATCTATGATCGTCTATCGATGCAAGGATGAACATAACCTTCCAGTGGAAATTTCTTCCATTTTATGGGTATTGATTCCAATAAATGAAGGTTATTTATCTAAAATGGTTGGTGAGAAAATCACGATTAAGAATATTCCCATTGTACGGGAGTTTGATGATGTCTTTCAGGAGAAATTACTGGGTCTTCCACCGAATTGTGAAGTTGAGTTTTCAATAGAACTCGTACAGGGTGTTTTGCCTATTTCAAAGACACCTTATATAATGGCCCCAATTGAGTTGCAGGAATTGAAGAAGCAACTCCAAGAGAATCTTGATAAGGGGTTCATACGCCCTAGTGTGTCACCTTGGGGAGAACATGTTCTGTTTGTTAAGAAGAAAGATGGATCAATGCGACTCTGCATTGATTATCGAGAACTTAACAAGATCACTATCAAGAACAAATATCCTCTCCCGCGCATTGATGACCTATTTGACCAACTATGTGGAGCTCAATACTTGTCCAAGATTGATCTTCGTTCAGGGTATCATCAATTAAGGGTCAAAAGGGAGGATATACCAAAGACGGCTTTCTGTACAAGGTATGGACACTATGAATTTATAGTGATGCAATTTGGTCTTACTAATGCCCCTGATATCTTCATGGATCTAATGAATAGAGTCTTTAGAGACTATCTTGATCAGTTTGTGGTAGTCTTTATAGATGATATTCTTGTCTATTCAAAGAGCAAGGAAGAACATGAAGATCGCTTGAGAATTATATTGAAGACCCTGAGAAAGGAGAAGCTTTATGACAAATTTACCAAGTGTGAATTTTGTCTTCAAAAAGTGGCATTTTTGGGTCACATAATCTCAAAAGAGGGGATATCTGTGGATCCAGCAAAAATAGAGGTTATCAAAAGATGGTCGAGACCAACAAAAGTAACTGAGATCCAAATTTTTCTTGGTTTGGATGGATATTATCGACGTTTTGTGAAATATTTTTCATGATTATCTAATCAACTCACCAAGTTGACTCAGAAAGGAGTTAAGTTTGTTTGGATGGAGGAATGTGAAGATAATTTCAAGGAGTTGAAAAGAAGGTTATCCAGTGCACCTGTGCTCACACTGCCTTGTAGTGGAGAAAGGTTTGTGATCTACAGTGATGCATCCAAGAAGGGATTGGGGTGTGTTCTTTTGCAAAATGATATAGTGATAGCTTATGCCTCACGACAGATGAAAATACATGAGCAAAATTACCCAACTCATGATTTTGAGTTAGCTACAGTAATCTTTGCATTAAAGATTTGGAGGAATTACCTTTATGGTGAAAGGTTTGATATTTATACTGATCATAAAAGTTTAAAGTATATTTTCACAAAAAAGGAGCTGAATATGCGCCAAAGAAGATGGTTGGAGCTGATTAAGGATTATGACTGCTCAATCCATAACCACCCTGGGAAAGCAAACACGGTGGCAGATGCATTAAGTCAACAAGTCCATGCTAGTTTATCCATGATGAGGAACACAAAAGATCCAATATTTAGGGATTTAAAAAGGATGGATCTTGGAATTATAATGAAAGGGGAAAAATCGTATCTTCCTCAAATGAATGTTCAACCATCTATACATGTGAAGATTAAAGAGACACAGAAAGAAGATGTCGAGTTACAAAAGAAGGTGATAAATGTTCCTGAATTCAACCTTGATTGTGGTGGGATAATAAAGTTCAGGAATCGGGTTTGTGTTCCTCCCATCCCCGAATTAAAGAAGGAGCTGCTGGATGAGGCTCATAGTTCTTCATTCTCTATTCATCCTGGAAGCATGAAGATGTATAGGGACCTGAAAGAGTACTTTTGGGGGGATGTCATGAAAAGAGATGTTGCTGAATATGTCTCTCGATGCTTGGTTTGTCAACAAGTTAAAGCTGAGAGACAGAAGTCTAAGGGGATGTTACAACCATTACCCATACCCGAATGGAAATGGGAAAACATCACTATGGACTTCATCACCGGACTTCCTAAAACATCCAAAGGCGATAATGCTATCTGGGTCATAGTTGATCGTCTTACAAAGTCTGCACACTTCATTGCTATTAGAGAGGATTTCTCTCTAGATCAGCTTGCCAGGATATATGTAAAGGAAGTGGTAAGATTGCATGGAGTACCACTTTCTATTATATCTGATCAGGATCCGAGATTTACCTCAAAGTTCTGGCGAAGTCTTCAGCAACCTCTGGATACAATGTTGAGTTTCAGTACTGCTTATCATCCCCAGACAGACAGTCAGTCTGAGAGAACAATTCAAACTCTAGAAGATTTGTTGAGAGCTTGATCTATGGATTTCAAACGTGGTTGGGATCAACACCTACCTTTGGTATAATTTTCTTATAATAATAGCTTTCACTCCAGTATTCAGATGGATCCTTATGAAGCTCTCTATGTAAAGAAATACAGGACTCCAACATGCTGGGATGAATTTGGGGAAAGAAAGCTATTAGGACCCGATCTCGTTGATGAAATGGCAGAAAAGGTCATATCTATTCAACAAAACATAAGAGCAGCTCAGAGTCGACAGAAAAGTTATACCGACAACCGAAGAAATGACTTAGAGTTTGAAGTGGGTGATAAAGTGTTCTTACGAATATCTCCCTGGAAGAGGGTTATGAGATTTGGAAAGAAGGGGAAGTTGAGCCCTAGATATATCAGTCCTTTCAAAATACTGGATTGTGTTGGAAAGGTATCTTACCGATCGGCGCTTCCACCGAATCTCTATCAAGTTCACGATGTGTTCCATGTATCTCTCCTGAGAAAGTATATACCTGATCCTTCACATGTACTCAGCTCAGAAGTTGTACCACTGGAGCATGATCTTTCTTATGAAGAACAGCCGATAGAGATTCTGGATCGTAGCGAAAAAGTCCTACGAAACAATACCACTCGATTGGTGAAAGTTTTTTGGAGGAACCACCAATTAGAAGAAGCTACACGGGAGCTTGAGGATATGATGAGGGAGAGGTATCCTCATATGTTTGTTACAAAGTGACGAATTTTGTGGGAGAAATTCATTTTAAGGGGGGTAGAATGTAACACCCGAGACTTTTATGTTATATAAATCATCAAAGGAATCTTTTTCTACACACAACACTTGCTTGGCTTGCTTTAAACGAAATCGCAACCTTCCTCGATAGCTTGCGTCGTACGCAATACCGAGTTTCACTAAACAACGATATGCTATTAAAATATTATTAAAACTAGCCGTTATGACTAGTAACAACCACTTTTTGAAATTTTATAAATTTTATTTTTTAAAATGGACTTCATTTTTGGATTCGGAATATCGAAATTATCCTAGGGTGAAATTTTGGTATTTTTATGAAAACTTTCAATTTTTGATGAATTGTGAAACCACTAAGTGGTAGTTAAAAAAACTGAATTTTTCGTAAAACATAATTTTACCGCTTCTGTGAGTGTAATTTCAAAAATCCGAGAGACACGGTTGATGTCAGTAAGTAAAATGTGGTTCAATGAGATGAAAATAATTTTTGGTGAATAGTAACTTTTTATTTTTATTTACCATGGTTAAAAGTAAATTGGGTAATTAATGGTAAAAATGATATTATTATTACCCTAACACATGTCCTAATTCTATTGTACAAGTGTAATTCGACCAGAAACAACCTTAGGAATAAAATTTGACCATTTAGGCCCACTTGTATTAGATTAGGACATTTATTATTAATTTATTTAAAGAAGGGTTAAAATAGTTAAAATCAATGTTTAATAAGAATATCATTTTTAATATAGGGTTACACATAAGATAAATTATACTATAAATATTCATTAGAAAGATAAAAAGGTTTCCTATATAATGGTATTTTATTTTTAATTTTTAGACATTAAATAATTTAATTTATTTATGACACAAAGATGATGCATTAATTATCTTATTAATGAAATATTGATATAATTGATGTTATAAACACCAAAATAAATGTAATTTGAGACTTTTTATAAATTCCAATAATTTTCTATATTAATATGACATGATAGTATTGATTTAATTAACCTTTTTCGAACTAATCAATCTGTTTTGTTTTTCCCAAAAATTAATTACTAAATAGTGTCAAAATTGACATAAAATAGTTTTTAAAACAAATATTATATTAGTAATTGTTATTTTATTCCTAAAAATCTAAGGTTTGGCCAAATGACTTAGATAAGGTTTTATATATTAATAATAAACAACTTGGGTTTCGTTTTTCTTCTTATAGTAAGTTTATTAACCTTATAGTATAAGAACACAGGAAGACACGGTAAAAGTAAAATTATTTAACTTAATGTTAAATCTAAATGATAAGGTTAAAATAGGAACCTAGACTTGTCTAAATTCTATTGGATGAGAGGATTTCGACACATCCCCACCTTAGCTTCTAAATAAATAAATTTGGAGCTATTTAAAACCGAACTTGACCTTATAATAAAATAATATTTTTAGTTTTTCCAAAGGAGCCCCTCTCCTCCCCTATAAAAGGGCACCTCCTCCCCCTCTTCCTCACACCACATTGAGCCTTCAAGCTCAGCCAACCCCTGCCAATTTCATCTCTCCGCTTCCCTAGAAACATCCTAGAGGTTCTGTACTTCTTCAAAGACCTATTTTAGTGCCTTAAAAGGAGGTCTCAAAGAAGCACTTCAAAGTAGTGGAGGTTCGGACATGTACAAAGCATATTGGACCTAAGGTAAGGGAAATATCACAATCTCATTTTTATCTGAGATTTTTTATACTTTGGAATTTATTGGGGTTTATTTTATCATCCACATCTATGTTTCCTCAATATGTAATGTTATTTCCATCCACCTACAATTGTTTAAATCCAATTTTACCCTTCGGTGAGTTTTTAGTAAAAGATATGAAAGGAATATTTTGTCGTTTTTCGTACGAGGTACTTTTTGACTTTTCTGACAAAAGTACGAGAAGAATGTTTTTTAACTTATACGGCGTGAATGGATTTTTAAAACATTATTTCCAAGAAGCTTCCTTTACAAGTTTTAAAGTTTATTTTTAATCAACTTCTTTTCGTTTAAAATTGTATGACATGTTAAGAAAGGAAAAGTGTTTTTGAAGTAGAAAGGATATTTTCCTCAAGAATGGAGTTCATGTGTTTTATCAAAATTATTTTCCATATAAGATAAAATAGGGTTCTGTTTCTATCCCTATTATTACATTGATTAGATTATTTTGTGATGGAATAATTTTTATGAATTCCATTATCTTATATGAATTGTTTTATGATGTCATGTTGTTTAAGAATCCCATTTTTATTACATGGGTTATGCAATGATGTATGCTTTATGATTTTGTGGCACACATAATAATGGTATCATTATGAGATGGTTGGGACCTATATCTCCTTCCAATGCATTGGGTAAAGATTTTATATCTCATGAGATAGACATGGCTAGAACGGTAGGTTATACCGGTTCAGTGAAACAGGACTGAAACGGGGAATGAACTCGGTTCAGAAATGGACTTTGTCTACTAAGATAGTCCTGGCAATGAGTTTTGACTAAAAAAAATGATTCTCTATGATTATGTGTGTATTCCACAAATTTTCATGTTTTAAGTTATGATTATTGGGATTACATTTCACTACTATGATTTATCCTATGTTATGAAATTATGCTCTCTTTTGCAGGTTACGATTTCCAAACGTTATGTTCTTATGAATATGATGTGATTGATATTTCTTTTGTTTACCCTTACTGAGCATTTGAGCTCACCATTTTGTATGTTTTCTTTCCCCAGGTCAGGAAGAAGGTTATTAAGTAAGATATGCCAAAAGGGACTATATATAGGATGAAATAAATGGAAGACAATGTAGATGCTTTATGAACCAGTTGTTTATGTTTCCCTGTTTCTAAAGACACTATACCTATACGGTCCTTTCATGGTTTTGTTATATGTTGTAATAAGTATGCTCCAATTTTGAAGTATTAACAATGTATGTAAAGTATGGGTCATTATAGTTGGAATCAGAGGAAAGGTATAATCAACCTTTGGAAACTAGGATGTGAAAGCCTTAGTAAGAACCCTAAGGATAAGTCTAAGCATAGAACACAGTCTTAGTGTTTTATAAATGGCCATGAATAACCTAGTATAAGACCTTAAGTGTGAAATCTTATTCTTGATTATGTGGTTTTCCTATTATAATTAGTGTTGCTCACACTATTCTTCTTGGTTTTAGTCAATGGCTGGAACCCGAAGGAACCGTGTTAATGCGGAATACGATGGGAAATGCAATGATTGTCCCCCTGAGAAACCAAACGTTATGGGAGCTGGAATGCAAAATCTTGTATCCATTCTCACACAAATTTCTCAATCTATGAATCATGCAGGACTTCCAAACGAGCAAAAGAATGAGCAACATTCTGTTGAATCCTTCATGAGGCAGCGTCCACCTTCTTTCAGCGGGTCTACTAATCTATTAGTTGCTGAACAATGGATTAGTACTACTGAAAAGATATTTTCAGTTCTTCAATGTTCTGAACATGATAAAGTCATCCTCACAGTGTATCGTTTGGAAGGAGATGCTGATCAATGGTGGAATCTTATTAAGAATACAAGGCAAAGGGGTGATATTGAGTCCATGGAATAGGACGAGTTCAAGAACTTATTTTTTAATAAGTACTTCCCTTTTATTCTCCGAACAAAGATGGAGAAAGAGTTTCTTGAACTGAAGCAAAAGGATGATGAATCTGTTGGTACCTATGAAGCAAATTTTACAAGACTTGCAAGGTACGCTTCTGGTATTATTATCCAACCTGAGTGTAAGATCGATCGATTCTTTAGTGGCTTAAAACCAAGTCTTCAAAGGGCCTTAGCCATAAGGGACTTCAATAGCTACGAGGAAATCATTCTATGTGCTCTCCAAGTTGAGATGGAGATTGGAGTAACCCATCAGTCATGTGGGTTTGATAAGAAGATGAAAATGGAATTCAAAGGAAAATCTAAAGAGAACACTGAAAAGAAGATGAGCTTTCCCTTATGCTCAAAGTGTGGAAAGAAACATGGAGGGAGTTGTCTTAAAGGGACAAGTAAATGCTTAAAATGTGGAAAGGAAGGTCATCGGGCATTTGAATGCCGCGATGATGGGATGAAGATGTCTAATGATGCAAACAAAGGAAGGGATACACAGAATGAACCTACTACACTTCAATGTTTCAAGTGCAAGGAAATGGGACATTATGCCAATAAATGACCTAATCTAAGGGTTGATGATGATGGTCGACATCAACAAACTCTTAAGGCTAAAGACAAAGGAAAGTCACATGCAATTTCTATCAGCGATGTGGAGTACGATAACGATGTGGTGAAAGTTACACTTACCATACACTCTAAAGTATCAAATGTTTTATTTGATTCTGGATCCACCCACTCTTTTATTTCTGAAGAATTTTCTAAGGGTATCACCATATTACCTCAACAATTAGACGTTGAGTTAGCTGTGACAACACCTAATGGCACAACAGTCGCATCAAAAGTTTATAATTCTTCTCCGATTGAAGTTTGTGGGAAAGTGCTTCCTGCAAATCTTGTGATCCTTCCTATAGTGGAATTTTATGTGATTCTTGGCATGGATTGTCTTTCTCTACCTGGAGCTCATATCAATTACCAAAGAAGGGAAGTCACATTTCATATTCCAGAGAAATCTATGATCGTCTATCGATGCAAGGATGAACATAACCTTCCAGTGGAAATTTCTTCCATTTTATGGGTATTGATTCCAATAAATGAAAGTTATTTATCTCAAATGGTTGGTGAGAAACTCACGATTAAGAATATGCCCATTGTATGGGAGTTTGATGATTTCTTTCCGAAGGAATTACCGGGTCTTCCACCGAATCGTGAAGTTGAGTTTTCAATAGAACTCGTACCGGGAGCTTTGCCTATTTCAAAGACACCTTATAGAATAGACCCAATTGAGTTACAGGAATTGAAGAAGCAACTCCAAGAGAATCTTGATAAGGGGTTCATACACCCTAGTGCGTCACCTTGGGGAGCACCTGTTCTGTTTGTTAAGAAGAAAGATGGATCAATGAGACTCATCACTAATTATTGAGAACTTAACAAGATCACTATCAAGAACAAATATCCTCTCCCGCACATTGATGACCTATTTGACCAACTACGTGGAGCTCAATACTTTTCCAAGATTGATCTTCGTTCAGGGTATCATCAATTAAGCGTCAAAAGGGAGGATATACCAAACACAGATTTCCGTACAAGGTATGGACACTATGAATTTATAGTGATGCCATTTGGTCTTACTAATGCCCTGCTATCTTCATGGATCTATTGAATAGAGTCATTAGAGACTATCTTGATCAGTTTGTGGTAGTCTTTATAGACGATATTCTTATCTATTCAAATAGCAAGGAAGAACATGAATATCACATGAGAATTATATTGAAGACCTTGAGAAAGGAGAAGCTTAATGCCAAATTTACCAAGTGTGAATTTTGGCTTCAAAAAGTTTCATTTTTGGGTCACATAATCTCAAAAGAGGGGATATCTGTGGATCCACCAAAAATAGAGGTTATCGAAAGATAGTCGAGACCAACAATAGTAACTGAGATCCGAAGTTTTCTTGGTTTGGCTGGATATTATCGATGTTTTGTGAAATATTTTTCACGATTATCTAATCCACTCACCAAGTTGACTCGGAAAGAAGTTAAGTTTGTTTGGACGGAGGAATGTGAAGAGAATTTCAAGGAGTTGAAAAAAAGGTTATCCAATGCACCTGTGCTCACACTGCCTTGTAGTGGAGAATGGTTTGTGATCTACAGTGATGCATCCAAGAAGGGATTGGGGTGTGTTCTTATGCAAAATGATATGGTGATAGCTTATGCCTCACGATAGTTGAAAATACGTGAGCAAAATTACCCAAATCATGATTTGGAGTTAGCTGCGGTAATGTTTGCATTAATGATTTGAAGGCATTACCTTTATGTTGAATGGTGTGATATTTATACTGATCATAAAAGTTTAAAGTATATTTTCACACAAAAGGAGATGAATATGCGCCATAGAATATGGTTGGAGATGATTAAGGATTACGACTGCACAATCCATTACCACCCTAGGAAAGCAAACAAGGTGGCAGATGCATTAAGTCGACAAGACCATGCTAGTTTATCCATGATGAGGATCACAAAAGATCCAATATTTATGGATTCAAAAAGGATGGATCTTCGAATTATAATGAAAGGGGAAAATCGTATCTTTCTCAAATGAATGTTCAACCATCTATACATGTGAAGATTAAAGAGGCACAGAAAAAAGATGTCGAGTTACAAAAGAAGGTGAGAAATGTTCATGAATTCAACCTTGATTGTGATGGGATAATAAAGTTTAGGAATCAGGTTTGTGTTCCTCCCATCCCCGAATTAAAGAAGGAGCTGCTGGATGAGGCTCATAGTTCTTCATTCTCTATTCATCCTGGAAGCACGAAGATGTATAGGGACCTGAAAGAGTACTTCTGGTGGGATGGAATAAAAAGAGATGTTGCTGAATATGTCTCTCGATGATTGGTTTGTCAACAAGTTAAAGCTGAGAGACAGAAGTCTAAGGGGATGTTACAACTATTACCCATGCCCGAATGGAAAATGGAAAACATCACTATGGACTTTGTCATAGGACTTCCTAAAACATCCAAAGGAAATAATGCTATATGGGTCATAGTTGATCGCCTTACAAAGTTTGCACACTTCATTTCTATTAGAGAGGATTTATCTCTGGATCAGCTTGCCATGATATATGTAAAGGAAGTGGTAAGATTTCATGGAGTACCACTTTCTATTATATCTGATCGGGATCCGAGATTTACCTCGAAGTTCTGGCGAAGTCTTCAGCATACTCTGGATACAGAGTTGAGTTTCATCACTACTTATCATCCTCAGACAGACGGTCAGTTTGAGAGAACAATTCAAACTCTAGAAGATATGTTGAGAGCTTGCTCTATGGATTTCAAAGGTTGTTGGGATGAACACCTCACTTTAGTGGAATTTTTTTATAATAATATCTTTCACTCCAGTATTCATATGGCTACTTATGAAGCTCTCTATGGAAAGAAATGCAGGACTCCAACTTGCTGGGATGAAGTTGGGGAAAGAAAGCTATTAGGACCCGATCTCGTTGATGAAATGGCAGAAAAGGTCAGATCTATTAAACAACACATAAGAGCAGCTCAGAGTTGACAAAAAAGTTATGCCGACAACCGAAGAAAAGACTTAGAGTTTGAAGTGGGGGATAAAGTGTTCTTATGAATATCTCCATGGAAGAGGGTTATGAGATTTGGAAAGAAGGGGAAGTTGAGCCCTAGATATATCGGTCCTTTCGAAATACTAGATCATGTTGGGAAGGTAGCTTACCGATTGGTGATTCTACCGAATCTCTCTCAAGTTCACGATGTGTTCCATGTATCTCTCCTGAGAAAGTACATACCTGATCCTTCACATGTACTCAGCTCAGAAGTTGTACCGCTGGAGCATGATCTTTCTTATGAAGAACAGCCGATAGGGATTCTGGATCGTAGCGAAAAATTCCTACGAAACAAGACCACTCGATTGGTGAATGTTTTATGGAGGAACCACCAATTAGATGAAGCTACATGGGAGCTTGAGGATATTATGAGGGAGAGATATCCTCATCTGTTTGTTACAAAGTGACGAATTTCGAGAGAGAAATTCATTTTAAGGGGGGTAGAATGTAACACTCAAGACTTTTATGTTATATAAATCATCAAAGGAATATTTTTCTACACACAACACTTGCTTCACTTTCTTTACACGAAATCGCAACCTTCCTCGATAGCTTTTGTCGTACGCAATACCGAGTTTCACTAAACAACGACATGCTATTAAAATATTATTAAAACTAGCAGTTATGAATAGTAATAACCACTTTTTGAAATTTTATAAATTTTATTTTTTAAAATGGACTTCATTTTTGGATTCGGAATATCGAAATTATCCTAGGGTGAAATTTTGATATTTTTCTGAAAACTTTCAATTTTTGATGAATAGTGAAACCACTAAGTGGTAGTTAAAAAACTGAATTTTTCATAAAACATAATTTTACCACTTCTGTGAGTGGAATTTCAAAAATCCAAGAGACATGGTTGATGTCAGTAAGTAAAATGTGGTTCAATGAGATGAAAATATTTTTGGTGAATAGTAACTTTTTACTTTTATTTACCACGGTTAAAAGTAAATAGGGTAATTAAGGGTAAAAATGATATTATTATTACCCTAAAAAATGTCTTAATTCTATTAGACAAGTGTAATTCGACCAAAAACAACCTTAGGAATAACATATGACCATTTAGTCCCACATGGATTAGATTAGGACATATATTATTAATTCATTTAAAGAAGGGTTAAAATAGTTAAAATCAATGTTTAATAAGTATATCATTTTTAATATAGGGTTATACATACGATAAATTCGACTATAAATATTAATTAGAAAGATAAAAATATTTCCAACATAATGGAATTTTATTTTTAATTTTTAGACATTAAATAATTTAATTTATTTATGACACAAAGATGATGCAGTAATTATCTTATTAATGAAATATTGACATAATTGATGTTATAAACACCAAAATAAATGTATTTTGAGACTTTTTATGAATTCCACTAATTTTCTAGATTAATATGACATGTTAGTATTTATTTAATTAACTTTTTTATAACTAATCAATCTGTTATGTTTTTAAAAAAAATAATTACTAAATAGTGTTAAAATTGACATAAAATAGTTTTTAAAACAAATATTATATTAGAAATTGTTATTTTATTCCTAAAAATCTAAGGTTCGGACAAATGACTTAGATAAGGTTATATATATTAATAATAAACAACTTGGGGTTCTTTTGGATTCTTATAGTAAGTTTATTAACCTTATAGTATAAGAACACAAGAAGACACGGTAAAAGTAAAATTATTTAACTTAATGTTAAATCTAAATGATAAGGTTAAAATAGGAACCTAAACTTGTCTAAATTCTATTGGATGAGAGTATTTCGACCCATCCCCATATTAGCTTCTAAATAAATCAGGTTTGAGCTATTTAAAACCGAACATGACTTTATAATAAAATAATATTTTTAGTTTTTCCAAAGGAGCCCCTCTCCTCCCTTATAAAAGGGCACCTCCTCCCCCTCTTCCTCACACCACTTTCAGCCTTCATGCTCAGCCAACCCCTTCCAATTTATTCTCTCCACTTCCCTAGAAACATACTAGAGGTTCTGGTCTTCTTCAAAGACCTATTTTAGTGCCTTAAAAGGAGGTCTCAAAGAAGCACTTCAAAGAAGAGGAGGTTCGGACACGTACAAAGCATATCGGACCTAAGGTAAGGGAAATATCACAATCTCATTTTTATCCGAGATTGTTTATACTTTGGAATTTACTGGGGTGTATTTTATCATCCACATACATGTTTTCTCAATATGTAATGTTATTTCCATCCACCTACAATTGTTTAAATCCAATTTTACCCTTCGGTGAGTTTTTAGTAAAAGATATGAAAGGAATCTTTTGTCATTTTTCGTACGAGGTACTTTTTGACTTTTCCGACAAAAGTACGAGAATAGTGTTTTTTAACTTATACGACATGAATGGATTTTTAAAACATTATTCCCAAGAAGCTTGCTTTATAAGTTTTCATGTTTGTTTTTAATCAACTTCTTTTAGTTTAAAATTGTAAGACATGTTAAGAAAGGAAAAGTGTTTTTGAAGTAGAAAGGATATTTTCCTCAAGAATGGAGTTCAAGTGTTTTATCAAAATTATTTTCCATCTATGATAAAATAGGGTTATGTTTCTATCCCTATTATTACATTGATTTGATTATTTTGTGATGGAATTATTTTTATGAATTCCTTTATCTTATATGAATTGTTTTATGATGTCATGTTGTCTAAGAATCCAATTTTTATTACATGGGTTATGCAATGATGTATGATTTATGATTTTGTGGCACACATAAGAATGGTATCATTATGAGATGGGTGGGACATATATCTACCTCCAATGAATTGGGTAAAGATTTTATATCTCATGAGATAGACATGGCTGGAACGGTAGGTTATACCGGTTCAGTGAAACAGGATTGAAACGAGGAATGAACTCAGTTCAGAAATGGACTTTATCCACTAAGATAGTCTTGGAAATGAGTCTTGACTAACAAGAAATTATTCTCTATGATTATGTGTGTATTCCACAAAGTTTCATGTTTTATGTTATGATTATTGAGATTACATTTCACTACTATGATTTATCCCATGTTATGAAATTATGCTCTCTTTTGCAGGTTACGATTTCCAAAAGTTATGTTCTTATGAATATGATGTGATTGATATTTCTTTTGTTTACCCTTACTGAGAATTTGAGCTCACCCTTTTGTATGTTTTCTTTCCCCATGTCAGGAAGAAGGTTATTATGTAAGATATGCCAAAAGGGACTATAGATATGATGAAATAAATGGGAGACAATGTAGATGCTTTATGAACCAGTTGTTTATGGTTCCCAGTTTCTAAAGACACTATACCTATACGGTCATTTCGTGGTTTTGTTATATGTTGTAATAAGTATGCTCCAATTTTAAAGTATTAACAATGTATGTAAAGTATGGTTCGTTATAATATATCTTTTGAAAATCCGAATCAATCCAGTTGTAGTTATTGAAAGTAATATTCAATAAATATCAAGATTATGTGTAGGGAGAAAGTGATAATGGATTCTTCTTAGTTTTTGGATATTTTTAAATACCTAATGTTAACAAGTAAGAGTTTGAGCACTTGAATTAAGGATAGTGGATTTTATAGATAGAACGGGGTTAATACCACTAGGATTAACAATATATCCTAGGATAATAGGAATAAATCCACACATAGTTTTTTTCAGGTATCCTCTATAGAGATTAAGCTTATGTTCAAGGGGAAAATGAAAATAACCCTATCTTAATGTGAGGCCATTAAGAAACTAAATTTAAATGAGAGGGAACAAACAATAGGATGGAGAGGATTTTGAAGTGGATGGGATTTGCTTCTAGACCTGGGTTAAGACCCATGAGCATCACAATATATCATGGGATAACAGGAATGAATCCACATAAATTTCTTCATAAATAATATCATTAAATGGTTCTAGATCATGCACATGATAGAGAGGGAGATAAATGTATGGATTATATGGTGAGATATAAGGGTGAAAATTTTAATGAATGTTGAAATATCTAAAAACAAGAGTATTTTCAAGAAAAAAGGGAAGATTTTGCTTGTCTTGAGATAGGAGATCATGGCACCACAACATATCTCGAAATAACTGAGATCAAGCCACTCATAGTTTTAATTTTTTGAATTTTTTCATAGTTCATGTGAACCGTTGATTAGGGTTAGCTAGTGTATTCATTAACATCAAATCCCTTTGGAATTATAAACTCCCATATATATTTATCTCTAACAAAAAAGGGGAATTTTTACATTTTAGGTTATATGAAATCGATATCTCTGATTAGTTTATGGTCATGCAAGGTAAATTTTCTGTCTTGTAGTTTAAAATTATGTGAAAAGGAAATTGTTTTTTGAATTTTATAACAATGAAACTATGACTTGGATTTCATAGAGATTAAGTTCACACTGCAAGGACATTTTCCAAGAACTTTATTTTTATGTGGAGTGTCTATACTCTATGAATTTTAAATTCATATAGAAAAGGATTTATCAACCAATTATAAAATTATAAAAATTAATTCTTTAGGATCCTTACATTAGTGGAAGGAATGATACACTATACATACATTATAATCAAGGAATATTATTCACTACAGAATTCTTTATTTTTGGTATAAGGTCCTTCCCATTTTAGATATAGATTTAGATATTTCTTATTAGGTATCATGGGAGCTCTGAAAGACAATTCCAGTTCCACTTAGAAGAATGAGTGGAGGTGAAACTTCTTGTTGGATGCTCATGTGGCTCCTGTACGATAGATATCATGGTTGTTCGGTGTGTAAAACCTTCTCATCAAGTCATATTTGAGAATAATAATCTTTATATATTTGATTATTGATTAAAATGTGAAGTAAAGTCTTCTAAAATTCAATGGGAATAATCTCATTTGTCCCACTTACAAGGGAATATGGGGTCTCCAGTGTGGTAGTACATGATGTGGTGAGATAACCCTACAAATAATAGAAGAGCTTATACAACCAAGATTTATTTCCATTGTCCACTATATTATAAAGGATATTAGATTGAGTCTAACTGAAGGCCTCTACCTATCCATTGGCTAATACATAAAAGTAGGATGAGTGGTTGGACTGGATATTATTCTCCATATACAATATATTAAATTTATATGGACATATATTAGTGTAATTTTCCATCCATATCATTTGAGGTACACCAAATTTGGTGATGATATGAGACTTAAAAAATTGATAACAACTATTGTTCTAAACTCATTGTGGGATATAACCTCATCCCTCTTAGGGAAGATATTAGTGGAATTAAAAATAATTGAAATAACTATTTCTTAATAGGGAGATATACCCACATGAAATATATCCCCCAAACTAAAAATGGACAAGAATACTTTTTTATGAGAAAGAATTTGGAGGGTTGATGATTAAATTTCGCATATATCTGAAAATTATGAAACTTATTTATGAACTCTTAGTATTCCTGCATCATTTATGGATATGAGTCTCAACATAATATGATTTTTTATAAAATATTAGATCATGACTAGTGACCTCCAAAATAAACAACATGGACTTTATGTATAACAATGAGGGTCTCTCCTCCTTCTATGATCCTAAGTAGGACTCTGTAAAAGCCTCATTTATGGATGATATTTCATGAATTCAGGATTCCATAAAGAAATAATTTTATAGAATGATGACATATTTATTCCATTCTTAAATATATCTAGAGGCAGAATTATATTTTTAAATCCATCAATTATAAGAATATGTCTATATAATTATAGTATAAACAAGATAGGGTAGAATTTTTATTTTATTAGTGGTGTTTTTAACATTATTGATCTCTTTTACATAATTATTGATAAATAATGATACAACCCTATGACGCACAATGTGAATGACACTCTCATCTTGATCCGGATCATTAAGGGATATAGTTACATTGGCTAGTGCATCTGATTTTGAATTCTATGAATGTGGGATGTGATACAATGTTAGAACTAAGAGGAATCCATCCCTAAAAATAAGTATATAATAAATCATGGAAATAAATCCTTCCTTCTTTAAAGAACAATATCTATTGATTTTATTGATTACCAACTTTGAATCCCCCTTGATATCCATTCAGGCCACTAATATTTGCAGGGATTGATCTAAGTTTATTTTATGTAGTTTGTTGAAAAGTACTATGATATTAGTAATATGGTCGCATAATTATTGGGGTTTTACCACTAGATCATCTACGTAGCACACCATAGTTTTACTATGGAATATATTGAACATATACTACATGGAACATTGATGTATTGCACCATCATTCTTCAAAAAATGGAATTAATTGATAATAGAATACCACTTAGGGTTACATGAATGCAGTGGTCTCCTCATCTTCATGGGCCTTTCAAATTTTTTATTGCCTTAATGAACATCCACAAATAAATGTTCTTGGAATACGACCACTATATTGATCAACAGTTCCATGATTAGGACCAAGAAATCTTCTTTTAGAGTGTTCTGATTAAGATATCTAAAATCAATGAAGAATCTAATTTTCCATACTTTTCCTTGATGTTAATGATGTCGGTGGGCCACTTAAGGTATTAAAATTACCAAATGAATATTTATATGATCATATTATCAAACTCATATTCTACTAAGGAAGAATATATTATAATCATTATCCTTGCTGCATGTTTATAGCCATAGGGGTTTTCTAGTAGACCCAAATAAATGGTGGAAACCTAAGGATGAAATATATGAATTTATATATAATTTAATGTGAATAAATATTGATCCTTTTTTAAGAAAGTGATGTAATTTTTTTCTATTCATAATTCAAGGTAAATCTAATCAACTTCTACATTAGTTCTTCCACAATAACTAGATTAACCTTTCTAAGTTCATCGATGTTGGTCAAAACACCTCCCTAAAATACCAGAGGATAATCTTTGATTTATTCCTCTTCTTATTCACTATTTTTATATGTATAATATTGAATTTCATTTTGAGATCCCAATTATTATGTTGGTAATTTTTTATTCTCATAGGAATGAAATCTTTCTTTCTAATGGTTGGGTTTATCTGATGAAATATTTTCCATTAGAATTAGAGTGAATATGCCTTAACCTCATGATATACATATTGTAGGAATCTAATTCAATTGATTAAAGATCTATTGATGTGTCATCTGAATGTAGGTTGGACCCTCATTTACATAAAAATGCTTAGGGGAAATATTGATACACATGTACCACACAATGGTATTTTACTTTATAGGTAGTGTCTTCAAGATGGATATGTGTACCTAACAAGTATATGAAAGGAAATTGATGAGAGGTTTTAAGTCATTTTCTAATGTGTCCTATGGGAATCGATGAATTCCTAGATATGGAGTTTCCACCTGAATTTAGTTGATGGGAAACATGCAGCCTTCACTGGTTCATCTCTATGGAATAATAGGAGTAATTTCTAAGAAATTGGATATGATAATCCAAATTTAGTTATTTACCATCATGTTCTTCCCCTCCATTTTATAGAACCCTGATTCTATATATTTAGATTCATAAGACTCAAATTGGGGAACTATCACTCTAAAATACCCTGAATTTACCATTAACCAAGTAGATTAAGAATTAGATAAATGATTATGGAACCATCATATGCATATGGATAAATGATTGTCCTATAAATTCACTAAAAGTTTTTCTCGGGTGGACCAATATAAACTCATAGTCAGAAATAATATCTCTAAATTGGTTTCTCTACTTTATCTTATTGAAGGGATTTATTCAATCTTGTTGTACCCATGAATTTTTAGGTTGGAGAGTGGCAAGTCAGATTCAATCTATCCTAGAAATAGAAGGGTTAATATTAGGATTATAATGATCCTAGAACCATTATTACCCTATTATATATGAACATCTACATCATCATGTTATAGATATACCCAAGGGTGTGATTTCACACTATATGGAAGTTTTATGATCTTGATTTATGAAGGAAATTACCATGTGGATTTAAATAGTGCCAGTATCCATATGATATGTCTTAGATATGAAAATTTTATCCTCAAACCCTTGAGGGATTAAAATGGCCTTAATATGGGCTTCCTTGAGTTTTGTTGAAAGGTTAAGGGATTCCATGATTAATATCCAGAATCAGATAATGAATAGATTCATCAAGATGTAATATTTCTATAATAGGGTCTGATGATTCCAACTATTAGATTTCTCCATATCTTGAGGCTTAAGATCTAAAACTAATTGAACTGATGATTCTTTTCCTTGACTAAAATTGGGGGAAATTTTTTTGGTTAGTGGTTTGAGATGTATCAGCCTTCCCACACCTCGATGTTGAGTAGATAATTATATATCATTTAGTTAATCCTCCAGTATGATTTAATTTTAATGATCCTTGGATGATTTAGGCTCAGATCAATGTTCCTTTTTTGATTTATGGAGTGCCTATTTCTAGATTTTTATCTATATATAGCCACAAAAAATATGATTATTTAACATTGAGATCTAAAATGACTTCATCTTCCCAAACCTCTTCATCCTATATGATCTCCTCCCTAATTTTTAGTAAGGAATTTGGGTTTATGTGAGCCTCAATCATTAGTAAAGTGGTCTACCAAGTGGATGAAATTGATTGAGACATATTAAAAATCCTCATCTAATAATGATTCTAATTAGTGGGGTGGTTCCCATCCTCCCAACAATGGGGTTAAATAGTCAAAGATGGCCTAAAACAACTTGGGAACCAGTAATAGTGGTACTTCTTTAGTCTTATTTTATGAACACCAATTTTTTTAACTCTTAAAATACTGTGATGATAAATATATTTCCAAAAAAATTGTAGGTTGGAATAAGGGTAACAATTTTATTACTCATTCTCACCTAGAGTATAGTGTTTGTTTGGATGACTAATTTCCATTTCATCTAGACATTAAATTTCTATGAATGTTTGTTCATTATTTTATATCATTCCTATTCTTATTCTAGTGCAGTAATAAATACATTGTTCACCCACACCTATGGTTTATGCAACTCAACTTTTCAGAATTCAACCATCTTCTGAAGTATATAATTGATAAAGAATCATTCTTGGATGTTTTCCACCATATTTTGGTGGAAGGGGTAGTAGCATGAGAAATATTCAACCTTAATTAATTGGGTCTTCTTATCTTCCTAAATTTTAGAAATTCCTTCTCCAAAGTCACTATGAAGAACCACAAGGCCGGTTTATGGTCCTCAAACATCCAATGATTTTTCTTCTTCAATCACTCTAAATGATGGTGTTGTTGTTTCTTTTATTGTTTAAGAGGAGGAAACACAATATATTTAAAAAAATAATGTTATGATAAATAATCATTACATATTGTTAGAATCCATTAATTATATTTTATAGAGTTACATTCATGACAAAATATAAGTTAATTTTTTAGTTAAAACAAAAAATCATAATTTCTAAACAAAATAGTTTTTCATGCATTATATGATTTAATTTAAAATATTTATCTAAAAAATATGTCATTTTAATTTGATTAAATGATATTATTTTTTTAATTCATCATGTAAAACCCGTATTAGGATAATTTTTTTAGAATTTTATAAAAAAAATTATTCTTCATTGAATTATAAAAATACATTTTTATTGAAAAATGTATTTTATTTTATAGTATTTACAAAGTCACATTATATTTTGAATTATTTTTAAAATTTAATTATTTTATTTTTATTAAAAAATACAATAAATGTTATTGAAATAAATATTGTACTTGATTTTGGTATAAGAACATTTAAATATTTGAAAAAGTATATTTCTGAAAAACAGTTCTTTGTCGCATTTTGAGATTTAATTTTAAATTAAATTCTTCCACTGTTATTAATTGAATTTGATAAAATGTATTTTATATTTGGAATCAGAAAAATTAATATTATTTTATAATTTGAACTTAATTTTTTTCATAATGAATATTAAAAATAACAAAAATCTGTTACCATAGTTAAGTTTAAAACTGGTTTACTAGGGTGTTATACTAAATACATAATGGTTAAAATATCCTAAAAATTTTTCTAAATCATATGGATAGGAATACTTTGACCCATTCTTATCATATATTCTAATTATATCAATTTGGATCCACTTGAACATGAAAATTAATATATTTTATTTTATTTCTTTAAGAAATTCCAAAAACACCCCTCACCTCACTTATAAAATGAAAACTTTTATTCTCTTATCCTCAAACCATTTGAGCACTATATATCTAAAAATATATGTCTAAATCCCTTCCTAAAAACAATCCTCCTGTTCTATAGGTATTTTTTGGAGAATAACAACCTTAGAGGGCTTAAGGTGAAAAGAAAAAGAGGTTATCTGAAGAATAGGTATAACTTTTAATTTAGTGTTTTAGTTTTATCTCTTCTTATAACTCCTTAAAATCATATAAAATAAGATGAAATAATAAAAAAAAAATATTTAATATTATAATATTTTTATGTTACTGGAATAACCTATACCCATATCCTTCTTCCATAAAATGGGAAATGAATCCATCATTAGTGTGTATGGAGGACTACAGCCACATGAACCGACGTAATGTGTTTTCCATCAAGACCTCTTATGGGCATATATAATGATGGATTTAATTTATTTATTTGAATTTAGTGAAATATTTATCATTTTTTTATGATTAGATATCATTTATTTTCTTACCATTCAATCTATTGAAAATGATAACATCGTTCGTGCATACGCGTGGATTACCACCTCCATGTAGCGATGTGATTTATTTTTGATAAACACATCTCATGAATTATATATAAAAATATTTTTAAATATAAAATATAATATTTATGATATAATAATATTTTTAAAATATTAAATTATACTTAACTCATTTTCCTCACGCTCTTTGAAAAATGAAGATGTTACTCATTTGTACGTACGACATGTCATCTCCATGATTATAACATAATTCATTTTTCATAACTATATTTCCTAATTGATGTTTATCATGGTGTTGTATTTGTTTTCAGTAATATTATAATAAGGTTTCAAGTGTCAATATGTGTATAGAAAAGTGGTGGGGCTCATGATTGAAGAGGGGAAGTTACTCTGAATCAAATGGCACTGATATTTGGGGAATCACTATTTGACATTGAATGTCATGCATGGAAATTCTCTACATTAATTTAGAAGATTTATTGATCTATTCCTAAGTTCTAAATACTCATATCAAATTGATACATGTTTACACCATCATAATGAACCCCATGCAATACTTTATTGCATGATGAAAGTGGAATATCCATCCAATGACTTCTAATTGGATGAAGGTTGTGAATAAGATCAGATGATTGTTAAACAGATCCTAAGTTCCAAGTCCTGTATCAAGGTTATACATTGTTACACCATTTAATGTAGGCCATCAAATACTTGATTGGATGATGAATTTAGAAGATCCATCCAATAAATTATAATTGGATGAAGTTGGTAAAAAAATCTGACGATTATATATACTGATCTTCAAAGACCACGACATGTGCTAAAAGATAACAAATTGTTTTCTATAATGTTTCTAGGAATTTTATTTTAATACATGAGGAGTTAAATAAAAGGAAATTAATAAGAGGAAAAGAAAAAAAAGGATGTTTCATTTTAAGATAAGAATCTATGCTTGAATTAGTATGATATTTTATACTTAGAATACTTTTCTATATGGGGACTTACATAAAAAATAGGCCAACCAAGGAGGCTAGCTGAGGTCATAATCCTCAAGAATGTGTGGGACTCGGGGGTCAACTGTGCCTTAGGTAAGCCCTCAAGTCCATCCTCGCATGAGGTAGGAGTGTGGGATGTGTATAAGCCCGTAAATGAATGCAGGGTGACCAACCTGTGTGGTAGGGAACATAGTGGGCAATAGGAGTTCACCCTAGGAGTAGAGAGTGGGCATAAAAGCGTGCTCATAGGGTGAACACAGTCTGGGGAAGTATAGTTAGGGGAGGAGTATAATTCTTATCAAAGGCTGACATGACTTGGTACTTAAATCGTGAGGATCTTGTGTCTCTGTTTCGATGTGGGTGGAATTTTAAAAACACACAACTAATCATGCCCCTTCATCTCATCTCGTGTCTCACTCAACCATTCGATCAGCGCAGCATCAGATCATTTAATCATGGATTTCCATCAATCTCGTGCATTGCATGATTAAACTGGGACCGTCCTATCTCTTTCACATCATTGTCTTCAACCTCTGGCCACCCAACACCATTTTACAACCGGAGCACAACTAAACCTCCATGATCGTACTTCGGCCATCAATGATGATCAAACTCATATGTTGTGATCATCTTAGCAACACGATATCATGCAAGTATTAAAATTTTCATACATGCATTGAAATAAAGAAATTTGGAGAAGGCTGAGAAAAATGAATTTTCTGAGGCCACATTGGACGTTCGATACTCAAGGGGGGATTTAAAAACATGATACATGTGTTCCTCTTTGCATGTGAATGATATTATCACCTAGATAGAAGAAGGATTACATTTGAAATGGAAACTCATGTGAATTTAACCATATCACTATCATGTGTTTTAAATATTCAAACATAAAGATCATGGGCTTTGAAAGCATTTAATTTCTCGTATTTGAACGTGAAAAAGGCATAAACCCTACCTATAAATAAAGGAGCACTGGGCTCAGAAGGGGTGTTAAAAATCATGAGAGATCTCCTATTTTCTAAAAAACGGAGCATCGTGATAAAAAGGTTTCTGTGCATCTCTGATATGCGAACATTAAGAACCGTATGAATTAAACAAGTGTTACTCACTCTTGAATCATTATTTTGAAGGAGGAAGGCATCCACACCCCAATGTGAAGAAACCTGTGAGAACATGATAGGTTCTTTATAACCCTCATTGTGTCTTCGTGTGTAGAATCTCATGTGTACGCAAATGGTTCACTTTCACCCTTACTATACTCCGAGAAGACATAACACACAAAGCATTCCTTGGTTATCTGAAGGATATCCATGCGAACTGTGTACGTAATGGAGAATAACCTTCACACTCTTTCACGATGAAGAAGACACCATGTGCCCTCCAGTTTATATGAAGAATAAGAACACCCTCCTATTTTCATCTTATATATATACTATTTTTAGGGGTTCATCTTGGAAGAATAAGGTGATTTCATGAAGGTTAAATCTATTGTGTGCTTTGTTTGAAGAAGAAGAAACTTGGGCCCTCATGTATTCACAAAGGAGGATGGAGAATGCATTCATAATGAACAAGCATGCATATGAATTAATTGAGACACCCAAGTGTGCAATAAAAAGCCATACATTGAATATACCCATTCGGGTTTGAAAAATACCCAAATCAAGAAAGGATTGTGTGTGTACATTTGAATAAGGAGGAGGAAATAGTAAAATCAAACAAATGAACTAAACCAATCCATGTTTGAATTAAAACACACCTATATTGAACTTAAACTAAATAATAATTGTGTGTGTGAAAAGAACCAAAGAGAAAAGTGTGTGTGATATTAATTAATAAAAGGAAAGAGGAAGTGTGCGTGCTCAAAATGTTATACCCATTAGGTATTTCACACAAAGAAGAAAAGGTTTGTATATGCATGTATGAATTCATATGCACACGTGAGGAAACATAAAAAGAAGAACCAAGATTGTGAGTGAACATGTGTAAATAAGAAGAAGAAATTATATGCAACTCATGCATGAAGCATAAATAACTGAGATATCCAATATAAGAAGTTTGGATACCATGCCATCCATGATTGAAGTTGATTTGAGTTGAGACTAATTCTAGAAAGAGTTAAAGAAGATATTTTATCTGAGTTTATAGTGATTGAGAATCCATGAAGGAATAAAGAGATGATATTATGTAGAATTGTTATAGAATTCTTTTAGATGTGTTGTTCACCACTTGCACACACATAAGTGAGGTCGGGTCTTCATCAGAAAAAGAAATAATTTCACGAGCATTGTGAAACTAAGGACTGATCAGAAAATTGATCAGAATTATTGAGCATGGCCAATAGACCGTACCAAAGGCTATTGAAGATTCTTGAATAGATACATAGGAAAGTGTGATTCAGAATTCCCATGCCAGAAGAGCATAAGATCAATCCACAGTGAATCAAAATAGAACAAAGAAGGAATCTTCATGTGTTACTCGATAACTAGAAGACCCCTCTGAGATTTAGAGAGGAGAAAAAGGCTCCAGTGAGACTCTGAAGTAGGCCAGTGGGACTCTAGTAACACTATGGGATGTAGTATGAAAACCCTCATGTGGGACTTAAGATAGATACAGTAGAACTTTATATCAACCATTGTAATTGATATAGAGATTATAGTGGACAATCTATGTTGGGGAGAATAGACATCACAACAAGGAGTCGTTCTTTGAACCAAACCTTATAAATACTTCTGTTCAGTGCCTTTATATTTAAAGCATTATTCAAGGTAAGTATGAGATACACAAGAATTGTAGATTGTGGCTTTAACTATCCTTATAGGTTTAATTGAAAACAATCAATTAGTAAAAACGTATAAATGGCTCACTCATTCACCCATCCCTCTCTCAATGATTCACAATGGTCTGGGCACTTCAATTGGTATCAGAGAGAAGGACACCTCTAAAAGATACAAGGGAGTATTTATGAAGTAAGGATTTGAGGATATGAGTGGAAAACTTCAAATGAAGATATCTACCAAGACTCAGAAGAATGGAAAGAAGAAACAGACAAGGAAGATGAAGTATAAGCTTACTACTAATGCAGAAACACCTTCTACTAAAGGTAATCTGAAAGCTGCAACATGTGATAATTCATTTTATTATTATGATTCTTCTGATAAAGCATGATCGAGATGTGATTATGATAGATCCAATAGTGATCTTCATATTGCAATTAAATATCATCTCAAGAAAGTCCCTAGAGAAGTGGTAAGACACAATGTTGTAAGTATTAGTACTCTTCAAGATGAAAAATTACAGATTGAAGAAGAATCTAAAGCAATGGAAGAGGAATTAGCTAAAAGTTTCAGTCTGTCCAACACTCTCACAAAACATGTGAAGTCAAAGGAAGAAACAATTTCTCTTTTCAATGATAGATATGATAAAGTCACTGACAATTTTCAAGAATGTATTTGTGAGAAATAATTATTTGAAATCGTATTTGTAGAAGCTTTCCATGCATTTGAAAATTTTCACAAAGTCTCTAAGGTTATAAAAGATACTCAACTAGAAGACAGAGCTAAAAAGGTAAAGGATCATGACATCACATTGAAATAATTAGAAAATATGCATGAAGAAAAATGACAAGGTTGAAGGGGAATTGGGAAAGAAAGATGAGATCAGTTGACTATGAAAAGTACTTCCTCGACATGAAGTGTTTATAGCTAGAGGTGGAATTAAAGAATCAACAATCACTCCAAGATTGAACTTCACAATAAAATGAAAGAAGTTATGATACCAATCAATTTTTAATTGAGGAATATGATTCTAAAATGAACATCAGATCATCCAATAATCCAATGGAAAAATCCTCCAAGAAGAAGGAATCCCATAACATTGTTATTTTTGTTTCTACTAATGTAGTTGCATCATTAAGTACAAGTTCAAAGCTAAAATATGAGAATATGTGCATTGATAAAAAATTTAATAAATCCATAAAAATTTCAAGGATGGATACTAAGATGATTAAGACGAACCACTCCCAAATGGATGATCTAAAGAAAGAAAGGCAATTCAAGAAATAAAAATTACTAAATCAATCCAGAAAAATACTATAAAAAGGGAAAGAGATTTATGGGCTATAGTTGGTGTTTATTGAAGTTTGGGCATCAGGAAAATGATTTCTAGAATAATACCCCAGCATATTAAAATTATGAACGCCCTACATTTTGGGAAAATAGATATGAAGAAATGAAGCAACCTACAAAGAAAAGGCAGAAAACACAGATGAAGAAGAATCTGTCTATCAAGAACAGATTTGAGTATCCTGAAGACTTTTATGATAATTGCAATAGAATTGGTCACAATTATGATGAGTGATGGTTTATTACTACCATTCCTCATGCATATGTTGATAAGAATTATAGACCACAACAATGGAAGGAGAATGAAAAAGGAGTTGAAAAATATTCCATTGGTAATATACAATACAATGAAGTCTTGAAAACAGTGAAAGAAATTATTCCCAAGAAGAAGTTAATTTTGGATTCCAATAATGTAATATCAACAAAGAAATGACGCTTCTATTTTGGAAAGAAAATATATACCAAGAATCACTGCAAAAACTCCATGGAAATAAATGGAACCAAGATGAAACTAATAGGAGATTCAATCCAGAAGATGATGGGATTGACTGAAGACGTTCCTAAAGATGGTCTTAATAAGTTGCCTAATAAAAGTAACTTTAAGACAATGAAGAAGCCATGTGTAATCTCCAAATCAGAAAATGTTAAGGAGTGTTTAGTTATTTGGCCTATTCAATTGAAAATTTCTATAGAGCTGCAAAGAGCAGAAGCTAAAGTACTAGCTAAAGAAAAGGAAAAAGGGAAACATGCCATTCCACATGAAGTAAAATTAGAATTTCATGAGTGGTTTTTGAACACATGATAACCCAATTTTCTCCCAACTAATTTGTGTAAGGTTCAAGAAGTATGAAAATCATGTAAAAAAATGTATAACTATTTTACTAGGCCAAATGGATATACTGAAAATTGAAGAACATGCACCAGTGGATGCTATTTTACTACTGCCATATGTAAAGACAAATAATCCACACAAGTTGAAGGTAAATGGAAGAAAAGGGTTCATGTTGAAGAATAAAGATCAAAATGTCAAATGGAGAGGAAAGACCATCATGAAGAGTACCGAACACTTTAGAGCTGCAAGGAAAGGATTTCTTGGGTTGAGAGAAAATTATCATACTCAGTTTTTATATTAAGAATCTCACATGTTTTCCATATTATTCCCTTATATTTTTGAAGTATACATCTGATAACATTGCAATTAATTGAAGATGAAGGCCATTATTAAAATGATAATTGAATGAAAAAAGAGGATAAATACAGGTTGGACTCATTATTCATGATTTGATAATTACATGAAGTGTTCCACAGTGGAAGAGTATCAATATAAATATCTTGAAGATCGTCTGATGATTATTTTTCACCAAGGAAAATCAATTGGAGTTCACCCCTCTAGGGGGAGAAAAAATGAAGGAGATGATACCAAGGATTATGTCAAGTAAAACCTTGAAATTCATATCATCTCAAGAATCTAAAAATGAGATATTCTAATCACACTTTCATCCCTTGTTCTTAATTGTATTTATCATATCAATTAAGGGGGAGTTCTTGATTGATGAAAATATGGGATGAAAGTGGGAGCTTTATCTTTTCACTTGAACCTTTTAATATGTTTGGTGAAGAATGTGAATGATTTAGTATTTTATTGTTGAATCTGCCTATCTCCAACCCCTTGGTCAAGAATTGAACCATTCTGAGCATGATATCACATGTATGGTTGTTTATGGACAACATTAAAAACCTTGGTCACATATCATTTGTTTTCTACACCGGGTTATCCCCAATAGACTTAGAGCTAATTAATTAAAGGCTCCTTTCTAAGTGACCAATGTGACGTCAACCATCTCTTATAAAAATCCTAGAAGAAATTTTTTAAGGGAAGTAGAATATGATTTTGAAAATACCCCAATAAAACGTTACATTTTTATACAATAAGGGGGAGAAAATATTGGCATACATATTGACCCATAAAAAGTGTGCTTAATTGATATTGACAACCTTTGGAGAATCACTATTTGACATTGAATGTCATGCTTTGAAATTCTACATATTAATTCAAACGATCGATTGAGCTAGTCCTAAGTTCCAAAGACTTGAATAAAAGTGATATATTTTTACACTATCTTGAAGAACCTCATGCAATACTTTATTTCATGATGAAAGTGGAAGATATATCCAATGACTTCTAATTGGATGAAGGTTATAAATCACATCAGACAATTTTTGAACTTATCCTAAGTTCCAAGACTTGTATCAAGGAGAAACATTGTCACACCATTTGAAGAAGGAAATGTAATATTTGATTGCATGATGAATTTAGAATATCCATACAATAACTTCTAATTGGATAAAGTTGGTAAAAAAAATTAGACAATATATTATGATTATTTTAAATGATCAAGATATGTGTTAAAGGAGAACACATTATTTGCTACAATGTTTCCATGAATCATATTTTAATACTTGTGGTATTAAAGAAAAAAATGAATAAGAGGATAAGAGAAAGAAAGGATGTTGTATTTTAAGAGTGGAGGCTATGCTTGAATTAGTAAGGTATTTTATACTTTGAATAATATTTTATATGGGGATTTACATAAAAAATAGGCCAACCAAGGAGGCCAGATGAGGTCCTCATCCTCATGCACATGTAGGACATGAGGGCCAAACGTTCTTGAGGGAAGCGCTCAAGGCTAGCCCCACATGAGGTAGGATCATGGGCCATGTATAAGCCAATAGGAGCATGCAAGGTGATAAACGAGTGTAGTAGGGAGTATAGTGGGTGCTAGGAGCACTCCCAAGGAGTAGAGAGTGGGTCTAGAAGTGCACCTGCAAGGTGAACATGGTATGGGGTGGTACCACGTGGGAGGATGATAATTCTGATCGAAGGTTGCCGTGACTTGATACTTAAACCACAAGGATCACATGTCTCTTTTTTGATGTGGGACAGCTTTTTAAAAATTCATAACTAATCCTGGCCACTCATCTCATCTCGCATCTCACTCAACTGTTCGATCAAAGAGGCATCTAATCATTTAATCATGGACATCCATCAATATCGTACACTGCATGATTAAATTGGTACCATCTAATCTCTTCACTGGGTCATGTTTAACCTTCATCCACCAGACACCATTGTACAACTAGAGCATAGTCAGACCTCCATGATCGTACTCTGGCCACCATTGATGATCAAACTCCTACATTTAGATGGTCTGAGCAACATGATATCATGTATGAATTAAAAGTTTCACGCATGCATCGAAAAAAAGAAATTTGGAGAAAGCTAGAGAAAAGGAATTTTCTGAGGCCGCACTGGATGTTTGATATTCAAATAAGGATTTAAAAACATGATACACGTATTTCTATTCGTATGTGTGTGATATTATCATTAATAACGATGAAGGCCCACGTTTTTAAGTGAAACACCCGTGACTTATGCCATATCACTATCCCGCACTTGAAATATTAAAACATGAAGATCATGGGATTTAAAAGCATTTAATATTTTATATTTGAACATGCAAAAAGCCTAAACCCTTCTTATAAATAGAGGTGCACCGAGCCAGGAAGGTTTGTTAAAAATCTTGAGAGAGATCATGTTTTCCAAAAAAATATAGCAACGTGCTAAAAAAGATTTCGTGTAGCTCTGCTACATGAATAAGAAGAACTGTAGGCATTCAATAAGTGATATACACTCTTGAATCATCCTTGAGAATGAGTAAGGAATATGAACCCCCTATGCAAAGAAACCCTCTAGCACGCGACAGGTTCTTTCAAACCCTCATTGTGTCTTTGTGAGCAGCATCCCACATGTACACAACTTCTGCACTTGTACCCTTTCTATACTCCATGAATATAGAACCCACAAACCATTCCTTGGTTCTATGAAATAGATCCATATGAACCGTGTGCATGGAGGGGAATAACCTGCGCACTCCTTGCGCGAAGAAGAAGACCTTGTGTGCCCTCCAGTTTTTAGAAAGAAGAAGAACACCCTCCTATTTTCATCTTATATATACTATTTGCAGGGGTTTATCTTTTAATAATAAGTTTATTTCATGAAGGAACAATATCTCGTTTTCTTTTTTGAAGAAGAAGAAACATGATCCCCCATGTATTCAAAAAGGATCATGGAGAGTGCATGTATGATGAACATGCATGAATATGCATGAATTGAGACACCTGAGTGTGAAAGAACAAGCCATACATTGAATATATCCATTTGGGTTTGAAAAATATCACAAATCAAGAAAGTATTGTTTGTGAACATTTGAAGGAGTAAGAAATAGTCAGATCACACACATTAACTAAACCCATTTGGGATTGAATAAACACACACTTATATTAAACCAAAACTAAATAATAAGTGTGTGTGTGTGAAAATACCCAAAGAAAAAAAGTGTGTGTGATATTAAGTGAGAAAAATAAAACTTGTGTGTCTGTGCTCAAAAGGTTATACCAATTTTTGTTTTCACACAAAGAAAAAAATGGTTGTGCATGCATGCATGCATGCACATGCACATGTGAAGACACTTAAAAGGAAGAATAAACAATGTGAGGGAATATTCCTAAGCAAGAAGAATAAATGCCATGAAACTCATGCATAAAGAATAATTTACTATGATATCCAATACAAGAATTTTGGATGCCATGCAATCCATGCATCAAGTTGATTTTAATTGAGACTGAAACCAGACAGAGTTAAAGATGATTGTCTTATCAGAGTTTATAGTGTTTGAGAATCTGAGAAGGTAGAAACACCTAATAAAGTGTATAGTTATTCTATAATTATTGAATAGGTTTTGTTCACCACATCCACACCCATAAGTGAGGTTGGGTATTCATTATAAGAATAAATAATTGCCCGAGAATTTTGAAACAGAACACTGATTAGAAAAGTGATCAGAGTTATTGAGAAGGGCCAATAGACCATACCAAAGGTTGTTGAAGATTCTTGAAGATATACATAGGAAAGTGTGATTCAGAAAGACATTGTCGAAATAAAATAAGATCAATCTAGAGTGAATCAAAATAGAACAAAGAAGGAAGCTTCTCATGTGGCTCGAGAGCTAGAAGACCCCTGTGAGATTTGGGGAGGGGAAGAACACTTTAGTGAGACTCTCAACCAGGCCAGTGGGACTCTTGTAACACTGTGGGGGGTAGTATAATGACCCTCTTATGGGACTCATGATAGATATAGTGGGACTCTTTATCAACCATTGTAATTTATAAAAATATTATAGTGGAGAATATGTGTTGGGGATAATAACTAACATAGCAAGGAGTAGGTCTTTACACCAAACATTCTAAATACTTCTGTTTAGTGCCATTACATTTATAGTATCATTCAAGGTAAGTCTGAGAGACACAAGAATAGTGGATAAAGTCTTCAACCATCCATAAAGGTTAAATTGAAAAGAATCAAATAGTAAAATGATTTAAAGGTATCACTAATTCACCCCTCCCCCACTAAGAGATTCACACTGATCTAGGAAATTCAATTGCTTTTGAAAGAATAATTTATATATAAAAATGATAATTATTGCATGATAATAGTTTTTTATATGATGAAATAATTACCTATTTTCCCATTTGCAACCTACCGATGTCATTTTGGACACATGAAATAAATATCGCTAAAACGTATGACATGTAATTAATTTATTAAGTAACTAAATATGACAGGATAATAAATAAATAAATGAGTAATAAATATTAAAAATTAAATTAATAAAGTAAATAATTAACATAATTTTGTTATTCAAGAAGATAAAAAATTGTCATGATGATTTAAACTCGAGGTAATGGACAAATTACCTTTAAAACTTATTTTAAATGTTTTTAAAGAACTAATTTTCAAATTATTTTTCTTCCATGTCCATGTTTATAAAATCATTTTATGGATTCATTTATATAGATATAATTGAATTATAAAGTATATTTTTTTCTCTTTTTACGTGTTTCTAAGGTTTTTCAAAAGGAATTTTTTTTACATATTTTATACAGACTATTTTGACTTTCTTTATAAAAGGAGAAAAGGAATGTTCCCTTTTAATTCATACCATATAAATGGATTTTACCACTATCATATCAATTATTCTTTATTAAAATTCCTTTGTAATCATTAATTTTATCTTAAATGAGAAATTGTTCTTCACTTTTTTATGGGTATTTTAGTTTTAAAAATATTGTTTTAAAGTGATATATCTATATCCAAAAATGTTTTTTTATTGGTTTAAAATCATATTTTTATGAGTATGATGATGGAAATTCAATATATTATTTTTTGATGCATGTTATGGTCCTTCTACATTTTTATGATGATGGGTGAGCCTGATAATGTTCATGAATTTGGGTGATCTCGATAAAGATCATGTTGAAAGGTCAGCCCGACAAAGCTCTCCAATGCATTGGGTAATTATTTTGTTCTTCAGGGAACTATATGGGAAGTTTATAGTATTGGTTATTCCACTTATAATGATTTTGATAAGGGTTCGGTGAATATGATATCCCAAGGTGGCTACATGACTTTTCAATTCTTTCTAATGAGTATTTATGGAAATATATTTATTTCTAATGATGATATATTGATATTTTTGATTATTCCCTTTTAAGGTAAATATGTATGTTTTATATAAAAAAAAATTCATGGGTTCACATGTTTTCTTTGAAACCCTCATGATTATGATTTTTCCGTTATGTTTTATTTTATAACATATGATGAAAAACTTTCGGCATAAAAGCCGATTTCATGCGTATGTAAACTATTACTTGAGTTTAATGTTTTTTTGTATTAAAGTAAAAAATATATTTTACTATCTCATGGTTTTAAAATACACTATAATGTTTCTTTCATAATTAAATGTACCTTACGAAGATTTTTTTACACATCCAATTTTTTGAAATGTTTCTCATAGTTTTTAAGGATGAGTGGAAATAATAAAGAATTCTTGTTGAAAATCATAAAGATTTTTTCGATAAAGAAAAATAGTTTTTTTAATATTATATTTTGGAAAAAATAGATACTAAGAAGATGTGTCCAAATGTAGTTTATGTGTTTTTTATGTAAAAGTTATGAAAAAATTCTCTAAAACTCTAATCATGAAAACATCTTAAGGTCTATAAGAAAATTAATTCTTTTTTAAAAATGAAATTATTGATTGAATAAGTGTTGGGTCCTTATAGTTGGTATTAGAGAAATGATTTCGATCATTTTAGAGGTTATGAAAATGAAATTAAATACCCTTAATATATTATTATTTATGTTCATCAGGATATAAAATTTGATTATTACTATGTATATTAACCTAAACTATATCTGTTCAGAATGGTTTTTGATGAAGGAAAGATGTAAGCTAAATTATAAAGGCACAAAAAGGAAAAGATCCTTCCAAATAAATAAATTGGTATTTTTTTAATTGAAACTTATAAAAAATCATGTTAGCTTAGTTGAATCATACTATAAATGTTGGTGCCATCCATACTAGAGAGTAACTAAATTTACCATAGAGGAACAAGTTGACATAGGATAATTTAATGAGACAACAATCACTAGTATTTAGTGGTCCTACTAACTCAGTGGTAGTCAAGGGATGGATTAAAGCTCTAAAAAATATATTTTAAGTCTTAGGTTATTCAGAGTATCAAAAGGTAACTCTTTCTATTTATTATTTTAAAGGTGAAGCTAGTCAATGATGATCAATAGTTAAGAGTAATTGACAAAGAGGAGATATTGGTGCCATGGAATGGGATAAATTTAAGAATATTTTCCTCAATAAATATTTTCCTAATGTGGTTTGAATTTTGATGAAAACAATTATTGGAATTGATGTATAAAGAAGAATATTAAATGGATATACCTGAAGAAAGATTCACCTGATTGGATAGGAATGAACCAAATTTTATCTTCCATCATAATAGTAAAATTAATATATTTTACTTAGGATTTAATCCACGATATCTAAGGGAATTGGATTTCCATTAATTCCAATGTTTTGATAAACTGGTTCAACATGTCGAGAAGGTAGAAATGGAGTTTTTATATGATCATGTATTCCATAAAAACAAGTATAAGAAAAGTTATAGATGTTAGAAAATGAGTAATAATCTATCCAATTAATCCAAAATTAAGAAAAAAACTTTTCATATTGGTATAAGTGTGGTAAAATGAACTTGATATATTTTTTTATAAAATACATGTAGTGTTTTTAATGTGGAAGGATCTTAAATATTTCTCACGACTGCAAAGGAAATGACTAGACACGTAATGAAAATCTTATGGTAAGATTATTTAATTGTAATCAGATAAGTCATTATTCTAGTAAGTGTATAGAGATAGGGATTAAGGATGGAAGTCATTAATATCACAAATAGAAAGGTGTGGACAAATCCTTTGTGACAATTTTAGTAGATGTTGGAACATCCAACAATGTGGTGTCAAGTAAATTACTTGTTTATTAAAATTATGAAAATGTCCTATTTGATTCTGGTTTTACACACTCTTTCATTTATAATATATTTTAAGATAAATTGGAACATTCAAACCAAGAAAATATGCTATAATTTTTTTTTAAAAACACATGGAAGGAGTATTAATGCAAAAAGAAATTATACATATATTCTTGTTATTATCTATGTAAATTATTTACCTGCTAACCTAGTTATCTTTCCCCTTGTAGAGATTGATGTTTTTATGGGTGGGGAATGATTTTCGATTTACCATACTAATATATATTAGAGATACAAAGAAGATATTATTTAGAATGAGTTTTAGTTTGTATACAAGAATGAATTTATACCTTTGATAACACATTAAGAAGACGAGAAACAGTTGAATGATAGAAATTGAAGTTATCTTGCACATATTACTGAGAAGTGGGAAATTTTTCATATAGGTGATATACTTGTAGTTAAGGAATATATGGAAGTATTTAATGATTATTTTTCTAGTATTATACCTAATTAATAATTTAAGTTTACTATTGACTAAGTGCCCAATGATGATCAAATTTTAAAACCGTCTTATCATATGGCTAAATTATAAATTTTATAATTGAAAAGGTAGTTAAAGAAGTTTCTAGATAAAGGTTTAATTCATCTTATAACTTCACCATGGGGTGAAAATATTTTATTTATTAAAAAATAATGATGGTCTAGTGATATTTTTAATTGATTATAGATCCATGAATTACATCACTATTAAACAAGTAATAATTTCGTCATGTCAATGATTTATTTGATCAACTCCAGGGATTGTAGTACTTATCAAAGATTGATCTTAGGTTATGATAACATTAGTTAAAGTTGAATTTAGAAGATATTCCAAATACAATGTTTCATTCTAGATATGATTATAATGATATTGTATTTATGCCATTTTGGTTGTACAATTCACTAGTTATATTCATGGATCTTATGAATAGAGTTTCATGTGACTCATTAGACAATTTTTTAGTTGGTTTTATTGATTGTATATGTGTACATTATAAAATTCATGAGGATCATGAAAGAAATATAAGTATTTTTTTCAAACCTTGAAATAAATTAAGTTATATGTAAAACATAGTGAGTCTGAATTTTGGTTGCAATATATTTACTTCCTCGGGAATATTGTTTCTAAAGATATAATAATTATTGATCCTAATAAAAATGATGCTTTTGAATAATTCCAAAGACTTAAATATTTCACAGATATTCATAGCTTTTTGGGTTACTGTGTTACTACTGGAAGTTTGGTGAAATCATCACTCGTTTATCTATCCCATAGATTATGTTAACTCAAATAGGAGTTATATTCATATAGATTAATAATGTAATGATTATTTTAATGAACGGGAAAGAATATTGGTGAATACCCCAATTTTGGACCTTCCCACTACAAATGGTCGATTTTTCATCTACAATGATGCTTTATTGAAGAGAATTGTTTTCGTTTGGATGCATAATGACCAGGTAGTGTATTATGATTCATTTCAACTGAAGCCTCATGAATTAAATTATCTTACACATTATATAGAATTATCTTTTGTGGTGTTTTATTTAAAAAATCTAATGTATCATTTATATAGATTAAAGTGAGAAATATATAATAATAATTGTTTTTGAAGTATATATTCACTTATAAATAGTTGAACATTAGACAAGAAAAGATAAATAGGGAAAATAATGGACTATGACTGCACATTTTATTACCATCATGGAAGAGAAGACATAGAAGATTGTGTTTTGAGTTGAAAAGATAATACTACATTAACCATGTCATGTCTCGAACATAATCCTTTGGTTAATGACTTAATGAATTTTTTTTTAGAAATTATGCATGCTAGAACTTCCCTTGTTTTCTTTCATGTGTTAGTATAATAATATTTTTCAAAAATAATTAACTATTCTTAGATGTAGGATAATTTTTTATAGGAAAAGGTAAAATATTTTAAGAATTACAAGTTTCTAGAGTTTAATGTTGACAAAGAAGGTGTTATCAGACTGGGAAAGAGATTATATGCATCTTGTGATTCCCGAATGAAGAGAGAATCATTGAGTAAATCTCATAGTTACCTGTTTTCAATTTGTTCTGGAAGAACTATGAAGTATCAAGACATTTAAGAGTATTACTAGTGGAATAGAATGAAAAGAGACATTGGTAACTTTACCATGAAATGTTTGAATTGCCAATATTTTAAAGTAGAATAAAAATTACCAAAGGGGATGCTTCAATGTTTTTGAGTGATGGAGTGGAAATGGGAGAATATATTCATGGATTTCTTAGTGGTGTTTCCAAATATGAATCAAGGTAATAATATGATTTGGTTTATTATTAAATTAATAACTAAATCTACACATTTCATTCCCATTTGAGATATCATATATTTAGATTAGATTTTAAAATATACCTAAAAGAGATAGTCATGTTACATAGTGTTCCTCTCCCAATTTTATCTAAAAAGGGAAGCTATGTCCACAATTAATTAAACCATGTGAAATACATGATAATATTGGATAATTTTCTTACTATGTTTCCATGCCTCCTTGTTAATCACAGTTAAATAGAGCGTTTCTTGTTTTGTTTTTATGAAAATATGATTCATATGCATTTCATGTTTTGAGCCCTAAAGATGTTCAATTAGAAGAAAAATTATAATATGAGATAAAACCTATTCATACTATTAATTGTAAAGTGTATGTTTTATAGAATATGTTTATTCCCTAGGTTAGGTTTTTTTTAAACCATATTATTTAAGAGGCAACATTGGAATCAGAAAATGCAATGAAGGAAAGATATCCAAATTAACTTAAATATTAAATAAAATTAAGACGATGTAGTTTACAAAAGGGGTAAGAATGTAAAAACCCATGTAATATAATAAAAAATCATTTTCAAATATTCTTAATATTAATTAATTATATTTTATAGAGTTATACACAATATAATAATATTATGAATCTGTTCAGTCGAAATGAAAAAAGATTTATTTCTAACTAAATTTGGATTTCATGCATTATATAATTTTATTTAAAATATTTATTTCTAAATTATAGAATTTTAATTTTACAAAATGAACTTCATTTTTGAATCCCTAGTTATGAAATTATTTTTTGGATAAATGTTTGACAATGCTCTAAAAAGTTTTATTTTTAATGAATTGTGAAAAATACATTTTTTTAGAAATTCCCTTTTCTTTTCAAGTATTTACAAATTCACATTCTATTTTGGATTAGTTTTAAAATTTAATTATTTAATTTTTTAGAAAATAATTCCATAAATTTTTTTGGAACCAACATTATACTTTTATTTTTTGTAAAAACATTTTTATACTTAAAAATACATTTTCCTAAAAAATCATTTTTATCTCATTTTTTGGATTTAATTATAAATTAAATTCACACACTTAAGTGAATATAACTCGATAAAATGGAATGAATATTTTATATCAGAATAGTTATTATTAGGTAATAATTTAAAATTTATTTTTTGTCACAATGAATAGTAAAAATATTTAAAATACATTACTTTGGTTAAAGTTAAAACCAGTTCACCATGGGTTTAAACTAAAGAGATTAGGGTTAAAATAACAAAAAAAACTTATGTAAATACAATTTTATGAAAATATTTTAGTCTATAATAATATTATATTCTAATTAAATCAATTTTATCTAGTTTAACGTGAAAATTAATTTATATTAATTTAATATTTTAAGAAATTCCAATAATGGTTCACCCCTCACTAATAAAGGGAACCTCCTCTCCTCTCTTAGTCACACCATTTGAGAACAATATATTAGCCAATATCTACCTAAATACCTTACTAAAATACCTCACCAATCTCTAGATGTATTATTTTTGGCATAATACCAACATTAGAGGGCTCAAGGTGTAATGAGAAGGAGGTTATCAAAAGTAGAGGTATAGATTTTAACCGGATGTTTTAGATTTATTTATTCCTATACCTCCTTTAAATATTATTTAAACATGATAAAATAATAAAAAAAATATCATAAATATAATGATATATTGTTATGTTAATATAATAACCTATATCGATCTTATTATTCCTTCTAATTGGAAATGAATCCATCATCCATGTGCATGGTAGACTACTTCCACACAGACTAACGTAATTTGTTTTCCGTCACAACTGATTATGGACATATATAATGATGGATTTAATGTATTAATATAATATTAATGAATTATTTTTCATTTTTTAAAGATTATATATCATCTATTTTCTTACCATTCTATCCATTGAAAATGATAATGTCATTTGAGTGTTCATGGGGATTACCACATCCATAAAGAGATGTGATTCATTTTTCATGAACACATACCCTAAAGTCTATATAGATTTTTATAAAAATATATAATATTATATTTATTATATAATCACAATCCTATAAATATAAAATAATAATTACCTTCTTTACCTCTTAGTCTTTGAAAAATGAAAATGTTACTCATGCATATGTACGAACTATCATCTCAATGATGGTAATGTAATACATTTTTCAAAGCCATATTTCAATATTTATATTAAAATTATGATTAATATATACAAATGATAATTATATAATGATAATTATTCCTTATATTATGGAATTATTAACTATTTGACCATAGACAACCTACCAAAGTTATTTTTGATATATGAGATGAATATCATCAAAATGTCTGACATGAACTTAATTGATTAAGTAATTAAATATAACCTAGTAACAAATAAAATAAAAATACTAATATAATATTAAAGGATATTATTTGATAAATTAATTTAGATAAGTTAATTATTATGGGAAAAAATAACATATGTGGTGAGTCAAACTCATATTAAGGGACACTTTTCCTTAAAACCCCATTTTAAATGTTTTTAAAGATATATTTTTCAAATTTCTTTTCTTCCATATCCATATTCATAAAATTATTTTATGAATATATTTTATGAAAAGTTATGAATTATAAAGGAAACTTTTTATCTATTTCTACTTTTTTTCAGAGGTTTTCAAAAGGAATCATTTCATGTATTATATACTGAACATTTTGACTTTGTTTACAAAAGGAAAAAAGGATTGTTATATTTTAATATATAAAACATCATTACTTTCTTCTAGAACAACAAATTTTATTTGATATTTAGATTAAATTATAAGATATCATGCTTTATTTAAAGAAAAATCATCATTCCCTTTGTTCTGGTCTTTTTATTTTTAAAAAATGGGGTTTAAAGGAAATGGATATATTAATATCTGAAAATGTTTTTTATATGGGTTTAAAAGTATTTTTTATGAGTATGATGATTTAAATGAAATATTTTATGTTTTTCTACATGTTACGATCCTTGTTAATTTTTTATGTTGATTGGTGAGCTTGATATTTCTCATTATGATGGGTGAGCATAATATAGTTCTCCAATGTACTGAGTAATGATTATGTTCTTTAAATAATTATATTATAAGTTTATTGTATTATTTATTAAACTAGTGAGGGTTCTTGTAATGGTTTTATGAATATGATGTCCGGGGTAACCTACATTTCCATGTTCTATTCTTGATAATGAGTTCTTATGGAAATCATCTGATTTAAAAAGGTAATATAATGATCTTTCATTTAAAGGAAGGCTTATTCCCTTTTAAGGTAAAGAGTTGTGTTTTTATAAAGAAAAAAATTCATGGGTTCTCATGTTTTATAAGAAACCCTCATCATTATCATTTTTACTTTAAGTTTTCTTATAAAGTGTTTTTTAATAACTTTGGGAAGAAAATATAATTTCTTGTGTATGTAAATGATTATTTGAGCTCAATATTTTTCATGTTAAAGGAAAATTCTCATTCATGATCTCATTGTTTTAAAATGGACTCATATGTTTCTTTATTATTTTTCTTGTCCCTTAATGATTTTTTTTATCATCATGTATATTTAAATTTTTTTTATATGTTTTATGTATTTTTAGGAATAAGTAATATGTGATGTTTTAAATCATAAATATTTTTCATGAAAAGAAAACATTAATTATTTTATGTATTATATTTTGGAAAAAATGGATACAAAGAGGAAGTGTCTAACTTGTAATGTATTAGTTTGTTTGTAATAGTTATGATCTAATTCCATAAAACATTAAACTTGAAAATATATTTTATTATGAATGCAAATAAATAAATATTAAAAGAAATTATGGATTGAATAAGGGCTAGTACTTATAGATATTGAGTAGCCCCTGGTGTTAGCACTAGTATTGGAATCATCTTGAGAATGATAGTTACAATCTTCACTCTACTATATTTCTATTATTGTTATAATAGTGCTAAAAAATACATAGATTTGGAGTAATGAATAACATATTCTAGGGGACATGTGAGTATAGTAAACTCTTGAAAAGTTCTATAGTATTTCATGGGAATGAGTGGCATTTATATCTCATATCATAAATTATCTATTCATATATATAGTAACTTATCTTATATATTATATGTATTCATATAGTATGTTAGTCATTTCCAACAAGAAATTAAGTCTTCAACCCTCTCGGTTTTATGATGCTTTCAATTTTATAGGTCAATGGTTCTTTTCTTCCTTAGTGTGGGGTTGAATTGATAAAGGATTTATCACCGATGTTCGTCCCAATTATAAATAGCGGTAGATGGTAAATTTTTTATACTATAAGAATGATGGTACCTCTATGATCTCCATAAAAAACCTCCTCTCGACCCCTTGCACTACTTTGATGATCCCATTATTGTTCCACATCCAGATAAGAAGTGCATGAGATAATTCCCCAAGTATCCCATTTCATTAAATATTTTTAATGTGGGGTTTTAAAATTTAAGTGAATGAGGAGCCAGTCCACCCACTCTAGGTATGAATTCATCACTGGATTCATTGGTGTGCTCTTTCTCTCTATGGAATCTATTCTACCCATGATTTACTTAATGGATTTAATCATCTTTAGTGTCACCATCTCTTAGAATGATTCTTGAGTGTAGGAAACAATTTTATCCTGATATGGTTACCTTTCTTTCATTTCATGTCAACACCTAACTTGTGTCATAAAAGGGTAACTTCATTGAAATTATTACAGTTGTTTACCCAATGGAGTTAATTCTTGATAATCCACAGTTATTAGGGTTAAACAAACTGGTTGTCTAGTCCCCAAGTTGGTCAGACGATTGGACTCTACTCTTACTGATTAATTAGTTCTCTTTGGTCGAGGGGTATTTTCTAAAGAAGCCATATTAACCTTGACCAAGGAGTTTTAATTATTAGGGATGTCTAATTTAATTTTTTCATCATTGATCATATATAGTTTATTCACATTGATTTCAAATGGACTATTTCTCTTAGTAGATATTAAAGCCTCGACTTATTCTAGTGGTGGGTGGGATATATCCACACCAATACCTTTATCTTATACCAAGGCTCACCAAGTGGGTGGTAGATGGACATTTAAAGGAGTTCCCAGATCTTGATTTTACCTCTATTTCCAGTTTGTCACACATTATTTATGTAATTATAAATCTATACTATATTTTTAATAGAATTTTACTCATTATACTATTCTATGTTAATGTTATGATCAACATTATTAGTGGTTCTAATGCTAGTGAAATTTACTAACACAAATTGGTAGTGTGAATCATAACATCCTATGATTTATAGGGCAATTTATCATCTTGTGAATGTTTTTCAAGGGACACATCATGATCCTCCTTTATATTTTCATTCTTAATGAACCACTTTGTATTATGGACCTTATGAATTTTCACTTTCTCTACTCAATGATCCCCTAGAAGTGGTTTATAGAAACTAGTCATGGGGGAGTTGCCAGTAACTTACACAAAATATACTCCAATTTGGGGAGATTTATCATAAAGAAAAAGAAAATATTAGTATGTTTCCTAGGAAGTTTCTACTATTTTGGATAAGGATTGTTTCCTTAGAGTATGGAGAGGTAATAATTCCCCTAACCCTATGGGTTGGTGTTTATGTCACTATTATACCATCATGTTCTGGACTTTCCATGGTTTTGATGATCCCAGTGGTAGTGGTGGTAGAAAAAATTCCCACAACACTACATATAGGGGTTTATTATATAATGTTACTAAGTTAGTTGTTATCATGACTCCTTGTATTTTCATCCCTCTATTAGGATATAATATTGATACATTACTTGTATGGGGTGATAGATTCCTACTATCAAGGGTTTCTCTAGGATTATAGGTTTTGTTTTCCTTAGATTGGGGCTCAATTTAGCTTCATGGAATCTTGATTTAGGATTCTATTAATTGCTTTATCCTTCAAATAAAACCACTTATGGGCCTCAGAAACAGAGTAATTATACAGGATAGACTGATTGGAATATAAAAAAAATAAATTCAATATTTATCCATATGAAATGATGTTACATGTTAATTTCCCTGATAGACCATATTATATGTGAGAAAATTGAAATTTAGAGAACCATATTCACTCCACCCTCTGTTATTTATTTCAAATAGGGGGATATTTTATTATCTTATGAAATGAATTTATATAATTTAGAATGGAATGATAGAGAACCTCAAACTTTTTTCCTACCTTAGGGTTCTAGTACCCTATAAATATGGGCAAGTCAACATGGAGGCAGATCTCATGTATTACATTGTTGTGGTTTGCATACTCCAATAAATAATATATACGTCCTTAAGGTTTTAGAGAGTTTCCCATAGGTTTTTATGAAATTAGGGAATTAAAAACTATATCATTTCCCCAAAATGTCATAGAAGGGAGTGGTGATGGGCCAAAACATGACTACTATTTTCTCCTCAACCATCTCTTTATATACAACCATAGATTTCTCTTTATTCCAAATGATGGGTAATTCAATCTGATTTAACCATAAGGATCATTTCTCTATTTCATCATCCAAAGTCACAATATTATTCAGAAACTATAAAGTTTTATATAAGGATACACACTATGGGGGAGATGTATATGATTACATTTATCTTAGGAAATGTTTTGAATGGTGTGAGATAGAACCACTTAGTGATGAGGCACCAGATATAGTTGGTCAAAATTTCTAGAGATCCTCTCAATATGATAGAAAACATGGAGTAGATTTTACATCTAGAGGACCTTGATGTTAAGAAAATAATTCATTATGTGAAGGTTCATTACGAAGACCACCAAGGTTATAGAATCTATTATGGGTATTTTTGGGTTGAATTCAAGAGTTATTGATCATGGAACTACATATAGGACCCACACAATCAGAGTTACATTCTATTATTCTTGAGAAACTAGAAGATTCTTGTACCATCCTCAAAATACACTAATGATCCTCAAAAATATCAATATCAATGGGGGTACTAATATAATCCTAGACCTATATTACATATTTACCTTGGTGATACTTTCTTGTTGACATTTTGGTAAGCTGACAGGGTTGGAACCTAAAACAAAAGTGGGGTCACACATTTTGGAAAATGACCCTAATGAGTGTGATTCCACCTATGATACTTTTTAGTCATAATTGGAATATACCAATGATCTTCATGTATGGGATAATTAATATAACCCTAAATTTGTGATTTTATGGGAATATAATGTGGATATTCATGGGTTCGAGTGGGAATATGTGCATTCTCCCTAGTTTCCATAAGGGTATATCAATAAACATATTAAGCATGGGAAGGATTGTGAGACTACTCGGTGGCTTCCACTCAAATATATCAATGGGATTCATGTGTGAGAGTAGTGATTTGAGCATGATCCTTGGTTTTCATAAGTATATGATCACAAACCCCTAGATAATAGAAGTGTTATGAGCATAATCTTATACTACTTATAAAATATTATGAAAATAATTATAAATGGGAGGAGGAATATAATCCCTCTCTTGAGTAGATTCCAAAATATACTGGCAGATCACATATATGTTGATAACATAAGGAATATAATCATGATCGAGAGCTTCAATTACCACCTTAATATGTTTCTGCACCTTATAGGTAGTAATATGAATACTAAAATGTTCATGTACTTTAGTTGACAACTTCCCCATGTGGGTCCTCCTTCCGGGTGTACTAGTTTGGATTTCTTGTGTAAGAACCCGGTTTTGCTGCGGAAGACTTTGGAATATTCTTGATGATATTACAGAGCAGCGCCTTCAGACGGTGTGCGATTCCGAGCCCCAGAGTGGCCGGAATTAAATTTTCAGTGCGTTCACACTGGAAACGCGAAATAAATGTGGTAACTTCTAAATGGTGCTTCAAATCAGAGATCTGAGTGTACGGATGGGTCCGGAATGGGGTGTTTACCCAAGGAACGATATAAAACTTGTCGCCGTGGGACGTTTGGATCCCTCGCTCGCTTTCAGAACGTTAAACAGATAAATTAATTTATTTATTTATTCTTTTAATGGTGAAAACTCAATTATCCCTTAAACGATGGCTCGGATTGGAAATCTGAGGGCACCATTGAGATCGGAGCGTGCCGATTACCCTAGGAGGGGTGTAAGTTTCGCGGGCGTGGCCCATTTGTGAAAAATGGCGCCATGGGCGTTTTTGTAATTTCGTAGCCTCAGACGTTCAGTTTTATAACTTTTGAACGGGGTCTCGGATTAAAATTCCAAGACCGTCATTGTGCTTAGGAGGTTGTGTTTGTCCTAGGGGAGGCTTAACCTTGACTCTGTCAAATGTTCCGAATACGTGTTAAATTACGGGTTTAAATTAATTAAAATTTATTTTAATTTTTTTTAAAACCCTCATCCCCTTCCCCCTCCCTTGTTAACTCCCTGGAACAAGCTCCCCCACATCCCTCTTCCCTCTCCCCCTCCATCGAGATAGCTCCGGCGAGGCACGGCTCCGACGGATCGCGGCGAAGCTCCGGGCAACGCCCAAGAGGTAGGATTGTCGCGGTTTCAATTTTTATTCCCACACCTACTTTGAGTTCAATTTTATGTGTCTATGTGATGTTAAATATTCAAACAAATACCATAGACGTGTAGTATAAATTTTTATCCTTCCAACGCACCTTCCGGAATTGAAATCGGAGTTTGGAGGAGGCCGTAGCAGCTTGTCGAAGATTGCGGGTTTTTAATTTGTTTCCGGTCGGATTTTGGGTCGTTCTGGCGGCTTCCAGCAATCCGGCGAGTTCCGAGGGCGGCGCGGCTTTGATCCGGGGAGGCGGTGGTGACGACGACTCCATACGGCGGCAGAGGCTGATGCGGGGTGGCCACGGGCGAGGGGAGCACTGGGGTGCTGCGGAGGAGGCCGGCGCGTCGGTCGCGTCCGGCAGAGGAGGAAAGAACTGCGTCGTGCGGGTCTTCCTGGGGTCAACGAGGACCGGCTTCGGCCGGTCTGTTTCAGAGGAGGCAAGGACCCGCATGAGGCTGGTCCTGCATTGCAACAGGAGACTGGCCATTTTTCCGTTCTGTTGAGGAGGGCTGGAACTGCTCGGGTCCGACGGTTTGAGGCGGGCCGCGGCCAGCGAGCCGGCGGCTCGGACCGGGCCGGCCGGGGTGGACCGGCCCGGATAGGCCCCCTTGCATTCGGGGGGCCCTAACTCTTAAACGGCGCGTCCGATTGACACGCTGTCTACGGCTGTGTGACCATGTTGACGAGGCGGTCCCTTTAAAGTGGTTCTAGGTGTTTTTCGGCTATGCACCCGAAAGAGGGAGACCCGAGAGTTTTAATTTAATGATATTAATTTATTATTAAAGTTACAACGGGCGTGGCTCACGAGCCAGACGTCCGTTTGAAGCGCCGTCAGAGGCGTTGTGGCCCTGAGGCTGAGACGGTCCTTCCAATGTGGTTCGGAACCTTTGTGGGTTGGTTTTGTTGCTCTGCGGCATGAAACACAATGTGAATAATTAATTAATTAATTAATTAATTAATTATTCTTGCGTCAGACCTAACTCCCGCTTGCGTTGTCCGATTGACGCGTCGTCAGCAGCAGCATTATCCCATTCCTCGTACGCACATTTTGAGGACCTTTCCAAAGGGTTCAGGTTGGAGACAAGGTGCGGGCCCCACGGGGCCTAGTTCGCATGTATTACGGTGAAACACTACTTTTTCACCCGACATCCGTTTGGGGTGTTTGAGCAGTCGATTTTGGGTTTTTTTCCAAGGGGATTGAAATGGTGCAATCCGCCCGCCCTAATTCAGCACGATGGTGCGGGCCCCACGAGGGTCGTTTCAGGAGTTGACGGTGATTTCCTTCTTTATCACCGGGTGTCCGTTTTGGACAAGTGAATAGTCCATCTTGTGTGCTTTTTTGAGAGGATCATAATGGTGCGATCCATTCATTGAGTTTCGGGATCGGGATGCGGGTCCCACGTGGCACTGCTCGTGTGCGGTGCGTTGGAATGCATCTGTTTCTCCAGATATCCGTTTCACTCAAGTGAGTAGTGCTTTTGACGTGTTTTCCTGAGGGGATCGCAATGGTGCGATGCGCCCGACTGTTTTCATGGCCGAGGCTCGGGATCACAGAACGACGTTCGGGCGTGAGGCGGTGTTGGTGACTTTTCCGTCAGATATCTGTTGGAGGCGAATAAGTAGTCGATCTCGCATCTTTTTCCGCGAGGATTACAACGGTGCGATCCGTTTGGTTGTGCGGAGCCTCTTGCGCGATCTTGTGAAATGTGGAAGCCTGAAAGGTGCTCTAGTGGTGGTTCGCCCTACCTTGTTTGTATCGGACCCTTGGCGTGTGATCACGCACTCTTAGGAGAGTGATATAAATGATTCATAAGATGTGGTTGGTCGTGCCTGGGCCTTTGAGGTGGAGTTGTTATGTCACGCCTTCACGTTGACGCTGGGTTCCATGTGGACGATAGCCTTTGGGCTAGAATGAGGTATACTCTAGGAGTATATGAGAGTGCTTGGAGGTACGTGTGGTTTGTACCTGAGAACGTTTGTGAACTCAGTTAGAGTTAACTTGGGGCTACACGTTGTGTGGGCCCTACGTGTGTGTCATGATCTTCTTTATGTACTTTTGACCTCTTGTGACGTAGAGGGTCCCTCTGCGCTCGTTTGTTTGACCAGCAGGGTGGAGTTTCCATTGGTCTGGTGCTCTTTTGTCTGACCAGCAGGGTTGAGTGGTCTCCCCCTAGACTTGTTCTCAATGGTTTGGTCGGCAGATATGGTTTGGATCCTCTGCTTCTTCAGCTATGAGGGGTTTCAGTACCGTTCCCTTTCACCGAACTGCGGCACCGTTTGAGACTACGGGTGTTTGTGCAGCGTGGGTGTTTTCCCCACTTTCTGGGGTGAGTTGACTCAGTCCGCATCGACAGTGACTCAGCAGATTGGATCGTGATCACCTTGAGAGGCCTGGAGAGTTTCTCTTGTTATTCTGTGTTCCCTGGTAGAGTTTGTGGATTTGGTGTGACCAACACATTATGCGGGAACGGATCCTCTACCCAGGAGGTTTTTTCCAGCAGGGCTGAGGTTGTTTCCAGTAGGGATGAGGTTGTTTCGAGCAAGGCTCGCCAATGGGTTACCAGCCAGCAGGGATGGCTAGTACAGCGGTGTTCATCGAGCAGTACCATCTAGCAGGGATGGTGAGAGCAGTTCCGGGTTTACCTCCACCTGGGCTGGGCAGTGGTCCCTGATGCCGGGTTACCTCCGGCTGGGCTGGGCAGTGGTCATGTTGTCGACTTTAGGTGGGTCTCCTTCCAGTGGATTACCCTATTACGGGACTGGGCAGTGTGGCACCCATCGACTTTCTGGGTCTCCATGTAGTTGGAACCCGTTGACTTCTAGGGATCCTCCAGCGGGGCTGGGAAGGGGGTCACCTATCGACTTTGAGCAGACCTCTCGACTGCGGGGCAGTGACGAGTTGTGGTTGACGTTCCCCCAGAACTCTCAAGTACGAGGAGCGCTTTCCCCCACCCAGACGTGTCCTTGTGACGCGACCTAAAACCATGTAGCTGATTCAGTGCCGCCCAAATCAGATAGTGTCAAGGTGTAGTGATTGAGCCCCTTGGCATGCGGTTCGGGGCAGACGTGCGGGATGCTGGGCATCGATGGAGGTTATTTCTGGGACTGTTGGCGACTCGTTTTCTTGGGCTGAGCTACAAGACTGAGATCCCCTTATGATCTTGTTTGGGCTTCTTGTTTGAGCATATGGACTTATATATACCTTGTTCTAGTACCCCCTTCTTGGGTTTGGTCACCCTCCTTCCAGGAGAGGCAAAGACGCATGGGGTGTGCCACGTGATTTCCGTGTCTAGCTTCTCATGGTTGGATGAGTCTACTCTCCTGCTATAGGTAGCGAAGACTCGACGGGAAGTTCATCTTCTCACCATTTCAAGCTCCTTGTGTCTGGACGTGTCTACCATCTTTCTCTTGTTGGCTTGAGCTGGACTCTATATGGTTACTCTTACTGCACTTTCAGTTGTACTCCTCTACTTTTTCTGTTTACTCTACTACTCACCTTTTGGTACCTCTTTTGTTGCTCCCTCGAGCCTTCGGGGTATCCTACTGAGTAATTTTATACTCACCCCTGCTTGGGCTTTGGCCGCACTTGGTGTGCCTTTGCAGACGACAGACAGGTTGGTCGTGACTTCAGTGGAGCATAGGAGTTCGGGAGTTTGGACCGCGTGCAGTGGTCGTAGTCGTGTTCCAGGTGGGGAACCCTTACAGCTGTTTGTTTTGTTTACTTGTTGCAGGGTTGTGGCACTTTTCTGGTTGGGCGCGTGTTTTTCCCCTTTTCCCTTTTCATCACTTTACTTGTACTGTTTAGAGGTCGATGCACATTTGTGGTATATATATTGCAATTGTTCTTTTTTACTCTGCTTGTTCTTTCTTTTACTCTGCACTTTTGCATTGAGGGTGCTGTGTGTGTGTACAGGTTCTTAGGCAAAGGCCTCCCCGAGTTATTCTGCCTTCGGTGCTGGTCGTCAGCCCCTGGACTATAGAGGCGGGCTTGGGGTAGTTGAGGCTCGAGCCCGGGTGGGGTCGGGTCATGAAAAAGTGGTATCAAAGGTGGTTCATTCCTTGGGATGCTGTTCGGACATCCCTAAAATAAAAGGAATTGGTTGGGATTTAGGGAAAAAGTGTTAATGTGTCTTGAGATCAGCTCTCAGGCCAGGGAGTCCAGTGATGGTGTGGCGGCCGACGTATCCATTCACCAGGACCTTCATAACCCGCTTGTCAACTCGGCATGCTGAGACACTTGTTGCAGGGAAAAATTGGATTGTGCATCACATAGGATTGAGTCTTTGACTGTCCTTCTTGAGTCATCTCCCCATCGTCGTTGTTGTATTGGTATATACATATATGCTCATCTGACCGCAGTACTCCTTGATAATTTTCATGATGTCTCCGCGAGGACAGCCAGCCATGATACCAGCTTTGGTTGGTGATGACAACCCTATGAGCTACGTGGCCACAGTCCAGGGCCCATCATGCGAGCCCCTTTCTCCGGGTGGGCCGGTAGCAGCACCCCCACCTGTTGAGCAGCAGACAGCTTCATTAGAGCAGACGGGGATTGAACGCGCTCCGTGAGTTCTAGAGGTACAGACCGCTGAGGTTCAGTGGTGAGCCAGACCCTTAGGCATTAGAGGTTTGGCTCGAGATAGTGGTTCGTCTTTTCAGGATTGTTCAGACGCTGATAGATCAGAGAGTGGCTTTGGCAGCCACCCTTTTTCATAGAGCAGCTTGGCGTTGGTGGAGTCTGGTGACTCGGCTTCTTGACGTGTCATCGCTTTCGTGTGATGACTTCCAGTTGTTGTTTCGTGAGGAGTTTTTCCCCTTTTTCTTGCGCTCAGTTCAGATTCAAGAGCTCCAGCAGTTTTAGTAGGGAGGGATGATGGTGGCCGAGTACGCGGCTAGTTTCGCAGACCGTGCACACTTTTACCCGGACTAGGTCCATGACGACAACCTCTGAGCATAGAAGTTTGAGTAGGGTCTCTTCCAAGAGATTCATGCTGTCATAGTACCCTTGGTCACTTCCACATATTCTAGGGTGCTAGATTAGGTGCTGGTGGAAGAGGGCTTCCTGTCACATTCTGTAGTTGGTAGTGGCATCAGGCACATTGGAGCTGAGACGTCTGTCGTGGCTAGTGGGCGTCGGCAAGAATAACCTCGACGCATGTGGCTTTCTGACAACTGGACTCAGGGGAGTGGTCGTACACCACAGTGGCGCCGGAGGGCACCAGTGTAGCCCAGAGAGAGTCAGTGATATGCATGTGATGGGCGAGGTTACTTGGCACGAGACTTCCCGACCCGAGTTGCTGAGAGCTTCGGGCAGGCATCAGGTGCCCCACCACGGCAGAGGCAGTGTCGTGATCGGAGTAGTACCCAAATAGGTGGTGCTAGTAGAGGAGAGGGAGGATATGGTAGTGGGGGATGTCTTTATGAGATCTTCCCATCACCACTAGGCGGTCCACGTCAGGCTCCGGGAGCATACATTTGGGACCACGGACAGCCGCGAGCTTTGGATGTCTACTATCCTGCAGAGCATGAGGTGATAAGAGGTATGCTCTACAACTCTTCTATCTTTTTGTAGTAGAATTGTTAGACTCTGTGTGTTAACTTCTTTCGTCCATTCTCCTTTTTTGATGTGTTACCAGGGTGACGCGAGACATCGGGTGTAACCCTGTGTTGGTATGGTAAAAGGAGTGAGACCTTTTTCTCTAGTCGATGGTGTCGACTCCTTCACCTTTTGAGCCTGTAAGAGAGCCTCGGTTGTGGAATTTTGCATGACCAGATATCCTTAGGTTCTTCACCATATGGATATTCTGAAGGAGGGAATCACCGAGCCTTATTCCAGGTGCGGGCAGTGATTCCAGACGCAGCGTGTGACGCAGAGGTTCGACTGTGGAGGTGAGCTACCCCCGAGGGCCTTTGGGCCATTTGAGACCATGAAAAGGGATGGCGAGGTACCCTACCACCTTTCCCTAACCCCAGAGTCTGGAGTGAGTGTACGACATCGGCAAGGGTCGACCTCGCGTGAGTAGATCAATCCTTTGGTCTATGTACGGTGGTGCAGAGTTGTGCGAGAGTTCTTCTCGGTACGGAAGAGCCGGGTGTGGGCCTAGTACCATGTGTTTCTCCCTAGTTTTGCTTTTCGGGGACGAAAATATTGAATGAGGGAATGATGTAAGAACCCGGTTTTTACTTCGGAAGACTTTGGAATATTCTTGATGATATTCCAGAGCAGCGCCTTCAGACGGCGTGCGATTCTGAGCCCCGGAGTGGCCGGAATTAAATTTTCAGTTCATTCACACTGGAAACGCCAAAAAAATGCGATAAATTCTAAATGGTGCTTCAGATCAGAGATCTGATTGTACGGATGGGTCTGTAATGAGGTTTTTACCCTAGGAACGACATGAAAATTGTCAGTGCGGGACGTTTGGACCCCTCGCTCACTTTCATAACGTTAAACGGATTAATTAATTAATTAATTAATTCGTTTAATGGTGAAAAATTAAGTATCTATTAAACGGTGGATAGGATTGGAAAACTGAGGGCACCGTTGAGTTCGGAGCGTGCCGATTACCCTATGAGTGGTGTAGGATTCGCAGGTCCGGCCGGTTTGTGAAAAATGGCCCCAATGGCGTTTTCGTAATTTCGTAGCCTCGGACGTTTAGTTTTATAACTTTTGAACGGGGTCTCGGATTAAAATTATGAGACCGCCGCTGTGATCAGGAGGTTTTGTTTGGCCTAGGGGAGGCTTAACCTCGACTCTGTCAAATCTTCCAGATACATGTTAAATTATGTGTTTAAATTAATTAAAAAAAATTAATTTTATTTAAAACCCTCATCCCCTTCCCCCTACCTTGTTCACCCCCTAGCACAAACTCCCCCTCCTCCCTCTTCCCTCTCCCCCTCCATCAAGATAGATTTGGCGAGGCACGACTCCGACGGATCGCGGCGAAGCTCCGAGAAACGCCCACGAGGTAGGATTGTCGCGGTTTCAATTTTTATTCCCGCACCTACTTTGAGTTATATTTTATGTGTCGATTTGATGTTAAATCTTTGAAAAAATCCCATAGAAGTGTAGTATAAATTTTTATCCTTCCAACCCACCTTCTGGAATTGGAATCGGAGTTCGGAGGAGGCCACAACATCTCGTCGAAGATTGTGGGTTTTTAATTTGTTTCCGGCTGGATTTTGGGTCGTTCCGGCAGCTTTCGGCGGTCCGGCGAGTTCCCAGGGCGGCGCGGCTTCGGTCCGGGAAGGCGGTAGAGGCGGCGACTCCATCCGGTGGTGGCGGCTATGGCGGGGTGGCCACGGGCGAGGGGACCGTCGGCATGCCGCGAAGGAGGCCGGCACGCCGGTCGCGTCCGGCGGAGGAGGAATGACCGGCGTCGCGCGGGTCTTCCTGGGGTCAACGAGGACCGGCTTCGGTCGGTCTGTTTCAGAGGAGGCAAGGACCCGCATGAGGTGGGTCCTGCATTACAACAGAAGACCAGACATTTGGCCGATCGGTTGAGGAGGTCCGGACCCACTCGGGTCCGACGGTTTGAGGTGGGCCGCAGCCAGTGGGCCGTCGGCTCGGACCGGACCGGTCGGGGTGGACCGGCCCGAATAGGCCCCCTTGCATTCAGGGGGCTGTAACTCTTAAACGGAACGTCTGATTGACGCGCCGTCTGCGGATGTGCGACCGTGTTGACGAGTCAGTCCCTTCAAAGTGGGTCTAGGGATTTTATGGCTTTGAACCCGAAGTCGGGTGACCCGAGAGTTTTAATTTAATGATATTAATTTATTATTAAAGTTGCGACGGGCGTGGCTCGCGAGCCAGACGTCCGTTTGAAGCGCCGTTAGAGGTGCTATGTCCATGAGGCTGAGACAGTTCTTCTAATGTGGTTCGGAACATTTGCAGGTTTGTTTCGTTGCTCTTCGGCATGAAACACAATGTGAATAATTAATTAATTAATTAATTAATTAATTATTCTTGCGTCGGACCTCACTCCCGCTTGGGATGTCCGATTGACACACCGTCAGTGGTAGCATGATCCCAGTCCTCGTGCGGACTTTTTTAGGAGCTTTCCAAAGTGTTCGGGTTGGAGACGAGGTGCGGGCCCCATGGGGCCTAGTTCGCACGTATTACGGTGAAACGCTACTTTTTCACCTGCCATCCGTTTGGGGTGTTTGAGAAGTCGATTTTGGGTGTTTTTCTGAGGGGATTGCAATGGTGCAATCTGCCCGCCCTAATTCCGCACGATGGTGCGGGCCCCGCGAGGTCCGTTTCGGGAGTTGACGGTGATTTCCAGCTTTATCACCGGGTGTCCGTTTCGGACAATTGAATAGTCCATCTTGTGTGGTTTTTCGAGAGGATCGCAACGGTGCGATCCATTCGTTGAGTTTCAGGACCGGGATGTGGGTCCCATGTGGCACTGCTTGTGTGTGGTGTGCCGGAATGAATCTTTTTCTCCCGATATTCATTGCACTCAAGTGGTTTGTGCTTTTGACGTCTTTTCATGAGGGGATCGCAATGGTGCGACGCGCCCGACTATTTTCAGGGCCGAGGCTCGGGATCACGGGACATCATTCGGGCGTGAGGTGGTGTTTGTGACTTTTCTATCGGATATTCATTGGAGGTGAGTAAGTAGTCGATCTCACATGTTTTTCCACGAGGATTACAATGGTGGGATCTGTTTGGTTGTGCAGAGCCTCTTGCGCGATCTTGTAAAATGTGGAAGCATGAAAGGTGCTCTAGTGGTGGTTCTCCCTTCCTTTTTTGTAGCGGACCCTTGGCGTGTGATCGTGCACTCTTGGGAGAGTGATATAAATGATTCACAAGATGTGGTTGGCCGTGCCTAGGCCTTTGAGGTGGGGTCGTTACATCACGCCTTCGCGTTGACATTGGATGTCGTGTGCACGATAGCCTTTGGGCTAGAACGAGGTATACTCTGGGAGTATACGGGAGCACTTGGAGGTACGTGTGGTTTTTACCTGAGAACGTTTGTGTGCTCAGTTGGTGTTGACTTGGGGTCGCACGTCGTGTGGGCCCCATGTGCATGTCGTGATCTGCTTTACATACTTTTGACCTCTCGCGACGTAGAGGGTCCCTCTGCGCTCATTTGTTTGACCATCGGGGTGGAGTTTCCCCCGGCCTGGTGCTCTTTTGTCTGACCAGCAGGATTGAGTGGTCTCCCCCTGGCCTTGTTCTCGATGGTTTGTCTGGCAGAGATGGTTTGGATCCTATGCTTCTTCAGCTATGAGGGGTTTCAGTACCGTGCCCTTTCACCGCACTGCGGCACTGTTTGCGACTACGGGTGTTCGTGCAGCGTGGGTGTTTTCCCCACATTCTGGGGTGAGTTGACTTGGTCCGCTTCGACAGTCACTCAGTGGATTAGAGCGTGATCGCCTTGAGAGGCCTGAGGAGTTTCTCCCATTCTTCCGTGTTCCCTGGTAGAGTTTGTGTATTCTGTGTGACCAACACTTTACGTGGGCACCGATCCTCTACCCAGGAGGTTGTTTCTATCAGGGCTGAGGTTGTTTCAAGCATGACTGAGGTTGTTTCGAGCAGGGCTCACCAGTGGGTTACTATCCAGCATGGATGGCCAGTACAGCGGTGTTCACCAAGTAGTACCATCCAGCAGGGATGGCCAGAGTAGTTCCGGGTTTACCTCCAGCTGGGCTGGGCAGTGGTCCCCGATGTCGGGTTACCTCCAGGTGGGCTGAGCAGTTGTCATGTCGCCGACTTTAGCTGGGTCACCCTCCAGTGGATTATCCTGTTATGGGACTGGGCAGTGTCGCACCCATCGACTTTCCGGGTCTCCCTATAGTGGGAACCCATTGACTTCTAGGGATCCTCCGGTGGGGCTGGGCAGGGGGTCCCCTGTCGACTTTCATCAGACCTCTCGACTGTGGGGCAGTGACGAGTTGTGGTTGACGTTCCCCCAGAACTCTCAAGTACGAGGAGCGATTTCCCCAACCGAGACGCGTCCTTGTGACGTGACCTAAAACCGTACGGGCGAGTCAGTGCTGGCCAAAGCGGATAATGTCGAGGTGTAGTGATTGAGCCCCTTGTCTTGCGGTTCGGGGCAGACGTGCGGGATGATGGGCATCAATGGAGGTTATTTCTGGGAGTGTTGGCGACTCGTTTTCTTGGGCTGAGCTAAGGGATGGAGATCCCCTTACGATCTTGTTTGGGCTTCTTGTTTAAGCATATGGACATGTATATACCTTGTTCTAGTACCCCCTTCTTGGGTTTGGAAACTCTCTTTCCAGGAGAGGCGAAGACACGCGGGGTATGCCACATGCTTTCCATATCTATCTTCTCATAGTTGGACGAGTCTACTCTCCTGCTATTGGTAGCGAAGACTCGACAAGAAGTTCTTCTTCTAACTGTTTCCAGCTCCTTGTGTCTGGACAAGTCTACCTTCTTTCTCTTGTTGGGTTGAGCTGGACTCTCTACTGTTACTCTTACTGCACTTTCAGTTGTACTCTTCTAATTTTTCTGTTCTCTCTACTGCTCACCTTTCGGTACCTCCTTTGTTACACCCTCGAGCCTTCGGGGTATCCTACTGAGTATTTTTATACTCACCCCTGCTTGGGATTTTCCCGCACTTGGTGTGCCCTTGTAGACGACGGACAGGTTGGTCGTGACTTCAGTGGAGCATAGGAGTTTAGGAGCTTGGACCACGTGCGGTGGTCGTAGTCGGGTTCCAGGTGGGGAACCCTTCCAGCTGATTGTTTTGTTTAACTGTTGTCGGGTTGTGGCACTTTTCTGGTTGGGCGCGTGTTTTTTCCCCTTTTCTTTTTCAGAACTTTACTTTTACTGTTTAGAGGTCGATGCACATTTGTGATATATATATTTCAGTTATTCTTTTTTACTCTTCTTGATCTTTCTTTTACTCTGCACTTTCGCATTGAGGGTGCTGCATGTGTGTGTGTACAGGTTCATAGGCAAAGGCCTCCCTGAGTTATTGTGCTTTCGGCGCTGGTCGCCAGCCCCTGGCCTATGAAGGTGGGCTTGGGGTAGTTGCGGCTCAAGCCTGGGTAGGGTCGGGTCGTGACATCTAGGGCCTAAGTATCCAATTATATTTCCTCAGTGTATTTCATAGGAGATGGGGCCACACAATACTGATGATGATAATGGATGACAGGAGCACTCCTTGTAATCTCAAAAGAAGTTTTGGGGAGGAAGTTTATGTACTCTTCAACCCAATGAAATAAGAGATGAATTTTCTATCATTCTATAAGTATTTGCACCTGAAGTGGTTACATGTGAAAATATGGGTCACACACATATCCATTTATCACCTTTGATATGATGACTAAGGAGGCTTCCTGATCTGGAGGCTTTAAGGAACCACCTATAGAGTTGGGAAAGATTCAATAATTTAATACTCTTAGAATATATCATTCACCATTTGGAACTACAGACATTACTTTGGTGACATAGTACACTGGTGATCTAGTTCCACAACCATCATTATAGTTGATGCATTGGTTCCATTCATCGGATGGTTGTGCATAAGGGTTTGAGGTTCCTTGAAGCTACTAATAGTTTTTTCAGTGATTTTAGCATTCAAAAATGTATAAGGTGATGTAATTTGGATTGAATAGAGTCCCTAATGGAGATAACCTTCAGAAAAAATAATCCCTGTAATGAAACGTCATAAAAAATCAAGGCCCTTTGATCCCTTTCATGGGTAGATGATATAAATTAGGTTCACCATTATATTTTAGATTCTACCCTACAACAACACATTTTTGAGTTAGTTCAGACCTTATTTCAAAAGGTAGGTGTTTATTGAGACTTACCAGTGACACTTTTCATTCATGTTGGTCAATAGAATGAGAGGTTGGATAATTCCTCAAGGGGTTTTGATGCATGGTATGTGATACTGTTAAAGATTTAAGACATAATAATGAATCATTCCTGGTAATAAAATTATTACTGGTAATCTCTATGTGAGTGATTTATTAAAACCATGCATATTACTATTTATTTTACTATGGTTTAAATCTTCACAAATGGGTGCTTTATAATTTGTCTTCATCCAAATAGGTGGTAGTTATTGGAGAGTTAGGGTCGATCCCTTTAGATGTACTTAATATGTATCCATGTAAAGGTATTAAGAAAACATATAGTCAATGCCACTTAATGGGAAATTTCAAACCTTTTAATTTTATGTGATGAGGACCGATGTGGTTTCTTTGAAGGTCATGTAACCTTTCCCAAATGAAGTTACTTTTACAGTCATTCATCTACGTCATATTGAAGTTATTTTAAGGTCATAAATTCATGATCCATTGTGTTCCTTTTAATTTCATGCATCCATGACCAATGGTATTTTAGGATTGAACCTAAAAGAGGTATCATACATATCCTAGCTAATATGATTCAAATACCTCAAAGTTAAAGTTTTACAATTTAAGGTCATATGTAAAAAATAGTTCAATCATTTTAACATCATGTGGTAAGAATCCATGTGTCATAAAAGTGGAGAAAAAAGAATATTAGTACAAGATTATATATGGGATTCCCTTTTTGGCTTGTCATATCTGTTATAACTAGATATAACAAGATATGGTCAATTCATGGAGAATTTAGATGTGTGAGGGTGGGATTCAAGGGGAATATATCATAGTGAGGATGGGATTCATAGGGAATGTGAGATAGTGAGGATGAGATTAATTGGGAATACGGCTTGTTCAAGATGAGATTGATGGGGAATATGACCCTTTATGGATGATAATCATGGGTAATATTGCCTTTTGAGGTTAGGATTCAAGGGGAATATGGCCTTATGTGGTTAGTATATTTAGGGGATATGAGGTTGTGGGGATGAGATTCATGAGAAATATAACCTAGCGAGGATGGGTTAGGGATTACACCATATCAGAGGCCCTTTTTAATTTAATTTTTTAGGTTCCTTATGTTAAGGTAGGTTTTTGTCCTTACATTAGATTGGAGGCCCATATATGCTTCATTGGCTTATTTAGTAGAAAATATGTCCATTGGATACTAGGTTAACAAAGATGTTGAATATGGGTCAACCATGATAAGTATCTTAATCTAAGACGGATTTCACAATCTTCTATCGATAAGGAACCTCATTATCATGGTATTTCATGATTATTTTCACTATGGGGGTTATTTTGATTAAGAAGATAAACCAATTAAAGGAGTTTTATGGGATGGATTATCCCTATAATCAATGGAATACATGATAGAAGGTAAGAAATATTGCGTTCTTAATCTAGTCTTGTAACTTAAGAGGTCACAAAGGAGGCTCGGGTTGTTATAATCACAATTTGTAACTTATTTGAAGGTAGAACCACGATATAGGACTTGGGTAAAATGGAGACTTGATATAACACCTTGTGGAAATGGTTCTCATTTATAGGACATTTGAAATATTGTGTCTCAGTGTTGGACCTGGGAAAATTTGATCTCAGTTTTTGGAAATGGGAGAATTGGAACCCAAATATAATATTCGGACAACATATAACCTATGTATATGAATTGGTTGAACTTTAACCCTAGTTAGATGACTTGGGTGGAGTGTTACCCTATTAGGATGGACAAGATGAATTTTTACCCTAGTTGGTGCTTCCAGGTTGACTTGGGTGTGGGGCTCCATCATATTGTACTCATAGGGTGTCTTGGAAACATGGTTCTCTAGTGTTATTCTCTTTCGTTGGGTTTGGCATGTAACACCTTAGTATTTTCCTTCTAGGGTCCTTTACCCAAATTCTCAAGAAACATGATGGAAGTGGTCTTACATGAAGGGTTAAGGGTTTAATATTCTAATGATTCAATTACCCTATATTTTCAATATTATTCTTAGTTTTTCTCTAAAATGTTACTTGAAGGAGATGGGGGATTCTTGGGAATGTGAGAAATCAAATTACCTTTTAAAATATGAGATTTTGGTATTTTGAATTCTTCCCCATTTTTATCCTTCTCAAAATAAGATCCCATGTGTCTATTTATATGCCCAAGGAGATTAGGGACCAATGTAAATGGTGTAATCATAATTTATACCCTTCATGTGTGAGTGCTCCATGTAAGAATTTAGGCGCAAATGGAAGTGAGGTGAACAAAAGATTAAATTAAGGACACCATATTATTATTTTTTGTTTTAAATAGATTAATGTAAGTAGGTAAGGTGCCCATGAGTCACATTAAATAACTTTACATAAGCTGGTTATTCATGCATGTGGGGGGACTTGGGAACAAGCAAAGGGTTCTGGGTTTGATTCCTTCTCCATTTCACCAGAAAGTTTCCCCACCCAACCAAGTGTCCATTCTTATAAAAAGTGAGATAAAACATTTGGAATTTATTTTTAAATAAATGAGATTATGTTTTTATTAACAAGGTTTTGATTGATCCAGTTCTATAACATTGTTGAAATAATGATAGGATTAAAGAGTTTTTATCCCAGAAAAAATACTTTATCCATGATATTCATTAAAATATGAGAGAAATGGTTACCATTATCTAAATAGTTACATATATTGAATAAAAAAGTATTATTTTTATAATATTACTCCAAACACAAAGAAAACCATATATGATATGGATACCATTGTCTTTTTATTAAATATTCCCACTAAAGGATATAAGTGTTATTTCCTAACAAAAAGGAGTTTATGTATCTTTGCATGATATTTAAGAGAAAATATGGGTTTCAAGAGGATATTGAAATTATATTTGGACTTAAATAAGTTCAAAGTAAAATAAGTGAATGGATAAACTATTCAAAGTCAAACTGAAAGTCATTTTATGTTCTAAAGAAGTTTTGCAACAAACCTGAATCTAGATACCTAGATCAAACATTTTTTTATTATGTTAGAAGTATCTAGGATTGAAATTTTAGTAGTATGAAGATACAAGACACATATTCATCATTAAAGTACTTTAGAAACACAAATTACATTATAAAACACATAAGAAATATTATTCCTCCATTTCTTATTCTTAGATCACACATAGCCTTTTTCTTCATTTCCTTTGGGAATTGCGGAATAATAAAAAGACGTGAGCTCAAGTTCATAGTAAGGGGTTGTTTATAGCCTAGAACAATATGGAATAAAATTGACATAAATAATATGATAGTAATAAATAATTAAATAAGCGCAATAAAATTAATAAAAAATCTAACCATATCTATGAAAAAGGAAATTGATAGTAAAATTAGAAACAATAATAAATATCATAGTTATGAAATGGTTAATTAACAATATCATAACCATATCATTAAGGACTAATTTATAACATTGATCATAATCATGATAACTTATAACATATACCAAACCTAGTGAGTCTCTTGAGACCCACCACTTCATAGAGTGGGTATATAATTCCAATCCCAACCCATCACTTATTTAGTTTAATAAATTCATCATATGAAAAGTTATGAAAAATATATTGGGTTTCTTAGGATACATTAATACTTAAAATAAGTTTAAAACTTAATAAAAAAACTAAGAAAACCCAGACACCTTTCATGAAACCTGAGATCATGTAAACTATAAAATGATGATATTGTATACCTTACAATTTATTGAGTCGATGCTCTTTTTTCTTTATCTAATGTTCCTGATCAAGATCAGTAAAGAGAAATCGATAAATTCCTCTCACTATAGTGTATCAATAATTTTATGCTAAATCTCCCAATGATTATGTGACACTCTCTTAAAACCCATGATACACTAGTGCCTCTTGTATAAAAAATTAATGAACTATAGATATTTAGGATCATGGGAGTATCATCAGGGAATGTTCTCAATAACAACATCTCAATGGTATCTCCCTATATATATTGTCCACAAGGCATTACTGATCCTTTCATGGATTTTACTCAAGCATTATAAATGTTTCAGTAAAGACTTCTACTATTAATGATTTATAACCTACATAAAAATAAATAACCACTTGTTTCATCATGTGAATGATTAACATAATGATAAATTATGAGTAGTTTTAATCAAACATTAACCATTTGAATTTTACTCCCTATGACAAGGGAGTGGAAATATTTATGACATACCATGAACAAGGCATACAATATGACTATATTGTTTTATACAAGTTGTTACATAAAACATGCTCATATCATACTATATGAGATAAACCAAATATATCATTTCTATAAGGTTTTGGGGAATATCTTACATCATTATAACACATTCACTAAAACCCCAATGAATTGTTACCATTTCACCGTATATCGTATTATATATAACAACTTGTGAAACGACACCATAAAATATTTTTGGATATCTCCAAAAAAAAATTGAAAAGATATCATTAACTTTTACATGTATCACATTATATATAATAACTTATTAATACCTATCCAAGACTCCTTTCGAATAAAACTCTATGACATTTTTATAGTATATTTATGAGTGAAAATAAATCCCCTTTCATTTTGAAATAAATTGATTACCTAAGGGATTTTTATAGAATTGATAAAAAAATATGAATCACTAAATCTATAAATGTAATCAAAGAGTATCCTCTAGAAACGAATCGGTGCCACTCCAGCTATAAAGGGGTCTAGCCTAATGTCCATCAAATACATGTATCAATAAACCTATGTCCACTCACTAAAACATATGTACGAATGAGTTTTAATATTATCCCATTAAACTAGATATCAAGTGATCATGGGACACAAAATATGTCAATCCCTTAGAGAAAACTCATACATTATCGATTCTCTGAGTATAGACTAACCAATTTGATGAATAAATCACATTCCATTCACCTTTATGGATGAGAACATAATATCACCCTCACCTCCATAGATAAGTACAATATATATATATACTATATATGTATATAAGTGTGCTTCATCCATCTATCTCAATCGGGGGCCCACATATCATAATATTCAAACAAGAGGACAAATCCATTGTTGGTTGTGCCTCAACTGATGACGTGATCAACAACATACAAAACAAACCCCTTGATTATCTAAGAATCAAGGCTTTCATAAGAATGATATCAAAGTATAAAGGTTCTAATTCTAGTTATCTCCCCACCATAGGTAGTGGGTACTCCAAATACGAACCATGCACTACAAGTATACTAAATACATATTGTATGACACTCCATTTGGCATATAATTAGTGGTTCATCTAGTGTAAAAACATGTTTTTCCACATGAGTATATTATGTATCATGATGCAAGAATTTAACCCATGAGAACTCTGACAATTCATTATAGACTATAATACTCTGTCAAGAAAATCAGATAGGAATAACTCAAAGTTTTACTATGAGTGAACAATTTTTATTTCACTTCATGATATATATATACATATGTAGTTAACATAGAAGAGAAATAAAGTAAATATTTTATTTTTTATAATGTTTTATATCTTATATTCTAAAATTAATTTAAGAATACTTAACAAATCCATATATAATAACTTCTCTAACATAACATATGCGACAGAATACTAGATCATCCTTAGTTTACTGCACTTTCATGAGTTTTGTTAAATTCAATACATTTTATGAAATTACTATCACATATCAATTTGACCACAAAATATATAACTGCCACTAAAATCTTTTAGTAAGTAAAATCTATGAAGAAAACTAGTTTGAATCTTGGTGATAATTATGAATCATATTCCTAATGCTCAACTACTTGAACACATTCAAACTGTTTAATTCAAAAAAATCAAATTTTACAATGCCAATAAATTATTTTTTCTACTAAGAACACTTTCTAGGGATATAATATTCATTATTTGAACCCTTTCCATCATTTTTTATTTAAAGTGAAATTTCACTGTATTATTTTTAGGTATAATCCTTAAGTTTTTAACTTTGAACTTATCTAAGACCAAACCTACTACCACTTAATATTATAAGCTATATTATATTTAAAATCTAATTATATGATTGAAAAAAAATTGAAAATAAATAACACTAAATTTATATTGGTAGTAATAATTATAAAATAAACTATTGTATCCATATCATATATGATATTCCTTGAGTTTGGAGTATTTTCATCAAAACATGGTTGTTTTTTAAATATACCACTAATGGGTGGTGGAATCTCAATTCCTCATATTTTTAAAAACATATGCATAAACACTTTTATCATAGCTAAAACATTTTTATCTATATATTATTATGATAACATGTTATAGAATCTGTTGAATCATAAACCATGTGTATTGGAACCCAACATCTCATATTTTTTTTAACAACTCTTTGTTTGTAAAATTATTTTATTATTATAAAAAATAAATGATATGAAGATGAATTTCCTCTACCTATATCCACCTAAGATTGATATATCTATTTTCATTCAAAACATTGATGTAACAAATATTTTCTCTATCACTTGAGTGAAAAATACATGATTTTTCAATTTATTCCTAGAATCTGAACTCATGTATACTTAAAATAATTATATTATTTACAATTAGTATCATATACCATGTCATGACCGAACCCACTGGGGCTCGGTTGAACAGTGTAAAGTCAATTGTGACACAACAATCCCACCTCCAATAGGCCAAGGGATGAAAACCATCATTGAGTAGGTATATCACACATATGGGATGCCTTAGCCTAAGGTACCTATACTCACACACACGTCTATAAATACCCATGAAAAATTGAAAGGAAAAAACACAATTGATAAAATAATACATGCATGAAATTTATGCCACATCAAAGAAAGAAATTAATGGAAAGTATAAAAAGATAAATAAAATCACACTAAAACTAATAAAAGAGTATAACCTACTAAAAAGGATGGGACTACTATCACATGAAATAACATGGCATGAACAACAGTCTAGCTAGATCACTATGCATTGTCTACTCTTAGTCATCCTTAGATTCTATCAAATGGATTTCCATATTCATAATAAATGACTTGTATGGGAAGAGCCCATGTAGGTGAGAGTATAACAATACCCAACAAGACACCCTGAAATCACCAAACATTAATAATCAAGAGACTATTTAGCTCATCAACACAAGGTATTTCAATCAGGATATGGTACATAGTAATAATAACAATAAATCATATGTGTTCATAGTAGACAATAAGACTCAAGAGGTCTCGACCAACTACTATCCATATGATTTTTCTCGAGTCTTCAAGGTAACACTCATCTGGGAGAGATTAATCCACAATCCAGGATATCACTGATCGTACTCATCTAAGAGGTCAGGCTCATTGAGCCTCACCAAGGAAGTACTCACTAAAACTCAAAATAGATCAACACATAGATAGGGGATCACACGTAGGACCTTTGGGGTATACTGAAAACCCTAACAAAATTAAGCATATAAGTAAGGGATCCCACAGCCACGTAAGTTGTTCATGATGATTCCTTAAATTACATCTAGGTAAGATTATTTTATAGATGATCCCACCCTAGGACTCATATAGGGATTCCTGAAACTGTATTCGATAAAACCCAATAGAATGGATCATAATAATATGATGATAATTTAATTCCACAATATAACCTCTTAAGGATTGACCAAGGAACACAACCCACTGATACTGGTCAATACTAAAGAGATGGAGGGCCTCAGCATTCCCTTTAGAATTTACATGGTGTGTACTAGTAGTATATTCCATGTATTGTCTTCTCTGGGTCTTACAGTGTCATACTATCTCACATGGCATGTATTTATCCAAATAGAATATATGTCCTTTTAAGATAAATAGTGTGTAGAGGTTGGGCCAATACTAGGTCTGTGTTTCCTGCTTGATTTCATTTACCCCATCCCATGCCTGTGTACATTGATTTGTACCCATTTACTATGGTTGTGCCCATATACCTATCCATGTATGATTTCTAGTCTTTTCTCATGTAATCTAGTTGTGCCTATGTTCCTAGCTATTTCTATTCCCATTTACCCCTAGGGTACATTCCAAGACACTAGTATCGGGTCACAAGGAATGTGATATTTTTATATGCATGTAAACCCTAGAACCATAGGAGGTAACCACTCATCATTTGGTCTTCAGACAAAGAACTGTCTAGTTAGGATATTATCAAAAATACCAGAATGGATCACATGTCTCCCCCATGCCTCTACCATCCCCATTTCCATTTTGGAATTATATTTAGACATTGGATCTCAGTTGTGCGTTCCTTCCCCATTTATAGAGACCGGATTCCAACAATCAATATGATAAAGAATCATCTGTCATTACTCCAACACATTGAAACATTGAGAAACACATTAAAGGATCTTCAAATCCACTCTCAGTCATACTCCATCATCATTCTCTGATATCATGCTTTCAATATTGATCCCAAACCCCGTGTTAATGATTCATTATTCTAATGAATTATTTCAAAATGATTGTTTCAAAGGGATTTATTGAACCACAATCCAAATAAAACACTAGTACTGATCGCACATAGAACAGAGAAAGGAAACCCTAAAATGGAAATGTGAGGAACAAAACAAGACCATTTTTTGGTTATCCATAATTTTTTGTCACTAGGAAATGAAAAAATAGGAAATAATCAAATCAATATCAATTCCTAAATATAAGAAGATAATTTCATCAATTGTAAATAAATTGTTAACCCACGAATCAAAATGTTAGAAGAATTGATTCATGCTCGACATGATATAATAAAGAATGTGATCAATATAATTAAATAATAACATATATAGGGTTTGGATCAATAGTTGATGAATATAAGTATTGCATCATCATTATTGGCATGATCCATGAACTCCATTGGCGAATACAACTCTTTGTAAATTGATCATGATCCTTGATCCGTTTTCATTGTCCAATCTCTCCACCACAATCTCCAACCAAATCCCTAGGGTTATGTTTCTAACCCTAGGGATTTTCCATAAGCAGGATTAAATAAGGGGAGGGTAGGTCATGGAAAATAAATAAACAAACAAACAAATAAATTTAGTTTTCCCCATAACCAATTTTAACCAAACAACTGATGCAGACAATGGTTATTTCATGCCTAGGGTAAAAACTGTATTCTAAACTTAATTAAGGTCTCAGAATTCCCATATGATATCCCATTTGGGAGTTATTCAATTATTTCATAAAAAATCTGTACATGAAATAATAAATTTAATATTTATATTATATCAACACCAAGCCTCCCCATGTCTTTGAATCTCACACTAACTTAGCACCTATCTCCAAAACAATTGCTCAAAATATTTTAAATACATACAAAGGAAAAAAGAGTCAATAAATTCTCACCACCTTAGGGATTTTAATCCCAAAAAATTAAAAGTCTTTATAAAAAATAAGGGTACTATTCTCATATGTGGTTCTTCTAACAACCCAAAATTTTATACAAAAATATCACAACTTTTTAGATTAATATTAAACACATTAAATAAAATAATGCTTGAGGAGTATAATAGTATAGTGTGTTTTAAGACTATAAATAAAATCTTTTTATTTCATGAAATATCTTCAGCATCTCCCACAAAGATATTATCACATAGTACACCTCTTAGGTATACCATACCTAAATCATTATTCATAACCAAGGTAAGGAAACATAATAAAGGGTGAGATCAAATTCTCATTAAGAATAAACATAGTAGATACAAATATATGATGATATGAAATCATAAGATAATAATATAAGCATTTGATAATGAACATAACTAAGGAAGTTCATATCCAACCTTTCATAGATCATAAACATGAGTCATATCATAGAACACTATCATTTTTGAAAACTTATACCATAAGTGTGAGAAATAATTATAAATCAATTTATCTAGGTCTTTTTAAGACATGTAAAATGTTTCAAGAACATAAGAATCAATAAATAGCTGTTGAGGATCATAAATAAGTTGTACATAGGAAAAGGTGATCCAGCTTTCTTGATAGGAAGACTATATGAGGAATAATATTTTTCTATAGTGGGTCAAAAATAATAAGTAAGAGATTATAGCTTGGGGTATAACCCATCATTGAAAGGGATTATGGATGGGGGTATAACCAGTAAAGAAGGGAGATTAGATAAGAAAGATAGTTGGGGGTATAACCAACTATGACCGAAGAGTTAGTTTCTTGGGGATAGAAATAGAGTCAACTAGATGAATGATTAATGGGGTATAGAACTAGTAGCTACATGTAATTTTATAATCCTGAAATAAGTTAGTAAAGAATCCAAGATGGGTGTATAACTAACATGGAAAATATTCTTCCTTCATACCAAACCTTTTAAATATCTTATGCAGATATATCCCTTTATATTTAGTGGGTATGAGGTGGGGTTGAAAGATATATTTGAGTGGATTGGAACTCTGAGAAGTTTCATAGGTGGAGTTATAAGAAGTATTCATAAAATAATGTTATTATTGATTTACCCCGACCCCTCTCGGTGATCACACATGGATATAGAAACTTCAATTACTAAGTAAGAAGATAAATATGTAGAACCTATAATACATTCATCTATTAACATCAAACACATGATTTTGATTAGATTTTTGAAAAAATGGTAACCATTGCATCATTAGGATTTGTGGATGATTCATGAATACATCTTAAATCATTAATAGAGTCCCAGAGTAGGTAATAATTCCCCTAAAATGATGGGTTGAGCTTCTCCTCCAATCATCTTAACCAATGTACATTATAAATAATCACTCTTAAGAAACCCTAGTGACCTACTACATTTAAAAAGTAGGTATACAAGGATTATAACACTAAACCATTATGGATGTGTGATCCATCATAGTTTCATTTATAAATAATGATTTTCCATACCAGTATATGTTACACTTGGTGGATATAGGTATAGAAATACCTGTGTATGATAGGATCCCATCACATCCCCTTATAGATTGAGTATAATGGACACTTTATAGAGTCCAATATTTTCTTACAATTATGGATCAGGAATTTTATAATTATTTTCAGTCTTCCTATGGACCATGAGATCACAGTTTCTGATTTTGTGAACGATAATTAAATTTTATTAAAAATTGTTTGTATAAAAATTTGAGAGTTACCCGAAAAAAGTGTTCTAGAAGATATCTAAAAGATGTTTTGATTAGATTTTGAAAAGTTATTACATATGATATATCATGTGATGAAAATTAATGATATTTTTTCTAAATGAGTTTTTAAAGTTTTCTAAAAGTATTTTTTGAAGGTATCCAAATAGATTTTTGCATATAGTTTCATAACTTATTATATATAATGTGACATAAGGTGATAATTAAGAAAGGTATATAATGATTTAATACATGTGAGATAACTTTGTAAATTCACACAAAAGTAAAAACCATGGTGTGGTGGTTTAGACCATGCCATGGTTTATGCTGGTGTGAACAATGATATAGTTAGTGTCACTATGTGATGGGTTTTTCTATGGAAGTTCATATGTTATTCGATAATGTCAACCTCATTACACAACTTCATGCTATAAATCTCGGTTTTGTTATTATATGATGAAAATTGAAGGATTTTAAATATCCCAAACAATTGTTTAAATGATAAATTAATGAATTATAATATTGATCTATATGTTATAAATAGTTGTAACTCCTGAAATTTTTCTCTTTATCGATGAATGTTTATACTATATGATGTGTCCAAGGATGGATTATATAAGGAGGTACATAGTTTTTTATTGTTGAATCCTACAAAATAATTTATCTACAATTCAAATAAAATCATATTGAAAATATATGAAATGGAATGTTTCTTGAATGATATGCCTTCATTCCTAAAGAAGATCCATTAATTCCTAAAAATCCCATTATTTAAGAATATATAGTAGTAATCCTTCATCTATAATAACATATTCCATGGATGAGAGATGATTTTAAGTGGATTTCTAGTAATCCTTCACATCCATATACCATATTTTAGGGATGATAATTGATTTGTGGTGGCGTAGTGGTAATCCTTTATGACCATGTAACATTCTCATAAAGAGGTTTTATTTGTGGCACAAAAGTTGTCATCCTTCAAATCCACATATATCATTTCTGACGTTGATTATCAGAAGTTGGTTATGAGGTGATTCCTATAAATATTTAAAGCACACTTTGAAGAAGGAAATAAAGTATTGACTTTGAGGAGGATATTTTCTCCCAAAACACACATTTTGTGGGAGAAATCACATCATTATTGAAATGTTTGATTTTCATGAACCTTCATAGGAAAAAAGAGAAACTATAAATAAACATTGGTATTAAAATAAAAGTAAGGAAGACAACAAATTACATTCATGGTAATTACGTTCCTACATAATAGCTTTGCATATCCTACCACATTAAAAACATTTTAAATGATTCACATGAAATTATTTCATAGATAGCCACTAGTGTAAGTCCTTTGTAAAAAACAACATTTAAAAATATTTTCTATATTAAAACTTACCCATTTGTGTAAAAATCTAATTTTATGTGAATTTTGGGATTCCTAAAGTACACATTAGACTCTTCCAAGTGGTCCATCACTGTAAATATACTATATATGGTTAGCGACATTGTGAAGAAACCCTATTATGGGTTACTAGGCATCCTACTAAGTATAATCCCAAAAAATGTTCTCAATTATAACCTTATCATTGTCCCACTAAATCATATATGTATATATATATATATATGAATTTCAACTCTTTTAATTCCCAACCCTTAATTGGACCACATCCCCTATGAGTCTAGTCTCCCCCCTTGCATAGTTGTCAATAAGAAAGAAGTGAATCAGCATATATGGGCATCCTATTGGGTATAAACCCCAAACATGACCTATTATTTATAGATACCAATGGATAACATGTACCAGAAAGGTAAAATTATGCATATTTCTCACACCAACCAATATTAAACACCTATATCCTATTATTTCTTGATGCATGAATTTAAATTTCATAGCATATATTCCATGAAACCTGATGTAAAAATAACTAAAATAGTTCATAGATACATGAAAATAAAATGGAACATTATTTTTTAATTGTTTCATGATTTTAAAATTCACCATATTGTTCTATGTCCCATAAACCTAAAACGTACCATGTGTCCCATTAATCAGAATCGAATTTTGTGGGTTTTGATTCCCTTCATATGGATATATAAGAATCTCCTATCATGGGCCTGATCCCAACCCCACAACACCAAATAACTCCCTAAAATATGATAAACTCTATATTACCTAGGTCTCATTATTTAAACCATATCATATTCAACCACTAGTAAAATATCTATGGAGATCCTTTGATATATATAAATATTCACATCAATGCATGATTTCTATTGATCACATGTATAGAGTCAACTAATATGATTATTATGAAAAATTTCAAGAATAATGCTTAAATATATAATAGGGTTCCATGATAGGAAAAAATACCCTTAAGGGATGATATGACCTCCCATCATTTCAACCAATTCTCAACCCAAAGTTTCAAAGATAAGCCCCAATGACCAATTTTATTTGTAAAGCAGGATCACACCAATTTAGAATGAACAGGCATGAGGGAATTTCAAAAAAAATAGTAAACCTGGCATAAAATAATTTACCCATGAAATAAATAGATTGGACATGATTTTTCTTGTGACGTCGCATTAATAAATTCCTTATCTGTTGTTGTATCCATAATGATCCCTAAAATGTCCAATTGGAGTCATAAAATTAATTGTATCTGACTAAGCTTCCCAAATATCCTAGTAGTAATCATCATATACTTTATTCTATTGTGAATCATCAATAGACTCCTGACATATTCCTTAACTACCATGAAAGTTATTTCCTTAGTACCTAGAGATATTTTGATACCAACCCAGTGAATCCAATGCTAATTTGTAAATGTCGTCATATGGAATTTTTCATATTGACATGTACATCCTAACTCTAGAGGTGGGTTGTGAAAGCATTCATGAGACAAGTACTTAAAATTGATCCTATCAATGATGGTTCATAAATAATCATGTGGCCCTTATGGACACATCAAACCCTTTTAAGAGATTTTCCATGGAGCGTAGCGACACATACCTCCCATACTATAGGGATATGGATATGTACATAAAATACATCCAAATGGATACTTAGGTTATTCCCTATAATGGATACTTCAAGCCACTGTAATTTATAATACCACATAGAAAAAATCACTCATGAATGTGATGAGTTGTACACTTCATATATGTTATCCATGGTTGTCAAAACCAGGGAACCCAGGTGGAGATCTAACTAGTGACAATGGATCACTAAATCTTAGAGTCAAAATTGCGAAGTCATCTAGAATATCTTGTTGGAGAATAAGGAGTAGACTCATATCCCTACTCACAAAAATAAATCCTACCAAAATATATTGATGATGAATGAAGATCGGGATAATATTCCTTCTTGAACCAATGAATCTTATAGATATATACTGATAATGACCCAAAAGAAAGAACATGTCTCTACTCACACTTATGAATCCCACCATTAAATCTTGATGGTGATTGATGAGCAGCCACATATTCCTACTCACACCAATAAAGGCAGGAGGCATATCTTGATGACAACCAAGCTGAAAGCTTATATTTCCACTCGCACACATGAATCCCATCAATATATCCAAACGAAAACTAAGGAGACTCTTAGGAGGGATCGTAATCATGATGTTCAATTCTTACATTATATGATAAAAATTATGACCGAGTTTCCTACCCCAGTCACCTAAACCAGGATGTCCAAGATGAGGTCTTACCATGTAAAATCTTTACATCAAGAGTAGTAGCTTTATTCTTTGAACATTAACTTCCTTGTGAAAAATTATCATATTTTGAATGTCTATCATGGATTTTATAGTTCTTAATCAATAGGATAAAGAATCTATGGCCATTGAAGTATTACCTATGTCTATCCTAGAGAATCCAAAAAGGTCCTCCCCATGATGATGTGGAGATTGTTCATTAAGGTTCTCCATGTTACATCAATTGTAGAGTTCCTACCCACAAACTAATTATTATCTAAAATGGATTTATTCCCCTTACCAACTCATTTATAATCAATTATCATAGTGGTACCCACATGAGTAACCCAAAAAAAAAGATCTAGATTCCCTCCCTAGATTATGTGTTGTAGTTGTTGTTTCAGCAATAACTAACATGAAATCTCTCAATACAAAGGCAACCAAGAAGATAATAACACTAGAGTTCCTCCTCATGGCATATGTAATAGATTGAAACCCAATGATAGAAATTTTATCTATAATGGAGGTCCTACCCATGATAGTAAATCAAGACATTACTATGGAGTCCCTCCCCATGGATATCATTGAAATGACCCTCTTTGTACTAACATATCTTCTTTGAATGTAGGTCCCCCCATGTTAAAACTAATCTGGATTTTACCATATATCATGGGGCACTCAATAAGTTGAGTTTGAATATACCACGAACCTCATTATCAATCATCTAGGTCTTATCCTTGTCAAAATGAAACCCTATGAGACAATAATTATTTCTTCCCCCCTCAGTTCATGTTCCCTTTGATGCAACTAAGTAGATTTTAAATTATCCCACCCATATTGGAAAATTAGTGATGAGATTATCATTATGATCATATTATGCTGAAGAAAACCTTATATAGTATGAGGAGAACTCTATGGTAATGTTGAAAGATTTGGCCAAAGAAATAATACTGATAATTTTATGGCCCATGGAAACTCCCCAGTATGTAATTCCAGAGGCATTCAAAGAGGAATACATACCATTCTTTTATCATAACTTGTGGGAAAATCTACAGCACGTCAATACTGAATAGTTTTTTTTATAAGAATTATGTTAACCGTGGAAAGTTAATAAAAGATATTTATTTCCATATTGACATGGCCTTATTTTTAGTGTCCCAAAACATTTAGGTGAGAAAAAAAAATGAAAATTTCATCAATATGAATATCTCTTTAGTATGAATATGCTCTAATAGATAGCCACTAACACCCCACTTGATATATATATTCAAGGGTGGGTAAAATATTATGCTTTTTATTTCAATTAAATCACTATATAACATGTTTCATCATGAAGAGTAGCCTACAATTCCATCACTTTAGGTTAGATATGAGTCCATGGGTTTGTGTATGCTAGTGGGTTTATCCAATTTAATACCCCAATTCATATATCCTTGAAACTATAAACTCAATAAGTGATATTAATCAACATGAATCTACATCAGGATACTAATATGGTCAAACTAAACACTCATATGAGGAATCAAACCCTATAATCATAGATGAAACCTCAATGGAAATAATCTATCAACCTATAAAGGGGTTTAATCTAGATTGTGAGAGTATAGAAGATCAAAGGATAATAAGGCCATGATAGTGGCTACCTCAACAACATTATAAGAGAAACCCCAACCCCTAGGGCTAGGGAATTTTTTAACACCACTAATTCCCTTGGGATCATCAATCCATATTGGGGAAAGGCCATTATGCAGATATAAAAAACCCACCTTGTCCTAAAGGGTTGGGGAATTACTACCTTCATATTCCACTAAGTAAGTTAATATTTTCTAGATTAGTTAGAAATTTATAGGAATATCCATCATTGTTTATTCTATATCCTGATTCATCTCCTTTTCTGAAAAAATATTTAGTGAAATCCATTATAGAATATCTTAGGATCATACTGAATAAATAGATTCTGGGGGAGCACAAAAGAGATAAAGATAAACCTTATAAGGGTTGTAACTCAAAGTGACCAACAATAAAATACAATATCAATGTGTATTACCATATTTTCTTTGATATATGTCTAGAGGATGAAAAATATCCTTACTACATTGATGAAGATCATGATATAAGCCCAACTGCACATTTAAAATTGTAAAATATCACTATCATCAGTCCCACGTATGGAATAGATCATGATGTCGACAAATAAGAACATGATAAAGAAGAGTATATTTGAAACAAGGTGCACACTAAAATAAATTCATATGATATACATTCCTGACAATAGAGTTAGAATTATAACATTAGGCTGCCTATAAATATTCAATTTCTACCTATGTGGCTATATTTAGATAAGTATAAATTGAAATGTGTTGATATATCCATTTCCCACTCACCACCTAATATAATTGAGCATTTATCTACCATGGAGAAAGATTATCAATATGAGGTTGAGTTAGAGAAACTGATGTAGATCAACACTTAATTACTTAGGGTCAATATATCAAATGAGTTATTATCCCATGATTAGGATGATATACCTCATATAGTTAACCCCCCCTCCCTACACACACACAATAAGAGGGAACCACCTAATATAAAATAAAATATTGCAGTCATCCGACCAATCTGGGGCCTAGAGATTAGTTTATCTAACCCTGATGAGTGTAAACTATCAAGAATATCCTTTTTTGGAGAATCTTCCACTATTGTTTCATGTGAGAAAATGAAGGACTACCTAAGATGGATATCAAAAATAGGCATAGGATATACAACCCTATAAAGTCTCTCCCACTTCCACTACTTGATCATTGACCCAAGAAATAGTACATCCAAAACATTTTAACTTGATTCAGTGCCTTGCTACTGGGATGGAAGCTATAGAGTGGTGACACACACACACACATATATATGTAGTTATAAAATAATTTGTACCATTAGTATTTTGATTTTAGTCCTCCTCCACCCAACTTTTGGAATCCCACATTCTTGGTATTCAATGTAATAGGAGATCCGGATAAGCATCTCACACACTTCATGTCTCAATGCATCCCCATGATGAGTAATCTAGGGAAATATGAGGCAACAAAGATTATGTGATTTATAAAAACTCTAGAAGGACCAACATTCATTCCATATATAAACATATAATATGTATATATCACTAATTGGGAGGGTATTTATTGAAAATTTAATTACCAGTTCAGTTCTATATTGTGGAAGAAAACAATTATTTACCTCTCAAATTGAAAACAATTTGAAAACAAGAGATTATCAAACTTCATTTCTTGTTATAATGGTTTAACCTATTCACTAAATATACAACTTCCTTGTGATTTTCTATTTTATATATGCATATAAAATACCAATGATGAGTTATAAATTCCAATCATTCCCCTGAAGTAACTTTATGGTTTCTAGGAGTTTAAAACCATAACATAATTCCATTTTAATTTTCAAATATAATTATTAGAAAAAAAATCCACACAATTAAAGAATCTTGGTAGAGTGGAGACTGCAACAATCATGGTTAAACAATCTCTAATTCTAGTGCTAGTTCTCAACCTCTCTTAGAATCATCTGATGTCTCCACCTGAACAATTACTCTAATAACTATTCCCACATAAATCTGGAAATAATGATAGTGATCACCCAAAACATATGGAATGAAAGAAAAAAATTTATTCCTCTTAAAAAATATAAGTCTTAGGATTATTTATATAAACCCTAGAAAGTAACCTTGTTAAATTAAAAAAAAATTAGGAGGCCCAATGAAGTTAGATAGAATATATCCCTGATTAGTTCCCCTTCCTTGAATACTGGGGTGAAAGAACCAATAATTTTTCATCTTTAAAGATATAATATATAAGGTAATTGGATCAATGTAGGTAAATTTTGGTAAACTACCAGTGAAAGTGGGATATGTCTCTTCCACTCTACCAGAAGGATAATATAAGTGAAAGTATTTCCTAAAAAAAGGGGAACAAAGTGGTAATAACTGGGTGACTAAAAACACAGTAATTCAAGCACATATAGTACACAAGGATTGAATAAATCAACCAATCATGGCATAAATTTCCTCTCGGATACCAGAAGTGGCATATTCATTATCAAAACCTTCCAATAGTCAGTGTAATCATAATTTGTTAAACAAATATCCTAAATAATAGCCCTTATCAATAACCATAATGGTATAAACTCTTTTTAATCTCTTACGCAAATCACCTGGTGGATGGGAACCTCCCTACATAATGGGATTCTCATATGATGAGAAGTTACAATATAACATAGTCAATGTAGTCAACTTGATTTCTCCCTTTTTTGATGAGGAGGATTAAAAAAACTCAAATTTCATATGAATAATATGGGAATAAGATATAGAGGTACAATAAGACAAAATCTTGTTAGAATTTCAAGATTAGGTATCATTTAAATTAAGGTTGTATAAGTGACTAAAACTACAATTCATAGACTCCAATGAGATCAATAAGAAAATAGATCTAATAATAAATACTCATGGGATTATTTAGACCAACTTATACATAAATAATGTTTAAAATACATAAAATTGTCTAGTCAAAATTTAAACAAAGGAATTATAGATCAGTTTAACCCATAAATATTGAGTATTTACCCTATTTGTTGATAGGAAATAGAGTTATTTGTAGAATAATCTCTGATCCATGAGCCTCATCTAATGGATCAATCCCAAGAAAATAAACATTTACTCTATATCCAAAAATATTAAATTTTGAATTATATTTTTACCATCCCATATAATCTCAAAATCCTAGATTCCCTTCACCTATCAAAACAACTCATGGAAGACTTTGTTGAGGATCTTTCAAGTCCACGTGAGTTTTAAATTGAATTTTTTGTATCTGAAACATATAATGTAAAGATCATATCTAAATAATTCAATAAAATAATTTAAATTATTTAATAATACTAGTATATTTATCTATGAGGAAACATTATACCTTTATAAATAATTTAAAAGTTCGATGAAATCTACTTATACCGTGACCAAATTGATAATGGTTCTGAGATTAATTTCATCCTAATATTAAACCTTCTATTCTTGGGACATATTTAAGATGACTTGTGTCCATCCAATATGATTATTCAAAAAAATATTATAAGAGTGTGAAGAGGCCACTCATAAGGATTTTTTTAAAGACCAAATATTTTGATATTATTTTAAACTCTAAATTTATTTTGGTCTACTAAGACATGGACTTGAAAAACTATTTGGTAAGGAAATAGCTTCTCATGCATGTAATAGTGAACACTTTATACCATCAATTCATAAAATATATTTTTAATTGGAAATTCAATGTATTTTATTGGGATAACTACTTTTTTAAATCCTATAAATATTAATGAATAGATGTGATATATAACAAAAGGTAGGGGAATGACCTGATGATAGATAAATCCATACAAATTACTACTCCTAAATTCCTAGAAATAGATCCCATAAATCTATGGAGTGACTTTACTGAAGACTATGTGTTTCCTACTAATCAAATTAAGGAGAAAACTCTTGATCTAGGAAGTGATTGGGTTGCATTCTTTATATTGTCCAATGAATTAAACCCTCTTATCACTTTCATGTTATATGATTGTAAAGTTGGTGACTCAATTGAGAATACACCATTAGTAGATGGTAAGGACACAAAAATATCCACGTTGGTCGATCTCACCCCCAAATTTATTTATCACAATATTGGTCTGGTGAATTTTAAGTGAACCTAGAAAAGGATCTTTGATTTATTTGATATGAACCCTAGATGAAGTGCACGGGGTTTAGGCACATTAACATCCATTATAATGGTGTGAGCCACACTATATAAAACCAAATATTCTGAGGGGAAATATGATAATGATAGAGGTATTAATGCCCAAAATCATCTTCTACATCTCAAAAAACAAGTACATATTTTACCCAATGGTGATGCATACAAAGTAGAAGAATTTAGGTATACATCCCTAATATTCAAGGAAGGTTTTTCAACCACCATTGATAAACTCAAATAGGTTAATATGGGAATAGAGGAAGATCCTTGACCTACATTGATCAGTATTTCGATGAGACTTATAGAATTGGAGAAATATTATCTTCTATTTAATATAATTGAGTTGTATTTGAATGGAACTAAAAGGAAATTCCAGGATCGAATCACTAGGTGGACAACCATAATTTGTTTCTATCGAGTAACCATTTTGGATATAAAAAATCAGTGAAGACAATTCCTTTGATTGATGATATCAAATTAAAATCTAGAGTTGATAATCTCATTAAAGTAGAATTTATTCAAGAAGTTCAGTAACCATAGTGGATCGCTAACATGATCCTCGTCAAGAAAAATCATGAAAAAATTATTTTTTGTATTGATTTCAAGGATCTCAATCATCACTACCCAAATAACTATTTCCTAGTTCCAATCATAGAACTCTTAATCAATGAAATAACTTTCTTTAAATACCCATCCTTTATAAATAGGTTTTTTAAGATATAACTATACCTAAATAACCCCCAATATTGAGGAGTAAAAAAACTTCAATGCATCCCAAGGGTCATAATATTGTCAATTAATTCTATTTTCCTAGAATAATAATAATGTTCTATGCACTATATTTTCCAGTCATTTTTAGGGAAGACTATAGAGAGTTATATGGATTATCCGGTGGTTAAATATAAAAAGTTCTATTATTAACTTACATATATTATTATTATTTTCAATAGTATATAAAAAAACTTATTGAAAATGAACTCCTTGAAATTTTATTTTTGGGAAATATCGAGGAAATTTATTGGATTCCTGGAATTCCATCATGGTATCAAAGTAGAGATTGAAATCAAAAATGAAATAATTGATATTAATCCTCTTTTAAACCTACTTGAATTGAAAACAAAATCTAGGGATGTATCACCTATATCAATAAATTCATACCTATTATTACCAAAAATATTTATCGTTTAAGAAATGGATAAATAATGGGGTTTCCTATCATTAAGATAAATATTGTTAGAAAGGCATTGAAAATATAAAAAAATACCATCTATATCAACCATTCTTGATGCAACTTTTAGAAGGGAAGCCTCTCATCCTCTATGTCGAAACCATAGAGTAATCATATTCCACCCTTCTTTCATAGAGGAATGGTGTAAGAAATTAAAATAGTCTCTATTATCTTAGAAGGAAAATATTGGGTGTTGAGACCTGATATTTTTGTATTGTGAAGAACTCTATGACACTAAATTTTATAGTGTAAAATAGGAGAAACTATCTATATCATGAAATGGAATACTTAGCATCTTATATGGATCTACTCAAATATATCCTTATGCATCCAAAGTTTAATGGGAATCAGGCATGGTTTCTGGTTATTATGTAGCAATTTGATATCCATTTCATTTCTTTTAATGTAATTATATGGATAACATTAGTGGGTTTACTCAAAAAATAACCTATCCTAGATAAAATATTGTTAGACATAGAGCTCCCCGATAAATAAATTTTATCTATTCATGAAACATACCGATAATAAGAGATAAATTTTGATGGTTCTTATAAGGGTCTAGAAGGAAAAGTAATGGAAACACTGAATCTCAAAAAATTTATCTTGGGGATGTTTTCATCTCCCCAATGAAATTAGTTTTTACTTACTCCCTAATATTATCATAATGTTTCACTAGAAGTGAGGTATAATACTATACCCTCATTTTAGGCTTATAACCATCCCTATAAATACAAATGTCTTGATAAATGTTAAGGGTGATTTAGAGATAGTGATCAAGTATCTTAATGATGATATACCATAAAGAAATAATAGTTTATTTCTTTTCTTGATTATGTATAAGGTTTCATGGATGAATTTTTCTTGGAACCAGCATTGTGTCACATACCTCATTAATAGAACACCTAAGAGGATTTACAATCCAATACAACTATGACCATGGAAGAGCTAGGATAGGATGTAATGGTCAATAATATTGCACCTCATATGGAAATATGTCTAATTTCTATTAGTGATAAGAAGTCAATTAATGAAGTTAATTCCAACACATGTCAAAGTGAAATGTTTTCTTCACCAAATGATTCCATAATTGGATGGATGTCTCCAATAATATAGTACCCAAAAATATAATTATCCCACTGTATTGAGATTTTAAGTGTCCTGACCCTTGCCACCAAATATAACACTCCTTGGTTTGAAATGAAGGAAGTGAGATAACTACCCCCGGAGTCCTTCCTTCTATAGGCCACGCGTTGGGGACTATCACCGAGGGTATTAAACAAGTCACACATATGATTTGAATTACCTTCGACAGAAAAGTAGGATCAAGAGAGAGGATATAAAACAAAAAAAACATCATATATAAGGAAAAAATCCTACAAATATCACACAATCCCTATAATGTCCTATTAATACAAATAAACATCTCCAACTAGAGTACCAAAATCAAATCCAACATCAGCAACTCAATAAATCCAAACTCCAAGCTAGAAATGTACAGCAAGGTATACAATTCCCTCTTGATAACCTAACAAATTTTTTATGTATATAGGGGTGATCATAACATGTATAATATTTAGGATAATACCCAAGGACTCCCATAAATAATTTTAGAAGAACATAATAATTCTTTAGTGAACAAACAATAGAATCGACAAGAACTTATTAGGTCAACTAGTCCCTGTCCAACCCAAGGTTCACTAACTATATAAAATATCCATGTATAAAAATATATTAAGAATCGTATTATAAAAGGGTACCCATGAATGATTCCCTCTTAATTTTACACTCTCATTCCCCAAAATCATATGTATTTTAACTCCCATCTCTTTCATATCCTTGAAAATCATACCACCATAAGCCTCATCATAATAGGAAACACCCATCTCTCAACCCTTGTCAATCACATCACTGCAGCCTTATCATAACCATGCCACATTATAGAGCCATAATTTTCTAATTATCTCATAACTACTACTATAAACCTGAATATTAAGGCATTATGAACATGTAGGGAATCAACCTCATTCCATCTTATTACCATGCATGACCACCACTGAGAACCACCTCATCCTCACATTAATCATCATCTCTAGTGAACTTTTGAATTTTTTCCATCATAACCCATGCATATCAACCTTGTCTGGAAGGGAGAGTGGGGAAGAGGGGGTAGCCAACTATCTATCCTTGTTAACCTAGATAATAGGTTAAGACACTCAGAACCCAAAACCATTTGGCATCAGTGTAAACACATGACTCAAGTGGAGTGATTATAAAAATTACAAGGAAAAATATAATGTATAATAGTAACACACAAGGAAAACCTATGAGATTACACAACCTAATCCATACAACTACCAGAACCTTTACATAACCACTATCTCACACCAACATCACTAGTACAACAATAAAAAGTCATCCAATCCAACATACTAAACATAGTCATATATTAGTTTCATAGTTCCATTTAACTACATAAATTACTAACCACTTACAAATTAATTTAACAAATTTCCATATTTAATGAAAATTAATTCCCTAGACAAGGGGTATGTGCATTCCCTTTCATTTATTTTTATCTCTAACCCATTAAATCAAACACAAGTTCATTTACTAGAATTTACCATTTCAAGATTTTCACAACTACCTAGAAAATACAAATCCAATGAACAACACAATCAACCATTCTCAAATTTCTTATGATTTTATATTTTACATCATTAATATAGACCCAATCACTACACGACTACATCAAACATCATGACCACAACCCCAAAATTAGAACTCAATAATCAACCTAAAATCCATGTCATCCTAAAACCCATTATATTAAAATTGCCTCAAAAGAAAATGGGTGACACTATAATTCATTATTTTCATAAAATCGGTTCAATTACCATATTTTAAGGATTTATTATTTTCTTGTGAAGTTACTTCCATACTTATTTTTCAATGAACAAAGGAGTATACACATTTCACAACTAACAATATCTAGCACAAAATCTTGGATAAATAATATCATAACATCAAGTATAATACAAGCCATATCTACCATTACCCATCAATTTCATTATTCCTAATTAATTATATTACTTAAGTAAACTATTACTATCCACATTGAAAGAAATAAAATCATGATAGTATCATATATGCATTAAATCAAGAGAGAAATTAGATCGACCACCTATAAAAGAGGTTCTCAAACTTGTTTTAAAGAAAATAGGGAGAAAGAATATGATTTTGACCCCTATATATTATAAAGGTAGGGTATTGATAAACCATACAACAGTTACAGAGAAAGTATGAACACGAGGGATAAATAATCTATTATAGAAAATATGACACACTACTACCAAAAACAAGGAGGAAACCAAGATATCGAGCATGCCCGAAATCAAGAATAATGAGGTTTTAGGTGGATACAGATATCTTTTCAAGGATCAATAATAGGGTTTTGGTTCATCCAATAATGATAAAAACAACAAAAAGACTCGAATGAATAAAATCACACAATTTAATATGCTAATATGAGTTTCCAAATATTAATGTGTTCAACCTTCCTTCTTAATTATCATTTAATTTAGTTTCATTTAAAACATGCGGAACAGACCTTTTTGAACCATAGGGTTTAAAGAATTTAATTTATATATTTATTTCCTACAAAAAAAATTTAAAAACAATTATGTATGCCTTAAATTCCATATTTTATGTATAAAACATTGTTCATGTCATTCTGTAAAATCTAGGTATTTTGAAAAACTAGACATTTTGGAATTTTTTGGATCAATCATAAAGGGTTCATCCATAAAGAGATTTTTCATGGGAAAAAACATATCTAATATGTTAAAAAAGGTTGGCCATGTGAACAACCCATTTATCATGCGATGTAATAGATAGACCATGATAATAAACTGATCAATAATGAAAACAAAATATCAATGGTGAGAAAAAAAATATTAATCATGCAAATAAATAGATCAATTGTGTGGAAAAAAACTATGAACATGTAAAGAAATTGTTCAACCATGAGAAAAAAACAATGACCATGAGAATAATCCATCTGACTATGTGAACAAAATTATGATTATGTTTGACCATGAAAAGGATTTGTATGACCATGCAAAAAAACATGGAATTTCAAGGGGAAGAATAGTAAAAACATCCCCCTAAAATATTTAGGCCTTGAAAAACCCAAAGGAAAATGTTTTTAGAACCATCGTAAATAAATAAAATACATACCAAAAATTCTATTCCTCAAGAATAAAAAAGATACTAACTAATAGTGAAAAGATGTTCATAAAATCACCCATGAGATACCTCTTAAGGATCTCATTATGATGATAACATAGAAAAATATGGGAGGAATGAAACATGTATCGATGAGACATCATAAACTAACAGAGGAATTAAATATAATAAAAAGAATAAGGTTAAAACACATCAATATAACTAATAAGAAATAAGTGAATCATTAGAAAAAATTGAGGTTCTAAGCATGGATAAATGACTCCCACTCCCAAGTACTCTCCTATAGTCCACCATACATTCATAACACATAAACAATGGAGATACATATACAACAAAACACATCATCCCAATGATCTTGGATCTCAACTAGCTTCTCTAAAAATTTTGTGTCATCCTCGATGTTCAAATATACATAGTCAATTACATGAGATCCATCATAAAGATAATGATTAAGATGAGACATGTGAAAGATTTCATGAATCCAGTTCATATATAGAGGGATCACCAACTAGTAATACACCTCATTAATACACTCCATCACCTTGAATGTTTTGAAAAACCTAGTTGAAAACTTGATTCCCAAACCAAACCTTCTTTTCTTATGAGAAGATGAAAACATCAAGAACAAATGGTCTCCAAACATGAAATACAAGGTAATCCTCCCTCAGTCATCATAAGACTTCTAATGGTCTCATCCCACCTTCATCCACACCCAAACCATCTAAACTTTATTTCTTGAACTATGCACCATATCAAGACTAAGAGAATATGACTCTAAAATTTTGTTTCATCATAATGAATAATGATGTTACCTCCCATAAAAAGCCTCAAACATAACCATAACTATGGATTAGTGGTATCTATTTTTATAGGAAAAATAAACTAAGGGAATGTTCTATTCCTACGATCTACTAAAATCCAAGACCCATTCCAACAGTATATCCTCAAGTGTCTACATAGTCTACTCTATTTTTCTATCTATCTTAGGATGTAAAATCAGTGTTAAGGCTTAGATTAGTGCCAAAAGCATGATACAATCTCCTTTATACTTGTGAGGTAAAATAAGAATCCTGGTCCAAAACAATGGACCTTATAAGACAACAAAGTCACAACAACTCATCCATATAGCTCCTAGACAAAACATCCCTAACAATCAACTCCATTATTTCTAATAAGTGATCCGAATATGTTAAATGATGCATGATTACTCGGATAGAATCATATCCTATCTGAGTTCGGGAAATCCTATGATTAAATCTATCAATATGTATTCCCACTTTCATTTTTTGTTGTACAAAGGATATAGAAAACAACCATGAATATGATGTATTAACTTCACATACAGGTAAATCAAACACCACTCAATGAACTCTTCCACTGCATGTTTCATCCTTGGCCACCAAAATAAAATATTCTTACATCAAGGGGGATAAAAGAAGAAAAAAATAAAATACCACATATATAATGAGAAAATATTTATATTACATATAGATTTTAATGTTTTCATAATATATGTGTTATTTTTAATGGAAGTGGTCACAGTAAAGAGACATGAAATTATAAATCATTAAATACTGAATTTAAAAAAAATAAGAAGAAAAGACCACAAGAGAAAAATATTAAAGAGAATCAAACATTAGAAAAGAACCAGATGAGAGAAAGTCCCTATAAGTTTATATAGAATAAATTAAAGACTACCTCAGGTGATATTTAGAAGAAGACTAATGTTCAAAGAAATCTGAAGAATATAAGATGAATTGAAACATCAAATATAAGAAGCTACTTATTTTGTGGAATAATAAGTCACACCATGGATCACTATAAGTAATCCATGGACATAAAAATCTATGTAAGAAACCTTAATAAAAAAAGGTGAAATTATTCCAAGAGAAATATATATGGACATAACTGGAAAAGGTTTCACTTGAGAGGCCATGTGGGTCTACAATGAAAAATGTGTATATTATAAATGAAATACTGGTAATTAATCTAATTTATTTGGAAGGATGAAGAAAATTGGATGAATCATAGGTGAAAGAAATAGCTAAATGATGACATAAGATTCCACATGCTGAATCTAAATTTCATGAGAGGTTGTCAACAAATGATAACCAAAAAATCTTTTAAGTACTCTATAGAAGGTGAAAATAGGTTTGAAATATCTCTTAGGACTTATTGTTCATAAATATAGATCAAGAATAAATACTAAATAATAATTATAAATCACCTAGTGGTGAATGTGCTTTGATGGATCTTGTGAAACAAAATTCAACATAAAGCTACTACTAATGAATTCTGAGATCCCTTGCTTCTCAGATCATCAGATAAATCTAAAAAATAATGCATGAAGATTTCACCCTCACATGGAGGTGAAAATAAGGGATTTTCATGGCTGAGAACTAATTCTCATCCTTATTTATCTCACTAAAAATCAAAGTAGATCCATCTTATTCTCATATGTATTATGTTTGTTGATTATTTGTATGGAATTGATGGTTAGGAATATTATTAGGTAAAAAACGGAATAAATGATGTCATATTTTGATATCTTCAAGATTAATTATTAATTCCAGGATTTATATAAGAAACCATCATGGTTTGATCTATTTATTGGTATCTTAATAGTTATTTGTTGCAGAAGATCAAAGATCAACATTGATAAAGATAATCATGATACCATAGTTGACCAATAATTTTGAAAATTATATCATGGATGTGATCAAAAAAATTGGTAGGTACATCAATTGGAATTCATAAGAAAAACTAATGATAAGACCCATCTTGATGATGTAATGTTGGAGATCATATCTTGAGGGGTAGAATCCAAAAAAGTCAATAGAGTCTTATATAATATCTAAAATATGACATTTCTAGAGGGTACTTGTTCTGAAAGTGATTGATATGGTATGTGTGTTCAATCTCTCTCATCCCTACTAAAAAATTTAAAATATTTCTCATCTTAAGGGGGATAACATAAATGAAACAATTACAAGAACAAAAGAATCTTGAATAATATTCGGGACTGATTTCATTAACATAACCTACCAAGTATATTATAATGTTGTGTATCTGTGTATTGATATGAGTGATGGATTAAGAATAAAAGTTTCGTGAGAGTATTTTATTAGTAGGTGGTATCACACATTTTCCACTTATATTGTATCAATTGTTATAAACTAGTCAATATTATCCTAGAAATAACTGAATAGTCCTTGAGGAAAGATACATGTTATGGCATATCATTTGTTATCACATTCTCTATTGAGAATGGACCGATTTGATCTCTAAATTAGAACCTCTTGTTTTCTACACTAATTTAACCCAGGTAGACTTATAATGAAATAATTGATGGAACATTACTTATGAAACAAATGATATCATCCTCTATTAGGTACTTTGAATTTTTTATCAATAAGGGGGAGAGAGAAAAATGCAGATGTTATGGATCAAGGAGTAGATAAGAAGATTATAAGTCCAAATTTGATAACATTGGATCACTATATTGATATACCTTTTTTATTGGTATTGAAAACAGATTTAAAGGAGGAGAATTAGGATCCTATTGTGAGTTTTTGTTATATTATTTTTCAATGAGTTGGTAAGTGATGAAGAATATAATGTCAATATGCTCTAAATAAAAATACTATCTTGGAATAACATTGATGTTCCCAATCATGTTTTTTGAAGTAGTTTTTATAATATATTTAGAAGATATATCCTCTTGATTTTTAATGGTCATATCATATTTTAGATGAAGTGGTGATTCTTTGATAGTTGTTATAGATTAATTAATTGGAATTGGATTTCATTCATGAACAATTATCATTGTATGTTCGATGATTTTTAACTGATCATAATCTATTAGACATGTGCAATTGGAAATTAAAGAAGTGAACATAGTCTATTATAATGAGGAATGTCGTGTAATATTGTATTCTTTCATGAAAAATTTTCTGAATTCCATAAAAATATTTATTTTTAAGTGGTAGAGTTTTTAAGGTCATGAAAAAATAAGAATGCATTTATTCCTTTTTGATGATGTTGGAGATGCTTTGGAGTTAGAACTCTCATATATAGTAATCACCATGTATTTATGTTGGGAATTTATAAAAACAATGGACCAACCAAATCTGACCACATTGATTGATCAAAAAAATGGGATCCGTGGCTCAACCATGTGGGAACTATTACATTAGTGGGAAAACATGGTAGAAATGGAGAACATAAGACATAATGTCTAGAACATGAAGACATGGGGGTTCACAAGTAGGTCAGTGTAGAATGTCGGTGGTCTGTGTTGTGGGTCAGCAACCTGGTGGAGCCTAGAAGTGGACCCCAGTTACAGACATCTATTTGGCTAAGGAAATGGATTGATTTATTAAGTGGACCTCAATTGAAGTGAAGACCGATGTGGTATAGGAGAAGCATTGTCATTTTTTATCTGATAAAATACATACATACAAACTTTTATCCAAATAATCAATCTAATATGGGTATTCTAATCTCTCATCACATCATCCCCTACCCCCAATAAAGTTTTATCTTCAATTCATATCCATAATTCTATGATGGATATAGTGTTCATATAACATTATTCCAACCATCTCCAATGATCGAACCATTATGAATAACTCATTCTTGATCACCTAAATCCATGCATACAACTTTTCCTTTCATGTTTTCATCTTTTTGAATACCATGAAATTACCAAGATAAAAAAATTATAATAAAATATTCAAGAATCAAAAAGCATGAGGGTGTTTGTGATGACTCATGTGATTATTCTTGTATGAATGTGTACTATGTCAAGAATGGATAAGAAGATATGTTATGCGAAGACACCACCTTTCTTAGAATCATAGGATTTTGAATATCTATGATCTTTCGAGGCCTTTAATTAATATTTGGACCCTCCATTTATATTCTATGTAACTATTTAATTGGAATCTTGAAATAAAATCAGTTTCATAAGAAAATGTGGTGATCTCTTTTCCTATAAATATAGACAATTGAGGACAAGAACCACTCCTTTGAATCAAAAAAAGCACTTGTTTTATCTCAATTTTAATCATATCATCCATAATTTGTTTTTTGAAAATAGTGAAGGATGTTCCACACTCATCCCTTGAGTCTAAAAGGTTTTGTGATCCAATGACTATGTAATATTCTCTAACTAATCTTCCTAAAGAAGAACTACATATATCTTTTGTGAATAAGTTTTGTGAGCTAATTTAGTTTTTTGAATAAGAATAAGACTACCACATTCATTGTTCGCATGAAGATACTTTGAGGACTTCTCAATCACAATGTGTGCTGTGAAGAAGAATAATAATAAATATTTTGTCATAGTGTATATATAATGTACATGACCTATTAAAACACAATAAAACTTCCTGAAAGATAAATATGGCACTGAATATGTATTGGATGAATATGCACGCAAGAATTACATATATAAATAAAAATGGATCTTCAATATTTCATTCATATGGTGTCTCTAGTGTGAAAGAATGAAATAAATTGCTGTTAAAAGATAATTCACACTAAAATCCATCTTTCACATGAACAAAAATTAAGTTTCACTAAATATAAATTGACACTATATTTAGTGATTGAATTTTTTTTTAACATTGAGAAATCAACACTGCAAGTTAATGTCATATTATTTTTTGAAGAGAAAAAGAAGAATATGAATCCTACAATATTGTTACATAATCGTGTCCACCCATTGATTGCTAAATATTAGACCTATTTTTGGATTGTTTTGAAATAAAAGTATCCATTTGATTGCTGCATTGTGATGAAGTTGACCAGATCAATTGGAGTCTAGAGAATAAGACTTATGTTAAACTATGGATCACTTCAAATGGTGCATGATGACATCCTACATACTTTAATTCAATGATAAACCATTTATTGTACCTTTTCGATGTTATAAGAATGATTAAAATATCTTACTCTTTCTCATGAGTTCCTGGATAATAAAATTAAATCTGTGTGAATGGGATTATAACCAACTTACAGTAGGGAAAAGTCCTTAAAGTAGATAAACCTCATTAACAAACCCCAATTTTCATTGTTATTTACTATTTTGTATGCATGATTTCTAACTAAATGTGGATTAGATAAAGATAATCACTTGCTAAATAAAAATAGAGGTATGCATTGGGATAAATGTTTAAAGTGATAAAAATTTATCCCACACTAATTCACCCCTCCCAATGTGTCCATCCCAAAAGAGATCCAAACATTTTCAAAACCAAGAAATTCTTCCACTGATGTGACATCTATTGAATGTCTCATTGTTAATTTTTAATTATTACTCTCTTCTTACTTACACAAAAATGTGGAAAAACCTGTCTTTCCCATATCCTATATGAAAAGTGATTCAAAAAACCTTGTTTCACTTCATATAAATAAACTGCATTGTTTCTTTTCTAGAACTGGTTGCAAGATTTTTTCTTTACCTATAATTATTATTCAATATCATTCCTATAGTTTACTTGAATAGAACAAAATATATTTTCCATATTATTTCCTTCTCCTCTTATTTAGTGAAAACAATCTACCTTGGTTCTTCTTTATTTGATACTATTCTTCCAGTATGTCTATAACTGGTACTCATCTATATTAAAAGTTCTCATTTGATAACCATCTATTTTTTCCCAATACTTCCATTAAATATCCATTTTTACCAGTTTGTATGATACCTTATACACTTAATACCAATCTTTTTCATCTGGTAGCTAAATTTTTCCATTCGATGCTTCTTCTCCATCTGGTACCATCTTCATCTTATGAAACCTCTCTATTCTACACTTTTACATAAAATAATGTCACTCTCAATATTCATGTCTGACACTTCCACATTTATCTTATGATAATATATATGCTTCAATATTTATCATCAACTTGCGTAATCCTTTCACAAACACATTTTCACCTTTATAAAGGCATAATTTCTTTCAATACCCATAGAGAATCATGAACTCAAATATAAAGTTTATGCTTCTAAATTTGAATATTAAACTAAAATAATTATTCATATGACCATGTTCAAACCTCCTATAATATAGGATTTAATAAAAATCTATTAGAACTTTCCTAAAATCATGGAATCAATGGAATCTTCAAACTTACTAAAATATTATTTGAAATCATGATATTTCCTTCATGATTATTGAGTCATTGAATATCCATATCAGCATCAAAATATTAAATATATTTATAAAATCATTATAGATATATTAAAATCATTATATAGTACCTATTAATAGAAACTTACACTTCCAATAATACATTGTCTAGTAAAACTTTCATCCACATTTTGTAATCTTCCTCCTTCAGATGACCTCACAATGTTTGAATGTTTTGACATTTTTATTGAACTCATAAAAATTCATCTGATATTATGTGTTTACTATAATCTATAAGGAATGATCTAATCTGGCCTGATGGATTTTTAGAACTATATCTGATGACTTTGTAATGATCTGTCGGATTGTCTTTGTAACGCTCTGTCTAATGAATTTACTTAGAGACTTATATCTAATTCCTTTTCTTGGAACCTTCTATCTTATGACTTTAATCAAAAACTTATATAGAATGATCAGAGCAGAATCTTCCATATGATGAATTTGAAGCCTTTTTTTGATCATTCATAAACTTTTATTCAATGACTTAATTTATAAACCACTTCCTGATGAATTATTTTGTAAATTATACTTTCTGTACATACAAACATTATTCTTCTTGTAGGATCCCAATATTTTCAATATCAAGTTGGTTTTCTTAATATTCCTCTAAATGGAAAATATTATTTTTAATAAGTCTCATAAAATTCATCGTTTGAACAAGTCCATTTGTTATATGATTTTCAAATTCCAATTTTATACTTAAATTACAACCACAAGACATTATAATGTTTAATAACTATGAAATACATCACTATGTATCAACTGGTATTATTTTTCTAATAATTCCTTATCTAATTTTATTATGAATAAAATTATACAAACCTTCTGGTTCCATACCTTGCATCTGATCAACTATTTCCACTCACATTAGTTGAATGTCTCTGTGAACTCTATCTGAAAAACACTTTATCGTATATACTTTTTTGATCATCGTATCTTTTTTATTATATTCGACTCTATTAGAAACATTATATTGAAGAAATTATTAACAAAACCTATAAATGAATCCCCATAATGTTGTTAACAGATTTAATTATTCAAAAATCAAGGAACATGTTATAGATATTAAGATCATCTCACCAATCACTATAAAGAACTCAAAGTCTTGAAATAATATTTCACCTTCAAGTAACAAATATATTACAAATATTAAAAAGTCCATAACACTGTATATCTATATTTAAGATAAAAATACTTGTGAACTTATTCTCATTATAATTCATAATATTCATTACTAACTATTAAAATAAAATATTATATATGAAAAAATAACTCTTCAATCTCTGCCATTGTATTTGTTAGAAATACATTAAAAATTATTTTCAAATTAATAAGTAAATATATGAAACATTATATTATTTATCCCCCTTTATTTTCAAATATTCATTTCACATTCTCTCCCCCTTATTTGAAAGTAATGCAAGTTACTTGTGAAAAAGTTATCCATTATTTATAATGAATCATTACAACAACCGTCTCACTCTATGCCTATATTATCCATGATTAGTATACAAAACAAGTGGATTTAATTTATCCATATAATTTGTTCTTTAATAATAAATATTGATATGAGATGAAATTAGAAATCCTAATCTTCTTTCCAAGGGTTTTTAACTTATATTTCATGATGAAGATACCAATTTTGATGTAAAAAAATTAATGAATATATCAACATAAGACTCCTGAACTAACTTAAACAAAAAGATTAAAAGCATTCAAGTATGAATTTTTAGGATAACCAGCCTTGGTATATTTTTATTTATCCACTTTTCTTATGATATTGATTAATTCAAGTTATCCCCTTTATGTTATGTTTTTTTACAACCAAGGATAACAGATTAAGACAGATGTACATTTTCAATAACACTCCTTTTGGAACACTCCAGAATAATCATATTTGGATGATATAATAATTTTTACAACTTATGTAGCATACTCCACTTGTATCCTCTTCTAGAATAAATATTTCTTAATATTCATGAAAATGAATCACATTAGTATATTTGATTTAGGATCTCTGTGTTAAGAATACATTAAAATGGATCTTATTTATATGACTATCAAACTTGAAAATTTTCATATCAAACTCATCAAGGATGATCTCGTTCTGTATATTAATTTGGAATTCCAAATTTAAGATTAAACCAATATGATATCTTCTTCATTTACTATCATGTTTTAACATCAACCACTTCCTTGGGTTTTGGCCTTGAGATAATGATTCATATTCAACAACTAGTACTGAAAAAAATAAAATTTATAAATGTTAAGGGAATAAAGTGGATATTCATTGCTTCTTAATGTGAACATCAAGGTTAAAACGATATTCAAAAACGATTTTCTCCACTAACTCCATTATTCCTAAAAACACATCTAAAATTCAATTCTAATTGGGGAGTCATGGGTATTATCACTTTCTCAATTTATCTGTCTATGAATAATTTATCCGCACAAGAGATTTTAGGGAACTTTTTTCACCTGGTGAAACTTTAATATTATTTAATAACTCTTCTTATGACGATATTGTTGTAGAGTAATCTCTATGTGTGTGTCCAGCCATATTACACCTCACATAGAACACTTATTTAACATAAGTATCATTGTTTTTTGAAAAAATATCATGAAGTTTGATATTTTCATGTGGAATATTTCCCTTTCATTTTTCACAAGAATTTTCTTGTGCCTCTTCCATGTTTATTATTTTCTCCAGATATACTAGCCAAATAACTAGTATATCATTGGTGTCATTGGAATCCTTCTTAGAGTCTCAAAATGGATTATTATAAAGACATTTATTCACCTCAAATATATTATATATATAATTCTTTCTTGTATTCGTAGATCTATAATATGAGGACCTTTCATTCTGTTTCATTAATATCACCTTTGAGGAATCATTTGTAAAACATTATTATACATACTTCCAAAGGTTTCTTTTTCTTTATTTACCAACTTCTCTGGTATTTTTTGTTATATGATTTTGAAACATGTTGATATGATCATGAACCGATCATTAGAACACAATTATTGAATAATCCATAGATATTTTCAAGAATTGAAAATCTATTTGAAGTATACATATTTTTTTTAATCTAAGTATATTGTTTCTTCATTTATGGATCTCTCTCCCATGAAATGATCTTCCTTTTTAATTGAAAATTTATATAATTATAAAAATAATATAGTGTAAAATTCATGAATCCACTTCATTACCTACATTAACCAACAATAAATGATATTCTTATATCTACTACCTGATATCTAAAATTTTTAGTAAAATTGGATTGTTGTTTTTTGGTTTTATTTACATATTTTAGGGCTCTTTATGGGAAAACAGCTTCCAAACTTCTTATTTTATCCACCATAGTCATGATTTCTGGATTCTAATCACTTGTATTCATCTATAATTTAAATAGCATTGCTTTCAAACTTGTACTATTTATACAAAAAATAGATAGATTATTACAAGAATATGTGGATGGTACGTCTTCCTTCACATATTCTTAAGATATATCCTTAAATGAATTCATATTTTTATTATGACACATTATAGCTAATTTATATCTATAATCCTTTACTGAGAATTTTTTAGTAGCCCAAAAAAATTCCTAATTTTGTGACAACTCAATTTGTTGCTTTTCAAGAATGACTAGTTTGACATTCAATTCTAGACACCTTATATTGAGGGTGTTTTTCGGTCCTCAATAAAAATAAAATTCTCTTCAGAATCCTTCTACACCGTGTCAAACTATTCATCATGAATTTAAACTTTTTTTAACAAAGAGTAAAGTTATTTGATCATTTTTGAGTTAACTTCTGATTAAAAATCCTTGACATCATTTTGTTTTTCAATTATTCTTCAAGTACACAAATCATCTCTTTAAGAGCCTTTTTAAATTTATCTCTTTGTTCAAATTCTTTGATGCATTTTTTAAAAAAAATTAGGGACTCATTCAAATATCTACATTTCTTATCTCAAAGTCCTCAACCATTTTGGAGAGAATTATACATTTTATAACCTCCTATTATAATTCTTTCTCCACATTATTTGTTTCTTCTTTAAGATGGGTGTTTTCTTCCTACATAATTTCAACCAAAACAAAAAAAATACTAGTTGTTTCTATTTGATTGTGATATAGAATATCTTTTAATATACTAACTGTTTTATCTTGAGAATTTATATATAGATCATAATCACTCCTTATTCTAGCTTCTTTTTCTTAAGGGTAGATTTTAAAATAATTTTCACATGCCACATGATCAATTGAAATGGATTTACTTGAGGTGGGATTGTTTTCCTTATCATTGGTAGTAATTTGAAAAACCCATTATTCACTTTCCAAACTAGTTTTGTCTTATTTGTTATCATGGAATTGAGAAACTAAATTTACTTCTACCTCTTGGTTCAAGAGGGACATAATTTTAGCTTTCTTTCCTCCTTATTCATCATATTCATCATGGTACTAGTAGGAATGTGGTTTTTCATCATGATAAATGAATCATCAAAAAAAATAACCTTCTTTAAAAATATAAGATAGAAAAAAATCATTAAAAGTGAACAATTTATTAATAGAGAGAATCAAACAAAGGTTACCCTTAGCTCTAATACCAGTTGAAGGACCATTTTGGGATATAATCAACATTGAAAGGGGGGAGTGAATAAATGTTCTGAAATTATTTTAACAATCAATAATTTTTTTCCATTTACTTCTTATAACTGTAAGAATCATGGTTCTCTTTTATATTTATATTTTTGTAACAAAGTATATGAAAGTAATTAAATGATAACACAAGATAATTTTTCAAATTTCACTACTCATTAAGAGTAGCTAGTCATTTCTATGTATGGTGGTGACCATTAAACATGATCTCAACTATAATTTGATACTAATTACAATAGATTTGAGAAAAAATAACTCTATTCCAAAGTTTGGTTCCCTACACTTTATTTGGGGATATAAAACCATCATAATCCCCTAAAATAGTAAATTCTTAATCCAACTACCACACCATGGTGGACCATTATACTACCTTCCTAGACAATATTTAACCACTTCATATTATTTTAAACACTAAGAAAGTATTCCAAAAATATGACTCGTGTTGAATATATTAGTTCCACTTCATTATTCTTCCTCTAATCTTACTTACATTGTAGCATGCAGTAAACTCTTATTCTCTTTCTCTATTATGAAATGTGATGCACAAAAACTTATTTCTATTCACACAACCAAACTAGAAATTTTATTTTCTTATAAAACTTTCATGAAATATTATTCACCTATTATTATTATTCAATATTATTCTTATAGTTCAATTGAATAACCCTAGATATATTTTCCCATTTCTTTCTTTGTCTTTTTCTCCAGTTTAAAAAATATACACTGCTTCTTCTTTATTCGATATTATACTTCCAATACATCTATATCTAGTACCTGTTGGTTTGGAATTTCTCTATTTAATACCTATACCAAAATCACTTGTACATCCACGAATAGTCCATCAATTACCAGTTCTTTTGATACCTTCTTCACCTAATACCTCTCTTCTTTATCCATTTTCATAACTGCTCTATCCAATGTTTCTGATTAGTCTGGTACTTCTTGCTTCAACCTAAACCCATCTATCTGATAATTTTACCCATAACATAATTACTCTAAATATTCATGGCTATCAGTTCCATGATAAACTTATGATGATACATCATCCTAAATGTTAGTTAATAACTCAAGTAACCTTTTCAAAGTTCACTTTATTCCCATCATATAGGCATAATTTCTTCTGAAACTCAAGGAGGATCACAAAGTCAAATTTGAAATACCCACTTCAAAATTTAAATATCCCACTCAAATAATTCTTAATTTGACAACCCTAAAACATTATAAATTATAGGATTCATGAATATTTCATAGGATATTTTAAAAAAAATTAATGTTAATGATCTCTTCATACTTCCATAAATCGTAGTTATGATTTGAACCGTTCCTTCTTGACAATGAAGTTGTTGAATGTAAAATTGAATATAATTATAATTAATTTCTATATAAAAACATTATAAGTATCTCAAAGCCTTAATTGAGTACTTCTTCAGGAAAACATATTTCTCTGGTAATAATTTTTATAGTGAAAATATCCTTATTTTATTGGAATCATCCTAAATCGGATGATTTCACAATGACTATCTGGTTTTGTTTGTTCAACGAACTCATAAAGAATCATAAGATATTCTATGTCTGATGTACTCTTGGAGGTATTTTATGCTCCTTCTATCTAATGACTTCATATAACACCATATAATATTTTCATAATACAATGTTTGATTTTATTTGTAACACTCTATTGGATGAAATTTCTTGGAGACCTTTATATGATGCCTTTTCTAGGAACCTTCTATCAAATTCCTATTATTGGAAAAGTTTGTACGATGAACCACTCAGAAACTCATGTTTGATGACTCAGAAATTTTTTTCAGATGATTCATAATATTTCATTTAATGACTTCATTTGGAAACCACTATATGATTTCTTCGTTTGGAAACTTTTCCTAGTGAACTTATAAAAATCTGTTGTCTAGTGGAATCCTAAACTTTTCACTTTCGATGGTTTTGTTCAGGAAACATTTTTTTGAAAAACAATAGTTCTATAAAATTTTGACAACTTCTTCTTTAAAACATGTCCATTTCTTATATTCTTTTCTTCATCAAATTTTCAGCTTGAATCACAACCACAACTCACAATGATATTTAATCACTGAGGAATATATCACCAAGTATCAACTAATATTCATTGTCCGACCATTACTTTTCTGATGTAACTATGAATGAAGTTAGACAAGCTATCTGGTTCTAAATTTCATCTAATCAAATTAGTATATTCACATTAGTCTCATGTCCCTGTAAATGCTATCAGATAATCACTCTATCCTAAATAATTTGTCCAATCATCCTAGATTTCTCTATTTATTTGAATTTTTCATGAATATTTCATTAGATATATTTATAAGGAAACTGCTAAATTAAACATGATAATATTTTTATCAAATATTCATCTCTATACATCGAGGAGAATTTTTCATACATTAATACTAGCTTTCCAATGTTTAGAAAGAACTCAAAGTCTTCAAATAATCTTTCACCTATAAGTGAGAAATATATTCCAAATCTTCCAAAGGTTATAACACGATTTATCCATTTTTAAGATAACAAGACATGAGAACATATTCTCATCAATATTCATAATCTTCATTATGACCAACTCCATTCATCATCCAAGATACATCTTCTTAATTAACAAGATTATATAAATCAACTAAGATTTCAAGAAACATCTTATTTTCTATTTCATTAATATATTGAAATTAATTAATTACTTATAATTGATTGAAAAATATTGAAAATAAATTCAATACACACAAAATAGACTCTAAAAATATAATCTCACATTAGTTCCATACTTCCCATTTAACCACATCAATTAATAACCACTTGCATATTAATTTAAAATGATTATATATTTAATAACAATCTATTGCCTAGCTATATCCTATGTTTATTCCATTTAATTTATTTCTTACCCCAAAAAATTTAATCCAACCAATGTTCATTTAGTATAATTTACTATGTAAATAATTATATAACTATCGAGAAACAACCAAGCCCATGAGAAACACTATCAACCATTCCAAAATAAAGTCCAAGCTTATGCATCACAGATCCTCACCATGACGACAATAACCACACCACTGCATCACACATCATCACTACAACCACACAAGTTTAACTCAACATGCAACCTATAATACCATCCACCACACAATCTATTACATTAAAATTACATCACAAGAAAACATTCAACAGAATAATTCTTTATTTACTCACAGTCAATTCAGTTACCATATTTAAGGGATTAACCATTTTCATGTGAGGTTATTTTCAAACATGACACAATGCTATCGAAAGCAAGGTCCTAGTTCAAACATGACAAACTTCTAGCTCAAACATGAAGCACTGCTATTGAAAACAATGATGAAACAAAGATATCAAACATGCTTAAAATTAATAAAATTATGGCTCTGGGTGGATGTAGAAAACTCTTCAAGGTTTAAAAATAGGGTTATGGTTTATATGAACTCAAATAGAAAAAATTAAATAATTAAATGGAGAAGATAACATATAGTAAGACGCTCATACAACTTTCAAAAGACTAATATAGTCGACCTTCCTTCTTAATTTTCATTTAATTTGGTTTCATTTAAAAAAAATTAATTAATATTTTTTTATGTAAATACACTTTAACTGAAATTTAAAAATTTAAAAAATTATTAAAGAAGGGATTTTACAACAATATCTTTGATAGAGAGGTACCAGATCCTCTGGTATCACATTTAATAAAGTGAAATCTTCATAGATCACCCCTTTATTTTCCATTCCATCGGTAAGGTAATTTTCTGCCTGAAACACTTGTGTGATAAAATCAATCAAATTTGATATCAAATTCATGAATTTGGTCCACTTTGTAGTAATATTATTGGATAAATAGAAATTACAAGATCTAACATCTTATATAATAGAATTATAGTCGCATTGAAACCATAAATTATTCTATACTTTCTTTCTATCCATCTACCCTACCTTGATCAATCGAAGCATTTTAGCCTCAATAGATGATGAAATTCCACATGGTCCATAAATAAATCTCAAGAAAATACTGTTATTGTCTCTTAAAATGGCACTAAATCCCACAAGACTAGAATTCCCCCTTAAGGAACTATCAGAGGTTCATTTGATCCATTAAATGAAATGTGAGTTCCATATGACTTATAGATTTCATTCAGTATAGAAATAATAATCTAAAATATTATAACATTTCAAAAAAATAATGCATGGATTTTTTACAATGTTCATTTTGGATGGAATTGGTATCCCGCATTACCACAATGATTTGAGATATGGAAGGCTGCAGCTGATTGATGGTTTTTAATTCCTGCTCTTGTCCCTTCTAAGAGAAATAATATACAACATTTCAGCACTAGACACCGTGAGAAAATTAAAAATCATCTAAGAAATAGAGAGGCTGAAAAAATCATGATAAAATTTTAAATTGAACATTCTTCTAGAAGTCTATGCTTAAACATATCAAAAAAAATATTCCATAAAGTCAAAATATTATTACAAATTTTAAAAATGTAGTTCACATATTCCTTATGCTAGTGGAATAAGATACAAATAAATCATATAGATATTCCCATAAAGTATAGATAGGATTCAACCAAGTGTTTTGAAAAATACACCCTCCAAATTTGTGTAAATATAGAGGGAATAAACCATCTTTTAATGAATCTTCAAATCCAATCATGTACCTGACCATGGTTTTCATTTTAATAATAGATCCTTGGTGTAATAATACCATTAAATATAGGTTACCATAAAATTATATTATCCTAATTTATGATGTTATAATTCATAAGAATATTCTTAATCACATCAGAAAGGCTATCATGGTTGTTCACCCGATATTTGATCACAATATTGAGATTAACATCCTAATTAGAGGTTCTTTGAAGATCAAATATAGGAATTCCAATCCAAAATTTTAGTTAGAAGTTCATATTAACGAGACAACGGGAGTTCAAATAAATGTTGAAGAAAACATTTTTAAAGGCTGGAAAAACTGAGGATTAAACATTACTCATATTCCTAGATATAATCTTATATAAAAAATATTGATATGATAAATCCAAGAGAATATAATTTCTTATTGATCATTCTCCAAATGAAATGGGATTTAAGGGATTGATTAAAGTTACAAAGGTTCCTTATTTTAATTCATCCAAAATCATAAGGTTTACAATAATGATTCAAAGGCATAATAATGATATTTACTTCATGAATGGAATCAATTAAAATAATGTTTTGATGGAAGAGTTTATTTTCTTGATTTAAGTATTCATCTCTTTTTAAAACATTAATGATTAAAAAAATTGATTTAATAATATGATTCATGAGATATACTATTCCTACAACTGAAATAGACTTACCTTTCCATGATACCAAGAGTCTCCAAACTTAAGAAAAGATGTTATTCAAATTACAAGCACACAATCTTCCCAACTCTAAGGAGTACAAAATAAATATCATTATCTTATTCCCATTTGATTAATAATGTTCAATATTTTTGATGCTAAAATATATTTCCCAAAGAATATAAAATATTTAATCCATCTGATCTTCTTCCCCAAAAATTGTTTATATTATAGGATAACATTTTTGATATTTCTAATGATCCGTTTGTATTCTTTGGTAAACATAATAATTTCATTAGAATAAAATAGATAAGAAGGATTATATTAACCTATGTAATACCTAGTTGTCTTCAAATTACCATTATCCACCATATTTATAAAAATCCTACTAAGTTAGTCCTTTACAATGGAAAAATATAATGGAAGAGAAAGGAAAACCTTGTAAAAACCCTTTTGATCACATAAAATATTATGTATGGGATTTATTAATGAGAACATAAATGTGTGTTGAGATCATTTGAATTTTAATCCATTTATCAAAACCATCATAAAATCCAAAAATTTTAAGGGACTCTATAAATGAAGTGCCATTTCGTGGTGTCAAAGGATTTTTTGACATAAAGATTCAAAGAAATGTTTCCTCACATTATAGATTTAATTAGTAGATTCACACATTCTTAGGTAGTGATTAGGAAATCCTATATGGGAACTTCTTCAGAAAAGAGAAATTGATTCTGAGATATAATTTTATTATAAAATTTACAAATTCTATTGGATAGGATTCTACTTATAATTTTATGAATAGAATTAACAAGAGAAACTGGTCTGAAATAACTTATGTCTATTAGATTCTCCACTTTTGAAATGAGAAAAATACATTGGAAATTTACAACATTTTTTAGAGATCCACCATTAAATAAATGTTTAACCAATCTATAAACATCATATTGAGTAATTTCCCAGAAATTTTGAAAGAAAAAATTGGTGAATACTTCAAGACCAAAAGATCTCCTGCTATTTAGGTTAAAGAAAACATATTTAATTATGAAATATAGATCCATTGAAGTTAATATAATATTATCATCAACGTTGAACTATTTAGGAATTATCCCTTCCAATAAGTCAGAGTTACTTGTGGAACCATTGAAGACATTCATAAAGAAATATCACACTGTCAAAAAGGGAACTTCTTTCATTCAAAACTTGTTCACTATCCTTGAAGAGTGATAGAGGTCGGTTAGCCTTTTTAGATTTTTGTAGAGAGTTAAAGAATGTTGTCTTTCTATCTCGATAATTAGTCACCTAATTTTAAAATACTATTTATGTATACTTTCCTTGAGATTCAATATATTTTATAGACTAGGTGAAGTCCCTAGTAGTGCTACATTCTTGAATTAGTTATTGGTTAGCTTAAAAGGGTAAAATTCTCATGTCTAAGTCACTAAAACAAGATCTTATCCACTATTTCAATATCCTATTAAGTAAATTCAGCTTCATAATATAGGCATGTTTATTTTACTTAAAATCATCCATGGTTCCTAAGTCTTTAACAAGATTCTTACTATTTAGGTGAAGTTTTTGAGCATTGTTAAATCCCAATGGTAAGGGGGTTTCAGTTATTTATCAATAAGGAACCAAATTATAGGATGATGAACCGAATTTAATTTTATGAATTTGGAACATGAAATGGATCCCCATGCATTTAAGAGAGACTCATTAGGAAGATTTAAATCAATCTTAATAGACACCATTCTATTCTGAAACTTCTTGTACAAGGTGTACATAGCTACCACCTGTTTAACCTCAATAGTATCACTAATATCAATGAAATACATGAACTCACATGATGAGATTTAATTGTTTAGAGCCCCCATTTTCTCATCTAGGCTGATAAATGAGTTGAAATATTCAATTAGAAACCATGGATCACTAATAAATTTGGTAAGGGAATAGATTTAAAACAATAATGAAATTTGTCTTGATATCTATTAAAGTAATATGTAAAATACAACAAGTGTTTCTTTTAATACTAGTTTAATCTACATGTAATTAAATATTCACTGGTATTGAAAAAATAAGGTCATTCTAGTATAGAGCGGGTCAAAACCAAAAGTCTTCTAACATCAAAAGGAGATTGATTCATACCTAGTAGGTGATATCCCCATTTTTTCAAATATTAAATTATAATTGAGATGTCCCTTTTGGTTATAACAATATACTCAATTCAGGTTTATGGTTTGGTATGAAAATCCAAAGATAATTAATAGCATCATGGTTGGACAAACCCTGACAATTATAGAATAGAATTTTCAATTTTATTGGATGAAGGGGTGAATCCCCCATTATTTTTTCAACTTAATTTTTATTAAATTTCATGATTTTCTTGGTCTTTTCTCATTCTTTGAACATGTAATAGTATTATCATGCCCCTATTTATCAAAAATGAAATATATATTTCCATGTGTTTTTGTGATATTTGAATATATAACCAATGAATCTCATGTTGCATTGATAATAACATCTTCTTCCACTGTCTATCCAATATTTTGGAGGGAGTGTGTTCATATTTTTCAAAAACAAAGATTTCATGTTTCGCATGGTCAAAAGTAATATTTAAAATCCTTATTTATGCCATAAATTTTAATTAAAAAAGCATTTTTATATTGAGATAATTTAGTCTTCATCTCATCAGAATATATTGGTACAAACAAATCATTGATTTCTTTGATAATTTCCAAAGCCTAACCAGAGTCATAGTCACATATGGAATTCATTCCTATATTTTGATAATAATTTGAAATGTTAAAGCTAAAAAATCATTTATAAGTGTTGTAAGGGTATTTATCTTTTTCTTCCTCTTAAAAAAGTGAAACCCATGTACTTTCAGTACCAAGATTCTTGGATTGAGTCTTTAACCATTTCCTAGAATCATTTTTAATCACAGGTTCTTCCTTCTACAACATTGGAGATTTATTCTTACTATTTTTTCTAACCTATCCCATCATTTATAATCATTACGTGGAATTATGTTTTTCTTGAAAACTCTACAGTTGGAAATTGAATGTCCAACAATCATGTAAACATCAAAAAATAGTTTCATAAATTCACATTAAATCGGAACCTCAATTTTTTATCATTGGAAAAAAAATAATCAAATTAGGGGTATTTTTTCATATTAACATCAATAAAAAATATAGTATACATTAAAGTGTACCCATTCAGAGTGTTCTGGTCTAGATTTAAATGAATACCAATGCATGAGGCTAATTCATAGGGTTTCCTCATATTCTAGAACACTCAGGTTATCCTGTGGAGCCTGATACATGTTTTTTATAAGAATACATCTGGTTAAAAAAATGAAGTTTATATCCCAATCAAAGAGACATCAATGTCCTAGTTAAAAATTTATGTTTTCGATATTCTAAGCAAAGTTAAGATCATCCTTTATTTTAAAAATGATATAAAAGTTACCTTTACCTATCAAGATTAATCTTTATCAAGTAGAATTTTAGAAGTGTGATATAAAAAGTTTCATATCTGCATTGGACTAAGGTTTATCTCATTTTAGATAAGTAATGTGACCAAGAAAAGATAACAAATATAGATCCATCTTTTACTACAGAGCTTCTGAATTATAAACTATAGACACAACACCGTCTTTTGATCTTCTAATTTTTGAGGATTTGATTTCATCCCCTTGTGAAGAATTCGATTTTGATTGCACCATAGAATATCATATCCCTTTTCTAATCATTAGGGTATTTTGTTTATCATATTATACGTGATTCATAATCAAATCTTCTAAATCTCGTGATCTATTTTCATCTATTTCTCACTATTTCCAATGCTTTCACAGGGGCGTGTTCATCTGTCTATTTTGAATGACAAGAATGCACTGACTATTTCCACACATTCCCGCTTTCCAAAGGCTGGAAACATTTGTCACTTGTTCAAAGACGTTTGCTCCTTGATTGAAATGGGATGATGGGATGTCAGTTCCTCCATCCATGGATTCCTCCTCAGAACTTGTTACGTAGTCTGGGTCTCCCTTATAGATTAAGAAATTTTTTTTGAAACTCTTCTGGGTGCCATATCTTCATGGACTCCAGTTAATTACACTGCTTCTGTCGGGACATTCCAAGGGGTCCGTTTAGGGAAGAAACCATCGTTCAGGAGAGTAGTCATATTGGAAATCACTGGTGTGTCTGGACGCTAGAACACTAGCATGTCTAGGTTTCTTCCCTTTATTATAGGTCTTCTCGAGGGCACGGAAGCCTGAGGCATCCTACGTTGAATGTGGGGAATTATATGCCATAGGCATTTCTCTAAGGATTTCCTTAGCTTCCCATATTTAACACATGGTATGTTGTAGGTTAAAGGTCTAGTGGAGATGGATCAGACTGATCATAACACTGAAGGGAGTCGATCAGGTGAGTAAAAACCTTGTTGGGAACACTAATTTTGGGAAAAACTCATGTTTAGTTACCTGATTACTTCTAGGAGCAGCGAGAAAGGGGTTATATGATCTCACTAGGGTGTGGAAGCCCAGGTAAGAATTAGGATGGATGATGGAGAGTCGAATGGAGTAGTGGGGGGATGAGATGGAACCATCATTGAGGTGATGGTAGTGTTGGGATTGAGCCTCGAAGAGACTTCCTATATATCCCCATGGTAGGGAATCAATGTCTGCCTAGTTCGGTGAGGCGATGGGACACCTAAGGAGGCGACCTGTATGGATGGGACTCAGAGGAAGTGGTACCTCTGGGTTAGAGTATGACCTTCCCGAAACACATAGGGTCGAGGGAAAGGCCAGAATGAGACATGTGTGATGAGCTTAAGCCTCATGAAGGTTTTCCATATACATTTCCTTGGAAAAGATCAAAGTCCATGTAGTTCTAGTTGGGGCATATAATAGAGGTGTACGCAGAGGATAAAAACCTGATGATATACTGGGGCTTACGCATGGTTAGCATCTCAAGTTAGTCTGATGCCCGAGGGCTGACCAAAGATATGGGTCCCAACAAAGGGGACTAAAACATCTTACTGATGAGTTTGGATTGACAATGGCTTGCCACTTATTGGGGTTGAAAATGTCTTACCACTGAATGGTCATCACAATGGCTTACCGCTGGATGGGTTGGAAACGGCTTACTGCTGAATATTGGATAGTTTACCATCATGCGGGACAAAAGGGGTATACGGTTTAACATCATGTAGGATGGGGGTGGACCAACGTTGAGTGGTTGTGACCAATGGTTTTCTGGATTGATCCTCATGGAGGCTTCCTACATACATTTCCTTGGCAGGGATCAAAGTCCATGTAGTTTGGAATTGTGTGGGTGAACAGATGTGAAGTGATCGGGACCAATGGTTGTTGGTATTGGACCTTGGGGAGGCTTCCTATGTACCTTTCCTTGGAAAGGATCAAAGTCCTCATATTTTGGAATGGTATTGGTGAATCGACTTGAAGTGGTCAGGTCCAATGGTTGTTGGGATTGAACCTTGGGGAGGCATCCTGCGTACCATGACTTGTAATGGATCAGAATCCCCATAGTTCAGGATGGTGTTGGTGAATTGATGTGAAGTGGTCGGGAGAAATGTTTGTTGGTCTTGAACCTTAGGGAGACTTCCTAAGTACCTTTCCTTGGCAAGGAACAAAGTCCACGTAGTTCAGAATGGTGTTTATGAACCAACATGAAGTGTTTGGGACCAATGGTTGTAGGGCTTGAACCTTAGGGAGGCTTCCTACGTACCTTTCCATGGAAGGGATCAAAGTCCCCATAGTTCGGGATGGTTTTGGGGCTTACACGCTATGGCGGCCCAAAAAGGAAATAGGGGCTTACATGTGGCTCACATACCAAAGAAGAAATAGGGGCTTACGCATGGTTCACTTCCCAGGGAGATGGAGATTGTGACTTACTCAAGGATGGAGACCTCGTTGGCGGCAAGGCCTAGCGGGAGAGGGGTTTGGTATGGAAGAAAAGAGGGTTAAGGTGCCCATCCACCCACAGGTCCTTGGTACAGAATAATAAAGGAGGAGTAAGGGTACTACCTCCTATAAGAAAGGATAGGGGATTAAACGAAGTTGGTTGCCCTTCCCCGGGGACAGACGCCACTTCAACAAAGAGGATCTCATTCCATTCAAGGAAGATCTCACTAACGTGGAGACGAGCGGGCGTAGCGAACATCCAAGATTGGGGCTCCCCATGTAGAAGGCATGGGGTGAGGCCACAGTTTAACATCATGTGCTGAGGACGATGGTTCATGGTAGTTTAACTACCTGTAGCTCACACGAGGGGGGTTCACTTCTCACCCCTAGGGCTAACATAACTGATATTCTCCCATCCTTGGGGAAGGGAAGGGATCAACAATTCCATGGAGAGGGGGTGTTGTGGAGTGATCCACTAAGGGGCCCATGTTAGCATTGCTATGCAAAGAAGAAATAGCCATTAGTGTGCCTATGAGATGAATCATGAGGCGAAGCAATGAAATAGGAAGCACTACCCAAGGGACTTTAAATCACATTGTTCAAACTTGGAGGGTCACACGGGAAAAAAAGTTACAAAAGAAAGGGGTTCACAGGAAGAAGCCTCATGAATCTCTGGTGCTCCATGTAGTGGAGGGTCTTCGCGAAGGGGTATGCTTCGCGAAGTGAAGTGACCTAGCCTATGCATAGGGAATATGTGCATATGGAAGGTGCCTCGCGAAGTGGAAAGGCTTTCGTAGAGAAGGGCTTCACAAAGAAAGGGTGCCTTGTTAAGTGTAGCATTGCGAAGCATTGTACTTCGAGAAGCACAGTGACCATGCCTTAGCATGTGGGTTACATGTGCATGGAGGGTACTTCTCAAATCATTAGTGCTCTCCAAAGAACCCATTCCCCTTGGCGATCCCCTTCCTTCTTGAAGGCCCGTGGCCACCGTGAAGGGAATCCCCCTATGAAGAGGGGTTGAATTTTAGCAAAGGGAAAGGCACTTCGTGATGCTAATGTACCTTGAAGAGCTCATAGTTTTCATAGAAACAATTGCTTTTAGATTTGATAGATAAGAATGGTAAAGGTAGGAGTATCCATCCTTTGGACTCGAGGGGAGCCCAATATTTATAGGTAAGAGGCACTACAAACCAGAGATCTATTGGCGTGAAGACATGTGGCATTTCATCATAACCATGGACCCTCCTTCCTCCTTGCTCTATGGGGCTTCGAAAATTTAGAATCATATTGCAGAGCGTCCAACTTCCTTGCTTTGTTGCAACATCTCAAATAGAAATCCGGTTTGCGGAGCCTCCCGACTCTTTGATCCATGGCAGATTCATATAGGGGGAGATTCATACCATCCACGGTGTTGCGGGGCTCTGCGGACGAGCTTTGCAAGGCAGTCCCAAGGGCTTCATGTTTGTTCTTCCTTTTCCCAAATTTTGGTGACAACAATTTCCCCCCCTCAGACTTGAAGCCAAGGGAAAAAAGAGGGTCAATGTTTTAGGGTCGATCGCCAAAAATCTTTGGTCAATCGCAAAGAAGGCTCGTGAAAGCAGCTCATGAGTTGGAGAGGTGACGTGCGGGCCGAGAGCGCCGCAAAGCTCACTGTGGTCGGATGTGCCGCGAAGCATAGGGGGTAATCTCCTATAAATAGGGGAGGATGGCCTCTCTTTTGTCCTTTATAACCTCCGCGTTTTGGCATTTAAATTTCTTGATTCCTGAAGCTCTACGTACTATGCTACTTCTCTCTTCAAATCAGTCATTCTACTTCATGGTGCACATCGAGTCTTTGGCTCCACAGAGGTGTACTCATCAGCTTGCGCCTGTAGGTTAGGGTAGGGCTCCGTGATTTCTTTTCTAGGACCAAACTCCGCAAATGGACTTCATGAACAGATTTTGTGAGAGGGATTCGCGAACCAGAACCAAAAAAGTTCTGAATTTCCAAAAACTGAATAGCTCACTAAGAGGCTTCCAGTGGGGTCCTTGTTGATGCTACCTGTAGGGAGGAAATGGGTGATATCTCGGGTATAGGGGAGTCCGTACAAAGCCATTATGACCATAATTCGCTGATAGATATACTATCAAAGAGTCAGAAAGAATATCTGTATGGAGGAGGTTGCCTCTATATGGATTTGGCCTAAGGGATGATTTATTCATCCTTGAAGCGATCAGGGATGAACCAGATTACTAGTTCAGGAGCACACCATGCCAGTGCCAATGGTTCAGGGCGGCTGACTTCCATGCCTGGGAGGACTTCACGTATATCAACGCTGAATGTCTATACAACCATGTGAATAACGTTCATGGGAAGGAACTGTATCCAGAGACATCTCTTCCACTATACCATACTATCTTAAAGGCATCCATGGGGAACCCGGAGAAGGGGTGGTCTGACGAGTGGGATCTGAGCCAAGACAGAATCTTCACAGATGACTAGGCCTGGGCCTACTGGGTAGGTGCCTTGTGTGAATAATTCGGAGTAGAGATGAGGTGGGCCTGTAGCAGTCATATTGGGCCTCCCAATTCCATATCTTTCATCTGAAACAGTTGATGCCAGAGTTGTTGAGTAGATGGTCATCAAGGACCAATACCTTTTGTTTGCACCAGGGAGAGGTCGGCATCAGTCTACGGGACCTGAATTAGATCTCCGGGGTCCCAATACTAGGGTGGATGTATGATGAGTTCCTCCCCCTCATGGGTGCATAGCGGGATCCGTAGAAGATTCCACCACTGGCGGTGGAATGGATGGACCTAGTTTTAAGAGAGGACAAGAAGTCGGTGAGGGACGTCTATTTCAAACGGTGGTTCAAGTAGTTCTTGAACATCCTGGAAAACAGGAAGTTCCTTGTGAGGCCTTTGAATTTCCCAAAGGGGGCTCAACGAGGCAAGGAGCACTCGTACTGGTGGATCTTGGCTAATAGACAGTGGAAGATGTGTTGATTTAGTGTCAGTACTGAGCAGCAACTGGTAGTCAGGTAGGATGCATTCATTTTGTTGCCCATCTACGGTTGGATCCTTCTAGTGAGATACACAAACATGGTCATGCGAACGAGCACATTTATCATGGAATCCTTGTTGGAGACAGCGGGATGGGTCGAACTTGGGCTCCCGATGCTCACCAAGCTATACAAGATGATGTGACATATCAGTGTGGGGAAAAAGATGCAGAGGATATGTAGGCCATTCCACCATCTGTATGGGTTGATAGCATCACATTTTAGGGGAATATATGAATATTCAAACCCCATTTCCCCTCCAAGATCGAATTTCCACCCATCCATTCTGAATTATATGGGGAGCATTCTGGCCAAGATGACTATGCAGGCGGTGCTGAACTGGGTCTGGAAGGTAGACATTTTCAATTTCCACCTGTTCCCATTGCCAACAGGTGTGTTCTCTAATGATGGCTGGGGAACAGAAGAGCATCGGTCCTACCTCCTGGCCTTTCGTGGTAGAGTCTTGGTGTCACGGGTCGACTGCGAGTCCCTCTGTGAGCCATACACCCCACATATATTTTCAAGGAAGTTTCAGTTCATACAGCGACTGACCCATGGGTCTATTTGGAGGTGCTCCACGAGGATCACTCGTGTGTGATGACGTAGATGTGGCTCATGTTCACATGGTAATATGGGAAGATGCAGAATGAGCTGCCACCACCAACAGTCGTCTTCGGGCTGGTAAAGTAGTACGCCAAGAGCTGGGAGGTGGCCTACCTCGGGGAGATGCTGAAGCATCCAATCATTCAGGCGGACGACGGGGTTCCTCCCCAACCTCAAGGTCATGGCTGGAGGGCAGTGAGGACATCTCATGGTGGTGGGGCTGCAGTGGAGGTGGGGCCTACATCGGTCGAAAGGGAGGCGACAGCGGCAGACCCAATGGTCCCAAAGGAGCAGATTCATCCGGAGGGGTGGCCACTCAGGGGATTCCACAGTATATCCACCCAGGCTCAAGATAAATAGTTGTGCCACATAGACATGCCATAGAGAAATATATTCCTAAAATTATGGAACATCTGGGATGTCAACCGGAAATCCTTGAACCTGTCCAAGATGTGGCATCAACTAAACCATATTAGGAAGTATTTTCCAAGGATTGGCCCTATTAAGGCTAGCTTTAGAGTATCCCAGGCATAGGTAGAGCAATACCTGGACAAGTTGGTGGACTTCGTACACTCCCAGGGTGCCCTGCATCCAATGAGGGATTGGATAAAAGTATTTCCAGATCGAACAACCCCTCTTCAATTATCGGTTGTAGAATTGGGGGAGCATTTCCCTCTGTAGGAAGAATCAGACGAATCCTCTTGGGGTGAGGATTCCGGTAGAGGTAGTCCTCTAGAGGAGGGTGAAGTTGGCGATTCAGACCCAGAACTGAAAGATTTTGCAGAGGCTCTTGAGTTAAAACCCTAATCCCTTTCCCCATGGTCTACGTCTTGGTTACTTTGGACTCCTCACTAATATTTTCACTGTGCAGGAGGGCCCCATACGCAAAACCCCTTCCTGCCCTATAGTAGATGAAGTTGTGGGGCCTTTAGTATCTATGCCCGCGGCTATGGTGATTACTGAATCCAGCGAGGCTGGGATACCAGGGGTGGTTCTTTTGGAGTTTTTAGACTTCCCAACAATATACGGAGGGCCACGCCTCAGGGTCCCAACGACAACAACCAAGGAGTGACACCGACTATTTGATCCTTGTAAGTCTCCTTTACCGAATACATGAATATCACCCATTGATCAGGTTAATAGAAGTTTGTGCACATTTTTGTATAAAATGATCTTCAAATGGTGTGGGAAATCGTGGAAAGGTTGGTCGGAATTCCTGGCAGTTCCTTTACCTGGGGAATGCCAGTGTTCGTGGAAGTAGGTTCCCAAACTGACCAAGATGCGGTGCTCCCGATCACTGGTGGGACTGCTAGTAGGACTGATCCTGAGATCATTGAGGTGGGATCTGACGATGAAGATTGATTGGACAGTAAGGGTCTTTCTATACCCGATCAGACACTAGATGCAGACTCTACTGATGAGATCTTGGGGGAGTTTCTCGCATATGAACCTGCTAACCCAGCGTATCGGGAGGATACGACCTCCGATGAGGAGGATATCAAAATCACATGCCACCGGTCGTGGAAGCTAGTTAAGTGCTTCATCGATGACAACCCTCAAGAAAAATGGATAGACTAGATAGAGAGGCTTCGGCCCCCGCTGCATAAACTGTGTGCCGGGGTAGTGCATGCCCAGCGTCCTGACATGCTCATCTGAGATCTCATGTCTGAGAAGATTCGGGAATATGATCATGGCCTTGGTGTGGGATGGCAGCAGATAAAAGCAGTGAACTTCAACAGGCTCCCAGAGGCTGAAAATGAGATTCAATGGCTGTAGGTCTAGGCAGAAGGTCATTCCACCTTCCTCACCATATAATTAGATATCATATCGTGTCTGAATGCCTAACTTTTAGAGGCCTAAGATCACATGAAGCAAGCCTCTGAGGAGATTTACATAATCCAAATCAATGAAAAGCGGGCCCGGATCATGGCTGATTAACTATGCCCCATTGCTACTGAGGAGGAGTGGGAACTGAACAGGAGACAGAAAATCCTGGATGCCACAATCCAGAGGGTGGCGGAGCTAAAATTCTCTTTTGACAGGGTCAACCTATCCATGGGAGGGGTCGATCCTCGAGTGTTTTGATGCATGTAAATTTTGAACGCACATTCATGCTTTGAATATTTATGCTGGATGCATGCATGAGTTTTGTTATTCATTTTTAGTCTATTTCATTTCTGTTACATTCGTGGAACATCTAGTGATCAGTCCCTAAACACACATGGGTCGGGCCCAATGCGAGAGAAACAAGGGATGGCCACCTTGTTATTCCATCTGAATATAAGAGTGAAAACCACGCTTTGGTCATCTAGGGTTTGAAAAACAAATCCGGATTTCTGGGAAGAAAGGGAGAGGCTTGACTAAATAATGAAAGTCTCAGAATTATTGAATTTCCATTTTCCCAATGTGCTCTAGTGCATGAGCGGGGCAATGCCAGCGGCGTTGGAATTAATCTGAACATAGGGGAGTGGAAAGTGTGAATCATGATACCCAAGATCCAGAACATTATATGGATGGAGTGACAATGAAGTTTAACTATTGAATATGTTGAAACATAGTATCCTTATTATGTTAGCCTGAAATGAGGATAACAAATGAGGGACGACCGTGGACCATATTTGAAACATGGGTCCTGACTTGAAATTTCATCCATTAGTCTTCTAAAATGTTAGCCCAAGATATTAGGTGAGCCATATGCTAAGCAACCATACTATTAGGTGTTTCCTTGAGACATGAAAGAGGATGAGGGTCCAAATAAATGGTACACAAGGCATGGAGGTTGGAGTGATGTGTTGTTCGAATGGATTCCAACACTCTTCAAATTACGCCACCATAGTGAAGACATGTTAGGTGGGTGCATCGGTCAGATCAGGGATCATACCTACTTCCGAACTGGACCTATCTGGTATGGACTTGTAATGCCATGTAGTTTTACATCATACCAATAAAGATGGTAAACACATAGTGTAAATTTAGTATAGTTAGGATGGTGCACATAGTTTAAAGGTTATACTGCCTGGACCAAGATCGGGGCTGAGGGGTCAGAAGGGTTAGTGACCCTGGGGCTAGGCCCAAGGCCAATTTCATGGGCATCGCTATGTATCTCATGAGAATGAGAATCAACCCAAATGTAGTTCTTAAGAACGGAGTGGATAGAGGCCAACGCTGATAGGGAAAATCCTCTCTGGTGAGGAAGCTAACGCATCCCATAGTTATCATGGGGCATCCAAAACATCTTCAGGGTAGAACTACAGTTTAATGTCATGCATCGAGGACATATAGACTCGTGCAGTTTAATGTCATACGATAGTATGAGGAGTGAAAGGGGAGATTCCATGAAGGTAGTATGTGATGTGGTATCTAGAAACCCAACGTGAATGAGTACATAAGGAGTCTTCACCGCACCACATATCCCCGAAGGAAGTTCTTTAGGTCAAGGGACCAAAAGTGAATATTAGGTTGGGCCTGAAGCAAAGCGGTCGAGCATTCCTATATATCCCGGCAGGATGGGAATTAATACACACATAGTTCTGATATTGAATTTTAACATCATGCTAGATGAAAAGGCATGTGTGGAATGGTTGTGCTAGTACACATCCTACCAAAACTACTAATCCCATGTGACTCATGCTCGATGTGGGAAACAAGGAGTAGTGATGGGAATTTCCTATTTCTGGGAGGTGCTCATTAGGGAAAATGGGACACTAATTGAATAACATCCCGATGAGTAATATGTCATCGAAATATACTATTAAGAAATATATTTCACTCCCACTTAATTTTTTATAGAGACAAGGACCACACTCATTATTCATAAAACAAAATTTAGTTAGAAAATCATTAAAAAAATCCATGACCTAGATTCTGTATTTAATCCATAAATGGATTATTTTTGTAATTTTTATATCTGGTTGGAATACTTTGGAGTCAAAACCCCTTGAGTTTGTTTCATATAGACATATTTTTTATGGTTCTTATTAAGTAAGGATGTTTGGAAATCCATTTTTTAAATAACTAGCCAAGGTAATATGTAATAGAAAGTAAGATTTTGAGGGATTTGTACATTGTAACTAGTGAAAAATTTTCATCATAGTCATTTCCTTGATATTGTTTAAACCCTTTTTCAACATTCATGCCTTATAGAATCTGAATTTTTTTCCATGTTTAGTTTTTTTAATACCCATTTTCAACCAACAAGATTTACATCCATCAGAGCATCAACTAAAATCCAAATTTTTTTTTTGTTACATGGAATCCATTTCATATTTCATGAATTCTTTACACTTTGAAACATTTGTTCCACTTATTGTATCCTTATAGGTTACATGATCAATATTTTCTTCTAATAATGAGTCACTATCCTTAGTGATGTGAAAACTACAACATTATAGTTCTCTTATATCTCTTATACTCCTACATAGTATTGATTTCTTTGGAATAGTTTATTCTTCCACATGGATCTTATGAAATCCATTCATATTCAAAATCTTGTGTACCTTAAGAATTAATTTCATGCCAATATTACCTTCTTTTAGGGTTCCTATAGGTAACACTCCCTTGTTTCTTTGGGGTATCCTATAAAGGTACACTTTGTACCTAAGGGTGAAGGTTTATTACCTAAATATGAATTAAAAAATGCTTCGCAACCCAACACATGTAACAATGAAAACATGGGGGTCTTTCCATACCATAAATTTTACGATATATTATCTTCTTCTATTCTGTGATCTTATTTTCATATTTTTACTACAATTTGTAATGTGTATCCCCAAAAGGATAATGGGAGACTTGTATAATAAATCATTGATCCCATCATGTCCAAAAAGGTGTAGTTACTCCCTTCAATTACACCATTCCACTGAGGTTTATAAGGAGGTGTAAGGTGAGATTTGATCACAAACTCTCATAAGTAATCAATGAAGTTTAGATTAAGATATTATTGACTATGGTTTGAGTGGAGTTTTTTAATATTCTTAAAAAGATGGTTCTCGAAATAATTCTTTTATTCTATGAATTTATCAAAATAATATAACTTTTACATCATTAAATGACATGTCTATATCAATTAATATCATTAGTAAACGTTATGCAGTATGAGTACATACCCCTTTCCTCAATAGGAAATGGTCCACACACATCTATATGAACTATTTCAGGAAGCACTCTGGACCTATCACCTTTTCTTTTAAATGGGGATTTATTCATTTTAACTTGTAACCATGCATGACATAGACTGAGTGTATTTAGTTAAAAATAATTTAAATATCAATCTTGGTATAATTTATTAAATCCATTTTCATTTACATGACACAGCTGGTGATTCTATAGTTGGGTGTGGTATGAGCCATGTGAAGTAAATTTTAAATCAATTTCCACTATGTGGTTTATGTAATCCACCAAATTAAATATCATTATTTAAATGTGTCTTACCATAAAAAAAACTATATTTGTAAAAAATTACAAAAAAAATCCTAAATTTGAAACTAAATCCATATATATCAAGTTAGGATATAGAAATAATGATTTTGGTAATGAATGGAATAAAATAGCAACCATTTAAAACTAATATCATTGTAATTGAAAACATGAGGTGGTAGTCTCCAAAAGCTAAAATAGCATGTTTATATTTATTGGATTCTCATAGATCTACCTCCCCTCAGTCAATTCTTCTAAATCTACATGATTTTAATATTTGAATATATACGTGAGAACTGAAAGATATATCTAATACCCAATTTCTAAAAATATATATATCACAATTGATAACAAAATGCACCTAAATCTTTATAACATCATTAAAATTTTAAGGATAATAAAATGCTCTTTGTAAATAATTTATAAGTATTTTTATGTGAAAAATGAAAATTTTCAATAAAAATCACTTAATAAATGATTTAAAGTATTTATGTGAATGTAAAATATCTATTAACACTTTAAAATATTCTATTAAGTATTTTCAGATTTAGGAGTGGAGTTAGAATAGATTTCTAAGGCTGGTAGAGCCTAGGTATTGAGTTAATAAAAATATTTAATATATTATATTATTTGTTTAGGCTATTTTTTTCAAAAAATGAAATATCTGTAGAAATATATCTTGTATGAGAAATATGAGGCCAAAGTAAAGTTGGATATTAGGGGTTTACCCTAGCTGTAACATAACATTTTTGTGTGTTGGGAGTTTGGGAAATCACATGTGGGGAGAATTTATATAATATTTCTATTATATGTTTTTGTAAATAATGGAATATCTAATAAAAGGTATAATGTATAATAAACATGAGATCACTGTTAGGTCTTAAATATAGTTTTTATAATAGGCACAATATAATATTTGTGTTTGGTGGGTGTTTGGATACATCACATGCAAGGATGATAATAATTATATTTTTATCAATATTATTTGTGTTGATGAAGTTAAAATGGAAATTTCATATGTAATTAAATAATTTGTAATCTACTTAAATGATGAGAAACATTTATCCATGTGTGTATAAGTTTTGGTGATCAATTTAATATCAGTGAAATTATTACTTGTGATAAAGAAATGAAATTATATGGTTAATAAAAAAATTATCAACTATTTTGTTTTTAATGGAATTTGTATTTAAAATATTAATGGTGTAAATAAAGTGATGTATTTTAATAATTATTATTATTATTATTATTTTTATTATTATTAAATTTTGAAAATAGTATTTTGGTGTGTGCAAAATTAAAATGTTTATATATATGTATATATACATAGAAATATGGTTGTATATATGTGTGTTTTAAATAAATATATATATATTTTTACATATATATATTAAGAGTATATATATATACTTATGAAATTTAATATGTATTTCAATTTATGATTTCATAAGCTTAAATAAATAATTTAGAAGAATAAAAAAAGTTCATGACATGATTTTTAGAGGGAAGAAAATAGAAAACAAAATGAGTAATAAATTAGTTGTACAATTAATGAAATAATATAAAAAAACATTAAAAGGGAGAGCATATGTGGAGGTGCTCATATACTTTTTTCCTTAATCGCTCATGCCTCTCACATGTCTCTCTATATCTATCTCTATTATCTCCCTATCTCATATTTTTATTTTATTTTATTTTATTATTTTATTATAAACATCTTTCCTTGATATATTATTCGATATTGGTAGAATTAACATCATGATGATGTTATTGGATTTATCTCGATGAGAAGAATCTTAATTCTATTTTTTTCAGAGGAATAAAGGTACTATTTTTGAATTAAATAAATTCGCTTGTTTCAATAGTTAAATTATTTAAATAAGTGAAGATTTTAATAATAAATTTGATCACTATGATATGTCCCCCGATGGTAAAATTGAACTTGGATGTCATCATTTATCATCAACTAATTGTTACACCTATGGTAGAAAATTTCACAACTTTATTGTCTCTCGTTTTCACAAGTTTCTATATTATAATTTATGTGTATATATAATTGAAAACCATTATTTTTTATGACCACATGTGGGTGTGTGTAGTTTGTCTCTACTCTTTTGTTTTTATACAATTTTATTAGCATGAGATATGAGGTTTTCCGTTTTTGGAGAATGACCATTAGTTAATATTCTGTCATGAATGATAATAATTATGTGTAATTAGTTAATAAGAATTGAGTCTTAATTAATTAAATGAAATATGCATAATAAATTGAAAAGTTTATAAGGTCCATGTTTAACCTTTTGTATTGTCTTGTTGTTTGGCTACTGATAGTCTAATCTTGATCATATATGATAATGTCAGAATACATGAAAAACTTGAGGGGGGGTTGTTGTGAAACTTGAGACCTTGATCATTGAGACCATGTGTGTTGATTTATGAAATGAGTATACTAAGATAGCCTAATATACTATGTTTGATTTAGATCAAATATGTAGATATTGTAACTCATGATGTTCATCATGCTCTATTTATATGTGCACTCTTTCCTTGATGTGTCATAAGTATTAGCATGACTTATTGACTATGATGGATTGTGATCGCATGTTGGTGCATGTATATCCCAGATTATTTTTATGATGTTACCTCTAACTATACTTATGTATCTTGTTATTCCATGTTTGATGATGATCACATGTGTTTTTTTGTTACTACTAATACTTAGGTTGTTATGTCATAATATTCCTTCCTTGTATGATCTACCTTGTTGTATGTTACCTTGCCTTTGGTGGAATCATTGTCGGTGCTTGTAATAGGTGGATTATTGTGACAGGTTTATCCCTTAGAGAGAGTGTGAACATGACATGAAACAATTGTGGTGATGGACCTGAGTGCAGGGTGGAGAGATGACAATGTCATGGACTTATCATGTTGAGGATTCAATCGATGCTTGAATTCCAAGTACCATGTTACTCAATGCCTAATGAACTACCGAGTAGTTCACTCGATGCCTTTTGTTATGATGAGTAGCATGTTATTTGATGCCTAGTGATCTACTGAGTAGTGAACTCAGTACCTAGTGTCATGTAGAGTAGCATGTTATTCAATTCCTAGTAAACAACCAAGTAGAGAGTGCTTGATTCCTAGTGTTATGTTGAGAATCATGATGTACTTGAGGCATAAATAATAACAAGCTGCATGTATGCATGATGACATGAGGGTCTTGATAGACTGATTCACTAGCCTGATGGCATAGTTCATTACCACTGATATCTTCTGTTAGTCTTCCGACATAGATCCAGAGTAGGTGTATTGGGGGTTTTGGGTGGTTTGGTTAGCGCACGATAACTCAGTTTTGTATTGTATATTTATTTTCCTGTTAAATGTTTTTTATTATTATAGAATACACATGTTATACTTGAGAAAAATAGGTAAGTGTGCATTGGTGGTGTCCTACTAATTCTTTTAATCACATCCTATATGGAAATTTCAATGAACTTATAGATTTAATGAGAGACATGGTGAAGGGAAAGGACTCTATAGTGGATGCCAAAGTAGGTGGAGAATAGAGCTGTAGCATACAAAGACAGACACTGAAGTACCCTATTGATCTTTTATTTATTATCTTCTTTCATTAATCTAGTTTTTATTTCTTCTTTGAGAAATGATTTATAATATTAAATGTATTTCATCATTATATTTATGAATGTTTACTCTAATTACTTATTATGTTATTCATTATTGATTTTGATCCTATGATATGATACTGAGGGTATAGTCTCCCCACTAACAGACTCAGACCCTCATTCATAGTTGGAAGCCTCTTGTATACAAGGAGGCATGCATGAGGTTATATGAACTTCTTAATTAAACTCAATGGTTTAGGTCAAGATTTTACAAGCTTCCCCTTCCTTATTTTTTGGGTGAATGTTTTCTTCCAGTGGACTTTCTTACCACTTTCTATTCAAACAAAATATTATTTCCTTACTTTCCCTTTGATCCTCATCTTCTTGTAAGGTTGTGAAGAGGCTATGGAATTATATTTATTCCCTTTTCCTTTTTATTTATTCACCATAATGATTGGAGAATTTTGACACTTCATATCCTTATATACATGGTGAAGATGATTATTATGATTTGGTAGAAATTTCTCAATGCTGTTTCTATTAAGATTTATAACAAAGTTAGGGAAGCTCTGAGGGAGTGATTCTAGAATGAGATTAGTTCCCAATTCTTCATCGAGTTTAAACCCTAGGACCTTTAGGCTCTCAATGTTTCCAATGATCTTGACTACATGAGTCCCTTCTGGGATACCGTCTTCATGATTTCTCTAAAAAAGGGACTTGGAAATCTCAAAAAAAAGTTTATCTCTCTCCTAGTAAAGACCATAGAGCTAATCAAGCATGAAATACACATCTATGTTTTCATGAGACATCATGAGTTCACTAGACATAGATTACATAATAAATAATTGAACATCGATCATCTCACTCAAATGTTTTTCACAAAACATTAACTCTTCATGACTCACCTACTTAGTAAGAATATTAGTCATTGATGATTCTAGTATGTAAGATTTTTTTTCATGGTGTTTCACAACCTAATGGCCTCTAAACCACTCATATAAGTTACTTATATTGTGGAGGTTATATCTCTAAAATATTGATCTTATAGATAGTGTGGATAATGATATTTCAATTTTATTCTATAATTAATGATTTGATTGTTAGAAATTTTTCTCGATTACAATTTACATGAGAAATAAAAAATTAATTTACATTTATTAAATATCCAACTATTTTATCATGTCCCAATATCCATCACCATTAAAAAAATAATTTCATGTTTCTAGAACATTCTAGGGGAAAGGATCCATATTCCCCTTTGTATAACACCAATGAGGTTGGTCAAACTACTTGAATGTATTTATGTAGGTAAGTCTTTTCCACCTGTGGGCTTGCAACTCCTTGATCAATTGAGTGGACTCTCTGATCCTGAAATCTTGACTTGGATTTCTTCAACACTTTCATCTAAGTTATATCAAGTCTAGAAAGCGAAAATCTCTTAATTTATGATGGTTTAGTCAACTCATAACCTTCATATGAAATCCAAGTTAAACGTAAGTGTGCCAACAAGGGTTTTTCAAACACTTGTTTTCATGTATTTTATTAATAATAATGTGATAGATGGTTTAGTTTGAATTAATACATTTTTGAGGTATTTTAATTCATTATTAATAAATTTTATCCTATTTTATCCTTTAAATTTCATGTTAATATTAATTGTATGTCACATAAATAATTAACAATTTTGGATAAAATATTTATGCATAATTAATTATTTTAATTTCTGTCTTTTCAAATTAATTCATTTATTTATATCCTTATGGTATCGCATCCATAAAATCAATAATTTCATCGATAGAAATAATTAAATAATTAATTGACCCATTCATGATATTTATAATATGGATGATTTAATAAGCCAAAATTAAATCAAACTATGACTTAGCTGAGATAACACGTGTTTCTAGCCTTGGAATGAGTTAGAAAATTCCACATATACACCTATATAACACAAGGATTGACATCATTATTTTTTTACCCTAAACTGCCTCCATATTATTTAGGATAAATCTATTTATTATATGTATTTATAGCACACAAATATGTGAGGTAAAACAATGGATTGGTTAAACATGGATTATATAAATATCCTTGGACACACAGGTCCAACATTATAATGGAGGTAAGGATGAGTCACATGCCATCACATTTAATTTAATAATAAATAATTTAAATCCTGTGAAATAAATTAAATTAAAACATCCAACACATACACAGGTCTTGGTCCAGCTTATGAATGGGCATACATGCAATGTATACACAAAAGCAAATCACTAAAAATTTATTCTCAATTGTTATTTATTATTAATATAAACAAACTTGAATTAATTAAATATTTAATACAATTTTATCTTAATGACCATATGAATCCCCTTGGTGATAACCATCATAAAGGAGTTAATGGAAAATAAACGATAGAACCAATAGTTGAAAATATATTACAATTAATTAATTTATCAGTTAAAATTCCATAAAAAATTAATTAAATTATTATACACTTAAATTTATAATAAAATTAATAAGTTTTTAATGTGAATTTTTTTAATTTAATGTAATTTAATTCTACCAATAATTGGGAGACTACACGACATGCACAATCTAGCTTCAATCAATGTACCTCGGTCGTCGTGTATTCATGTTACATGCCTAGGGATTCATTGTGTTGACTTGGCCTGAATAAATAGCATGTACATGAGAGCTACACACAGTGTATCCACTTTCTGTGTACCCAAAATACTCACATGGGTCTTTGGTGTGTATCTCGGTGGGATCACATGGCATGTAAAAGCCAGCTACACACTGTGTGTCCCTAATGTTGTTTGTTCATTATTCCCATTGAATGGATTAATGTGTATTTAAGACATGTAAAATAATGAATTACATGTCGTCTACACCACTTACATATTGTGTATATCATAAATACTCTAGGTTTTTGGCATCATGGTATTTTATCATGTATAATGACCATGTAGATCGTATGATTTATGTCACTGACATGGGAAGACTACATAGTGCATACACCATAAACACACTCTTTATTCTGACGTACCATGTTCCAAGTTGTCTGGTAAACAGGTGGTGTATACCACGTGTAATAAATATGTATAATTTCATTTATCCTATGTAATGATGAGGTGTAGTGCACTAGGGACACTACGTGTACTCTGGATACACACCATGTAACATTGTGTTACTAACTAAATTTTTGGTAGTTCTAAATGGTATCTCTAGTAACTCTTTATCTATTATTAGGCCTTTAAGAAAATAAAAAATTGAACGAACATTAGTAATATGTTTATAACATGTTAATTCAAAATGGATTAAAGAATGAATAATATGAAATGAAAATTCAACCATGATTGTGTATGGATCAAAAATAAAAAATATAATAATAAATTAAAATATGACCACTCAGATACCACTCTATGGTTATGATTATAGTGGAATATATCATGGTGGGAGAAATATATTAAAATTTAATTTAATGTTGCATCGTTCAATACCCTGTGCGAGGATCTTTCACATAAAAATTATAATTAATTTATTTAATATCAGAACAAATAAATACCTAGTCTTTAGATCTTTCTTCATTGTGGATGTTGATTGTCTAAAATACCCATTCAGATTGAATTCATTATGATGTGTGTATCCAATGATATGATCCCTCTATATATTATCCACACAATCTCCTCTGATCTCCAAGAAATTCAATTCAATCTTTGGGTGTAAGTGTGGAAAATAGATTATCCAGTGTTGTTTGTAATGATAGCTCATCCTTCAGTCTTAAAGAAATATCCTTGCATTTCTCATTATTGAGATGGAGAGAAAATGAGGAGTTATGATAGAATTTATTGTGCGCATTAATTATCTATTTTTGATTTCACACACTAAACAATACTTATAACCATCTATTTATTGAGTTAGGGTTTATGTTAAAATAAGTATTTAATTACATGCTAGACCTTAAATAATATGATAAACATTAATTAACCCCATGCCACAAAATAATAATAATAATTTTATTTTGTGGTGTGTGCTGACTTTCACAATAACCAAAATTATTATCCACATTTTTAATTAACATTTTTCACGGGACACAGTCTTTTTTCATTTGAACTCCTCTATAATATATTCAACACCCAAATAAATATTTAATTTAAATATTTCTTTAATAAATAAATACTTTTTACTGATAAAATGTAAATAAAATTATCCCTTAGTCATGAGAATAAAATTTATTCAATTAATTAAATTCAAATATAATTAAATTGAGAACATGAAAAAAAACTTATTGTGTTACTTTCTAGGATTATTTCTCATTGGTATTAGGAGGGATTTCCTAAAGTCCAAGATTAATATTTATCAACAGGTCAAGGAACCCAAGAGAAAAAACATAATTTCACAATGATTCCAACCATATACAAACACTCAACATGTAATATAATATTTTTTTTAATATATCATAAAAAAGATTTTGCATCTGTGTCACCAATGTATATGCTCGATTCATCTTTATTTGACAATATGAAATAAACACGGTGTTACACCATAGCCATTGAATTTATGGTGATAGTTTTATTCCAATCAAATGGTTGAGATAACATCGTTCATAAATATGGATGGGATAAATACATCATCAACTTATCCAATAATTACATGACAATCATAATGCTCTCAACATACCTTACCTCACTGAGACATATGTCATCATGGTTTTGTCAGAAAATATAAGTGCATGAGTCATGCCATGAATTAATGACAATATTAAATTATAAGGGACATTATACATTCTCATGAATAGTAATATCTGATGACACTAATACATGAAGAATTCATACTGTTGGGTCTCTTCTCATAATCTCCCATCTTGGAGATTACCTAGTTTGAACTTCATGAGAAGAAGTCTCATCCTCTTATAGGTTCTCACACCTAACAGTCTATTTACTATGTTTCCCATCATAGTACATTGTCCAACTTTAAAACAAATAGTTAATAATATCTTCATAGCACTTCAAGGCTCTAATCATATCAGAGAACTACTGTGAATTTATCACTACAAATTATACTCAAGGAAATTATTACATTATATTCAAGCATAACAATGATAAATATATAATAATAAGTTTTATTAGTATTTAATACATCGAATATACAAGTAATCCAGGTGAAAATAGTTAGTCCTAGGATACCAACTCTAACATGATATCCCTAGTATATGGGTTCACAAGCTCTTGTAAGGTTTTCTTTGGAAAAACTACTCAAATATGAAACCAATTTATTTCCCCATTAAATTATTTTGGTCAATATATATGCTAAATTTAAGAACTTTTTGTGTCTTGATTCCTCTTATATAAGAATATATAGTGACGCATGTATGTCTTTACCCATGTATCACTAAAAATACCAAAAACATCAACTCCATATCCATCATAGTGTTATGGGACCTATAATTTACATAGGATTTCTCCTTGGCACAACATTTGGATAAAGATATTGTCATCTTTCCCAGGCACATGAGCTCGATAAGCACAGAGGACACTCTCTAAGAAATATATGTGCCTATATTACTATTATCTCCAGATATGTAGTGAGACATGTTGGTATCGACCGGGGTCAATCTATAAATCTCATCATATTTAATCTAGAGCCCTAATATCCCTACTTATTTAAGAAAACATTGTCCTAAAAACCTATAATTGGAATGAATCCACCTCTATTTTCCTTATGTGTGAAAAAAATGTTCATAAATAATTTTTATCCAGAACTATGTGTGGCTTGATTCCTATTATTATAGGATACACAAGGATAACTAAATCCATTATCTTGGTCTTTTCTGATGAGTTTTATTCTCATATGAATCCTTTTTCTATGATGTTAAACTACACAACATATGGTCCACCCTACATAACCCTTAAACTAATCAAAGAAGTCTATTTCATACAACTTAATTCCCTTACATGAGATCTAAATCTGTTTAGGATCCCTCGATATATGGTTCCTTGTTTATGTACCTAAGTTAGGATAAAATGACCCTATTCACAAAGACTACAACTTAATTTCTAATATTCCATCAATTTATATCAAGATTTCCCCTTCTATATCTTATCAATGGGATGGGATCATTATATCTATATATAAGTCATATCTTTGAAGAAAACCCATACCACGAACTACATGTGGCTTGAAACCTATTTCCATAATATATGTAGTGATTTACAAATAACATATTTTGAATATAGTTGATAAAATACATGTTTCCCAAAATTTATTAGTATGTGGGCCTCCCTCAACTATGTTGAGTTAGTTATATTAACCATACACTTAGATACTATATAATGACACTTGGATCTCTAATCTTGGGAATCAGCATAGGGCTCACTCTTGGTCCTAACCTTACACGAGAGTAAAAAAAATATTTTTGGAACCATGTATAGAATGATTCCCATTACTATGGGATACATTGTGACACCTAAATCTCTTATCCTAGGCCCAACCTCAAAAATTAATTCTATTCCTGAATTTTTCCTTGTGATGAGGCCCTTACCAATTCACTCACTAGTGCACACATATGTTTATTATATTCCCTTCAGTATATTATCAAATTCTTTGTAATGATCTTTTTCCATAACTATTTATAGATCGATTTTTATTATTATATGATAAATAGGGACACACAATCTTTATATGTATATATATAATATTTCATTATTATTAATTCCCCACTTCATCTTAGTGTATGGATTCTCCCAATCCATGTCTGGTCTTCTACTACCATAAACTAGGATGAAACCACTTTAATATCCCCTATGAATGAGGAAAATTCACTTAAATAAACCACGTTATTACTGCATGTGGATTGATTCCTGATATTGAAGGATATATATTTATGTCTAGATTACATTTCGTGGGCCCAACCACAAGTTTCATCAATTTAAAACCCCACTCCTAATTTATGGTCTTCTCATTCATGTTGGGTTAACCTATATTAGAATCTATGATGGTATGGGGCATCATTGACAATAATTATATGTGACTTGAATCCTATTATTAAATTATTCATAACAGCTTTTGAACCATATATTATAGACCTAACCAGAAATCACCATCCATTTCAAACCCATATAATATTTCATAATGGCATAACCTTAGATTGTTTTGGAATAGGGATGTTATAATTTCTGTTTTAATACCCTCTTCCCATATAACACAATTCATACCTTAAGTGATTGAATCACCATAAACATTTAATGGATATTGGTAATGAGTGTATTGAATTCTTACTGGACAACCATACTTGGTAGTGATATATATATCAAATAACTATCCTACTAACCAGACGTTTTTCTCAACCTAATGAGAAACTCCTCTAGAACCTTGTTCCCTTAACAATATTTTCATGGGAACCAACATTCTAATTTTTTAGTGGTAATCTTTAGTGTTCTTGTTCCATTTCATTATCTTTCAATTCAAATAACTAAAGTTATGATTTACATCATTTTTTCATATTGTTAAATAGTGGTAGAGAACTCCTACTTCTTAAAAACCACTTGGGTTATTATACAACTCCTATTATTATTGGTCCTAGAACTATAATATTAAATTGTGTGCACCATTTTCTACCCGAGGTTTATCATGATGTAATTGTGTCCTCTATCAGTTTATATCAAGTTAATTTTACCCTCATTACCAATTTTGAAACCTCGTTTCTATTCTATATGAACATAAATCCCTGTATATTTCAGTTAAAGTTCCAAAACCTTAAACTAAAATCTCTCATCCATGATAATTTCTATACTAGAATTTATTTCTTTATTCACATCAAGTTTACCTTTCCATTTATATATAGATTATCTAACCCTTTGGTTAAAACAATATGACATTTAATACCTAAAAACTCGTGGTTCAAGCAGTATGATCCCAAACAGAATGTATCTCCCCTTGAGGGTATCTATATTAGAATTTGGAACATTATTTACATCAATTTTTCACCTTTACCTTAATATATAGAAAGGCTCAACTTGCAGTCAGACTTTTCTAACATTAAACATCAACTCCCATAGGCCAGACATTCAATACCTAAATATTATAAAGGAAATAGTTTTGGTAGTCACTAGGGTAAAAACCATTAAAGGTAATCTTGGGAAAATTTCAATTAATTGTTATCTAGTCCCACACATCATATATATTAGGGAATAAATTAGATTAATTAAGAAAGTAATAAGAAAACAATTATCACATTGAAAACCTATAAAGTGAGACCAAAAAGAAAAATCAATTACAACCCACTAATTCTTTCCCCATCCTTGGCTTAGAAAAAATTTATAGAAAGGATAAAAATACTTCAATATTGAGGTACAACTATTCAAAACTAAAAAAAGTTAACCATTACTTTCTAGGTCCATCAACCTTGGAGAAAGTTAGATAAGGATTTTTTTCCCCACATATATTATTTTAGATGATTTATGAGGAATGAATGAAGGTATAATCTCAAGGTATTTGATCCCTTTTGGAAATTGAACTCCTCATTCAAAACCATCCTTAAAATTTTTATTATACTGATTCATTCACCTCCTTCATATCTGAATAGAATAAACTTATCACCTAGATATACTTTTCATTTTACAAGTTCATTCACCTCACTTATATTTGAATGGACTAAACTAAGCTCATAGTGATGGTGAATGTTCCACTATAATATTCATATATATATATATATATATATCCATATAAGAGTAAAAATTTAGGAACAAATAAACTTTTCCAGTTCTTTGTCTCAAATAATTTCCCCTACCTATGGTGATGTTATATATAACTCCATATTCAACCCACCAATATTTTTAAAAGTGTAAAAAATTAACAAATAAAGTATTGATTAATATATATAATCATTGAATCAAGTGTTTTAATGTTTTGATCTAGCTCATAAATTCCTTTAAAACATTTGTGTGGATTAATTTATTATGATCTTACTCACTATAAGTTTTTTATACAATCATGAACTGATAGTTTAGCTGATATAAGATTCAATAAAATCATAATATTTTGAAGACATAAATTTTTTTCATTCATTGGGAAAGATTAGGGGAGAATCCAAAATAATGAGACTCACTCTCATCATAAACAAAACAAGGTATGAATTGAAATATTTTCTCAAGGCATGATTGACAGACTCTCAATATTTGGTTATTGTTAAGTTTGAGTCACTAACTTCTAGATATAAATCCACCATTGTCACAACTTCTTCATCAACATAAAATTAAAGCACCACTACCCTTGTAAAAAAATCCATCCCTACATTTTCAACTTCATCAAAAAGATTTTTCTAATACTAAAATTATTTTTCAATGGTTGATCACTCTTAGAAAAGTTGGTCTACTAGGAACATTCCTTTAATGACTTCATTTTTTTATCTTATAATATCATCGCATGATTATAAAGCATTCTGATGTGCCTGGTTGTAAGACAGTTTCAGAAGACCATAGATTATATAGTTAATAGGTTCAATTGGAGCACCCTCACTCACTCCTGATCACTAATCAACCCCTTATCAACATCATGGATTACACACCAATCATACCCACCATAGTCGAGAGTCACAAATAAATGATGAAGTTTATGTAATTATATTCTAATATCAAAGTTAGGGGTTACATAAACCTTCATTGATATGTTTTTCCACACTCATTATCACGTACTATTTTAGTGGGTGGAATTATTTGGATTGGAGTCAGAGTCCATAATATGAATCAAAAAAAAATATGAAAACAAATCCCTTAGAGAAGGTACAGTCTCAGCATCCCTTGAGTAGGTTTGACTCAGACTAGTCCATACCCCTATGATTTCTACGTGCCCTTGAATATCCAGTACCCATAAACCTACAAGTCTCAACTCAGTTCTTGAGAAAAATATTTGATTAGTATGAAATTAAAAAGGTAGCATGGGGGTGTAATTCTACTGATATAGCACCTATCAACCCATCTCAATCATAAAAGAAGCTCTGAGGGCCTTAATTTCTACCATAAATGGATTTATTCTGAATAAATCTCTATTTTAGAGATTAATGATTGTGGCATAGACAAAACCCCTAGATGATCTATGGCCACCACCAAGAGTTATGTTATCTGAGCTAGGGAGACAACTTCTTCGACCCTTTTTCTGAATAAGAACTTATTCCAAGAAATGTTCCTCCATTTAAATAATTTATAGATATAATGAGCGACTGAGACCCTATCAATTCACAAAAAATAATAACACAAGATAAATAAGGAAATTTATGATGTCATGTTAAGCGAAAATGAGAATCCACATTACCACATCCCCTAAGAGAGATCTGGACAATATCTTATTTTTTAGTAGTGTCCCTTACCTCTAGAGGACCCTCATCATTACCTCATACCTCGTTACCATCCACATCACTACTTTAATTAGGATCCATCACTTTAAGTAGTTCTTATAAGTAAAAATTTTGACCTTTGAGGGAGTGGATCATAGATTTGAGTTCCAAAATTTGAGTTTCTTTTTATTTGGGATGATTCTCATAGGATATATTAGAAGGTGTTGTCATATAACCAGTATTCCTTCAAGAAAAACATCTTCTTCTTGGTTTTCATTATGTATATCTTCTATAGTTGATGTGGTCCTCCAAGAATACCACTCTATCCAAGATATTGTAAATTGTGTATCAGTAGGGACAAGTAGTAGAAGATCTATTACACCCATTGAAGGATAAGAGTTTATATGAATAAACCATTTCCTTGGTATCTAAGATATGAGATGCTCTCTTATAAAAATCCACCTATGAGGTATTCCCACATACTCTATAATCCCATGATCTTCTCTACCTTTGGTCATTGGTGGAGGCCTAAACTAAGGCACTAGGTTTGACAACTATCCAATGTGGCATTACCTGATCTAGATCTCAAAATATTTTACTAAAAACTCAATGATTATATTGAATGGTGGGAAGGTTACTTGTATTCCCATCTCTTTACCCATGAGCATCTACTAGAACTGGCTTTCCACTATGGGTTTCCATTTGACTTGTTCACTTTAAATTATATTGGTTCATTTTTATATACATAAGTAGATTATTATCTATATATTTAGGGTACATAATCATCATAGATAGTCTGATAATTGATCTTGGATTCCAAAACACACTTTCTCAAGAATAGTAGGTATGTTCACTGTGGGTGAGTTCTAGTCACACTATTAGTAATTATTCCTTTTAGTATAAGTTATGACATGAAGATGAACTATTTTTAGGATTTTAAATTATTCCCATATCTCATTCATCCAGTAATATTTTTTCAAATACACTTATGATCTGGAGATATAGCCTAATCCAAGTGTCCCAAATCACTTTTCCATTAAAGAACTCATAACCTCCAATGTGGTCTATGATATAACCCTATAACAATTGGAAAATTCCACCATGCATGAATGAAGCCTTTCCCTTACCAGTGTGTCCAATGTGATGAAATATCATGGCCAACATTATCATATCTAAGTTCATCCAAATACTTCCCCTTAATAAATATACTATCATGTTCATCCAAATCCTTACACTACTATACAAAATCACATACTTAGAGGAGGTATCCACTGATGAACATGTCTTGGAAGGATTCTAGGAGGAAAAGTTGATATACTTTATTGGTGACATCAAAACACCATTTAGTATACATTCCATCATCTACTGTCAGGCAATAGGCACTCAGAATCCTACAAGTTTTATGGGTAAAGGGGATTTGGGGCCTCTATAACCCATTGAATTCCTCACCAAATAGAGAATATCACTTACAAGTAGTGGTGGGGAGACTCTCCAAATCATACTATATATATGCATTATAGATGAATTAATCATTAATATCACCCATAATTGAAGCCCCACTAATCATGTGCACATCCCAAAGGCTTATCCTAACCACTTAATTCATCAAGTGAAACATGTTTGTGTTCAAGAACCACTTACTGATCAATTCATGGTTGATTTTCTTATTTTGATGAGAGAAATAAAATGATATCTTGACCGATTAAAATAAAATTACCACTCTAAAATCATCCAAAAACATTGAATATATCTAGAGCACCCAAAAGGGAAAACCCTAGTCTATACTAAATAAGCCTCTTGGGAAAAGATTATAGCTTAAGGCTAACCCTGTTCTTTGGTCAGTAGTGTATTTCTTCAGGATAGATGTATAACTATAGATCTCAGGTTCTAAAAATAACCATATTTATTCTAGTTCTAATGGGTATACCTGAGGATGTAACCTTCAACATGATCATCCTCCTTAAAAAATCATCCCTCCTTGTAAATGTTGGCTTGGTCTCTCTCGTGGTGATTATTAACCCAATTTCTTGGTTGACTTTATTTCTACGGTTTAGGGATCAGGGAATTGTTGCACAATGAAAATCTATAATAGGGTAGAATCTATGACACAATATATTCTCAAAATATCACTACAAGTACCTCAGAGAGGAGTAAATGTCTTGGTTGTACACACTGACACTGGTTAGATTCAACATTGTTTATTATTTCAATTTTCCTAGTTTTTGCCTATGACTTCTTAACTATATTCATTTCTATAAAAAAACAAAAGATAATTTGCAATGGAAAATTCATTGTGCAATAAGAATACACGTCAAATGATAAAAAATTATAAAATTTAGAATATTCACCTAGAAATTATGTAAAGCGCATTCCAAATAAAATATTTTTGTGTGGGCATAAATTGTATAAAAACACCATGAAGAAAAAAATTCACATAAAACTTATATTACTACATAAGGAGTTTTAAGAATAGTTTTATTCATAAAAGAAGTTTTTTTGTGAATCAATTATTTTATATCTTGTAAAAGATACATTTTTGTGTCTATGAAAAGCATCAATGAATTCATGGAGTTTTGAATGAGTCCCCCATACGCTTATATATAGAGGATAGGGAATATTATGTGAACCTTATAAAACTAATGTGGGAAAATAAGTTCTATTAATAATTAAATCATCTTAATTCTAATTATATCTAATTATAAGGGTGAATTTTTTTGAATATATAAAATAATTTTTCATCACTTCAAAGAAAAACAGAAGAAAAAATATAATAGTGAAAGTTTTTATGAACAAATACCTTCATTCATTAATAAGATATATTTTTTCATGAAAATATTATCCTTTTCAGCATCTTATTGGTAGTCCTTTGCACTATGTAAATTATGTTAAAGCTGGTAGTCACTTCATAGTAGCATAGTTCCAATCCTTCATAACCATTGTAAGATCCCACATCCATATGAGTGAAAATTCCAGAATGAATTAGAATTATCATTTACTAAATGAGTCAAACATTAAAGAGATATTCATACTGGTGATTCAAGAGTTGTAATGCCTCATAAAAACATTTTTAAATGAGAAATGAGGATTATAAGTAAGATCAGGTGTTTGGGTGAGCCACAGGAGATTTGGGTTATGTTTACGGTGTTTTGGAGTTTTCTATCTAGAAACATAGTTTGGTGTGCATGGTTTAGGATAAACCATGCGACAACTTGATTCCTATAGAGTTTTCAAAACATTTTTAACAAATAATAGTTATGTTTCACCATTATAGAATGGTATGGGGTAAATCGTGTGAGCCAAATGAGAAGTCGTGTGAGGTGGTGGAGTTCTTGAGGCATGAAACATTGTTTGTGCACGGTTTTACATAAACCTTGCACCTTACTATAGAAGGGGAAACTGACGTATTCATGGATGGTTCAAAGTTAGTCAAACTATAAAACCTAATCATGCAAGTCAATTTGTAATTCCAAGTGAAGGTCACCTGTTCAGTGCATAATTAAGAAAACTATGTGGCAAAATCATGTGACTACCCAAAATTTCATTTAATGGCGAAAATGATCAAATTACCCTCTCAAATGTTTAGCCACTTCCCCTATTCCTCTACCACTAGATACATATAGACTTGGGGTGCTCCAAGTCCCTTCATTTGTCTCTAAAAGCCTGATTGGGGTGTTTTCATGGTGATCTTTGAGGATTTTTTAGGTTAGCATCACTCTCCAACAACATATTCTCTCTTTCTTCTTTATGCTCTATGTTTTTAGAGTTCTCGAGATTATGTATTTTTTATGATTAAATTATTTGATGGTGGAATCTTATATTTCTCTTGGTGATTTTTTTTGTCTTCCATAGAGGAAATCTTGATGCGATTTCTACATGCCATTACGTGGAATTTCATTATGGTATGATACCATCATGAATTTTCTTAGGTTTCATTTAATGATTATTTTAATTGTTTATTGTAATGGATTCAAATCTTAGGGATTTAGACCAGAATGTTTTAGGGGTTATTCCATGGGCCTTTAATGAGTGTTTGTCTTAATTTTTGGTGTGGAATAATAATTCTGTGAGTTGAATGCAATTATGTTGAGTTTTTCTGGGTTATGAAACATGTCTTTGAAAAAATATTGTTTGGATGATTAGGATTTGGATAAGGATTATATGAGATTTATAAAGGCTTCTGATATTTGTAAATTTCATTGAAAGTATATCTAATGAGAAATATGGTATAATAGATTTATCTATTGTTCTAATAATTTATTTACATTGGTTTGGTGCATGTTATTTAAAGACCATGTGTGGTGTGTTTTCTAACTTGGTTCAAGTAAATGTTATTGGGATTTAAATTGATACCTTGGAACTTCCAAAAACCTTGTTGGATCTATTGGTGTTTATATGACCAAACCTATGGCCTCCCATGGGATGTTCCATTTCATCGAAATGGTATAGTATGGTTATAAGAGAATAAATTTGGTGGGTTATGAGATTGACCCAATCAATCTCATTGGTTGGATTGATTGAATGATTAAAGGATATTCGGTGGGAAATGAGAATACATGTTACATAATATATTGAAAGTATGAATTTGAATGTTTTTATGTGATAAGAGTTTTTGAATTTCAGGTAAGGATGTTAAAATGGTTTTAATAATGTGCATTGGGGTTTGACCTGGTTTTGTGTTTCAATGGGTAAAAGTTATATTTTCAAGTGAATTTTATTTGAAAGTGAGTTTTTAACCTCCAATGGTTTTTAAAAATGGGTTTGGTGTTGATTTTAAACGTTCATTTTAAATGATTGTATAGTTACCACTTGGTGAAAATGTCATGATGACTATTTTTAAATGTTTTGATGGAATAAAAGGTTTTCCCCTAGTTTTGGATGTTTAAGAAGAAGATTAATGTTTTGGGGAGTGGTCTCAAAATTATTAATATGATTTAAAAAATTGTTGAATTATGAATTTAAATGTTGTGTATGTTGAATTGGGTTAGATCATGGGTATTGGAATATTATGGAGTGGTTTAGGATGTTGGACATGGCAGTCCTTGTCCATGGTTTAGGATGTTGGAAATAGAGATCCTCATTTATGGTTTAGGATATTGGACATGGAGATCCTCATCCTTAGTTTAGGATATTTTATGTGGTTATCCTCATTCATGGTTTATGTTTTTCCATGGAATTCTGTATTGATGTGTTATAGTTAAACGTGACATTCTGCATTGATGGTTAAGATTGGATGTGTTGGTCTACACCAATGGATCAATAATTTGTACTAGATGCTCTATATAAATATTGATAGTTTTATAAATGGTTTAGTTGAAGGACAAAGGTTATCAAAATGAGTTTCTTTGATACATGGTTTAGGTTATAGGTAGACACACTTGGCATAGATGGTTTCTTGTGTAGATTAAAGTAAGTTTCACCTTATTTTTTATGTCTCAGAAAGAAGACTTGGGTATATATAGGTTTTATAGGCCCTGGTGTCACTTTAGAACTTGAGGACCAATGGGTTACTAGATAAATAGTTTTTTATATTGAATGTAACTTCGTTCCTAAAATTTTTATTTATCTCACTATTTATCTTTATACACTATTTCTTTGACTGGTATTTCCATTAGAAAACATTGGTGGTGGCCTAAAGATTTGTACTCAGACCCTGATCAGGATACAACCATACAAGGGTACCCAAGTAGATCTTACATGTTAATTGAAGGTATAGGTTGGGGATGAGGCCCGTGTTGAGTTTTTCATGATTGGGCTAGATAAATCAGATGATATATGGAGACTTGATGTAGTTCTTATAAATGATGTTTTACATCCCTCTTTCTTGGTTTTTATTTTATTTTTACATTTTCTGTAATAGTAAATGTTTTTGGTTTGTTGTATAGGTGTTCCTTATGTTTATTCCCTATTTAATTTCATCAGTTTTATAGCCTTGTTACTTTTTTTCTTCTATTTCCTTCTATTTTTGAGTTAGAGATGGTTATTTATTCTTTATGCACACTCTGATTTGTATGAAGATTATTTATTTATATTATTATTTCATATGATTATATAGGGGTATAGTCTCCTCATTGTATCTCTTTATACCCTTATTAATAGTGAACAACATCTAGCATATGAGGATTACTGCTTGAGGTCTTATGGGGAACCAACTTGTAACACCATTTTAGTGGTTTCCAATATGGGATGTTATAATCACAAAGTATTTTTCATGGTTGGGAATTACATTGTAGTAGCATAGCTGTAATCCTTCATGGCGACATAATATTCTCACAAATGGGTCTCATTTTTTGCTCCAAATTCGTTATATTTTATCTAATTGTATTTCCTTTGTGATTTTGATTTTGGGAAAGTTATTATGAGGCACTGTGTAACACCCTAAGCATCAATGGTATTCTTCTTTTTGAATAATAAATTAGCTTTCATTGTATGCAACTTCGAGATTCTAACACACCGCAACCCATCAAACTAGCCATTATGAATAGTAATATGCACTTTTGGAAATTTTATAAATTTTATATTTCAAAATGGACTTCATTTTTGAATTTAGAATATCAAAATTAGGTTAGGGTGAAGTTTTGGTATTTTTCTGAAAACTTTCAATTTTTGATGAATAGTGAAAAACGCTCCATTATTGGTTAAAACAGACTTTTTATTTAAATAATTATTTATTTTATTTAAATTTATTTTAGATCAAAATAGATACGTAATATCTATATATGTTCAATGTAATTCATTGGAGTCATTTAATAATAATATTATATATATATATATATATATATTCTTTTATTGAACTTTTTACCGTCTTTTACCCACCTTATAGGCCCATTTGAACATTTGCATAAAACGTAATTTTATCACTTCTGCGAATTGAATTTAAAAAATCCAAAAGACATGGTTGAAATCAGAAAGTAAAATGTGGTTCAATAAGATGAAAATAACATTTTTTGAATAGTAACTTTTGACTTTTATTAACCATGGTTAAAAGTAAATAGGGTAATTTAATATCAAAACTGATAGTATAATTACCCTAACACATGTCTTAATTATATTTCATAAGTCTATTTCAACCAAAATCATCCTTAGGGATAAAATATTATCCTTTGGGTCCACTTGGATTATATTAGGACATTTATTATTATTTTATTTAAAGAAGAGTTAAAAGTGTTAAATTCAAAGTTTAATAAGTAAACTATTTTTAATATAGGATTATAAATTATATAAATTCTACTATAAATATTCATTAGAAATATAAATACATTTCCTACATAATGGTATTTTATTTATAATTTTTAGACATTAAATAATTAAATTTATTTATGATACAATGATGATGCAGTAATTACCCTATTAATGAAATGTTAAAATAATTGATATTATAAATATCCAAATAAATGTAAATTTCGACTTTGGATGAATTAAACTAATTTTATAGGTTAATATGACATGTTAGGGTTGATTAAATAAATTTCTTTCAAAGTGATAAAGTTTTTATGACTTTCCAAAAAACAAAATGCCAAATATTGTCAAAATTGACATAAATGAGTTTTTGAAACAAATACTATTTTATTAATTGATATAATATTCCTAAAAATATGAGGCTCAAGAAAAGGACCTAGATAAGGTTATATATATTAATAATTAACCACTTGGGGTTTTCTTGGCTTTTTATAGTAATTTTATTAACCATTTATTATAATAATACAAGAATACATGGTAAAAGTTAAGCTACTTAACTAAGAGTTAAATCCCAAATATGAGGTTAATATGGAGACCTAAACCTATATAAACCCTATTTTTTGAGATTTTTTCGACCCATACCCAACTTATCGTCAAAATAAATCATTTTTGAGCCATTATAAACCGAATATGATTGTATAATAAAATAATATTTCAAGAATTTCCTAAAGTGACCTTCACCTCCCTTATAAAAGGGTACTTTACCTTATATAAAAATCACACCTCCCAAGCCATTTATCTCGTCCAAACCCTACCCAAATATCCTCCAAAAAACCCTCACTACTACCTAGAGGCCTTACTGTTATCAGAAAGTCATCCTAAGGAGCCCTTTTGATCAACTCAAAATGAGACACCTGAAGAAGAGGTAATAATTTCACCACCTATTTCAATGTTTTTTTCTTCTTCCACTTCCTCTTTATTTGTTGTTTCTATAATAAAATAATAACTCTAGTACCTTATACATACTATGATGTTATTATAAATATCGTACAACCATATTCATTATTTTATCCATCTAATGAATGACAAGTCACCATACGTGCGTACGTATGGATTACATTCTTTATGACATGGTGTCGTTTGTTATTCAAACACTTCATTATTTGGATGGGTATAATAATTAGTGTGAATGACAAAAATAATAAATATAACATGTTAAGTATTATTTATATATGATATTCCATCCAATTACATACAATTTCACCATCAATAGAATGATATTGTCCCTCGTGCGTACGTACAGATTACAGTCTCCACGAACGCGATGAAATTCATTCCCCATCATAACCATTCAAGAATAATTTTCATTTTATGATTAAAATTAATGTTTAAGAACTTAATATAATTATGGACATGAATCAAAAACATCCACTTCATAAAGAACATGACTTAAATAACCAATCATATAACGGAAAACGAATCAGTTAACCCCCGAAATGATGATACTACTGAAATATTTTTAACAGAGCAATATTAGAAGATCGTATATGATAAAATATTTATGTGGTTCTTGTATAATTTAATAACAATGATTTAGCTATTATAAAAGAGTTTAACGTACCCTCAATAAAGGAAAAGTACATGGTAAGGGTTAATTCTACAATCTCTTCATTATTCGAGGTTGTTTATATGTGAGTATCTATTGGGACCTCTTTATCATCCACATTCGTGTTTCTTAAATATGTATTTAAAAACATTTTTAAAAAATCCTAGACTATGGGTTAAAGTCATTTATACCCTTATTTGACTTTTTATGAGATTTTTATAAATGAATCTTTCTGTCATTTTCCAAACAAGGTTCTTTACTACCTTTATGAAAATATTAAGGAAATAATGTTTTTTAACTTATACGGCGGGTGCGGCTATTTTCCACAATTATAACACCTTCAAAGCTTCCCTTAAAAGCTTATAGGAATATTTTTAAAATAAATGTTTTCTTTTAAAAATTATAGGAATTTTAAATGATATCAAAATAGAAAGACATATTTCTCTCAAATAGTTTTTATTTCATCTATGTCAACATTCTTTGTTGGATTTTACACTTGTTTGAAGTTAATTTATTATAATATAATCTTCCATATTTATTGAAGGTTTTGTGATATGTTTGACTTTGGAAGTGATATTTTTATACCATTCATGGTTTATGGTTTAAGTGTTTACATTTCTTATGCTAGTTTTAATATGAATGTTTATGTTATGTTTCAACCTTTTCATATGAGGAATGTATTGGACTTATAAAGTGATAGGTGGAGCCCGTTATATCTCCTCTATGCATCGGTAGGTCTCATGAGACAAACTAGTGTCTTGGAAAAAGGCCTTGAAAAAATTATAATTTATAGTCTTGGCACGAGGGCTTGACTATGTGGTTATGATGTCCAGAATTATGTATTCCATCATTATGAAATTTTCTATTGATATTACATGTTATTATTAGACATGAAGAATATCCATGTGAAAAAGTAAATGGAATTATTTTATTCATAACTTCCATATTATGCTGATTTTTATGTTTAAAATTATTGTGTTTTAGTCTTATACATAGCCTTAAATGTTTATGATTATTTATGAAAGTTTTCACTATATTATTATCCTTACTGAGCACCTGAGCTCACCCCTTTTTATGTTTTATTTTTCCCAGGATGCGAAGAAATATATTTTGACTGACCTGTAGGGATAGTCTAAGGGAGATGAATGTGTTAAAAGGAGACACAAGGTTTTTTTTCATTTCATAATGTAATGTAAAAATTATATTTTTATCTAGTACTTCCATGGATACTAAACTGATCAATCTTTTGGGATTTAATCCCTTACGATCATGTCAATGTTATGTAATAATTCATTGACTCTAGGTAACTAGGGTAAGATCTTTACAATTGGTATTTGAGGAATTTTAGTACAAACCATGGAAGTTAGATTTAGAAAAACTCTGATTAGAGAACATTACTTTAAGATAGACTCTGAGGATTACTATAGTATAAATTCTTAAAATTTTGGTAATGTTGAGATTTTGTGAGTTTTCCTAGAAATACACCCCTGTCTGGATACGAGAAGGTAAATGCATCTCTGGGATAGATGTACCTAGGAGTGAAAACTCTGACAAGTAGTTTTAGGCTTGACCCATGGTATCCTGGTATACGACAATGGGTCATGCTGCACTCTTGGTTACGACACTCCTAGGGGAAATGCTTAGTAAAATTCACATTTTATTTACAAACCATTATGATGGATTTATGAGTATATACCTCCTCAAAGAAATTTTTTTATGATTATGGATTATATCCATAAAATGTTCAATTTATGTTAAGTGTTTTACAAGTTTTGATTTATGTATTGTGATTCAAAACCTAATCTAGTGTATGCCACTATTTATAAATGGATCCAAGTAGAAGGAATGGAAACTGTATCAATGCATGTAATTCATTTAGGGATTTCCCTCCTACTCAAGATAATTATAGTGGAGCTAGTGATGAAACCAATGTTGATCAGCTTATCACCATACAAGGACAACTCACTCGGGTTATGAATAATAACCTTACCTGTATAGAGCTCCTTGATCCACAACACGATGGATCAATGTTAGACTGCTTCATGAGGCAACAACCACCAACATTAAAGGGGACTACAAATCCATTTGTATCTGAGCAATGTATATGTTCCTTAGAGAAAATATTTCATGCTTTGGGGAGTAGCGAAAAGGAAAAAAGTTTTCATTGTAGTTTATCGCCTCACAGGACATGCAGATAAATGGTGGTCATTAATTCAAAACACAAATGAAGATGAAAAAGTATCAAATATGGAATGGAGGGAGTTTAAATATCTTTTCATATAAAAATACATTATTCGTGACCATCGAGTAGATATAGAAAGACAATTAAGAGTCTGGGGAAAAAGGAGGATGAGAATGTCGCAAAGTATGACGCTAAATTTATAAGGTTATCAAGGCATAAGGAAGATTATATATGTAACCCAAGGAGTAAGATTGATCGATTATTCAATGGGTTAAAACCATTTCTCCATTTAGCATTAGTCTCACAATCCTTCTTATCATACGAAGATATTGTCTCCTTATAAGGAATGATGCACTATGGGTCATTATTGATCATCTTACCATGTCAGCACATTTTCTTACTATAAGAGAAGATTTTTCACTTGAAGGATTAGCAAGACTATATATTAATGATTTTTTAAGACTTCATGGAGTAACCCTTTCAATTTTTTATGATCGTGATCCCTATTTTACATCAAGATTCTAGAAAATTCTTGAGGGGGACTTGCATACTGAACATCGTTTGAGCACTTCCTACCACCCTCAAACAGATAGAAAATCATAATGGACTATTAAAACCTTAGAATACATGTTGAGATCTTTCTCACTTGACTTTCATGGTATGTGGGATCAATATTTACCTCTAGTAGAATTTTCTTATAACAATATCTTCCATTGAAGTATTCAGATGCACCAAATAAAGCATTATATGGAAAGAGATGTCTCACACCATCTTGTTGGGATGATGTTGGTGAAATAAAACTTGTAGGCCAAGAACCTGTTAAGGAAATAATAGAAAATGTCAATGTTATCCAAAACCACATCAAAGTAGCTCAAAGTAGGAAAAATATCAATGCTGATAACTGAAGGAAAGATTTCGAATTTCAAGTAGGAGATCATGTTTTCTTGAAGGTATCTCTATGGAAGGGTGTTATATGATTCGGTAAGAAGGGAAAATTAATTCCCAGGTACATCGGACCTTTTGAAATTCTAGAATGAATCGAATTTGTAGCTTATCATTTGGCAATTCCACCAAGTCTCTCCAAAGTTCATGATGTTTTCCACGTATCACTATTGAGAAAATACATGCCTCACCCAATGCATATACTCACCTATGAATAAATAGAAATTGAATATGATCTTTATTATTATGAAGAGATTTTCAATATTCTTGATACCAGATAACAAGTGCTGAGAAACTGGATGACTCGTCTGGTGAAACTTTTATGGAGAAACCATAAGACAGAAGAGGCAACGTGGGAACCCGAGGAACTTATAATGAAGAACCCCCCCCCCCCAATCCTTTTATTATGTAATATTCTATAAATTTCGAGGATGAAATTATTTGAATTAGGGGATAATGTAACACCCCAAGCTTCCATGGTATCCTTCCTTTTGAATAATATAATAGCATGTGATGTACGCAACTTCAAGTTCTAACACACCATGACCAATCTAACAAGCTGTTATGAATAGTAATACCCACTTTTTGATGTTTTATAAATTTTATTTTTCAAAATGGACTTCTTTTTTGGATTCATTATATCAAAATTAGCTTAGGGTTCATTTTTGGTATTTTTCTGAAAACTTTCATTTTTGATGAATAGTGAAAACCAATGCGTTATTGTTTAAAACCGAATTTTATATAATAATTAGTTATTTTATTTAAATTTATATTCAGAAAAAATAGATACATAATACCTAAATATTTTCAATGTAATTCATTAGATTCATTTTATAATAATATTATATATATTAAATTTTATTGAATTTTTTACCGTCTTTTAACCACCTTCTAGGCACATATGAAAATTAGCATAAAACATAATTTTATCACATCTGTGAATTGAATTTCAAAAATTTGAGAGACACAGTTAACATCATTATGTAAAATTTGGTTCAATAAGATGAAAATAATGTTTGGTGAATAGTAAATTTTGACATTTATTTTCCACGGTTAAAAGTAATTAGGGTAATTAAAGGTAAAAATGATATTATAATTATTATAACACATGTCCTAATTCTATTGGATAAGTGTATTTCGACCAAAATCAACCTTAGTAATAAAATATTATCCTTTTGGTCCACTTGGATTAGATTAGGACATTTATTATTATTTTATTTTAAGAAGAGTTAAAAGTGTTAAATTCAATGTTTAATAACTAAACCATTTTTATTACAGGGTTATACATAAGAGAAATTCGACTATAAATATTCATTATAAATCTAAAAAAATTTCCTACATAATTTTATTTTATTTATAGTTTTTATAAATTATATAATTAAATTCATTTATGATACAATGATGATGCAGTAATTACCTTATAAATGAAAGATTAAGATAATTGATATTATAAATATCCAAATAAATGTAAATTGAGACTTCTGATTAATTAAACAAATTTTCTAGGTTTATATAACATTTTATGGTTGATTAAATATGTTTTATTCAAAGTGATAAATTTTTTATGACTTTCAAAAAAACAAAATACCAAATAGTGTGAAAATTGACATAAATGACTTTTTAAAACAAATACTATATTATTAATTAATATAATATTCCTAAAAAGTAGGTTTTGGACAAATGACGTATATGAGTTTATATATAAAAATAATTAACCACTTCATGTTATATTTTCTTTTTATATTAATTTTATTAACCATTTATTATAATAATTCAAGAATACATGGTAAAAGTTAAACTATTTAACTAAGAGTTAAATCTAAAAGATAAGGTTAATATGGTGACCTCAACCAGTCTAAAACATATTGTTTTAGAGTTTTTAGACTCATCCACATCTTAGCCTCTAAATAAATCATTTTGGAGCCATTATAAACTGAATATGATTGTATAATAAAATAATATTTCAAGCTTTTCCTAAAGTGACACTCATCTCTCTTAAAAAAGGGTACTTCCCATTCTCTCAAAATCACACCACCAAAGCCATTCGTCTCGGCCAAACCCTACTCAAATACCCTCCAGAATACCCTCACATCCACCAAGAGGCATTACTTTGATAAAAAATCCAACCTATGGAGCTCTTTTGATCAAATCAAAAGGAAACACCCGGAGAAGAAGTAATAATTTCACAACCTCTTTCCAAGTTATTTTCCTCTTCCAGTTATTCTTTCTTTGTTGTTTCCAAACAAAAATAATAAATCCAGTACCTTAAACATACTTTGTTGTTATTATAAATATTTTACAATCATATTTTTTATTCTATTCATCCTATAAATGATAGTCACCATACGTTCGTACGTACGACATACCGTCTCCACGTCGTGGTGTAGTTTTTTTTCAAACACTTTATTATTTGGATGGGTATAATAATGAGTATAACTAATGTAAGTAGTAAATATAACATGTTAAGTATTCGGTATATATTATATATTATTCAATTACATATGATTTCACCATCAATAGAATGATATTGTCGCTCGTGCGTACATACGGATTACTGTCTCCACGAACGTAATGAAATTCATTCCCCATCATTAAAAGTCAAGAATAATTTTCATTTTAAGATTAAAAATAATGTTTATAAACTTAATATCATTATGGATATGAATAAAATACATCCTATCCATAAAAAAGTATTACGTAACCAGGCATATAAAGGAAAACAAATCAGTTAACACCCAAAACTATGATACTACTGAAATATTATTAACAAATAAATATTATAAGATCATATATGATATCATATTTATGTGGATCTTTGATAATTTAATAACAATGATTTAACTATTATACAGGAGTTTAATGTACCCTTGATCAAGTAAAAGTACAAGGTAATGGTTAATTCTATAATCTCTTCATTATCCGAGGTTGTTTATACGTGAGTATCTACTGGGACCTCTTTATCATCCACATCCGTGTTTCTAAAAAAGTATTTCAAAACATTTTTACTATTTAAAAGACTATAGGTTAAATTCATTTACAACCTTTTTTGAATTTTTATGAGATTTTTATAAATTAATCTTTCCGTCGTTTTTCAAACAAGTTTCTTTGCGACCTTTTCGACAAAATTAAGGAAAGAATGTTTTTTTAACTTATATGGAGGGAGCAGCTATTTTCCACTGTCATAACACCTTTGAAGCTTCCCATACAAGCTTATAAGAATATTTTCAAAATAAATGTTTTCTTTTAAAATTACAGGACTTTTAAATTATATCAAAATAGAAAGATATATTTCTCTCAAATAGTTTTGATTTCTTCTATGTCAACATCCATTGTTGGATTTTACGCTTGTTTGAAGTTGATTTATTATAATTCAATCTTCAATATTGTATTGAAGGTTTTGTGATATGTTTTACTATGGATGTGATATTTTTATATCATTAATGGTTTATAGTTAATGTATTAAAATTTTTTATTCTAGTTTTAATATGAATGTTTATGTTATGCTTCAACCTTTTCATATGAGGAATGAATTGGACTTAGTAAGTGACGGGTGGAGCCCGATATAGGTCCATGATACATCAGTAGGTCTCATGAGACAAACTAGTGTCTTGGAATAAGGCCTTGACAAAATCTTATCTGTAGTCTTGGCATGAGGCCTTGACTATGTGGTTATGTTATCCAGCATTATGCATTCCATCATTATGAAATTGGATATTTATATTACATGTGATTATTCGACTAGTAGAATATCCATGTGAATAAGTAAATGACATTATTTGATTTATCTTTTCCATATTATGATAAAGTTTTAGTTTAAAAGGTTTTAGTTTTAGTCTTATACATTTCCTTAAATTTTTATGCTTGTTTATAAAAGATTCCACCATATTGTTATCATTACTGAGTACCTGAGCTCACCCCTTTCTATGTATTATTATTTACAGGATGAGAAGAAGTATATTTTGACTGACCTATAGGGATAATCTAAGGGAGATTAATGTTTTAAAAGGATAAAAAAATTGTTTTTATTCATTTCATAATGTAATGTAAAACTTATTTTGGTATCTAGTACTTCCAAGGCTACTAAACTGATCGGTCTTTCGGGATTTGATCCCTTGTGATCATGACAATGTTATGTAATAATGCACAGACTCTAGGTAATAGGGTTGGGGCGTTACACACAATCTATAAATTTTATACACACACTTTGAATAAGGGGGATGAAAAACATTAGGTTATATCATTACTTTCATAACAAACAATCATAGGGATATATCACATCATTTGCGAAGTGCTTTGTTTGTGAAATCCTGTAGAGGATAAAAGATAATCTCTTAGGTAATTTTGAAACTCAAACTAGAGAGGGGGTATTTTGGAAGATATTCTTGGTAATTCATTTATTAAATAATATATTCCTGAATCCTCTCACAAAGAAAATCATTTGTGAATGATTCCCATCAAATTATACAATAGTGGGATGTTCATGTAAATCCTTCCTGAAAGTATACTTTAAACATCTTGGATGGATCAAACATTAAAAATATACATAAAAGTATCTTTTTATATGAAATATGGGAATCCAAAAGTACATTTTGACATTCTCTAAGAGGTTTATCACTGTGAAAGATTAAACTTATTATTAGATACTTTTTCAAATTATACTATTATGGGTAACTAGGCCTCTTTCTATGTGTAATCATCAACCATGTCCTTATTTGTGATCTTATCCCAGACTTATTGAATGACCCACATACCTATATATGGTTATTTTATATGGTGTAAGTTATATCCCCTATTCGTTATTCTATATCTCTTATGAGTCTATTCTTCCATCCATACCTTTATACCCTTAATTAGGAGGTTAATATGAATTTTCATGTCTCCTTACAAGTGTAATACCTAACCAAACCCTATTTTGTTTTATTACCAATTGAAAGGATGAACCAAAAAATGATGTTCATGCATAAGTCCCACACTGATCATTTCAAGGAATGATTTGCAAAGAAATCATAGTGGCATGAAATTAAACTACATATCATATAGTCTATTATACATGATGTTAAACTATTTGAGATATATCCTGAAAGCATAAACATAAATTTCAGTTCATTAATTCATGGTTTCATAGCCTTAAAAGGAACCACAATGGTCATTTTCATATGACCCTAAAACTTACTTCATGTCTTGGAATGCATCACTAAACTATATGGGTTATAATCCCCTTAATAAGGATTTATAGATAACCCCACTCGTAGGTATGATCCCAAATCCAAAACCCCTTCCTATAACATCTCTCCACTCTTCATTGGCTTGAGAATAGGCATATATACTACTATGAATTAGGTGGAATCCCCATGAAACCAAAGGATGTAAATTAATGCAAAGGACCTCATGAACAACTGTGGGGAGATTTTAACTTTTAATACAAAAAACCAAGATAATATATACAATAAACAAACAATCCTATATATGATGCATGAATACCAAATATAACTCAAACATAACCAAAATAGTAAACAATATCAGAGTACAAGAGGAATCCAAAAAATTACATGACTCAAGACATTAAGACAACCCACTCCAAACTAGATCTATGATCCAACTCCTCCTTCCATGATAAAAAATTCAAGAAGAAACACTAAATAAATTTGATACCTTACCTTTACATATGTATTAATATATGAAATCTATAAAAACACTAATATCCCTAATTAGGGGGTGAGTAAAAACTCAGTAGGATTTCCCCAATGACTTCCCAACTCGCTACACTAGGATAAAACTTTTTTATCTTGAAATATAAAATGGTCTAAAAGCAGTTAAACTGTTTATATAAAAGAAGTAAAACGGTTTCAAGGAAATAATTTACAATGAATAAAACCATTATAAATTATTTGGAATATTGATAACCACGTTTCTACACACACATATATTTATGCTAGGTGACAGTTCCATACTCATGAGCAGGTTTTCATTGATCCACCAAGGTGTCACAAGGTGAGCAATACCAAGTGCTCCAATGGAACATGCCCCTTCCAAAGGGTCGTGTCTATCAATTAATTCACACCAACCATGTATGAAAAATTTCCATGAAACCCCATTTCACATAAAAAAATTATTTCATAAAAAAAGAATCAATAGTTTGTGTGCATCAAAACAATTACATAATTCTAAAACTACCATTTTATAATTATAACCAATGAAATTTACCTAAAATCCATCCATTTCCCCCAATTTCCAACAAAAACTATATTTTAATAATGTATCAAAAAAATTATAAATATTTCATGAAAATATTTAATAAAAACGAATCCTTAACGATTAAATTTAGGTAGAGATGAGTGAGAATCCACCTACGTCTAAATAGTTGGATAAAATGAAGAACAAAACTGAAAAAACTATAGATCTGATCTGGGATCTCTTTTCCATTAATAGATTCAAGAATATCTAATCAATATTACCATCATTGAACATAGATCTATCATTGAAATTTTAGATATATCATTCTAGGAGAGTGGATAATACAATATCTAAGATGAACTATAAAAAATGATGACTTACTCATGAATATAATACTCCAAAACACTTTTATTCACCTAATAATTTCCACTATATTGAAAGGAAAAATCTATAAATTCTACTGAATGGTTTAGAAAACCATGCACCAAAAATAGGGTGCCACTTTTTTATACTAACCCCTCACATGTTTGGATAACATGGTTAAAAAAACCATGCACTAACCATTTGTTATCATATTCTCTAATAATCAATGTTTCCCCTGGTTACTCATGTTTTTTCTCAAACTGTGCACCTACCCAGTGACCACTATCCTCTCATGCTTTGTTTCTGGGAGATGTTTCAAGTTTTCAACTAACCATGCACCTTGATAAATGCCTACAAAACATTCCAAAACCCCTCAAAACCTCAAAACACATAACTCGAGCATTTTATAGACTCAATATAGAAGAATAAATTTCCATGTAACAAAAAATGAGGTTGATTCATTCGTCTATCCATCAGTGATAAGTAGAAAACCAAAGTCGTTAAATAGTTCAAGTCATTGATCTAACATTTATTTTTCATGATCCTAGTTTTTTTTCTAAATCTTATCATGATACCATAAAACGCACACTTGACTAATTCTTTTTCTGAGAAAGATCTTCTCTTACCTATCAACAATTCATATCGGCACACGGATTGACATAGCATCTGACTCTAGGTCAAGGATATCCCATTGAATGAAAAGGTCTGGATCAGATTGGTAATTATTTAGTTGAGATAAATGAAATGAATTTTGGATTTTATTAAACCTTGGAAATAATAACAACCAATATTCCACCTCAACAACTCATTCTAGTATCTCAAAATGGCCTCTGTATTGAGGAGAAAACTTTCCCTACTTACTAAAACAATAATTCTATGGCCTTAGAGATATTACTAAGAACACATGATCACTTACCTCAAATTAAAATGGTTTTTGATGATGATTTTTATATGATTTTGGATGACTCTATGTCATCTCTAATCTTGTTTTGATCAACTAAATCTTTTATGTTTTCTCGTGGAAAAGGATAGTTCCAATTGATGCAGTCTTGACTTTTTACACCCAAAAAAAGTTGAGAATGAAAATGATTCCCATAAAATACATAAAAGGTTACATATCCATCTATTAATGATAAATTTTATTTTAGAAGAAATACACTGAAGGTATATTCTCTTCCCATAAGCCACTAAAATCCATTACACAATCCCTAATCATATCCTCCAATTTTTGGATCATCCTTTTGTATTTTCTAACTGTTTGAGGATGATAAGTTGTACTCATACACAAATATCTTCCAAGGTATGATTTAAAGAATTCCAAAAAATAATAGTTGAATTTGGGGTCCTTTTTAGATACAATTGACACTGTAATTCCATAAATCTTTAAAATTTATCAAATATAAATTTTGGAAAAGTCTTATACCATGTTAGTTTCATGAACAGGGTCGAAGTAAGCTTACTTTGTGAGCTAATATACTATCACCCATATGGAATTATGTTTTATAACTATCCTTGTTATAACTATTACCAAATCATAGGTTATCTACTCCCATTTCCACATGACAATTGATAAATATGGAAATATACCAGGTGTCCATTGATGATGTGCCTTAACCTAATAACAGGTTATGAATCCCAAGAAAAACCATGCCACTTTTCAATTCATTATATCCCAACAAAAATATTCTTTTATATATTTATATATCTTCTAAATTCTCAGATGGACATCCCATATGTAATGGCGGTAGGCACTAAGAAGCTGTGCCTAATAAGAAAATGGTATAACCATCTCATCTCTAAACCATAACAGTGAACCAGCATCTGGCTTTCATCCCTCAATGGTATCCCTGCCATTGAGTTTTAACCTCAGTGTTACACATTTCAGATCATATTTTTGGGATTTTCTAGCATTCTTGACCAAATAAGGAATAACATAGACTAGAAAGAAAACAATCATATTTTCTTATTCTGTATAATCTAGATGCATATTAGCAACGAATAACATAAGTTTCCATCGATCTGAAGCCTCCCTAAAAAAATGAGTATAATAATTTTTACTCAAGGGGTCTGGTAGGGAACTTCCTTTCCCTGGTGTATACAACAGGTTGAAGACAAACATCATTATATACTCCATCCATTCATGATTCAGGAAATTCAAATCCCTCTATGAGAATTTTTTTTCAAACTCTTATGATATGTTAAAACAATTAATTTCTCAAAAAAATTGTAATGAATCCATGTATTTAAAGTATGAAATAATATAGAAAATTCCAAGTCATGTGTTGGGTAGCTCTTCTCATATTTCAGTAACTTCCATAAAAAATATACAACAACAGGATCTTCCTATATGAGAATATATCCTAACCCATATCCAGATTCATCAAAATATTCTAAATAGCGCTCTCATGATTCTGGAAATATTAGGATAGTTTTAGTGTAATTATATCCTTATGTTCTTCAAAGTATATTTTACATTCATCATTCCACTATAAGGGAACACAATTTCTCATCAAAGTTGTCAATGGTGATTCCAAACATGAACAATCGTGAACAAATCATATGTAGCATCATACTAAGACTAGTAAAATACATATCTCATCAAAATTATTTGGTGGTTTCCAAGAGATAACAGCTTCTATATTTTTAGGGTCTATAGAAACTCATTTTTCGAAAATGACTTGCATATGTAAGTGCACCACTTGTATCTATAAATCATACTTTGATAACTTATAATAAAGTCAATGATCCCTAAATATACCCAAAACTTATGGAAAGTGTTTATCATGATCCATTTTTATCCTATAATACACTAGTATATCATCAATAAACACTATTAAAAAAGAATATAGATACCTTTTAAATATCTGATTCATCAATTCCATAAAGATATTCAGTACATTCGAAATACCAAAAAGAAAAACAACATATTCATAATATCCATGTCTTCTCCTGAAAGTTGTTTTCGAAATATCCTCCTTCCAAACATGTAGTTTATGATATCACAAATGTATGTTAATTTTAGAGGACCATTGTTCTCCCCATAATTAATCAAATAGTTCTTCAATTAGAGGAAGATGATATCGATTCTTTATCATAACGTGGTTAAGCTTGTGAAAATCCACACCAATCCTAAGAGTTCTATTTGAATTTTTTACAAAAGAACCAGATATTCCCATTGAGATGTGCTCAGTTGAATGAACCTGTTGCCTTCTAAATATTCCAAATGTACATTTAATTCCATAAATTATATTGGTTCTATCCCATTAAATTGAACTAAAATCATATTTTTCCTTGAAAGGAGATTAACAGTAAACTCCACGTCACTTTTTGTGGAATCCCTGATATATTGTCCGTAAAAACTTTAGAAAATTGGTCAAAAAATCAGAAAAATTTATATTTCCAATCTCTTCCATATATTCCTTATCTAATTCTTATAACTGATAATATATATTCCCAACCACCAGTTCCAAAATTCATTCCCCACTTTCCTTTTATATCTCAATATCTTCTAAATAGATTCTCATTTCCATTTGATTATTTGAAACAAAACATTGGGGAATAATAGTTAATGTTATACTTGAACTATTTCAAACAATCCATTCCTAAAATCAAGTAATAGAAATAAATCTCAAGAAAAAATAAATTCCAAGGAAACTCAGCCTTGTAGATAGTCATAGCACAAGATTTATACATAAAGGCTCGACACACTCTTTTTCTAAGTGGACTTTGAAGTTTCAAAATTTAAGGCATCATCTCAACATGAACATACATATGATCAAAATCATTGGAAGCAATAAACAATTGGATCATTCGAAAATCTAAAAAATCTTTCATAGGGGTGTAATTAAAAAGAATCATACCTCTCACCATCAAAGGACTCATTTGATCTACCGTGATCATTTTATTATCTCTATAAATTTTAAAACTCGTTATGCTTTTACCTTTATTTCCTTATTAATATTTCATAGGTTGAGAAGTCATGGTGTTCCTATAATCACCTCGGCAAGATCGATTAGGATGATGATAATTATTCTACTACATTCATCCTATCAAAGCATACAATTTTTTGGAACCCTGAGATGTTTCTCTAGCACCAGACATTGGAGCACTTTGACAATAGTGCTAAAGATATCCCATCTAGTTATAATTATGAAAAAATCTATGTGGTTATGTTCAATCTCACTTCATATTATTGAAAAATACACATTGAAAACATTCAAACATTCCTTTTGTTCAAGGAGGAAGATTCATTGATCCCATGGTCTCATTATGAGATATCCCACAACACTAGAAGTAGGTGACCCTCTTCTGTTTATTCCCAGCATTGGAGTTCCCACATGTTCATATAGGAACAAACATACTTCCACTAATTATATTTCTTGAGATATCCATTTCTTACAATGATTCCCTATTAAACATTTCAATACATTCCCTAATATAAAGAATGGAAATATTTGTGTGAATATCTATTCATAACCAGAACTCAAAAATGCATGCCTTTAAAGATGAACTTGCACTAAAATTCTTGGAAAAGTTGACTAAATTCAAAAATTAAGTTACATACTCTATCACCAGAAGATTTTATTGCTTCAAAATGAAAATATGTTTTGTTCTAGACATCATAAAGGTGTGAGGATATAATTTTTTATTAAAAAATTCTTCAAAATCCTCCAATTTAATTCCTTGGTAATCTTTAGTAGGAATTTCTAAATCTCACAATTATCATGATAGATCCTCCATTATATACATATCCAACTCTTCTTTAAACTCATTTGGTGTTCCAATGAAATTGAAGATTCAATTCATTTAATTAAATAGGGCTAATAATTTTCCGAGCCTAGAATACCCCCTAAATATGGATAGATTCTTCTTTTAGAACTGAAAATATTGATCCAATCACTAAGGATTGAAATTTTTATTACCCATACCCATGACCTAAAAGGAATGAACAATTCTTTGGACCAACTACTAGTTCAATTGTTCCTTAGGGGAAACAACATTTTCAGCAGCCTGTTCTAGTTGATTTCTAATATGCCTACCCGATGCTATTCACTATAACCAAGAAAAAAACTCAATTTTGTCTCTCTCATTAGAAACTGAAGATTAAACAATTTCATTTTACCACATCAACACATATTTTAAACATCCAATTTTTTAAACCAAAAATTATAATTTTTTAATCATTTTTGAAAATACTACAACCATGCTTTTCAAAATCAAACCATTTAAAATATTTTTAAAAATCAACGATTTCTTAACATTCCATATACCATTAAACTTATAATGAAAAACAAAGTCCTAGTGGGATGTCTTACTATAAATACGTGTCATGTAAATATAATTGGATGAATCTAGGATGATTAGGTGACCCTATTTAGAAGTTTCTTCGAACAATTATGTTCCCAAACACCCTAGAAACTTGAAGTTAAACATAAAAATTTTAACTGCACTATTTTATGATATAAGATTTATGTTCTAACTATCCTATCTACTTGATATTATCCCAACAACAGAATAATACCATTTCCAACACAAGGACCAAAAAAACTACTGCCATTTGTCCCAAAATGAAAGAAATACTAACAAATAAAGACAATATTTACCCCAAAAATATAGATGGACTGACCAAAAATGATACCATTTTTCCTGAAATGACAAATGGACTGAAAAAGTATGATACCAACTGTAACATCCTTCCCCTCCTCATTAGCTTGAGAAGAGGTAGAAGTTATACTAGGAATTAGGTGACATCCCCAAGATACTAAAGGCAGTAAATAAATTCTAGGTAACATAAGAATAATTGTGGGATGATATCCCTTTTAAGATAAAACACATAGATAATATATAAAAAAACACCCAATCCTCTATATGATTCATTAATATGAAATATAACTCAAATATTACCAAAAAATTTAAAAATATTAGAGTACAAGTGGAAACCAAGATATGATAATAATCAAGACATCTATACAACCAACTCCCAACCAGCTCTAAGTGTCAAATCCTTATACCATGCTAATAGAATTAGGAATCATCACTAAAGAAATGTGATACCCTCAATTTTCCTACATCCTGATAAATGACATCTGGAAACACACTGAGGTGACCAAGCAAGGGGTGAGTATCAACTTAGTAGGGTTTCCCCTATGAATTCTAAATTCATACCACTAATAATAAATGCATTAGTAAAAATTATAAAATAGTTTCAAAGTAGATAAATACTTTATATTAAAGTATTAATAATTTTTCGAGGAAAAAAATTTAAAAACCATAAAGAATTTCTCAACTATTTGGAATACCCATAACCATGTCTCCACACACACACACATATATACATTCCAGGTGATAGTTCCATACTCATTTGATATCTCTCATAAATCCACTAATTCATCACAAGGTGACCAATACCTAGTGGCCCAATGGAACACCCCCCTTTCACAGGGTCACATCTATGAGTACACTCACACAAACCATGTATATTTGATTTTCATACTAAACAATTTCATATAAAACCAATTATTTCTTAAAAACAAATCATCAATACCTTGTGTGTATCAAAAAAAATCACATAGTTTTAAAACTACCATTTTCAAATTATAACTAAATTTATTTTTTCCAATATCCATCAAATTTCTCCATTTTCCAAAAAATGGGATTTCCATCAAGTATCACAAAATATTTTAAAAAATAATTAAATAAACTATTTAATCAAAACTAATCCTTGATGTCATAATTCTTGTAGAGATGAGAGATAATCCACCTACCACTAAAATGGTTACTGAAAATAAATAACGACACTAAAAAACTCTAGATCTTGGATTGGATTTATTTTCCTTAAATTAATTCAAGAATGTCTCATAAATTTTCCCATAATATAACATAAATATATACTCTTTGGATTATATTTTTTATTCTAAGAGAGAGAAAAATACAATATCTAATATTAACATTGGATAATGATGACTTACCAATGAATACATACCTTCAATGCACTTTGATTCTCCTAATAATCATTTTAAAATCAAAAGGAAAGGTTATTCAATATGAGAGAGAAAAATTAATTTGATATCTTTAGATAATATGTGATTAAAGGGGGTCTCATGACTTGACATGGATTAGATCCACAAATTTAAGGGTTCCAATTGTATGTCGCATGGTTAAGATACAAGGTTTGGTAAACCATGCACTAAACATGTGATGATACTATTTTAATACAACCACTCACATGGTTGGATAACTGGGTTGTAAAACTTATGCACCAACTATACTTTTTCCTCTATTCAAATATGCAAAATTTCCCCTCTAAAGTCACATATTTTGGAAAAATTAGGCTCCAATCATGTGCATACCTAGTGACCATTGTCCTCCCTTGCATAGTTTCATAGTTATGGTGCATAGTTTCAACTAACTATGACCAAAATTTTCAGCTCCATTAATGCCTCCATAACATTTTAAAACCCATAAGAACCTCCCAAAACATAACATAAAGATTGTATAGACTCAAAATTCTTGAACAATTGGTCATGTACCTGAAATCGGGGGTAATACACTACCTCCTCCTAGAACGATTATAAATACCAGAGCACACATCTATGTGTATTTAAACAATAGTGTAATTAACCATTAGTAAATTATATATGGATAACCTTTGATAAACATATATTCTCACATAGATTCATGGTTTTGATCAATCACTCACCCAGATGTAACAATTATTATTAATGGATAGAATTTTCCAAATATATCTTAAATCTATAAGAGAGTCCTAGAATAGGTAATAAGAACCATTAAGGGATGATATGATATCTTATCCTCTAGACTAATGAACAACCCAAAGTATTTTTGGTTTATCCTCGAAACCACCTTTTTAAGGGAAACAGGTTCACACCAACTCAAAATACACAGGTAAGAGGGAATGATGGAAATAGTAATGTTGGTGGTCTTCCAATGTCTCAAGACACTATAATAAACTTTTCAAACCAAATATCACATACTTTCTCACTGATTTTCTGTTTTGAAAAATATTTTACAAATTCGTGAGGAATAGATGGTCCTTCCCAATAATTGGGAGATTCATCTGGCCCATGGGTACCCTAGGAGGAAAGAATCCATTTGACACTTATCAATGATCTATCAACATCATGTTAAAGATCTTGGAAATATTTATACAAGAAGAGAAAACTTAAAATGTAATTAATTTATTTATTCAATCTAATATGAATTTAAGAACTCATGGATTTATAAATTTTTTTTGATGTTTTCCACGACATTTGTACAAATTTTTTTCTCTATAAAACCATTAAAATTTCATGGTACATCTCAGTAACATTAGGATAAATGATCCATATTTTAAAATGGAAAACCATAATTAGTTATTATCATAATTTAGAAAGTTAAAAACAAAACATAAAAAATAATGAGTCAGATCAAGTGATTAACATTACCTATATATGGTATCATAACCATTTAAAGAATCACAAATCTCTTTACACTTATAGTTTTTCCATTATTTCTATTTTACCAACTAAAATAATCTGCAGGTAAATTTTACTCTTGATAAAGATATATAACCCTTTTGTTTTTTAATTTACAAAGGAAAATTTATAACAACACTCATTAATTTCCATTGAACTCCATTTTCTTTAACCACTTGAGATTACGAATTATGACTTAAACAATTAGCAACAAAATTAATTTTTTTGGGAGTATAAACCAATTCAAATCCATATGTTTTAAAATATTTAATCAACCTTCATAATTTTTAATCGAATTATAATTGATAGAAAATTAATTTTAAAAAATTATGATCCCTATATACATGAACTTCTCATAAATGAGATAGAGACACTGAAATATCACTTCGTGTGTATTGAATTTATTTTCAATGAAGATAAAAGTATTATTAAGGTTTCATGTTAGTATGTTATTAAGAGATTCATGGATGTGATTTTAATATCCCAATAATATTGGGAAAGAAATAGAGTTCCCAAGAAAAGTCTCGCTATTAATTATGTAGGTTAAATTGATGGAGACAAATTTGGGAAGTATATATAAAGTAATAAAGAAAAAAAAGAGAAGTATGAGTACTAAAATTCCTTGTTGGATAAAAAATTATTTGATTGAAAGTGGAATTTGAGAAAGGAATAATATTAGAGTAATCTATCCAATTGTTCTTAGGGGCCAAAGCTACCAAATTCAATGAGGAAATATTTTGGGATGAAGACTTTAATGTTCTAAAAAATTCCTAAGTTAATTTTATAAGGTTCTAGTTTGAATATAGTGATGTTTGGAATTTTTTAGACCTATATAAAGGTATAATAATAGTTATGTAATGGTGAAATCCAAAATTATCACATGAGTAAAGGTAACTTAATACCTTTGTAAAGATAATTCACTACCTATATAATGGTAATTGGATGTTATATAATGGTCACATTGAATAAAAGAGGGTATATAAACATAAACCTGATATATGTAAATATATCCCTAAAATATAATGGCCTCATAACTGTAATTATAAAATCTAAGAGTTTCATAAAAGTAACACAGAAAATATGAGTTTTTTAAAGGTAGTATAAACAAGTGTAAAGTTACTCTGGACTTACATAAAGGTAAATATCAGAACCTGAAATCTAGGTAAAGTTCATTATGTATAATTTTATCTATGTAAAGGTAATATTAGACCTACATAATGATCAAAAATTTTGAGAAGTTGAGATTTTGAAAATATTAATTCTGAAGAAAAGGGGAAATAATTCATATGATACTATTGATTTGATAATCATAGAGTAAATATCATGATAAATTGAATGGATTTTCAACTTAACTCAAGAGAATAAAAGAATAAAATATGAGGTTATACATTGATAAGTAAGAATATTTTAATATAGTATGTCTAAAATGATCTCTTTGTCGAAGAAATGGAGACCACATCACGGGGAGTTGTGAAATGAACAAGTCCACACTTTAGGGTTTTCTCTATGGCTGTTTTGGGGGACTTTTAGATGATAATACCATCTAGGAGAAATGATGAGTGAAATATTTCATAGATATGATTATTGATTATTAAAATAGAGAATAAGTATAAATGATCAAAATGGAATGGACCACATCATAGCCAATTACTAGTGGCCTTTTTGAGAAGTCTTCTTATTGAGGATGGAAAAAGAAATTCACTGAGCGCATGACTTCATTGGATCATATTAATACATTTTATAACTCTAAGTGTGAGTTTTATACATGAATGTATGAATTTAATACTGATTATAAGACATTAGAGAACATGTATTTTTAAGTCAATGTTAGTGTTTGAGTTAGATCACATGAATACAATGTAATATGATAAATTGTATATGTGAAGGTCAGTTATATTCTATATGAGGAAAGAGCCATGCCATAGTGCATGAAACTCATACACTTATGGATATTTTCAAAATTGTTTTAATGTAACCAGATCAATAGAGATGATGATATGATATATTTTAATTTTTCTTCAATTAATAACTAAAAAAATGAATGTGGATTTAAATTAATATTATTATCATGTGGTTTATGCAAGGGATGTGTTACAATAATTCAAATATCACATAGAGATTAACATTCTTTCCAAAAAGATATATTATTTTATATAATATCAATTGTTAATAATTTAAAAATGTCTAGATATGAAAGTGACTTAAATGTGTAACAATAATGGAGAATTTATTCATACATTTTTGGAATATTTATTCTAGAGGAATGATAAATGAAATGTGTTCGGAATTTTTTTTATGAGAGATCCCAACACTCATTTCAAGAGATTTATTTTCCTGTGTATTAAAGAGAGACATTGAGATTTGCCTATTTTTTAAGAAATAAAACTCATTATGAATAAAGAAAGAAAATATGGCTATGGGAATGGACTAACTTTTTACTTTTATTAAATATCCTTTTTTCAAGACACTTTCAAAGGAGTTCAGAACTTGTGTTTGTGTATTCATGATCCCATATAAGAATTGATCATATTAATGATATTAAGTAGAGGATAATGTGAATTATATAATTCATAAGATATATAGGCCATAAAAGTCTTTAAAAATTAGATATTTTCTTGATAGTTCATGTATGTGGTTCTTTTCTAAGGATCTAATTCATTCTAGGGCAAAGGAGGGGTCTTGAAAAATAAGTTGTTGCTATCCAAATAACCCCATTAATGAACTGGTAGTTCCAATTTAAATAATATCATGTCAAAGAAGTGAATGATACTTTCCCAATACTTGTGTGTGACTTAAAATACACTTATAATTATAATAAATTTTTAGTGATAATAAAATCTATGACTCGACAAGATTCATGCATAGTAATGTGTATGCACTCACATCAAGTCCAAACCTTTTAAATATCATGGTATGATTTTCTTTTCTTATTTCAAATTTCATAATTTGATGAAGGTTGAGAGCACATTGAATGATACACACCTCCTTAATATTTTTGGGTTTTGTGAGTAAGTGGGGTTAAAATAAGAAAAATAAAACTAAATAAAATTGGGTACACTAACATATCCCCCTTTTAGTTTCCCAACATGATTCACTGGGCTCTAAAGGTTGTATCAAAGTGATGTTTACCTCTGATTGGATCTACTTTATTATTCTAGTTATTTTAATTGAATATATTAAGTGTATATATTAATAAAATTTTCAAGAGATTTAGTTAGATTATTCAGTCTATATCGCTCTTAAATCTAAATTGAAGACTTACATAAATAATAAAGAAAAGGAAATAAAAGAATAATAAAAATTCAAATAAAAATGATTATATTTTATTGAAATAAAGAAGAAATTGAATTTCATCAATAAAAAATATTGAAAAGGTTACTTTGATGAATTTTTTTGTGATGAAAAAGAAAAAAATACTAATCTAGTTGAGAATCTCTAACATGAAGTTATGGAACGCATTATTAAATTTTTAGGTAAAATTGGTATTAATTTATTTTAATTTATCGATGAACTGTATTATGAAAAATATAATATAGAATTATAAACTCATTCTAGGAAAAAAAATCATATGTGTCCTTAAAGAAGTATAATTATATTATCAAGGATTTGTATACTGAGGAAAAAATTCTGTTGTTTTTTAAATTAAAACATACCATGAGGAAAGAAAATATAAAAAAATAATTTTTGAGATGGGAGAAGTTGAGAAAATTATTGAAGGAAATATCAATGGATTGGAGAAAATCCAAAATTGTAACATTCTTTGTTTTTATAAATTATTTTGTTTGAATAAATTAAAATTTTTTGATGGCTTGCATTGATCTCTACACCTAGTTAAGCTTTCTTTATATGTAGGACCATGTTAAGATTGTTCTAAAAACAACACTTAATTTATTTTGTGGTTCATGAAACAATGTTTTTTTCTTTTGTAATGCACAATATCAATTTCATTAAACTACATGTGTTACATGTAAGATTGTGTTTTACCAAACTATAATATACTATTAATATTATTTAAATATTATTATAGTTATCATATAGATATTGGAATGAAAGTTATGAATAATATTTTAACAAAATTATGAAAAAAAATTTACACGCGTATATAAAGTTAATTCTTTGGTTACCAATTAATTTTAAATGATATTTAGATCTATTTTAAAATAATGAAATTCCTTTTATAAAATACTATTTTAAATGCTCAAACATGTTTAATCTCAATAAATTAAAAAAAAATTCTTTTAATGAATTATTTTATTGGAATTTATATATTATATAATAAATCAAATATTTCAAATTAATTTTATGTAATTTACAGAGAATATATAATAATAAATACAATTTTACACATAAAAAAGATGTATTTTTTCTAAAAGGTAGTTTTACCACCTTTTAATTAAGCACTTATTTTAAAACTAAATTTTAATGATTTCATAAATTATATTTTAAAAAATAATCCTTATTCTTAAAATATTAATTTCAAAATTATACTAGGATATATTTCCTTTATTTTTCTAATAATTTTCATTTTTTGGATGAATAGGTAAAAATACTGAAATTTAATTGAAAAATAATGTTTCCCTTAATTTATCAATAATGATAAATTATTTTTTATTTATTTTTAAATACTATATACATCAATTATGAATTTACTAATCCAATTTAATCTATTTTAATCAATTTTACATTGAAATTGGATATAAAAACATTTCAAACTTTTTAAACATTTTCACTTTAAAAACTGTTGTTTCGTCTCGTATGTAGGATTAATTTTAAATTAATTTCATCCACTTCATTAAATTGAATTTTTAAAAAAAGTATTATATATTTTGAATGGTTATAATTTATAACTTATAATAATGAAAAAATAATTTTTTACTGAAATTGTTAGTGAAAATAGTTAAAATTAATCATAAAGATTGAAAGAAAAACTAGTTTACCAAGGGACTATCCTTTAAAATAAAGGGTAAGATGACCTAAAAATAATCCAAAAAACATTTATGGAAATATTTATACCATATACCTTGTTTTATGGAAAATGGAACATTATTAGAGTCACATGATGTAATAGAGACCTCCCAATAGTGTTTACCTTTTGGTATTTACAAGAATGTCACTTCTCCTACATTGTAAAATGGCATTCACTTTCCCCCATTCTTCACACATCCAGAGACAATTTGATAGAAAAATACCTATTAAAATAACTTAAAATTTTCAATAATATCATCCTAGAAGTGTCATTTTGGGCATAAATCCATCCAAGTAAGTCCTTTGGTGCAAACTAAATGGAGACAGCTGAATAAGAGGTAACATTCATCAACAAACATTTTTATTTGAATTATTCTTCAAAACCATTGAATTATTTTTACATCATGATTATATAATAACCTAATTACCTTAAATATAATTATATTTTGTTATTTAAAGGGTGTTGCCTAAAACTTTACACACTTTTCTTAAATGCGATATGTAATCATCATTCACGTGTATGACGAACTATCGCCTTGTGAATTGATGTCATTCGTTCTTCCATTAACGTATAAAAAGGTTGTGAATAAAGATGGATTTATAGTTTATATATGAAATTTATGGTATTTATGATTTCTTTATGCTTCATGAATTTTTATATAACATTTACCTTCATGAATTCTAGTTTGTGGGAATACAATAATGTCATTCGTGTGTGTAGTGGAATACCACCTCGTAGAGCGATTTGATTCATTCACCCTTTACGTGCAATGAATTAATAATGAGTTTAATATAAAAATTAAATATTTATGAAATATTAATTTTAATTTATTTATAATATACATATATATATCACTTTATTTTCCATCTTTCAATGTTATAAGAAAATAGAAATAACGTTATTATGTACTTACGGCCAACCGTCTCCATGAATGGTGTATTTTATATTCTATTTATGTATTTTATATATTATTATAAATACATATATAACAAATATATATTATATTTATACCATGTTTTACATTATGGAAATTATGAAATCATGATCAACGTAAGAGGAAAAAAAATAACAAGTCATAAGATATAGTAAAAACAAATAGATTATTACTAGAAACGTATCATCAGCATAGAATTGTTAATAAAAAGATAATATAAAGTAACAAAAATCATATATTGTATTATATATGTTATTAATGTTATTTTATAGATTTATAATAAAATTATATTTTTTATACATGAGGATTGGACAAGTACGACAAGATTCAATACTTAAGGTAAGGGGATTTCTAGTCTCACTTTTATTTCTATGTGACTTTTGCCATATTCACCACTCATTTATTTTGTGTAGTGTATATACTGCCATATGACATATAATATCATGAAATTAATTTATTTCTTGATATTAAATGTTTCAATTTATTTTATTCTTTCCTGAATCTAATGATTCAAAAGTTACTCAAGTAGTAAGGGATTTTCGTCTCACTTTAATTTTCCATGAGACACAATCCATGTTCACCACCAATTTCTTCTATGTGGTATGTACTAACTAAGAGTATATTTTAGGAAACTTATCCTAAAATTTATTTTTATTTACATATCCACTTGAGGATCTATCATTCATGGGGTTAAAGGTTCAAAAGTTACCAAATTGGTAAGAGATTTTTGTCTAAATTTGCCTTCTTTGAGACATGTTATTTCATGAACCTATATTCTATTATGAGGTGCAAATACTACTCATTTAAAATGTTATATCCAAAATCTACTTATTTTAAAGATATTTTAATATTCATGTAATGTTAATATTTCATGGGTATTTTGATTCAAAGTTACCAAAGTCGTAAAAGTTTATTTCTACAATATAATCTCTTATCTAGATTTTTTTTTCTTATGCTTCCATTGATGAAATATTATGTTCCATATCTCAATAATTCACATGCATTTTATTCTCATATGGTTATTCATCATATATTTTACTAATGGTACCATTATTACACTCTTCGGGACTTAATATAATTAAAAATCATTTTTATGAAAATGTGACCTTATTTCTCTCTTCGGTGAGAGATCTGTTTTATTCAAATATAATATATTCTTAAAAAATTAAAATTTTTTAAATAATATATTAAGATAATTTTCAAATAAAATTACTTTGAAATTTTTTTATCTTATAAAAATTTATTTTCAAAGAAAGGTTATTTTCCTTATGAAATTTTCCTAGTGATATTTTGGAATCATCCTCTATATAAGATGAAATATATTGTTATAATTTATGCCTTAATAGGGATATTATCCAAGGACACTATTCAGACTAAAAATTAAATGTTTATTTCAAAATCACTTTTGAGGAGAAAGCGGGAAATCATAATGACATCAAAGGCATAAAACACAACCATAACACCACGACCAAGATCATCAAGACCAAATACAATCCACTTAAAAATTAAGTAAAAGCCCCACCCTAGCAACCAAGACAATATGATCAGCGTCCACCTTCCAATCTCTACTCAGCTAGTTGTCTCGTGCAAGAATGAACAGGCCCGGTACCGATGGAAAATTCCATACCCTCTAAAAACATCCATTTCCAAATAGTGATGATAATAAGAACAATCCCTCCTCTGAACATCTTCTGGAACAACACCTTGGAAATAAAATGGTTGCAATGTCTCCTGGACAAAGGCTGTAGTGTCACAATTTAACACAAAAAATTCAAACCAAAAAATCTTCATCAATGAATATAAACATAATCAAAATAAACATTCATCAATTCAAAAGTAATAAAAAGGTGCATCCTCCACCAATACCATGCACGGAAGACCACATGATTGTGTCAAGAAACTTATACCTCAAAAACATAATATTGAACCAAAAACAGAATCACCCCAAACTGTAATCCTCTTAAACAAAACAATGATTTCACCAGAATCATGCACTCCACTAATAACAATAACAGGAAGACACTCGTCCCTACCTCTACCGTAGCACCCCCATCAGATTGAAGCATGCCAGAGCAAATCACGAAATGCCATCCCAAAATCCATCCAAAATAAGAAACATATGCAAAAATGAAGAAAAAATAAAACCTTCACCTGAACATCCAAAGACACTATTCTCATTCTTCATCTAAATGGTTTATGTTTAAGATGAAAAGTTGTTTATTAAACATGTTTCTATTCCACAGGTTATACCATGATAAAATTCTTATGAAACTCACTTATTTTTAGGGGTCATTCTATGATAAAATGATTATGAAACATATCTCCTTTAAATAGGTTATGATATGATAAAATTTTTATCATACACATTTCATTTCATGGGTTATAATAGGATGAATGTTTATAATCTTGTGACACACATATGTACTATTTCATTATGTGACGGGTGTGATCTATATCTCCCTCCAATGCATTGGTTATGGATAAATGTTCTGTGAGTTCATAGGGTACACGGGTGGTCTGCCCAAGCCCATAACAAGTTGGTACACAGAAGGGCATCCCGAGCCTACAATAAGAGGGTACACGAGAAGACATCCCAATCCCAAAATAAGAGGTTACACAAGAGGGAAATTCCAATCCCACAATAATAGGGTATATGGGAGGGAACCCCATGCCTAAGGTTACATGGGAGGTCATCCCAAGACCAAAATAGAAGGGTAAATTGAAGGACATACCATGCCTGAATCAAGTATATAGATGATTATCCCTAGGATAACATGTTATGAAGGTCTTGGTAGGTATACTTGATGTAACATTTTCTATGCTTATGTGTATTCCACCATTCTATTTCTTATTCATATGTTTTTCTCTCATGGTTTATGCTCCTCTATCTTATAATCTTCCAATATTTATGTCATCACTCATGTGTGTTATCTTTTATATGTAGGGTATGATCTTAAATTGTTTTGATCATTTTATCATACCCTTATGTTCATGTTATGCATATGTATCTCTTTTATTTACCCTTACTGAGCATTAGAGATTACCCTTTCTTATGTTTCCTTTCCCTAGTTTGTGAAGAAAGTTTTTTAGTTGAAATAATAAAGGGGAAGATATTTATTGAAAAATTGAATATTTTTCACCAAACTAGAATGTTTTTTTCCAAGATTCTATAGTCATTAAGACATTATGGTCCTCGAGGATATGTTTATATAAGTTAATGAATATTCATTTAAAATTATGTAATATCCATATATGTTAATACTAGTTTACAATAGTTGGTATCTAAATATAGGTTTAGTAAACCATTGGAAACTAGGATGAGAAAACATTAGTGAGATCCCTAGGTGTATTTATAAGGATATTTCTATGGAGCTCTCTAAGAATATTTCTAACGATGAATCAAAGTTTAAGAAAATGTATTGGAATTTTCTTAAAGGATTGATAGAGTTCATTCCAAGAAATTTTATCCCTATTTGGATACTACAAGTGGATTTGGATCTAGCACTGATGTACCTAGGGGTAAAATACCTAAAACATCATATTTATCTAGACTCGATCGGAAACTAGAGTACAAAAATAGGCCTTATTTCACACATGGTTTGACACTCCCAGGGGATATGATTTGGAAATTCAAAAAATATTTTTGAACAATCATGATGGAATTAAATTGAATATGACTAGGAATAACCTAAGATAAACCAAAGGATTCATAAATTAAAAAATAATGTGTTATGATTTATACATCCTATAAGTTATTTTTCCTGATTTTGTGGTTCCCCACAATGATTAGTATTTCTAACACTATTATTTTCATTTTAGTAGATGGATGGAACCCGAAAGAACCATTTTAAAACGAAATATGATGGAAAATGAAATTATTATCCTCATAAGAAACCAAATGATATGGGAGATAGAGTAAATTTTTTTATTGGTATTATCAAACAGCTTTTCTAATCCATTAATCTTGATGAAATTCTAAATGAAAAAAGGAGGCAACAATGTTCTGTTGAGTCCTTCATCAGGCATTGTACACCTTATTTTAGTAGATCCAATGATATAATTGTTGTTGAGTAATGAATTAGTACCACTAAAAAGATATTTTCCATTATTTAGTGTTTAGAACATGAAAAATTCATTTTGTATATTCATTGTTTGGAAGGTGAAACAAATCAATGGTGGACTCATATTAAGAACATTAAGGAACATGAATAAATTGAATCTATGGAATGAGAAGAGTTTAATAGGATATTTTTTAGTAAGAAATTACCTCATATTCTATGAATACAGAAGGATAAGGAATTACTTTATCTTAAAAAATGATGATTAATCTATCGCTACCTATGAAGATAATTTTACAAGACTTTCTAGGCATACTTCTGGTTTAATCGTCATTTCTAAAAGAAAAATTGATCAATTATTTGGTGTCCTGAAACCAAGTCATCAATAGGACTTAGCTATAAGAGAATTTAGTAGAAATGAACAAGTCGTTCGATGTGAAATGAAGGTGAAAATATAAATTAGATATTCCCATCATTCATCGGGTTTTTATAAGAAAAGGAAGAATGATTATCATAAAAAACATAAATGGTGGAACGAAATTACAGACATCTGTATGCCAAAAATGTGGGAAGAAGCACTCAGGTGAATGCCTACAAGGGAAAATAGGGTGTTTCAAGTATGGAAAAGATGTTCATCAAGAAGATAAATGTTAAAATAATGGGAATAAGTAATAAAATAATTCTAATAATGAGAAAGAACAAAATAATACACCTACCAAACTTCAGTTTTTCAATTATAAGGATTTTGGGCTTTATGCTAACAAGTTCCCCAATACAAGGACCAAAGTAAATGATAATCCAAAAAACATTTGAGGACAAAGTAAAAAAGGGAAATATTATGTTATCATAATAGATTAATTGAACCGTGATAATTAGGGAACACTTATCTTACTGTCCTTGTTTGGGAATTTCAAATTTAATTTTGTATGAATGAGTCTTATGAAAATATTATTGTTCTTCCTTTAGTGAAATTTCATGTTATTTTCTACTTTGATTCTAGAAAAATGAAATCACATATTCTATCAGTACAAGGAAAAACCCATGATTCCAATGAAAAATGTTTTGGTATAAGATACGATCTTATATAAGGAATAAAGAAGCATGTATGTTTTCAATATAGTTTTATTGTAATTCAGGTTGTTACCATTTTTAAGAGAATACAATATGAAGGTATTCACAAGTTTGGTATGTAGAAATCAAGAGATACTTTATAATATTTTAGAGATTAATGTAAAGTTTGTTTTGAGAAATTTAGTAAATTTTTTTATAAATTTTAAATGCTAAAAGGGTTATAAGGTTAACCATTTAGGAAAAACTTTATATTAAACTTTGGTTGAGGTTTTAGAGATTAATTTATTACTTCACCATATGAATAATTATGCATATTGGATAACATATTCTAAACTTTTTTTTGATGATTACTTAAGATATATGAAATGAAAAATCATTATATTTATGGATATTATGATCCATTAGTGATTCAGACACAACAATTTATCCTTTTATTTCTTGAAGTAATAGATGAATTGAAAATTGATCAATGAAAAACATATGGATGAGATTGTTCCTAGAAAATGGAATGATATAAAGTAAGTATATAACCTTGTGAAAATTATTCAACTTTAGGAAAAGGGTCTTGAAATAAAATTTTGCCCTAATATCATAATTTTTTATGATATCAATGAACCATTTCAATCCTCTTTAGTTTATAGATTTGTGATTGTTAAATTTCTTCTAACCATGTTCTCTATAACTCTCCATAAATATTTTTGTTTTAGTTTTCTCTTCTATTCCCATGTTTTCACTTTCTACCTATGTGCTCCTATATGGAAACCTAACTATGAGTTACTTTGGGTAACTGTTATGTCTCCAACTTTCCTTTTTTAAAGGATGTTTTATTATTCATTTTCATGATGTGGGTTTCAATGAAATGAACATTCAAGTATTAAAACTTTTATAACCCATGTGAATTTTGAGGGTGAAATTAATTTTAAAGGGGGTAAAATGTAACATCCCGAGTTTTTATAAATTATTATTTTTGTGAATAAATTAAAATTATTTGATGTCATTCATTGCACGCTAAACCAAGTTAAACTTTCTTTATACATAAAACCAAGTTAATATATCTATACAAGAAAAAATAAATTTAGATTTTAGTATATGCAACACTAAGTTTTTCTTATGCTACACACAATACTATGTTTCTTTGATAGCTTTCATTACACGAAATATTGAGTTTTGCATAACTAAAATATACTATTAATTTTATTAAAATATTATTATAGGTATCACCTGGTAATTGGAATTATAATTATATATAATATTAACCAGATTATGATAATATTTTTTAAAACTTTATATAAAATTAATTCTTTCATTACCAATTAATTATAAATGAGAGTAAGAACTATTTTAAAATAATGAAATTCCTTTTCTGAACAACTATTTTCTATGAACAAACATATCTTATCACAATGAAATTAAAAACCCCATTTTTATGAATTATTTTAATGTAATTTATATATTATATTTTAAATAAAATATTTAACATTCATCTTATGTATTTTCTTAATAATTGATAAGAATTTATAAAATTTTATGCAAAAAAGATGTATTTTTCTAAAAGGTGTTTTTACTTCCTTTTAATAGTGCACCAAATTTAAATATAAATATTGAAACTTTTATAAATTATATTTGAAAAAATAAACCTAGTTTTTTAAATTGTAACTTCAAAACTATCTTAGGTTGAATTTTTGGTATTTTTCTATATTGTTTCATTTTTGGATGAATAGGGGAAATATTGAATTTCAATTTAAAAATAATTTTTTTATAAATGTATTTATATAGATAAATTATATTTCTACTAGATTTTAAAGTATATATATATCAATTATATATATATTAATTCAATTTAAGTTATTGTAATAAACTTAACATTGATATTGGATACAAAAAATCAATCTTTTGAACATTTTCACTTTAAGAACTAGTTGTTTCGTCCCATTTATAGGATTAATTTAAAATTAATCTCTTCAACTTATGTAAATTGAATTTTTAAAACTCGCTTATATTTTTATAATTAGAATAATCTATAATTTTTAATAACTAAAACATTAATATTTACCCGAATTATTAGTGAAAACATTTAAAATTAAACATAGTGATTAGGAGAAAATCGAGTTTACTGAGTGACTAAACATTAATCATAAGGGGAAAATTGTCCTAGAAATTTGTACAAAACCCATTTTATAGACATATTTATATATTATAACCTCTTTTATATAATATTTTTCATTATTGGATCTATATAATGAAGGGGGACCTCTCAATATTGTTTAACTTTTCGTATTTACAGGAATGTCACTCCTCCATTATAAAAGGGCATTCACTCTCCCTCATTATTCATATCACCCAATCCATTTTTATCTAAAACCCCTAAAAAAATAAATTATCAAATATACTTATCTTATCCTAGAAGCCTCAATTTGGTCATTAATCCACCAAGTAATTCCTTTGGTGCAAACCAAAAGGAGATACCCGAAGAAGATGTAATGTTCACCAATGAACTTTTTTTTTATTTCTTACTAAAACACATTAAATTATTTATATATCATTATTATATAATAAAATAATTATATTAAATATACTGAGTTGTTTTCATTTTATGTGTATAACTAAAAACTTCACTCACTTTCATCAAATGGGATATCCAATCATCGTTCGTGTGTACGATGGACTACGACCTCATGAACTGGTGTCATTTTCTCTTCCATAACCACATTAAAATGTTAGTAATAATGATAAATTTATAGTTTACATAATTAATTTATTATATTTATGATTTATTTATAATTTTTTAATTATTATATAACACATACCTTCATGCTTTCTATTTTATGGGAATACGATAACATAATTCATGAATACGGAGGACTGCCACCTCGTGAAGCGATGTAATTTTTTCATGATTTACATCGAATGAATTAATAATGGGTTTAATATAAATATTTGATATATATAAAATAATATTTCTAATATCATTATAATATATATATGTATATATCATTTAATTTTCTTTCTTTCAATATGATAATAAAGTGGAAATAAAGTTCATGCATACATACGGCCAACCGTCTCCATGAATGGTGTATTTCATTTCCTATTTATATATTTTATATATTATTATAAATACATATATAATTAATATATATGATATTTATATCATGGATTAAATTATATAAATTATTAAATCAAGATCAAACTAAGAGGACCATACATAATAAGTCAGAACATATATGAAAAGAAAAGTAGTTATTACCCGAAACGTTACTTTAGCATAGAATTTTTAATAAATGGGTAATATAAAGTCATAATAAAATCATATATGGTATTATATATATGATTTTTGTTTTATTATATATGTATAATTATCTTATATTTATTATACATAAGGTTTGAATAAGTACGATGAGAGTCAAGACTTAATGAAAGGGGATTTGTAGTCTCATTTTTATTTATGCGTGGCTTATGTCATATTCACCACTCATTTAGTTTGTGCGGCCTATTATTTTCCTATGAAATTTTATAATTTGAATATTATTTATTTAATTATATCAAAATTTTCAATCTATTTTATTCTTTCATTGATCTCATGCTTCAAAAAGTCACTCAAGTAGTAATGGATTTCCGTCACACTTTTATTTTCCACGAGAAACAATCCATGTTCACCGCCTATTTATTCTATGTGTTATATAATGACCATGAATTTATTTTATGATTATTATCCTTAAATTTATTTTAATTTACAATTCCACTTATGGATTACTCTTTTATGGGGCTTACAGTTCAAAAGTTAACAAATCGGTAATGGAATTTTCTCTCGATTTTCCTTCTTTAAGACACATGTTATGTTATGCATCTATATTCTTTTATTGTGTGTATATACAAACCCTTTTACGTGTTAGATCATGAATCTAGTTATTTTAATGATATTTTATTCTTCATGTAATTTTATTTTTTCATGGTTACTTTGATTCAAAGTTACAACAGTGTTAAGAGTTTATTGCTACATTCTCATCGTTTATCATGATTGTTTATGATTATGCTTCCATTAATTAAATATTATGATCCATATCCCAATAATTATCCTAAATTTTCATATCTTATGTTTATTCATGATATGTTAAACAAATGGTACCATTTTTACACTTTTTGGTACTTAAGATAATTATGAAAGTGTTTTTAAGAAACATGACTTTATTTATCTCTAGTCAAAAAACTATTTTATTCAAAAAATATGTTTTCTAAAAAAAGTATTTTTTTTAATGATATTGTATTCTCATTTTTGAATAAAATGGTTTTTAAAATGTTTTTTGTTTTAAAAAGTTATTTTTAAAGAAAGGTTATTTCCATTAAGAAATGCTCTAAGTGGTCTTTCAAAATCATCCTCCATCTAAGATGACATCCTATAAATTAGTTTATTATTTAAAGGTAATATCATCTAGGGAATCCTTTTTATTATTTATTTTCATGGATTATGTTTAAAATGAAAACTCATTTATGAAACTTTTTTCTCTTCGACGGGGATACCACGATAACATGCTTATGAAACCCGCTTCTTTTCACTAGTTATTATATAATAAAATCATTATGAATCCTGTCTATTTTCCACAAGTTAGGATGTGATGAAATATTTATGATACCCATTTAATTTCATGGGTTATGATATGATGAATTTTTATGATATTGGATCATACATATGTATATTACAATATGTGAGAGGTGGTACCTAGATCTCCCTCCAATACATTGGGTAATGATGCATTTTATTTTAGCTTAAAGGGAACATGTGTGGTCAGCCCAATCCAATAACTAGAGGTTACACAATAGGAAATATAAATCCTGCAGCAAGAGGTTACATGTGATGGAATCCCAATCCTGCAATAAGAGGGTACATGGGAGGGCATACCAAATGCACAACATGAGAGTAAATGGGAGGGAATCCCAACCCAGCAACAAGAGGGTACATGGGAGGTCATCCCAAACTCAAAAAAAGAGGGGACACAAGAGGTCATCCCCTTCCTGAAGATGGTACATGGGTGATTATCCCAAGACTAACATGTTATGAAGGTCTTTGTAGGTATCCTTGAGATAATATTTTTATGCTTATGTGTATTCCAATATTACATTTCTTATTCCTTTTCTATACTCTCATGGATTATGCTATAAATTACATTATGATTCATGTCTTATGATATTCCAATCTTTATTCCATGAATCATGTGTATGTTATTTGATATATAGGCTATGATCTTCAAATGTTATGTACATGTTCTCATACCATTATGTTTATGTTATGATTATGTATCTCCTTTATTTATTGTTACTGAGAATATGATCTCACCCTTTCTAATGTTTCATTCATACTATTTATGAAGAAATATTTTATGTAGGAGTACTAAAGTGGAATATCTTTATGGAAAACATTGAAGATCTTTCACCAAACATGATGATTGTGTTCTATGTTTCCATAGACACTAAACTATTATGGTCTGCAAGAATTCATTTGTGTAATTTAATGAATACTCATCTAAAAATATGTAATATGAATGTATGTTAAGCCCAGGTCACTATAAAAATTCTATCATTGATATCAAGAATGAAAAACTAGATATGAAATCAAAGTGGATCAAGGATCTAGGAAATTTTTTACAAGAAAATTTTAAAATTCATGTTGAATAAATTGAAAGAATCATAATGGAATATTGATATAAATTAAACAAATTATAGAATGGGAAATAAATTATTAATATGAGGTGTCTTGATCTTGAGTCCAAATATAAAAAGTTTGAGATACCCTAAACTATGTCTTCAAAAAAGGCTGACAGAAAAATTGATTCCACCACATCATTTTCAGAGGTTTGATCATATTCCAAATGGAAATATTATGTGGAAAAAAATGCATTTTATTCATCTCATGATAAATCCTCAATAAGATAAAGGTAATCAACACCATTTATGTAAAATAATATTTTTCTTACTAAATATATTTAGATTAATACTACAGATTTTAAATTAAAACATATAAAAAATGGTTCAGAATATGTGATGAGAAGTGTACCACCGTTTAAATGGTGGATAGTAGAAAATGTGTATGTTATTGTTCCCCAAAGTAATCCTGAAAAATGACAAATAATTCTTAAAATAACTTGTTAACACATATGAAATTTATAGAAATAAATAAATTCAGGGAAGAAAATTAAGGTTTATTGGTCACTACAGGTATTACTATATGTTTGGGTATATAAAATTATTTTTTTGGTATAATATATTAATTTTATAATCTAAAATAATATATAATTGATGGGTAACAAGCAAGATAAGATCCAATATCTGCATGTTATGAAAAAACTATTTCACTCAAACATATATGGAAATATTAGAGATATTTATGATGTTTGCAATGGTTATTTTCATAGAAATGGTGCATGTCAATTTGAGAAAGTATCAATAGAAAGTTATAAGAGAAGGATATGTAAAATAGTGCATAAAAAAGAGATAGTCTTGAAAAGGAATACAAACAATTCCAATTTCCAGATTATTCCTATGAAGCTTTAGAATATGAATAGGTTTGCCTTGTAAAACCAGAAGAAGGAAGATAATTTTCAAAGATAATATGCGATGTTTAGATTTCTACATCAAAATGGAAATGCTACTTCTGTTTTAGAAATAAAGGGAACATCATGGAGTTAAGAACACAATCCACAGATGTATGTGCTAAAATAAAGTAAAATAAGTGGAAATATAAACATGAAAATCATATTGATATTCATTTCATGAAAAGTAATCAGAAGAAAAATCCTTGCGGTGAACTTAAGAAAAATATCAATATATAATTCTTAATATTATTTCCATCATATTTGTAGAAGGAAAAATAAATGTAATAAGCATAAGAAAATTCAAAGTCTAATGTAAAATATAAGACTCCACTTAAAGATCTCATATTTCAAGAGAGTTTTTAAACAAATAACAAACCAAGTATTAAAGAATAAATATACGGGAGGTGAAACATGGCTAGACATAGTTCTTTAAATCACATAATAATATTTTCACTATAAGAATAATCATTGAAGAAAACATATATTATATCAAGTGATGAATTTTGGAACATCTCACACAAATAAATTATTGCAATGAAGAGTTATATGCTACCTAGAGAAAAATAATAATTATAGATAAAATACTCAAACTTTAATGATAAATATAATGAAGAAATACAGTTGAGAAAATGTTCTTAGCATTATTGGTCACATAGAGTAGAAAGTAGTTCAACATTATTCCCAATCACTTTTGTTGTATTCATATATAAGCCATTTAGGGAATTGAAAGTGAAGTTGGTTCTAAAAAAGAGATCTATAGAAAGTCCTTAAAATATCATAACCAGACAATAAAATAATAAATAGTTGGTAAGGATAATCATTTTAGACATGAAAATATGACCAGTTGTATCCCTTTAAGTTGGTATACAAGTTAAGAAGATATTGAGATTCTATTATAACAATCTATTAGAATAAAAATATGATTTCTACATAGTGATTGGGGTAATTTCATTTAAAAGGTAAGAGTTCATATATTATCATGCTTGGTTAAAAAATAAAATCCTTACATTAAGGGGGATAAATTTCCTTTAATCAATTAAATGAAAGATAAAATTCAAGAATGTATTCAAGGATGATTTCTAAATTTCAAATCCCACCTTTCTATGCCTAAATTATTTTTAATTATGTGATGAGATGAAGTGTAAAAACTTTTGTTTAAATTTTAGTATATTTATCAATTATAATATATTGACTTTAACATAAAAATAATTGAGTATTATTTTAATGGAATGATAATACATCATGGAGTTAATATTTGTTCAAATAATATCAATGTACATGGAGGAAATCAACCATAATGAAGAGTAAATAAGTGAATCCCATAAGGGGTAAAAATCATGAGATAGATATTTCAATTATATTGTAGATGTTTCTAAAAAACTGTGGAGTAATTTATCCTCGGAAATCAAGAAAATATTTCCCTATATCTATGGTTCAATTTGATCTTATATTCATGGGTTTTATTGGGGATAAATACAATTGGTGTAATAATCCAAATGGAACCAACCACACTTGGTTCCACTTGGATCATTTACTGGCCAACTTACATGATATATCTACTTACCCTTATATCAAGGTTACCCACTTAGTGGGATCTATCTCCAATATTGGTGTCTTTAGAGGGGCAGGGAAGGAAGTGATCATTTTTATTTCTCTAAATGTTGGCCTACAATTCTTGGATTCCACCAGCTTGTGAGTGATTCATTGAATGGAACGTTGCAAGGAATCAGATGGTTAGGCCTTCATAACAAATTAAGAAGACTCAAATGAGAGTTTATTCAATTGTCTAATAGCTATCCATCTAGTCTCTATGAGATATCCCTTATTATTTTTTAGATTAATGAAATAGAGTCTATGGTAGAGGTTCCTTGGGATGATGATATTTTTTTATAACTTGTGGATAAAATTAAAAAAAATATTTTTGAATTGTTATTGGGAAAAGAGCTCATGGAACATTATTTGAGAAAGGAAACATTGTTTAAATAGTTTGATAAGAATACATCTTATTTTCATGCATGAATTAAGTAAAATAAGTGTATCAGCAGACCAAATGTTCTTTTTAATGATGGATCCTTTTCAAAAGATATCAAAGTTGTGGGAGGTATTGCAGAGGATCACTTTATATCTATTCCTAATGACCCTAACCCCGTCATATAGTATGGTTACCCTAGGGGTAATTTTGAACTCTTGGTTTCTATTCCCCATGTGGTTTTTTATAGTGTTAATAGTATCCTTAGCTCCACCATGGGGGAGGAGGAGACTCAGGAGGTTGTTTTGTCTCTCAATCAGAATATTGTTCCTGAACCTGAATTTTTTATAGGGTCCTTTTATATGGATTCCTGAAATAATGTGATTTATGATCTTATAGTGGCAATTCAAGATTTCTTTTGTGGATAAAATCATCATAGAGTCTCTAATGATACCACATTGGTCTTTATCACAAATGTTAGATATCCTTCATCTCTTATCCAATTTAGACCATTTAAAATGTGTAATTTCCCTTAGAAGGTGTTAGTGATCATTATCAATAGGATATTATCTATACACCTTCAGACCAGGGTTTTCAAAGAGAGACATGAATTCATCCAACACGGGTCTCTACAAGGTGCTATTAGCATTGACAAAAAAGTATTGTTGATATTTACAAGAAAGATACAAGGTCTAATATTTCCATCAAAGTAGTTATGGACAAGGAATATGATATTATGGAATGGAATTTCATATTGAATTTCCTGGATCATAAGGCATTTTCTTCTTGGTTATATAATTTATTTTTTAGATGTTATAGATCCTCCTGGGTTTCCATCTCTTTTCTGGGAAAAATTATTATTTTTCAAATTTTTTCAAGGATTGAGGAAAGGAAATACTTTATCTCTGAGTGACTTCATTCTTGCATAGGATGCTCTCAGTAAGATGATTAATAGAAATTGAGAGAGTGGTGTTTTCCTTCTCTTTTGGTGTAGATATTATTTTCATGGTGTTTCACATCTCTTGTATACATATTACATGATCTTTTCTTTCAATGGCAGTGGAAAATATATTAGATGCATCAACAAGTCACTAGAATAATACTGTAAGTGGAGTGGAAAAATCATTAATCACAATAAAATTAGTGTTTATATTTTTAATTATTTCTTGAAAATCCAAGGCACTTCTATTTTCATATTCTTCGCATCCATAGAGGAATTTACCTATGGATTATTTGTGTTACACTCTTTATCTATGTAGACTTCATGTTCATAATTTTGATAAAGTGGTAGATAAAATTGTGAAGCGTATTAATAATTGGAAGAATATATTTATTTCATTTGGTGGTAGAATTAATCTAGTCAATTATGTTATCTCCTTAATTCTAATGAATATTATCTCTGTATTTAAGGTGTCAAATAATGTGATGAATTAAATTGAAGATATTTTGTTCTCTTTCATATGGGATACACATGAAGAGAGTAATTTTCACGCAGTGTCTTAGGAAAAGATAGCTAAACCAATCTATAAAAGAGGAATCAAAATATGTTTTGTAAGAGAATCCATGAACAATCTTTAAGAAAGGATAGAGTCATAGGAAATTTATGGCCAATCTCTTTCGGACAATATTGTTATTGATTGATAGGGGTTGAATCTTTATAAATAAAGGGGGAATTCTTCCAATATCTGGTGCATGATTGAAAATACATTCTGAATATATAGTGTCATGCTTGGTGGATCATTGGATGGGGTGATATTCTCTTCTAGGATGAAAACTATGTGGGTACCATAATGGGTTTTCTAGGGTGTCGGATTCCCAACATTATGTTCAAGAAGACTACTGATTTTATTTATTTTATACGGGTTGTCCTCAATGATGAGTAGTGGAAAAGTTTCAGTCTTATTGAGATGATCTTAGACGTGGACAATTTAATTTTTTTACTGTCATCTTCAGAGATTTTTTCGACTAAAATTTATCAAAGATTAATTCATGTTAAAAAACTAAATATTTTTTGGGGAGAGAGATTATGGAGTAAATAGATCCCCACCAAATACAACTTTCCTGTTTGGTGAGTTTGTAATTAGGTTGTGTCCATGGATGAATCCATCAAGTGTAAAGGTGTTCATCTTGACTCCATGTTATTATGTTATACCATCCCAATTACTAAATTTATCCTTTAATTGTTTTTTATAGTTGAGTGGTACTTCACTATATAGAGATAACTTGGAGTGTCAAATACATGGTGATTCAGGCATCCAGTTTCAATGACTTTTTTAGATTTGGTTGGACAGTGCATGTAATAATTCTTTGGAAATAATGGAGAGAGGCATTCTTCTTATTCTAGAGTGCTGGTGAATTAGGAGTTCTATAAATAATTTCTTCATTTATGTAAGGCACAAATTATGTTTGAAATTATTTGCAAGAATAAGATTCTTGATGGAAGATCGTATTTCTATTATTAAATGATGTGATTATGATCCCTCTTTCAGATCCTTCTTGATGAGATCTAATTGCAATGGTCACTCTATTAGATTCTTCACTTAGGGTGAATGGTTTTTTTGGAATCCTCCTTTTATGGTCTATTAACTCAAAATTTATGGTTCATTTGATTTAGGTGTCATGCGAGGTGGTAAAATTATCCATGACTTAAGAGGATCAGTGTTTCTTGCCATGAAGACTTCCTTTGGGATAAGAAACTCAGTCACAGTTAAAGCTTATTCCATGATAAATTATCTTAAAATATTCTTCATAAAGGGTATAGAGTTAGATACTATTTAAACAGATTCTTGGGTTATCCATGGGTCTATGTTAGGCCACAACTCTACTTCATGGAATATTACTTATCATATTCTTTGATATAAGTATCTCATCAATGACCTAATGGCAATTCTTCATACATGGTGAGAGGGGAACCAAGTGGTGGATTTTATTACATCAAGGATGGACCATGATCAAGATCTTATCTCCTTATATATTATGGGTTCTCTTCCATATGAGTGTTTAAATATCATCAGAGAAGATTCTCTCAAAATTTACTTCTTTATACCCCCTTGACTCTCTTCGTTGGCTTATTTATCCATGATTTCCTTTCCCTTTACTTTTATTTAAAATAATAAAGGTAATGATATTGCTGTTTGTATTGATCTTGGGATCTATATATCCCTTGGATAATTACTGTATGAGGTATACCAATTACATTTTTTACATTTTATTAGTTTCATTAGGTATGTTAATAATGGGGGAGTGTTGGTTGGTGAGAAAATTAATTTTAAGGGTAGTTACATATCATGTACTTAATATTTATAAATTTTTTATTGAGTAATTATAGGTTAAATATATGTTTCTTGAGAAATCGATGAATACATAACTCAAAAGATATTTCATGATGTGGTATCACATGTAAAGAGTATTTATGAAAATATTTGAACAAAATTTCTTAGTCAATCTTGTTTTGTACTCTAGGTTACAAAATATAGTCTTATATATTATTACCCAGACGATCATGTCTTCGAAAACATGTTCTTCCAGCCTTCTCACAATTTGATTCAAACTAGAATAAAAATCAAAAAGTGAGGGAAGATGTTGTTTGAAGTAAAATGAGATTTATCCTCTTCATGAACTTTTTATTCATTTTCAATTAGGGGGAGAGAATAAAATTAAATGATAGTGTAGGAAACAATTTGTGTAACACATATTAACATATCATTCGGATTGGTGTTGATGAAAAATACAAAGGGGGATTGAAAATACCACTTTTATGTGTTGTATTTGTTTTCAATGAAAATGAATGTGTTATTGGAGTTTCATGTCAATATTTTATGAATAGATACTTGGAAGTGACCTTAATATTCCGAGAAAGTTGGTCAAGTAATGAAGTACCCAAGAAATTTTTTATTTTTCATTGATTTGGTTAAATTATAGAGATAAATTTTGGAATTATATTTTAAGAAAAAAAAATAGAAGTATGATTATTTCCCTACTTTTTCTGATAAACAAAATATTTTATAGAAAAGGAAATTTGAGAAAGAATTATTATTAAAAGAGTCTGTAAATATGTTCTTGAGGTTCAAATATATTGAAAGTAGTGGATAAATATTTTTGGATTAATTATTTAATGTGTTATAGAATACATAAAATAAATTGAAAATGATCTAGTTTGAAAATAGTGATGTATAGAATTCTATATAAGGTTGACCAATAGTTATGTAATGGTAAAGTATAGAAGAATCACTTATGTAATAGTAACTTACTACATTTGTAAATGTAATTCACTACTAGTATAATATTAAGTGGGTGATGTCTAAAAGTTATATTGAATAATAAATGGAACATAAATGTGAAACTATCCTACATAAAATTTTCCTTAAAATGTGTAGGGTGCATAAAGGTAACTCTAAAATATAGGAGTAGTGAAATAGTGACACTAAAAACATGAGTTTCATAAATTTATGTTGAAGCTTTATAAATGTATTCTGGACTTATGTAAATTTCACTCATATAACCTAAAGGCTATATAAAATTTAATTCTTAAAAATATATTTAGAAAGGTAATTTCATTTCCATGTAAGGGTCATGCTTTTTGAGACCTTTATATTTCTATAATATTATTTCTAAAGAAAAAAATCTTGTGATATTACTGTTATGATCTTCATGGATTAAATATCATGATCAATCGAATGGATCATGATCATATATACTTAAAATAAAATCATCAAAATATAGGTGATGCATTGATATTAAATAATATATGAAGTTTTTGTGTCTAAAATGGGCTTCACTTCAATGAAATGGAGGCCACACTATAAAGAGTAATTAAATGAACAAGAAAATTCTTTAAGGGGTATTCCTATGGCCACATTTGTGGGAGTTTTAGAAATAAATACCACCTATAAGAAACAATTAGTGAACTATGTTGTGGAGGTGGTCATGGTGTATTAAATAAGAGAAGCATCTTGGATCAAAATGAAATAATCTACACTTTATTCCATTACTGAGGACCATTTTAAGATGTCTTATTATTGATAATGTCTAAAGAAGTGTGTTGATTATACGTCTTTATCATATTGTATGAATATATCATACAACTTTTAGTGTGAGCATCAGATATTCTTGTATGACTTTAATGTTGATTTTAAGACTTTAGTTCATATGTCTTTGTGATCTAGCATCAGTCTTTATAACGTCCCAGAATTTTAGGAAGCATGTAATTTGCATAAACTATATGTTTATAATTCTATTTTTTATCAAGGAATTGAAATATATTATTTAATAAGTCATACAAAATAGTAATTCAACTAATAACACTTTATTAATTTATAGTAAAGTTTTATAAAAAAATCACATCAAACTAAGTATTACACACCATAAATTATTATTCTCCATGGATTATTACATCCTTTAAGAGTGCATAAATTTAAAGCAAAAAATAAATATATAAGAATAAAATCTTCAACACTAGAAAATATCTGGATTATATCCACCCTTGAGGATTGCCAATAGACAAATAAGATATAAAACGTAGAAGAACATCATGGAAGAAGAAAGAATGTTGTGATATCTAAATGAAAACTATGAAAATTAAAAGTGTGACATAAGAAGTGATAATGAAATGAATGGTTCTAGCACATCTATATATATGAATGAAATGTGGCCACTATAAATATGTTCATAAAAAATATGGACATTAGAAATATGGTCATTGATAATATGGTCATTATATATACATGTATCTAATAGATATAATGATTGTTTGTATTTGAAGTTGTAAATTTTCAATAAGATAACACATAATGAAATAAAATTATAATATTAAAATATTGTAAATATATATATGTGTGTGTGTGTATTACATATTGATATCATCATTATTATTATTATTAAAATATTATATGATGTAGTTATAAAATTCAAATAAATATTTTAATATAAATGGACCAGTAAAATTCAAATTTAGAATACAATTAATTAATTTTAATGGTATTTTATTAAATCGTATTTAATATAAATGTAATTATTTTTCAAAGAACTATTTTTTCAAGTGTCTTATATTTTACCCCAACAAATTAAATAGAAATTTTTTAAAATACTACAATATATGAACTCATATATTAATATTATTTAAATCAGAAATTACTAAGATATCAACAATACTATATGTTTAAAAACATCATTTTTCAATAAAATATGTCTTTCATTATATTATTTATATTCATTTAAAAGGTAAATTTATAAATTTTATAATATAAATTTTAAAAAATCAACATCATTTTTTGAATTACAATAATAATATTATATTAGTATTTTTTTAGTATTTTTTGAAATTGTTAATTTCTAGGTGAATAGTGAAAATACCATTTTACCAAAACTGTAATTATAGCATCCCGGGTATTTATATAATAAAACTTTTTCATATATTTGAATATTAACGAATAAGATATTAATTTTATGTTAAATAGGATGCTTTGTCTAATAGTGTACTTGATACGCAACAATAGGTTTCTTGAAAATCTTACATTGCACACAACATTGAGTTATACTGAAATATAATACAATAATATTATTATTATTTTAAATAAAAGTTAACACCTAACTATTCTAATGGAAGGAATGAAAAGAAATAAATATAATATGATTATACATGTTTTTTAAATATTTTACTTCTATAAATGAAACTTATAAAGAATGATTTTATTAAACCTACGATACATACATGATATAAATATAATACTAGTATTATAATATACATTTATATCATTTTATTATTATTCTTCTAGTATAAAAAAGAAATGAAAGTAGCATTCATGCATAGGTATGACCTACCATCTCCATGAATGGTGCATTTCATTTCTTATCTCCAAATTTTATAGACTATTAGAAATACATATATACAAGATATATATGATATTTAAATCATGAATATCATTCTTGAGATTATTTAATTTTGACTACATGTATAATTTATATCAAAACAAGTTCATTTTCAACTCAATTATCGAATATCGATAAAAAAATGATATTAACTTAAATAATTATGTAATTTTTATAATGTGGTAATAAGTGATATAAAAGAAATGATAAAATTTCAAATTGTTCTAAAGAAAGTATTAATTAACTTAAGTTTATTATTTAGTAAAAACAAGGAACATACATGATGATTCATACTTAAGGTAAGGGACTTCTTCTCAATATCATTTCATTGAGAAATTTTTTTTTGATAATATGCACCTTCTTCTTTTATATAGTGTATAATAAACCCCTTTAAATTTTAATTTCATTCAAAGGGAATCTTTATTCAATGAAGAATTTTACTAAATGAAAAAAAGAATGTTTTAAATGTATGTGGCGGCAATGACCTCTCCACCACTGTAATAGTTATTTTATATTTGCCTTCCTCTATAAGCCTTAATGCTTTTTTAGGAAAAGAAATCCCTTATTCACTTTTTTGGTGTTTTGTGTTTAAAATAGTTTTTGAAATGGATTTAATATTTCAATATCTTGAATTCATTTCTTGTGATTGAAAATGAAATGTTATTAGTAAAATATTGATATTTGAAATATTTTATGTAATGATACTTGGACATTTGATGGGTGGTTACGTGATAAACCAAAGATGGGTGGTAACGTGATAAACCAAAATATGGGTGGTCCCATGATAAACCAAGGATGGGTGGTTACGTTATAACCTCTAATGCATTGGGTATGAAAGTCATTCGTATGGCTATTCCATTTAGTGATATGTGTTAAAGTCAAATGTATGGTTGTTCCATTTAAGTATGTTTATCTAATAAGTTACTTTTATATGTTATATGTTTCTTTCTAGGGGCTTTAGTTTAATCTGTTGGTTACAAAAAGGGAAAGGAATGATCTTATATTTAGTGAAGTATATTTACTACTTTATAAAGGTGAAATGTATTACTTTATGATAAAGTATTCATGGTTTTCAGGTTATCCCAAGACTAACAATTTTATCTATTTATGTATCCCTTAATGATATTTTTATTCTCATCCCAAGTTTTAATTTTTTTTCAAAGGACATAAAGAAGAATAGAGTCAAGTATGGGATCAAGGAAAAGTTATGTTGTTAAAACGTGAAATGATGTCATGTTTCTTTTTAAAGAGTTTTTGTTTTATAAAAAAATGGACAGTGAGTAGAATTGTCTACTTGTAATATTCAAGCTATTATGTATAATTTATGACCTAATTCCCTAAATTTATAAACCTGAAAAGATCCTCGATGTGAATTAATGTAAAATTATTGACTTAACTCAATATTAAGTAATGTATAATGATGGGGCCTTATAGTTGTTATCAAAGGGAGGTTTAGATAACATTAAGAGTTAGAATATTGTTAGTAGAATATCTATAAAAGATTTTAACTTTATGGTCAAATTGAAATGATATAGAATTTGAATATTACCACATTTATTCATCTAAGATTTGTTTTTTCGGAATGGTTTTCTGTAGAGGAAACAGGTCAGTTGTGCTGGGAAAGTATACGAGGGGAAATAACCTTCCAAATCAACATCTTGAGATGGTTGGAAATAGAAATGAATAGTTTGTGTCAGTGATTTCATAGTTGAATCAGGTAATAAATAGTGTTTGTGTCCACCCACGAGATTAACTAGACCAACTACATAGGCATATGTCGATCGTAGAGCATTTCATGAGGCAATGTCCCCCATCATTCAAAGGATCATCTCACCCTGTGCAAGTTGAAAGGTTGATTAAATAATTGGAAATGATTTTGGATATAATGGGTTGTTCGGACACTTAAAATGTTAGTCTTGTTGTTTATCGTTTTGAATATGAATCCAATTAGTGGTGTTCAATGATTAAAAATATCAAAGGAATTGAAGAGATTGATGCCATGGAATTGGATGAATTTAAGAATATCTTCCTTGAGAAATATTTTCCTAAGGTTGTTTGAATTATGATGGAAAATCAATTCTTGGAATTGAGACAAAAGGAGGAAGATTATGCGGCTGCATATGAATAAACTTTCACCTGTTAGTCAAGGTATGTTCGAAATTTTATCCGGGATATTGATAGTAAGATAAATCAGTTTTACTCAGGGTTGAAGTCAAAATATTGAAGGTTGTTAGAATCATATAAGTTAACAAGCTATGAGAGACTTGTATGATGTGTTGAGAAAGTAGAAATGGTTTTTTCTAATGAGAATGTATTCTATGAGAAAAAACAAAAGAAGCGATCAAGTTGGAATGCAATGGGAAATAATTCATCAAAGAGGCCTGGAGGTAAGAAAACCAAATTTCGAACTTGTGAGAAGTGTGGTAAAAATATTCATGGAGAATGTCTCTCAAATTTTATAAATTGATTCTGATGTGGTAAGATTATTCATATTTCTCGTAACTGTAAGGAAGATGATTAGGTACGTAATGAAAAACCAACTGTATGATGATTTTGTTGCAATGAGTTAGGAAATTATGCCAATGTGTTTCCAAAGTTGATTTCCCAGGGTGGAAATGTAACACCCCGAGATTTTATGAGAAATATTCTTTTTAATTTTATTAATTTCTTGGGTTGTACGCTACACCAAAAGGAGCTTGCACAGCACGCATCCTTGACATTCCTTTCATTAAACACAATCGCGACCTTCCTCGATAGCGTGTGCAGTACGCAATACCGAGTTTCACTAAACAACGATATGCTATTAAAATATTATTAAAACTAGCCGTTATGAATAGTAATAACCACTTTTTGAAATTTTTTAAATTTTATTTTTCAAAATGGACTTAATTTTTGGATTCGGAATATCGAAATTAGCTTAGGGTGAAATTTTGGTACTTTTCGGATAACTTTCATATTCTGATGAATAGTGAATATTACTAAATTTTAATTAAAAACAACTTTTTTAATAGAAATAATTAATATTGATTATTTATTAATTTGAGTGGTTTTAAAGTATATTTAGAATATATTTTTACAATTTAATACAATTTTGGTCATTGGATGTAATTTCACATTTAAACCAGTTATAAACAAGTGTCAATCTTTTGATAGTTATTATCTCTTAAAAACACGTTATTTGTTTTGACAACGGGAATCAATTTTTAAATTAGTTAATGTAATTGATATGTTTTTAATTTGAAAAAATAGACATCATTTTTGAATTCATAATATCAAATATAGCTTAGGACTAATTTTTGGTATTTTTCTGGAAACATTCATTTTTTGATGAATAGTGAAACCACTAAGAGGTAGTTAAAAAATGAATTTTTTCATAAAACATAATTTTACCGCTTCTGTGAGTGGAATTTCAAAAATCCGAGAGACACGGTTGATGTTAGTAAGTAAAATATGGTTCAATGAGATGAAAATAATTTTTGGTGAATAGTAACTTTTTACTTTTTTTTACAACGGTTAAAAGTAAATAGGGTAATTAAGGGTAAAAATGTTATTATTATTACCCTAACACATGTCATAATTCTATTGGATAAGTGTAATTCAACCAAAAACAACCTTAGGAATAAAATATGATCATTTAGTCCCACTTAGATTACATTAGGACATTTATTATTAATTTATTTATAGAAGGGTTAAAATAGTTAAAATCAATGTTTAATAAGTAAATCATTTTTAATATAGGGTTATACATAAGATAAATTCGATTTTAAATATTAATTATAAATCTAATATAAGTTCCTAAATAATTATATTTTATTTAAAAAATTTAGACATTAAATAAATTAATTTATTTATGACACAATGATGATGCAGTAATTACCATAATAGTGAACAATTAGAATAGTTGATACTATAAATACCCAAATAAATATAATTTGATACTTTTTATGAATTACACTAATTTTATAGGTTAATATGACATGTTAGTATTGATTTAATTAACTGTTTTCGAAATAATCATTCTGTTATGAGTTTCACAAAAATCAATTACCAAATAGTGTCAAAATTGACATAAAATAGTTTTTAAAACAAATTTTATATTATTAATTGTTATTTTTTTCCTAAAAATATAAGATTCGGCCAAATGACTTATATAAGGTTATATATATTAATAATAAACAACTTGGGGTTCGTTTGTCTTGATATAGTTAGTTTATTAACCTTATTGTGTAAGAAAACAAGAAGACATGGTAAAAGTAAAATTATCTAACTTAAAGTTAAATATAAATGATAAGGTTAAAATAGGAACCTAAACTAGTATAAATTCTATTGGATGATATTATTTCGACCCATCCCCACCTTAGCTTCGAAATAAATCAATTTGGAGCTATTTAAAACCAAATTTGGCTTTATAATAAAATAATATTTTTAGTTATTCCAAAGGTGCCCCTCTCCTCCCTTATAAAAGGGCACCCCCTCCCTCTCTTCCTCACACCACTTTGAGCCTTAAATCTCGGCCAACCTCTGTCAAATTCTCTTCTCCACTTCCCTAGAAACATCCTAGAGGTTCTGGTCTTCCTCAAAGACCAATTTTAGTGACCTAAGAGGAGGTCTCAAAGAGCCGCTTCAAAGAAGAGGTAATTTCCGTTACCGATTCTTTCACCTTTATTTCTTCTTCCACTTCTTTTTCTTAGGTTGTTTCATTATGAAGTAAAAACATAAGTATCAATAATATACTGATATGTTATTATAAGTATGGAACAACCCTATTTCACCATCTATCCATCCTACAGAAAACGAAATCACCGCGCGTGCGTACGTACGGAATATCGTCTCCACGCTGTGGTGAAATCTATTTTCCACCACCACCTTAATTGGATGGGTATAATGGTGTAAATAATAACTATATATGAATACTTTAAAGTGATATTGATTCTGAAATAGTATACATACACTCCAATACAGTCCCACGACCATGATAACGATATCATCGCTCGTGCGTACGTACGGACTACCGTCTCCACGACACGATGAGATTCATTCTCCACTTTAACCATTCATGAATGATTATAAAGTATATATAATAAGTAATCATGAAATATATGACATAATAATGATACTGGATTTATGTGTATATATATGTATGTCATCTACTTAATTCCATTCAACTCAATAAGGAAACAAAAACAGCGTTCATGCGTACGTACGGCCTACCGTCTCCATGAACGGTGTATTTCTTTCCATTTACTGATTTATTATATATATGTATATTCTGAATATATATTTTATATAAATCATGTTTTATATTCTGTAATTATGTAATCCTGATCTAAGTAATCATATGAATAATTACAAGTCAAAACACGGACGACAAATGAAACAATTTTACCCAAAACGCTCTTTAACATGGAATTTAGAAAAGAACGGGTAATATAAAGTCATAAGTGAAGCATATATGATATCATAACAATGATTATGATTCTGGAATAAGTCAATGACATTATTTAAATCATTATGCAGGAGGTTCGGACAGTTACGAAGCAAATCAGACCTAAGGTAAGGGAAATATCACAATCTCATTTTTATCCGAGATTGTTTATACTTTGGAATTTACTAGGGTGTATTTTATCATCCACATCCATGTTTCCTCAATATGTAATGTTATTTCCATCCACCTACAATTGTTTAAATCCTATTTTACCCTTTGGTGAGTTTTTAGTAAAAGATATGAAAGGAATCTTTTGTCCTTTTTCGTACGAGATACTTTTTGACTTTTCCGACAAAAGTACGAGAAGAATGTTTTTTTAACTTATACGACATGAATGGATTTTTAAAACATTATTTCCAAGAAGCTTCCTTTAAAAGTTTTCATGTTTATTTTTAATAAACTTCTTTTAGTTTAAAATTGTATGACATGTTAAGAAAGGAAAAGTGTTTTTGAAGTATAAAGGATATTTTCCTCAAGAATGGAGTTCAAGTGTTTTATCAAAATTATTTTCCATCTAAGATAAAATAGGGTTCTATTTGAATACCTATTATTACATTGATTTAATTATTTTGTGATGGAATTATTTTCATGAATTCCTTTATCTTATATGAATTGTTTTATGATGTCATGTTGTTTAAGAATCCCATTTTTATTAAATGGGTTATGGAATGATGTATGATTTATGATTTTGTGGCACACATAAGAATGGTATCATTATGAGATGGGTGGGACATATATCTCCCTCCAATGCATTGGGTAAAGATTTTATATCTCATGAGATAGACATGGCTGGAATGGTAGGTTATACCGGTTCAGTGAAACAGGACTGAAATGAGGAGTGAACTCGGTTCAGAAAGGGACTTTTTCCACTAAGATAGTATTGGCAATGAGTCTTGACTAATAAGAAATGATTCTCTATGATTATGTGTGTTTGCCACAAAGTTTCATGTTTTAAGTTATGATTATTGGGATTACATTCCACTACTATGATTTATCTCCTGTTATGATATTATGATCTCTTTTGCAGGTTAAGATTTCCAAAATGTTATGTTCTTATGAATATGATGTGATTAATATTTCTTTTTTTTACCCTTACTGAGCATTTGAGCTCACCCTTTTATGTTTTCTTTTCCCCGGGATATAAAGAAAGCTTTTAGGTAAAAAAATGAAGATCTTTATGTGAGATGTTGAAGATCTTTCACCACGATTAGAAGATTATATTCCGAGTTTCCAAAGACACTAAACTATTACGGTCCTTGTGTGTGTGTTTTTGTTATGTACTAAGTATTCCGCAAATGTAATGTAATGTCCATGTATGTTAAGCTCCGGGTCTCTACAGTTGGTATCAGAAGAAAGTTTTAGTCAACCTTTGGAAACTAGGATACGAAAACGTTAGTGAGATCCCTAGAGATATTTCTAAGGTATGTCTAGGGATGTCCCTAAGGATAAGTATACATATAGGATATAGTCCTAGAACTACGATAACGATCTTAGAATTTAACCTAAGATGTTAGATATTGAAGGTACTCCCCCTTTATTATATTGTTTTCCCTAGCGTGATTTTTACCTCTCACGCTATTCTTTTTGGGTTTTAGACGATGGCTGGAACCCGAAGGAACCGTGTTGATCAATATAATGGACAATGCAATGATTTTCCTCCTGAACAAACAAATGTTATGGGAGATGGAGTGAAAAATATTATTGCTATACTTACACAAGCTATGAATAATTCTGGACTTCCAAATGAGCAGAGAAGGGAAAAACATTCTATTGAGTCCTTCATGAGGCAACGTCCACATTCTTTCAGTGGGTCTTCTGATCCACTTGTTTCTGAACAATGGATCAGTACCACTGAAAAGATATTTTCAGTTCTGCAATGTTCTGAACATGATAAAGTCATCTTATTAGTATATCGTTTGGAAGGTGAAGCTGATCAATGGTGGAATCTTATCAAAAATACGAGGCAAATGGATGAAATTGAGTCCATAGAATGGGACGAGTTCAAGAACTTATTTTTCAATAAGTACTTCCCTCGTATTCTTCGAACAAAGATGGAGAAGGAGTTTCTTGAACTAATGAAAAAGGATGATGAATCTATTGGTATATACGAAGAAAATTTTACAAGGCTTGCAAGGTATGCATCTGGATTTATCATGCAACCTGAAATTAAAGTCGATCGATTCTTTAGTGGCATAAAACCAAATCTTCCAAGGGAATTAGATATAAGAGACTTTAGTAGCTATGAAGAAATTGTGCGTTGTGCTATCAAGGTAGAAATGGAAGTTGGTGTTACTTATCCATCTCATAGTTTTGACAAGAAATGAAAGATGGAGTTCAAGGAGAAATCTCAGAATAATGGTGAAAAGAAGATGAATGTTTCCTTTTTCTCAAAGTGTGGAAAGAAGCATAGTGGAGATTGTCTTAAAGGGACAAGTAAATGTTTCAAATGTGGAAAGGAAGGTCATCGGGCATTTGAATGCCGCAATGATGGGAAGAAGATGACTAATGATGCAAACAAAGGAAGGGATACACATAATGAACCTACTACACTTCAATGCTTCAAGTGCAAAGAAATGGGGCATTATGAAAATAAATTCCCTAATCCAAGGGTTAGTGATGATCAACATGAGCAACCACTTAAGGAAAAGGACAAAGGGAAGTCGCATGCGATCACTATTGGCGATGTTGAATATGACAAAAATGTGGTGGAATGATTAAGTGTTTATGTAATGGGATTCCAAAATAATGTTGTATATAGTATCGTGGAATATTGGAATATTTATGTATTGGTATATTGTAGTTTTCAATGGTACTAGTAACCATGGAATGTGATTGATATATTTTTGGAAAAAAAGATGATATGTGCATAATGAAAGGAAAACGAGAAAATGAAATGTTTGACCGTATTCATGAGCTCATTACTGATATAAGGAGAAGGTTATATCATGGTTTGAGTATATAGAATTTTTGGATTTTGGTATGTGGAAAGAGTTAAATTTTGACTCCATTCATGATTTCACTAAGGTTCAATGGGTATACATTCTTCAAGAGAATACATGATTAAGGTATTCACATGTTTGTAATCTGACCGATAAGACATATCTTATGATATATGGGGATCAACGGTGGTATTAAATATCTAGTAATCATTTTCACTATATTATGAGAGTGAACTGCAGTATTATGGATAAGCCGAAAGATTGGAATGGATTATGTTGGACATAAGTTAGTATTGTTTAAGGATAGAATTTTTTCGATATTATTGATGGGATGTTATAGTAATATAGTTTTAGAAAAAGGACAACCTGCAGTACGGGCGATAGTCCATCGTGTCGGACAAGGCTGTGGGAATCGAACCCACAACCGAAGTGCGATTGGCCTTTATCGCCTACCACTGGCCTACAGGAAGTCCCTGTTTAGTAGAAAATAGTTTTATTATATTAAGAAGTATGATATATGAAGTATAAGTCCATTTTAGGAACCATATATGATTAATCTCACTATAGATGGACTTATGTATTTTTTGATAACTTTTCTAACCTTTTGTTTGAGACAGATGGAATGACCCATCATTCTATCACATGATCTGCTAACACATTATGAATGACAAATTCAACTTCATTTCATTAAGAGATGAAGTGGAAATTGTCCAACGGTGAGACTATACCTAAATCACGAAATTATTTCATCTAATTTCAATTTCATCAACTTTAAGGAAACGATCTTCAAAACCAAAAATGTTGTCCTAGTGCTCTTATATCTGATGAATCAGATGGTACCTTAGATCGTCACAAATTTATGGCTTTGTGATTGCTGGCTTTTCCATAGCCATGTTCTCTACCACTCTCTATCAGAACATGATGGTTAGATTTCTCTTCCATATCCATATTTTCACCTATGTGGAAACCCAGTGATTAGTTTATTTGGATAACCGTTACGTTTCATACTTTTGTTTTTAAAGATTGGTTTTGTTATTCTTTTTTATGATGTGGGTTTCTATTAAGGAAACTTTCGAGTAGTAAACCATTTATAACCCCGACGAATTTCGAGGGAGAAATTCATTTTAAGGGGGGTAGAATGTAACACCCCAAGATTTTATGAAAAATATTCTTTTTAATTTCATTAATGTCTTGTGTTGTACGCTACAACGAAAAGAGCTTGCACAAAACACATCCTTGAATTGCCTTGCATTAAACGCAATCGCGACCTTCCTCGATAGCGTGTGCAGTACGCAATACTGAGTTTCACTAAACAATGATATGCTATTAAAATATTATTAAAACTAGCTGTTATGAATAGTAATAACCACTTTTTGAAATTTTGTAAATTTTATTTTTCAAAATGGACTTAATTTTTGGATTCGGAATATCGAAATTAGCTTAAGGTGAAATTTTGGTACTTTTCGGATAACTTTCATATTCTGATGAATAGTGAAAATTACTAAATTTTAATTAAAAACAACTTTTTAATAGAAATAATTAATAGTGATAAATTATTAATTTAAGTGGTTTTAAAGTATATTTAGAAAATATTTTTAAAATTTAATACATTGTTGGTCATTGGATGTAATTTCACATTTAAACCAGTTATAAACAAGTGTCAATCTTTTGATAGTTATTATCTCTTAAAAACACGCTATTTGTTTTGACGACGGGAATTAATTTTTCAATTAGTTAATGTAACTGATATGTTTTGAATTTGATAAAATAGACATCATTTTTGAATTCATAATATCAAATATAGCTTAGGCCTAATTTTTGGTATTTTTCTGGAAACTTTCATTTTTTTGATGAATAGTGAAACCACTAAGTGGTAGTTAAAAAAAATGAATTTTTCATAAAACATAATTTTACCGCTTCTGTGAGTGGAATTTCAAAAATAAAAGAGACACGGTTGATTTTTGTAAATAAAATGTGGTTCAATGAGATGAAAATAATTTTTTATGAATAGTAACTTTTTACTTTTTTTTACCACGGTTAAAAGTAAATAGGGTAATTAAGGGTAAAAATGTTATTATTATTACCCTCACACGTGTCCTAATTCTATTGGATAAGTTTAATTGGACCAAAAACAACCTTAGGAATAAAATATGATCATTTAGGCCCACTTATATTAGATTGGGACATTTATTATTAATTTATTTAAAGAAACGTTAAAATAGTTAAAATCAATGTTTAATAAGTAAACCATTTTTAATATAGGGTTATAAATAAGATAAATTCGATTGTAAATATTCATTAGAAATCTAATAATATTTCATACATAATTATATTTTATTTATAATTTTTATACATTAAATAAATTAATTTATTTTTGACACAATGATGATGCAGTAATTACCATAATAGTGAAAAATTAGAATAATTGATATTATAAATACCCAAATAAATATAATTTGAGACTTTTTATGAATTAAACTAATTTTATAGGTTAATATGACATGTTATTATGGATTTAATTAACTTTTTTCGAACTAATCATTCTGTTATGATTTTTACAAAAATCAATTACTAAATAGTGTCAAAATTGACATAAAATAGTTTTTAAAACAAATATTTTATTATTAATTGTTATTTTAGTCCTAAAAATATAACATTCGGCCAAATGACTTAGCTAAGGTTATATATATTAATAATAAACAAATTGGGGTTATTTTGGCTTCATATATAAAGTTTATTAACCTTATAGTGTAAGAAAACAAGAAGACACGGTGAAAGTAAAATTATCTAACTTAAAGTTAAATATAAATGATAAGGTTAAAATAGGAACCTAAACTTATCTAAATTCTATTGTATGAGATTATTTGGACCCATACCCACCTTATCTTCGAAATAAATCAATTTTGAGCTATTTAAAACCGAATTTGGCTTTATAATAAAATAATATGTTTTGTTATTCCAAAGGTGCACCTCTCCTCCCTTATAAAAGGGAACCCCCTCCCTCTCTTCCTCACACCACTTTTAGCCTTCAAGCTCGGACAAACTCTGCCAAATTCTCTTTTCCACTTCCCTAGAAACATCCTTGAGGTTCTAGTATTCTTCAAAGACCAATTTTAGTGCCCTAAGAGGAGGTCTCAAAGAGGCGCTTCAAAGAAGAGGTAATTTCCGTTACCGATTCATTCACCTTTATTTCTTCTTCCACTTCTTCTTCTTAGATTGTTTCATTATGAAGTAATAACATCAATATCAATAATATAACGATATGTTATTATAAGTTTGAAACAACCCTATTTCTCCATCTATCCATCCTACGGAAAAAGAAATCACCGCGCGTGAGTACGTACGGAATACCGTCTCCACACCGTGGTGAAATCTATTTTCCACCACCACCTTACTTGGATGGGTATAATGGTGTAAATAATAGCTATATATGAATAATTTAAAGTTATATTGATTCTGAAATAGTATAAATACACTCCAATAGAGTCCCACGATCATGAGAACGATATCATCGCTTGTGCGTACGTACGGACTACCGTCTCCACGACGCGATGAGATTCATTCTCCACTTTAACCATTCATGAATGATTATAAAGTATATATAATAAGTAATCATGAAATATATGACATAATAATGATACTGGATTTATGTGTATATATATGTATGTCATCTACTTAATTCCATTCAACTCAATAAGGAAACGAAAACAGTGTTCATGCGTACGTACGGCCTACCGTCTCCATGAACGGTGTATTTCTTTCCATTTCCTGATTTATTATATATATGTATATTCTGAATATATATTTTATATAAATCATGTTTTATATTCTGGAATTAAGTAATCATTATCTAAGTAATCATATGAATAATTACAAGTCAAAACACGGATGACAAATGAAATAATTTTACCCAAAATGCTCTTTAACATGGAATTTACAAAAGAACGGGTAATATAAAGTCATAAGTGAACCATATATGATATCATAACAATGAGTATGATTCTGGAATAATCCAATGACATTATTTAAATCATTATACAGGAGGTTCGGACACTTATGAAGCAAATCGGACCTAAGGTAAGGGAAATATCACAATCTTATTTTTATCTGAGATTGTTTATACTTTGGAATTTACTGGGGTGTATTTTATCATCCACATACATGTTTCATCAATATTTAATGTTATTTCCATCCACCTACAATTTTTTAAATCCAATTTTACCCTTCGGTGAGTTTTTAGTAAAAGATATGAAAGGAATCTTTTATCGTTTTTCGTATGAGGTACTTTTTGACTTTTCCGACAAAAGTACGAGAAGAATGTTTTTTTAACTTATACGGCATGAATGGATTTTTAAAAAATTATTTCCAAGAAGCTTCCTTTACAAGTTTTCATGTTTATTTTTAATCAACTTCTTTTAGTTTAAAATTGTATGACATGTTAAGAAAGGAAAAGTGTTTTTGAAGTAGAAAGGATATTTTCTTCAAGAATGGAGTTCAAGTGTTTTATCAAAATTATTTTCCATCTAAGATAAAATAGGGTTCTGTTTCTATCCCTATTATTACATTGATTTGATTATTTTGTGATGGAATTATTTTTATGAATTCCTTTATCTTATATGAATTTTTTTATGATGTCATGTAGTTTAAGAATCCCATATTTATTACATGGGTTATGCAATGATGTATGATTTATGATTCTGTGGCACACATAAGAATGGTATCATTATGAGATGGGTGGGACCTATATCTCACTCAAATGCATTGGGTAAAGATTTTATATCTCATTAGATAGACATGGTTGGAACGGTAGGTTATACCGGTTCAGTGATACAGGACTGAAACGAGGATTGAACTCGGTTCAGAAAGGGACTTTGTCCACTAAGATAGTCTTGGCAATGAGTCTTGACTAATAAGAAATGATTCTCTATGATTATGTGTATATGACACAAAGTTTCATGTTTTAAGTTATGATTATTGGGATTACATTTCACTACTATGATTTATCCCATGTTATGATATTATGATCTCTTTTACATGTTAAGATTTCTAAAATGTTATGTTCTAATGAATATGATGTGATTAATAATTCTTTTGTTTACCCTTACTGATCATTTGAGCTCACCCTTTTATGTTTTCTTTTCCCCAGGATATAAAGAAAGGTTTTATGTAAAAAAATGGAAGATCTTTATGAGAGATGTTGAAGATCTTTCACCACGATTAGAATATTATATTCTGATTTTCCAAAGACACTAAACTATTATGGTCCTTGTGTGTGTGTTTTTGTTATGTACTAAGTATTCCGCAAAAGTAATGTAATTTCCATGTACGTTAAGCTTCAGGTCTCTACAAGAAACCAGTTAAATCAAAATTATAAGGGAATGGAAAAATCATTTTCAACAACTATGATTGATGTGGGACCCTTAAATGAAGTGGTGAGAGGTATGTTACATATTTATTCAAAATATGCTAATACTCTATTTGACTCTGGATCGTCCTGTTCATTCATTTCCAAGATCTTTGAAAGTAAATTAGATATAGAACCTAATGAATGTGATATAGATCTCTTGGTAAAAACTCTAGGTGGTAGTATTAAAGCAACCCAGACTTATAGTAATCTTCTTATTATCCTTAGCGAGATAGTATTTCCTGCAAATCTCGTTGAACTTTCCATAGTGGAATTTGATATCATTTTGGGTATGGATTGGATTTTAGTTTATCATGACAAAATAGATTATATAGCCAAGAATGTTTTATTAAATGGTTTCATACCTTTGATATAATAATAAGAAGCTGAAATATTGATTAAAGATAGTATCGAATGTTATCAGGATGATGTTGTTGAAAAGAAAAAATAGTTTTGATCGGTGACATTCCAATGGTGAATGAATTCATATATGTATATCTTGATGAATTGTCTGGTATTTTTCCCAATCAGGGGGTTGAATTAACTATTGATTTTGTGACTTATAAAAAACTTATTTCTAAACCCCCTTATCAAATGTCTCAAGTAGAACTGGTGTAATTAAAAAATCAGTTGCAAGAATTACTTGAAAAAAAATTTCATTCGACCTATCACTTCACCCTGGGGTGCCTAGTTTTATTTGTTAAAAAGAAAGATGGTTATATGGGACTACGTATTGATTATAGATCCCTGAATAACATAACTATTATGAATAATTATTTTTTGCCTCATATCGATGATTTTTTTTAATGTTCTTGGGAGATCAGTATTTTCTGAAGATTAATTTGACGTCTGGGTACCATTAGCTAAAGGTGAAGGAGGATGATATTACAAAGATGGATTTCCATATGAGTTATGGAAATTATGATTTTTTTAGTTATGCCCTTTGGGTTATCTAATTCACCTACTATATTTATGAATCTCACTAATAGAGTCTTTCATCAGTTTGTGGTTGTTTTTATAGATGATATTTTGGTATATTCTAATATTCGAGAGAAACATGAAAGTCACTTAAGGATTGTTTTAAAAACCTTAAAAGAAAATAAAATATATGGAATTTTTAGTAAGTGGGATTTTTTTTGCAAAAAAAAATCTTTCCTTGGTCATATTGTTTATAAATATGGAATAATTGTTGACACTTCTAAAAATATATGTTAAAGAGTGGCCAAGACCTACCAATATAACAGAGATTCACAGTTATATTGGAATAGCAGGTTATTACCGAAGGTTTGTTGAACACTTTTCTTAGTTATCAAGCACAGTAACTAAGATAACACGTAAGGGAGTTAAGTTCATCTGGAAAGAATAATATGATGATTGTTTTCAAGAACTGAAAATAACATTGGTAAATGCTCCAGTTTTGGCCTTACCCTCTAGAAATAGTGAATTTGTTATCTATAGTGATGCATCATTGAAAGTACTTGCATGTGTCCTGATGCATAATGATCAGGTAATTACTTATGCTTCATGTTAGTTGAAACCTCATGAGCTAAATTACCCTACACATTATTTCAAATTAGTTGTTGTTGATTTTGCATTAAATTTTTTGAGGCATCATTTGTATGGCATAAAGTGTGAAATATATACTGATCACAAAAGTTTGAAGTATATATTCACATAGAAAGTATTAAACATGAGATATAGGATATGTCTAGAATTAATCAAGGATTATGATTTCACAATCCATTACCATCTGAGAAAGGAAAATAAATTGGTTGATGCTTTGAGTCGAAAGAGTAATACTAAATTAACCATGCTATGTTTGGAACGAGGTTATTTGGTTTCTGATTTGATAAATTTTGGATTGGAAGTTTTTGGTGCATAAAATTCCTCTGTTTTGTTTCAAGGGGTAGTGAAATCATCTCTATTAGAAATAATTAAGTAAGTGCAGAAAGAAAACAGTGAGTTATAGGAAAAGATAGATTGTTTTAGAAGGGTAAGTTACCTAAATTTAACTTTGATAAAGATTATATTTTGAGGTTTGGAAAGAGATTATGTGTGCCTTTTGATTAACATTTGAAGAAAAATTTGTTATGTGAAGCTCATAGTTCTCTATTTTAAGTTCATCCTGGCAGTAAAAAGATGTACAGAGATCTTCATGAGTATTTTTTGTAAGATGGAATGAAAATAGATATTGCTCACTTCACTGTGAAGTGTTTGATTTGTCAATAGGTTATTGTATAGTGACATTTTCCTAAAGGTATGCCTCATAATTTTCCAGTGCCAGAGTAGAAATGGTAAAATGTGTCCATGTATTTCATAGTGGGGTTACCAAAAACATCTCGAGGTAATAATGCAATCTGGGTTACTATTGATCGATTTACTAAATCTGCTCATTTTCATCCAATTTGATATACTATGTCTCTAGGTAAACTTTCTCGATTGTATATTAAATAGATATCCAGGTTACATGGAGTTCACCTATCCATTTTATTTTCTTGTGATCCAAGGTTCACTTGAAACTTTTGGAAATGCCTTCAGAAGTCATTTGGAACTAAATTAAATTTTAGTATAGATTTTCATCCTCAATTAGATGGGCAGTTAGAACGAACAATTCAGACCTCGGAGGATATACTTTGTACTTGTTCAATGGATTACTAGGGATGTTAGGATCAATATATTTTTTTGGTGGAGATTTCTTATAATAACAGTTTTCATTCCAGTAGACCAATGGAATCATTTGAGGCATTATATTCAAAGCTATGTCAAGTTCCATCTTTTTGGGATGAAGTGGGTGAAAGAAAGTTGATAGGACCAAAATTGGTAAAAGAGATAGCAGAAAAAGTTTAGTTGATTCAGAAGCACAAGAGGACAGTAAAGAGGAGGCATAAAGGTTATGTGAATAAACTAAGGAAGTATCTTTCTTTTGAGGTAGGTGATCATGTATTTCTCAACGTTTCTTTATGGAAAAGTTTTATGCATTTTGATAAAAAGGGAAAACTGAGTTCAAGGTTCATTGGACCTTATGAAATCCTGGAAATTTGGATCAGTTTCCTATAGGGTGGCTTTACCTCCAAATTTATCCGAGGTACACAATTTTTTTCATGTGTTAATTTTGAGAAATTATATACTAGTTCCATCTCATATTTTGATTCCAGAGCTATTTTAGTTGGAAGATAATCTTTGTTATGAGGAAAACCCAGTACAAGTTCTTGACTGCAGAGAGAAAGTGTTGCAGAATAGGGTGATTAATTAAGTAAATTTGTTGTGGAAAATCCATATGGTTTAAGAGGAAATGTGGAAATCTGCAAATAATATGAGGGATAAACACCCTCCCTTATTTCATAAGTAAACAAAATTATAGGGACGCAATTTCCAAAAGGGGGGAATGATGTAGTATGTCACGAACCGAATCTGGTCACCACCAAACCCTACCCCAAACCCAACCCATGACAAGGCCCGAAGGGAGTTCCCAATCCCCATGGGCTAGCACAAGTTCTTGGGTATCATATAATGATAATTGGGAATGATTTACCCGATTTTAAAAACATTAAACAACAAAAAAAAACTCAATAAAATAGATCTAGATTTTTCAACTAAACCCGTCTTTTACAAAATTTCAGAACTGAATTACATAAGTTAAAACTATGTTTAAAGACCATTACAAAGTTACAAAAACGAATAATTATAGCCCAAGAACCTCCACATGGCAAGAGGTACCTCCCTCATGCCATCCCCACAAGACTTCACCACTAAGGACCTGCTAGAAACCCGAACCCCTAGTACTAAAAACCATACCCAACCTGCGACAAAAAAAATAACCAAGTCTAGTTACACAAAAGGGTGTAAGTAGGGTGTGAGAAAATTACCAGAAGGATACCACCACTAAGAGATTCCTTGTGATAAACATTTAAAGATTAAAATCATGCAAGTTTTCAAAAACATGAAATGCTAGTTACAATTTCTAAAAGATGCAACATTAAATAAAAATAGTTTTCATGTGGGATAATTTGAAGAATAAACACTTTTAAAATAAATACCAAATCTAATTAATTTTCTAGCCACTCATACCATATGCCGATGGTAATCACAGAATATCTAGTGATCACAAGAAATGGGAAATAACCCCAAGGCACTAGCTAGTTGTGGGTCCCAGGTACATCGTATCTCGATGAGAGTAACCATCACAAATATCATTTCTCATGCATGAGACACTAGTAGGGAATATACCCATAACCTAGGGTTCCCCAATCATCATCATCATAGTTTAGTTAGAGTTTTAAGCTTCAATATTGCTATGTGAAACTGAGGCCAAACCCCACGGATTCAATAACATACTAGTACATGTCCACCCACCTAGGTACCCGGGTTTTCCCTTTGTGCTCAGAAACGTTCAACAAGTCAATGAATATAATTTTCACATGAAAATATCATTTCCATATAATAAATTCACCAAACATCCCACATGTATACAACACAAGTCAGAAAATTCCACTTTTCATTCAAATTTATTTTGAAATCCGACTCACACCAAAATAGCCCACAACACTTTTCACATTTCTTTAACACTTCCAAAAATCAATTAAAAAATTTTATAAAACTATTCCAATACATTAAAACTATTATAAAATCCCACTCACTTCTTAAATAATACCTTTTTTACCTTCAAAATCATTTTATCATCAAACTTACACGAAACATCCCACAAACAAGTTTCGCTCTAACATCACAATTTAATAAAACATTTCAGAAATTTACAAAACATTCTAAATTTTTTTGACATATTAAAACATCACTTTACCTTTTAAAACCCCTTAATATGTGAACACACATACCAAACAGTACATATGCACAATTTTCCCACATTGGATAACCAACTAAAACATTTACAATTTTCATAAAAAGAACCCAAGTGTTGTAAATTTGTCTTGTACACAAAACTCATTTCAAAACCCCAATTTAAGACCGAAAACCATAAAAATTCTTATCCAAAATAGAATTGGAAGCCCTGGAGACATTTATAAAACCAATTTTAAGTTTATAAAATCACCCTGAATAATACTACAAATGATCCAAATGAAAACATACATTTTCATAAAATACTCTCAAGAAGTATAACAATGTTTTACAAATAAAACATATTCAAAAACCCTCTTTCTAGGACCACATGACACTAATACATTACAAAACTATAATTGGAAGGCCAAAAAATATTTAGTAAACCAATTACATATGTTATAAAATACACCCAAAAAATACCCCATGAGTTACACATGAAAACACCCAATTTCAATTTAAAATGCAACTATAAAATTAAACACTTATCCAAATTAATCATAAACAATTTTTGCACCACACCTAACATATGAGGAATATGAAAAATGAATAAATATAGCAAGATAACTCATCAATAATTGTTTACACATGGAACCACCTTCCAAAATTGTCGAATCCCTCAAAACTTGGTGTGAAACATCAACCGCACCACCTCCGCGCCACAAGGAAGATAAATCCTTCCCTAGAACACAATATTTAACCCAAAATACACTAAATAAAACCCTAGGTTCTAACCCTAACTTCTATACATTCTTTAAATTCATGAAATAGGGAGTAAACCCTAAGGAGAAGGGAGTAATTGAAGAGAGAAACACTTACCTAAAACAATCTTGAAGAAAACGACCAAAAATCCACCAGTATCTGAATTTGAAAATATCCAACCAATCATGGGAGGTTTTAACAAGGATCAATAGATCATTTATGAACTTGAATGGGGGAAAAGAGTAAAAATATAATGAGCTATGAAAGTATTAATTTACCTCTCCAAATATGGGATATATCTGAAATCCTGAGAAGTTTCGACCACTTTCGTGACACTATTGAGCTCCCAATTGTGGGAGGAGGGAATGGGGGCGCGACTTAGGTATGTGGGCTCAGGTGAGAGTTTTAATCACCAAAAAAATGCAAATATTGAAGGAGATATTAAAGAATTAAAATTTATTTTTAATGTAGAAAATGGGCTTTTGGGTAGGCCCAATCCCTTAAATAAAAACTCATGTCCACCATGATTATGGATTTTTAAATGGTCACAATTAATATGGGGGTGTTAATAGGTCAGGGGAGGACAATATGAAATTTTAATGGATGAAAATTGTTGAAAAATTAAGGATTTATAAAGGAATAAATATTTAATATTAAATCTGAAATTGGGCTAATGGTTTGGCGCAATTCATGAAAACTCACACATTCCTCCATAAAAGCTTGGGAACCCCTCAAAACAAAGCATGAATGGGAATTAAATGGAATTTAACTTTATAATAATTCATTTATGTGACAATTATCCCCACCATTAAATCTTTGCACCTGAGAAAGTCGCATCAAGGGAAAATTAACAACCAAACCCAACTGAGAAACCAAGAGGTACTCCCTTGTCAGGTTTCACCCCCAAAGGCCAAAACACCTCCAGTGATCAACTAATGAAGGATTACTCTCACAACCAAAACATACAAAACTTTCCTGAAATGATCAATCACATTCAAACTTTATCCCAAAATAAAACTCCTTAAACACTATCCAAACAAGACTCAAGCAATTCACCCAAACGAACAACAACATCGAACAAGGTTACACATACCTTGCTATAACTAAACCATTGGAAACTCTCCAATCTCAACATTTACCCAAGGAAGATATAGGTATCTTGATATATCCAAATTAGACTACCTACCTCCAAGCCAAGATCATGGATAAATATGAGTTACTGGTAAGGGGGAACAAAAATAGGCTCCCCACTTTAAGAGACAACCTATATTTTTTTCGAGACAGAATCAGGACACTAATAGGGGAGGCCTAAACTGACTCCCTGGTACAATGGGTATACTTCCATCGGACCTTTATGAAATAAATTATATAAGACTAATAGTGGGTCTCCCCACCATAAGAACCAACCATCTTAACCGACCAGCATGGGCCGGTACAGAAAGGCCCCAAAATTTGAAGAGTTGGGAAGGTCACATGGTTAGTCGGCACGATTTGGGAAATCATGCGCTAACAATGTGGATCCTTCTATCCACATGGTTTTCTAGGGCATGGTCACTATTAACCAAGTGCAAACCATGTTCTCAACCAGTCTAGACAAACTTCAAACCTTTCTCCAAAGACTCAGTGGAAACCAAAGGGGGAGGGAATAACATTGGGCGATGGCATGGGTACACGGCCCTCCACCCATTTCCACCGAACATGAACAACAGAAGAAAGATGATGACACTGTAGGTTTAAACTCTTCCTAACATTCATACTGAGGATAGGAATTTGTAAAAGGGTTTAAATGACCATGTGATTTCCCCTGACTACGAGCCAACTTCTCTCCGAGACCTGTGGCTGGAGCTCAAATGATTGAAGCATCTTCGGCCTCGCAGTTAGTCTTTGGAAACCCCGTGAATGATAATTATTCTTTCGGTACAACCAACAACTACAACACAATCCCTGATATGTTTTCCAAGACATAACACATTCCAAACTCACTTTAACCTAACTCGATATTTCACTTAAACAAGGTCTTAGAAGATTCACACACATCACACCTTGTTTATTCAGGTGAGAAACAGTAGAAGTAAAGAAAACTTATACTCACCTTCCTCTAAAATGGAATAATTTTATGTTTTCCCGAGGGAGACATTCTACCAACATAATAGAGACTCTCATATGATTTCCCAACTTTCACCATTACGGTCAATCGAGCACACGACATCATAAGGCATCACCAAACATGACCATTGTGACTAATATAAACAATTCTTGGAGAGGGACCTTATACAACATCCCCAAACAACACACAATTCTAGAAAGTGGCCACAATATCCTATCATGTCCATATTTCCCACACTTGTGGTTTAACATGAACTCATGCTTCAAAGAAACTATGAAGAAACCAGAGGCCCTCTTAGACACCATTGAGACACTCATCCCCACTAACAACCCTAGACCACTTCCAGCTTTGACGAATTAGGAAACTTAAGAAACTAAGGTCTCTTTCAACCTTCCATGAGAACTCTCTCGCTACAAGAGGGTATAAAAATCAAATACAGGAATGGGGGTAGACTCAGTCAACAAATATTGATAAATTATTCCTTATATTGATCAACTGGAGGATTAGAAACAATCCGGGTTGCACTTCAGTTATGAATTAACCCTTAATGGGGGCATACCTTATCCAATGAGAGAACCCAAGGACCAACCAAGCTGGTCCATTGGTCAAAAAAGCCATAAAACAGATCCAAACACATGAAGGGAACCACCATAAAGGATTCCCGAAACATATCTTAGAGGTGACTACTAACCGGTCCTTCTACCCACCTTACTGACCAAACATACACCCAAAACACAGTTCAAATATGAGGGGTTCTTGGACTCAAAACATCCCACAACATCAACATTTTCCAAAAACACATAATATAAGACAGCCCAAATAATTCATCAAGACATCATGTTTATATTTAAAAACATATCTTGAAAACAAAAGGTTCAGTGGTAAGCATATCCACCAATGGTACCCCATGGGCCTTACACATGCATGTTTCTGTGCCACACTGGGAACCCTCCTCATATACATCCCAACACTCATCTATTCATGCCATCAACCATCCATTATCCCATATAACTCCATGCATGTGGTTGCTCACAGAAATACCAAAGGTTAAAAAAATCTTTCCACTTTTCAAAACCAAAACGGTAAACCAACACATCCTTTTTCTCAAAACCGTTAACCACGAGATCAAAATACCAACTCACATCTTAAAAAAGATTTCAGAGAGACACAACCATTTTGAAAATAACACACTTTCAAGATATTAAGATCAATTTCAAAACATCCCATCCCATTAAAACACCCTTTGATTATTTAGAAAACTCTATTGGAAACACTTTCCAAAACCAACATCAATAAAGTTCCTCCTTTCAAAAGAGGTGTAAGCACACCATTTTCCATTTCAAAGAAATTATGAAAATTCAGTTCCACCATTTCATTAACCAAACCATTCCCTCATTATTTGAAAATCATTTCAAAAAACTTTACACTTCATAAAATCATGTATCATTAAAACCAAAGTTCCAAGATTTCAAAACTAAAGAACACAAGACACTGCGAGAGGAAACTAGTTTCAGTGGGTGACTTGGAAATATGGTTGGAAACCATATTCCAATCACTTCACTATCAGAGAGAGTGTTATATGGAATATCTCTGGCTTCATATGGCTTGCGAGGCCCTGCAAGCTCACTGAGACCATTAACCCAACTCTCTTTTCATTTCCCCTAACCATCATCAAACCAAGAAAACCAAAGGACTTAGATAAATCCTGACATCCCCTAGAAATTTGAATCCTATCATGAGATGTGGTGATCGGGCACACTAACCATAACTAGAATACCAAGTCCCTGCAATCCTAACACCCTACTATCCTGACTCTTCCCCAAATAACATGACCCAAAGAGTTAACTTGAACCTCCCTCTAATACCATTTTGTCACAAACCGAATCTGGTCACCACTAAACCCAAACCCAAACCCATCACGTGACAAGGAAAAAAGGGCATTCCCAATCCCCACAGTCTGGCAGAAGTTCCTGGGTATCATATAATGATAATTTGGAATGATTTACCCGATTTTATAAACATTAAACAACAAACAAACTCAGTAAAACAGATCTGGATTTTTCAACTAAAACAGTCTTTTACAAAATTTTAGAACTGAATTGCATAAGTTAAAACTATGTTTAAAGACCATTAAAAAGTTAAAAAACCAAATAAGGACATCCAAATAACCTCCACATGGAAATAGGCACCTCCCTCAAGTCATCCCCGCAAGACTTCACCACTAAGTACCTACTAGAAACCTGAACCACTGGCACTAAAAACTATACCCAACCTGCGAAAACAAAAATAACCAATTCTAATTACACCCAAGGGTGTAAGTAGGGGGTGATAAAATTCCAATTAGGATACCAACACTAATAGATTCCATGTGATAAACATTTAAAGATGAAAATCATGCATGTTTTCAAAGACATGAAATGTTAGTTACAATTTCTAAAAGATGCAACATTAAATAAAAACAGTTTTCATGTAGGCTAATTTAAAGAAAAAACACTTTTAACATAAATACCAAAGCTACTGAATTTTCCAGCCACTCATACCATATGCTGATCGTAGGCACCAAATATCTAATGACCACAAGCAATGGGAAATAACCCCTAGGCACTAGATAGTTGTGTGTCTCAGGTACCTCGTATCTCGGTGAGAGTAACCATCACAAATATCATTTCTCGTGCACGAGACACTAGTAGGGAACATACCCATAACCTATTGGTCCCCAATAATCATCATAATAGTTTAGTTAGAGTTTTAAGCTTCAATATTGCTAAGTGAAACTGAGGCCAAACCCCACAGATTCACTAGCATACCAGTACACGTCCACCAACCTTGATACTCGGGTTTTCCCTTTGTTCTCAAACACGTTCAACAAGTCAATGAATATAATTTTCACATGAAAATATAATTTCTATATAATAAATTCACCAAAAATCCCACATTTATACAAAACAAGTCATAAAATTCAATTGTCCATTCAAATTGATTTTGAAATCCGACTCACACCAAAATAGCCCACAACACATTTCACAGTTTTTAACATTTCCAAAAATCCATTAAATAATTTTGTAAAACTATTAAAATATATTAAAACTCTTATAACATCCAAATCACTTGTTACGTAATACCTTTTTTACCTTCAAAATCATTTTATCATCAAACTTACATGAAACAGCCCACAAACAAGTTTCGCTCTAACATCACAATTTAATAAAACATTTCAGAAATTTACAAAACATTCTAAAAATGTTTGACATCTTAAAACATTAATTTACCTTTAAAAACCACTTAATATGTGAACACACATACCAGACAGTACATATGCACCATTTTCCCACTTTTTTTAACCAACGAAAACATTTACAATTTTCATAAAAAAAACCCAAGTGTTGTAAATATGTCTTGCACACAAAACTCATTTCAAAACCCCAATTTAAGACCAAAAACCATACCAATTTCTATCCAGAAAATAATTGGAAGACCTAGAGACATTTATAGAACCACTTTCATGTTTTCTAAAATCACCTTGAATAATACTACAAATGATCCAAATGAAAACAGACATTTTCATAAAATAATCTCAATAAGTATAATAATGTTTTACACATAAAACCTATTCAAAAACCCTATTTTTAGGCCCACATGACACTAATACATTACCAAACCAGAATTTTAAGGCCAAAAAATATTTAGTAAACGAATTCCATATGTTATAAAATACACCCAAATAATACCCCATGAGTTACACATGAAAACACCCAATTTCAAGTTAAAATGAAAATATAAAATTGAACACTTATCCTAATTAATCATAAACAATTTTCGCACCACACCTAACATATGAGGAATATGAAAAATTAATAAATACATCAAGCTAACTCATCAATAATTGTTTACACATGGAACCACCTACCGAAAGTGTCGAATCCCTCAAAACTTTGTACGAAACATCAACCACACCACCGCCGCACCACAATGAAGATAAATCCATCCCTAGAACACTATATTTGACCAAAAATACATCAAATCAAACCCTAGGTTCGAACCCTAACTTCTGGATATTCTATAAATTCATGAAATAGGGAGGAAACCCTAAGGAGAAGCGAGGAATTAAAGAGAGAAACACTTACCTAAAACAATCTTGAAGAAAACGACCCAAAATCCACCAGTATCTGAATTTAAAAACATCCAACCATTCATGGAGGTTTTAACAAGGATTAATAGATCATAAAAGAACTAGAATGGGGGAAAAGAGTAAAAATAGAAGGCGTTATGAAAGGATTAATTTACCTCTCCAAATCTGGGAGATTTCTTAAATCTAGAGAATTTTTTACCACTTTCAAGACACTATTGAGCTCCAAATTGTGGGAGGAGGGAATGGGGGCTCCCCTTAGATAAGTGGTCTCGGGTGAGAGTTGGAATCACCGAAAAAACACAAATATTGAAGGATATATTAAAATATTAAAATCTATTTTTAATGCAGAAAATGGGATTTCGGGCAGGCCCAATCCCTTAAATAAAAACTCATATCCACCATGATTATGGATTTATAAATGGTCCAAATTAATATGGTGGTGTTACTAGGTCAGGGTAGTACAATTAAGAATTTTAATGGATGAAAAATGTTGAAAAACTAAGGATTTATAAAGGAATAGATATTTAAATTTAAATTTGGAATTGGGCTCACGGTTTGGCCCAATTCATGAAAACCCACCCATTCCTCCATTAAAAACTTGGGAAACCCTCAAAACAAAGCATGAATGGAAATTAAATGGAATTTAACTTTAAAATAATTCATGTATGTGACATAGCATCCCAGGTATATATAGAATAATAATTTTTCATATATTTCAATATTTACGAAGAAGGTAGTAATTTTACAATAAAGATGACACTTTTTTTGATATCTTACTTGACAAGAAACAACGGGTTTTTCTGAAATCTTACATTACATACAAAATTGAGTTATACAGGAAAATAATACAATACTACTATTGTAATTTTAAATGGTATTTAACACTTAGTTTTTGTAAAGGAAGGAATTAATAGAGCTAACTATAATATGACTATACATGTTTGTTAAATGTTCTACATCTATCCATTAAATCTTATAGGACTAAAATGAGAATGAATCACATTTTAAACAAAAAATTCTCTAATATTTTTAAAAGGTCATTTTATAGCCTTTTAATGGAAAACCCTTTTTTACATATAGTTTTTGTAACTTTTAAATGTTCTATTTGACAAAAAAATTATTATTTAGAATCATGACATCAAAATTTACTTTGGTTGAAATTTTGTTGTTTTTCTGATGAAATTCAAATTTTAATGAATAGTGAATAATACTACATTTTAATTCAAAACTGTGTTTTCATAAAATTAATTTATATGGTTATATTGTTATATTAATTGGTTTTAAATTTAAATTGTATTAAGTTTTTCTCACTTAATCTAATGTTGGTCATTGGAATAAATTTCCCGTTGAAATTGGAAATAAACTCATATCAATCTTTTGACACTTATTACTTTTTAAAAACCCGCTTTTTGGTTTTAAGAATAGGAATTAATTTCAAATTAATTTCTATCAATTCTGTGTTTCAAATTTGGAAAAATGGATTCCATTTTTGGAATCAGGAGTTCCTGATTGTTTAAATAGGTACCTTTTATTTCTATAAATTATGAATAGTAACTTCAGTAATTATTTTTATTTACCATGGTTAAAGAGTAAATCTGGTAAATAAGGGTAAATACTAATATTATAATATTATTTAACTACCTTAACACATATCCTAATCCTATGTTATGAGATATTTCCGACCATGTACATCCTTGGGTCAATTTTTGGACCCCATGGAGCATCTTGGGAGTGAAAATGACATTTTATAATAATTAATTTAAAGTAAAGGGAAATATAACATAAACATGTATCTTTTGGTAAAAAAAATTTTATATAGGGTTATATAAGTGATCTCTTAGAATATAAATTTTAATTAGAAAGCTAAAAAATTACCTACATCGTGATATTTTATTTATAAATTTTAGACATTAAATAAATAAATTTAATTATGACACAATAATGATGTTGTGATTTATTCATTAATGAAAGATTAAAATAAATGATATTATAAATATTAAAATAAATGTAATTTTATTATTTTTATTACATACACGAATTTATGGATGCTATTGACATATTATATTTATGTTAATTCCTTTGTTTCTAATAAACCATGTTATTATGATTTTAATGAAAATAAATTACTTAATAGTTTTAAAACTAATAAAAATGAGTTTTTAAAAGAGATACTATTTTATTAAATGATATAATAGTCTTAAAAATATGATATTATTCCAACTGAATTATAAAATATTACATATTTCATTAATGATCCACTTATTATTCTCTTGTCATTTTATTGTAAATATAGTCACCATATATTACAAAAATTCAAGGAGATGTGGTAAGAGTTAATGTTTTTAACTAAGGGTTAAAGCTAAAATATAAGGTTAATTTTGTGCCCTAAACTTTTCTAAAACCTATGTTTTTAGAGTATTTCAACCCAAAATCATCTTATATTTTAAATAAATGAGTTTTAGACCATTTGAAACCGAAAATAATTTTATAATAAAATCATATTTCTTGACTTTCCTAAAGTGCCCCTTCTCCCTCTTATAAAAAGCCACCACCTCTACCCACTTACTAACGCCTCTAAAGCCCCTTGGATCATCCAAATTCTACTCATATAATATCCCAACATACCTCCCTTACTTATAGAATCCTTACCTTTGGAAAAAGGAAATTCAATAAATCCTTTTGGCTCCAATCAAAAGAAGTTACCAGATTTATTCTTTTCTTTTATTCTCCTCCTCAACTCCCTGTGATATTATTAATCTTTGATTATATAACAACACCAGTATCCTAAATATACTAGGATTTTGTTATGAGTATGATTCTAACTACCCTTAAACACACTTTAATCAAATGGATATGAACAGATTGTTTCTATTCACGGTGAACTGTTGCCTCATGAAACAATGATTGTTCGATTTTCCCCTACCAGCTCTCATGGTGGCCATTATGATGGAATTGTATTTATATAAGATATATATTATATTTATATATTCTATATAATTCTGTAATTTTTATTTTCAAAATTCCTTTATTCATTCCATGATGTGTAAATATGATAATTTTATATGTGAAAGTGTGGACTACTACCCCCTCGAAGTGATATGACTCGTTCATGTTATACATGGAATATATAAAGGATGGTTTTATTAAAACTATGATACATAAATAAAATAAATATATAAATTTCATTATAATATAAATTTATATCATTTTATTATTAATCTTTTAGTATGAAAGATAAATGAAATTAGCATTCATGTGTGCGTACGGCCTACCGTCTCCATGAACGATGCATTTCATTTCTTATCTCCAAATGTTATGGAATATTATAAATACATATATACTGGATATGTATGATATTTAAATCATTAATATCATTCTTAAGATGATTTAATTTTGACTACAAGTATAATTTATATCAAAACAAGTTTATTTTCAACTCAAGTCCCGAATATCGATGAAACGACTGATATTAACTTAAATAATTATGTAATTTTTATAATGTGGTAATAACTTATATAAAAGGAATAATAAACTTGAAAAATGTTCTGCAAAAGTATAAATTAACTTAATCTTATTATTCAGGAAGAAAAAGGAACATATGTGATGATTCAGACTTAAGGTAAGGGACTTCGTCTCAATCTCCAATCATTAAGGCATTTTTTTTTGTTAATATACACCTTCTTCTTTTATATGGTTTGTAAAAAAACCCCTTCAAATTTTAATTTCATTCATATGGAATATTTATTCTACTAGTCATTTTACTAAATAACAAAAGGAATGTGTTTAATGTATACGGCGACAATGACCTCTCTGCCTCCATAACCGTTATTTGATATTTGACTTTCTCTATAAGCCTTACTTTTTTTTAAGGAAAATAAATTTTTTATTCCCTTTTTGGGTGTTTTGGTATTGAAAATGGTTTTTGAAATGGATTGAATATTTCAATATCTTGAATTAATTTCTTATGATTTAAAATGAAATCTTATTAATGAAATGTTGATATTTTCAATATTTAATGTAATGGTACTTGGAAATTTAATGGGTGGTTATGTGATAACCCAAAGATGGGTGGTTACATGATAAACCAAATGATGGGTGGTTCCATGATAAACCAAGTAAATATGGTTAAGTTTTAACCTCCAATTCATTGGTTCAATAATTTGGTCGTATGGATAATCCATTTAGAGATATGTGTGGAAGTAGACCATATGGTTATTACATTTACGTATGGTTATGTCCCAAGTTACCTTTATGTAATATATGTTTCTTTCTATGTGTTTTACGGTAATCTTTTTTTACAAAAAGGGTAAGGAATGAGCTTATATTCAGTGAAGTATATTCACTACTTTATAAAGGTGAAAACTCTTATGTTATGATAATGTATCCATGGCATTCATGTTATCCCAAGAATAACAGTTTCCTCTCTTTATGTATCCCTTACTAAGCTTTTTATGCACATCCTAAGTTTTTAAAAAACAATTACAGGGAATATGGAAGAATAGAGTCAAGGATGGGATCAAGTAAAAGTAATTTTGTTGAAACATGGAATGATGTCAGGTTTCTTTTTAAATACTTCTTGTTTTATGAAAAAAAATAGATTGTGAGTAGAAGTTTCTACTTGTAATATTCAAGTTTTTATGTATAAGTTATGACCTAGTTCTATAAATCTCTAAACGTGAAAAGATATTTGATGTGAATTAAAGTCAAATTATTGACTTAACTCAAGATTAAGTAATGTTTATGGTTGAGGCCCTATAGTTGGTATCAAAGGGAGGTTTAGACAACTTTAGGAGTTAGAATATTGTTAATAAAATATTTATATGATATTTTTAGTTTATGGTCAAATTGAACTGATATATAATTTAAAGATTGCCATGTTGCTTCATCTTAGATATGTTTGTTCATAATGGTTTACCACAGAGGAAACAAGTTTTTCTAGGAAATCATAGATATGGAAATAACCTTCCAAATCAATATCTTAATATGGTTGGAATCGTAACTAAACATTTTGTTATAGTGATGAATTAGTTAAATTGGGAAATAAATGGTGGTGGTGTCCACACATGAGATCAACTAGACCAACCGCATAGGCATATGTTGATCGTAGAGAATTTCATGTGACAATATCCCCCATCATTTAGAGGATCATCTGACCATGTACAAGCTCAAGGGTGGATTATAGCATTGGAATATATTTTTTATGTAATGGGTTGTTCAGTCAATCAAAATATTAGTCTAATTGTTTATCATTTTAAAGGTGAAGTCGATCAGTGGTGGTCAATGATTAAAAATATTAGAGGATGTGAAGAGATTGAAGCCATGGAATGGGATGAATTTAAGAATATATTCCTTGTGAAATATTTTCCTAAGTATTTTCGACTTAGGATGGGAAAAAAAATTCTTGGAATTGAGACAAAAGGAGGAAGATTTTGTGTCTTCATATGAATTAAGTTTCACCCGTTTGTCAAGGTATGTCCCAAACGTTATCCAGTATATTGATAATAAGATAAATTGGTTGTACTCATGGTTAAAGCTGAAATATCGAAGGGAATTAGCTTCTCGTGAGTTAAAAGGCTATGAGAAACTTGTCTGATGTGCTGAGAAGCTAAAAATTGAGTTTTCTAATGAGCATGTATTCTGTGCGATAAAACAAAAGTAGTGATCAAGTTGGATTGCAATGGGAAATAATTCATCAAATAATCCTGGAGGTAAGAAAACAAAATTTCCAACTTCTGAGAGGTGTAGTAAAAATCATCCTTGAGAATGTCTCTCAAAGTTTGGGAAGCTCTTCTAATATGGTAAGACTGGTCATATTTCTCGTAAATATAAGTAAGATGATCAAGCAGGTAATGAAAACCAAATAGTAAGATACTTTAGTTGCAATGAGTTAGGAAATTATGCCAATGTGTGTCCAAAGTTGATTACCCATAGTGGAAACTAGTAAGATCGAAAGTAGAATGGCATGTAAAAAAATCATTTTCAACTACTGCGATTGATGTGGGACCATCAAATTTAGTGGTGATAGGTATGTTATAGATTTCTTTAAAATATGGCAATACTCTATTTGACTCTGGATCTTTACATTCTTTAATTTCCGAGAGATTTGTAAGAAAATTAGATATAGAACCTAATGAAATTGATATAGAACTCTTGTTAAAAATTCAAGGTGGAAGTATTAAATCAACCAAGATTTATAGTAATCTTCCTATTATCATTAGTGGGATGGTCTTTCCTGCAAATCTGGTTAAACTTTCCATAGTGGAATTTGATATCATTTTGTGTATGGATTGGCTTTTAGTTTATCATGCTAAAATAGATTGTAAATAAAATAAATTTTTATGCAATGATTTCATAACTTGGAAATCATACCAAGAAGCTGAAAGATTGATTAAATACGAAAGTTAAAGTTCTCTATATCGTGTTGTTGAAAAGAAAGAATTAGTTTTGATTGGCGACATTCCAATAGTGAATGAATTCATATATGTTTTTTCTGATGATTTTCCTAGTATTTTTCCCAATTGAGAGGTTTAATTTTCTATATATTTTGTGCCTCATGAAAAAACTATATATAAAACCCCTTATTTAATGGCTCAAGTAGAACTGGTGGAATTTAAAACTTGGTTGCAAGAATTACTTTAAAAAGGTTTCATTTGACCAAGCACTTCACCATGGGGTGACCTGGTTTTATTTGATAAAAAAAAGATGGTTCTATGAAACTATGTATTTATTACAGAGACTTTAATAACATAAATATTAAGAACAGGTATCTATTTCCTCATATCAATGATTTTATTGACCAACTTTAGGGAGCTCAGTATTTTCCAGAGATTGATTTGAGGTCCGAGTACCATCAACTGAAGGTGGAAGATGATGATATTCTAAAGACAGCTTTCTGTATGAGATATGAGCATTATGATTTTGTATTTATGCCCTTGGGGTTATTTAATGCACTTACTATATTTATTAATCTTATGAATGGAGTCTTTCATCAGTTTCTAGATCAATTTTTGGTTGTTTTTATACATGATATATTGGTATATTCTAAAAGCTAAGAGGAACATGAAAGTGACTTAAGGATTGTTTTGAAAACCTTAAAAGAAAATAAACTCTATGGAAAGTTCAGTAAAAGTGAATTTTGGTTGCGAAAAATTTCTTTTCTTAGTCAAATTCTTTTAGAATATGGCATAACTGTTAAACCTTCTCAAACAAAAGTTGTTGAAGAGTGGCCAAGACCTACCAATATCAATGAGATTCGTATTTTTCTTAGATTAGTGGGTTATTCCCAAAAGGTTTTTTAAAACATTTCTTGGTTATCTATCCTACTAACTAAGCTAACACATAACATAGCTAATTTCACCTGGAAAAACTAATGTGATTATTGTTTTCGGGAAGTGAAAAAAATATTGGTAAATGCTCCAGTTTTGGCCATGCCTTCAGGGAATTGGGAATTTTTTATCTACAATGATGAATAATTGAAAGGACATGGTTATGTACTAATGAAGTATGATCAGGTAATTTATTATGTGTCACATCAGTTGAAAACTCATGAGCTAAATTACCATACACATGATTTAAAATTAGCTGCAATTGTTTTTTCATTAAAAATTTGGAGGCATCATTTATGTGGAATAAAGTGTGAAATATATAATGATCAAAAAAAATTGAAGTATATATTCACTCAAAAATAATTAAATATGAGATATAGGATAAGGCTATAATCAATAAATGATTATGATTTCATGATCCATTACCATCGGGGAAAGGGAAACAAAGTGGCTGATACTTTGAGTCGAAAGAGTAATGCTACATTAACCAAGCTACATTTGGAACGAGATCCATTAGTTTCTTATTTGATGAATTTTGGATTAGAAGATGTTGGTTCAGGAAATTCATCTTCTATTTTAGGTGTCTGTGAAATCATCTCTATCAGATGGAATTAAGAAAGTGCGGAAAAAAGACAATTAATTGCAGGAAAAGGTAGATTTTTTTCAGTATGGTAAGTTACCTAAATTTAACATTATTAAAATTGTGTTTTGAGGTTTTGGAATAGATTATATATTCCTTATGGTTCATAGTTGAAGAAATATTTTTTATTTGAAACTCATAGTTATTCATTTTCAGTTCATCATGGAAGTACGAAGAAGTATAGAGATCTTTGGGAGTACTTATGGTGGGAAGGAATGAAAAGAGATATTGCGGACTTTATTGTGAAGTGTTTGATTTTCCAGTAGGTTAAATAATTGTGGAAGTTACCGAAATGGATGCTTCATCATTTTCTAGTTCCATAGTGGAAATGGGAAAATGTGTCCATGGATTTCGTAGTGGGGTTAAAAAAACATCTCGAGGTAATAAATAAATTTGGGTTATTATTGATTGATTAACTAAATCTATTTATTTTCTTCCTATTCGAGATACTCTATCTCTATATCAACTTTCTTGATTATATATTAAATATATAGTTAGGTTACATGTACTTCCCCTATCCATTCTATTTGATCATGATCCTAGGTTCACTTATAACTTTTGGAAAGGTATTCAGAATTAATTGGGAACTGAATTAAATTTTAGTACATCTTTTCATCTGCGATCAAATGAGAAGTCAGAACGAAAAATTCAGATCTTTTTGGATATGCTATATGCTTGTTCAATAGATTACCAATGAATTTGGGATCAAAATCTTTCTTTTTTTGAGTTTTCTTATAAAAACATTTTTCATACCAGTATACAGATGGCACCATTTGAGGCATTATATGGAAAACGATGTCGAATTCTAACTTTTTGGGATGATGTGGGTAAAAGAAATTTGATGGGACCATAATTGGTAGAAGAGATGGCAGAAAAGTTTCATTTGATTCAGAAGCATGTGAGGATAGCACAGAGTTTGAAGAAAAGTTAAGCAGATAACTTAAGGAAGGATATTTCATTCGAGGTAGGTGATCATGTCTTTCTCAATGTTTCTCTATGGAAAAGTGTGATGTGTTTTAGTAAAAAGGGAAAATTGAATCTGATGTTCATTGAACCCTATGAAATCCTGGGAAAAGATGGATCAGTTTCCTCTGGGGTGGATTTACCTCCAAGTTTATTCCACATACAAAATATTTTTCATGTGTCAATGTTGAGAAAGTAAATGTTGGACACATCTCATGTTTTGAGTCCAGATGTAGTTTAGTTAGAAGAGAATATTTCTTATAAGGAACAACTAGTACAGATTCCTGACCACAGAGATAAAGTGTTTAGTAATAAGGTGATTCATCAGGTAAAGGTTTTGTGGAAAATCAATATGGTTGAAGAGGCAATTTGGGAATCTAAAAATTCTATGAGGGAGAAATACACTCAGTTCTATGATAAGAAAATAAATTTATGAGGACTCAATTTCAAAAAAGGTGGAATGATGTAGCATCACATGTATTTGTAGAATAATACTTTTTCATATCTTTTAATATTTACAAATAATATATTAATTTTATGCTAAAGAGAACACTTTTTCTAATAGCGTACTCGACACGCAACAATGAGTTTCTCTGAAATCTTACGTTGCACAAAACATTGAGTTATACTGAAAAATAATACAATAGTAATATTATTATTTAAATGGAAGTTAACTCCTAGATATTGTAATGGTGAGAATGAACTAAACTAACTACAATATTATTATACATGTTTTTTAAATGTTTTACATATATCCAACAAATTTTAGGGGACTAAAATGAGAATGAATGCAATTTTAAGTATAAAATACTCTAATGTTTTTAAAAGGTTGGTCTATCACCTTTTAATAGAGAAGCCTTTTTTAAATATAGTTTTTTTCACTTTTATATGTTATATTTGATAAAATATACTTCTTCTTTAGAATAATGACATCAAAATTTACTTTGGTTAAAATTTTGGTATTTTTCTGATAAAATTCATATTTTAATGAATAGTGAAAAATACTGCATTTCAATTCAAATATGCCTTTTAATATAATTTATTAATATAGCAAGATTGTTATTTTAATTTTTTATAAAGTGTAATTGAATTAATTTTTTATAATTTATTCTAATTTTGGTCACTAGAAGTAATTTCCTATAAAATTGGATATAAACACATGTCAATCTTTTGATAGTTATTGCTTCTTAAAAACCGCTTTTTAGTTTTGACAATGGGAATTAATTTTAAATTAATTTCTATCAATTATATGTTTTGAATTTGAAAAAATGGATTCCATATTTTTAATCATGAGGTCCAAATTTTTTAAAGAGGTACATTTTATTTTTAGACATTATAAACAGTTACTTTAGTAATTACTTTTATTTACCATGGTTAAAGGGTAAATCAAGTAAATAAGGGTAAAAAATAATATTATAATAATAATAAATTACCCTAAAACATGTCCTAATCCTATTGGATGAGATGTATCTAACCATTTCCATCCTTGTAACAATTTTAGGACCTCATGGAGCCATTTGGGTGTGAAAACGACATTTTATTAGAATTAATTTAAAGTAAAGGGAAATATAACATAAAAAAGTGTCTTTTAGTAAAACAAATTTATATGGGGTAATATAAGTGATATATTATACTATAAATAGTCATTATATATAAAAAATATTTCATACATCATGATATTTTATTTATATTTTTTAGACAATAAATAACTTTTTTTAATAATGACATAATGATGATGCAGTGGTTGCTTCATTAATGAAGGATTCAAATAAAAGATATTATAAATATTAAACTAAATGAAATTTGATTTTTTCTATGCTAATTTCCTAGATTATATTGACATATTATCTTTGATTTAATGCCTTTGGTTCAAAGGAACCAAGTTTTTATGACTTTAAAAAATCAATTACTTAATAGTGTACAAATTTACATAAATGAGTTTTTAAAAAAAATACTATTTTATTAAATGATATAATAGTCCTCAAAATATAAGATTCTTCCAAATGACTAATATAATGTTAAAATTTATTAATTATCCACTTATGGTTCTCTTGTCATTTTATAGTAATTATAGTTTCCATATATTATGAAAATGCAAGAAGACATGGTAAGAGTTAATGTTTTTAACTAAAGGTTAAAGCTAAAATATAAGGTTAATTTTGTGACCTAATTATGTATAAAACCTATTGGTTGAGATTTTGTCAACCCAAAATCATCTTATATTTAAAATTAATTAGTTTTAGAACATTTTAAACTAAAAATCATTTTATAATAAAATAATATTTCTTGACTTTCCTAAAGTGCCCCACCTCCCTCTTATAAAATTCCACCACTTCTATCCACTTACTCAACCTCTAATTCCCATTGTATCATCCAAATTATTCTCATATAATCTCCCAAAATTTTTACCTTCCCCCTATAATCCTTACCTTGGGTATCAGTAAATTAAAGAAATCAATTTGGCTCAAATCAAAAGAAGTTACCCGATTTAGAGGTAACGTCTTCTCTCAAGTTCTTTTCTTTTTTTTCTACACTCCCTATGCTCTTATTCTTATTTTATTACATAAAAAATATCCTCAATATACTATTATGTTGTTATGAGAATTATTCTAACTACACTTACACACACCTCCATCTAATGGAAAAGAACAATCTGTTTCTGTGTATGACGAACTGCGGCCTCACGAAACAATGATTGATCGATTTTCCCATACCACCTCTCATGGTGGAAATTATGATGGAACTGTATTTATATATGATATATATTATATTTATATTATCTATATGATTCTTTAATATTTATTTAAAACATTCCTTTATGCTTTCTATGATGTGTAAATTTGATAATTTCATTTGAGGAAGTGTGGAGTACCACCCCCTCGAAGTGATATGACTCGTTCATGCTATACATGGAACATATAAAGAAGGTTTTATTAAACCTATGATATATAAATGAAATAAATATAATATTGGTATCATAATATACATTTATTTAATTTTATTTTTATTCTTTTAGTATGACAAATAAATAAAAGCAGCATTCATGCATATGTACGACCTACCGCCTCCATGAACAGTGCATTTCATTTCTTATCTCAAAATATTATGGATTATTATAAATACATATATACTAGATATATATTATATTTAAATCATTACTATCATTTTGGAGATTATGTAAATTTTATTACATGTACAATTTATATGAAAACACATTCATTTTCTACTCATTTACTGAATATCGATAAAACGACCGATATTAACTTTAATAATTATGTAATTTTTATAACATGGTAATAAGTGATATAAAAGAGTCAATAAACTTGTAAAAGTTTCTGAATCAAGTAGAAATTAACTTAATTTTATTATTCAGGAAGAATAAAGAACATATGTGACCATTCAGACTTAATGTATAAGACTTCATCTCAATATCCTTTCTTTAAGGTGTATTTTTTTGATAATATACACCTTCTTATTTTATAGGGTGTATAATAAACCCCTTGAAATTTTAATTTCATTCAAATGGAATCTTTATTCAATGAATAATTTTACTAAATGGCAAAATGAATGTTTTTAATGTATGCAGTGACAATGACCTCTCCACCACCGTAACTGTTATTTGATATTTGGCTTCCTCTATAGGCCTTACTATTTTTTGAAGGAAAAGAAATACCTTATTCCTTTATTGGGTGTTTTGGTATTAAAAATGGTTTTTGAAATAGATTTAATATTTCAATATATTGAATTGATTTCTTATGATTGAAAATAAAATTTTATTAGTGAAATGTTAATATTTGCAATATTTTATGTAATGGTATGTAAACATTTGATGAGTGGTTACATGATAAACCAAAGATGGGTGGTTATGTGACAAACCAAATTATGGTTGCTTCCATGATAAACTAATAATGGGGGGTTATGTTATAACCTCCAATGCATTGAGTATAGAAGTCGGCCATATGATTATTCCATTTAGTGATATGTATTGAAGTCGATTATATGTTTATTCCATTTATGTACGTTTATGTCCCATGTTACCTTTATATGTTATATGTTTCTTTCTATTGGATTTATGTTAATATTTTTGTTACAAAAAGGGTATGCAATGATCTTATATTCAGTGAAGTATATTTAATTATTTCAAAAGGTTCAAAGTAATACTTTATGATAAAGTATTCATGGTATTCATATTATCCCAGGACTAATAGTTTTCTCTCTTTATGTATCCCTTACTAAGATTTTTATGCTCGTCCCAACTTGTGAATTTTTTTTCTCTGGACATGAAGAATAATAGAGTCAAGGATGGGATTAAGGTAAATTTATACTGTTAAAACATGAAATGATGTCATAGATTTTTTGTTTTATGAAAAAAAAATCTATAGTGGGTAGAAGTGTCTACTTGTAATATTCAAGTTTTCATGTATATGTTATGACATAATTCTCTAAATATATAAACCTCAAAATATCCTCGATGTGAATTAAAATCAAATTATAGTCTTAACTCAAGATTAATTAATGTATAAGGTTGGGGCCTTATAGTAACTTTATATTTATATAAGTAATCCATAGAATTTTATAAAAATTTTAATTGATAAAATATGTTTTTGTTAAGTAAAACTTTACATTTTAAAAAAAATATGTTAAATTTATAAAACCTCTTATTTACATTTTAAGGACTTAAGTACTGTATTCTAATAAAATCTTTTTTTGGTATTTTCTTTTAATTATACATTATTTTGGTAAAATTGTGTTTTGGTTTCATTTTAAAGACAAAAAAAATTATTTTTATAATTAATGAATTTATATCAAGACATTCAAATAAATTGATAATTTTATTCTACACATAAGTTTTAAGATTAAAAATATATTTTTTCTAAAAACAGGTTTTTACAAATTAAAAGTGCTAATGTTAAAAATTATTTTTATTACAAATAGAAATTTTATATTATAAAATTGATTTCATATATGGTATAAGTATTACCAAATTATTTAACAATATATATATTTTTTAGTTATTAAAATTAAATTTCTTAGGTAATAATTAGTTACCAACAGAAGAAAAAAATGATATAAGTTAAGATTATATGTTTAAAGAACATAAAAACATGGCTAAAAATCGTTCAAAAATTAATTATGAGGTATTAAAGAAATTATGTCATATACCAATCCATTATTGTCCATTTTTTGGAGCCAATTGACATGTTTAAAATGGTATCCCTTTATATTAAGTTGTTTTGATTACAAAAATGTCATTATAACATACCATAAAAGGTTCCTCTCCCCACCCCTTCATGAAGACTCAAAAAAATTTATTTCCACATAAAACTCTTTCATTTTTCTTCCTTTATAACACTTTTCCTTTTCCTTGATCCTCTTTTCCCAATATATTGGATACTTATCCAAGGAGTCTTCTAAGGGAAATCCTAAGCTATTAACACGCATAATTTTTCCACAAACTACTTTTCATTTATTTATTGCATTACAAATATAATTTTATAATTTATATATAATTAAATCATAAATTATTTTTTAATTAATGTTATTATGTCTATGGAATAACAATTTACTATATTTTCCCTTTTTCTGTTTATAAAAATGAAATAATCTTTCATGTGTTGTGTGGACTACAGCCTCCATAAAGCGAGGAATTCAATTTTTCACCACCGCCTCTCTTAGTTTATTATAATTTTGAAATGTAAAAATAAATTTTAAATATATTCGATATTTATTATATTTAATAAACAAATTATAATCAAACTTCCCTCTCAATATTGTAGAAATGAAAATGTTAATCATGCATTGTGTGAACTACCGTCTTTATGAAGTAAGACATATTTTTTTCATATAGTTTCATTATTATTTATTAAAATATCTTAAAATATGATTCAAAACCATAAAATGTATATTTAATATCATCATTATTATATAATAATTATATTATTTCAAATTTAACAACTATCATAATCATAATCATCCAATAATTATGGTATGTTAATGTTTGGGATGTTTTAACCAACTACTTGAAACAAACTATAAAATAAATAATATAAATGACCATAAGAACTTAATTAGTGATAATATAGTTTATAAATAAGAAAAAAAATCTAGAATGGGAAAATTAATATTAAACTAATTAATTAATATCCCACTATTTTTTTGTTAAAACCCCGTGAAAATATACTTATCGCCAATTTTTTTTACAAACCAAAACATCCATATAACGAAATTATAAAATTATAAATAATTATAAAACATGAATTATAGTGTCTTTTATTATCGGGGAATGATTAAATATATAATAATAATGAAGAACAAAACTGGTATTGAAAAACTAGTTTAAAATAATTAAGATTATTCACACTTGATATTGAAAATAATTAATAACTAACTACTATATATATAGATAATAATTATAAGTGAGGTTTATAAAATATTATAGATATGAAAAATGTTTTAAAAAAGGTGATTAAGATATTTTTTTATACAGTTGAATGAAGAACATCAGTTGAAGTTATGAATTATGGTAGGGGTATCTTGTCTCAAATTTAATTTCTTGAGACATGTTTCTTGTTATAAACCATGTTTTATTTAGAATGGTGTATATTCTTCACCATTAATATTTTTTATCATGATCCTCTCATTAATCATGGTAATTAATTTTACATTTTAAATTGTATCCTTTAAGGGGTTTTTAATTGAATGTTTCTATAGTTGTAAAGGGGATTTTACACAAATTTAATTTCACAAGTCATGTAAAATATTCCACATAATTATTTATTTTATATGGTGTATTCATTACCCTATTGATTTAATGTATGAACTATCTTCCATTTAATGATATTTTAATATAAATTTCATGATCTTACTATCAAGGTCCATTTATTCTTATATTACTAATACCTTGAGGTTTTCATCACCATTATCATTTTTAAATAGTGATTACTTTTGAAAGATAATCAATATAAATAATTTGTAAATTTTCTCTAAAGAAACCCTATAATTTAATTCTCCTATAGCCATTTTTTGGGTTTTATTTTTATCCTCCATATTTCATTTCCCCCTTGGCTATTTATTTACCCATCGTGAGGAAACAAACCCTGTATTTTATTTTCGGTCGGGAACCTTGTTTTTTTCTATACCCACATACATTAGAATATTTTTAAAAATTCCTTTATCTATGAATCAATAATTAATTAAGTTCATTTCATACTAATTTACCTTATTCAAAAGTTTTTAATAAATTTTTTACATTTTATATATTTTTTGTTTTCATGAAATTAGGAAAAGCTTCTATTTTTAATTTTTATGTGGGAAAACATATTAATACAACAATTATCATTTTATAGGAACCTTTATGTCTATGTCTTCATGATTTTTAAAATAAATAAGTTTCTTCCTAAATTTAAAAAATATTTAAATTCAAATTGTGTCAAAATATCAAGGATATTTCGTATTTACAAAGTTTTTTTCTAAAGTATTTTTCCACAAAGATATTTTTCTTTGAAATATCTTATACTTGATCAAGTAAAATATTCAAATAATACAATTAAACTTATTTATCCAGATATATTATATATATTTTCTATTTTTTGGTAAAATGATACATCAATTCATTTTTCTTACCTAATCATCTTGGTTGTAAAATCATAATTTCCATCCAACGTATTTCCTCTGTGAATACCTTATTTTTGGTTACATTGGTTAATGAGTGTTCACCTAAATAGGAAACATGGACCAATTTGGGAAATTGTTATATTAATCATATAAGCATTATTTATATTGTGTAAATACAATATTCTATATTATATTTATTTATTATTATTTACCTATAAATTTACTTAATATATTTGGGTTTCCATTTATTTTCCATGATTTTATCTTGTTATTGTTATTGAATATTTATTTATGTGATTCAATTTAAAGATTTTATGAAACCCATTTTATTTTCATGATTTATTTATTCTATAATTGGTAAATTATTTTTATTTAAATGTTTTATGAAACCCATTTTATTTCAATGGGTTATTTATAATGTGATAAGTGAATGATTTTCAAGGAGAACTCATAAGTATGGATGATGATGGGTGGTGTCCTATATCACCCTCAAATTACTTAGTTAAAGGGTTATATCTCCTAAGATAAGTACTTGTGAGTATAGTTTATATTCTCATAAGAATGGGAAATTATGTTTTGGATCACGAATATAAGGTTTTAAAATACTAATTTTTGTTCCATATATGAAAAATGTCATAATTTTATGATTAATATCATTTTTATGTTATTAGCTCTGGGATCATGTTTGTTGACTCATGTTTCTACACTCTATTGATTCATTTATTATGTTATTAAAATACTTATTCCATGATTTGTGATCCATTATTAATTAGGTATAATGTTATTTTGTATATTTATTACACCCATACTCCCATCTTATGATCACTAAGGATATTCAATTATTATCAATTATGTTTACCCTTATTGAGCTTCTAATATCACCCCTTTTTTGTATTTCCATTCCCTAAGTTTTAAAGATAAGTATAACTTATGAGAATTATATAATGATTCAAGTTTGGATTAATAGTGTAGAAATGTTGAAAAGGGTTGTAAAATAAATCACTTATATACATTTTCCTAAAAGACATTAAAACTTTCATTCTTGGGATTGTGTTATTATTTTGAGATGTAATGTTTCAATTATTATATTAGTGTAAAACAAAGATTTTTTTTAGTTGAGGTCACTATATTTGGTATCATAATAGGGATTATTTAATTATTTTTTAGGATTTCTGTAGTTATTTTGGGGATAAGGATAAGAAATAATTATTTTAAACCCTAAGGAAATGTCTAAGTTTAGGATAATATCTTAATGTTGTAATAACGAATAAATTGTGCGGTTATCTTTAAAATTACATCCCTATATACATACCAGAAAGTGGGTGTGTCTATAGTATAGATGTATCTAGGGGTAATAACCCTGAAAAGGCTAGTTAAGTATCAATTAATTCTTCACTCTAGTGTATGATGAGTGGGCCTAATACTCAAGACTATATTAGATACTCTTGGGGGATGATTTTGTCAATTATATTCAATTTAAAAGTCATTATGATGGATTTATCATGTTATGGAATTAGGTTAAGAATTATGAAAGAACACAAATTAATGTATCCTAGGTTGAAACAAGAGTAAGATTAACCAATTTTGGCATAGTTGAAATTGAAGTATCGTAGGATGAAATGAAGGTTTCATTTGAGAATACAAATTTGGACTGATATTTCATATTCTTATGATCAATTACTATGGTTTTATTAGATAATATCATAATCATTTTTATTTTAATATTTGGATGGAAACAGGATCTTGAAAATGAATTTGTGAAAATTATGTCCCTAGAAACTCCAAATAATTATCTTTAGATGTAGATTTGGAATAAATTGTTGAGAATAAAAATATGTGGTTATTATGATAGAAAATATAAGTTTCCTTGCCTTGATAAATATAATATGGTTTAAATATATTTCAATTACATATCTTGAGTCGTGGATATATTTTATATCACCTTAGGTTCCTTTATTAGTAAATTATTATTAAAATTTTGAAGAAACACTTAATTTAATGGGGGGGAATGTAATAACCCGTGTTTTTAGAATGCATATTATTTCTGTAAACTCTATGCTTATAATTCTTAATTTTTTCATTTAAATTAATTCAAATAGATATGGAAATAAGTAATATAAGATAGGAATTAAACTAACAACACTTCAGTCATTGATATTAAAATGTTACAACAAAATCACATGAAACTACGTATTACACCCCATGGATTGTTACTCGCCTTGTATTATTTCATTCTTTTAGAGTGTATAATTTAAAATCATAAAATGAGTAGATAAAAATACAATCATAAACTCCAGGAGATCTCATAGATCATATTTACCCTTGAGGGTCACAAAAATCTAAATAAAACCAATAACTTTAATGAAGATCAGTAAAGGATAAATCGTTTTGTGAGATCTAAATGAAAACAATAAAAAATGAGAAGTGTGAACTAATAAGTGAGAATGAAATGCATGATTATAAAATGTCTATATGTATGAATAAAATCTAGCCACTATAAATATGGTCATTCAAAATATAGTCATCAGAAATATAGTCATTGAGTAAATATTTATCCAATAGGTATGCAAAAGTTGTGTACTATTAGTAGTAAATTTAAAATATGATAACTCAAAATGAAATAAAAATATTCCATTAAAATATTAAATATATATATATATTGGTACATTATGTGTTAATATCAATATTATAATTATTAAAATAAGATATGATATATTTATAAGATCCAAATAAAGATTTTAATATCAATGTATTTGAATAACTAAAATTTAGAATATATATAATTAATTTTAATGGAATCTTGTTAATGATAATTTAGAATAAAAGTAAATTTTTTCAAAGAATAGTTTTTAACTGTTTTATATTTTATCCTAATAAATTAAATTGTAAAATTTCAAAATATTATTATATATGAACAAATATATTAATATTATCTAAATTAGAAATTTATATAATACCAATAACACTTAATTTTTAAAAATTTTCATTTTCAATAAGAGTAGTTTCTTTTAAAAAATTGATTTAAAAGATAAATTTTAAAATTTTAAAATTTTAATTTAACAAAATTAAAAATAATTTCTTCACGTTAAATAACAGCATTGTCTTAAGTTAAATGTTTTGGGTTTTTTCTTAAATATACATTTTTAGGTGAATAGTGAAAATACCATTTTACTATAACTATAACTTTATAATTAATTAAGAAATAATTAAAAGGTTATAAACCACTTAATTGATCAAATATATTTTTAATATATAAATCTATACATTTTAAAAGTACTCTCATTTATTCTAAAAACCTTTTATTAACATTTTAAGAACTTGGGTAATGTTTTCCAATAAAAAATAAATTATTATTTTCTTTTAATTAAATATTTTTTATGTAAAATTTTGTTCTGGATTGAATTGAAATACACATAAATTTTATTTTTTATAATTCACTACTTTATATAATGAAAATAAAATAAATTTATAATATTATTCTATACATAAATTTTATGTTTATAAATACACTTTTTTTAATGGGGTTTTACATGTTATGTGCGCTAAGGTTAGGATTGATTTTTCTTAAAAATAGAAATTTTATCTGAAAAAATAGATTTTATATTTGGAATTATTGAACATAATAAATTGAATAAGGTTCATTTTATTTTTAGGTGTTAAAAGTATATTACTTAGTTAAAAATTATTTACAACAAAAAAACTAAACAATTGTAAAAGTGAAAATTATAAGACTAAAAGGATTCAAAAATAATTAAAAAATATGTAAAAATTAATTTTTGGATGATTATAGAATTTATATAACCCCAAAAACAATTTTTTTACATTTTTTAATCCACCCAACTTTTTTAGCATGTGCTCCCTTTGCATGAGGTTGTTAAAATTAAAAAAATGTCATTCCCATCACTTACAAAAGGATCCTCTCACAAAACCATCAAGACCACTCCAAAAATTCGGTTTACACCTTAAAATATTAAAATTTTTGTTCATTTATAACCATATTACTTTCCTTTGAGCCTTTTTTCAGGATATATTGTCTTAGGACCTCTAATTCCAAGGACTGTTTGAAGAGAAATCCTAAGCTCTCAGCGTGAAAGCTTTTCCCCAATCTTATTTTCATTTCTTTATTAGTTTCAAAATATTATTTTATAATTCAGATAAAATTAAATTATTATTTTTTGTATTATTAATCTTATTATTCCTTTGGAATAATTATTAACCACATTTTCCATTTTTCTAGGAAAAGTGAAACCCTTATTTATGTGTTGTGTGGATTATTACCTTTATGAAGTGACAACTTATATTTTTCACCATCATCTATATTTTTTTATTATAAGGGTATAATTAAAGAAGAAATTTGAAATATATAATATATTTATTTTTTAGGATAAAAATTATAATCCACCTTCTTTCCCTCCCATTTTTTGATAAATGAAATCATTAATCGTGCATTGTATAAAGTAACATCTTTTATTTTTCTGTTATTTTCAATATTATTTATTAAAATATATTAATATATGATTAATAACCTTAAAATTATTTATGTAATGTAATTATTCTTATATAATAATGATATTATTCCAAAATAAACTAATTTTATAATCATAATCATCCATTAATTGTAGCATGTTCATGTTTGGATCATTATAACAACTTATTTGAACCATAATATAAAATAATAACTTGGATGAATATGATAAAGTAATTAATGATAATGTTTGATATTAATATGAAAATAAATATTTTATTTTGGTTATGTAATGGAAAAATTAACATTACACTCATTAATTAAGGTACCATTGTTTTTTTGTTAAAAAACATTGAAACATGGTTTTGGACAATTTCTTCTACAAAACCAAAACATCCATAAAAGGAAATTATAAAATTAAAAATAATCATAAACATATATTAAAGTATATTTTATTTCCATAGAATTATGAACTGTGAAATAATAAGGAATAAAAACACCACGAATATGAAATTTGTTCCAAATGATCAAGATTACACACACCAGATAATGAAAATAGATAATAATTAAAGAATATAGAATTATATAATAACTATAAATGAAGTTTATAAAAGTTTATATATATTAATAACGTTCTTAAATAGATCATAAAGATATTTATTTTTATTATATAGGAGCTTCAAGAACTTTATTTCAATTCAATAATTAAGGTAAATGTTTCTTGTCTCAAATATAATATCTTGAGACATATTTCTTATTAAACACCATGTTTTCTTCAGAATGGAATATATAATTCCCCTTTAACAATTTTTATCATTATTATCTTATTATTAATGGTATTTTATTTCTCATTTTAAATCATATCTTTCAAGGGGTTTTTATTTGAAAGTTTCTAAGTCTGATAGGGGTTTTCTGTCTCAAATTTAATTTCATGAGACATGTTTGATGTTTCACACCATTATTTATTTTATATGATGTATTCATTGCACTATTAATTTTATGTATGAAATATAATCCATTTTAGGATATTTTAATTTCCATTTCAAAACCATCCTCTTATACTCCTTTTATTCTTACATTAACAATTCTGTGGTGGTTTCATCATGAATCTTATTTTAAAATAGAGGTTTCTTTTGAAAGATAATCCATCTAGGGAATTTGAATAATTTTATCTCAATAATTCTTCACATTTTGTTATCCTATGGTCATTCTTGGGGTTTTAATTTACTTACCCCTGTTTTATTTCCCCCTTGTCTTGTTATTTACACATTGTATGGAAACCGGCCCTACTATTCCTTTTTGGTCGAGAACCTCATGTTTTTTTCATTTCTACATTCATTTTATTATTTTAAAAATTACCTTTATCTCTGCTTCATTAATTTATTATGGAAATTTTATACTACAATGCTTTATTTAAAAAAATTAATGAAATTTTAACATTTTCTATATGTTTCATTTTCATCAAATTGAAAAAACATCTATTTTTAATGTTTTATGTGCGAAACTATATTTATGCCATGTTTTTAATTTTATAAGAATATTTATCTATAAGTTTTCATGGTTTCTAAATCTAATTAATTCTTTGTTATATTTATAAAATATTTCTTCTAAAATGATTTCAGAAGATCAATTATATTTCACATTTCCAAAATTATTTTTCTAAAACTCTTAAAAACTATTCTTCAACTAGGTCTTTATTCTTGGAAATATGTTTTACTTTATCAAGGAAAATATTAAAATGATATCATTAATATTCTTTATATATATGGCTTATGAAATTTCCCACTCTTTTTTAGGAATGATCAATCACTGCCTTTATCTTTCTCTAATCTTCTTTGTTATATAACCATGATTTTTTATCCAATGTTTTTATTTTGTGAACACCTTATTTTGGGTTTTTATGGTTAAAGTTTGTTCACTCTGGTTCCATGCATCAATTTATTATAGAAATTTTTATATTAATCGTATACCATTTATCTATAAAATGTAAATACCATATGCTTTATTATCCTAATTGAAGGTTATTTCCTAGAAATTTACTAAATGTATTTGGATACTAAATTATTTTTCATAGGAATATATTATTATTATTATGGATAATTTATTTATGTGTTTCCATTTGAAAAGGTTATGAAACCCATTTCGATTCCATGGGTTCTTTATGTTATAAAAAGTGAATGATTTTCATTTTAAAGTTTAATAAAATCAATTTTATTTTATTAGGTTATTTATGATGTGATAAGTGAATAATTTTCAAGTGAAACTCATAAGTATGGATGATTAAGGATTTAATCTTGTATAATACTATAATGGATTGGTTAAAATTATATATCTAATGAGATAGGTATTTATCAATATAGTTTATTTTCTTGTAAGCATGGGAACTGATAGTGTGTCTCGTGATTGTAATAATTCTCTACACTAATGTTTGTAACATATTTTAATGATATCACAGTTTTATTATTATTCACATTAATATGTTATTATCTTAGAGATCATGTTTATTCTATCATATTTATATACACTTTTGACTCTTGTATTATGTTTTACCAATACTTCTATAATTCTTTATGATCCATTCTTTTTTGGGTATAAGGTTCTTATCTATCTTGATTATAACCATATGCTTATATAATACTCACTAAAGATATTTGATATTAACATTTGGAAAACCATACCCTGTATATCATCAATCCTGATCTTAATTCATGGAATAAATATTGGTAGTTAATAAGACATGAATCATAAAGTAATCAAAGAACATAATTCATGAGAGCACAACATTTTCATAAGACATAGATTTATGGAATACACATAAGCCTAGAAAATAATTTTCCTTTGTAGTAAAGGTTCACTTCCAACAATATCATAGTTTATTATGTGCACTCCTCATTTCATCATAGTAGATATGGTTCAATCCTATGACTATCATAGTGGATAGATTCCCATTTTTAATTAGGTTTATACCCTAATCCAATTTTGTTTATCTGATGAGATACCTATCTTTAATCAATGCATTAGAAGAATAAATAATCCCAACACCACCTATCAAATAATTAAAATCATATAGATTCCTTCAAAAATATCATAAACATTCATAATATCATAACCTGTAAAATTAAATGGGTTTTTAAATCATTTTCTCATGGTATAACTCATGTAAAAGGAACATGTTTCAAAAACATTTCATAAATTCATTATAGGATAACTCATGGAAAAGGAATGAATTTCATAAATATCTTGTTATTGTAATCTTAAACCATCTAGAGAAATAGTAAGGATAGTAACATTGGATTATATCCCTCATAAATATCATGTAACTTCAAAGGATGTCATCTTAGATAAAAAAATTCCTTTAAAAGATTACAAGGGTCATTTCTTGTAAATAATTCCCTTTTCAATTTGAAATCACTTAAAATCAAAAAAAATCAAAAATATTAAGGATAAAATTTTTTGGAAAATAACCTAGGGAACATATAAAGTAAGTTCCAAAGAATTTATTACTCATGATGGCACAAAATTATAATCATGTCATGTAAGTAAAAAATAATTCTTTCACATTGTTAGTTTATAGTTGTGCGTACAACATCTGAAAAACAAAAAAAAATATTCATTTTAAAACATTTTTAAGATAATAAATTAATTTTAAAAATCATAGTATAATATCAAAAAATATATTTAATTTATTTTTTGAAAACATGGATATGTAAGAGAAAATATTTTTGACCGAAGATAGAAATAAATATGATTTTCCCTAAAATGTTACTCCAGTCTCTTGAGTACATAAAGTGTGTAAAATGAAAGGAAAATATTTATTCTCAAGAAATAGAAAAAGTATAATAAAATTTATGATTTTATTAATGGTTATATCATAATATTTTTTCATTAGAAATTCAATCATAAAAAATCCCAGTAAATAATGAGATTGTACCATAAAACCCTTACCGCTTTGTTAACTTTTGAATTATAATACCCATGAAAGGAAAAAACTTATATGGATATGTATATGCCATAATTTTCATGATAATAATCATAAAATACCTTCATGGGTAGTATATATACCATATAATAGAATAAAGTGTTGAATATGACTTGTATCTCATAGATCTAAAAGTGAGATGAAAGTCCCCTACCGAGGGAACAAAAATTTACTATATTTACTCTTCATATTAAACATAAATAATATGTGTCTATTTACCAAATTTTATCCTCTTTATTCCAAATATAGAATCCTTTTTCAATATTAAAATTATATAAGTTATATACATTCATTTTAGTGCGTAAAATGCAAAGAATCTCATTTTTTAGAAAAAAATACATTTTTAAGTATAAAACTGGATTAATTCTTATCACATGCCTAGAAAAACAATAGATGAAATTTAAATCCTTTTATTTAATATATAATATTTTAATTTCATTAAAATCATTCACTAGTAGTGATTAATTTAATTTTCTGGGAAAAATTACAATTTGTGTATAAAAATAGATTTTTCATTAAAACATATCCTTTATTTTTCAATGATTTTAATTTTAATTTATAATTATTTAATAACCAATGAATTCATTTTATACCTATGTAAACCAAAAAAATCACAATTTACTAAGTCCTATCTATACTAAATAATTTAATATATATTTTATAATGTTGTACTTCATTATAGTTCATTTAGACTCAGGGTTGCGTCCATCACAAGCTGTCAAAGAAATTAAATTAATTTGAAAATAAATATATCATAAAATCTCAATGATTCAAATCCTACCCCCTTTAAATTATTTTTTACCTTGAAATTTTGTTACTTTTATACAATAAAATTATGATATATCTATTTAATTATGTTCTTAGGTTCCTAAATAGCTTCTTAAAATTTTTTATTCCTCTAGAGAATTTATAGCAGGTTGGTGTTCTTATTTCATAGAAATTTATGTCTATGGTAGAGGATTTATATTGGTTATGCTTCATATAAAATATCATTTTCTAGTGGTATGACCTCTGGTGTTAGTACATGTGGAGGATCAGGTATGTACTTTCTCATGAGAGACACAAGGAAAACATTGTGAACTTGTGAGAATTCTAGTAGAAGCGATTAGCAATAATCTACCATCCATGCTAAATAAAAAATCTTGAAGTGGAAAATAAAGCTAGCAATCAGCATTCCTTTTTTCCTACACCTCGTAACCTTCTTCCATGTTGAAATTTGTCTTAATAATTTCTCACTATCTTCAAACTCTAGATCTCACTGATGATTATCAACATAAATTTTATGTTGTCTATGAGATCCCTTAATGTGCTAGTGAATGGCTATGACCTTCTCTATAATTTCCTCATCTAGATTAGGTCCCAATATATTTTTTTCTCTAAATTCATTCCTACATGTTGGACTTCTACACTTTATTACACATATGTAAAGAACCGTAAAATTCAAGGGAAATGTTTTCTTAATTTTCTTTGGGATTTTACAAGAACGCGGTTTTTTACGGCACTTGATTCTGAGGCCTGGTGTGCCCGGAATTTCTATCTGAAGATTATCTTAGGTACGTTCAGTGAACAAATGAGCGGGTTTTTCTAACTTTTGAACCGGTGCTCGGAATCGAATTCTGAGGGCACCAATGGATTCGCATCACCGGTAATTTCTTAGGAACACCTTTTCTGAAGTTGCGTTTACACGAGAGAAGTTGTTAAAAAATTTTGGAATGTAAAATAAAATTGAGCATCAATTTTATTTTTCACTAAGTGGTTTAAAGCTTTGGGTGGAAGTTGGGGGAAACCACCCAACTTCCCATGGGAGGTTATGAGGGTGGTGGGGCCCACACTAACCCCACCCCTTCATCTTCCCTAACCTTCCATAACCCTTCATTTAATTTGACAACTTGAGTTAATTAATTGAGTGGATTAATTCAACTTTTGAATTTCAAACATAAGTTATGTTAATAAAATAAGTGAGGTACTTATTTTATTTTTTTTGGGACTTGTTGCTTGAGAGGTTTGGGAGAAAAGCTAAGGGAGGTTTGAAGATCTTCATCTTCTTCGTCGAATAACACGAAGAATGCGAAGAACGCGAAGAACGCACCGATCTCCGACGAAGAATTCCGAATCCTCGGAGATCGACTACGCGACGGCGTGTACCGCAGCGCTAATGATTCCTTCTTCCGTGACGATTCTCCTTTCGCGAGGCCTCCTTCCGTGATGGTTATTTCAGCGACAAACCTCCGTTCAAGCTACACTTGAGGTAGGGGTTTTATGCGTTTCTTTTCGTGAATTCCTTCTATCATCTATCCTCGTTCAATTGGACCGCTTGCTATCGTTTAACAGGAGGGGGTCGGACCGCACAAACAAGGCCGACCCTCCTCCCTTATTATTTTGTGTTGTTGTGGTTCAAAGGAAAGTGACGCAGTGTCGTCGCACCGTGCGGGAACAAGTGTCAAGGATGCGTGGCACCGTCACACCGCGCATTTGAAAATCGATCCAAGCCGCGGCTCCGTCGCGCCGCGCCGGAAAAACCCGAAGACACGGCGGCCGGAGCGGGGCCACGACGGAGGGGCACGGCACCGTCGCGCGGCGCCGGACGAACCAAGTCCGCGGACATAAGCCGCGGTGGAGCTGGGACCGGCGGCCGGTTCCGGGCCGCCAGCATCGGAGCAGGGGGACCGGCCAGCGCCGGTCCCATGGTGCATCATCCGGCCGGCCGGAGCGGGCCGGCCCGACAGAGGAACAACCGGGGGTTCGTAACCCCCGGCAGGCCGGACATGAGCGGCCTCCCACATGGGGGCCATAGATTACAAACGGCTGGGGGGCAGCCCCCCCCCCCCCCCCCCCCCCGCACCCCTGTCCGCTCGGCCGACCCTGCTGGCCCTCGCCAGCACTCGCGCGCCAGGCCGCACCGGGTCGCAGCCAGGCCGGGCCGAGCCGCGCCTACCGGTCTGGGTCGCGCCCAAGCGGGCCAGACCCAGACCCGGGTCGGGTCGACCCGGTTCGGGACTACCCAGGGGGTACCGGGCCGGGTCGGACCGGGCCCGAACCCCCTAATACCAAACAACTTATGATCTTTATCCCATAACATGGGATGAGGATCTCAGATCGATGCACCGTAAGCTGCGATGCAATCCTTGGATCGAGACAGTCGTTTTGGTATACTACACTCAGGTTTCGGAGAACTTTGGGTTCGGCCGGGTTGGTTCGTACACGAAACCAACCGGTCCCTCGGAGCGGAAACGCTTATAACTTAAGCTCCGGACGTCCGATTGATGTTCTGTTGACTTTGATGGATTCCTCTAAGTGAGACAGACCTTTTGGCTTACTCTGCTCGAGGTTTGGATGCAGTTGGAGTATGGTAGGGTTGGTTTTGACTTAAAAACCAACCGGGCCCCTGGAACGAAAAAGCCAATAACTTTCAGACTGGGCATCCGATTGACGCGATGTCTGTGAGGTTGAGTTCCTGTTGACGATAAGAAACTTTTGTCACATCAACTCTGGACTATGTTTCAGTTTATGTATCATCCCTTCGGCTCATGGAGCGGACCCTCTCGAACGAGCTTGCTATGTGCGGGAGCCCTAGAGCTGGCTGCGACTACGATGACGATGACGACTGTACAGAAATCCTCCGTGGATTCGACGACGACAACTTCAGCACTCAGCGATCCTATGTGGATCAGTGCTACTGATCCTGTGTGGGTCAGATCCTGTGTGGGTTAGCACTCAGCGTTCCTTTGTGGGCCAACACCTACAGATCATGTGTGGGTCCGATCCTGTGTGGGTCATCGCGGGGGTTAGTTACCTATCAATCCTTTGTGGGTCATTGCGAGGGTTAGTTACCTATCGATTATTTGTGGATCATTTTTTGGGTTAGTACCTATCGATCATGTGTGGGTCCGACGGCTTAGATGAATTAGTAACTACACTTGATCATCTCTATCATCTTACAAAGAAGTATACCTGTGTGAGCTGAATATTGACTTACTTTCCTTTGTGGATTGTGTTGTACTATCCTGTGTGGATGTGATCGAACGTGGGCTCGGATGTTGGAGCTGAACTGGAATTGGTGACTTAGGTATATATTTGGGCATATATCTAAGCAGTGTCGGATGTTACTTCGTGACTGTAACTTTCCATTGTAGATTATCCTTTGTGGATTCTGGGAGACCTTCGGGGGTCTCGGGGTCCCTACTGAGTAGCTTATACTCAACCCTGCACGGGCTATGCCCGCACTACGTTGTGTTGGTTGCAGAAGACGGATAGCGCCGATCGTGGTTGAGGCTGGCGGAGCGGGTCGGTACCCAGAGGTGGACCACTGGGCGGGGCGTACTCGGAGTAGATGGCTGGACCCGAGGAGCTATGGAGGCTATCTGTACCCACCCTACAGGTGAGAATACCAGTGGACGGCTCGACGTAGCGGCTTTACTTTCCAGTTTCTGTACACTTTTTCAGTTGTACATTACTTTCAGTTTGGGTTTGTATTCTAGCCCACTTACTATTTCGCAATTACTGTTGTACCCATTTTTTACTTAGTGTTTACTTCTGCTTACTTTCTCTATGGTGTTTCTTTACTTTAAAAAGAAAATTCCTTCTCTTTTACCGGGAATTACGCCTTGGTGCTAGTCGTCAGCCCCTGGCCTATGGAAGGCGGGCATGGGGTAGTCATGGAACGGGCCCCGAGGACGGGTCGTGAAAAATAGCATGGAGCCAGTCTTTCGAGAGGGAGACAGTGCTACGCATGCGGCGGGCAGGGCCACATGGCTCGTGACTGCCCGACCCGCCGTGCAGAGGAGCAGCAGACGGTTGAGGGACCACCCAGGCAGAAGTAGAGGGTCGACCATGGCGGTCCGCAGGGAGCAGGCGGACGAGGCAGAGGAGCTGGCCGAGCAACAGGTGGTGGGAGACGCTTTCAGGCTCTACCCCCACCCCCACCAGGAGGTCCACCCCGACCACAGGGAGCTGCCGGGCAGATACAGGAACAACTCCAGGCAGCGGAGGCCTACGACCACGGCGTGCCCGAGATGATTCTAGGTACTATCTATGTCTATTCCGCCCTTGCTGCAGTTCTTATAGACATAGGAGCGAGTCATTCTTTCATAGCCACTGCCCTTGTTCGAAGTTCGGAGATTCCGACGGAGCCGTTGGCTCGATCCTTACGGCTAGAGACTCCTACGGGAGCAGACTCGATGATTACGCACTGGTGCCGGTAGTGTGAGATTACTCTAGGAGGCCAGAGCTTCGGCTGGGATCTTCTTGTAGTGGCGTCGGGGCCTTACAATGTCATCTTGGGCATGGATTGGTTATCTACAGTCCATGCTCAGATCGACTCTATTAGGCGCAAGGTGCGGTGTGTATGCACCGACGGGAGCAGGTTCACCTTCACCGGTGAGAAGGGAGCCTTCACATCATAGGATGGACTCTCGTAGAGGAGAGGATGGCCCATCACTAATCAATTGGCAAGCCTCGTCTTAGTAGCAGTTGACGTGCGGAGTCCTGGTTTTCCAGCACTAGTGGATCAGTATGCAGACGTTTTTCCCGACGACGTTCCAGGACTACCTCCTCGCAGAGAGGTAGAATTTTATATTGATCTATATCCCGGGACAACCCCGATATCCACCCCAGCATATCGGATGGCTCCCGCCGAGCTTCGAGAGCTACGGGTACAGTTGGAGGACTTGTAGGGCAAGGGATTCATCCGACCCAGTGTTTCACCCTCGGCTTCCCCGATATTGTTCACCAAGAAGGCAGACGGGAGATTGCAACTTTGTGTCGACTATCATCGCCTGAAACAGGTGACAGTGAGGAACAAGTATCCCCTACTGAGGATTAATGACCTCTTCGATCAGCTCAAGGGATCACGGTGGTTCTCGAAGATAGACCTCAGGTCAGGCTATCATCAGCTTAGAGTTCGGGACAAGGACGTGCAGAAGACGACCTTCAGATGTCGTTATGGCCACTATGAGTTCTTGGTTATGCCATTCGGCGTAACCAATGCTCCAGCAGTGTTCATGGCCCTCATGAACAGGATATTTTAGCCATACCTTGATCGATTTGTCGTGGTCTTCATCGACGACATTTTTATTTACTCGACGACCGAGGAGGAGAACGCCTACCACTTGTGGGTTGTACTAGACACACTCTGAGAGCAGCAGCTTTATGGAAAGCTCTCGAAGTATCAGTTCTGGATACGTGAGGTCCACTTCTTGGGACACGTTATCTCTGAGGAGGAGTTGCGGTGGATCCTGCGAAGATCAAGGCAGTGATAGCTTGGGAGCCACCCAGGAGTGTGACGGAGGTGCGGAGTTTCTTGGGATAGTTGGGTACTATCAGAGATTTGTTCCAGACTTTTCCAGAGTTGCGGCACCGCTCTCATCTTTGACGAAAAAGGGGAAACCCTTTGTGTGGTCAGACAGATGTTAGCAGAGCTTCCAGGAGCTGAGACAGAGATTGACCAGCGTGCCTATCTTGAGGCTACCAGAGGAGGGAGTTGGGTAGGTAGCTTACTGCAATGCATCTGGGACCGGACTCGGATGTGTCCTGATGCAGGAGTAGGTCGTGATCTCCTATTGATCACTACAGTTGAGGCAGAATGAGCAGAACTACGCTACCCATGACCTGGAGTTAGCAGTAGTGGTCTTTGCACTGAAGATGTGGCGACACTATCTGATGGGCGAGCACTTTACAGTATATTCTGACCACCAGAGTCTCGGGTACATCTTCTCGCAGAAGGATCTGAACCTGAGACAGCGGCGATGGATCAAGTTCCTCCAGGACTATGACTTTGAGATAGTCTATACACCTGGAAAGGGAAACGTAGTAGCCGATGCTCTTAGCAGAAGGACGGGAATTCAGCTACTTGGGGAGGCGACAGAGCAGCTAGCCGCTTTGCAGATATCCTTCATGGATAGAGATGGAGCAGCCTTTCTTCAGTCACTCACAGTCACTCCTCCACTACTGCAGCGGGTCCGAGAGGCACAGCATGGGGACACTGACTGTGAGACGCGACGTCCGCAAATATCCTCAGGACAGGCACCTGATGTTTTCTCTTTAAGAGGATAGCACAATGTCCTTTTCATAGGATATACCTTGGTACCAGTTTCTTTATGGGAGGAGGTGCTAACAGAGTTTCACACTTCCCCTTTGGCGGTACATCCTGGAGTGGTGAAGAAGTACCAGGATCTCAAACGACAGCACTGGTGGTCGGGCATGAAGAAGGTTGTGGCAGAGTTCGTTTCTCGATGTCTCACCTGCCAGAAGGTGAAGGCAGAGCACCAGGTACCAGCAGGCTTGGTGCAGCCCTTGGAGGTCCCGGAGTGGAAGTGGGACGACATATCTATGGACTTCGTGACTGGACCTCCACGCACTTCCATAGGTCACAACTCTATTTGGGTGATTGTCGACCGACTCACCAAGTCGGCTCACTTATTACCCATCAGAGAGCAGGGCTTAGTGGAGAGCTTGGGACGTCTCTATGTTCAGGAGATTTTGCAGCTTCATGGTGTGCCATCATCTATCATCTCTGATTGAGATTCTCACTTTACTTCCCGGATTTGTAAGGGGTTGCAGGAGGCATTCGGGACGTAGCTATGTCTGAGTACCTCCTTTCACCCTCAGACAGATGGTCAGATGGAGAGGACCATTCAGACTCTCGAGGACATGCTTTGCGCATGTGTCCTTGACTTTGGTCGCGGCTGGGAGGACCACCTACCCTTGGTGTAGTTCGCATACAACAACAGCTACCACTCCACCATCAGGATGGAACCATATGAGGCATTTTACGACCGACCTTGCAAATCGCCTCTGTGCTGGATAGAACTTGGAGAATCAGCACTTGTGGGACCGGAGATGGTCCAGGCAACGACAGAGAAGGTCCAGGTCATCCAGGAGAGGATGAGGACAGCTCAGAGCCTGCAGAAGTCTTATGCTGATAAGAGGCGGAGGCCATTAGAGTTAGAGTATGGCGACCACGTCTTCTAGAGGGTCTCACCTCGACGTGGATTACGGAGATTTGGCCGGGGAGGCAAGTTGTCTCCATGCTTCGTCAGACAATTCCAGGTTCTCAGTAGGATTGGCAAGGTGGCTTTTCGTCTGGCTCTATGACCTCAGTTGCACCGGTTGCACGACGTCTTCCATGTATCTCAGCTGAGGATAAACATGCACGACCCAACGCATATCATTGACCATGGGGATCTAGACATAGATGATGGGGAGACTTTTGCGGAGGTTCCAGTGGAGATCGAGGATCGACAGGAGTGGGTCCTACGTGGATGGTTGATTCCTCTAGTGCGCATCAGATGGCAGCACGGGAACCTCCAGGAGAGCACTTGGGAGAGGGATGCTTAGATATGTGCTCAGTACCCACATTTGTTCCCCTAGTTTTTGATGTATCTTTACAGGGACGTAAAGCACTGAAGTGGGAGTAATGTGAAGACCCGTAAAATTCAAGGGAAATTATTTATTAATTTTCTTTGGGATTTTACAAGAACACGGTTTCTGATGGCACTTGATTCCGAGGCCCGGTGTGCCCGGAATTTCTATCTGAAGTTTAGCTGGGTACGTTCAGTGAAAGAATGAGCGGGTTTTTTGAACTTTTGAACCGGTGCTCGGAATCGAATTCCGAGGGTACCGATGGATTCACAGCACCGGTAATTGCTTAGGAACACCTTTTCCAGAGTTGCATTTACACGAGAGAAGTTGTTAAAAATTTGTGGAAGGTAAAATAAAATTGAGCATCAATTTTATTTTTCACTAAGTGGTTTAATGATTTGGGTGGAAGTTGGGGGAAACCACCCAACTTCCCATGGGAGGTTATGAGGGTGGTGGGGCCCACACGAACTCCACCCCTTCATCTTCCCAGACCTTCCACAACCCTTCATTTAATTTGACAAATTGAGTTAATTAATTGAGTGGATTAATTCAACTTTTGAATTTCAAACTTATGTTATGTTAATAAAATAAGTGAGGTACTTATTTTATTTTGGTTGGTACTTGTTTCTTGAGAGGTTTGGGAGAAATGCTAAGGGAGGCTTTAATATCTTCATCTTCTTCATCGAAGAACATGAAGAATGTGAAGAACACGAAGAACGCACTGATATCTGACGAAGAACGCCGAATCCTCAGAGATCGACTACACGACGTCGTGTACCGCGATGCCAATGATGCCTTCTTCCGCGACGATTCTCCTTTCGCGATGCCTCCTTCTGCGATGGTTATTTCCGCGAGGAACCTCCGTTCAATATATGCTCGAGGTAGGGGTTTTATGCGTTTATTTTTGTGAATTCCTTCCGTCATCTATCCTCATTCAATTGGACTGCTTGCTATCGTTTAACGGGAGGGGGTCGGACCGCACAAACACGCCCGACCCTCCTCCCTTATTATTTTGTGTTGTTGTGCTTCAAAGGAAAGTTACGTGGTGCCATCGCACCGTGCGGGAACGAGTGGCAAGGATGTGCGGCATTGTCGCACCGCGCATTTGAAAATCGAACCAAGACGTGGCGCCATCGCGCCGCGCCGGAAAAACCTGAAGACACCGTGGCCGGAGCGGGGCCGTGGCGGAGGGGCGCAGCGCTGTCGCGCCACACTGGACGAACCAAGGACATAGATATAGGCCGCGGCGGAGCTAGGACTGGCGGCCGGTTCCGGGCCGCCGGCATCGGAGCAGGGGGACCGGCCAGCGCTAGTCCCGTGGTGCATCAGACGGCCAGCCGGAGTGGGCCGGCCGGACAGAGGAAGAGCCGGGGGTTCGTAACCCCCGGCTGGCCGGACATGAGAGGCCCCCCACATGGGGGCCGCGGATTACAAACGGGCGGGGGGCAGCACGCCCCCCCGCACCCCTTTCCGCTCGGCCGAAACAGCCGAGCTACCTGGCCCTGGCCAGCGCCAGCACGCCGGGCCACCAGGCCGGGCCGCGCCAGCTGGGCCGGGCCACGCCCAAGTGCGCCGGACCCGGACCCGGGTCGGGCCGACCCGGTTCGGGCCGACCCATGGGTACCAGGTCGGGTCGGACCGGGCCCAAAACCCCTAATATCGAACTACTCATGGTCTTTTTCCCATAACTTGGGATGAGGACCTCCGATCGACGCACCATCAGCTGCGATACGATCCTTGGATCGAAACAGTTGTTTTGGTATACTACACTTGGGTTTCAGATAACTATGGGTTCGGCCGGGTTGGTTCGTACACGAAACCAACCGGGCCCTCGGAGCGGAAACGCTTATAACTTAAGCTCCAGATGTACGATTGACGTGCCATCGACATTGATGGATTCCTCTAAGTAAGACGGACCTTTTGGCTTACTCCTCTTGAGTTTTGGACGTAGTTGGAGTATGGTCAGGTTGGTTTTGACTTAAAAACCAACCGGGCCCCTAAAACGAAAAAGCCAATAACTCTCAGACCGTGCGTCCGATTGACGCACCATCTGTGACGTTGAGTTCCTATTGACGATACGGAACTTTTGGATACATCAACTTCGGACTATGTGTCAGTTGATGTATCAGCCCTTCGGCTCGTGGAGCGGACCCTCCCGAATGAGCTTGCTGTGTGCGGGAGCCTTAGAGCTGGCTGCGACTGCGATGACGATGACGACTATACAGAAATCCTCCATGGATTTGACGGTGACGACTTCAGCACTCAGCGATCCTACGTGGATCAGTGCTACCGATCCTGTGTGGGTTAGATCCTGTGTGGGTCAGTGCTCAGCAGTCCTGTGTGGGCCAGCGCCTACAGATCTTGTGTGGGTCTGATCCTGTGTGGGTCATCGCAGTGGTTAGTTACCTATCGATCCTTTTGTGGTTCATTGCGGGGGTTAGTTACCTATCGATCCTTTGTGGATCATTGTGGGGGTTAGTACCTATCGATCTTGTGTGGGTCTGATGGCTTAGATGAATCAGTAACTACATCTGATCATCTCTATCGTCTTACGAAGAAGTATACCTGTGTGAGCTAAATCTTGACTTTCTTTCCTTTTTGGATTGTGTTATGCTATCCTGTGTGGATGTGATTGGACTTGGGCTCGGATGTTAGAGCCAAACTGGAATGGGTGACTTAGGTATATATATGGGCATATATCTAAGCAGTGTCGGATGTTACTTCGTGATTGTTTCTTTCCTTTGTGGATTATCCTTTTTGGATTCTGGGAGACCTTCGGGGGTCTTGGGGTCCCTACTGAGTATCTTATACTCACCCCTGCACGGGATATGCCCGCACTACGTTATGTTGGTTGCAGACGATGGACAGCACTGATCGTGGTTGAGGCTGGCAGAGCGGGTCGGTACCCGGAGGTGGACCACTGGGCGGGGCGTACTCAGAGCGGATGGCTGGACCCGAGGAGCTGTGGAGGCTATATGTACCCACCCTAAAAGTGGGACTACCAGTGGACGGCTCGACGTTGCGGCTTTACTTACCAGTTGTTGTACTCGTTTTCAGTTGTACTTTACTTTCAGTTTGGGTTTGTATTCTGGCCCACTTACTTTTCCGCACTTACTGTTGTACCCAGTTTTTACTTAGTGTTTACTTCTACTTGCTTTCTCTGTGGTGTTTGTTTACTTTACAAACAAAACTCCTTCCCTTTTTACCGGGAATTACGCCTTGGTGCTAGTCGCTAGCCCCTAGCCTATGGAAGGCGGGCTTGGGGTAGTCACGGCACAGGCCCTGAGGACGGGTCATGACAACATATGTATTTATAAGCATCCATCTGAATGATCGAGTGATGGCTATTGTTGTAAAGAAACTTGACTAGAGGAAGCTTTTGATCCCAAACACCTTTAAAATATTTAAAAAAAGATATCATCATATCCACTTGGAATCTAATGGTTATCTAATACTAACCATTTTTCTAAGGATGATATGAATCAATGAAACTCAAATTTGTATACATATCCTACCGAAGACTTTTCCAGGACTTCAAGGTAAACCTCAAATACTAATCAGATAAAATAGAATGTGGTAGTCCATTCAATATTACCAATTTATTAATTTATATTTTAGTAATATTATAAAGAGATAAATCTACTATGATATTATGAAATGTGATGACTTTATGTGGTGATCAACTACATCTCAAATAGAATTAATTTCTTTTAATGTTTTGGGGAGGCTAAAGACCAGAAACCATGGTGATGTTTTCCTAATTCCAATATAGTATGGGTAATGGATCAAAATACCCATATAATTAAGTCTCTTATACTTAACTATATGTCATACTAATCATTAATTTACATACTCTACAATATCTCTATTCATGTTTCCCCACCAGAAATACTCTTTCAAATTTCTGTACGTCTTCATACATTCAGGATGAATATAGAATTATGAACTATGATCTTAATCCAATATAAAATTATTCAATTATTTTATACTAGAATACTAACATGGTTCCTAAAATTTATCATTTGGTCACAATCAAGGTTAAAATTAGGATCATTTCTCACCTTCTTTTATAGTTTCACATATTCCTTTTTTTCCTCTTTAATATTTACAATGATAGATAGTTGAACACTCATTAAATCAAGAAAATATTTATCCCCTTACCTTTAATATTTCAAGATCTATCATTTGAAAATATAGAAATATTATATCTTTTGTGATTATGATCATACATTATCTAGCGTGATTCTTTAAACTCAGAGCATCTTCCACGTTGTTCTCTTTTCCAGGGTAGAAATGTATTGAGATATCACAATATTTAATCATCTCTAATCATATTTACTCACACAAATTTATCTATTACTCTATGAATATATACATTAAAATTTTATGATCATTATATATATCACACCTTTCTCCTTAAAGATAGTTCCTTCATATCATTAATTAAAAATTTACCAGAGTTGACCCCATATCATGAGTTGGGTAATTTTTATCATGAACCTTCAATTTTTGTGACTCATAAGGAATTAGCATGTCATTTTTCATGAGGATACACCCTATTCTCTTATTTCATGCATCACTATAGATCACAAACCCTTCTCTACTACAGGGTAATGTAAGAACATGTGTGTGGACTGACCTTCCATTTATTTCCTTGATATTTTCTTCATTTTTATTTCTCAAAATGAAATTGGATCCCTTCCAAGATAACTTGGTGAGGGGTCATAAATCAATGAAAAATTATCCACAAAGCACCAATAATATCATGATAAACTGAGAAAACATTGGATCTTAGTCATAGTGGTTGGTCTAGGCTAACCTTCAATAACTTATGTCTCTGATGGATCCACCGATGTACCCTCTCTTGAGATTATATAACCCAAAAAATGAAAATATTTTAAGAAAAAATTCATACTTTTTAAATTATTCATACATATTCTAATTCCTTGAGGTCTTTAATTCAATCCTAAAGTTATCTTTATTCTCTTACTTACTCTTTGAATATATAATAATATTATATATAAAGACTTCCAAAAACTGATCAACGTAATGTCTAAAGACTCAATTCATTAAATCTATGAAGATAGTGGGGTAATTAGTAAGACCATACGACATCAATTTATATTCATAGTGTTCATACATTATATGGAATGTTTTTAATGGTATTTCCTCCTTCATTACCCTAAATTATTGAAATCCAAAATGAATTTCAATATTCAAAAACTATTGAGATCCATATTGTTGATTAATCTTACCACCAATATAAGTTAGATGATACTTATTCTTGATTGTGATCTGGTTAAGTTCCCAATAATCAATTTAGATTCATACTGATCCATCTTTCTTCTTAAGAAAATGAATAGTTCACTTTTCTAAATAAATCCCCTATCAATGTTCTCTTAGTGTTGTATCTTGGATTACTATAACTATATTAGGGCTATTCAATATGGATTATTTAAAATAGGTGTAGCCCCAGGTATGATTTTTATTGAGAAATGAACTTTCATTATTTAGTGGAATACTAGGTAAATATTCTAAAATGATATCAATAAACTATCTCCTAATATGTATATCATCAATGTTTATTTTGTCCCCAACTATCCAAAATAAACACCCCATTTGAATTCTAATTAAGACCCTTAAATGGATTTAATTTCAATTATTTGTTCATATTTATAATTGGACATATAGAAGATCATTGGTTGGTTTGGAATATGAAATGTAACAACCATTACTCAATAATTGATGTGTTATTTATGTAAATAAATACAATCTATTCCCAAAATAACATCGAATTAAAATAAAGGGAGAATAAAGATATTTCCAGGAATCATATTCCCATTAACTTCAATCAATGAATAATCATATAATTGTGATGTGGTCATTATACCATTAGGGGTTTTCACTAATAATTAAATATCTAATCTTTGAGGTGGTACTTTATTACCCTTAGAAAATTTGTTAGTTATAAAATATTGGGTAGATCCCGAATCAAATAAGACATTATTAGTTATAGATTGGATGGTAATTGTACCTTTTACCAATTATTTATCCTAATACACAACAAAAATAAGGATTTCATGATATTTAATTTTCTATCCAGGCTTAAGAGGTTGCTGACATAGATCATCGTCATTAACCTTCAGGTTTGAGCACTTGTTAACATAATTATTATACTCCTTAGATTTAAAAAACTAGAGTGTGGTGGTTCATTATGTGGTGATTTCTCTATATTTTAATCATTATCTAACTTATTATTATAACTTAATCATTATATAGGTTTATGACCTTTCATTACACACTAAAAAAATATACCAGTTACCTTAAGTCAATTTACTCTTTGTTTCTTCCACACTTCAAGCATAAAGGAAATATCATCTTCTTCTATCCATGGTTTTTATAATTTCCATTATCTTCCATCATTATTTTCTCATAAAAACCATGAAATTAATGGGAAACTCCAATCTCCATCTCCACCATGATATCATATCAAACAATTTCTTTATAGCTATAGTAGTCCCTTATGGAAAACGCCCTTTGGAGAGTTGTTTTTATGCCACTAAATATTCGATCAACCATACTTTTTGGTTGGATGATAATACTAGAATATTACCTCATAATTCTTGTAATATTTTCCTCATTGTTACTAACATATATATCATCCTTATACTTTAGCTCAAATAATTCCTTATCTATTTTCATATAAAGAATACAACGAAATTAGTTATTGAAAAACAATCTACTAAACTCATCACACTCTATGGAATCAATTTCATTACATTTCCCTATGTTCATGATAATATTCCACCATGGGTCTACTTCACCTTCCAAACCATAAATATCCAAAATAACTTTTTCATTTTCCAAACACTGGATAATATAAAATATCTTTTCATTGGTATTGATCCATTGTTTAGAAACTAGTGGATCATACGACCCACTAAAAGAATGTGGGTGTTGACTCCTGATGGACTCAACATAATATTATTCCCTCTTTTTCTCATTTTGAAGATCTGCATGATTCATAGATTAAGAAAGTTATATAATCATAGAAATTATATTTTTTTATTCCATAACCCATAACACTTAGTTTCTCAAGAGGAAAATCATTTCATTGTCTGTCACATTAAGTATTAAAATTATTTCTTCTGATTCTAGTCAATAACTAAAACCAAAACGCATATTGTGATAAAAAATAATCATATCAGAAACCCACTTAATCAGTAAAATTCATTTATTGGATATCTAAATCAAGAAGACTTATTTTCATTCAATGACTCCATTTGTTTAACCTATGTTATCCATGATCATTACCAAAACATTAGAATGTTATAATATTCTAAGACTTATACCCAAGGATCTCAGTATAATTTTCTCATCATAGTTTCAAAAGATAATTAAACTTTTCTCTGATACTTACTATAGTGACCCGTAGTTTTGATAAATAAATATTACATCTTAATAGTTGAATATTTATTACATAACATTATAATCCATTCTATAATAGTGAATGTTTAGTTTCTTTGGAGATTGGATACACAATCTTCTTATTTCAAGAAAGACATTCAACAAATCCCACAAAGATCTTCCCACCTGGTACTCTTTTTAGACATAGCTTTCCTAAAACAATTTTTTATAACCTAGGTAAAGGAAACATAATAAATGGTGAGAATAGATGATCATTAGGGGTATAAAAGGATATATCAAAGATTACATAATCATAACATGATCATAAAGGTATGTGAACATGAGTTTAACATTTGAAAACCCATACACTACATATCATATATCATAATCACGATTCATGGCATAAAGTTGGTCCATTAGTAAGACATTAATCATAAAGGAATTAAATAACATGAACTATGAGAGCATGAAATTGGAATAAGACAAAGACTTATGGAATACACATATGTATAGAAAATCATTTTTTTACTAGTTAAGGTGGACTTCCAAGACTATCCTAGTGGATTTGGTTTAATCCCCATTCCATCTTAGTAGTCAAGGTTCACTCCAAAGACTATCATAGTGGATAAATTCCTTTACTAAACTAGGTTCACTCCCTATTTTAGTCCTATTTATCTCAGGATATATATATTATTTTCATGATGCATTGAAGAACTATATAATTCTAATCCCACCCATCACATAATGAAAATCATACATATTTCTTCCAAAAAATAAAAAAATATTCATCATATCATAACCTATAAAAATAAATGGATTTCATAAAATTTTTAACATGGAATAACCCATTTAAAATATATGTGTTTCATAAACATTTTAGCAATTCATCATTGAATAACCCTTGGAGAATGAATAAGTTACATAAAAAAAGTATTATCACAATCATAACCCATCAAGATAAAGTATAAGGATAGGATAATTGGATAATATCTCTATTAAATATTAATTAAAATCAAATGATGTAAAATTAGAAGAAAAAATCCTATTAAATATCACTTGTAAAATTTCTTATTGAAAATACCCTTTTTAATTTGAAATCGCATACTAAAAATCTAAAAATTTCCCAAATAGTCAAGAAAAAATTTTCTTAGAAAATAACCATGGAAATTTATAAAGAAATATTTAAATAATTAAACTCTCATAAATGATATAAATTTAATTAATATCATGTAAATAAAAACTAATATTTATTTCACATTTTCCTTATAATGTAGTAAGTACCTAATTTAGAAAATGATAAGAAGATTCCTTTTAAAACATTTTAAAAAAATTAATCAAGGATAAAAATAATATTAAAAAATCATATAATAATATTATAAATATTCTTGAAAACCTTTTCTTAGAAAACATATATATGGAATAAAAATATTTTCAACCGAGGAGATAAATAAAGTCAGTTTTCATTACAGTTCCTTTTTAGTATCTTGCATACTTAAAGAGAGGAAAATAAAAGGAAAAATGCATTATCCAGAAATAACCACAGGGGAAAATCATGAGTTTTATAAAAGTAAGATAATATTATTTAATCATCAAAAATATTATTACAAACAATCCCGGTAAACAATGAAATTGTTACATAAAACCCTTACTGTTTTTGTAACTTTTGAATCAAAATACCCATGAAAGAAAGAATACTAGATTAATATTTATATCCAATAATTTTCATGAGAATAATTATAAAATAAAATCATGTCAAATATATATACTTCATAATATATAAAATTGGTGAATATGACATGTATCTCATAGAAATAAATTTAAAAAAATCACTTACCGAAGTGAAAAACAATTATTAATGTTAATATTCATATTAACCAAAATAAAAATAACATATTTACCAAATTTGATCAATTTTATTCAAAATATGGAATCCATTTTTCAATATTCAATTTGTCTAAGTGATATTAATTCATTTTAGAATAATTTTTCAAAACGAGATGAAAACTGATTTTTATAAAAATACATTTTTATGCATAAAAATGGATTTATTCTTATCCCATGCCTATAAAACATTAGATGAAAGATAAAACATTTTATATAATATATTATATATAAATTTCATTAAAATAATTGAAAAATAGTGATTAATTTAATTCATTCAGAAAAAAAATTGATTGCACACATAAAAACTATCTTCAGAAGAAAAATCATCTCATTTATTTTTAAAGGATTTTTATTTTCATTTATAATTAGTCGATAACTAATGAATTAATTTTATAAATATTTATACCATAAATTTATCATAATTTAGTCATTCATGTTGATACCCTCTAATTTAATAGCAAGGTTATAATGGTATACTAAATTATGGCTAATTTAGACTCGGGGTTTCTTATATCAAAAACTATCGAAGAAATTAATTTTATTTTAAATATATATATCATAAAATCACAGGGTGCTAAATTTTTTGAAGAAATATAATAATTTAATAATAAAATAATATCTATAGGAGAATGAATGGATAATTTTTCTATTAAGGATCCTTTTATCAAGATATGGAGGAAATAGGTTGTGTTTGTGAATGAATGCTCTAAGGAATGAATATATCATCTTAAATATCTTTTGGATAGTTTTATTGTGCATGATATAATTCTGAAGATATATAATAATTTTATGTTCTTCATAATTATATCTTTTCCTGACAATTCATGTAAATAATTATTTGGTTAAGATCTCATTCATTCCAGTGTGTAAGGGGAGTCTTGAAGAATAAGTGATTCCTATCAAAATAACACTACTGAAGAATATGTGGTTCTAGAATAAACAACCCTAAATCAGGGAATTGGATGATATTATCCTAAAAAAATTGAGACTTAAACTACACTAGTAATTACTATAAATTTATAGTGATAATAAAATCAATTACTCGGTAACATTTGAGCATGGAAAGCAGTGGGCACTCACATCAAGGTCAAACCTTATAAATATAATTTGATACTATTATTATTATATTCAATATTTAATACTTTGGTAAATTTTGAGTGTGAATTTAAGGATACATTCCTCCTAACTAAGTAATAGTTTCTAGAGTAATAGGTGTTAGAATAAAAAAAGGAAAATTTTATAAAATGTGGTAAATTGATTCACCCCAACTCTCAGTGTCCCTACATGATTTCTAGATATAGGTTTCTAATATTTTAGAGTGCATAACACTACTACTAAAATAATAGGTGTAATTAAGATGATACAAGTTATACCTCCATTAAACTCAAAGGGTTCTTATTAATCATAATCTTCTAGAGATAGAAAACAAAATATTCACTACATAAGGATAACATTAGCCACTGAATCCTCATTCTTAATGAGAAGACTCCATGATCTTCTATAGTGTGATAGAACCTTCTCTATGATGAAAAAAGGGGAACCAGGGAGAATAGAGTATTAGATATGAATTATGAGTGTCACTCACACCCAATTGGGGGGTATTATAACTTTATATAGGCTCCCTTTATTCAATCAAGGGAGTTGAGTGTCTACTACCATTGTATAACAACTGACATGAATTACAACAATGGTTAAACCATTAGAGATTCTTAATCATTTAAATTTATTAAATAATTATTAAAATTATTGGTAGCCATAAATGAATCAACCAATTAATTTATAACCTACGGAAACATTATGATAGATATGGTAGTGGCCATAAACTCAGTACTCATATCATAATCCTATCATAATCTACAATATAATCATCCCATACCTTATATGATGTGAGGATATTTTAAGTTATGATATATGTCACATGCATATTGTAGGTTATGAATTAGTGGATATCATAAAATATAATATCTATATTTTAGTACATTTTAATCAATTTCTTAATTGAACTAAAATTCCACAATGACTTTATGAAAAAACTTTAAAACAATTTATGAATCCATTGAAAACATTGGGATATAGTTTATCAATATTTCTTAATTTTGCAACATGCACTTTGTCTAAAATTTAATCCTTATTCAAAGGCCTAATTATGTTACTTATATTCCATTTTATCATTGAAAAATATGAAAAACTAATTTCATTGATGTAATAAAAGAATATCCTCTATAAAAATAAAAATTATACTCTATATATGATGATATTTGTTTTGATAACAGTTAAACATACTCATATATTGATATAAAAACTTCCAACATAATATATATCCTTTACACTATATGTATACCTATATAATTTCTTTATCAATTATTTGGAGTGATAACTATACTTGAAACATGTGAATCTAGAATAGCCTAACTCACAAAATCATGATTCACCAAAAGAGACTGACCAGGTTAAAGAATATATCATATTTCAATCATCTTGAAGATGATCAATCACATGTTCCTCATCCACTTAGCTGTTAAAATCAAATCTCACTTATAAAATCATGGCCATGCATTTCCTTAGTCTAACTAAATGATGTTCCTATATGTATTTTCTCATCATTTGAGTGGAAAAATATCATTTGGGTTGATCTCCTACCAATAACATAATCAAAAACCAACCCAACAACCACCTGATTAGATAATAGTTAAGGTTTTATAAGAAAGGTATCAAATTATAAATTTTCTCATGCTAGGAATATTTCTAACCTTTGGAAATAAGGATATATAACAATTATACCCCCTATATATATATTTATAAATGTATGAAATTTCATGTGATATACTTTGGTGGATCAGTCCAGATAATATGTATCGACTTATTATCTCATGATTATATTATTTATATCTCATATAAAACTCTTTGTATCAAGTGCAATATTCTAGTCACGCTAATCATAACATATATCATCGCAATCCATAATACACCATGATGATCATTAATTAAGGATAACTAAAATGCATAAATTTAGAGGATATTATACTTCTACTATTAATGTAATATAAATTATATCAAACATGAAAGAATGATAAATGGAGATTGTATTTATTATAAAATCATTATACATTTTATAACAGTTACAACCAATATCTCATATTTCTTAAACCAAGATATTACACATTACCCTCATGATTTTTAAACACTAATAGTTTTTAAAATGAATCTAATACATTATCTTATGTATCCAACCAAAATATATTTACATCACTCATGTCAATGAGCACTCAAAAAATATAGTATTTTCAAAGTATGGGTTTGATCCTATGGTGATAATGATGTTCCTTATGCTGATAAACAACTCTATTGTCGTCACAGTAAATCTTGATTGTTCCCTTAATGATAGAAACTACCCCAAGATAAAAAATTAAAATCTTGATCCAAATATTTTTCTTTACAATATCTGATGGAGTGATGTAATATGTCTATGTTTTCAAGTATGCTATGATGACTTATTTACAACTTTTCCAACCGATAGATCCACCATTTTGAAAAAAACAAAACCATATGGATATATTGTATCTTATTCTTTTAGATTGGAAACCATAATTAGTGTAATCCATTACACTGAATGCATCCTCGCCTCTAAAGACTAATAACATATCCTTACTTGTTCTTAAGTACATAAGGATTTCCTTGATAGCAATCTAATGAATCTCACCAAGATTGGATTCTTATATAATTATAATTATTAAAGCATATGAGACATTAGTTTTAGTAGATGATATGAAACAATTGATAGATCCTAAGTGACATTGGGTTGAGTGGGAAATATGAAATACATGATAGGTCTTATGGTAGATACATAATTAATTCTATCCATTTGTTGTAACTCTATGGAAGGATCTTTAATCTTCTAAAGATTCATTCATTGAAACACTAATAAATACTCCTTTTTAGTTCTATATTCTAAACCACATTAAAAATTTACCAATACACATGTTCTTACTTAGTCTAAGAAACCTATTATATCTATCTCTATCGAAATTCAAAAGTAGTATTTATGCTTCTTCATCTATTTTTTTCATTGAGAATCATTTTACTAAACATATCTTTATAGTGTGTAAATTTAGGATACCATTTATGATATGGAATATGTCATCTGTAAAAAAATATAAGAAATACTACCATACTCCTAGTAATATTCTCATATACATAAGAATCATTCATGTTTTTTATGAAACAAAACTCTTTGTTTTCTTTGTAAAACAAGATGTCATAACTTTGAGAAGCTTGATTTAATCCACAATTTGGTCATTTTAAATTACAAAACCTAACTGACTCATTTAGAAATACAAAAACTTCAAGATGTATTATAAAAACAACCTCAACTAAATTCTCATTAAGTAAACAAATTTTGATATATATTTCATATATCTTATTATCCTAATAATAAAGTATGGAAAGAAATTTCTGAATAAAATTTATTATCGTAACTGGTGAAATGAATCTTCATAGTAAATACCATGAAGTAGATTATAACCATTTTATACTATGTGATATTTATATATAGACACTCTAAAATCAATGTTAGTTTTATTATGAAAAAATAACATACACCATATGGGTTACCCTATATGTAATATTCTAACCTTTTTCATAGAAATAACACATGAGGGTTCTCACCAACTCCTATCATGGATTAAGAAATATAATTTTTCTATCTAACATAAAATATGATATAATAAAAAATGTTGAATATTGATATATTGGATAAAAGTTATTATAGTTTATGAATTATTTATAAAATATAAGTTTTAGTAATTATAAATATAATATTAGTATTCCAAAATTAAATATGAAATGTTCATATTAATATATTATGTTTAAAAAATAAAAAAAAATATTTATTTATTTGTATTTACTTTTCAATATTATTTTTTATAAAATATTTATAAAATTTGGATATTATATATTCTTTAATTTATGTGATAAAATGATTCTTATAAATTATCATTATATTTATTACATTCTATGTATGATAATATAAGATTTAGTTTTCATCAAACTTGGAATTTGTTTGTAACTAAAGTCATTAGATTGAATTTTGTGGTTGAATATAATTTATAAATATTAGGTATAATATTTATGATGAATTGGAGTCTCTCTTGAGTATATTATCTTGAGGTAGAGGGACTTTGGGTTAGATTTTCCACTTTCCCATAGTCTTATTCCATGTTTTAGGAAGGTTGGTGTTGGCTATTTGTGGCTTCAGGCTTACTCATGTGTAGATTATCAATTTCATATAATTATGAACCTTTACATGAAAAGTTTATTTACATTATGAATATGATGAATTTAGATATTTTTGAATATGATTTACCTCTATTTTTGGGGGAGTAACAAAAGGTGAGTTATGTAAAGAGATACACATTAATATGGATTGACCATTTTAATTTTTTAGGTAATAATTATTCCAAAATATAAATAGTTAAATCATCTATATATATAATAATAAAACAAAATATAATAATGATTTCATTTTATTTAATTTATATGAATTTAATATTCATTGTATACATATTAAGTTGGTGGGACTTTAAAATAAAACCCCTCAAATATTAAGTATTATATTCATTCTAAAGAAAAAAATATCAATACATTGATCATATAATTTCTTAGGTTTATGATAAAGCAAGATTACCATGGATTATAATACATAAGAAATGGTGATAATGGATAACCCTAAAAGTTAGGTAAGAAAATCCCACTATGATCTTTGGGGAACACATATCTAGGAAACCCTAATAGTTAAGATACCAAAGGAATAGATTTGTGTATATTTTTATAATATGGATTTGGGTAATGATTTTTTCACACCAATTATTTAATTCAAATGTTATATTTTCGGTAGGTTAGACTACTTAAATAGAAATTCTTTGAGAGAAACACTATAGTTGACTCAAAAATTATTGAAATATAAGTTTCGGCTTGCAAAATGAATATGATTTATAGGGTTATCAGTTTTAGTGTGATTATTTTTCTTTTTAAATTCATGATGAAAATATATAAAACGTAATACTCGATAATAGATATGTATTTATCATATATTATGGCATAAATCATGTTTATAATTTTGAGATCTATTATAGGTATGACCTATAATGAAATTATAAATTGGTATAAGGTTGACAATTGTTATCAATGGGAAGAATTTTGAGCACATCAATGTGAATGTTATAGAGATTGATTTATCCAACTCCAACTCATGGGTATTAGATACTAGGTGTACATCACACATTTTTTCTAATGAACATGGATTCAGATTATAAATGTGATGATGACCTCGGCAGTTGTGACTCGACAAAGTGGTGGTCCACGGTGGAAGGTGATGGGGGATCGATGGTGGTGATACATTGCCCATGACGGTACAACAGTAGTGGATTAATGGTGAAAAAATAATTTCGGTCTCTCCAAAGTTTGGGTTTATAGAGTTTTAGAGTGAAGTTCCCATCTTTATAGGGATACCATATTAGATGAATGATATGGTATGGCATATTCCATCGGGACTAGACACCGTGAATATTTGTACAGGACATTGTTAGTTGTGCAACCATACAAGGGTTGAGATCATGATTAAAATTTATAAATTCTCTAGGGGAGGGACAATTCTATGCTTACTGGTTCTTTGGGCCTTCAGGGTGATAAACTAAGTCCATGTTCAAATGGTCATAAATACCATATAAGGGGTTCCCTCTGAACCATATTTAAAAGGGGATAATAAATAAATAAAATCAATAGCCCTCAGGCTTGGAGGCGGTATGTAATAACTCATTAACACTCTACTACCTCTGATGAATCATATCAGTTCCAAATGAAACATACCTTATGACTCATGGCACTTAAACTCACCCATGTCTTGTAATATGATTTTCCAAGTCTTCTTAAAAGATATCTATATATATTAAAATTATATATACCCTGAAGGAATAAATTATTCCATTTTTCATGTGTATATCTCACTCTATGACACATCATATCATATTATATGATATCAGTTGGATTTTGGGTATATTCATTTAAATATTTCACTAACACTAAAGTATATAATATTTTTTTCCATTTCACCGTATAAATTATCATATATATTAACCTATGAAACCATATAAAAAACACCATTTTGATATCTTCCAAAAATAATTATAATGCTATCATAAGCTTCACATTATATTAAATCACAGGTAATAACTTGTAAATACCCCTTCCAGAAATCCTTTTTGGATAAAACTCTAAAATAATTTTATAGAATATCTTTTTGTTAAACTCAATCCCCATTCGGTCAACCACAAATTGTGACCTCATGGTCCTTTTATGCATTGAAAACTAATATGAATCACCAAATCCATAAATGTAATAAAAGAGTTGTCTATAATATAGAATCCATGATAATAAATATATTAATGGATATGATGTGATCACTATCAAACACATGTATATCGATACCTATTCAATCCAACTGCATCACATGAAAGTATTCATTTTCATATGATTCATCTAGTGGAAACAAGTATAAAGATACATGTATTTGTTGGAGGTCATGTCATATCCCTTAGGAGCTTATATAGAACCATTTATTTTCTAGAGGATTTTATTTACTTAAATTTATGGCCTTAGTTATTTATATTTGTAATCAATTATATAAAGGCCTATAGTTCACTATTTTTTAGAAGCAGTCTAATAATATTTTTTATATGGTTTCACAATTTATTTTATATAATATTTTTTGAAGGAAATGGGATGAAAAGTATTTTAGGATTTAGCAAAAGTGGGAGATTGATAAAAATATAAATACCATTATTATTGAAATTATTTTTAGACCAAACATATCCTGTTGTTCTATTCGTAGCATATTTAAGAGATTAGATATAGTTTTATGGAAATCATTCTTGTAATACTTCAAAATAAACTATCAGAACATTTATGGAAGAGATTGTACAGTAATGTTCAAGGCCATATCAATCCTAAGAAGCAAACCTATTCTCTATAATTCATTAATGTACCCAACCATATTAAACACATGATTTTATATTTATTCTTCTTCCACCAACTTTCACTAAAAGTAAGCCATTGACACCCCATACATATAATTCCTAGCATGTTCATGATAGATCCTTTTTTTCAACTTGTAGGAATACGTAGTCTTATGTTACTTGTAAAACTTATATTCTAGGGTTAGAAGCATGGTAGTAGATACTTCTAGTGAATCCTTTTGATTCTTATCATAGGAATCTATTTTTATTTATTGAATGAATTCACTAGTAGGTTTCTTAGGAAGGGATTCCTTTAAAACGAATAGTTTTCCTTCTTGATTAAGAATAATTTTTATGATTATTTACTAGTCTATGAAATTACTAATATTATTTTTTTCCTTATAAATATTAATCTCAAGTTAATACTTGAATATGATAGTTCCTATATAGATCAGTGACTAAATAAATCCATAATTATGTCTTTAATAGTAAAGATTTAATTTTCTTAAATTCCTATGATATTTTAGGTCTATAGTTTTATATAATTAGTAAAAATACTTAAATATAAAATAGTTATAATAAAAATTGGAAACATTAACTCAATTTGGATTTTTTTCAAAAAAAATGATTCTTAAATTTAAACTTTTGTTCATTTAAAATATGTTCGCTAGTTTTAAAAAGAATCCTTATATGGTAAAATAGAACTTTTTATAGTTCCTAATCATCCTGAATACTCGTGAAAATAAATTAAAATATGGGATGTGTATAACAATACTAGTAATTGATACAAATGGAAATAAACCCTTTGTTTTATTTGGGAAATCATGAAACCCTGTAGAATTTGTTTCCCTTTTATAAAATATACCTTGAGAAAAAATTAATAATTTACATACTCAAGAAATAAAATTAACTTCTAAAATATTTTCATAAAACTTATAATAACCAATATTAAATGAAAATCATAATCATGAGGTTTTATTATAAAACATGAGATCCCATGAAAAGAAATCTTTAAATACATTCCTTTAACCCTTAAAAGGGTCATAAAAATTATAAAAATAGAAGGTCATTTTCTTACATTTTGAAATGAATATATTTCTACAAAAACTCATTTTAAAGAATAGAAAATTCATTTAGGTTCCTTGGGACATCATCTTTATTAAGACTTTATAAGAACCTTATAGATGTAATAACATACTCAGTTAATTCCTAAATAATTCTTTGGATAACAAAATCATTACCCAATGCATTAGAGAGTTATATCGGGATTACCTATCATCCTAAAAATATTAAAGGACCATGACATAAATAAAACAAATAAAATATTTACTTTCCAGTAAAACATATCCTATAATATTCTTTTTAACACATAAAAATAATAAATCTCATCCTTAACATAAAAATAAGGATATAAAAGAAATTTATTATAAAAATTCTTTAAAAAAAATCCTAGAAGAATAGGAAAAACGATTTTCTTTAAAAAATCATGAAATATTTATTATTATGATTCATGGATAATAAATATCATGATGGTGTTAATTTTTGTTAAATATGTTTATGTTAAAAAATATTACTTTTATAGTTTTGAAAAATAACCCATGTAGAAAACATTAAAAATATACCTTTATAAACCACTAGGGGGAATTCAAAAGATAATTTAAAATAACATCAAACAATAATTATTTTCTAATAATAAGAATAATAAAAATATTTTAAGAAACATGTATATATATAAAAACATTTCAGAAATAAAACATTAAAACATTTTAGACAAATATTTGAAAAAAATTCATTACCACTTGGTAACTTTTGAAGGAAAATGATATTAAAGGAAATAAAATGAAATTCATTTTTGAACCACTTTAATATTAGTAAATAAATGATTAAATATATATTTATGTCCATTTATCCACCATATAAAATAAAACATGTGGGGGAAATGAAATAAGTCTCAATGAAATAAAATTTAGAATATAAACCCCTTACCCTTAGTCAGACTCATTGGATACGTTTTCAAATCCTATATAATAAACAAATATTAATTATTTTAATTTGTAACCAAATTTTTCTATTTTTTATTTAATCATTTTAACATCTCATTACCTTATTTTTGGTACTTCTTGACATTTTCTATTTCATTTCAGTTGGGGTTTGTATCGGGTCATTTCTTGTGTGTTTGAGATGTTTTAGAAGGTTTTTCGGGTAGTGCATGGTTGGATCACGGTTTTAACAAAACTATTTGACCACTAAGTGAAAACAATAAACCCTTTTTTAGAATCCTAAGAGAGTTTAATAGTTAGGTTGAACCATTAGTTTAACTATGATCCTGTAATTCAATCCATTTTCCCCAAATATTAGGGGTGTACAGTTGGTGTTTGGTTTGGAAAAACTATGTGCCCCATCTCGGAACCAATAATAAGTTGGTTTTACACTTTTTCCCATGGTTTTTTTATGCCTAATCAACCCTAATTTTATATTGGACCACCCTAATATCTATCTAGTGCTCTAGAGGCTTCTTCCATGTGATTCTTCGTGGAATTAATTCGTTCTTGAGGGATCACTTTCAGGTATGTTGCATTCTTGATCTGGCTTCCCCCTTCTTTGTAGATCCTTATTAGATTTCTTCTACTCTTATCTTGTTGGGACCCAATTGGGGTTTGGGTACTAGGTATAATGTGTTTTATATAGTATTGATGTTGTTTCTTATGAATCTATATTCTGAGGACCCGGTCTACTATTCCTTGATCTCTGTTTTCGAAGGAGATTATATCTCCCTCTCTTTTGAGGTAGGTGTATACATACAAGGGTTATAATTTGTTAATTGTTATATGTTATCATAAATTAAATTTATTTGTTTATAAAAATTTCATGATTTGATATTGGAATTTAATTTTTATAAGAAATGCACATTTTTAAAGGGGTTTTCCTTAAAAATAGATTTTTGCACACCAAGTGTTTGATTAACTTTTTTGAAGGGTGGTTTGGATTTAAAATGGATTTTCAATCCTATAAGAAGAAAATATATGATGTGAAAATATTTTTTTATATGTGATAATGGGTTTAAAATGGATTTTTAAAAATTATCACATTGGGTTACCTTAGCTAAATAGAGAATATACTTGTCACTCTTTGTGTGTGTAATTTCAAAAGAGTTTTTATATCACTTTAGTGTATGTTATGACACTAGAGGATATATTGGTTAGATCCTTGTTATTACTATATTGGTCCATTTTATTTTATTTTTAGAACATATAACCATAGTTTATATCCCAAATGGTGTTATTTTTTTATTTATGATTGGTATATGACATGATGGTATTTTCATGGTTACTTTCTCACTTGTTTAGATTATGGTGCATCCATGGTTGGTCTTTTCCTATGATTATATCTTTTCTTTTATACTTGAAATATTCTTGGATTTGGTGAATGTGGTATTATTTTATGAAAACCAAAATAATTTTTTAAAAAATAGATTAATTTTATATAAAATCTTTGTAAATGGATTAGTTTTATACCTATAGCTCAGGAATTCTTGATATTAAAACTTATATAGATTCTTTAGTGAAATCCTACTGGAATTTGTGTTCACATACTACATTTTATTTTGGGTGATTGTAGATGTTTTTTGTAGGAATCAAGTAAAGGTAGGGTAATTTGGTATCATTTTATATTCTCTTGTTGTCATTGTCTTTGTAGTGGGTTGGTTTGGGGGTGATGGATGTCCACACGTGGACTTGTTTAGTATTTTAATGTTTTAAGTTTTAGTATTGTCCTATTTGGATTAAATTTTAATATATCATGGATATGTTCTCTACATTCCACTATATACTAAGTTGGTTTTCCTTGTTTAGTTTTATCATGAAATATGTTGTTATATTTTTCTTGTTCTTTACCATGTGATAGACTGTCTTGGGTGACTTGTCTAGTTGACTCAGGTTGGTTCATTATAAAATGTTATCAAATGTAGGTTACCCAGCCTGAAGTGTTATGATAATACCTAGGTTTGGTTTTCTGTCTTGGTATAACAGAGTTGGGATAGTTCGAATTGAGATTTTAAGTGCAGAAAATGGCCCTAGATTACTCACATCAGTGAATGAATCCAAGATACAATGGCTAGTCATGTATTTTTACCTAGCGTGGGAATTGGTGGTTGAGATAATTTGAATAAAACATATATGTGGTTTATTTAAAAATACTTGTTCCATAATTTTTTGATTATTTTGTTTGTAAAATAAATAACTAATATAAATTATTATCATTTAAAATAATTTATATGGATACCTGAAGTTGGTCCTATGATTTTGAAATTTTCTCTTAAGTTTATCGGTTTTTGACTTGTGATTATTATACAATTCCTCCTAGAATAGATCTTATGAATCTGGGTGAGGAATCTATGAAATAGGTCTCATAGAAAAATACTCTAGTGGAACCTTCTTTGATGGAAGATGTAATATGATCTATTTAGACTCCGGGTCACGAAAGTTTCAGAAACCCAAGATGAGTAGTGGATCATGGATCATAATTTAATGAGAAGAATAAACCCATATTTTGCGGTGACTAACTAGCTTAGAAATTTTGGGAGTATATTGAGTGGATTTAGAGGATCTTCACATTTTTAAAGACTCTTGTGGACTCTATGGTGTGTTTTCCCATGTATATTATTGAAAGGAAAGGAAAGAGGTAGTGGGACTCTATTGTGAAATCTAAGTTGCAAGATAATTTTACATGGGTTTCCTTAAAAAAATCTGTAACTATAAGTTTTATCCTGAGATATTAAGTGTATAAAAAACCCTGATTTTTCTACCCATGGATCAAGTAGACAATACCATTATAGATTATTTCATTCACTTTCTGTAGTTTGTGTACTTGGTACTGAATCCTGTTACCAAGAATTATCTTAAATATTATAAGTTTGAGAACCAGATGAGGAATGATATTAATTCGATGATGGTTATCATGTACCTTAGATATTTTATTTATTTGGTCAATAAACTATATATTCCATAGGTAGACATAGTTGGAAGAATCTATTGGGTTGGGGCTTCGGTTGATGTATTTATTTGTCATGTTGTGTCTTCTGGCTATAAAATTAAGCATAGAGTTTGTCGGTTTTCTTCAGAACCATTTTCATGGGATTCATCTAGACATTAGAAAGCTATTTTCTATTAGTCTGGAAGAACCAGTCATACTAAGCCTAACTGTATGGAGTTTCTGAATACAAGTCATCATTGAAAACAGTATGTCCATGTGAGGCATTTTTTTAGGAAGGATTTCATAAGGAAATAAGGATGGACCCAGTTTCACCATGGGTTAGCATGTTCTTTCTAATGCTTCCAATATTGGTGGGTCTTATCCTAAGGGTAAGGGGAGTTTTAATGTGGTTAATAAATCAATGGGGGGATTTGAGATCAGACATATTTACCTGGTGGAGTATGCACTAGAGGAATCTAAATCAGGTTTGACTACTTTTAGAGGAAAAATTTTTATTTCATATTCTATGTTGCCAGATTTTTATGATACTAGTTCTACTCATTATTTTATATCATTAGAGTTCGTTAATTTTTTGTGATTTCATTTGGATCTTATACCATTCATCTTGTATCTTTCCATTCCTTTGGGAAATTCGTATAAATGAGCTTTCAAGTGGCTTGCATGTCGAGTGACGATAACCAAAATTCAGGTAGAGTGAGACTTCTTAGTTATTAATCTTTATATATTTTACCTTATTATTAGAATATATTGGATCACTATAATTAATTCCCAAATCAAATTTTATCAGCATCATAATCAGTTTTTATGCCTTGATGGAGTTACTCATGTCTTTTCAAGGTGACTAGGATTCTAGATCTAGATGAGCTTGTCATGTTCTTCACATTCCAGGGTTATCTCATGTTATTTTATAGAGATGTTCCATGAGATAATTGGTTCATTTTTGGGTAGTTCACTTCCGATGATGGTGTGTGTGTACCCCAATATCTTTCCAGATGATTTTTTTTATTTACCACCAGAGAAAGAGGTTCAGTTTACTATTTACCTACTAACTGGTTTGATTCCCATTTCTATGCTATCTTATCACGTGTAACCTATTGACTTTCATGAAATTAAGGTTCATCTTGCAGACCATGAGGTTAATGGATTTATTTTTTATATCATGTCACCACGGGATTCAACTAACCTCTTTTTTATAAAGGTATACAGGTACCTTCAAATTTGTATATATTATCTAAAGTTAAACTGGGTGACCATTATGAACAAGTATCCATTGGCCAAAATTTATGACCACTTTGATCAACTCAAAATGGAACATTTGTTTTCAAAGATTTAACTTCAGTCAGGGTACTACCAATTGAGATTTCAAGAAAAGGATATACCTGTAACATATTTTTTGAGCTGATATATACATTTTGAGTTTCTAGTTATGGCATTCGGTCTCACTAACACTCATATGGTACTTATGAATTTGATGAATTGGATCATTCATCAGTTCTTGGGATTATTCATAGTTATGATCATGGATGATATTTTGGTGTATTTCAAGTTATAGGAGTTGAACCGAGATCATTTGGATATCAATCATGAATCTCTGAGAGATTTTCGCTTGTATGGTAAGCATTAAAAGTGTGAATTTTGTATCTAAGACATGAAATTTATAGGGAATATTATATTTAATAAGGTAATCTTAGTGGATCCTAAGAAGGTACAGGTGGTAATATCTTAGGAGTATCATAGAAATGTGTTTGATTTATAGGTTTTATTAGGATTGGATGGGTATTATAGGAGTTTTTTTCAAGTATTTTATAATATTACATCTATAATGAAAACATTAGACTATAATGTTGTAATGTTTGAGCGGAATTAAAATTGTCAGATATATTTTTAGGAAGTAGAGGTGAGGTTTACTTCTAATTCACTTTTGATTCTTCCATAACCGAGTGTGAGATATGTTGTTTTCTATAATGCTTATAGTAAAGGTTTGTGGTGTGTATTGATTCAAGGGAAACATGTGGTGGCCTATTGATATTTCCAGTTACAACCTAATTTGAAGAACTACAGTATTTGTAATCTTTATTTGGCAGTAGTTATGTATGCACTCCAAAAATGGTGTCACTATCTATTTGGGGAGTGGTTTATGGTAAATTTTGGTCATAAAATCCTAAAATATATATTTACTCTAATGAAACTAAACTTTCTACATAGCTTCTGGTTTGAGAATCTTTATACTTTTGATTTTGATATTTCTTACACTCATGTTAAAGGAAATGTGTTTGTTGGTTCTTTAAGTAGAAAATTACTGACCCAAGCCTTAATGTAATCAATAGAAGAGTGGTCTATGAAAATTTTGTTCACTGAGATGATCTTTGGAGTATAATTGGATAGTGTTAATGTGTTCTTAGCTTTTATTAATGATGAATAATCATTTAATGAGTGATTTTTTCTTGATCAAGTACCAAACACTGATTTCCTGTTCTTTAGAAATATAATCTATTTTGGGGAGACCTCATATGAGTGATCCTAGAATCCCATTGGAGCCTTGTGTTTTTGAAGTAGGTTGGTAATTCATTTATCCCTAATGCAGGAGTTGATGAACAATGGAAACCAATCTTGTTGGTATTTACGTCATGGGACTTCTAATATTTATCATTATTTGAAACATTAGTATTGCTATTTAGAGATGATATCTCCCACTATAGACTATGTTTCATGATGCCTTTCATGTTAATAGATTAAGGTAGAACATTATAGACCTTTGTTTTTTTTTTGAAACCCTTACCCATTATAGTATGGAAGTGGGATGAAATTTTTGTGACTTCATCATTGGTTTACCATGGAAATCTAGTGGGAAGGATACAATTTTTGTGTTCATTGATCAAATCATGAAATTTTCACATTAAATCCATATGAAGGAGGTGATGAAGGTAGACTTTCTTGGGAACTTGTATGTCTAATAGTTGGTGAGGCTTTATGGGGTTATATAAGTGATTGTATCTAATAGGGATCTTAGGTTCACATTTAGGTTTTGGAAATTTTTACAAGAGGTGATGGGTTCCCAGTTGAAATTGATCACAACATATCATCCAAAGATGGATTGAAAAATATAGAGAGATATTTATATTTCTAAGGATATTATCCATCATGTGTACTTTATTTTAGTGGTTCTTGGGAAAATAATTTTCCTCTTATATAGTTTTCCTATAACAATAGTTATCAAGCCTCGAAAAGATGAATCCCTTTGAAGAGTCTTACGAGTGACCTTGTAGATCTCCCTTATGATGGGAAAAGTTGAGAGTGTGGTCATTGGTTGGACCAACCCCTGACTAAGATATATAAGAAAAAGGTGATATTGTTATATAAGAGGATTTTCACTGAATAAATTTGTCAAAAATATTATGCGGATCATCATTTTTGGTTGTTAGAGTATGAGGTTGGTGATCGGGTCTTCCTTCGTGTTTCACCTCGCTTGGGAAATCACTAGTTGGGTAAGCAGAGTAAGTTGTCACCAAGGTTCTTGGGCCCATTTTACATTATGAATCATCTTGGAATGGTTTCATATTGGTTGGACTTATTGTCTCGTTTGAATTTGATACATGACATGTTTCATGTTTCTTATCTAGGAGGTATTGATGGGATCCTTACCATGGCATTAAATCAGAGGATGTTGATCTTGCGCCAAGAGTCACTATGGTTGAGCCAGAAATTCAGATTATGGATCACCAAGATATGGTACTGTGTGTTAAAACAATTCCCCTGGTTTGTTTGTTGTGGAACTGTGGATGGGATAGACACAAGATATGGGTGTGGGAATCGTTGATGTGGTAGTAGTTTACTTCTATTTTTTCAATTCCAGAATCTTGATCACTTTATTTGGACAAAAATTATTTATTGTGGGGATTTTTTAATATCATGTTTCCTTATTTAAATTACTTATTGACCCTTGTATTTAACTACTTCAATTCAGGGTTTTTCCCAAGTCATTTATAATGTTTTTTTAAGGTTCTTTGACGTTTTATGGGTAGTGCATGATTGGCGTATTGTTTCCCAAACCATGTGTTTATCCATTGTGTACCGTACAACCATTTATAGATTCCTAGTTAAGGGAATGGTTGATGCTCATGGTTATTTTAATCATGCACCCTAGTGAAAATTATTCACCCCAAATAATAGGTATTCATGGTTTCTGCATGGTTTGGGAAAACTGTGTGACCCATATAAAAAACCATGCCACCCCCACAAAACCATTAGAATTTTAGATTTTAACCTTCTTCCCTTAGTTATTTTTACGCCTAATCACCCCCTAATATCATATTTTCTCATCCTAATATTTTCCCCATGTGTCCAAAACATGTTCCCCAAACAGAATCCTATAGAGGGCACACGGTTAAGGTGCATGGTTACTCCTAACTGTGTGGCCCATCTAGTAAACTATGTGCATGGGTTTTAATTGCCTTTAAATTTTGGTTAAAAATCAAAATACACCAATTTAAAATTATAATCACCCCTACTCGACCCAAATCCAATTTATTTCTCTTGGAAGGCCCTCAAGTGTCAATTTTGACTCCTCCAACATCTTTTATTTATGGATCATATCTCATGTGGTTGTGTTTGATCTTCTTCTAATAAGTGAATCTCATATTGTTGTTTTCTCCTCATTCTATCTTTCTCTCCCTCATTGAGAGTTGTTGTTCATCACATGGTTGATATATCTAATCACTATTTTGATGGATCTCGACTTTAAGTTATGATTCATGATCCCTTTTTCCTTTATTCTTATTTTTTCCATTGTGGATGTTCATTTTGTGATACATTAAATAAATTTAGGTGCTTCCATATGGATTTTTACACAAAATTGAAACCCTATAATTATTCTCTAATTTGAAATGAGTTTTAAAAATGAATTTAAAACCCTAGAATCAAATGATTTGATGTGTTATTTTGAAAGGATATAGAGTTTGTAAAAAATCACCACTCTAATGGAAATTTAATGTGGGGAAAATTTTTGAGAAAATGGTGGCATGATTTTAAATTTTATTTAAATAAATTATTGAGTGTTGATTCTTGAATAAATTTCTTACATTTAAATATATTTTGAAAAGGAGTGAATTTGATAAAATCCATTCTTTTTTTGGAAATGAAAAGGCATATTGAAAATTAAATCTAGGAAATTGAAATTTGAATGATAAAATGATTATAAATGAATGAATTTCCAATGATTGATTAATTTATTGTTTGAAGCACATGTTTTACTTTGTAGTTAGTGGGTAATGGGGAAAATAACTCTAGGACTATAACACCCCTGTAACGGATTAACGGTGACAACACTAACTAAAAAAATGTGGCATGAATTCTCATAATGTGTTCCCCTATTGGGGTGTTGAATACCCAAAATGGGTTCCCCTATTGGGGTGTATATTAATTATGTATATGAACCTAACTTAAGATATGATCTTTACTGAGATGCATGAGGATAATATTACCAAAAACTAACCTAACATGGGGCTTTTGTATGTGATGATACATTTTGATTTATTATATTATATATGCTATTGAGTAATGAACTATTTTATTTTTTCCAACTATTTTATATAAGTTTTTTATATAAAAATTTCATTAAATCATGTTTTTATAAATATATTAAAATATATTCTATATTTTGTAATGAAAGCATTTTTTATTGAAAATGTGTAAATGTATTCCCATACCTTTTTTTGTATTGAAAGTATAAACGGTTTATTTTTATGGATTTGATTATAGAACACTTGGTGAGACCCTACTAAGATTTATATCATCCACTCTACCATTTCTTTTAGATGTTTATAGAATTTCTTATTCCAAGTTTGAGAAAAGAGAAAGTTCCAATTAGAGGAGCTATATGTTCTTGATGTTTGGGACCATGGAGTAATGATGGTGATTGGTGAAGCCATTATCCACTAATGACATAGTGTTTTGAGATTTTTCATGGAGTTATTTTGACCTTTTGTGGTTGATGTGTGGTTTCGGTACTATTTTACGTATTTGATTCTGGTACTTTCTCCCTTTTGAGTATTTACCCTACAGACTTTTTTTCTTATACTATTATGTGTAAAATTCATTCCCAATTAATTAATTTATGATTCTAGGTTCTAGTTTTTAACCTATGGGGATTAGGAATTACCTTCAGGCCATGCCAGGACTAGATTGGGTATTAGGGTATTAGGGAATCTAGGATAGTTTAGGATAAAGTGGTATTAAAGGTATAGGTTGTGCATCCTTCTAGGATTTTGGTATGTATTCTAGGTTATACAAGTAGATATGGGGTAGGATTGATGGTAATTAGGGGTGTTTGTTTTGTAAGTGTCTAGCTAGATCTCATCATAATGAGCCTTAAGTAACCATGGGTGTTTGGAAAAAGTGACTTTGAGGAAATTTTTGATCTAATTATAGTATTTTTCTTTCCTTTGATCTGATGAGGTTGAAATACTTATCATGAATTTGGATTAATGGAATTAATAATACTATAAGTCTCATTGGAGTAGTTGATATGTGTATACTTATTAATGGTTTTAGTGTTGTCTATTGATGTTTTGTAGTATCATGTCTTTGAGAAGACGTTTTAGTAGGCCCGTGGAGGAATCAGATGGTGAACCAATCGACCAAATTTTCTAGTGGACCAGAATCTTGTTGAGATAGTGATGTGCACTATTTGTGATTTGGGATTGGTTCCTACACACATTCTTGCTTATGATCTAGTAGTAGAGCCTCAAAGTGAATTGTTGAGAGACTGTGCTTAATATTTTCTTCATTATGAACCACCAACATCCCAAGGATTTGAGTATTCTCAAGAGGTTGAGGATTGGCTAACAAATATAGATCTTATTTTTTGAGTACCTAGAAACACAAAATTTGATTAACGTATGGTGTGATACCATCAAGATGGAAGGGCCAAGCTAGATTATGTCGATCATGATGGTGAAGAAGCATGAGGGATTGGAATGGAAATTCATTAGAGTTGTTTTCGCTGATTAGTTTTATCAAGTGTTTCTGTTCTTGGAAATTTATATAAAGTTTCTCAACCTCCAACTGGGTGAAAATATAGTGACACAGTATGAGTACCATTTTCCAAGATTTTTCAATTTACTCATAAGGTATTGACTAATGAGAAATTGAAGGATCGATTATTTGAGATGGGTATTCACTCTAAAATCAAATCTTAAACATTTTTTCTGAATATAACCTCTTATACTAATGTTCAAGATAGGGAATTGATGGTTGATTTTGAAATGGTTAGTAAGTCCATATTGAAAAAAGTTTTTTTATCCTAGTAGGAGTTCTATATTTTTCTTTAAAGAAAAGAGGAAGCATGATGATACTCATGGTGGATCTAGATAGCAGGTTTTTTCAAACCTCTTGCATCACCTGGTAGAGGCCCTTTTACTTTTTTTAGTATGTTAATGTTGGGAATTCAAGGTGTTTTTGTACCAAGGCACCCAAGATCTATGTTTTTATGTGGATTCTGAGGTTTCCTAAAGAAATTATATCACTAATTTTATACTTCAAATAGTGGCATAATCTCATCATCATAAATACATACTATAGTCCAATTAGATTCTTCAAAAAATAAGTGGTTCTGGCTATAGACATCCAAAATAAAGATTCTTCAAATATTGGAAGTGCCTATAGAGGAAACTAATGTGGGTCTAGTGAATTTGAGAGGTAAAGTCAATGTAAATGTTTCTTTAGTCACTTAATTTTTTGATACAGGTGAATCTTAATCATTTATATTGACTCATATCATAAAATTTCTAAATATTTATATGAATATTTTGTCTTATGTGATGGATATTACTACACCCAACAACACGAAGAGAGATAAGGGTTGTCAGTTTCATGTTTGTGTTTTCTTTTTAATAGAGATATAGCTTACCATGAGTTTCTTGGTTCCCTAAATGAAACCTATTAGTCTCATTCTCGAGATGGATTAGATCATTGATAATAGGGAATTAATTGTAAATTATCTTCGGTGGGTCTCCTTTACTATGGATGATGGTGTGTGTTGTTTATTTTTGGTATAATGGTACCTAAAGTTGTGGAGATCCAGACTTTATTTTATATAATTGGGAAGGGTAATATTGGTGTTTTATTTTGAATTGGAGTGAGAATCACTGAGTAATGATCTCTCTTTAGTTATCATTGACTTTAAAGACATTTATTTCTCTGATTTCTTTGGCTTTCCACTAGTAAGATAGGTGGAGTTATCTATTGATTTAATACATAGTACTTAGCTAGTCTTGATTCCATCTTACTATATGGAACTAGATAAATTGATAGAGTAGAATGCTTAGTTGGATGATCTTCTAGAGAAAGGTTTCATATGCCTGAGTGTTTCACCTTGGGCATCACCTGTTCTCTTTAAAAAGAAATCTAATGGTACACTTCTCCTTTGTGTTGATTACCAGGAACTCAATCGAGTTACAATAAAGAAAATATATATGTTTCCACAATTTTATGATCTATTTTACCAGATGTAATGGGATGTGTGGTTCTCGAAGATTGATCTTTGATTTGGTTATCACAATTGAGAACAAAAGATTCTAACATATAAAAGACTAAATTTAGGAGTTGGTATGGCCATTATGAGTATCTTTTTATACCATTTGTTATAACCAATGATCCTACAGTTTTTTAGATTTTATGGAAAGGATATTTCACAAGCACCTTGATTTGTTCTTGGTTGTATTTTTGGATGATATTCATGTTTACTCTAAGTCCAACGAGGATCATGTGCTTTATCTTAGGGTAGTTTTAGAAATCTAGAGAAATCTCCAACTATATTCAAATATTTTGAAATTTAAATTATGTATTTAAGAAGGTAATTTCTTAGTAAATTTGGTCTTATAACATTGTATTTTCTTAAATCTAGAGAATTTTAAGGTTGTTATGACTTGGGAGAAACCAGGTAATGTTTTCAAGATAAGAAGATTCTTAGGTCTAGAAGGACACTATCAAAGATTCATAAACGTTTTCTTGAAGTTGGATTCTCCAATGACCACTCTCACTCAGAAAATAATGAAGTTAATATGTGATGAAAAATGTTAGAATTATTTCATGGAGTTTAAAACTATTTTTAATTCTATTCCAGTGATGACTCTTCTAGAAATTTAGCAAGACTATGTGGTTTTTTTTCATGCATCAAGTTATGGTTTGGGTTGTGTTATTATGTAAGGTGATCAAAAGATATTCTATGGTTTAAAAAATCATAGGACACAAGAGTATAATTATCCAACCCATGACCTCTAACTCATAGTCGTGATGTATGATCTTAAGATTTGGGAACATCACCTTCTTGGAGAATGTTTTATCATTTATTCCAACCACAAAATATTTAGTTAAATATTCTCTTAAAAAATAAATCCCTAATATAGGAATTGGTTAGACTACCTATAGAATTTTGATTTTGATATTTCTTACACCCCTGGTAAAGGAAATTTCATTATTGTTGCTTTGAACATGAAACATCCAACTGAAGCCATGGAAGAATAATTTGAATGGTGGAATCTAATGGCTTGCTTGGCATAGTTTCATTTGGGAGTCCAGGAGAATGAATCATTGGTTTCTTTTTATATCATACAGTTGACCTCCTATCTTCTCAAGATTTTTATTTAGGAGCTTCAATTTTATGATTAATTCTATAGTATTGGAAACTCTCTTTATGGAAGGGAGGCCATTATTGAATTTTTGTTCTCTTTATAGGAAATCATTTGTTTCTAGAACCATTTTTTTCAACCTTCTCATGTGATAAAGATAGTGATTGATGATTTACATAATTCTTAGTGGGATGTTAACCCTCTAACAAGGAATATGTTATATGAAATACAAAATTAGTTGTAGTGGTTGGGTATGAGATGACACATCCCTGGATTTTTTCTTGTTTTTATACCTTCTAAAAAGTGAAAGTCTAGCACTAGAGACCATTGGGTTTAATTCATCCTATTCCAATACCAACTTGGAAGTGGGATGAGATGTTTAGGGACTTTGTGGTTTGGTTACCACATACCCCTTAGGGGAATAATGTGTTAAAGGTTACAATTTATAGGCTTACCAAATCAATGAACATTATACCCATTTTAGATTAAACAAAATTTGATGACTTGGGACATCTCTATGTACAAAATATTTTTAGTTTTCATGGTATTTGGTATATTATAGTTTCTAATTAGGATCCCTATTTCAATTATTGATTTTAAAGGGGTCTCCAAGAGTAAATGGGGTCCTAAGTGTGCTTGAGTACAGTATACCATCCACAGATGGATGGCCAGACAGAATACGCTATACTAATTTTCAAAGACATGCTTCATGCTTGCATCCTCTATTTTAGTAGAGAATAGGATGTCGTTTTGGGACTGGTTGAGTTTTTTAATAACAATAGTTACCAAACCAACATTAGTATGGATATTCTTGAGGATTTTAGGTCCAGTCTTGTAGATCTATATTGTGCGGGTCAGTGATTGGTGAAGCTTATTTAGCTGGGTCGAGTTTGGTTCAGTAGATTATTGAAAAGTTTAAGTTTATTTTTCATAGAATGTATTTTTCTTAGAGATTATAAAAATCTAATGTGTATCATTTTTTATTATTGTTGTATTTTTTTGTTGGTGACCATGTTTTCTTGAGAGTTACACATCAGTTCAGTCATGTAAGTATTGGGAAATAGGGAAACTTACACTGAGGTTTGTAAGTACTTTTTTCATTATTGAGAGAGTAGATAAAGTGGCCTAATATTTGGAAAATCAACCACTATTAACTTTGAACCACAATTTAATTTATCTATCATAGCTTTGTAAGTATCTTTTTACCCTTCTCATGTTTTGAGTTGGGAAAAATTGTATGTTGATCCTGACTTATCCATGACTGAAAATTCATTCAGGATTGTTGATTTTGAGATAAAGGCTCATTAAAGGAGGAAAATACCTTTGGTCCGTGTGATATGGAATCGTGGTTCTGATTCACATGATACATGGGATTATGAGGCACTAGTGAGATATTTGTGTCCTCTTCTCTTTGATGTGGAATCTTCTTGATAGTCTTTTTGGGGAAAGAGAGTGTTTATAGTGGGTATTATGTAACATATCATCACTTGTTTTCAGGTTTTCCTTGATCCATGTTCTTATATCCTTTTGGTTGGAACTTTTTTGGGTTATTTTGGGTGAAATTTAAAAAATTTGGGAAGGCAAGGGACTACACATGGTTGTTACATAGTTAGGGAAAACCATCTTGTTTGGCCCAGAAAACAGTGTGGCCATGTTTAATCCACCATAAGGGGAAAATATTTTTTCAAAAACAGTGTGACATATCCCTCAAAACACTTGGATTCAAAAAATGTGGTTTAGCACGCATGTATTATATCCAAAGTAGTCATATTTTCAAACCATGTGCCCCAAAAAAATCCTAGAGAGGGTGCATGGTTAAGGAACATGGTTACTCATAACCATTCATCCCATTAAGTAAATTGTGTGATTGAGTTTTAATTGAAAAAAAATTAATTAAAAATACCAGGACTCCCTTTTAATATTTTAATCACCCCTACTTGACCAAAATCTAAATCCTTGGTCTTGGAAGGCCCTAAAGAGGCAATTTCGACTACTCCAACCTCTTTTATTTTTATATTAAAGATACAATGATTAAATTTGATCTTCTTCCAATATGTGAATCTCTTATTATTGTTTTATCCCAATCCTCTCTTTCTCTACTCCATTTAGAGTGATTTATCATCATGTTTTTTATGTTTTTAATTTACATTTTTAGGTATCTTGATTCTAGTTAGTGATTTTTGATACCTTTCACCACCGTTCTTATTGACATTCCCATTGTGTTTATTGATCATGTGATATCTTGATTAAAGTTAGGTGGTTACATATGAGTTTTTCTATAAAACTAAAACACCATAATTCTTGATGAATTTTAAATGAGTTTTTGAAACGATTCTAAAATCTCAGAATCTAAATGATTTTCTGTGTGATTTCTAAAGGGTATGGAGTTTGTGAAAAAACACAACTCCAATAAAAATGGAATATGAGGAGGATTTTTTGGAAAATGATAGCATGATTTGAAATTTTATTTGGTGAAATTGTTTTGTGTTAATTTATGAGGAAATGGATTAAATTGAAAGATGTTTTAAAAAATACATGAATTTTATGAAATCCATGATTTGGTTTTGAATGAAAATTCATGTTGAAAACTAAAATAGGGTAATTGAAATGTGAATAATTAAATGATTTTAAATGATTGAATTTCCCATTACTGATTGATTTATTATTTGAAGAACATCTTAGTCCTAGTATTTAGTGGGTAAATGGGACAAGCATGGTAGGAATCTAACTACCTATCAATGGATTGATGATGACAACACTAACTAAATAGGAGCGGCCTAACTACCCGTAATGGTTTCCCCTATTGGGGTGTAGACTTCCAAAAATTGGTTCCCTTATTAGGGTGTATATTGATTGTTTATACACACCAATATTGGTTTATGATCATTATTTAGATGTGTGAGGATCCAATTACAAAAACTAACATAACATGGGGATTTTTTACATGGTTCTACATTTTATTTTACTTTTTTATGGATTACATTGATTAAAAAACTATTTTAATCATTCCAAATATGTTATATAAATATTTTATATAAAAAATTCATTTAATCCTATATATATATATATTTATTTATTTATTTATATTTATGTTCAATCTATTTTAATGAAAGCATGTTTTGTTGAAAATGTGTAAATTTATTTCCATTCTGTGTTGTTTTATTAATTTAAAGTATAAATGGTTTATTGTTATGAAACCGATTTTGGAACACTCGGTCATACCCTACTAGGCTTTATAGCTGACACCCTACCTTTTCCTTCGTTCATTTATAGAATTTCTTATGCAAGGTCTGAGAAAAGGGAAATCACCACTTGGATGTGGAAGATGTACATGACTTATGGGACCATGGAGTGATAATAGTGACCATTGGAGCCATTATCCACATTTTACATTAGGTATTGAGATTTTTCAGGGAGGAATTACCACCTTTGTTGGTTGATGTGCTATTTGGGTACTATTTTACCAGTCTACTTCTTGTATATTCTCTCTTTGGAGTATTTATCATACCGACTTGTACCTTTTATCTTAAACTCTCTTGTGAAAAAACCGTTACCTATTTATTCTTTTGTGATTATTGGTTTTGGTCGCCAACACATGGGGATCAGGAATTCCCTTCCATCCATGTGAGGATCGACTCGGGAATCAAGGAGCTCGGGTATCCAAGTTGGTTCATCACATAATATTCATAAAAGAGGTGTATGATCCATTGGACTCAATAAGTGAAGAGAACACAGTGCACTTTATGTTGTAATATGTTGTTGGAATAGTGGAGAATCCATTTTGGGTGGATTAACTGACTTGGAAAGGAGTAGTCTTGGGTAGATAAACCTTATAAATAACATGTATCACCTCTTACTTGTATCTCTTAATATGAGTAGATATTTAGATATTATTTCTAGTTGATTGATAATGTTTAATGATTTAAGAGTTTTAGTTTAAAAGGAGAAAATTCATAAAAAAAGATCACTGATTCACCCCTCCCCCACTCAATTATCCAATTTGATCCTAGCATATTTGTTAAATTCTTATTTTTAATAAAATACCCCAAAAATATAGAATACCATATATGATATGAAAATCATAGTTTCTTTGTTATTTATTACCACTAAAATAAAATAAGTGTTACTTATAAACACCAAAGTGATTTTATTTATTCACATGATATTATAGAAGGAATATAATTTATAAGAGTCCAGTGGGTGTATGTTTTGACTTAGAGATGTTCAAAATTAACAAGTAAATGACTATGCTGGTTAAATTTGAACGTTCCTTTCACTTGATATCCTAAAATATTTTTGGGTATAATGGTAACAAAAATTTTAAAGAGTTACTTTTAGTTACCATAACAAAGTGTATTCCACTTTGTATATTAAAGGAGTTTAGGTTATGTTTATAAAGAAACAATGTATTTAGTTATATTAGTGCCAAGAATATTTTAAATAAAATGTATAATGGAAAGTGTTTAAATAATAGTGATGTTTAACTAAAATATATATCCAAGCAGAAAACAAAATTTATTAACATCATAACATTAAATGTTGTGGAGTTATAGATTTTTAATTTGTTAAAGGAGTTAAAAATTAGGAATATGATTCCCATGTATCACCATTATTATGACTATATTTTTTTGTATATTCTACTCTGTAGAGAGTTTAGTGTGAGGGTTTTATCAGATGGTCATATGGTGGTGAAATAGGAATTACACAAAGTTTTGATGATTTCAAAAAAACCCTAAAAGTGCAGAAAACATAATGTTAATTAGGAATTATATCTTATATGATATGTTATACATGTTTCGGTCTATGGTTTTGTTAAAATAATTTTAGAGATATTAAGAACATAAAATTCATCAAGTAATATAAAAGGAAATATCTACTTCATAATTATTTTACATTGAATACATATATATATATTGATTTAAATTTCATGAATTGTAATGATAATTGACCTCTCAGTGTATGAATTTTATTTATTCCAAACTGACATTCATCGTTGAGTATTATAGGTTTCAAATATATTTTAAGTTTATATTTTGTATAATTCTTGTATCTAGATACTAAATATTGTTATGACATAAAAAATATGTCTTGTGCATTAGATGACCCATGATTTATACTACATGGAGTGTTATAAACAATGTCATTAGTAATTTAGGGGTCCATGCTTCATATTTGGAGCCCCCAGTACATGAGGTTGGTGAGATAGGTAACATGCAAACCATCAAACTTTTATACTTTTCTTATAAAATCCCTAATTTTTAGCTAAACAGATGGTGCTTGGGTATAATTTTGATCATATCGTCATTTGGATACAAAGTAAGATGGCATTTTTCCTCTCCTATGGTGAATATAAAATCTAGACCCTTGATTGAGATAGAATGAGGAAATGTTTGACAATACTTACTAGTTATATATGATTTACATATTTACTTGGATTAGGGGAATGTGTTGTGATCATTCCTAGATGAATGACTTGTAAAATATTTATCAACTTGGTTAGTATAAACTTGAATACTTGAGAATATATTAGGAAGCTATATGGGATTCACATACTGTACTTCCCTGAGAAACTCATTTTATCGGGAAATGTGATTATATGAAATTGCATGCTTGCATATTATGCAATAAACTTTTTAATGGGGTCAATTTCATTTTGGTCATAATGAATAGTAAACATGGAAAGCATTTATCACCGTGGTAATGGTTAAAAGAATTAATAAGGGGGTTAAAACTAAGATACATGGTTTAAAATATCATAAAAACTTGTTTAAATTTCATTTTATGAGTTTATTTCACTCACAATCATCATATATGTGAAATAAATTAATTTGGTTCCACTTCAATGTGAGTAAGTCATTTATATTAATTTAATGTTAAGGATATTTAAGAGCTCACATCTTCTCTCACATAAAAAAGGGAACATATGGTTCTCACTTATTTATTCCTTTTTAGCCACTTAACTCAACGAAAACCTACCAAAATAACTTCCCAACTATCCCAATCAATTTCTATATGTTTTGGTCTCACAAAAATACTATCCTAATAAGTCTTAAGGTGTAAGCTAATGGAGGATTTACAAAGAATAGGTATAACTCACAATAATGTTCATTAATGTTTATTTCTTATTCTACCTCATTCAAATCTATCATAACCATGTTGATATAATAACATCATTATCAAAAATATAATAAAATTTTATTATATTTTTGGTATTCCCCTTTTCATCTCCTATTTTATCTGTTGGAAAATAATAAATTTGCTCTTGTGTACCAGTGGATTTCCACCTCCATGAACTAATGTGAACCATTTTTCATTTCTATTTTTCATGGATTGTAGTTAATATAGATTTAATGAAATCATATGATATATATAATATGATTATTTTTTAAAATTAAACCATTATCTATTTCATTTTTTTTATCCATTAGATAAATGAAAAGTTCATTTATGCAGACATACAGACTACCATCTCTATGAAATGATGAGCTTCATTTTTCAAGAACTCCTTTCATGGTTGGTTATAAAATTTTAGTTAATGTATAAAAATTATAACTATTTCATGAATAATATTCTATATATGATGTATAAATGAACCCTTCGATCGTGGTTAACCGAGTGAAGTTGTTTTGCGTTATTATACCAAATATCCTCAAAACATATGATAAGAACATAAATGGTTTAATAACTATATAAAATATTGTAATAAATTAAATAAAAGGAAAAATTATAATTAAATAAACCTAAATAAGGCTCTTAAAATTTTTTATAATTAATAATTTTATTAGACAGGTGGTTGGAATAGGCCAGCCCAAGCAAAAATTCATAGTAAGGGTTTATTTCACAATCTAATTTTTATTCTGGATTGTTTAGGTTTAAATTTTTGTTAGGTGGATTATATTATATTTATCTTCTAAAAAATATATATTTTCTTATCCTATGGTTATCTATGGTGTGATTTCCCAAACCTAGATGCCACTTAATCGGTGCCTTGAGCCCGGTGGGCCACATGGCCTCAAGCATATATCTTCGAACACTAGAGGATGCTGACTAGTAACAAGGGCCTAGGGTGTGTCTGTGGGGATACTATTCCATCATTACCAAAGTTTATCATAGAGGATGAATGTAAACCTAGATAAATAGTTGAATATATATATATATAAACAAAAGGTACAACAAAAAATAGAGACAATAATAATAATAACTAAAAAACTATAATAACATTCAACAACAGATGATGATATGTCATATACTCGAAATTTGGAAAACATTGATACAAAAAATATGCATAACATGTTCCACAAAGTATAAAGTAAATCATAGACTATCCCAAGAATCTCATGTTATAACTTTTTCCTCTACTATCAAGATCCATACTAAATAGCATGAAATTAAGTTTCTGAAGTTGTATGCTTCCCTTTGTCAACACTTGTAACCATGTAATATAACCCGAGTACCAAATGGTGCCTGGAGAGGGTGCGAGATAAATCTCAGTGGGCCACCACCAACAGTGTCTATAACATCTGGCCCATGTAATGGAAATGTAATAGTTTGAAGGAATGCATATATAAATTAGAGCATTACACTACAACTAAATACCCAAGTACCTGCTTTAGTCCTCGTTTGGTGTCTAAACATGTCAACAATTCATTATTTGATTATCACCAGTTTGTAAATAAGTCACATGTTAATAATAGTGAAGGTTCCAAGATGTAAAAAAGGAAATCTGTAATGATCTTTAATAGTGAAGTCCCAAGGTTATAACCAAGGAAACATATACTTCAAGGGTCTCCAACTCAGTAATAATTGTAGCCTGGAATGGGAAATATTATAATCCAAGGAGCATGTTCCAAGGAGTTCCACAATAACATGCCTACTGAATCCATGGTGATCGTTCAAGGTAAAACGGGGCTAAGTAGAGACAGGAACCTATGGGCTATAACCATGGAACCTACATATCAATGGTGGATCCAAGGAGTGTATCCAATGCACCATGTGATGATATGAAGGGATCCTATGGTGTCATACTAGGAATCCAAGAATAGACAATGATCTGGATCTAGGTGGGTGTCAACCTATCAAAGTTGTATCCTTGAATTAGAATGGGTTTCCCAAGTGCTCATGGAATTCTCCGATCATAATCCATGGAAATATCAAGTCGGGACATTTCTATTTGATATTAAATTAATTTAATATTTCATTCAGTTAAACCCTTGCCTTTTATTATTCGGATAAGGTCAAGTAGCATACAACCTTGTTATCAATCCATTTGGTTCAATACTTTCCTTTCATTAGTGTGACAAGATCAAGTGGAATGAAAACTTTTAATCAATCCATTTAAATCATATTCCATATTCAAGGTTTATTCTACTACCTTCCATTAATGTGGTAAGGGGTGCTACAGATTTCCAACCTACTAATCATTTACATTTAAGGTCATGCCATATACTTAGTATACATTCCAATTCGCATTTTATATTTAATAATCAATTGATGTACTTACCTTTAAGTGGGTAATGTATTATGCGTACATGGTACTTTCAATTATTCAATTTACATTATAAACAATCTATTTATTATAATAAAGTTTACCCTTAGAAAGGTTAATCCAAGGCACACCCGAACAGTGGCGCAAACATTTCAAATACTAAAAAAACAATTATGGAATAACCTTCAACCTAGAATGGATGGAGTTGTATCCATAACCACCAAAAATTAATCACATATATGGAAAGAACATATCCACATAGTTCTAACAAGTATAAGCATGGAATATTAATTCCATAAATGGAACTTGACGAAATTGATGGGCCCGACATGACAAATCCAAAATCAACGAACTTTAGGGATGAGTTATAGATCACCCACCTTAGGGTTGTATAACTCTCCCCCTTTGGTATTTTCCATTAATTTGGATTTTATTGGAGTAGATCTAACAAAAATAGAAAAACGCTCATACCCCCAATAACTCAGTCGGTAGCAAAATAGAAGGAGAACAGCTCAAGAGGACTTGGGTATTTACTATTGCACATCCAACATGACGAATGGAAGCTTGATTAGATCATGGATGAAGGAGATATCTTTATTCCAATATTATGTCTTCAAAAATCCCCAGATTGAAATGAAAAGGGATTAAAACCACTTGTTCTCGTATTAGGAAGAAGTAGGAGAATTAATAGATCATTAAGGGAAAAAATGTAAATTTACCCAGAAAATTAGCATGGGAATGGTTTGACAAACTGTGCGCAAACCATGCAAGGTTTTTTGGGTATAAGGGAACATTGTACGGTTAGGTCTCATAGCCATTCACAAACCATGTGAAGTGGTTCTGTCCAGAAATTTCAATATGCACAATTAGAAAAACCATGCGCCAACCACGCGATAATCATGTGACCCATCCATATTTTCAAAAAAAGATGGTTTTCAGGCTCCAAGCTTGTCTCGGACACCCCTGAGGAATTTTCTAAATAATTATGCATCCATATTAGGTTCAAAATAATGAATTAGACAAAAAATTATAGGATCCATACCTAAGTGAAAAAATGGGTTCTTACAATATTCACCCCATAAAAGAACTCATCCCTGAGTTCACCTTCCAAGGTTGGAGAAATATTGTCTGAGAAAAACTATGGACATTGGGCATGTATGTTGACTTCTCTCACCCAAGTCCTCTCATGCACTTAGTAAAGGTGCCATATCACCTATAAAAAAGGGATAGACCAGCCTTGGAGAGCCTTCGTGCTCTGGTCAATGATATATACTAGACACTCCTCAAAGTTGGCATTATCATATAACTCAACTTCCTTGGGATCAAGAGTATGAGATAGGTTGTCATGATATTGGAGAAGCTATAAAACATGAAATGTGTCTTGCATGGAATGATACCTCTGAGGTAGTAGCAACTTATAAGCTACTGACCCCACTCTCTCTATAATTTCAAAAGGCCTTGAAAAATAAGGTGACATATTTTCTTTATTTTGTAACCATATATGCCCTAGACTAGGTGATACCCTAGATAAAACACAATCCCCAACCTTGAACTATAAAGGTCATCGATGGAAATCAATATAAGATTTTTGGATGGACTGAGATGTAGTCATATGCTTTCTGGTCAACTAAACTTTCTCTGAGGTCTCTTGAACAAGATGAGGACCTAATAGGAATACCTAACCTATCTATAACCATCATAGGGGTGAATGGAATGGCCTACCATATAAGGCCTCAAAATGATTCATTTTAATTGTCTTCTGAAAGCTGTTGTTATAGGAAAACTCAATGAGATGGATATTATTTTCCCAAGAACCACCAAAATCAAGGACAAAATATTGGAGACTAGCTTCTAGAACTTGTATTGTTTGTTCTGATTATCCATCGGTCTAAGGGTGAAAGTTTGTGCTTAGAATTACCTGTGCTCCCATAGCCTTCTACAATCCCTGCCAGAACTGGGACATGAAATGAGAATCCCTATCTGAAACGATAGTACATGGAACCCTGTGTAGTCATATGATCTCACAGACATACATTTTTTCCAGCTCATCAACTGAGAATGTCTCCCAAATGGGAATTAAGTGGGATGATTTTATTAGTTGGTCAATAACAACCTAGATCGAATCACTGCCCCTCAGCAACCTAGGTAATCCAACAACGAAATCCATAGCAACGTCTTCCCATTTCTAATTCAGGACTGGAAGTGGTTGTAGCAAGCCTGCTGGTATCTGGTGCTCTACATTCGCCTGCTGATAGGTGGAGCACCTAGTGATAAAGCGTGAAATCTAAAATTTCATCCCTAGCCACAAGTACTAGTGTCACATATCTCAATACATATTTGATATGTCTAGATGAACTTCCCACTGAGAAGAGTGGGACTCTTTCATCAACTCCTATCTCATATTTTTAGGGACCCAAACGCGTACATGAATATGTAGGATTCCATCTCTATCTACAGAGCAATCTAGAGGTAGCTTATCTCTTGGTATACTCTCACAAAGAACCAAGCCTTTAGGATCTGAAAACTTTCTACCCTTCGCCTTCCCAAGGAGGAAAGAGGTAACTTTCAAGGATGAGAGATAAAAATTCTTGTGACTATCATGAAACTCTAGATGCATCTCAGAAAATAAGACCATGATCTTCCATTCGTCACTAGATCCCCGTACTACTTGTGCCTGATTTCTCTAACTTAGTACACATACAACAGCATTTCCCTTCACAGGCATATAGGCAAGCTCAAAATCAAAGGATTGTATATATTAAACATGTCTCTATTGTATAAGGTTCAAGATATGCTGAGAAAAGATATATTTAAGGCTCTTTGGTTTATGTACACCACAAACCACTCACCCGAAAATATAGTGTCTCCAGAAACATAAGGCATGCAAAACTACTGTTAGCTCAAGATCATGTTTCAGGTAATTTATCTCATGATGCCTCAACTACCAAGATCCATATGCAATGAATTTTTCCTCCTTCATATGTACTACTCCTAGACCAGTACTTGATGCATCAAAGGAGAAGGTATAACCTATACCTGGATTGGGAAGAATTAGAATAGGTGTTGAATCAATCCTCACCTTCAACTCCTGAAAGGCTTTATCACATGCGTCTGACCATAAGAACATGACAACCTTCTTTGTTAGACCATTAATAAGTGAATAAAGGCAATAAAAGTCTTTTATGAAACACTTTTAATATCCATACAACCCCAATAAACTCCATATATAAAACATTTTCTTTAGATTCTCCTAGGAAACTACAAAACTAACCTTTTATGGATCAATAGATACTCTTGATTCCAATATTATATGACCCAATAAGTGGACATTTTCGATCCATAAATGGCACTTATCAAGCTTGGAATAATGATGATGCTCCCTCAGTGTACTCATAATGATCTTAAGATGTTTTTCATGGTCGCTACGAGTGTGAGAATACACCAAGATTTTTTCCACAAAGACCATGAAAGAAGAATCAAAAAGGGGTGGAAAACACTATTTGTCAAATCCATGAAAATGGCGGGCACATTCGTAAGACCTAAAGTCATAACAAGGTACTCATACACACTATACCTTCTACAAAAAGTTGTACAAGTTATGTATGATGGTATGAATCACACCTGATGATAACCTAATCTCATGTCAATCTTAGCGAAGACCTTTTCTCCGAGTAAATGGTCAAAGAGAGCATCTACTTGATGAAGTGGATATTTTTTTGACTTTAATTTAGTTCAACCTTCTTTAATCCACACATAAATGTGAGGTTCCATCCACTTTCTTGGAAAAAAGAATGGGAGAACCCCAAGAGGATATACTATGCCTTATAAAACCTGTGTCCTCTAAATCCTATAACTACCTCTTTAGCTCTTGAAGCTCTGTAGGTGTCATCCTTAATGGAGAAAATGATACTGGAGCCACTCTTAGGACAATATCAATTGTAAAATCTACCTATATCTCAGGAGGTAAGCTAGAAAAATCATTAAGAAATACATCCCTGAAATGATCCACTATAGGAGGGAAATCATCTTGTCGTAAACCTTGATTCTCTATAAAGATATTTACAATCTGGGATGTCACTCCACCTAGCATGTGATGCTTTGGTCCAGTTATACCATCTTGATCATCCAACACACCCTTATGTAGATAACTACTACCCTATGGTGATGTAAATGATACCCTATAGTGATATTAGTCTACAAAAGCATGATAGTGAGCTAACCAATCCATCCCAAAAATTGCATCAAAGCCTGTCATCTCAAGAATGAAGAGGTTCTATAAGAAATGGAAATTTCCTACCTCAAGGGAAAAGTCCCCACACAAGTTTTTGTACCCCTACATTGGTGTTCGTACCCCTAACAGCATATTTATTGTAGTGCATTCAACTATCCATATCTACATCCCTATGAAACCGATGAAGTACCATGATCATAACTGCTCTGTTGGCACTGCTTTTGATCAAGGGTCTGGCTACCATGGCCATGATCGCCTCCTCAGTCAGACCTATCGGTGCTATTCTAACTCCCCGCCTAATATGGCGTAAAATAACTCGCTCTTGAAGGTGGATCTGGGGCGGATCATTTCCCACTCTAATATGGTGGAAAGGTCCTACAGAAACACTAGAGATTCCCTATATGGATGAAAGCCCATCACTCCATTGGTTCTCTATCACATTAAGGCTTCTTATGCCCCGTTCATCCACACTAATGAAACTATATAGATCTATCTAAATGGATACTCTGATTGTCACTACTCTAAAGGCAAACTTCAAGAGAACGCTTCATGTCACTAGAAGAACTACTTTCCGAGAATGGAATTGGTCCTCTATTCTCGATACTATTTTTGTCCCTCAGGTTATGCTCAGTGATAAGAACCAGATTGGCTATCTGAGAAAAATTAGGTAGGCAGGATACATGGACTTGTGTATGAATGGCATACTAGAACCCATCATCAAAGTATCTAGAACAAGAAATATCATAACTCGATAGAAGTAGTGCAAAGCGCTACAACTCCGTGAAATGTGTTAAATATTCCATAACTGATATAAAACCCTACTCAAGATGCATGGACTCTCTAGTTGTGTCATCTCTCAATGTCTGAGGAAAGAACTGATCATAGAAGGTAGTCTGTAAATCAAACCATAACATGCCCTGATGATGACCGGATTGGGTAATCACTTCCCACCAACTTTTGGCTGAATCCTGAAGCATGTATATTGAAAGATTGACTATCCTCTCTGAAGGTTTTTCTAGATGATCAATGATAGATAGGGTGTCTTCAAGCCAAGACTCAGCATCCTACAGACCGCTATCCCCAAAAAAAGGTAGGAGGATGCTGCTGCTGGAACTCACTAGTCAGATCATCCATCGTAGGTGAAATCTATAGAGAACCATGCATAGACTGCATCAGATGTATGAAACTATCATAAAACACGGTCATTAGTTCCCAAATCAGGTATAGTAGGTAGTGAATCTTGTGGCACTTCTAGAGGTAAGACTAGCATCTCAAGGACCACCATAACTTGGGAATGGTCTTTTCCACCCTCCTATCATATGACACAATGATGGAATGGAGGCATTGGTCTAAAAATTCAAATCACATGCCTCGGAACAATCTTAATAAGAAAGAAAGAATCACTAGTGGAAGTTGAATGTAGGAAAACTCGATACCCAAAACAGACTACCCCAATTTCCCACTCAGAGGGATAGGTATTGGTAAGTGCTCAAGTATAAGTTTCATTTCATTTTACAGATAATTACTAGTTTCACTTCTTTACCTTTCATAAGAATGATAGGTAGGATAAGTACGTGCAACCATTTCAATTTAGATGTCATTATTCTCTTTATAATGGATAGTCATTTTTGGTGAATCAGATCCCATACACCTATCACTAGAAATGACACCCATTTATTTATAACAGAATGGATTGACTCAGTAAATTACTCATCCCAACCCATTAGGTCCCATACACCACATTAATTATGACAGGAAATCACTCAATCACAACCAAGAGTAATACAAGCATAAGTTAATTATCACAACGTCACTCAACAATCACAATCATATCAAGCAATGAAAAGCAGTGAAATACACTTATATGGTATAGAAATATACATGAAATATTAAATCTAGGTTCCTATAATGATTCATGTAACAATTCCCCTTTCCCTCATATCATCAGGCTAAGGATGAAATAAAATCTTTAAAGAGAGTAATAATAAACAACTCCACACAACATGTGTGTCTCCCAATGGTGAAATAACATCAACTATAATAGGAAAAGGCATAATAACAATTATAATTTAGGAAACATGGTTTCTACCCCGAACATGGGTCTGTGACACCTAAGCATGGCTTATAGACAAGTCTCAAGCATTCCTAATATCCAATCTATTGCCTCCAAATAGTAAAGTAAGAAAGGAAACCACCACTGATACAACTTTGTGACACCCTGAACCCAAAAGAAACTTAATGGGTGCCCTGATCCTAGTGGGCCACATGGCCTCAAGCACATCTCCCCAAACTCTAGGGGATGTCGACTAGTAGTGAGGGCCTAGGGTGTGTCCATGGGGAGACTGTTCCCTCATTACCAAAGTGTAGCGTAGTGGATGAAAGTAAACATAGGTAAATAGTATAAGTAATATATATATAAACATAAGGTACAGTGGAAAATAGAGACAACAGTACTAATAAATGAAAAAATTGTAATAACATTCAACAACATATAATGATATGTCATGTACTAGAAATCTAGAAAACAATGATACAAAAAACAGGCATAACATATTTCACAAAGAATAAAGTAAATAAAAGACTATACCAAGTATCAAAAGTTCTAACTTGGTCCTATACTATCAAGATCTATACTAAAGAGAAATCAATAAAGTGTTTGAAGTTATATTCTTCCCATTGTCAACACTTGAAACCATGTAATCTTCCCTGGGTACCAATTGGTTCTCAGAGAGGGTGTGAGATAAATCTCAGTGGGCTACCACCATTGGTGTTTATAACATCTACACCATGTAATGGAAATGTAACAGTGTGAAAGTGTGCATATATAAAGTAAAAAATTAAATTGTAACAAAATACCCAAGTACATCCTTCATCCCTCAGATTGTGTCTGAACATGTCAACAATTCATTATCTAACTATCATCGGTTTGTAAATAAGCCACATGTTAATAATAGCGACGGTTCTAAGATGTATCAAGGAAACCTATAATGATAATTAATAGTGAATTCCCATGGTAATAACCAAGGCGACGTTGAACTCAAGGGTTTTCAACTTAGTAATAATTCTAGCCTGGCATGGGTAAGAGTATAATCCAAGGACCATGTTCCAAGGCATTCCACGATAAGGTGCCTACCGAATACAAGGTGATCGTCCAAGATAAAATAGGGCTATGAAGTGATAAGGCCCTATGGGTTGTAACCATGTAACCTACTTGTCAATGCTAGATCCAAGGAGTCTATCCAAGGCATCCTATGATGATATGAAGGGATCATACAGTGTTATACCAAGCATCCAATAATAGACAAGGATCAAGATCTAGATGGGTATCAACCTATGCAATCTGTATCCCTGAATCAAAATGGGGTTCCTGAGCGATCATGGAATTCTCCAATCAAAATCCAAGGCAAGCTCGAGGCAGGCCATTTCTATTTGATTATGAAGTAATGTAATATTTCATTCAGTTCATGCTTTGCCTTTCGTTAGTGTGATATGGTCAAGTAGCATGAAACCTTATTATCAATTCATTTGGTTCAAGTGTTGCCTTTTATTAGTGTGACAAGTTCAAGTAGCATGAAAACTTTTATTCAATCCAATCAAAGAATATTCCATATTCATGGTTAATTCTACTACCTTCCATTAATGTGGTAAGGGGTGTTCTGGATATGCAACCTACTAATCATTTACATTTAAGGAAAAGTCATATACTTGTATACATTCCAATTCACATTTCAAATTTAATTATTAATTGATTTACTTACCATAGGTGGGTCAATTGGTACGCATAAAAGGTTCTTACCGTTATGGAATTTACATTATAAACAAGCCAATTAATATAAGAAAGCTAACCCTTAGAATGGTCGAGACAAGGCACACCCGAATGGTGGTGAAAACATGTCAAATACTAAAAACCCAATTAGGGAATAATCTTTGACATGAAAGAGAAGAAATTTTGGTCATAAACACTAAAAATAATCGCATATATGGAAATAGCATATCCATATGGTTATAACAAGTATAGGCATGTCATGTTAATTCCATAAACAGCACCCGATGAAATCGATGGGCCCCACACAACAAATCCAAAATCAATGAACTTTTAGGGATGAATTATAGACCACCCACCTTAGGGTTGTACGACTCTCCTTCTTCGTTATTGTCCCTTGATTTGGATTGGATCAGAGTAGATCTAAGAAATAGAGAAAAACTCTCATACCATGATATCTTGGTCGAGAGAGAAAGAGAAGAAGAATGGATCAAGAGGACTCAATTACTTACCATTGCGCATCCAATATGACAAACAACAGCTTGATCAGATCACGGATGAAGGACATCACTTCATTACAAGGTTAGATCTTCAACAAGACCCAAATTGAGTGGAAAAGGGCTTAATCTTGCTGGTTCTTATATTAGGAAGAAGAAAGAGGATTAAAAATTTATTAAGGGAATAATTGTAAATTTACCCAAAAAAATAGCATGGGCACGGTTTGTCTGCACGGTTTGACAAACTGTGTGCAAACTGTGAGAGGTTTTCTTGGTAAAAGGGCACATTTCATGGTTAGGCTGCACGGCCGTGCGCAAACCGTGTGAAGTGGTCCTGTTTAGAAATTTTAATCTGCACGGTTAGCCAAAGTGTGCACCAACCATGTGATAACCGTGTGACCTATCTAGTTTTGCCAAAAAGATGGTTTCTGGGCTTCGAACTTGCCTCAAACACCCCTGAGGCCTTTGCTAACTCATTATCCATCCATGATAGGTCCAAAATAAAGATTTAGATAGAAAATTAAAGGATACATACTTGAGTGAAAAACCAGGTTCTTACATATGGAGTTGTTTTCCTTTAAATTTTCTCTCTTTGGTATTAAAACGGTTGAGAAAATGTTTTTTAAAGGAAAACTGGCATTATTTCTCCTTTTTGGTAGGGAATCCTTCTCCTCCATTTTAATATTCATTATAAAGTCTACAATAATTTTTTTACTATGATCCAATGATTATTTTAAATAATTTTCAATAATATTTGAATTTCATTATAAAGATCTAAAGGGAATCTTATTTTCATTTTTTAAATGAGGTACTATAGAATTTTTTTAGCAAAAGTGTGAAAGGAATATTTGTTTCAATGTTTTCTAAATGAATGGATTTTTCAACGATGATAACTATTATTTTATTTGATGATTCCTTTACAATTTTTCATGTTTATTTTCAAAATTGAATTTTTTCAATATTTTGAGAATTTTTATTTGAGAAATTATCCAAAAAATGTATATTTTTCTCATGTTTTCAAATAATGATTCAATTTCACATTTTGATGTATTTTTATTCTCTTTCAGCATACTTTATTGATTCTTATGCTTCCCTAGGTATATAAACTAATGGTACCTTCAACATTATTTATGTAGATGGTTTATGGTCTTATTGTTCTATGTATTAATTAGGGAAAATATTGAAATTTCATATGCTAGTTTTTTAATATGAATGTTTACATTGATTATGTATTGTATTTTTATTCATTTCTTTTATATAATGAATACCTTGGACTTAGTAAGTGATGGATAAGGACCATTATAACCCTTTAATACTTCAGTAGGCCTCATGAGACAAACTAGTTTTGGTATATGGCGTATGCCTTAGCTATTTACATGTGATGTTTTGGAACAAGGCCTTGATCATAAAATTATGATGTCCGAAATTATGTATTCTAACATTATGAAATAAGTTATTATTATCCATATGATTATTTATATCGTTATGTCATCCATGAATATATTCCCCTTTAATGATATTAGTTGGGTGGTATATTTGATTATTGTTTATCTCTGACATATTATTCATGTTATATGTATGATATCTCGTGTTATACATTTTCCCTTACTACGAATCTGATCTCACACTTTATTATGTTTTACTTACTCTGGGGTACATAGAATTGAACTTTGAATGATTTGAAGAATATAATAGAATATATAATAAATTTATCACTATAATTTTAAGTTTTATTTCATTTTTTTTATTATAATATGAGAATAATGTACGTATCTAATTTCTCAAAACTATTAAACTATTTTATCTCATGGGATGTGAACTCTTGTTCTTTATACCAATGTCGTAAAGTAACAATTGACTCGAGGTTACTGGAGTCGAGGTTGTTATGGTTGGTATCGGATCATGTTTAGAAGAAACCTTGGGAACTTGATCTAGAATAACATAGTAGAACACAACAAGAACATTTTTATAATATATTAATATATTTAAGAAACTCTTCTAGAATAATTTTCTTACACAAGAATCATATTTTATGATTCAATAATTATGATGTTAGGACCTAATTTGTTGTAAGTCATTATTTAGAATTGACACTTAGTAGATGGAATAGAAACTACCTAAACACCTGAAACATATGATGGATTTACTTTGTCATCAAGTCAGTGATGTCAATGGGGCTGACGCTGAAAATAGTAAAATTGTAACTATATTAGGTCTATTGATGAATAATAATGTTACTTGTATAGAGCAACCTGTTGATCCCAAACATGGTGTAATAATGTTGGATCGATTCATGTGATAGGAACCTACATCATTTAAAACACTATGGTAAAACCGGGCAATTGCGATGGGTCATTTGTGATGGGTCAACGACCTGTCTCAAATAGTCATTCGTAAAGGGTTTTTGCGATGGAAGAACCAGCCCGTCGCAAATAATATGGTTTTTGCGACGGGAGGATGGTTCCCATCGAAAAATCATTGGCGCGCATTGTGCACCAAAACACGGGAAAGGGTATTTGTGAAGGGTTATAGTAGCCCGTTTCAAATAACCAGTGGCATTTTTTGTATTTGCGATGAGATATACATCTCATCGCAAATACTATGTCGACAAGTGGTCTTTTGCAACGGGTTCCGTCGCAAAAGACTTTTTAACCAGAGGGTGTTTGCGACCGGAGTCCCATCACAACTAATCTAACATATTTATACCCCCACCCATTTTATCCTTCGTTCCACTCAATTCTCTACTTCTCTCTCACTCTCTAGTGGAGAATTTTCTCTCAATTTTTTTCATAGTTTAATTTTTTAATTCGGTGCATTATTCGCAGCTTATATCAATCAAAAGCTTTAATTATAAGGTATTTATCTATTTCTTTTATTTTTTGAATAATACATTTTATTTTATTTTAGTTATAATTGTTATTAAATAGTTATTGGTAAATCAATTTAGAATTAGATAGTTTTATTTATAATTGTTTATGATTATTTTTTCAAATAATTATGTATATTTTTACAAATAATTATGTCTATTTTTACAAATAATTATGTGTGACTAGTATGAATTAGTATTAATTAATAGTTATTATATTAATTGGTAAGAATTAGTATTAAATTGTTATAATTAGTATTAAATTCTAATAATTAGTATTGAATTTTAATAATAACCATTAAATTGTAATAATTAGTTTTAAATTGTAATAATTAGTATTAAATTGTAATAATTAGTATTAAATTGTAATAAATTGTAATAAATTGCAATAATTCATAATAAATTGCAATAATTAGTAATAAATTACCAAAATTAGTAATAAATTGCAAAAAATTGTAACAAATTAGAAAATTAGTAACATATTGCAATAATTAGTAATAAATTCGAATAATTACTAATAAATTAGAATAATTACTAATAAATTTGAATAATTACTAATAAATTCGAATAATTACTAAAAAACTGAATAATTAGTAATAAATTGTAATAATTAGTAATAAATTGTAATAATTAGTAATAAATTATAATAATTAGGAATAGATTGTTATAATTAGTAATAAATTGTAATAATTAGTTACAAATTGTAATAATTAGTAATAAATTGTAATAATTAGTAATAAATTGTAATAATTAGTAATAAATTGTAATAATTAGTAATATATTGTAATAATTAGTAACAAATTGTAATAATTAGTCATAAATTGTAATAATTAGTAATAAATTGTAATAATTTTTAATAATTTGTAATAATTAGTATAATTTATAATAAATAGTAATAATTAGTAATAAATTGTAATAATTAGTAATAAATAGTAATAATTTGTAATAAATTGTAATAATTAGTAATAAAATGTAATATTTAGTAATAAATTGTAATAATTAGTAATAAATTGTAAAATTAATAATAAATTGTAATGATTAGTAATAAATTGTAATAATTAGTAATAAATTGTAAGAATTAGCAATAAATTATAATAATTAGTAATAATTTGTAATAAACTATAATAATTATTAATAATTTGTAATAATTTGTAATAAATTGTAATTATTAGTAATAAATTATAATAATTAGTAATAAATTGCAATAATTAGGAATAAATTGTAAAAATAAGTAATAAATTGTAATAATTAAGAATAATTAGTAATAATTAATAATTAATTTTAATAATTATTAATAAATTGTAATAATTAGTAATAAATAGTAATAAATAGTAATAAATTGTAATAATTAGTAATAAATTGTTATAATTTGTAATAAATTCTAATAATTAGTAATAAATTGTAATAATTACAAATAATTAGTAATAATTAAGAATAAATTCTAATAATTAATACTAAATTGTAATAATTAGTAATAAATTGTAATAATTAGTAATAAATTTTAATAATTAGTAATAGATTGTAATAATTAGTATTAAATTGTAATAATTAGTAATAAATTGTAATAATTAGTAATAATTTGTAATAAATTATAATAATTTGTAATAAATTTTAATAAATAGCAATAAATTGTAATAAATTGTCATAATTTGTAATAACTAGTAATAAATTGCAATGATTTGTAATAAATTGCAACAATTTGTAATAATTAGCAATAAATTCTAATGACTAGTAATAAATTCAAATAATTATCAAAAAATTCAAATAATTAACGATAAATTATAAGAATTTGTAATAAATTCTAATAATTAGCAACTAATTAGTAATAATTAGTAATAAATTAGTAATAATTAGTAATAAATTATAAATTCTAATAATTAGTAATAAATTATAAGTCCTAATAATTAGTAATAAATTACAATAATTAGTAATAAATTGCATTAATTAGTAATAAATTATAACAAATAGAAATAATTAGTTATAAATTAAAATAATTAGTAATAAATTGTAACAATTAGTAATAATTAGTAATAAATTGTAACAATTATTAATTATTAGTTATATATTCTAATAATTAGTAATAAATTCTAATAATTAGTAATAAATTCTAATAATTAGTTATAATTACTAATAAATTCTAATAATTATTAATATATACTAATAATTCTAATAATTTGTAATAAATTCTAATAATTAGGAATAAATTTTAATAATTAGCCATAATTTGAAATAATTAGCAATAAATAACTATATTTAGCAATTAATTATAATAAATTGTAACAAATTGAAACAATTTCTAATGGATTAACGGCTCCCTTTTGCCCGACGCCTTATCTTTTTTCAATTTTCTCCCACTGAAATCACTTTGAAAAATCTGACCTCACGTACGGATATCCATTTTCATATGCACAATAATGGAGAGCAGCGTGATAAGGCCTTCCTGATCTCCATTCTCATGCATACGAATATGGATATGTGCATGTTAGAGTAGATTTTTCAAACTAATTTCAACCAGAGAAAGTTACAAGGAGATGAGTCATCGGGAAAAAGAAGATCTTTTTCCTAATAACTCATCTCCACAATCTTCGACTGAAATCACTATAAAAAATCTACTCAGACGTATAGATATCCATTTATGTATGCATGAAGATGGATATTAGGGAAGCCTCGTTGCACTGCTCTCCATCTTTGTGCATATAGAAATTGATATCCATATGTATGAGCAGATTTTTCAGAGTGATTTCAGTCAGAGATAGTAGAGATGAGTCATCGAGTAAAAGAGCTACCACTAATCGATTCGAAATTGTGTCACCGATAATTAAAAATATTTGTAAAAAATAGCTGTAATTAATAATAAATAATGGTAATTATTAAAAATTATTATAATTTACTATAGATTAGTATAAAAGTTTAAAAAATACTATAAATAAGTATAAAATAACAGGAATTATTATCATTTGATATAAAATGGAATTTAATTGTCTTCTATTTTTTGGATACTATTTTTATTATATCAAATTAAACAAAAATAATAATTATTTTATATTTTTTTGAGAAATGTGGAATAAAGAAGTTGACAACAATCATTATTATATGATTGTGCTTGGATAAATTAGTACAAGAATCCAAACATTTCTTGTTCATATCCTGTATATATTGAGGGTGTTGAAGCTTTCTTATCATTTGCATCATCAAAAAAACATATTTTTTAGAAGGGTCAATTAAATTTCCTTGTAAAAAAATGTGTTCTGGGGATGTTTGATGCATTTGAAAATGTTGGGGGTCATTTATTACATTTTGGTTTTCAACCAGATTATGTTTTTTGGTATCAACATGGTGAACGCGTTTCTAGAGAAGATACTAATAATTTGGTTTCAGATCCAGCACAGTTTCAAAATTTATTACATTATGTGGAAGGTTCATCTTTTCAACAAGCTGGAACTCAGGATGGTATTAATTTAACTCCTTAGTTGGAGCCATCTCAATTTTTTTTGAGTTTTTGAGGTCTGCTGAGGATGCCTTATATCCTAGTTGCAAGATAAGAACATTTAAAGAAATTACTAAATTTATGGCTGTTAAATCAAAAATGGAATATCAAATAGCTGTTTTGATCAAATATTATCTTTGGTAAAAACACTGCTACCTGAAATAAATGTGTTTCCTATAAATTTCTATGAGAGAAAGAGGTTGGTTCATAATCTAGGTCTTGGTTATCAGAAGATTCATTCTTGTTCAAATGATTGAATCTTATATTATGGTGAAAATGATTCATTGCATAGTTTTCCAACATGTGGAAAATATAGGTATAAAGAGGCTCAACAAGGGAAGTCAGGATTGATTCCTATAAAACAATTGAGATTTTTCCCACTTATACCCAGATTATAGCATTTATTTATGTCTCATAACACAGTGGCATTCATTTCATTGAACAAAACCAATATTATAACTGGTAAAACCTTAAATCATCCCTCTGATGGTGATTCATGGAAAAATTTTGACCAAGTGCATCCATCTTTTTCTGTAGAATCTTTAAATGTGCGATTGATTCTTTCAAATTATGGGGTTTTTCCATTCGGTTCTTATGGTAGTCAGTATTCAAGTTGGAATGTCTTTATAACTCCAAACAATTTAGCTCCTTGGATATTGATGATGGAACCATATATATTTTTGACATAATTAATTCCAAGACATCCGAAAAAGAATATTGATGATTATTAGAAACTATTGATTGATAAGTTAAATTCATTTTGGAGTGATGGTGTCAGTACATTTGATGTTTCTACGAAACAAAATTTCTTGCTGAAAGCTAAATTGATGTAGACAATTAGTGACTTCTTAGCATATGACATGTTATCTGGCTAGAGTACACATGGTTAAAAATCATGTATGTACTGTATGAGATACAATAAATATTTTATTCTCATCAAAGGAAAAAACCCTTGTTTTCTCGAATGTCATCGTAGATTCCTTCCAACTGATCATCCTTTTTGTAGTAAAAAACATAATTTTAGAAAAGGCACCATTGAAAGAGACAGAACTCCAATACTGATCTCAGTTACAGAGTTAAAATAAATTGTCTCTTCATTAGTTCCCATCACATTTGAACCAAAAATAAATCAACAGAAAATTAATGGCTATGGGAAAAAACACAATTGGAACAAACAGAGAATATTTTGGGATCTTCCATATTGGTCTGATTTGTTGGTCATTCACATGTTAGATGTCATGCATATTGAGAAGAATTGTTTTGATAGTTTATTTCAAACAGCTTTAGATACACTAGATAAGACCAAACAAGATGTAAAGGCACGATTAGATCTTGCCCAAATTTGTAGGTAAGTAGAACTTAAACTGTATGAAAATTTCAGATCACAAAAGTTAATAAATCCAAAATATTCTTATATACTCTCTAAAGAGAATTTTATTATTATTTTGTCATTGGATTGTATATTTTAAATTTCCATATAGTTATGTTTCCAATTTGGGAAGATGTGTCAGAAATAGTCATATTACTAGATTAAAAAGTCATGACTGTCATGTTATAATGGAAATAACTATACCAATTGGATAAAAAGTCATGTTGAATTCTATAATTTGGGATGCACTAACAAACTTATCATATTTTGTTCAACACATTGTTGCAGCAACAAGTGACTATAATGTATTAAGAAGACTACAAGAATATTTTGTTTTAATTTTATGTAAACTGGAAAAAATCATCCTGCTGACTTTATTTGACTCAATGGAACATTTAGTATTACATTTTTCACATGAAGAAAGAGTTGGAGGTCTAGTAGAGTTCCGATGGATGTACCCATTCGAGATATGCATGCATAAATTGAAGAAAAAAGTACGTAACAAAGCATTGGTTTAAGGTTCAATTGCAGAAACATATTTGCAAGAGGAAATTTATTTTTTCTGGTCTCATTACTTTCAATATGAATATCCCTCAAAACAGAATTGTATGGGCCATATTGAGGGAAATTTTGACGATGAAATGGGAAATAAATTATTAGTTTTCAATCTGTTCAAACTTAGCTTCGATGGAGTTCATGAACGATAGATTTCAGATGATGGACATTACAGAGCTCATACATATATGTTATTCTCAACTGCAAAGAAATGAAACCATCTGTATAGTGAGTTCTCCTATCACTTATTATATAATTATTCTTATAGTAAATTAATATTATTTTATTTTTAGGTTATATGATAATCAAATCTATGATAACTTCCAAAAATTACAGCAGCTACTCTTGAATAACGTCAGCAAAAAAACTTTTCCTACTGGTTTCAAAAATTGGTAACATAAATTATTTTTGGATTAACATATAAAATCAATCTATTATCTATTATATTGATCACTATTTTACTAATTTTAATATATCTCAACATGCTAATAAAATTGATAATTGATTACATGTATTGAATAACCCACCATAAAAAATGGTTAAATATTATAATTCATATGTGGTGAATGATTTTTGATTTTATACATGTGCATATGGGAATCAAAAAAACAATGAATAGTTGTGTTTTCTTGAAAGGATCTCATTATAGAGAAACTAAAGTTGAATTTTACGGCATGCTGGAATAAATTATTGAACTGCGTTTTATGCGATAGTATTACATAATGATCTTTAAATATCAATGGTTGGATACTAAGATAGCCGTGTTCTTTCATCCAACCTATTGAATATTTGATATATATAAAATTATTATTGTAGTAAATGAAGGATTTTTATTTTCTCCTCAGGAATATCAAATTTATAATTCAAAATATTATGCTACTTCAAAATAGTTGGGTGATTTGTGGAGAATAATAAAAATTAAATCTTATGAAAATCAGTTTATTAAAAGTGAATGTGGTTCTGCTAAAATGGAAGGAATTGAAATTTTTCAAGTGACTGCTCTAAATCCATCTTTTTCATGAAGAGACAAAAATATTGATGATGAAACCCCATAGTTATGGTTTGATGGTGAAGAAGATGTTATGTAATGCCCTGGCCCTAGTTACCCAGAGTCGGTACATTATTTTAATACATTGGAATGATTATAAGGAATAATGTCTCGAAGGACCGATCGGTTTAGCAGTCTCATAAAATATATTACATACATGATTGATACATTACACTTTAATACATACAAAACAACATAAATAATCATTTATTAACGCCATTATTCTCTTGGCATAACCCTGCATATCAATCACAATACACTTCTTGGAATCCTGGGAAAAATAAAACATAGAAATGGGTGAGCTCAAACACTCAGTAAGGGTAAGAAATACAGCGGAAACTTTCATAAATAAGCATAAACATTTAAGGCAATGTATAACTGAATCAAAATCCTCACTACTAGAAATACAGGTATTTGCGACGGGTCATTTGCGACGGGATCCTATCGCAAATGGCCTTTTGCGACGGGGCCCCGTCTCAAATGACCCGTTGCGGAAAACGGCATCGCAACTAATTTTTTTTCGATGGGCCCATCGCAAATAACTTTTTTTTCGATCGACAATGGGCCCATCGAAAATAGATTTCTCGTTTTTTTTTAAAAACAATTTTGTGATGGGCCCATCGCAACAAAGTATTTCTGACAGGCCCTTTTCCCGTCGCAAATAGTTTCTTTGAAGAGCCTATTAGCATCGGGCCCGTCGCAAATAATAATAAAAAAATTAAAAAAAATTAAAAAAATTATTTATTAATATTTAAATATATTAATCTTTTTATATTGATATAAATATAATATTTATTTTATAAATATGTTTTTGAAAGGATCTATGGAAATATAATATTAATTTATAAGATATTTAATAAAATAGGAATATAAAATAAATTAAAAAATATTTTTAATTAGTAATTATGTAATTTTGATCAATTAATAGTCATTTAATAACTCTTTGAATATAAAAAAATAATAAAATTAATGAAAGATAAAAAATAAGTTGAAAATGAAACCCAAACTTCAAATGTCCATAACTTTTGATCCGGGACTCCATTTGAGCTCTACATCATATCAAATCAAAGCCTGTGACGAGCTCTACGTCGTTGTGACCCGGGTAGACGTTGGTCAAGGGATTTTCGAGGCCTAAAGAGGCCCAGAAGGCCTCTAAAACTGAGTTTTTAGTCGGGGTACCCCTGTTTTTTACCATTAAAACAACTATAACTTCTGATCCCGATGTCCGATAAACCTGTACCATATATCAAATCGAATATCGTTTTATGTTCTTCGATTTGACTGATTGTAAAGCTGAAACAGACTCCTGGATTAGAAGTTATGGTCGTTTTAACATTCAAATGGCTATAACTACTGATCCGGATGTCTGTTTGGAATGTACCGCATATCATATCGAAGATCACTTCATTTTCATCGATTTGACTGGTTGTGGAGTTGAAACGAACTTACAGGTTAGAATTTATAGCCGTTTTAACATTCTCGATGGATTTTCACCCCTCATTTTTATGTATTCATTTATAACTACATATATATATATATATATATATATTAATATATATTAATATACGAATAAATATATATATTAATATATGAATAAATATATATATATATATTTATTCATATAACCAAATATATTTATATTAATATAAATCTATATTAATATACGAATAAATATAACTATATATATATATATCATTAAATTTATAAAAAATGAAATGGCTTAGTTGTAAAGGTTAATTCATGCATGGAGGAGGTTTATTAATAATTATTAGTAATTATTAGTAATTATTAGTAATTATTCGTATTTTTTCTTATTTTTCGTAATTGTTCCTAATTATTTCCTAATTATTCAAAATTATTCTAAATTATTACTAATTATTACTAATTATTACTAATTATTACTATTTATTCCTAATTATTAGTATTTATTCTTAATTTTGAATAATTATTAATAATTATTCCTAATTATGACTAATTATTATTAATTATTCCTATTTATTATAGTTATTTCTAATTATTATTAATTATTCTTAATTACCATTAACTATGAACAACGAATACTAATAATTTAAATTTATTAAATATCAAAACAATCTAAACATAACTAAATTACAACTAATTAAGAATAATTAAAACTAATAATAAATTTAAAATAAATATTAAATTAAAATGAACATAACTACCTTTAAAATTGATATGAGGTTGATCTCTAATAGTTTTTGAAGAATTCAATATCAACTCCGGAAATTAAAATTAAAATTAAGAAACTGTGAACTCTAAAAATAGAGTTTTGAGAGCAGTAGAAGATAGAGTTTGAGAATGAATGAAAAAAACGGATGGGGGTATTTATAGGTTAGCTTATTTGTGATAGGATACCCATCACAAATAGTATTAATTGTGACGGTACCCGTCGCAAATAATTTATCCTTCATTTATCACGGTCAACAGTTAAATAGTTGTTTGCAATGGGACCTGTCACAATTAATAACCTGCCGATATACTATTTGCGACGGGGGTATATTCCCGCCGCAAATATTTTTTACCGCTGCCTGTTATTTGCGACGGGTGGTAACCCCCCATCGCAAATAATGATTTAGACCAAAAAATTATAGGATCCATACCTGAGTGAAAAATGGGTTCTTACAATATTCACCTCATAAAAGAACTCATCCCTGAGTTCACCTTCCAATGTTGGAGAAATATTGTCTGAGAAAAACTATGGCCATTGGGCATGTACATTGGCTTCTCTCTCCCATGTCCTCTCCTGCACTCAGTCATGGTGCCATAGCACCTATACCAGAGGGATAGACCAGCCTTAGAGAGCCTTCGTTCTCTGGTCAACGATATATACTAGATACTCCTCAAAGTTGGCATTATCATATAACTCAACTTCCTTGGGATCAATAGTATGAGATAGGTCGTCATGATATTGGAGAAGCTATGAAACATGAAATACGTCTTGCATGGAACGATACCTCTGAGGTAGTAGCAACTGATAAGCTACTGGCCCCACTCTCTCTATAATTTCAAAAGGCCTTGAAAAATAAGGTGAAATATTTTCTTGATTTTGTAACCCTCTATGCCCTAGACTAGGTGATACCCTAAAGAAAACACAATCCCCAACCTCTAACTCTAAAGGTCGTCGATGGAAATCAATATAAGATTTTTGGATTGACTGAGAAGTAGTCATATTTGTCCTAGTCAACTAAACTTTCTCTCAGGTCTCTTGAACAAGATGAGGACCTAATAAGAATACCTAACCAATCTCTAACCATCACAGGGGTGAATGGCATGGCCTACCATATAAGGCCTCAAAATGATTCATTTTAATTGTCTTCTGAAAGCTGTTGTTATAGGAAAACTCAATGAGATAGATATTATTTTCCCAAGAACCACCAAAATCAAGGACAAAATATTGGAGAATAGCTTCTATAACTTGTATTGTTTGTTCTGATTATCCATCGGTCTAAGGGTGAAAGGTTGGGCTTAGAATCACCTGTGTTCCCATAGACTTCTACAATCCCTGCCAGAACCGTGACATGAAATGAGAATCCCTATCTGAAACGATAGTACATGGAACCCCGTGTAGTCATATGATCTCACAGACATACATTTTTTACAGCTCATCAACTGAGAATGTCTCCCAAATGGGAATTAAGTGGGATGATTTTATTAATTGGTCAATACCAACCTAGATAGAATCACTGCCCCTCAGCGACCTAGGTAATCCAACAACGAAATCCATAGCAACGTCTTCCCATTTCCAATTCAGGACTGGAAGTGGCTGTAGAAAGCCTGCTGGTATCTGGTGCTCTACATTTGCTTGCTGATAGGTGGAGCACCTAGTGATAAAGCCTGAAATCAAAAATTTCATCCCTGGCCACAGGTACTAGTGTCGCATATCTCAATACATCTTTGATATGTCTAGATGAACTTCCCACTGAGAAGAGTGGGACTCTTTCATCAACTCCTATCTTATATTTTTAGGGACCCAAACACGTACTTGAATATGTAGGATTCCATCTCTATCTACAGACCAATCTAGAGATAGCTTGTCTCTTGATATACTCTCATAAAGAAACAAGCCTTTAGGATCTGAAAACTATCTACCCTTCACCTTCCCTAGGAGGAAAGAGGTAATTGTCAAGGATGAGAGATCATAATTCTTGTGACTATCTTGAAACTCTAGATACATCTCAGAAAATAAGACCATTATATTCCATTCATCACTGGATCCTCGTACTACTTGTGCCTGATTTCTCTAACTTAGTGCACATACAACAACATTTCCCTTCACAGGCATATAGGCAAGCTCAAAATCAAAGGATTTTATATATTAAACCTTTATCTATTGTATAAGGTTCAAGATATGCTGATAAAAGATATATTTGAGGCTCATTGGTTTATGTACACCGCAAACCACTCACCCAAAATATAGTGTCTCCAGAAACATAAGGCATGGAAAACTACTGTTAGCTCAAGATCATGTTTTGGGTAATTTATCTCATGATGCCTCAACTACCAAGATCCATATGCAATGAATTTTTCCTCCTTCATAAGTACTACTCCTAGACCAGTGCTTGATGCATCAGAGGAGAAGGTATAACCTATACCTAGATTGGGAAGAATTAGAATAGGTGTTGAATCAATCCTCACCTTCAACTCCGGAAAGGCTTTATCACATGCGTCTGACCATAAGAACATGACAACCTTCTTTGTTAGACCATTAATAAGGGAATAAAGGCAAGAATGTCTTGTATCAAACACTTTTAATATCCATCCAACCCCAATAAACTCCATATATAAAACATTTTCTTGAGATTCTCCTAGGAAACTACAAAACTAACCTTTTATGGGTCAATAGATACACTTGATTCCAATATTATATGACCCAATAACTGGACATTGTCGATCCATAAGTGGCACTTATCAAGCATGGAATAAAGATGATGCTCCCTCAGTGTACTCATAATGATCTTAATATGTTTTTCATGGTCACTATGAGTGCGAGAATACACCAAGATTTTTTCCACAAAGACCATGAAAGAAGAATCAAAAAGGGGTGGAAAACACTATTTATCAAATCCATGAAAATGGCGGGCACATTCTTAAGACCTAATTTCATAACAAGGTACTCATACAGACTATACCTTCTACAAAAAGTTGTACAAGTTATGTATGATGGTATGAATCGCACCTAATGATAACTTAATCTCATGTCAATCTTAGAGAAGACCTTTTCTCCTAGTAAATGGTCAAAGAGAGCATCTACTTGATGAAGTGGATATTTTTTCTTGACTTTATGTTAGTTCAACCTTCTTTAATCCACAGATAAATTTGAGGTTCCATCCAATTTCTTGGAAAAAAGCACGGGAGAACCCCAAGAGGATGTACTATGCCGTATAAAACCTTTGTCCTCTAAATCCTATAACTACCTCTTTATCTCTTGAAGCTCTGTAGGTGTCATCCTTAATGGAGAAAAGGATAATGGAGCTACTCTTGGGACAATATAAATTGTAAAATCTACCTATCTCTCAGGAGGTAAGCTAGAAAAATCATTAGGAAATACATCCCTGAAATGATCCACTAAAGGAGGGAAATCATCTTGTCGTAAACCTTGATTCTCTATAAAGAGATTTACAATCTGGGATGTCACTCCACCTAGCCTATGATGCTTTGGTCCAGTTATACCATATTGATCATCCAACACACCCTTATGTAGATAACTACTACCCTCTGGTGATGTAAATGATACCCTACAGTGATAGTAGTCTACGAAAGCATGATAGTGAGCTAACCAATCCATCCCAAAAATAGCATCAAAGCCTGTCATCTCAAGAATGAAGAGGTTCTATAAGAAATGGAAATTTCCTACCTCAAGGGAAAAGTCCCCACACTAGTTTTCATACCCCTACACTAGTGTTCGTACCCCTAAAAGCATATTTATTGTAGTGCATTCAACGGTCCATATCTACATCCCTATGAAACCGATGAAGTACCATGATCATAACTGCGCTGTTGGCACTGATTTTGATCAGGGGTATGGCTACCATGGCCATGATCGCCTCCGTAGTTAGACCTATCAGTGATATTATAACTCCATGCCTGATACGGCGTAAAATAACTTGCTCCTGAAGGTGGATCTGGGGCGGATCATTTCCCACTCGAATATGGTGGAAAGGTCCTGCAGAAACACTAGAGATTCCCTATATGGCTGGAAGCACATCACTCCATTGGTTCTCTATCACATTAAGGCTTCTTATGCCCCGTTCATCCACACTAATGACACTATATAGATCTATCTAAATGGATACTCTGATTGTCACTACTCTGAAGACAAACTTCAAGAGAACGCTTCATGTCACTGGAAGAACTACTTTCCGAGAATGGCATTGGTCCTCTATTCTCGATACTATTTTTGTCCCCCAGGTTACGCTCAGTGATAAGAGCCAGATTGGATATCTGAGAAAAATTAGGTAGGAAAGAGACATGGACTTTTGTATGAATGGCATACTAGAACCCATCATCAAATCATCTAGAATGAGAAATATCATAACTGGATAGAAGTGGTGCAAAGCGCTACAACTCTGTGAAATGTTCTGAATATTCCATAACTGATATAGAACCCTACTCAAGATGCATGGACTCTATAGCTGTGTCAGCTCTCAACATCTAAGGAAAGAACTGATCATAGAAGGTAGTCTGTAAATCAAACCATTACATGCCCTGATGATGACCGGATTGGGTAATCACTTCCCACCAACTTTTAGCTGAATCCTGAAGCATGTATATTGAAAGATTGACTATCCGCTCTGAAGGTTTTTCTAGATGATCAATGATTGATAGGGTAGCTTCAAGCCAAGACTTAGCATCCTGCAGACCGCTATCCCCAAAAAAGGTAGGAGGATGCTACTACTGGAAATCACTAGTCAGATCATCCATCGTAGGTGAAATCTATAGAGAACCATGCATAGACTGCATTAGATGTATGAAACTATCAGAAAGCATGGTCAGCAGTGACCAAATCAGGTATAGTAGGTAGTGAATCTTGTGGCACTTCTAGAGGTAAGACTAGCATCTCAAGGACCACCACATCTTGGGAATGGTCTTCTCCACCCTCCTATCATATGACACAATGATGGAATGGAGGCATTGGTCTAAAAATTCAAATCACACGCCTCTGAAAAATCTTAAGAAGAAAGAAAGAATCACTAGTGGAAGTTGAATATAGGAAAACTCGCTACCCAAAACAGACTACCCAAATTGCCCACTTAGAGGGCTAGGTATTGGTAAGTGCTCAAGTATAAGTTTCATTTCACTTTACATTTAATTACTAGTTTCAATTCTTTACCTTTCATAAGAATGATATGGCAGGATAAGTAAGTGCATCCATTTCAATTTAGATGTCATTATTCTCTTTATAATGGATAGTTATTTTTGGTGAATCAGATCCCATACAACTATCACTAGAAATGACACCCATTTATTTATAACAAAACGGATTGACTCAGTAAATTACTCATCTCAACCCATTAGGTCCCATACACCACATTAATTATGATAGGAAATCACTCAATCAAAGCCAAGAGTAATACAAGCATAAGTTAATTATCCCAACGTCACTCAATAATCACAATCCTATCAAGCAATGAAAAGCAGTGAAATACACTTATATGGCATAGAAATATACATGAAATATTAAATCTAGGTTCCTATAATGATTCATGTAACAATTCTCCTTGCCCTCATATCATCAGGCTAAGGATGAAATAAAATCTTTAAACAGAGTAATAATCAAAAACTCCAGACAACATGTGTGTCTCCCAATGGTGAAATAACATCAACTATAATAGGAAAAGGCATAATAACAATTATAATTTAGGAAACATGATTTCTACCCCGAACATGGGTCTGTGACACCTAAGTATGGCTTATGGACAAGTCTCAAGCATTCATAATCTCCAATCTATTGCCTCCAAATAGTAAATTAAGAAAGGAAACCACCACTGATACCACTTTGTGACACCCTGAACCCAAAAGCCACTTAATGGGTGCCCTGATCCTAGTGGGCCACATGGCCTCAAGCACATCTCCCCAAACTCGAGAGGCTGTCGACTAGTAGTGAGGGCCTAGGGTGTGTCCATGGGGAGACTATTCCCTCATTACCAAAGTGTAGCATAGTGTATGAAAGTAAAAATAGGTAAATAGTATAAGTAATATATATATAAACATAAGGCGCAGTGGAAAATAGAGACAACAGTACTAATAAATGAAAAAATTGTAATAACAGTCAACAACATATAATGATATTTCTTGTACTAGAAATCTAGAAAACAATGATACAAAAAATAGGCATAACATATTTCACAAAGAATAAAGTAAATAAAAGACTATCCCAAGTATCCCAAGTTCTAACTTGGTCCTCTAATATCAAGATCTATACTAAAGAGAAAGCAATAAAGTGTTTGAAGTTATATGCTTCCCATTGTCAACACTTGAAACCATGTAATCTTCCCTGGGAACCAATTGGTTCTCAGAGAGGGTGTGAGATAAATCTCAGTGGAGTACCACCACTGGTGTTTATAACATCTAGACCTTGTAATGGAAATGTAACAGTGTCAAAGAATGCATATGTAAAGTAAAAAATTAAATTGTAACTAAATACCAAATTACATCCTTCAGCCCTCAGATTGTGTCTGAACATGTCAACAATTCATTATCTAACTATCATCGGTTTGTAAATAAGACACATGTTAATAATAGCAATGGTTCTAAGATGTATCAAGGAAACCTATAATGATCATTAATAGTGAATTCCCATGGTAATAACCAAGACGACGTGGAACTCAAGGGTTTTCAACTTAGTAATAATTCTAGCCTGGCATGGGTAAGAGTATAATCCAAGGACCATGTTCCAAGGCATTCCACGATAATGTGCCTACATAATACAAGGTCATAGTCCATGATAAAATAGGGCTATGAAGTGATAAGGCCTTATGGGTTGTAACCATGTAACCTACTTGTCAATGCTAGATCTTAGGAGTCTATCCAAGGCATCCTATGATGATATGAAGGGATCATACAGTGTTATACCGAGCATCCAATAATAGACAAGGATCAAGATCTAGATGGGTATCAACCTATGCAATCTGTAGCCTTGAATCAAAATGGGGTTCCTGAGTGCTCATGGAATTCTCCAATCAGAATCTGAGGAAAGCTCGAGGCAGGCCATTTCTATTTGATTATGGAGTAATGTAATATTTCATTCAGTTCATGCTTTGCCTTTCGTTAGTGTGATATGGTCAAGTTGCATGAAACCTTATTATCAATTCATTTGGTTCAAGCCTTGCCTTTTATTAGTGTGACAAGTTAAAGTAGCATAAAAACTTTTATTCAATCCATTTAAAGAATATTCCATATTCATGGTTAATTCCGCTGCCTTCCATTAATGTGGTAAGGGGTGCTCTGGATATGCAAACTACTAATCATTTACATTTAAGGAAAAGTCGTATACTTGTATACATTCCAATTCACATTTCACATTTAATTATTAATTGATTTACTTACCTTAGGTGGGTCAATTGGTACGCATAAAAGGTTCTTACCGTTATGGAATTTACATTATAAACAAGCCAATTAATATAAGAAAGATAACCCTTAGAATGGTCGAGCCAAGGCACACCCGAATGGTGGTGAAAACATTTCAAATACTAAAAACCCAATTAGGGAATAATCTTTGACATGAAAGAGACGAAATTTTGGTCATAACCACTAAAAATTTATCGCATATATGGAAATAGCATATCCATATGGTTATAACAAGTATAGGCATGGCATGTTAATTCCATAAACAGCACCCGATGAAATCGATGGGACCCACACAACAAATCCAAAATCAATGAACTTTAGGGGTGAATTATAGTCCACCCACCTTAGGGTTGTACGACTCTCCTTCTTCGTTATTGTCCCTTGATTTGTCTTGGATCAGAGTAGATCTAAGAAAAAGAGAAAAACTGTCATACCCTGATATCTTGGTCGAGAGAGAAAGAGAAGAAGAATGGCTCAAGAGGACTCAAGTACTTACCATTGCGCATCCAATATGACAAACAATAGCTTGATCAGATCACGGATGAAGGACATCACTTCATTACAAGGTTAGATCTTTAACAAGCCCCAAATTGAGAGGAAAAGGGCTTAATTTTTCTGGTTCTTATATTAGGAAGAAGAAAGAGGATTAAAAATTTATTAAGGGAAAAATTGTAAATTTACCCAAAAAATAGCATGGGCACGGTTTGTCTGCATGGTTTGACAAACCGTGTGCAAACTGTGAGAGGTTTTCTTGGTAAAAGGGCACATTTCATGGTTAGGCTGCACGGCTGTGCGCAAACCGTGTGAAGTGGTCCTGTTTAGAAATTTTAATCTGCACAGTTAGCCAAACTGTGCACCAACCGTGCGATAACCGTGTGACCTATCTAGTTTTTCCAAAAAGATGGTTTCTGGGATTCGAACTTGCCTCAAACACCCCTGAGGCCTTTGCTAACTCCTTATCCATCCATGATAGGTCCAAAATAAAGATTTAGATAGAAAATTAAAGGATACATACCTGAGTGAAAAACCAGGTTCTTACATATGGAGTTGTTTTCCTTTAAATTTTCTCTCTTTGGTATTAAAACGGTTGAGAAAATGTTTTTTAAGGAAAACTGACATTATTTCTTCTTTTTGGTAGGGAATCCTTCTCCTCCATTTTAATATTCATTATAACATCTACAATAATTTTTTTGCTATGATCCAATGATTATTTTAAATAATTTTCAATAATATTTGAATTTCATTATAAAGATCTAAAGGGAATCTTATTTTCATTTTTTAAATGAGGTACTATAGAATTTTTTTATCACAAGTGTGAAAAGAATATTTGTTTTAATGTTTTCTAAATGAATGGATTTTCCCACCATGATAACTATTATTTTATTTGATGATTCCTTTACAATTTTTCATGTTTATTTTCAAAATTGAATTTTTTTAATATTTTGAGAATTTTTATTTAAAAAATTATCCAAAAAATGAATATTTTTATCATGTTTTCAAATGATGATTCAATTTCACATTTTGATGTATTTTTAATCTCTTTCAGCATACTTTATTGATTCTTATGCTTCCCTAGGTATATAAACTAATGATACCTTCAACATTATTTATGTAGATGGTTTACGGTCTTATTGTTTTATGTATTAATTCGAGAAAATATTGAAATTTCATATGCTAGTTTTTTAATATGAATGTTTACATTGATTATGTATTGTATTTTTATTCATTTATTTCATATAATGAATACCTTCGACTTAGTAAGTGATGGATAAGGACCATTATAACCCTTTAATACTTCAGGGGGGCTCATGAGACAATCTAGTTTTGGTATATGGCGTATGCCTTAGCTATTTACGTGTGATGTTTTGGAACAAGGCCTTGATCATAAGATTATGATGTCCGAAATTATGCATTCTAACATTATGAAATAAGTTATTATTATCCATATGATTATTTATATCGTTATTTCATCCATGAATATATTCCCCTTTAATGATATTAGTTGGGTGGTATATTTGATTATTGTTTATCTCTGACATATTATTCATGTTTTATGTATGATATCTTGTGTTATAAAATTTCCCTTACTACGCATCTGATATCACACTTTATTATGTTTTATTTACTCTGGGGTACATAGAATTGAACTTTGAATGATTTGAAGAATATAATAGAATATATAATAAATTTATCACTATAATTTTAGGTTTTATTTCATGTTTTTTTATTATAATATGAGAATAATGTACATATCTAATTTCTCAAGACTACTAAATTATTTTATATCATGGGATGTGAACTCTTGTTCTTTATACCAATGTAGTAAAGTAACAATCGACTCTAGGTTACTTGAGTCGAGGTTGTTATAGTTGGTATCAGATCATGTTTAGAAGAAACCTTGGGAAGTTGATCTAGAATAACATAGTAGAACACAATGAGAACATTTTTGTAATATATTAATATATTTAAGAAACTCTTCTAGAATATTTTTCTTACACAAGAATAATATTTTATGATTCAATAAGTATGATGTTAGGACCTAATTTTGTTGTAAGTCATTATTTAGAATTGACACTTAGTAGATGGAATAGAAACTACCTAAACACCTGAAACATATGTTTGGATTTACTTCGTCATCAAGTCAGTGATGTCAATGGGGCTGATGCTGGAAATAGTAAAATTGTAACTATATTAGGTCTATTGATGAATAATAATGTTACTTGTTTAGAGAAACCTATTAATCCCAAACATGGTGTAATAATGTTGGATCAATTCATGTGATAGGAACATACATCATTTAAAACACTATGGGAAAACCGGGCAATTGTGATGGGTCATTTGTGATGGGTCAACGACCTGTCTCAAATAGTCATTCGTAAAGGGTTTTTGCGACGGAAGAACAAGCCCGTCGCAAATAATAAGGTTTTTGCGACGGGAGGATGGTTCCCATCGAAAAATCATTGGCGCGCGTTGTGCACCAAAACACGGGAAAGGGTATTTGCGAAGGGTTATAGTAGCCCATTTCAAATACCCAGTGGCATTTTTAGTATTTGCGATGGGATATATATCTCGTCGCAAATACTATGTCGACAAGTGGTCTTTTGCAACGGGTTCCGTCGCAAAAGACTTTTTAACCAGATGGTATTTGCGACCGGAGTCCCATCACATCTAATCTAACATATTCATACCCCCACCCATTTTATCCTTCATTCCACTCAATTCTCTACTTCTCTCTCACTCTCTAGTGGAGAATTTTCTCTCAAATTTTTTCATAGTTTAATTTTTTAATTCGGTGAATTATTCGCAGCTTATATCAATCAAAAGCTTTAATTATAAGTTATTTATCTATTTCTTTTATTTTTTAAATAATTCATTTTATTTTATTTTAGTTATAATTGTTGTTAAATAGTTATTGTTAAATTAATTTAGAATTAGATAGTTTTATTTATAATTGTTTATGATTATTTTTACAAATAATTATGTTTATTTTTACAAATAATTATGTGTGACTAGTATGAATTAGTATTAATTAATAGTTATTATATTAATTGGTAAGAATTAGTATTAAATTGTAATAATTAGTATTAAACCCTAATAATTAGTATTGAATTTTAATAATAACCATTAAATTGTAATAATCAGTTTTAAATTGTAATAATTAGTATTAAATTGTAATAATTAGTATTAAATTGTAATAAATTGTAATAAATTGCAATAATTCATAATAAATTGCAATAATTTGTAATAAATTACCAAAATTAGTAATAAATTGCAAAAATTTGTAACAAATTAAAAAATTAGTAACATATTGCAATAATTAGTAATAAATTCGAATAATTACTAATAAATTAGAATAATTACTAATAAATTTGAATAATTACTAATAAATTCGAATAATTACTAAAAAACTGAATAATTAGTAATAAATTGTAATAATTAGTAATAAATTGTAATAATTAGTAATAAATTCTAATAATTAGGAATAAATTGTTATAATTAGTAATAAATTGTAATAATTAGTTACAAATTGTAATAATTAGTAATAAATTGTAATAATTAGTAAAAAATTGTAATAATTAGTAATAAATTGTAATAATTAGTAATATATTGTAATAATTAGTAACAAATTGTAATAATGAGTCATAAATTGTAATAATTAGTAATAATTAGTAATAATTTGTAATAATTTGTAATAATTAGTATAATGTGTAATAAATAGTAATAATTAGTAATAAATTGTAATAATTAGTAATAAATAGTAACAATTTGTAATAAATTGTAATAATTAGTAATAAAATGTAATAATTAGTAATAAATTGTAATAATTAGTAATAAATTGCAAAATTAATAATAAATTGTAATGATTAGTAATAAATTGTATTAATTAGTAATAAATTGTAATAATTAGCAATAAATTATAATAATTAGTAATATTTTTTAATAAACTATAATAATTATTAGTAATTTGTAATAATTTGTAACAAATTGTACTTATTAGTAATAAATTATAATAATTAGTAATAAATTGTAATAATTAGGAATAAATTGTAAAAATAAGTAATAAATTGTAATAATTAAGAATAATTAAGAATAATTAGTAATAATTAATAACAAATTTTAATAATTATTAATAAATTGTAATAATTAGTAATAAATTGTAATAAATTGTAATAAATTATAATAATTAGTAATAAATTGTAATAATTTGTAATAAATTCTAATAATTAGTAATAAATTGTAATAATTACAAATAATTAGTAATAATTAAGACTAAACTCTAATAATTAATACTAAATTGTAATAATTAGTAATAAATTGTAATAATTAGTAATAAATTTTAATAATTACTAATAGATTGTAATAATTAGTATTAAATTGTAATAATTAGTAATAAATTGTAATAATTAGTAATAATTTGTAACAAATTATAATAATTTGTAATAAATTTTAATAAATGGAAATAAATTCTAATAAATTCTAATAATTAGTAATATATTTTAATAATTAGTAATAAATTCTAATAATTTGCAATAAATTGTAATAATTTGTAATAATTTGTAATAATTTGTAATAATTTGTAATAATTTGTAATAAATTACAATGATTTGTAATAAATTGCAACAATTTGTAATAATTAGCAATAAATTCTAATGACTAGTAATAAATTCAAATAATTATCAATAAATTCAAATAATTAACGATAAATTATAATAATTTGTAATAAATTCTAATAATTAGTAACTAATTAGTAATAATTAGTAATAAATTAGTAATAATTAATAATAAATTCTAAATTCTAATAATTAGTAATAAATTATAAGTCCTAATTATTAGTAATAAATTACAATAATTAGTAATAAATTGCATTAATTAGTTATAAATTATAACAAACAGTAATAATTAGTAATAAATTAAAATAATTACTAATAAATTGTAACAATTAGTAATAATTAGTAATAAATTGTAATAATTATTAATAATTAGTAATATATTCTAATAATTAGTAATAAATTTTAATAATTAGTAATAAATTCTAATAATTAGTTATAATTACTAATAAATTCTAATAATTATTTATATATACTAATAATTCTAACAATTTGTAATAAATTCTAATAATTAGGAATAAATTTTAATAATTAGCCATAATTTGAAATAATTAGCAATAATTAACTATAATTAGCAATAAATTATAATAAATTGTAACAAATTGACATAATTTCTAACGGATTAACGGCTCCCTTTTGCCCGACACCTTATCTTTTTTCAATTTTCTCCCACTGAAATTACTTTGAAAAATCTGACCTCACGTACGGATATCCATTTTCCTATGCACAATAATGGAGAGCAGCGTGATAAGGCCTTCCTGATCTCCATTCTCATGCATACGAATATGAATATGTGCACGTTAGAGTAGATTTTTCAAACTAATTTCAACCAGAGAAAGTTACAAGGAGATGAGTCATTGGGAAAAAGAAGATCTTTTGCCTAATGACTCATCTCCACTATCTTCGACTGAAATCACTATAAAAATCTACTCAGACGTATAGATATCCATTTATGTATGCATGAAGATGGATATTAGGGAAGCCTCATCGCACTGCTCTCCATCTTTGTGCATATAGAAATTGATATCTGTATGTCTGAGCAGATTTTTCATAGTGATTTCAGTCAGAGATAGTAGAGATGAGTCCTCGAGTAAAAGAGCTACCACCAATCGATTGGAAATTGTGTCACCGATAATTAAAAATATTTGTAAAAAATAGCTGTAATTAATAATAATTAATGGTAATTAGTAAAAATTATTATAATTTACTATAGATTAGTATAAAAGTTTAAAAAACACTATAAATAAGTATGAAATAATAGGACTTATTATCATTTGATAGAAAATGGAATTTAATTGTCTTCTATTTTTTGGATACTATTTTTATTATATCAAATTAAACAAAAATAATTATTATTTTATATTTTTTTGAGAAATGTGGAATAAAGAAGCCGACAAAAATCATTATTATATGATTGTGATTGGATAAATTAGTACAAGAATCCAAACATTTCTTGTTCAAATCCTGTATATATTGAGGGTGTTGAAGCTTTCTTATCATTTGCATCATCAAAAACCATATTTTTTTAGAAGGGTCAATTAAGTTTCCTTGTAAAAAAATGTGTTCTGGGGATGTTTGACGCATTTGAAAATGTTGGGGATCATTTATTACATTTTGGTTTTCAACCAGATTATGTTTTTTGGTATCAACATGGTGAACGCGTTTCTAGAGAAGATACTAATAATTTGGTTTCAGATCCAGCATAGTTTCAAAATTTATTACATTATGTGGCAGGTTCATCTTTTCAACAAGATGGAACTCAGGATGGTATTAATTTAACTCCTTTGTTGGATCCATCTCAATTTTTTTGAGTTTTTGAGGTCCGCTGAGGATGCATTATATCCTAGTTGCAAGATAAGAACATTTAAATCAATTACTAAATTTATGACTATTAAATCAAAAAATGGAATATCAAATAGCTGTTTTGATCAAATATTATCTTTGGTAAAAACACTACTACCTGAAATAAATGTGTTTCCTATAAATTTCTATGAGAGAAAGCGGTTGGTTCATAATCTAGGTCTTGGTTATCAGAAGACTCATGCATGTTCAAATGATTGAATCTTATATTATGGTGAAAATGAGTCATTGCATAGTTTTCCAACACGTGGAAAATCTAGGTATAAAGAGGCTCAATAAGGGAAGTCACGATTGATTCCTATAAAAAAATTGAGATTTTTCCCACTTACACCCAGATTATAGCATTTATTTATGTCTCATAACACAGTGGCATTCATTTCATAGAACAAAACCAATATTCCAACCGGTAAAACCTTAAATCATCCCTCTGATGGTGATTTATGGAAACATTTTGACAAAGTGCATCCATATTTTTCTATAGAATCTTTAAATGTGCAATTGATTCTTTCAAATTATGGTTTTTTTCCATTTGGTTCTTATGGTAGTCAGTATTCAAGTTGGCATGTCTTTATAACTCCAAACAATTTAGCTCCTTGGATATTGATGATGGAACCATATATATTTTTGACCTAATTAATTCCAAGACATCCGAAAAATAATATTGATGATTATTAGAAACTATTGATTGATATGTTAAATTCATTTTGGAGTGATGGTGTCAGTACATTTGATGTTTCTACGAAACAAAATTTCTTGGTGAAAGCTAAATTGATGTAGACAATTAGTGACTTCTTAGCATATGACATGTTATATGGCTAGAGTACACATGGTTAAAAATCATGTATGTACTGTATGAGATACAATAAAGAGTTTATGCTCATCAAAGGTAAAAACCTTTGTTTTCTCGACTGTCATCGTAGATTCCTTCCAACTGATCATCCTTTTTGTAGTAACAAATATAATTTTAGAAAATGCACCATTGAAAGAGACAGAACTCCAAAACTGATCTCAGTTACAGAGTTAAAATAAATTGTCTCTTCATTAGTTCCCATCACATTTGGCCCAAAAATAAACCAACAAAAAATTAATGGCTATGGGGAAGAACACAATTGGAACAAACGGAGAATATTTTGGGATCTTCCATATTGGTCTGATTTGTTGGTCATTCACATGTTGGATGTCATGAATATTGATAAGAATTGTTTTGATAGTTTATTTAAAACAGCTTTAGATACACCAGGTAAGACCAAAGAAGATGTAAAGTCATGATTAGATCTTTCCCAAATTTTTAGGTGATCAGAACTTAAAATGTATGAAAATTTCAGATCACAAAAGTTAATAAATCTAAAATATTCTTATATACTCTCTAAAGAGAATTTTATTATTATTTTGTCATTGGATTGTATATTTGAAATTTCCATATAGTTATGTTTCCAATTTGGGAAGATGTGCCAGAAATAGTCATATTACTAGATTAAAAAGTCATGACTGTCATGTTATAATGGAAATAATTATACCAATTGGATAAAGAGTCATGTTGAATTCTATAATTTGGGATGCACTAACAAACTTATCATATTTTTTTCAACACATTGTTTCAGCAACAAGTGACTATGATGTATTAAGAATACTACAAGAATATTTTGTTTTAATTTTATGTAAACTGGAAAAAATCATCCTGCTGACTTTATTTGACTCAATGGAACATTTAATATTACATTTTTCACATGAAGAAAGAGGTGGAGGTCTAGTGGAGTTCCGATGGATGTACCCATTCAGGATATGAACGCATAAATTGAAGAAAAAAGTATGTAACAAAGCATTGGTTTAAGGTTCAATTGCAGAAACATATTTGCAAGAGAAAATTTCTTTTTTCTGGTCTCATTACTTTCAATCTGAATATCCCTCAAAACAAAATTGTATGGGCCATAATGAGGGAAATTTTGATGATGAAATGGGAAATAAATTATTAGTTTTCAATCAGTTCAAACTTATCTTCGATGGAGTTCATGAACGATAGATTTCAGATGAAGGACATTACAGAGCTCATACATATATGTTATTCTCAACTGTAAAGAAATGAAACCATCTGTATAGTGAGTTCTCCTATCACTTATTAAATAATTATTCTTATAGTAAATTCATATTATTTTATTTTTAGGTTATATGATAATCATATCAATGATAACTTCCAAAAATTACAGAAGCTACTCTTGAAGAAGGTCAGCAAAAAAACTTTTCCTACTGGTTTCAAAAATTGGTAACATAAATTATTTTTGGATTAACATATAAAATCAATTTATTATCTGTTATATTGATCACTATTTTACTAATTTTAATGTATCTCAACATGCTAATAAAATTGATAATCGATTACATGTATTGAATAACCCACCAAAAAAATGGTTAAATATAATAATTCATATGTGGTGAATTATTTTTGATTTCATACATGTGCATATGGGAATAAAAAAAACAATGAATAGTGGTGTTTTCTTGAAAGGATATCATTATAGAGAAACTAAATTTGAATTTTACGGCATGCTGGAATAAATTATTGAACTGTGTTTTATGCGATAGTATTACATAATGATCTTTAAATGTCAATGGTTAGATACTAAGATAGTCTTGTTCTTTCATCCAACCTATGGAATCTTTGATATATATAAAATTATTATTGTAGTAAATGAACGATTTTTATTTTCTCATCAGGAATATCAAATTTATAATTCAAAATATTAAGCTACTTCAAAATAGTTGGGTGATTTTTGGAGAATAATAAAAATTAAATATTATGAAAATCAGTTTACTAAAAGTGAATGTGGTTCCGCTATAGTGGAAGGAATTGAAATTTTTCAAGTGACTGCTCTAAATCCATCTTTTTCATGAAGAGACACAAATATTGATGATAAAACCCCATAGTTATGGTTTGATGGTGAAGAAGATGTTATGTAATGCCCTGACCCCAGTTACCCAGAGTCGGTACATTATTTTAATACATTGGCATGATTATAAGGAATAATTTCCCGAAGGACCGATCGGTTTAGCAGTCTCATAAAATATATTACATACATGAATGATACATTACACTTTAATACATACAAAACAACATAAATAATCATTTATTAATGCCATTATTTCCTTGGCATAACCCTACATATCAATCACAATACACTTCTTGGAATCCTAGGGAAAATAAAACATAGAAAGGGGTGAGCTCAAACGCTCAGTAAGGGTAAGAAATACAGCGGAAACTTTCATTAATAAGAAAAAACATTTAAGGCAATGTATAACTAAAACAAAAGTCTCACTACTAGAAATACAGGTATTTGCGATGGGTCATTTGCGACGGGATCCTGTCGCAAATGGCTTTTTGTGACGGGGCCCCGTCTCAAATGACCCGTTGCGGAAAACGGCGCTGCAACTAATTTTTTTTGCGACAGACCCGTCAAAAATAACTTTTTTTGCGACAGACAATGAGCCCGTCGCAAATAGATTTCTCGTTTTTTTAAAAAACAATTCTGTGACGGGCCCATTGCAACAAAGTATTTGCGACGGGCCCTTTTCTCGTCGCAAATAGTTTCTTCGAAGAGCCTATTTGCGATGGGCCCGTCGCAAATAATAATAAAAAAATTAAAAAAAATATTTATTAATATTTAAATATATTAATCTATTTATATTGATATAAATATAATATTTATTTTATAAATATGTTTTTGAAAGGATCTATGGAATTATAATATTAATTTAGAAGATATTTAATAAAAGAGGAATATAAAATAAATTAAAAAAAATTTAATTATTAATTATTTAATTTCTATCAATTAATAGTCATTTAATAACTCTTTGAATATAAAAAAAATAAAAAAATTAATGAAAGTTAAAAAATAAGTTGAAAATGAAACCCAAACTTCAAACGTCCATAACTTTTGATCTGGGACTCTGTGTGAGCTCTACAGCATATCAAATCGAAGCCTGCGACGAGCTTTACGTTGCTCTAACTGTGGGCAACCCCAGTCAAGGGATTTTTTAGGCCGAAAGAAGCCGAGAAGGACTCTAAAACTGAGTTTTTAGTCGGGGTACCCCTGTTTTTTACCATTCAAACAACCATAACTTCTTATCCCGGTGTCTGATAAACCTGTATCATATATCATAACAAAGATCGTTTCATGTTCTTCGATTTGACTGATTGTAAAGCTGAAACGGACTCCTGGATTAGAAGTTATGGTCGTTTTAACATTCAAATGGCTATAACTTCTGATCCGGATGTCCGTTTGGCATGTACCGCATATCATATCGAAGATCATTTCATGTTCATCGATTTGAATGGTTGTGGAGTTGAAACGGAATTATAGATTAGAAGTTATAGCCGTATTAACATTCTCGATGGATTTTCAGCCCCTCATTTCTATTTATTCATTTATAACTACATATATATATATATATATATAAATAGATATAAATATATATTAATATACGAATAAATATATATATATTAATATATGAATAAATATAACTATATATATATAGATAGATCATTAAATGTATAAAAAAGGAAATGGATTAGTTGTAAAGGTTAATTCATGCATGGAGGAGGTTTATTAATAATTATTAGTAATTATTAGTAATTATTAGTGATTATTCATATTTTTTCTTATTTTTCGTAATTGTTTCTAATTATTTCCTAATTATTCTAAATTATTCTAAATTATTACTAATTGTTACTAATTATTGCTAATTATTACTATTTATTCCTAATTATTAGTATTTATTACTAATTATTAGTATTTATTCTTAATTTTGACTAATTATTAATAATTATGACTAATTATGACTAATTATTATTAATTATTCCTATTTATTATTAGTTATTTCTAATTATTATTAATTATTCTTAATTACCATTAACTATGAACAATAAATACTAATAATTTAAATTTATTATATAACAAAACAATCTAAACATAATTAAATTACAACTAATTAAGAATAATTAAAACTAATAATAAATTTAAAATAAATATTAAATTAAAATGAACATAAATACCTTTAAAATTGATCTGAGGTTAATCACTGATAGTTGTTGAAGAATTCAATATCAACTCCGAAAATAAAAATTAAACTTAAGAAACTGTGAACTCAAAAAATAGAGTTTTGAGAGAAGTAGAAGATAGAGTTTGAGAATGAATGAAAAAAACGGATGAGGGGTATTTATAGGTTAGCTTATTTGTGATGGTACCCGTCGCAAATACTTTAGCCTGCATTTATCACGGTTAATGGTTAAATAGTTATTTGCGACGGGACCCGTCGCAAATAATAACCTGCAGACATACTATTTGCGACAGGGGGTATATTCTCGCCGCAAATATTTTTTACCGCCGCCGGTTATTTGCGACGGGTGGTAACCCCCCGTCGCAAATAATCATTTAGACCAAAAAATTATAGGATCCATACCTGAGTGAAAAAAATGGGTTCTTACAATATCCACCCCATAAAATAACTCATCCATGAGTTCACCTTCCAAGGTTGGAGAAATATTGTCTGAGAAAAACTATGGCCATTGGGAATGTACGTTGACTTCTCTCTCCCAAGTCCTCTCCTGCACTCAGTCATGGTGCCATAGCACCTATACCAGATGGATTGAACAGCCTTGGAGAGCCTTCGTGCTCTGGTCAACGATATATACTAGATACTCCTCAAAGTTGGCATTATCATATAACTCAACTTCCTTGGGATCAAGAGTATGAGATAGGTCGTCATGATATTGGAGAAGTTATGAAACATGAAATACGTCTTTCATGGAATGATACCTCTGAGGTAGTAGTAACTAATAAGCTACTGGCCCCACTCTCTCTATAATTTCAAAAGGCCTTGAAAAATAAGGTGACATATTTTCTTGATTTTGTAACCATCTATGCCCTAGTCTAGGTGATACCCTAAAGAAAACACAATCCCCAACCTCGAACTCTAAAGGTCGTCGATGGAAATCAATATAATATTTTTGGATGGACTGAGAAGTAGTCATATGCTTCCTGGTCAACTAAACTTTCTCTGAGGTCTCTTGAACAAGATGAGGACCTAATAAGAATACCTAACCTATCTCTAACCATCATAGGGGTGAATGGAATGGCCTAACATATAAGGCCTCAAAATGATTCATTTTAATTGTCTTTTAAAAGCTATTGTTATAGGAAAACTCAATGAGATAGATATTATTTTCCCAAGAACGACCAAAATCAAGGACAAAATATTGGATAATAGCTTCTAGAGCTTGTATTGTTTGTTCTGATTATCCATCAGTATAAGGGTGAAAGGTTGTGCTTAGAATCAATTGTGTTCCCATAGCCTTCTACAATCCCTCCCAGAACTGTGACATGAAATGAGAATCCCTATCTGAAACGATAGTACATGGAACCCCGTGTAGTCATATGATCTCACAGACATACATTTTTTCTAGCTCATCAACTGAGAATGTCTCCCAAATGGGAATTAAGTGGGATGATTTTATTAGTTGGTCAATAACAACCTAGATAGAATCACTGCCCCTCAGCGACCTAGGTAATCCAACAACGAAATCCATAGCAACGTCTTCCCATTTCCAATTCAGGACTGGAAGTGGCTGTTGCAAGCCTGCTGGTATCTGGTACTCTACATTCGCCTGCTGATAGGTGGAGCACCTAGTGATAAAGCCTGAAATCTAAAATTTCATCCCTGGCCACAAGTACTAGTGTCGCATATCTCAATGCATCTTTGATATGTCTAGATGAACTTCCCACTTAGGAGAGTGGGACTCTTTCATCAACTCCTATCTCATATTTTTAGGGACCCAAACATGTACATGAATATATAGGATTCCATCTCTATCTACAGACCAATCTAGAGGCAGCTTATCTCTTGATATACTCTCATAAAGAACCAAGCCTTTAGGATCTGAAAACTTTCTACCCTTCGCCTTCCCAAGGAGGAAAGAGGTAACTGTCAAAGATGAGAGATAATAATTCTTGTGACTATCATGAAACTCTAGATGCATCTCAGAAAATAAGACCATTATCTTCCATTCGTCACTGGATCCTCGTACTACTTGTCCCTGATTTCTCTAACTTAGTGCACATACAACAACATTTCCCTTCACAGGCATATAGGCAAGCTCAAAATAAAAGGATTCTATATATTAAACCTGTCTCTATTGTATAAGGTTCAAGATATGCTTAGAAAAGATATATTTGAGGCTCTTTGGTTTATGTACACCACAAACCACTCACCCAAAATATCGTGTCTCCAGAAACATAAGGCATGGAAAACTACGGTTAGCTCAAGATCATGTTTTGGGTAATTTATCTCATGATGCCTCAACTACCAAGATCCATATGCAATGAATTTTTCCTCCTTCATAAGTACTACTCCTAGACCAGTGCTTGATGCATCAGAGGAGAAGGTATAACCTATACCTCGATTGGGAAGAATTAGAAAAGGTGTTGAATCAATCCTCACCTTCAACTCCTGAAAGGCTTTATCGCATGCGTCTGACCATAAGAACATTACAACCTTCTTTGTTAGACCATTAATAAGTGAATAAAGGAAAGAAAAGTCTTGTATGAAACACTTTTAATATCCATCCAACCCCAATAAACTCCTTATATAAAACATTTTATTGAGATTCTCCTAGGAAACTACAAAACTAACCTTTTATGGATCAATAGATACTCTTGATTCCAATATTATATGACCCAATAAGTGGACATTGTCGATTCATAAGTGGAACTTATCAAGCTTGGAATAAAGATGATGCTCTCTCATTGTAATCATAATGATCTTAAGATGTTTTTCATGGTCGCTACGAGTGTGAGAATACACCAAGATTTTTTCCACAAAGACCATGAAAGAAGAATCAAAAAGGGGTGGAAAACACTATTTATAAAATCCATGAAAATGGCGGGCACGTTTGTAAGACCTAATGTCATAACAAGGTACTCATACAGACTATACCTTCTACAAAAAGTTGTACAAGTTATGTATGATGGTATGAATCGCACCTGATGATAACCTAATCTCATGTCAATCTTAGAGAAGACCTTTTCTCCTAGTAAATGGTCAAAGAGAGCATATATTTGATGAAGTGGATATTTTTTCTTGACTTTACGTTAGTTCAAAATTATTTAATCCACACATAAATGTGAGGTTACATCCACTTTCTTGGAAAAAAGCACAGGAGAACCCCAAGAGGATGTACTATACCGTATAAAACCTTTGTCCTCTAAATCCTATAACTACCTCTTAAGCTCTAGAAGCTCTGTAGGTGTCATCCTTAATGGAGAAAATGATACTGGAGATACTCTTGGGACAATATCAATTGTAAACTCTACCTATCTCTCAGGAGGTAAGCTAGAATACATCCCTAAAATGATCCACTATAGGATGGAAATCATCTTATCGTAAACCATGATTCTCTATAATGAGATTTACAATCTGGGATGTCACTCCACCTAGCCTATGATGCTTTGGTTTAGTTATACCATCTTGATCATCCAACACACCCTTATGTAGATAACTACTACCCTCTGGTGATGTAAATGATACCCTATAGTGATAGTAGTCTACAAAAGCATGATAGTGAGCTAACCAATCCATCCCAAAAATGGCAACAAAGCATGTCATCTCAAGAATGAAGAGGTTCTTTAAGAAATGGAAATTTCCTACCTCAAGGGAAAAGTCCCCACACTAGTTTTCGTACCCCTGCACTGGTGTTCGTACCCCTAACAACATATTGATTCTAGTGCATTCAACTATACATATCTACATCCCTATGAAACCGATGAAGTACCATGATCATAACTGCTCTGTTGGCACTGCTTTTGATTAGGGGTCTGGCTACCATGGCCATGATCGCCTCCTCAGTCAGACCTATCAGTGCTATTCTAACTCCCCACCTGATATGGCGTAAAATAACTCGCTCTAGAAGGTGGATCTGGGGCGGATCTTTTCCCACTCGAATATGGTGGAAAGGTCCTACAGAAACACTAGATATTCCCTATATGGCTGCAATCCCATCACTCCATTGGTTCTCTATCACATTAAGGCTTCTTATTCCCCGTTCATCCACACTAATGACACTATATAGATCTATCTAAATGGATACTCTGATTTTCACTACTCTGAAGACAATCTTCAAGAGAACTCTTCATGTCACTAGAAGAACTACGTTCTGGGAATGGAATTGGTCCTCTATTCTCGATACTATTTTTGTCCCTTAGGTTACGCTCAGTGATAAGAGCCAGATTGGCTATCTGAGAAAAATTAGGTAGGCAAGAGACATGGACTTTTGTATGAATCGCATACTAGAACCCATCATCAAAGCATATAGAACGAGAAATATCATAACTGGATAGAAGTGGTGAAAAGCGCTACAACTCTGTGAAATGTGATGAATATTCCATAACTGATATAGAACCCTACTCAAGATGAATGGACTCTCTAGCTCTGTCAGCTCTCAACGTCTGAGGAAAGAACTGATCATAGAAGGTAGTCTGTAAATCAACCCATAACATGACTTGATGATAAATGGATTGGGTAATCACTTCCCACCAACTTTTGGCTTAATCCTGAAGCATGTATATTGAAAGATTGACTATCTGCTCTGAAGGTTTTTCTAGATGATCAATGATAGATAGGGTGGCTTCAAGCCAAGACTCAGCAGCCTACAGACCGCTATCCCCAAAAAAAGGTAGGAGGATGCTGCTACTAGAACTCACTAGTCAGATCATCCATCGTAGGTGAAATCTATAGAGAACCATGCATAGACTGCATCAGATGTATGAAACTATCAGAAAACATGGTCATCAGTGCCCAAATCAGGTATAGTAGGTAGTGAATCTTGTGGCACTTCTAGAGGTAAGACTAGAATCTCAAGGACCACCACATCTTGAGCATGGTCTTATCCACCCTCCTATCATATGACACAATGATGGAATGGAGGCATTGGTCTAAAAATTCAAATCACACGCCTCAGAACAATCTTAAGAAGAAAGAAAGAATCACTAGTGGAAGTTGAATGTAGTAAAACTCGCTACCCAAAACAGACTACCCCAATTGCCCACTTATAGGGATAGGTATTGGTAAGTGCTCGAGAATAAGTTTCATTTCATTTTACATTTAATTACTAGTTTCACTTCTTTACCTTTCATAAGAATGATAAGGAAGGATAAGTATGTGCAACCATTTCAATTTAGATGTCATTATTCTCTTTATAATGGATAGTCATTTTTGGTGAATCGGATCCCATACACCTATCACTAGAAATGACACCCATTTATTTATAACAGAATGGATTGACTCAGTAAATTACTCATCCCAACCCATTAGGTCCCATACACCACATGAATTATGACAGGAAATCACTCAATCAAAGCCAAGAGGAATACAAGCATAAGTTAATTATCACAACGTCACTCAACAATCACAATCATATCGACAGTGAAAAGTAGTGAAATACACTTATATGGCATAGAAATATACATGAAATATTAAATCTAAGTTCCTATAATGATTAATGTAACAATTCCCCTTTCCCTTATATCATCAGGCTAAGGATGAAATAAAATCTTTAAACAGAGTAATAATCAACAACTCCACACAACATGTGTGTCTCCCAATGGTGAAATAACATCAAATATAATAGGAAAAGGCATATTAACAATTATAATTTAGGAAACATGGTTTCTACCCCGAACATGGGTCTGTGACACCTAAGCATGGCTTAGGGACAAGTCTCAAGCATTCCTAATCTCCAATATATTGCCTCCAAATAGTAAATTAAGAAAGGAAACCACCACCGATACCACTTTGTGACACCCTGAACCCAAAATCCACTTAATGGGTGCCCTGATCCTAGTGGTCCACATGGCCTCAAGCACATCTCCCCAAACTCTAGAGGTTTTCGACTAGTAGTGAGGGCTTGTGGTGTGTCCATGGGGAGACTATTCCCTCATTACCAAAGTGTAGCATAGTGGATGAAAGTAAACACAGGTAAATAGTAGAAGTAATATATATATATAAACATAAGGAACAGTGGAAAATAGAGACAACAATACTAATAAATGAAAAAATTGTAATAACATTCAACAACATATAATGATATGTCATGTACTAGAAAGCTAGAAAACAATGATACAAAAAACAGGCATAACATATTTCACAAAGAATAAAGTAAATAAAAGACTATCCCAAGTATCCCAAGTTCTAACTTGGTCCTCAACTATCAAGATCTATACTAAAGAGCAAGCAATAAAGTGTTTGAAGTTATATGCTTCCCATTGTTAACACTTGAAACCATGTAATCTTCCCTGGGTACCAATTGGTTCTCAGAGAAGATGTGAGATAAATCTCAGTGGGCTACCACCATTGGTGTTTATAACATCTAGACCATGTAATGAAAATGTAACAGTGTGAAAGTGTGCATATATAAAGTAAAAAATTAAATTGTAACTAAATACCCAAGTACATCCTTTAGCCCTCAGATTGTGTCTGAACATGTCAACAATTCATTATCTAACTATCATCGGTTTGTAAATAATTCACATGTTAATAATAGTGATGGTTCTAAGATGTATCAAGGAAACCTATAATGATAATTAATAGTGAATCCTCATGGTAATAACCAAGGTGACGTGGAACTCAAGGGTTTTCAACTTAGTAATAATTCTAGCCTGGCATGGGTAAGAGTATAATCCAAGGACCATGTTCCAAGGCATTCCACAATAAGGTTCCTACCGAATACAAGGTGATCATCCAAGATAAAATAGGGATATTAAGTGATAAGTCCCTATGGTTTATAACCATGTAACCTACTTTTCAATGCTAGATCCAAGGAGTCTATCCAAGGTATCCTAGGATGATATGATGGGATCATACAGTGTTATACCGAGCATCCAATAATAGACAAGGATCAAGATCTAGATGGGTATCAACCTATGCAATCTGTATCCTTGAATAAAAATGGGGTTCCTGAGTGCTCATGGAATTCTCCAATCAGAATCCAAGGAAAGCTCGAGGTAGGCCATTTCTATTTTATTATGAAGTAATGTAATATTTCATTCAGTTCATGCTTTTCCTTTCGTTAGTGTGATATGTTCAAGTAGCATGAAACCTTATTATCAATTCATTTGGTTCAAGCCTTGCCTTTTATTAGTGTGACAAGTTCATGTAGCATGAAAACTTTTATTCAATCCATTTAAAGAATATTCCATATTCATGGTTAATTCCGCTACCTTCCATTAATGTGGTAAGGGGTTCTCTGGATATGCAACCTACTAATCATTTACATCTAAGGAAAAGTCGTATACTTGTTTACATTCCAATTCACATTTCACATTTAATTATTAATTGATTTACTTACCTTAGGTGGGTCAATTGGTATGCATAAAAGGTTCTTACCGTTATGGAATTTACATTATAAACAGGCCAATTAATATAAGAAAGATAACCCTTAGAATGGTCGAGCCAAGGCACACCCGAATGGTGGTGAAAACATGTGAAATACTAAAAACCCAATTAGGGAATAATCTTTGACATGAAAGAGACGAAATTTTGGTCATAACCACTAAAAATTAATCGCATATATGGAAATAGCATATCCATATGGTTATAACAAGTATAGGCATGGCATGTTAATTCCATAAACAGCACCCAATGAAATCTATGGGCCCCACACAACAAATTCAAAATCAATGAACTTTAGGGATGAATTATAGACCACCCACATTAGGGTTGTACGACTCTCCTTCTTCGTTATTGTCCCTTGATTTGGCTTGGATCAAAGTAGATCTATGAAAAAGAGAAAAACTCTCATACCCTGATATCTTGGTCGAGAGAGAAAGAGAAGAAGAATGGCTCAAGAGGACGCAAGTACTTACCATTGCACATCCAATATGAAAAACAACAGCTTGATCAGATCACAGATGAAGGACATCACTTCATTACAAGGTTAGATCTTCAACAAGCCCCAAATTGAGAGTAAAAGGGCTTAATCTTGCTGGTTCTTATATTAGGAAGAAGAAAGAGGATTAAAAATTTATTAAGGGAAAAATTGTAAATTTACCCAAAAAAATAGAATGGGCATGGTTTTTCCGCGTGGTTTGAAAAACCGTGTGAAAACTGTGAGAGGTTTTCTTGGTAAAAGGGCACATTTCATGGTTAGGCTGCACGGTCGTGCGCAAACCGTGTGAAGTGGTCCTGTTTAGAAATTTTAATCTGCACGGTTGGCCAAACCGTGCACCAACCATGCGATAACCGTGTGACCTGTCTAGTTTTTCCAAAAAGATGGTTTATGGGCTTCGAACTTGCCTCAAACACACCTTAGGCCTTTGCTAACTCATTAGTCATACATGATAGGTCCAAAATAAATATTTAGATAGAAAATTAAAGGATACATACCTGAGTGAAAAACCTGGTTCTTACATATGGAGTTGTTTTCCTTTAAATTTTTTCTCTTTGGTATTAAAATGGTTGAGAAAATGTTTTTTAAGGAAAACTGACATTATTTCTCCTTTTTGGTAGGGAATCCTTCTCATCCATTTTAATATTCATTATAAAGTCTACAATAATTTTTTTTCTATGATCCAATGATTATTTTAAATAATTGTCAATAATATCTGAATTTCATTATAAAGATCTAAAGGGAATCTTATTTTCATTTTTTAAATGAGGTACTATAGAATTTTTTTTAGCACAAGTGTGAAAGGAATATTTGTTTTAATGTTTTCTAAATGAATGGATTTCCCCACCATGATAACTATTATTTTACTTGATGATTCCTTTACAATTTTTCATGTTTATTTTCAAAATTGAATTTTTTCAATATTTTGAGAATTTTTATTTAAAAAATTATCCAAAGAATGTATATTTTTCTCATGTTTTCAAATGATGATTCAATTTCACATTTTGATGTATTTTTAATCTCTTTCAGCATACTTTATTGATTCTTATGCTTCCCTAGGTATATAAACTAATGATACCTTCAACATTATTTATGTAGATGGTTTATGGTCTTATTGTTCTATGTATTAATTAGGGAAAATATTGAAATTTCATGTGCTAGTTTTTTAATATGAATGTTTACATTGATTATGTATTGTATTTTTATTCATTTCTTTCATATAATGAGTACCATGGACTTAGTAAGTGTTGGATAGGGACCATTATAGCCCTTTAATACTTTAGTAGGTCTCATGAGACAAACTAGTTTTGGTATATGGTGTATGCCTTAGCTATTTACGTGTGATGTTTTGGAACAAGGCCTTGATCATAAGATTATGATGTTTGAAATTCTGCAATCTAACATTATGAAATAAGTTATTATTATCCATATGATTATTTATATCGTTATGTCATCCATGAATATATTCCCCTTTAATGATATTAGTTGGGTGGTATATTTGATTATTGTTTATCTCTGACATATTATTCATGTTTTATGTATGATATCTCGTGTTATACATTTTCCCTTACTACGCATATGATCTCACACTTTATTATGTTTCACTTACTCTAGGGTACATAGAATTGAACTTTGAATGATTTGAAGAATATAATAGAATATATAATAAATTTATCACTATAATTTTAAGTTTTATTCCATGTTTTTTATTATAATATGAGAATAATGTACGTATCTAATTTATCAGGACTACTAAACTATTTTATCTCATGGGATGTGAACTCTTGTTCTTTATACCAATGTAGTAAAGTAACAATTGACTCTAGGTTACTGGAGTCGAGGTTGTTATAGTTGGTATCATATCATGTTTAGAATAAACCTTGGGAACTTGATCTAGAATAACATAGTAGAACACAACGAGAACATTTTTATAATATATAAATATATTTAAGAAACTCTTCTAGAATATTTTTCTTTCACAAGAATCATATTTTATGATTCAATAATTATGATGTTAGGACCTATTTTGTTGTAAGTCATTATTTAGAATTGACACGTAGTAGATGGAATAGAAACTACCTAAACACCTGAAACATATGTATGGATTTACTTCGTCATCAAGTCAGTGATGTCAATGGGGCTGACGCTACGAATAGTAAAATTGTAACTATATTAGGTCTATTGATGAATAATAATGTTACTTGTATAGAGCAACCTGTTGATCCAAAACATGGTGTAATAATGTTGGATCGATTCATGTGATAGGAACCTACATCATTTAAAACACTATGGGAAAATCGGGCAATTGCGATGGGTCATTTGTGATGGGTCAACGACCTGTCTCAAATAGTCATTCGTAAAGGGTTTTTGCGACAGAAGAACCAGCCCATCGCAAATAATAAGGTTTTTGCAACGGGAGGATGGTTCCCATCGAAAAATCATTGGCACGCGTTGTGCACCAAAACACGGGAAAGGGTATTTGCGAAGGGTTATAGTAGCCTATTTCAAATACTCGGTGGCATTTTTAGTATTTGCGATGGGATATATATCTCGTCGCAAATACTATGTCGACAAGTGGTCTTTTGCAACGGGTTCCGTCGCAAAAGACTTTTTAACCAGAGGGTATTTGCGACCGGAGTCCCATCACAACTAATCTAACATATTTATACCCCCACCCATTTTATCCTTCGTTCCACTCAATTCTCTACTTCTCTCTCACTCTCTAGTGGAGAATTTTCTCTCAAATTTTTTCATAGTTTATTTTTTTAATTCGGTGCATTATTCGCAGCTTATATCAATCAAAAGCTTTAATTATAAGGTATTTATCTATTTCTTTTATTTTTAAATAATTCATTTTATTTTATTTTAGTTATAATTGTTGTTAAATAGTTATTGTTAAATTAATTTAGAATTAGATAGTTTTATTTATAATTGTTTATGATTATTTTTACAAATAATTATGTTTATTTTTACAAATAATTATGATTATTTTTACAAATAATTATGTGTGACTAGTATGAATTAGTATTAATTAATAGTTATTATATTAATTGGTAAGAATTAGTATTAAGTTGTAATAATTAGTATTAAATCCTAATAATTAGTATTGAATTTTAATAATAACCATTAAGTTGTAATAATTAGTTTTAAATTGTAATAATTAGTATTAAATTGTAATAATTAGTATTAAATTGTAATAAATTGCAATAATTCATAATAAATTGAAATAATTAGTAATAAATTACCAAAATTAGTAATAAATTGCAAAAAATTGTGACAAATTAAAAAATTAGTAACAGATTTCAATAATTAGTAATAAATTCGAATAATTACTAATAAATTATAATAATTACTAATAAATTTGAATAATTACTAATAAATTTGAATAATTACTAAAAAATGAATAATTAGTAATAAATTGTAATAATTAGTAATAAATTGTAATAATTAGTAATAAATTCTAATAATTAGGAATAAATTGTTATAATTAGTAATAAATTGTAATAATTAGTTACAAATTGTAATAATTAGTAATAAATTGTAATAATTAGTAATAAATTGTAATAATTAGTAATAAATTGTAATAATTAGTAATATATTGTAATAATTAGTAACAAATTGTAATAATTAGTCATAAATTGTAATAATTAGTAATAATTTGTAATAATTAGTATAATGTGTAATATATAATAATAATTAGTAATAAATTGTAATAATTAGTAATAAATAGTAATAAATTGTAATAAATTGTAATAATTAGTAATAAAATGTAATCATTAGTAATAAATTGTAATAATTAGTAATAAATTACAACAAATTGTAATAATTAGTAATAAATTGTAATAAATTGTAATAAATTGTAATAAATTGTAACAAATTGTAATAATTAGTAATATATTGTAATAATTTGTAATAAATTCTAATAATTAGTAATAAATTGTAATAATTACAAATAATTAGTAATAATTAAGAATAAATTCTAATAATTAATACTAAATTGTAATAATTAGTAATAAATTGTAATAATTAGTAATAATTTGTAATAAATTATAATAAATTGTAAAAAAAATTAATAATTAGAAATAATTAGAAATAATTTCTAATAATTAGTAATAAATTTTAATAATTAGTAATAAATTCTAATAATTTGCAATAAATTGTAATAAATTTTAATAATTTGTAATAATTTGTAATAATTTGTAATAAATTGCAATGATTTGTAATAAATTGCAACAATTTGTAATAATTAGCAATAAATTTTAATGACTAGTAATAAATTCAAATAATTGTCAATAAATTCAAATAATTAGCGATAAATTATAATAATTTGTAATAAATTCTAATAATTAGTAACTAATTAGTAATAATTAGTAATAAATTAGTAATAATTAGTAATAAATTATAAATTCTAATAATTAGTAATAAATTATAAGTCCTAATAATTAGTAATAAATTACAATAATTAGTAATAAATTGCATTAATTAGTAATAAATTATAACAAATAGTAATAATTAGTAATAAATTAACATAATTAGTAATAAATTGTAACAATTAGTAATAATTAGTAATAAATTGTAATAATTATTAATAATTAGTAATATATTCTAATAATTAGTAATAAATTCTAATAATTAGTAATAAATTCTAATAATTAGTAATAATTACTAATAAATTCTAATAATTATTAATAAATACTAATAATTCTAATAATTTGTAATAAATTCTAATAATTAGGAAGAAATTTTAATAATTAGCCATAATTTGAAATAATTAGCAATAATTAACTATAATTAGCAATAAATTATTATAAATTGTAACAAATTGACACAATTTATAACAGATTAATGGCTCCCTTTTTCCCGATGTCTTATCTTTTTTCAGTTTTATCCCACTGAAATCACTTTGAAAAATCTGACCTCACGTACGGATATCCATTTTCATATGCACAATAATGGAGAGAAGTGTGATAAGGCCTTCCTGATCTACATTCTCATGCATACGAATATGGATATGTGCACGTTAGAGTAGATTTTTCAAACTAATTTCAACCAGAGAAAGTTACAAGGAGATGAGTCATCGGGAAAAAGAAGATCGTTTTCCTAATGACTCATCTCCACTATCTTCGACTGAAATCACTATAAAAAATCTACTCAGACGTATAGATATCCATTTATGTATGCATGAAGATGGATATTAGGGAAGCCTCCTTGCACTGATCTCCATCTTTGTGCATATAGAAATTGATATCCGTATGTCTGAGCAGATTTTTCACAGTGATTTCAGTCAGAGATAGTAGAGATGAGTCATCGAGTAAAAGAGCTACCACCAATCGATTGGAAATTGTGTCACCGATAATTAAAAATATTTGTAAAAAATAGCTATAATTAATAATAATTAATGGTAATTAGTAAAAATTATTATAATTTACTATAGATTAGTATAAAAGTTTAAAAAATACTATAAATAAGTATGAAATAATAGGAATTATTATCATTTGATATAAAATGGAATTTAATTGTCTTCTATTTTTTGGATACTATTTTTATTATATCAAATTAAACAAAAATAATAATAATTTTTATATTTTTTGAGAAATGTGGAATAAAGAAGTCAACAACAATCATTATTATATGATTGTGCTTAGATAAATTAGTACAAGAATCCAAACATTTCTTGTTCAAATCTTGTATATATTAAGGGTGTTAAAGCTTTCATATCATTTGCATCATCAAAAACCATATTTTTTTAGAAGGGTCAATTAAGTTTCCTTGTAAAAAAATGTGTTCTGGGGATGTTTGACCCATTTGAAAATGTTGGGGGGTCATTTATTACATTTTGGTTTTCAAGCAGATTATGTTTTTTGGTATCAACATGGTGAATTCGTTTCTAGAGAAGATACTAATAATTTGGTTTCAGATCCAGCACAGTTTCAAAATTTTTTACATTATGTGGCAGGTTCATCTTTTCAACAAGCTGGAACTCAGGATGGTATTAATTTAACTCCTTAGTTGGAGCCATCTCAATTTTTTTTTGAGTTTTTGATGTCCGCTGAGGATGCCTTATATCCTAGTTGCAAGATTAGAACATTTAAAGAGATTACTAAATTTATGTCTATTAAATCAAAAAATGGAATATAAAATAGCTGTTTTGATCAAATATTATCTTTGGTAAAAACACTGCTACCTGAAATAAATGTGTTTCCTATAAATTTCTATGAGAGAAAGAGGTTGGTTCATAATCTAGGTCTTGGTTATCAGAAGATTCATGCATGTTCAAATGAGTGAATCTTGTATTATGGTGAAAATTATTAATTGCATAGTTTTCCAACATGTGGAAAATCTAGGTATAAAGTTGCTCAACAAGGGAAGTCAGGATTGATTCCTATAAAACAATTTAGATTTTTCCCACTTACACCTAGATTATAGCATTTATTTATGTCTCATAACATAGTAGCGTTCATTTCATTGAACAAAACCAATATTCCAACTGGTAAAACCTTAAATTATTCCTCTTATGGTGATTCATGGAAGCATTTTGACCAATTACATCCATCTTTTTCTGTAGAATATTTAAATGTGCGATTGATTCTTTCAAATTATGGTTTTTGTCCATTTTGTTCTTATGGTAGTCAGTATTCAAGTTGGCATGTCTTTATAACTCCAAACAATTTAGCTCCATGGATATTGATGATGGAACCATATATATTTTTGACCTAATTAATTCCAAGACATCCGAAAAAGAATATTGATGATTATTAGAAACTATTGATTGATAAGTTAAATTCATTTTGGAGTGATGGTGTCAGTACATTTGATGTTTCTACGAAACAAAATTTCTTGCTGGAAGCTAAATTGATATAGATAATTAGTGACTTATTAGCATATGACATGTTATCTGGCTAGAGTACACATGGTTAAAAATCATGTATGTACTGTATAATATACAATAAAGATTTTATGCTCATCAAAGGTAAAAACCCTTGTTTTCTCGACTGTCATCGTAGATTCCTTCCAACTGATCATCTTTTTTGTAGTAACACATATAATTTTAGAAAAGGCACCATTGAGAGAGACAGAACTCCAACACTGATCTCAGTTACAGAGTTAAAATAAATTTTCTCTTCATTAGTTTCCATCACATTTGGACCAAAAATAAACCAACAGAAAATTAATGTCTATGGGAAAGAACACAATTGGAACAAGCGGAGAATATTTTGGGATCTTCCATATTGGTCTGATTTGTTGGTCATTCACATGTTGGATGTCATGCATATTGAGAAGAATTGTTTTGATAGTTTATTTCAAACAGCTTCAGATACACCAGGTAAGACCAAAGAAGATGTAAAGGCACGATTAGATCTTGCCCAAATTTGCAGGTGAGTAGAACTTAAACTGTATGAAAATTTCAGATCACAAAATTTAATAAGTCCAAAATATTCTTATCTAATCTCTAAATAGAATTTTATTATTATTTTGTCATTGGATTGTATATTCCAAATTTCTATATAGTTATGTTTCCAATTTGGGAAGATGTGTCAGAAATAGTCATATTACTAGATTAAAAAGTCAGGACTGTCATGTTATAATGGAAATAATTATACCAATTGGATAAATAGTCATGTTGAATTCTATAATTTGGGATGTACTAACAAACTTATCATATTTTTTTCAACAGATTGTTGCAGCAACAAGTGACTATGATGTATTAGGAAGACTATATGAATATTTTGTTTTAATTTTATGTAAACTGGAAAAAATCATCCTGCTGACTTTATTTGACTCAATGGAACATTTAATATTACATTTTTCACATGAAGAAAGAGGTGGAGGTCTAGTAGAGTTCCGATGGATGTACCCATTCGGGATATGCATGCATAAATTGAAGAAAAAAGTACGTAACAAAGCATTGGTTTAAGGTTCAATTGCAGAAACATATTTGCAAGAGGAAATTTCTTTTTTCTGGTCTCATTACTCTCAATATGAATATCCCTCAAAACAAAATTGTATGGGTCATATTGAGGGAAGTTTTTATGATGAAAAGGGAAATAAATTATTAGTTTTCAATCAGTTCAAACTTAGCTTCGATGGAGTTCATGAACGATCGATTTCAGATGATGGACATTACAGAGCTCATACATATATGTTATTCTCAACTATAAAGAAATGAAACCATCTGTATAGTGAGTTCTCCTATCACTTATTATATAATTCTTCTTATAGTAAATGAATATTATTTTATTTTTAGGTTATATGATAATCATATCAATGATAACTTCCAAAAATTACAGCAGCTACTCTTGAAGAACGTCAGCAAAAAAACTTTTCCTACTGGTTTCAAAAATTGGTAACATAAATTATTTTTGGATTAACATATAAAATCAATTTATTATCTGTTATATTGATCACTATTTTACTAATATTAATGTATCTCAACAAGCTAATAAAATTGATAATCAATTACATGTATTGAATAACCCACCATAAAAAATGGTTAAATATTATAATTCATATGTGGTGAATGGTTTTTTATTTCATACATGTGCATATGGGAATCAAAAAAACAATGAATAGTGGTGTTTTCTTGAAAGGATCTCATTATAGAGAATCTAAAGCTGAATTTTACGACATGCTGGAATAAATTATTGAACTGCGTTTTATGCGATAGTATTACATAATGATCTTTAAATGTCCATGGTTGGATACTAAGATAGCCTTGTTCTTTCATCCATCCTATGGAATCTTTGATATATATAAAATTATTATTGTAGTAAATGAACGATTTTTATTTTCTTATCAGGAATATCAAATTTATAATTCAAAATATTATGCTACTTCAAAATAGTTGGGAGATTTGTGGAGAATAATAAAAATTAAATCTTATGAAAATCAGTTTACTAAAAGTGAATGTGGTTCCGCTAAAGTGGACGGAATTGAAATTTTTCAGGTGACTGCTCTAAATCCATCTTTTTCATGAAGATACACAAATATTGATGATGAAACCCCATAGTTATGGTTTTATAGTGAAGAAGATGTTATGTAATGCCCTGACCCCAGTTACCCAGAGTCTGTACATTATTTTAATACATTGGCATGATTATAAGGAATAATGTCCCGAAGGACCGATCGATTTAGCAGTCTCATAAAATATATTACATACATGAATGATACATTACACTTTAATACATACAAAACAACATAAATAATCATTTATTAATGCCATTATTCCCTTGGTATAACCCTGCATATCAATCACAATACACTTCTTGGAATCCTTGGGAAAATAAAACATAGAAAGGGGTGAGCTCAAACGCTCAGTAAGGGTAAGAAATACAGTGGAAACTTTCATAAATAAGCATAAACATTTAAGGTAATGTATAACTAAAACAAAAGCCTCACTACTAGAAATACAGGTATTTGTGACGGGTCATTTTCGATGGGATCCTGTCACAAATGGCCTTTTGCGACGGGGCTCCGTCTCAAATAACCCGTTGCGGAAAACGGCGTCGCAACTAATTTTTTTGGCGACGGTCCCATCACAAATAACTTTTTTTACGGCAGACAATGGGCCCATCGCAAATAGATTTCTCATTTTTTTTTTAAAAATTCTTGTGACAGGCCCGTTGCAACAAAGTATTTGGGACGGGCCCTTTTCCCGTCGCAAATAGTTTCTTCGAAGAGCCTATTTGCGACGGGCCCGTCGCAAATAATAATAAAAAAATTAAAAAAAATTAAAAAATTTATTTATTAATATTTAAATATATTAATCTATTTATATTGATATAAATATAATATTTATTTTAGAAATATGTTTTTGAAAGGATCTATGGAAATATAATATTAATTTATAAGATATTTAATAAAAGAGTAATATTAAATAAATTAAAAAATATTTTTAATTAGTAATTATGTAATTTTTATCAATTAATAGTCATTTAATAACTCTTTGAATATAAAAAAAATAAAAAAAATTAATTAAAGATAAAAAATAAGTTGAAAATGAAACCCAAACTTCAAACGTCCATAACTTTTGATCCGGGACTCCGTTTGAGCTCTACAGCATATCAAATCGAAGCCTGCGATGATATCTACATCATTGTGACCGGGAGAAACTCTAGCAAAGGGAATTTCGAGGCCGAAAGAGGCCAATAAGGCCTCTAAAACTGAGTTTTTAGTCGGGGTACCCCTGTTTTTTACCATTCAAACAACTATAACTTTTGATCCAGATGTCAGATAAACCTGTACCATATATTATATCTAAGATCGTTTCATGTTCTTCGATTTGACTGATTGTAAAGCTGAAATAGACTCATGGATTAGAAGTTATGGTCATTTTAACATTCAAATGGCTATAACTACCAATCCGGATGTCCGTTTGGCATGTACCACATATCATATCGAAGATCATTTCATGTTCATCGATTTGACTGGTTGTGGAGTTGAAACGAACTTACAGATTAGAAGTTATAGCCGTTTTAACATTCTCGATGGATTTTCACCCCTCATTTCTATGTATTCATTTATAACTACATATATATATATATATATATATATATTAATATACGAATAAATATATATATTAATATATGAATAAATATATATATATATATATATTCATATAACCAAATATATTTATATTAATATAAATCTATATTAATATACGAATAAATATAACTATATATATATATAGATCATTAAATGTATAAAAAATGAAATGGATTAGTTGTAAAGGTTAATTAATGCATGGAGGAGGTTTATTAATAATTATTAGTAATTATTAGTAATTATTAGAAATTATTCGTATTTTTTCTTATTTTTCGTAATTGTTCCTAATTATTTCCTAATTATTCTAAATTATTCTAAATTATTACTAATTATTACTAATTGTTACTAATTATTACTATTTATTACTATTTATTACTATTTATTACTATTTATTACTATTTATTACTAATTATTAGTATTTATTACTAATTATTCGTATTTATTCTTAATTTTGACTAATTATTAATAATTATTCCTAATTATGACTAATTATTATTTATTATTCCTAGTTATTATTAGTTATTTCTAATTATTATTAGTTATTCTTAATTACCATTAACTATGAACAATGAATACTAATAATTTAAATTTATTAAATAACAAAACAATCTTCAAAAATTAAATTACAACTAATTAAGAATAATTAAAACTAATAATAAATTTAAAATAAATATTAAATTAAAATGAACATAAATACCTTTAAAATTGATCTGAGGTTGATCTCTAATAGTTGTTGAAGAATTCAATATCAACTCCGGAAATAAAAATTAAACTTCAGAAACTGTGAACTCTAAAAATAGAGTTTTGAGAGAAGTAGAAGATAGAGTTTGAGAATGAATGAAAAAAAACGGATGGGGGGTATTTATAGGTTAGATTATTTGCGACGGGACCATTTGAGACGGGATACCCTTCGCAAATAATTTAGCCCACATTTATCACAATCAACGGTTAAATAGTTGATTGCGACGGGACCCGTCGCAAATAATAACCTGTCGATATACTATTTGCGATGGGGGTATATTCCCGACGCAAATAATGATTTAGACCAAAAAATTATAGGATCCATACCTGAGTGAAAAATGGGTTCTTACAATATTCACCTCATAAAAGAACTCATCCCTGAGTTCACCTTCCAAGGTTGGAGAAATATTGTCTGAGAAAAACTATGGCCATTGGGCATGTACGTTGGCTTCTCTCTCCCAAGTCCTCTCCTGCACTCAGTCATGGTGCCATAGCACCTATACCAGAGGGATAGACCAGCCTTGGAGAGACTTCGTGCTCTGTTCAACGATATATACTAGATACTCCTCAAATTTGGCATTATCATATAACTCAACTTTCTTGAGATCAAGAGTATGAGATAGGTCGTCATGATATTGGAGAAGCTATGAAACATGAAATAAGCCTTGCATGGAACGATACCTCTGAGGTAGTAGCAACTGATAAGATATTGGCCCCACTCTCTCTATAATTTCAAAAGGCCTTGAAAAATAAGGTGACATATTTTCTTGATTTTTTAACCATCTATGCCCTAGACTAGGTGATACCCTAAAGAAAACACAATCCCCAACCTTGAACTCTAAAGGTCGTCGATGGAAATCAATAACGATTTTTGGATGGACTGAGAAGTAGTCATATGCTTCCTGGTCAACTAAACTTTCTCTGAGGTCCCTTGAACAAGATGAGGACCTAATAGGAATACCTAACCTATCTCTAACCATCATAGGGGTGAATGGCATGGCCTACCATATAAGGCCTCAAAATGATTCATTTTAATTGTCTTCTGAAAGCTGTTGTTATAGGAAAACTCAATTAGATAGATATTATTTTCCCAAGAACAACCAAAATCAAGGATAAAATATTGTAGAATAGCTTCTAGAACTTGTATTGTTTGTTCTGATTATCCATCGGTCTAAGGGTGAAAGGTTGTGCTTAGAATCACCTGTGTTCCCATAGCCTTCTACAATCCCTGCCATAACCGTGACATGAAATGAGAATCCCTATCTGAAACGATAGTACATGGAACCCCGTGTAGTCATATGATCTCACAGACATACATTTTTTACAGCTCATCAACTGAGAATGTCTCCCAAATGGGAATTAAGTGGGATGATTTTATTAGTTGGTCAATAACAACCTAGATAGAATCACAACCCCTCAGCGACCTAGGTAATCCAACAATGAAATCCATAGCAACATCTTCCCATTTCCAATTCAGGACTGGAAGTGGCTATAGCATGCCTGCTGGTATTTGGTGCTCTACATTTTCCTGCAGATAGGTGGAGCACCTAGTGATAAAGCCTGAAATCTAAAATTTCATCTCTGGCCACAAGTACTAGTTTCACATATCTCAATACATCTTTGATATGTCTAGATGAACTTCCCACTAAGAAGAGTGGTACTCTTTCATCAACTCATATCTCATATTTTTGGGGATCCAAACATGTACATGAATATGTAGGATTCTGTCTCTATCTACAGAACAATCTAGAGGTAGCTTATCTCTTGATATACTCTCACAAAGAACCAAGACTTTAGGATCTGAAAACTTTCTACCCTTCATCTTCCCAAGGAGGAAAGAGGTAACTGTCAAGGATGAGAGATAATAATTCTTGTGACTATCATGAAACTCTAGATGCATCTCAGAAAATAAGACCATTATCTTCCATTCGTCACTGGATCCCCATACTACTTGTGCCTGATTTCTCTAACTTAGTGCACATAGAACAACATTTCCCTTCACAGGAATATAGGCAAGCTCAAAATCAAAGGATTGTATATATTAAACCTGTCTCTATTGTATAAGGTTCAAGATATGCTGAGAAAAGATATATTTGAGGCTCTTTGGTTTATGTACACCACAAACCACTCACCCAAAATATAGTGTCGCTAGAAACATAAGGCATGGAAAACTACTATTAGCTCAAGATCATGTTTCGGGTAATTTATCTCATGATGCCTCAACTACCAAAATCCATATGAAATGAATTTCTGCTCCTTCATAAGTACTACTCCTAGACCAGTTCTTGATGTATCAGAGGAGAAGGTATAACCTATACCTAGATTGGGAAGAATTAGAATAGATGTTGAATCAATCCTCACCTTCAACTCCTGAAAGGCATTATCACATGCATCTGACCATAAGAACATGACAACCTTCTTTGTTAGACCATTAATAAGTTAATAAAGGCAAGAAAAGTCTTGTATGAAACACTTTTAATATCCATCCAACCCCAATAAACTCCATATATAAAACATTTTCTTGAGATTCTCCTAGGAAACTACAAAACTAACCTTTTATGGGTCAATAAATACTCTTGATTCCAATATTATATGACCCAATAGGTGGACATTGTCGATCCATAAGTGGAATTAATCAAGCTTGGAATAAAGATGATGTTCTCTCAGTGTACTCATAATGATCTTAAGATGTTTTTCATGGTCACTACGAGTGAGAGAATACACCAACATTTTTTCCACAAAGGCCAAGAAAGAAGAATAAAAAAGGGGTAGAAAACACTATTTATCAAATCCATGAAAATGGCGGGCACATTCGTAAGACCTAATTTCATAACAAGGTACTCATACAGACTATACCTTCTAAAAAAAGTTGTACAAGTTATGTATGATGGTATGAATCGCACCTGATGATAACCTAATCTCATGTCAATCTTAGAGAAGACCTTTTCTCCTATTAAATGGTCAAAGAGAGCATCTATTTGATGAAGTGGATATTTTTTCTTGACTTTAAGTTAGTTCAAACTTCTTTAATCCACACATAAATGTGAGGTTCCATCCAATTTCTTGGAAAAAATCACAGGAGAACGCCAAGAGGATGTACTATGTCGTATAAAACCTTTGTCCTCTAAATCCTCTAACTACCTCTTTAGCTCTTGAAGCTCTTTGGGTGTCATCCTTAATGGAGAAAAGGATACTGGAGCTACTCTTGGGACAATATCAATTGTAAACTCTACCTATCTCTCAGGAGGTAAGCTAGAAAAATCATTAGGAAATACATCCCTGAAATGATCCACTATAGGAGGGAAATCATCTTATCGTAAACCTTGATTCTCTATTAAGAGATTTGCAATCTGGGGTGTCACTCCACCTAGCCTATGATGCTTTGGTCGAGTTATACCATCTTGATCATCCCACGCACCCTTATGTAGATAACTACCACCCTCTAGTGATGTAAATGATACCCTACAGTGATAGTAGTCTACAAAATCATGATAGTGAGCTAACCAATCCATCCCAAAAATGGCATCAAAGCCTATCATCTCAAGAATGAAGAGGTTCTATAAGAAATAGAAATTTCCTACCTCAAGGGAAAAGTCCCCACACTAGTTTTTGTACCCCTACACTGGTGTTCGTACCCCTAACAGCATATTGATTGTAGTGCATTCAACTGTCCATATCTACATCCCTATGAAACTGATGAAGTACCATGATCATAACTGCTCTATTGGCATTGCTTTTGATTAGGGGTATGGCTACCATGGCCATGATCGCCTCCTCAGTCAGACCTATCGGTGCTATTCTAACTCCCCGCCTGATACGGCGTAAAATAACTCGCACGTGAAGGTGGATCTGGGGCAGATCATTTCCCACTTGAATATGGTGGAAAGGTCCTACAGAAACACTAGAGATTCCCTATATGGCTGTAATCCCATCAATCCATTGGTTCTCTATCACATTAAGGCTTCTTATGCCCCGTTCATCCACACTAATGACACTATATAGATCTATCTAAATGGATACTCTGATTGTCACTACACTGAAGACAAACTTCCAGAGAACGCTTCATGTCACTAGAAGAACTACTTTTCGAGAATGGCATTGGTCCTCTATTCTCGATACTATTTTTGTCCCTCAGGTTACGCTCAATGATAAGAGCCAGATTGGATATCTGAGAAAAATTAGGTAGGCAAGAGACATGGACTTGTGTATGAATGGCATACTAGAACCCATCATCAAAGCATCTAGAACGAGAAATATCATAACTGGATAGAAGTGGTGAAAATCGCTACAACTCTGTGAAATGTGCTAAATATTCCATAACTGATATAGAACCCTACTCAAGATGCATGGACTCTCTAGCTATGTCAGCTCTCAACGTCTGAGGAAAGAACTGATCATAGAAGGTAGTCTGTAAATCAAACCATAACATGCCCTGATGATGACCGGATTGGGTAATCACTTTACACCAACTTTTGGATGAATCTTGAAGCATGTATATTGAAAGATTGACTATCCTATCTAAAGGTTTTTCTAGATGATCAATGATAGATAGGGTGGCTTCAAACCAAGACTTAGCAGCCTACAGACCGTTATCTCCAAAAAAAGGTAGGAGGATGCTGCTGCTGGAACTCACTAGTCTGATCATCCATCGTAGGTGAAATCTATAGAGAACCATGCATAGACTACATCAGATGTATGAAACTATCAGAAAACACGGTCATCAGTGCCCAAACCAGGTATAGTAGGTAGTGAATCTTGTGGAACTTCTAGAGGTAAGACTAGCATCTCAAGGACCACCACATCTTGGGCATGGTCTTCTCCACCCTCCTATCATATGACACAATGATGGAATGGAGGCATTGGTCTAAAAATTCAAATCACACGCCTCGGAACAATCTTAAGAAGAAAGAAAGAATCACTAGTGGAAGTTGAATGTAGTAAAACTCACTACCCAAAAAGACTACCCCAATTTCCCACTTAGAGGGCTAGGTATTGGTAAGTGCTCAAGTATAAGTTTCATTTCATTTTACATTTAATTACTAGTTTTACTTCTTTACCTTTCATAAGAATGATAAGGCAGGATAAGTATGTGCAACCATTTCAATTTAGATGTCATTATTCTCTTTATAATGGATAGTCATTTTTGGTGAATCAGATCCCATACACCTATCACTAGAAATGACCCCCGTTTATTTATAACAGAATGGATTGACTCAGTAAATTACTCATCTCAACCCATTAGGTCCCATACACCACATGAATTATGACAGGAAATCACTCAATCATAGCCAAGAGTAATACAAGCATAAGTAAATTATCACAACGTCACTCAACAATCACAATCATATCAAGCAATTAAAAGCAGTGAAATACACTTATATGGCATAGAAATATACATGAAATATTAAATCTATGTTCCTATAATGATTCATGTAACAATTCCCCTTGCCCTCATATCATCATGCTAAGGATGAAATAAAATATTTAAACAGAGTAATAATAAACAACTCCACACAACATGTGTGTCTCCCAATGGTGAAATAACATCAACTATAATAGGAAAAGTCATAATAACAATTAATATTTAGGAAACATGGTTTATACCCCGAACATGGGTCTGTGACACCTAAGCATGTATTATGGACAAGTCTCAAGCATTCCTAATCTCCAATCTATTGCCTCCAAATAGTAAATTAAGAAAGGAAACCACCACTGATACCACTTTGTGACACCCTGAACCCAAAATCCACTTAATGGGTTCCCTGATCCTAGTGGGCCACATGGCCTCAAGCACATCTCCCCAAACTCTAGAGGTTGCCGACTAGTAGTGAGGGCCTAGGGTGTGTCCATGGGGAGACTATTCCCTCATTACCAAAGTGTAGCATAGTGGATGAAAGTAAACATAGGTAAACAGTAGAAGTAATATATATATAAACATAAGGCACAGTGGAAAATAGAGACAACAGTACTAATAAATGAAAAAATTGTAATAACATTCAACAACATATAATGATATGTCATGTACTAGAAAGCTAGAAAACAATGATACAAAAAATAGGCATAACATATTTCACAAAAAATAAAGTAAATAAAAGACTATCCCAAGTTCTAACTTGGTCCTCTACTATCAATATCTATACTAAAGAGCAAGCAATAAAGTGTTTGAAGTTATATGCTTCCCATTGTCAACACTTGAAACCATGTAATCTTCCCTGGGTACCAATTGGTTCTCAGAGAGGGTGTGAGATAAATCTCAGTGGGCTACCACCATTGGTGTTTATAACATCTAGACCATGTAATGGAAATGTAACAGTGTGAAAATGTGCATATATAAAGTAAAAAATTAAATTGTAATTAAATACCCAAGTACATCCTTCAGCCCTGAGATTATGTATGAACATGTCAACAATTCATTATCTAACTGTCATCAGTTTGTAAGTAGGCCACATGTTAATAATAGAGATGGTTCTAAGATGTATCAAGGAAACCTATAATGATCATTAATAGTGAATTCCCATGGTAATAACCAAGGCGACGTGGAACTCAAGGGTTTTCAACTTAGTAATAATTATAGCCTAGCATGCGTAAGAGTATAATCCAAGGACCATGTTCCAAGGCATTCCACTATAAGGTTCCTACTGAATACAAGGTGATCGTCCAAGATAAAATAGTGATATGAAGTGATAAGGCCCTATGGGTTTTAACCATGTAACCTACTTGTCAATGCTAGATCCAAGGAGTCTATCCAAGGCATCCTATGATGATATGAAGGGATCATACAGTGTTATACCGAGCATCCAATAATAGACAAGGATCAAGATCTAGATGGGTATCAACCTATGAAATCTGTATCATTGAATAAAAATGGGGTTCCGGAGTGCTCATGGAATTCTCCAATCAGAATCCAAGGGAAGCTCGAGGCAGGCCATTTCTAATTGATTATGAAGTAATGTAATATTTCATTCAGTTCATGCTTTTCCTTTCGTTAGTGTGATATGGTCAAGTAGCATGAAACCTTATTATCAATTCATTTAGATCAAGCCTTGCCTTTTACTAGTGTGACAAGTTCAAGTAGCATGAAAACTTTTATTCAATCCATTTAAATAATATTCCACATTCATGGTTAATTCCGCTACCTTCCATTAATGTGGAAGGGGTGCCCTGGATATGCAACCTACTAATCATTTACATTTAAGGAAAATTCATATACTTGTATACATTCTAATTCACATTTCAAATATAATTATTAATTGATTTACTTACCTTAGGTGGGTCAATTGGTACGCATAAAAGGTTCTTACCGTTATGGAATTTACATTATAAACAAGACAATTAATATAAGAAAGCTAACCCTTAGAATGGTCGAGCCAAGGCACACCCGAATGGTGGTGAAAACATGTCAAATACTAAAAACACAATTAGGGAATAATCTTTGACATGAAGGAGACGAAATTTTGGTCATAACCACTAACAATTAATCGCATATATGGAAATAGCATATCCATATGGTTATAACAAGTATAGGCATGGCATGTTAATTCCATAAACAGCACCCGATGAAATCGATGGGCCCCACACAACAAATCCAAAATCAATGAACTTTAGGGATGAATTATAGACCACCCACCTTAGGGTTGTACGACTCTCCTTCTTCGTTATTGTCCCTTGATTTGGCTTGGATCAGAGTAGATCTAAGAAAAATAGAAAAACTCTCATACCCTGATATCTTGGTCGAGAGAGAAAGAGTAGAAGAATGGATCAAGAGGACTCAAGTACTTACCATTGCGCATCCAATATGAAAAACAACAGCTTGATCAGATCACGGATGAAGGACATCACTTCATTACAAGGTTAGATCTTTGACAAGCCCCAAATTGAGAGGAAAAGGTCTTAATCTTGCTGGTTCTTATATTAGGAAGAAGAAAGAGGATTAAAAATTTATTAAGGGAGAAATTGTAAATTTACCCAAAAAAATAGCATGGGCACGGTTTGTCCGCACGGTTTGACAAACCGTGTGCAAACTGTGAGAGGTTTTCTTGGTAAAAGCGTACATTTCATGGTTAGGCTGCACAGCCGTGCGCAAACCGTGTGAAGTGGTCCTATTTTGAAATTTTAATCTGCACAGTTAGCCAAACAGTGCACCAACCGTGCGATAACCGTGTGACCTATCTAGTTTTTCCAAAAAGATGGTTTCTGGGCTTCGAACTTGCCTCAAACACCCCTGAGGAATTTTATAACTCATTAGCCATCCATGATAGCTCCAAAAAAAAGATTTAGATAGAAAATTAAAGGATACATACCTAAGTGAAAAACCTGGTTCTTACATATGGAGTTGTTTTCCTTTAAATTTTTTCTCTTTGGTATTAAAATGGTTGAGAAAATGTTTTTTAAGGAAAACTGACATTATTTCTCCTTTTTGGTAGGGAATCCTTCTCATCCATTTTAATATTCATTATAAAGTCTACAATAATTTTTTTTCTATGATCCAATGATTATTTTAAATAATTGTCAATAATATTTGAATTTCATTATAAAGATCTAAAGGGAATCTTATTTTCATTTCTTAAATGAGGTACTATAGAATTTTTTTTAGCACAAGTGTGAAAGGAATATTTGTTTTAATGTTTTCTAAATGAATGGATTTCCCCACCATGATAACTATTATTTTACTTGATGATTCCTTTACAATTTTTCATGTTTATTTTCAAAATTGAATTTTTTCAATATTTGAGAATTTTTATTTAGAAAATTATCCAAAGAATGTATATTTTTCTCATGTTTTCAAATGATGATTCAATTTCACATTTTGATGTATTTTTAATCTCTTTCAGCATACTTTATTGATTCTTATGCTTCCCTAGGTATATAAACTAATGATACCTTCAACATTATTTATGTAGATGGTTTATGGTCTTATTGTTATATGTATTAATTAGGGAAAATCTTGAAATTTCATATGCTAGTTTTTTAATATGAATGTTTACATTGATTATGTATTGTATTTTTATTCATTTCTTTCATATAATGAATACCTTGGACTTAGTAAGTGATGGATAAGGACCACTATAACCCTTTAATACTTCAGTAGGCCTCATGAGACAATCTAGTTTTGGTATATGGCGTATGCCTTAGCTATTTACGTGTCTTGTTTTGGAACAAGGCCTTGATCATAAGATTATGATGTCCGAAATTATGCATTCTAATATTATGAAATAAGTTATTATTATCCATATGATTAATTATATCGTTATGTCATCCATGAATATATTCCCCTTTAATGATATTAGCTGGGTGGTGTATTTGATTATTGTTTATCTCTGACATATTATTCATTTTTTATGTATGATATCTCGTGTTATACATTTTCCCTTACTACGCATCTGATCTCACACTTTATTATGTTTTACTTACTCTGGGGTACATAGAATTGAAATTTGAATGATTTGAAGAATAAAATAGAATATATAATAAATTTATCACTATAAGTTTAAGTTTTATTTCATGTTTTTTTATTATAATATGAGAATAATGTACGTATCTAATTTCTCAAGACTACTAAACTATTTTATCTCATGGGATGTGAACTCTTGTTCTTTATACCGATGTAGTAAAGTAACAATCGACTCTAGGTTACTGGAGTCGAGGTTGTTATAGTTGGTATCGGATCATGTTTAGAAGAAACCTTGGGAACTTGATCTAGAATAACATAGTAGAACACAACGAGAACATTTTTATAATATATTAATATATTTCATAAACTCTTCTAGAATATTTTTCTTACACAAGAATCATATTTTATGATTCAATTATTATGATGTTAGGACCTAATTTGTTGTAAGTCATTATTTAGAATTGACACTTAGTAGATGGAATAGAAACTACCTAAACACCTGAAACATATGATGGATTTACTTTGTCATCAAGTCAGTGATGTCAATGGGGATGACGCTGGAAATAGTAAAATTGTAACTATATTAGGTCTATTGATGAATAATAATGTTACTTGTATAGAGCAACCTGTTGATCCCAAACATTGTGTAATAATGTTGGATTGATTCATGTGATAGGAACCTACATCATTTAAAACACTATGGGAAAACCGTGCAATTGCGATGGGTCATTTGTGATGGGTCAACGACCTGTCTCAAATAGTCATTCGTAAAGGGTTTTTGCGACGGAAGAACCAGCCCGTTGCAAATAATAAGGTTTTTGCGACGGGAGGATGGTTCCCATCAAAAAATCATTGGCGCGCATTGTGCGCCAAAACACGGGAAAGGGTATTTGCGAAGGGTTATAGTAGCCCGTTTCAAATACCCAGTAACATTTTTTGTATTTGCGATGAGATATATATCTCATCGCAAATACTATGTCGGCAAGTGGTCTTTTGCAACGGGTTCCGTCGCAAAAGACTTTTTAACCAGAGGGTGTTTGCGACCGGAGTCCCATCACAACTAATCTAACATATTTATACCCCACCCATTTTATCCTTCGTTCCACTCAATTCTCTACTTCTCTCTCACTCTCTAGTGGAGAATTTTCTCTCAATTTTTTTCATAGTTTAATTTTTTAATTCGGTGCAATATTCGCAGCTTATATCAATCAAAAGCTTTAATTATGAGGTATTTATCTATTTCTTTTATTTTTTAAATAATTCATTTTATTTTATTTTAGTTATAATTGTTGTTAAATAGTTATTGTTAAATCAATTTAGAATTAGATAGTTTTATTTATAATTGTTTATGATTATTTTTTCAAATAATTATGTTTATTTTTACAAATAATTATGTCTATTTTTACAAATAATTATGTGTGACTAGTATGAATTGGTATTAATTAATAGTTATTATATTAATTGGTAAGAATTAGTATTAAATTGTAATAATTAGTATTAAATCCTAATAATTAGTATTGAATTTTAATAATAACCATTAAATTGTAATAATTAGTTTTAAATTGTAATAATTAGTATTAAATTGTAATAAATTGTAATATATTGCAATAATTCATAATAAATTGCAATAATTAGTAATAAATTACCAAAATTAGTAATAAATTGCAAAAATTTGTAACAAATTAAAAAATTAGTAACATATTGCAATAATTAGTAATAAATTCGAATAATTACTAATAAATTAGAATAATTACTAATAAATTTGAATAATTACTAATAAATTCAAATAATTACTAAAAAACTAAATAATTAGTAATAAATTGTAATAATTAGTAATAAATTGTAATAATTAGTAATAAATTCTAATAATTAGGAATAAATTGTTATAATTACTAATAAATTGTAATAATTAGTTACAAATTGTAATAATTAGTAATAAATTGTAGTAATTAGTAATTAATTTTATTAATTAGTAATAAATTGTAATAATTAGTAATATATTGTAATAATTAGTAACAAATTGTAATAATTAGTCATAAATTGTAATAATTAGTAATAAATTGTAATAATTTGTAATAATTATTAATAATTTGTATAATTTGTAATAATTTGTATAATTTGTAATAATTTGTAATAAATAGTAATAATTAGTAATAAATTGTAATAATTAGTAATAAAATGTAATAATTAGTAATAAATTGTAATAATTAGTAATAAATTGTAAAATTAATAATAAATTGTAATGATTAGTAATAAATTGTAATAATTAGTAATAAATTGTAATAATTAGCAATAAATTATAATAATTAGTAACAATTTGTAAAAACTATAATAATTATTAATAATTTGTAATAAATTGTAATTATTAGTAATAAATTATAATAATTAGTAATAAATTGTAATAATTAGGAATAAATTGTAAAAATAAGTAATAAACTGTAATAATTACGAATAATTAGTAATAATTAATTATAAATTTTAATAATTATTACTAAATTTTAATAATTAGTAATAAATTTTAATAAATTGTAATAATTAGTAATAAATTGTAATAATTTGTAATAAATTCTAATAATGAGTAATAAATTGTAATAATTGCAAATAATTATTAATAATTAAGAATAAATTCTAATAATTGATACTGAATTGTAATAATTAGTAATAAATTTTAATAATTAGTAATAAATTTTAATAATTAGTAATAGATTGTAATAATTAGTATCAAATTGTAATAATTAGTAATAAATTGTAATAATTAGTAATAATTTATAATAAATTATAATAATTTGTAATAAATTTTAATAAATAGCAATAAATTGTAATAAATTCTAATAATTAGTAATAAATTTTAATAATTAGTAATAAATTCTAATAATTTGCAATAAATTGTAACAAATTTTAATAATTTGTAATAATTTGTAATAATTTGTAATAAATTGCAATGATTTGTAATAAATTGCAACAATTTGTAATAATTAGCAATAAATTCTAATGACTAGTAATAAATTCAAATAATTATCAATAAATTCAAATAATTAACGATAAATTATAATAATTTGTAATAAATTCTAATAATTAGTAACTAATTAGTAATAATTAGTAATAAATTAATAATAATTAGTAATAAATTATAAATTCTAATAATTAGTAATAAATTATAAGTCCTAATAATTAGTAATAAATTAAGATAATTAGTAATAAATTGCATTAATTAGTAATAAATTATAACAAATAGTAATAATTAGTAATAAATTAAAATAATTATTAATAAATTGTAACAATTAGTAATAATTAGTAATAAATTGTAATAATTATTAATAATTAGTAATATATTCTAATAATTAGTAATAAATTCTAATAATTAGTAATAAATTCTAATAATTATTAATAATTACTATTAAATTCAAATAATTATTAATATATACTAATAATTCTAATAATTTGTAATAAATTCTAATAATTAGGAAGAAATTCTAATAATTAGGAAGAAATTTTAATACTAATAATTTCTCCCACTAAAATCACATTGAAAAATCTGACCTCACATACGGATATCCATTTTTATATGCACAATAATGGAGAGCAGCGTGATAAGGCCTTCTTGATCTCCATTCTCATGCATATGAATATGGATATGTGCACATTAGAGTAGATTTTTCAAACTAATTTCAACCAGAGAAAGTTACAAGGAGATGAGTCATCGGGAAAAAGAAGATCTTTTGCCTAATGAATCATCTCCACTATCTTCGACTGAAATCACTATAAAAAATATACTCATATGTATAGATATCCATTTATGTATGCATGAAGATGGATATTAGGGAAGCCTCATCGCACTAATCTCCATCTTTGTGCATATAGAAATTCATATTTGTATGTCTGTGCAGATTTTTCAGAGTGATTTCAGTCAGACATAGTAGATATGAGTCATCGAGTAAAAGATATACCACCAATTGATTCGAAATTGTTTACCGATAATTAAAAATATTTGTAAAAAATAGCTTTAATTAATAATAATTAATGGTAATTAGTAAAAATTATTATAATTTACTATAGATTAGTAAAAATGTTTAAAAAATACTATAAATAAGTGTGAAATAATAGGAATTATTATCATTTGATATAAAATGGAATTTAATTGACTTCTATTTTTTGGATACTATTTTTATTATATCAAATTAAACAAAAATAATAATAATTTAATATTTTTTTGAGAAATGTGGAATAAATAAGTCGACAACAATCATTATTATATGATTGTGCTTGGATAAATTAGTACAAGAATCCAAACATTTCTTGTTCAAATTTTGTATATATTGAGAGTGTTGAAGCTTTCTTATCATTTGCATCATCAAAAACCATATTTTTTAGAAGGGTCAATTATGTTTCCTTGTAAAAAATGTGTTCTGGGGATGTTTGACGCATTTGAAAATGTTGGGGGTCATTTATTACATTTTGGTTTTCAACCAGATTATGTTTTTTAGTATCAACATGGTGAACGCGTTTCTAGAGAAGATACTAAAAATTTGGTTTCAGATCCAGCACAGTTTCAAAATTTATTACATTATGTGGCAGGTTCATCTTTTCAACAAGCTCGAACTCATGATGGTATTAATTTAACTCCTTAGTTGGATCCATATCAATTTTTTTGAGTTTTTGAGGTCCGCTAAGTATGCCTTATATCCTAGTTGCAAGATAAGAACATTTAAATCAATTACCAAATTTATGGTTATTAAATCAAAAAATGGAATATCAAATAGCTGTTTTGATCAAATATTATCTTTGGTAAAAACACTACTACCTGAAATAAACGTGTTTCCAATAAATTTCTATGAGATAAAGAGGTTGGTTCATAATCTAGGTCTTCGTTATCAGAAGAATCGTGCATGTTCAAATGATTGAATCTTATATTATGGTGAAAATGAGTCATTGCATAGTTTTCCAACATGTGGAAAATCTAGGCATAAAGAGGCTCAACAAGGTAAGTCAAGATTGATTCCAATAAAACAATTGAGATTTTTCCCACTTACACCTAGATTATAGCATTTATTTATGTCTCATAACACAGTGGCATTCATTTCATAGAACAAAACCAATATTCCAACTGGTAAAACCTTAAATCATCCCTCTGATGGTGATTCATGGAAACATTTTGACCAAGTGCATCCATCTTTTTCTGTAGAATCTTTAAATGTGCGATTTATTATTTCAAATAATGGTTTTTGTCCATTGGGTTCTTATGGTAGTCAGTATTCAAGTTGGCATGTCTTTATAACTCCAAACAATTTAGCTCCTTGGATATTGATGATGGAACCATATATATTTTTGACCTAATTAAATCCAAGACATCCGAAAAAGAATATTGATGATTATTAGAAACTATTGATTGATAAGTTAAATTCATTTTGGAGTGATGGTGTCAGTACATTTGATGTTTCTACGAAACAAAATTTCTTGATGAAAGATAAATTGATGTAGACAATTAGTGACTTCTTAGCAAATGACATGTTACCTGGATAGAGTACACATGGTTAAAAATCATGTATGTACTGTATGAGATACAATAAAGAGTTTATGCTCATGAAAGGTAAAAACCATTGTTTTCTCGATTGTCATCATAGATTCCTTCCAACTGATCATCCTTTTTGTAGTAACAAATATAATTTTAGAAAAGGAACCATTGAAAGAGACAGAACTCTAACACTGATCTCAGTTACTGAGTTAAAATAAATTGTCTCTTCATTAGTTCCCATCACATTTGGACCAAAAATAAACCAACAGAAAATTAATGTATATGGGAAAGAACACAATTGGAACAAATGGAGAATATTTTGGGATCTTCCATATTGGTCTGATTTTTTGGTCAGTCACATGTTGGATATCATTCATATTGAGAAGAATTGTTTTGATAGTTTATTTCAAACAGCTTTAGATACACCAGGTAAGACCAAAGAAGATGTAAAGGCACGATTAGATCTTGCCCAAATTTGCAGGTTAGCAGAACTTAAAATGTATGAAAATTTCAGATCACAAAAGTTAATAAATCCAAAATATTATTTTATACTCTCTAAAGAGAATTTTATTATTATTTTGTAATTGGATTGTATATTTGAAATTTCCATATAGTTATGTTTCTAATTTGGGAAGATGTGTCAGAAATAGTCATATTACTAGATTAAAAAGTCATGACTGTCATGTTATAATTGAAATAATTATACCAATTGGATAAAGAGTCAAGTTGAATTCTATAATTTGGGATGCACTAACAAACTTATCATATTTTTTCAACACATTGTTGCAGCAACAAGTGACTATGATGTATTAAGAAGACTACAAGAATATTTTGTTTTAATTTTATGTAAACTGGAAAAAATCATCCTGCTGACTTTATTTGACTCAATGGAACATTTAATATTAAATTTTTTACATGAAGAAAGAGGTGGAGGTCTAGTAGAGTTCTGATGGATGTACCCATTTGGGATATGCATTCATAAATTGAAGAAAAAAGTATGTAACAAAGAATTGGTTTAAGGTTCAATTACAGAAACATATTTGCAAGAGGAAATTTCTTTTTTCTGGTCTCATTACTTTCAATCTGAATATCCCTCAAAACAAAATTGTATGGGCCATAATGAGGGAAATTTTGATGGTGAAATGGTAAATAAATTATTAGTTTTCAATCAGTTCAAACTTAGCTTCGATGGAGTTGATGAATGATAGATTTCAGATGATGGACATTACAGAGCTCATACATATATGTTATTCTCAATTGTAAAGAAATGAAACCATATTTATAGTGAGTTCTCCTATCACTTATTATATAATTCTTCTTATAGTAAATTAATATTATTTTATTTTTAGGTTATATGATAATCATATCAATGATAACTTCCAAAAATTACAGCAGCTACTCTTAAAGAACGTCAGCAAAAAAACTTTTCCTACTGGTTTAAAAAATTGGTAACATAAATTATTTTTGGATTAACATATAAAATAAATTTATTATCTATTATATTGATCACTATTTTACTATTTTTAATGTATCTCAACATGCTAATAAAATTGATAATCGATTACATGTATTGAATAACCCACCATAAAAAATGGTTAAATATTATAATTCATTTGTGGTGAATGATTTTTGATTTCATACATGTGCATATGGGAATCAAAAAAATAATAAATAGTGGTGTTTTCTTGAAAGGATCTCATTATAGAGAAAATAAAGTTGAATTTTACGGCATGCTGGAATAAATTATTGAGCTGCATTTTATGAGATAGTATTACATAATGATCTTTAAATGTCAATGGTTGGATACTAAGATAGCCTTGTTATTTCATCCAACCTATGGAATATTTGATACATATAAAATTATTATTGTAGTAAATGAACGATTTTTATTTTATCGTCAGGAATATCAAATTTATAATTCAAAATATTATGCTACTTCAAAATAGTTGGGTGATTTGTGGATAATAATAAAAATAAAATCTTATGAAAATCAGTTTACTAAAAGTGAATGTGGTTCCGCTAAAGTGGAAGGAATAGAAATTTTTCAAGTGACTGCTCTAAATACATCTTTTTCATGAAGAGACACAAATATTGATGATGAAACCACATAGTTATTGTTTGGTGGTGAAGAAGATGTTATGTAATGCCCTGACCCTAGTTACCCAAAGTCGGTACATTATTTTAATACATTGGAATGATTATAAGGAATAATGTACCAAAGGAACGGTCGGTTTAGCAGTCTCATAAAATATATTACATACATGAATGATACATTACACTTTAATATATACAAAACAACATAAATAATCATTTATTAACACCATTATTACCTTGGAATAACCCTGCATATCAATCACAATACACTTCTTGGAATCCTGGGAAAAATAAAACATAGAAAGGGGTGAGCTCAAACGCTCAGTAAGGGTAAGAAATACAACGGAAACTTTCATAAATAAGCATAAACATTTAAGGCAATGTATAACTAAAACAAAATCCAAACTTGAACTTTAGAAAAATATGGTAAAACTAAAATGAAATAATTCTATTTACTTATTCACAGGGATATTCTACTAGTCAAATAATCACATGAAATATCACTAACCACTTTCATAATGATGGAATGCATAATGTCAAACTATCATAACCATATAGTCAAGTCCTTGTGATAAGACTACAAATAAGATTTTGTCAAGGCCTTGTCCCAAGACACTAGTTTGTCTCATGAGACCAACCGATGCATCGAGGAGCTATAGCAGTCTCCACCCATCACTTTCTAAGTCTAATGCATTCCTCATATGAAAAGGTTTAGACATAACATAAACATTCATATTTAAACTAGTGTAAGAAATGTCAATACTTTACCCATAAACCATGAGTGGTATAAAAATAACACATCCATAGTCAAACATATCACAAAACCTTCAATACAATATGGAAGATTTATATAATGATAAATCAACTTCAAAACAAGTTTAAAATCCATTAAAAGATTTTGACATAGATGAAAATGATTTGTAAAACTCTTTGAGAGAAATAACCCTTTTTCATGAAAACATTTAAAAGTCCCACAATTTAGAAAGGAAGACATTTAAAAACATTTCTAAATCAAAGTGTTCCATACCACTTTGAAACTTTTGAAAGTAATTGAAATTTTAAAAAACATTCATGTCCATATAAATAAATCCTTAAAACCCATTTTTAAAACATGGACATTAATGAGAACGATTTAGAAGAATAAATATTTAAAACATTTAAAATGATGTTTTAGTAAAAAGTACCTTAAAAATAATCCCTTTGAAAACTATTTTATGAATCATTTACATGGATAATAAATATGTCCCAGTAGATACTTATGTAAAAACAACCTTGGATAATAACGAAATTGTTAAATTAACCCTTACCAATATGGTAACATACGAAACATACACCCCATGAGAGAGGTATCATACAATGAATATGTAAATACACATAAATTAAAGTGTATTACACAAAGAATACAATTATGGGCAGTACATACACCACAAAAAAGGTAATAGTGGAAATATGGTAGGAATCTCATGGGAATAAGGAGTGAGATGAGAGCCCCTTACCTTGCACTTTCCTTTAGTCGAGGGTACATTTAACCTCCCATATGAATATCATAGTATGTTATTAAGGTATAATAGAGAAATATTAATATTTATGATATCATACATGATTCATTTATTACTTTATACTACCCATTTAACAATAATTTACATGTTAAATTAACATTTTGGGTAATAATCGCTTTCTTTATCGTACATGTTTTAACTTGTTACTCTGGATTGTATCACTTAGATCAATATTTAAGAAATTCCAGAATATAATTTATATATCATATATATTTAGAATATAAATATGTATAATAGACATATATATGAAATAAAAAAACACCATTTATGGAGACGGTAGTCCGTACGTACGCATAAACGTTGTTTCAATTTTCATATCGTATTGAACGAAACTAAGTGAATAAGATTTATGTAAGTATATATATATATATATATATCCATTAGCATTATTATGTCATATATTACATACTTATTAGTAATATACATTTTTATAATCGTCGATGAATGGTGAACGTGGAAATGAATCTTATCGTGTCGTGGAGACGGTAATCCATACGTACGCATGAGCGACTATATCATTTCCTTAAAGGTGTGGAATTGGATGGTAAATTAATTTTACAGATACATTATCATGTTATTTTCATTATTTATATACATATTACTCATCATTATATCCATCCAAATAACATAGTGTTGAATAACAAATTACACCACAATGTGGAGACGGTAAGTCGTACGTACGCACGCATGGTGACATTATCATTCATAAGATGGATAGGATAATGAATATAGCTCTGCCATATTTATAATAACATCATAGTATATAGAAGATACTAGAGTAATTATTTTATAATTTAAACAACAAATAATGAGTAAGTGGAAGAATACGAGAACTTGAAATAGGTTGGTGAAATCATTACCTCTTCTTCGGGTTCTTCCTTTTGATTTGATCAAAAGGGATCCTTAAGTAGTCTTTAAACCGAAGGAGGGCCTCTAGGATGAAGTGAGGGAAGTTGAGAGGATATTTGGGTAGGGTTTGGCAGAGACAAATGGCTTAGATGGTGTGAAATAGAGTGAAGGGGGAGTTCCCTTTTATAAGAGGTGTGAGGGGTACCTTAGGAAAAACATAAAATATTATTTTATAATAAATTCATATTCGGTATTTTGTATTTGATAAATTCATAATAGCATTATTACTTCAAAAAAATTCATATAACTAGTCCTAATATTTCATATTGACCTATAAAATTATTGGAATTCATAAAAAGTCTCAAATTACATTTATTTGGGTATTTATAATATCAATTATCTTAATCTTTCATGAATACGGTAATTATTACATCCTCATTGTTTCATAAATAAATTAATTTATTTAATGTCTAAAAATTATAAATAAACTAACATTATTTAGGAAATATTTTTATCTTTCTAATGAATGTTAATAATCTAATTTATCTTTTGTATAACCCTATATTAAAAATGTTTTAGTTATTAAACTTCGATTTTAACTATTTTTTCTCTTCTTTGAATTTAATAATAATAAATGTACTAATCTAATCCAAGTGGACCTAAATTATAATATTTTGTTCCTAATATTGTTTTCGGTCGAGATACGCTTGTCCAATATAATTAGGACATGTGTAAGGGGAATATTAATATAATTTTTACCCTTAATTACCCTATTTACTTTTAACCGTGGTAAATAAAAGTAAAAAGTTAATATTCACCAAAAATTATTTTGATCTTATTGAACCACATTTTACTCCTTCATATTAACCGTGTCTCTTGGATTTTCGAAATTCCACTCACAGAAGCGGTAAAATTAAGTTTTATGTGAATTTGCAAATTCTCCTAGGAGATGGGTAAAAGTCGGTGAAAAGTTCAATAAAAATTTTATATATCTAAAATTATTATAAACTAACTCCAATGAATTACATTGAAATTATATAGGTATTATGTATCTATTTTTTTCCTAAAATAAATTTAAATAAAATAAATAATTAATTAAATAAAATGTCGGTTTTAACCAATAATTCGGTGTTTTCACTATTCATCAAAAATTGAAAGTTTTCAGAAAAATACATAAAATTCACCATAAGTTAATTTTGATATTCCGAATCCAAAAATTATGTCTATTTTACCAAATTCAAAACATAAAAGTTGGATTAATTAATTTAAAATTAATTCTCGTTGTCAAAACAGATAGCGTGTTTTTAAGAAACAATAACTATCAAAAGATTGACACTTGTTTATGTATAATTTCAATGTGAAATTAATTACAATGACCAAAATTGGATTAAAGTGTAAAAATATAATCTAATTATACTTCCAAAACATTAAAATGTATAATTCAACACTATAAATTATTTTTATTAAAAAAGTTGTTTTTTGTTAAAATATAGTATTTTTCACTATTCACCCAAATATGAAAGTTATCAGAAAAACACCAAAACTTTATTAAAACTAAATTCTTATATGCCGATTCTAAAGAAGAATTTTATTTTGTCAAATTGAATATATAAAAGTTTCAAATACTAGATTTAAAAAGGGTTCTCCATTAAAAGGCTATTAAATTGCATTATTTGAAAAATAATTCTTTTATCTGAAAAAAATGAATTTATTCTTACATTATGTCTAAGAAACTCATAATATGGATTATAAAATTATAAGGATTATATAATGTTAAAAATTCAGTTAATACTTTTCATAACTGCTTTTGAATGGCTAATTTGGTAAGTCGTGATGCGCTTGAACTCAGTGTTGCGTGTAGTGAAAGTTATTGCATTACATTGAAGAAATAATGTACTATGAAATATTGGGGTGTTACATTCTACCCTCCTTCAATAAATTGCATCCTCGCAATTTGAAATTGTTCTTCGAAAATAAATGGTTGAAAATAGAAAATTCCTTTATGGGAAAACCCACATCAGAAATTGGGTTAATAAAATTTAGTCTTAATAAGAGGAAAAGCAGGAATAAAAAAGTCACCACCAAATTATTGTTTCAGATAGAAGAACATTGGTGGAAATTATAGACACATAATTGGAGGGAAAACGTAAATATTTATAGGGAGTGATTGAGTTCATCAATCATAAACAATTGTAGAATTGTGGGTCTCAAAAACACCAATCTATGAGGATTTAAAATACCATCGTAATGTATTAGGATAACACATTTTTGGTTTTAATATGCCTTACCTAAAGTTTATGAAATTATTTCTTCATAGAATAAGAGAAGGAAATATATATATATATATATATATACTTGAAAATTAGAGTTTTATCCTTCAACTAATTCCTACCACAAACTCATCTTTCACTCCAAATGATTTCAAAAAAAAATTCTATTTACCTAAATCGTATAAGGTTCCAAAAAAATGAATTTATAATTCATTTTTCAGACTATTTTAAAAAATCTAAATTATACAAACCAGTGCATCACGTAGTTCAGTCTTAGGTGATGCACCTTTGTCGCTCTTCGGTTGTGGGTTCAAGTCCCACGGCTTTGCCGGACAAGACGAGTTGTCGCCCGACTTCCTGGTTATCCTTTTTATGGAAATCCAAAAATAACCTTAACAATAGTATCCAATTTCAAACTTAATCCATTCCAGCCTTTAGAATTATCCAAAATACTTATATCCAAACTCTCAGTCCAATATTTATAAGGAAGTTAAACATAATAAGGATCCTTTTTTCCAGTTAATAACATGTGAATGCCTACATATGTATTCTTTTATAACATCGCAACATCTTGAATTACCAAAATCAGCCATCTCTTATTCCAAAAACACTACCTCATTATCAGAACCATATTAAGGATTAAATTTCCTTCAACCATGTATTTTCTAAAAAGTGTTATTAAGTCACTTTTCTTAGAACCATATACTCTCAAATCCTCAATAAAATAGTACTGTAGTACAATCCTTATTTATCTCCATAATTCATGTAACCAGTATACTATTGATACAACACTCAAATGAAATAATTCTATAATAACAACATAAGAACACTATTCTTTCTTCTTCATCTCAAGTATTATAATAACATGATTATTATCCAATAACATCATTTTTTGTATACTCTTATGAATGGGATATTGATTTGCGTAGTGTCTCAACGCCTTGCAGATGAAGCATTTTACATTTGAAAACTTTTTATTACCCTTGGAATCATGTATTTTGTGTCCTTTTTCTCCACACTTATAACAACTCCAATTCCCTTCAAGCATTTACGAAGGTGATTAATTCCATATTTATCACATATTGGAAAATCCTTCATTCTCTTATTCCCTTTATCCATCTTTCTTTCTACCATCCTTTTCTTCTCTTTCTTCCCTTCAAAGACATAGGATTCAGGGAATTCTTTAATGATCTTATGATACTATTTATTCATATGATGATAATACGTGGTAGACTATTTTATTTCTAAATGTTGGCTTAATACCATGAATGATATGACCCTTCTTACTCTTTGGATCATACGTATTACTGGAGTTCACATTCCTTCTACTGGGTGCCATTTCTATACAATTCCATACACTAGGTCAGTTTATGAATTATAAAGAATAATTCCAAACGTGTAAAATACCTAACATAAATTGAACAGTTTATGGATATAATCCACAAAAATATTTTCTTTGAGGATTTATATACTAGTAGATCCTTCATAATTATTTGTAAAGAAAATGAGAATTATCCTAAGAATATCCCCTGGGAGTGTCATAACCAAGAGTGCAGCAAGGCCCATTGTCGTGCACCAGTTCCTGTTCAAGTCTAGATCAAAGCGGTGTTTTCAGGTTTTACCCATAGGTACATCTGTGCCAGAGCCGCCTCTACCTACTCATATCTAGACAGAGATGTATTTGCTGGGAAAACTCACAAAATATTAACATTACCAAAATTCTAGGAAGTCTTTATATACTAATACTCAAATTTTATCTTAGGGTAATGTGATCTAAACAAAGTTTATCTAAATCTAGTTTCCAATTTTATTGCTAAACTTCCTATGATACCAACTGTAACGCCCTAACCCCAGTTACCCAAAGTCGGTACATTATTTTAATACATTGGCATGATTACAAGGAATCAAATCCCGAAGGACCAATCGGTTTAGCAGTCTCGAAAAATAGATTACAAACATGAATGAAACATTACACTTTAAGACATAAAAAACAACATAAATAATCCTTTCTGAACACTATTATTCCCTTGTCTTAACCCTACATATCAATCACAATACACTTCTTGGAATCCTGAGAAAAATAAAACATAGAAAGGGGTGAGCTCAAACGCTCAGTAAAGGTAAGAAATACAGCGTAAACTTTCATAAATAAGCATAAACATTTAAGGCAATGTATAACTAAAACAAAATCCTTTTAAACTTGAACTTCAGTATAACATGGAAAAAATAAAATGAAATAATTTCATTTACTTATTCACATGGATATTCTACTAGTCGAATAATAACATGCAATATCACTAACCACTTTCATAATGATGGAATGCATAATGCCAGACTATCATAACCACATAGTCAAGGCCTTGTGCCAAGACTACAAATAAGATTTTGTCAAGGCCTTGTGAAAAGACACTAGTTTGTCTCATGAGACCTACCGATGCATCGAGGAGCTATAGCGGGTTCCACCCATCACTTACTAGGTCCAATGCATTCCTCATATGAAAAGGCTTAAACATAACATAAACATTTGTATTAAAACTAGCATAAGAAATGTCAATACTTTACCCATAAACCATGAATGGTATAAAAATAACACATCCATAGTCAAAAAAATCACAAAACCTTCAATATAATATGGAAGACTTGTATCATGATAAAACAACTTCAAAACAAGTTTAAAATCCATTAAAGGATTTTGACATAGATGAAAATGAATTGTAAAACTCTTTGAGAGAAATACCCCTTTTCCATGAAAACATTTGAAAGTCACAAAATTTAGAAAGGAAGACATTTAAAAACTTTTTTGAATCAAAGTGTCCCATACCACTTTGAAACTTTTTAAAGGAATTGACATTTAAAAAAACATTCATGTCCATATAAATAAATCCTTAAAAACCATTTTGAAAACATGGACATTAATGAGAATGATTTAGAATAATAAATATTTAAAATATTTAAAATGATGTTTTAGTAAAAGTTACCTTAAAAATAATCCCTTTGAAAACTCTTTTATGAAACATGTACAGGGATAATAAATATGTCTCAGTAGATACTTACATAAAAAAACCTCGGATAATAAAGAGATTGTGAAATTAACCCTTACCAATATGGTAACTTACAAAACATACACCCCATGGAAGAGGTATCATACAATGTATATGTAAATACACATAAATTAATGTGTGTCACACAAAGAATACAATTATGGGTAGTACATAAACCACACAAAAGGTAATAGTGGCAATATGGTACGAATCTCACGGGAATAAGGAGTGAGATGAAAACCCCTTACCTTGAACTTTCCTTTAGTCGAGGGTACATTTAACCTCATGTATGAAGATTATAGTATGTTATTAAGGTATACCAAAAATATATTAATATTTATGATATCATACATGATTCATTTATTACTTTATACTTCCCATTTAATAATAATTTACATGTTAAATTAACATTTCGGGTAATAATCGCTTTCTTTATCGTACATGTTTTAACTTGTTACTCTTGATTGTATCACTTAGATCAAGATTTAAGTACTTCCAGAATATAAAACATGATTTTTATATCACATATATTTAGAATATAAATATGTATAATAGATATATATATGAAATAAAAAAACACCGTTTATGGAGACGGTAGTCCGTACGTACGCATAAACTCTGTTTCTGTTTTCATATCGTATTGAACGGAACTAAGTGAATAAGATATATGTAAGTACATATATATGTATATATATATCCAGTAGAATTATTATGTCATATATTACATACTTATTAGTAATATATATATTTTTATAATTGTTGATGAATGGTGAACGTGGAAATGAATCTTATCGCGTCGTGGAGACGGTAATCCGAACGTACGCACGAGCGACAATATCATTTCCTTAAAGGTGTGGAATTGGATGTTATATTAATTTTAAATAGAAATTATCATTTTATTTTCATTATTTATATGCATATTAATCATCATTATATCAATCCAAATAACATAGTGTTGAATAATAAATTACACCATGACGTGGAGACGGTAAGCCGTACGTACGCACGCATGGTGACATTATCATTCATAAGATGGATAGGATGATGAATATAGTTGTTCCATATTTATAATAACATCATAGTATATATAAGATACTGGATTTTATATTTTATAATTTAAACAACAAAGAAAGAGTAAGTGGAAGAATACGAGAACTTGAAAGAGGGTGGGGAAATCATTACCTCTTCTTCAGGTTCTTCCTTTTAATTTGGTCAAAAGGGATCTTTAACTAGGCTTTCTGACCAAAGGAGGGCCTCTAGAATGAATTACAGGAAGTTGAGAGGATATTTGGGCAGGTGTTGGCCGAGCCAAATGGCTTAGATGGTATGAAATAGAGTGAAGGGGGAGTGCCCTTCTATAAGAGTGGTGAGGGGTACCTTAGGAAAAACTTAAAATATTATTTTATAATAAATTAATATTCGGTTTATAATGAATCAAAATTGATTTATTTTGAGGATAAGGTGAGTATGGGTCTAAATCAACTCAACTGATAGGTTTTAGACAGGTTTGGGTCACTTTATTAACCTTATCTTTTAGTTTTAAATCTTAGTTAATTAGTTTGACATTTACCATGTCTCTTTGTAATTTTATATTATATGGTTAATAAACTTACTATAAACTTCCAATAGACCCCCAAGTGGTCTATTAATGATACACCTATCATGATATAAGTCCTTTGGCCGAACCTTATATTTTTAGGAATTGAAAATCAATTAATAATATAATATTTGTTTTAAAAACTCTTTTATGTCAATTTTGACACTATTGGGTATTTTGTTTTTGATAAATTCATAATAGCATTATGACTTCGAAAAAAAATTCATATAACCAATCCTAATATTTAATATTAACCTAGAAAATTATTGTAATTCATAAAAAGTCTCAAATTACATTTATTTGGGTATTTATAATATCAATTATCTTAATCTTTCATGAATACGGTAATTACTGCATCATCATTGTGTCATAAAAAAATTAAATTATTTAATGTCTAAAAATTATAAATAAAATACCATTATGTAAGAAATATTTTTATATTTATAATTAATGTTTATAATCGAATTTATCTTATGTATAACCCTATATTAAAAATGTTTTGGTTATTAAACTTTGATTTTAACTCTTTTAACTCTTCTTTGAATTAAATAATAATAAATGTCCTAATCTAATACAAGTGGACCTAAATGATAATATTTTATTCCTAAGGTTGTTTTTGTCCGAGATACACTTTTCCAATAGAATTAGGACATGTTTTGGGGCAATATTAATATCATTTTTACCCTTAATTACCCTATTAACTTTTAACCGTGGTAAATAAAAGTAAAAATTTACTATTCACCAAAAAAATATTTTTATCTTATCGAACAACATTTTACTCCTTGACATTAACCGTGTCTCTAGGATTTTCTAAATTTCACTCATATAAGCGGTAATATTAAGTTTTATGTGAATTTTCAAATTCTCCTAGGAGATGGGTAAAAGACGGTGAAAAGTTCAATAAAAATTTTATATATCTAAAATTATTATAAACTGACTCCAATGAATTACATTGAACTTATATAGGTATTATGTAACTATTTTTACCTAAAATAAATTTAAATAAAATAAATAATTAATTAAATAAAATGTCGATTTTAACAAATAACTCAGTGTTTTTCACTATTTATCAAAAATTGAAAGTCTTCAGAAAAATATAAAAAATTCACCCTAAGTTAATTTTGATATTCTGAATCCAAAAATGGTGTCTATTTTACCAAATTAAAAACATAGAAGTTTCATTAATTAATTTAAAATTAATTTTCATTGTCAAAACAAATAGAGTGTTTTTAAGAAATAATAACTATCAAAAGATTGACACTTGTTTACGTATAATTTCAATGTGAAATTAATTCCAATTACCAAAATTGGATTAAAGGGTAAAAATATAATCTAATTATACTTCCAAAACATTAAAATGTATAATTAAACACTATGATTTATGTTGATTAAAAAAGTTGTTTTCAGTTGAAATATAGTATTTTTCACTATTCACCCAAATATGAAAGTTATCAGAAAAACACCAAAAATTTATTGAAACTGAATTCTTATATACCGATTCTAAAGAAGAAGTTTATTTTGTCAAATTAAATAAATAAAAGTTTCAAATATTTTATTTAAAAAGGCTTCTCCATTAAAAGGTGGTAAAATTTCATTATTTGAAAAATAATTCTTTTATCTGAAAAAAATGAATTTGTTCTTACATTATGTCTAAGAAACTCATAATATGGATTCTAGAATTATAAGGATTATATAATGTTCCAAATTCAGTTAAAACTATTCATAACTGTTTTTGAACGGCTGGTTTGGTATGTTGTGATGTGCTTGAACTCATTTTTGCGTGTAATACAAGTTATTGCATTACATTGAAGAAATAACATACTATGAAATATTGGGGTGTTACTTGTTAATGATGTTAAAATTTAATTTGAAAGGACAAGAGATGATAAAACTAATATGCATAAAGAAAGTGATGATGTTGAGGAGGAATTTGAAGACATTGACATGGTCAGATTTAAAGATTTGGATGAAGATGAAAATTGACATAGTTAAATGTTGGTTAAAATAATATATAATATATATCTATATATAATAGTTGTTTTCAATTTTTTTCTAACAATATTCATTTTGTGTTTCAGATGGATGAGTATTTGTATTATCTGTTGCAGGAAGCTGATTTACCTTTGGATGAGAAGGATGTTGGGTCATCTGAACCTCAGAATAAAACTAGTTCAGGGGGACTCAGAGGGGGTGTGTGGTCTTGCACATTTGTTGATTCCTGACCCGATCCCTATGTTTGGGCTTCGATCCACACATGTAGAGGTATGTTTACCTTTGTATTTTAGTTAGTTTTCAATAAATTGTTTATATACTAATTGTTAGATTATTTTTTCTTTTTTCATAGCTTTACATATATATCTACTGGACAGAGTAGCTCTATATTGCGCAATTATTTTTTTAAAGCATGGGTCTCATGGGATCTTATTAATGTTGATGTGTAGCACCGCATGTTCGATCATTGGTTGATGTGTAAATAAATAATATTTAATTTGAAATTAATTTAATTAATAACGTGATATTATAAATTATTTGTAGGGTTTATGGTATCCCATTGATGAGAGAATGTGTTGGGCTATCTAGAAGGTAAGGAAGGTGACTATGCGTCAATGTTGCAGTCAATTTTTGCACAATTTGAGAAGGAAATAAATCGAGAAAGCAGGAGTGAAAGAGTTTGATGAGCCATGTCGCACCCACCTAAATTATTACATTTCATATCTGGTTTGGGATGGATTATATTCACACTGGTTGGATAGTCATTTTTAGAGGAGATCATCGGTAGGCTGACAAAATTTTTGGAGATAGGAGGTGACACATCGAGCCGATAGTCATACATTCAGTATGCATAGGGAGTATATGGTATGTAATTTTTTTAAAATATTTTATATAACTTTAAATATAAAAGGTTTATTTTATATTCATATATGAAGTTGAAAAACCCAATATTTTGGATTTTGACGTTTATAGGAGGATGTATAGTGATCCAACCACTAGAGAGATTAGAGGTTCTCACCAGCATCATATTGTGGTCAGTATATTTTATTTTTGAGTTTAAAATTAAAATGAAAATAATATTTTAACTATTTTACATTTATATTGCAATTTAATAAGTCATATGATTCCATGACGTCTCATAAATAGACTAAGAGTCAGGTGGAGACCGATACTGAGACATGTGCCCATAGATTTTTTGATACAACATGGATGCAGGCGACATAGTATGCCTTCGAGAAAGGATGAGTTGTTGGTATCAGCTCTTGATTGACGCCTGTGGATTATTATGTCGTTGTTATGATGTCAACATCCAACTTGAGAGAAGCTCATAGAGATTCATCATTATCTACTTCACAGTATCAGGAGCATCTGCGAGCTCAGAGTGAGATAATAGAGATTATGCATAGGGAGCATGAGTAGATGCATCAATGGCAGCAGCAGCAGCATGAAGAGTTCCTACGACAGCAGTAGTAGTAAGAGATGCATCGATGGTGGCAACATTAAGAGCTAAAGTAGTTGGAGTACATGTGTTGTTTGAATCATGGTTTAGGGATGGAGTTCCCTCCACCATCTCCTCCAGATGACCCTCCCCCTCAGTGAACTATTTATTTTTTATGATCGAACATTTGAATGTAAATTATGTTTTTAATATTAACTATCTACATTTTTATATAGTGTGTTTTTTATATTTTTACGAATATTATATTTTTTATTTTTATTTTATTTTTTATTTTTTATTATTTTATTACTTTATTTAATTTTTTATTATTTTTATAATTTCATTAATTATTATTTTTAAAATTTTCTTTTTCTTTTTTTAAAATTTTATTAATTATTATTTTTGATTATTTTATTTTTATTATTTTATTATATTTTTCACAAATATTGTTGTTTTCATTATTTTATAATTTTTTAATATATTATTAATATTAACATTATTATTTAATTAAAATTAATAATAATAATATTATTATATTATCAATATTATTTTTATTATTATTATATGAATATTATTTTATTATTTTATCATTTAATTTATTTTACTAATATTAATATTATTATTTTATTAATATTAATATTATTTTATTTTTAATATTATTTTATTATTAATGTTAGTTTAGTATTATTATTATTTATTTCATTAAGCTATTTATGATGGGCCCGTCGCAAATAGTATTTTCAAATTTTGCGACGGGTCGACACAATAAGGTATTTAAAAACCATGATGAAGCTATTTGCAATGGATCCACATCTCATCATAAATATTTAATTTTTTTGACGTCATTTTCTACAACAGGTTATTTATGATGGGACCCCGTCGCAAAAGGGTATTTGTGATGGGATCCCGTTGCAAATGCCTCAATTTACTATAGTGGTCGGATATCTAATACATTAGTATCCAAGATATGGATCTGGTCTCTATAGAAGATATTTCTCACTTTAGGAAGTAGAATTATTGAGAAAGTTATCATAACAGTTCATCAACTAAAGGGAGATGCTAATCAATGGTGATCATTGATCCAGAACACTAAAGAGGTGAAGGACATAGAGAGTATGTAATGGAATACTATAAAGGAAATATTATTTATTAAATACTTTCCTCATGATAAACGATTTGATAAGAAAAGTAAATTTCAATATCTATGGGAAAAGAGAGGAGGAAAATGTTGTTGAATATAATGATAAATTTACAAGGTTGGAAACTCATGATATAGATTATGTATTTAATTCATGTAGTAAGATTGATCACTTCTTTATTGGGATAAAACTTATCATTTTAAGGGAATTTGTCTCGCAAAACTTTTCATTATACAAGGATATAGTATCAAGAACAATCAAGATAGATAAATAATTCTCCAAGTCTAATTTCTTCCTAGAAAATCAAGAAAATTAGTCGGAGGATGAGCACTCTACAAAAAAACTATGGAAAATGAGAATAAAGGATTGGTGGAATTTATAATTTTTAATAGTTTTAGAAATATACACCACAGAACATTCTTGAAGGAAAAGGGATGTTTCTTCAATTGTGTATAGAAAGTCCGTCAAGGTTCTGATTCCATGGGAAATAATGAAGTCGCTAATGTAAAATGATTGAAATTTAAGTTGATCGGGAATTATTCAAATGGATTCCCCAAGAGTTAAATTAATTTACCATATAAAAATAAAAAGGGTAAGGGAAAAGATTATGTTGTTATTATACAAGATGTTGAGGATTCTAAAGATGTAGTGCTGGGTATTTTGAATGTAACCTCAAATTTAGCTACTATTTTGTTTGATTTTGGATCATTATGATCTTTTACATCATCCATGTTTTCCATGAAAATTAAATATTTACCTAAAACATTAAGAAATGATTTTATTAATATAGAATCCTAGAGTAAATATTATTGCTACAAGGATATGTCAATCAGTCCCCATTATGATGCATAGACATAACCTATTTGAAAACACATCTATAATAACTATGGTTGAGTTTGATATAACACATGGTATGGACTGTATTTCAAAGTATAATATTAAAATTTATTTCCAATAAAATGATATTACAATTCAGGATAGAGGTGTGTAATCCCTTGTCTTTATAGGGGAGACTTCATCATCTGAATAATGTTCAGATCCAACTCTAGTATCTCTCCTTAATGAGATTCTGGTAGAAGAGGAGTATTCATAACCTATAGATGTTAAATGTAACCTTGTCATATAAGATATACCTATTGTTCTAGAATTAATTGACGTGTTTCCTAAATATTTTCCTAAAAATCTACTAAAGCGTGAATTTGAGTTTTCCATTGAACTCAACCCTCATACAAAGTTTCTATCTTAGACTCCCAACACAATTACCATAATGTAATTGGTATACTTTAAGAAACACATATAGTAATTGTGAGAGAAGAGATTTATATTCCCCTGTGTTTCACCTTAGGGAGCCCCTATCCTATTTTTGAAAAATAATGAGGGGTCTTTGATGTCATTCATCTATTAGAGGGAGATAAATTCCATTGATATAAAAAATAGGTTTCCTTTTACATGTATTGATGGATTATTTGATCAGTTTCAAGGAGATCAATATTTTTTCAAAAATTTATATTCTCTCAGGTTACCATATATAATGGGTGAGTAAGGATGACATACTTAATATGACATTTCATTCGAGGTATAAACATTCTGAATTCATAGTTATTTCATTCATATTGACTAATACACCATCTATTTTTAAAGATCTAATGAATAGAGTATTCAAGGATTATCTTGATAACATCATGGATTTATTCATTGATGATATCTTTACATATTCTAAAATCCATTAATAGTATGAGAATAATTTGATAATAATTCTTGAGACTCTCATAGAAAAATAATTATATAGGAAATTCAGAAAGTGTGAATTTTAGTTCCATGAATTTTCTTTTCTTTGTCATATTATCTCCAAGTATAGAAAATATATTGATACTTAAATGATAATTATAGTCAAAGAATGGCCTAAAATGAATATAATCGAGATACATAATTTCATTGGTGTAGCGTGTTACAATTAACGATTTGTTCTTTTTTTTCTAATTAGACAACTAATTAAGAAAGTTAAAATGTAAGGGGATTAAATTTACATGGTCAAGGGAATGTGAAGAAATTTGTAAAGATATAAATAAGATATTGTTAAATGAATTGGTATTTAATTTACCATAATAAAGGAAGGATTTTTTATATATATAGTGATTCATAAATTAAAGGACTATGTTTTATCCTTATGCAAAATGATAGATTGGTTTCTTTTGCATCAAGGAAATTTAAGATGCATGAACAGAACTATCTAAATCTTGATCTTTAGTTGGTAACTATAATATTTCCCTCAATGATATAGAGGAAATTTCACTATGGTGAAATATGCGACATATATACATATCAAAAAAGTTTTATGTGCATATTCTCTCATAAAGATCTCAACATTAGAAAAAGAATATGGTTAGAACTACTCAATATCAATGATTTCTCAATACACTGCCACTATGAGTAAGAAAATAAGGTGGATGATGCATTATGTATATGGGGATATTGAATTATATCTATCATTATAATTAATTAGGTTCCAATATTATGGGATTTAGTAAATATGGATATGGTAATTTTTAGGAAAATAGAAAAAAAAATCATTTTCTAAGAAATTTATAAAGCATCTTTACAAGAAAAATAATGTGAAGTCTCAACTGGATGATAAGGAATTACATGGGATGATCGAATTAGTGGATAATGGGAATTTTATATACTTCATATATTAAGATAAATTGTGGAATATTGGGAATAGGTTATGTATTCCATCATACTAGAGATGAAAAGTGAGATACTATATAAAGCACATAGTTCAAATTTCTCTATACACCCTAGTAGTATAAATATTTATTGGAATTTAAGAGAAAATTTCTTGTGGGATGTTATAGAGAAAAAGATTTTAGAATATGTATCTATATTTTTGGTGTGATAGTTAGTAAAGGTTGAAACACAACATCCTAAGGGAGTCATGAAACCTCTTCTTATACCAATGTAGAAGCGGGACATCATTATAATGGAATTTTTCATCAAACTTCGAAAGACACCTAGTAAGAATGATATAATTTGGTCCATTATTGATATCTTTACTAAGCCTACACATTTCCTAGTAGTAAGGGAAGATCCACCTATTGTACTATTCTATTATCTTTATATTAATGATGTTGTGAGACTTCATGGTGCAGCTCTATCAATCTTATCTGATTGTAACCCTTGGTTCACAATGAAATCTTGGAAGAGACTTCAAAAGAATGTCAACACTAAGATATATTTGAGCACCACCTATCATCCTCAAACTGATGGGATGTATAAAAGGACTACTTGTTCACTAGAATACATGATGATATCTTGTTCACTTGACTTTTCGGTTATGTGGTATCAGTATTTACCTTTGGTTAAATCTTCATATAGTAATAGTTTTCATTCAATTCACTAGATGGGATTGTATGAATGATTGTATTAGAAGAGATTTAATTATGAAATATATTGGGAATAATATAGAGAATGGAAGTTGTTAGTCCAAAAACAGTATAAGTAGAAAATTGAGAAACTATGGGCTACTCAAAATCATATCAAGGAAGCTCAAAGTATAAAAAAATTCTATGATGGTAATTGAAGGATATGAAATTTCAAGTGGGGGTCATACACTATTAAAGGTGTCTCCATGGAGAGGAGTTATAATATTCAATAAAAAGGGGAAGTTAATCCCAATTTATATTGGTCCTTTTGAAATATTAGAGAGAATTAGAATTATGGCTTATTGATTAGATATTCCACCCAACCTTTCTAAAGTACATAAAATCATCCATGTTTTATTATTGAGGAAGTATATATAAGATCTCTCAAGGGTACTCACCTATGATATAATAGAGTTGGAACTAGATATATCTTACAATGAATATATTATATGCATTCTTTACACTAGAGATCAAGTGTTTTAGAATCAGAAAACTCAGATGGTGAAGGTTCTTTGGAGAAATCACAAACTAAAAGAGGCAATTGGCAGATTAAAGAAGTTATGAAAGTATAATTACCCAAATTTTTTTAACAACTAAATTTTATCACAATTTCAAGGATAGAATTATATAATCAGTCAAAATTTAATGTCAATTAATCTTCAACAATAGGTAACCCATAACTATTTCTATGTGCATTCTATTTTATTTATAAAAATAACATTTATTCATGATTTTATTTAAAAGTTAAAATTATATATGTTAGAATTTTAATTTTATAAATTGAAAAATATTTTAAGAATCAGAACATTAAAATTTTATAACCATGATTTCTTGTGATTTTTCCAAAATAGCTTATTTTTTAGTGAATAATGAAAAATACGGATTTTTCTAATATAGTCGCTTTTATGTCATCTTTGTGAAACAACATTGAAATTAAAATTTTAAAACCTAATTATAAATGAAAAATATATATTTAAGAATTAATATAATTCATTTTAAACTATAATATTTAATTATAAATCATTAATTTTCATTTTTGAAATATGAGCTATGTTTTTATTCAAATTAAAACTATTTTGGTTATATTCTTGTAATAAATTATACACGTGATTTTTTTGTTGTGATTTTATTAAAAAGTAAAATTTACGATGAACTAATATAAAAATACATATATATTACATTGATTCTATTGTAAATTAATACATCTAACAATTATTTGTGTAACCAGTGGACTAAAAGATTTAGTTTCTTAGAGCCTAGCTACGTAAAAATATTATTTTACAACACTGTTTGAAATTTTCCCATAACATTTTTCTTTCAAAACATCCTATATAAATCTCATACGATATAATTATATTCATAACTTTGGTGATAGAAACATAATAACATAGTGAGCTCAAACGCTTATTAGAGGAAACTTATCTACTAGACATAACCATTATGACTTAAATATAATGAAAAATATTAGTAAGGGATAAATACCAGGTAAAAATGTCAAGGTATGATTATTTATAATCACTAAACCTAATTTATCATCATGGTTCATGGCATAGAAACAAATTACCTAAGTAAAGTCATCAAAAATAAGTATTGGAAATCATATAAGGAAAATAAACAAATGAAATCATAACATAAGAAAGTGGAATATATTTAGAACATTAAACATCATAAACATTTAGAATATATTAGAAATAAAGAATAACTTATGAAAAATAAGTGTAAAAAACGTAATAATACATAATAATATCTTATTATACAATTAATCACCTCTTGATTCCCTTAATAAAGTGGATTTGACACCCCCAACATGATTCCCACAGTTGAAGGAGAATTCTTTACTCAAATACCACAGTTATCTCAGGGGATATAATCCTTTAACCAATGAATTAGAGAGACATGTGGGACCCCACATACCATCATAAATAAATATAAACTACACTTAAAATCAAATCTTTCATATTATCACAAATAACCCTTGAAAAAGAAATGGGTTTCATAAATTTTCAAAATAGAATCACATAGAAAATATGATATCTTGATACCAAAAACACGATCACCCAAATGTATTATTTAAAAATATAACATATAGGGTTATTTATAAACCAATACCCTATTAGAGAAGAATAAATTTAAATTTAAAGACAAATATAAAGAAGGATTTTTCTTAAAAAAATATTTATTAATATCATCTTAAAAAGTAATGATTTTAAAGTCACATTCCAAAAAATAGTTTGTTGAAGTTTAAGAGAAAACCTATTAAAATATTAATTGAAGAAAAAATATAATAAATTTACCAAATTATAAAATAAAAAATATGTCAAAATGTGAAGTATAAGGGATGAATATAAGATCATGGTAAGGAGAAGCCTTTTCAATATTTTAAAATTCCTTTATTGAAAACCCATGTTGTTAAAGTGGTAATAAAACATTTTTTTTAATTTTATTCAGGGGAACGGAAGGATAATTAGAGATAAAAAGTTTAATTTCCAATAGGTAAATGATAATATTAGTGGGAATTAAAAATACGGATATGTAGGAAAAATCAATTAAAATATATGAGAGTTATTCTTAACAAAATTACATTTTTTATACAATAATAGTTTTGTAAAAGAAGAATACTTCAATAAGAAATATGATTTCCCTCTAAAATAAGATACAAATAAATTATAACATCCTCATATACAATAATAATTCAATCTTTAAATATCATAATCAATGTGTAGTGATTATGACTCAATAAAAATATTTGAGTCAAGAAAACCTCTTACCTTTATTCCCACTTATTTAAATGTGCTCTAAAATCCTATAAAAAACATAAATATATTAATAATATATTTGAAAACCTTATTAATATATATTACCCATTTATTTATTTCATTTATATTCATTTATTATGAATATATTATTTACTTATTATCTATTTTAAATATCAGGCGTGCGTAATCCTGGTCGTTTTGGAATAGTTTCATAATCATGGTGTTGTTATTTATTATTATCCAAAAGTCCATAATTCCTAGATAATATTGGATTGTGGAATTTATTTTTTTGGATATTTTATAATTGTATAGTTTCATCCTATTAGATTTTTATTTTTAATTCTTATAGATTAAATTCATGACAAGCATGTTTTCGTGAATTTTAGAAGATTAATAGTGGTATCTTAATTACTAAAATTAATGTTTATATTTAAAATATAAAAAAAAGAATTATTATTTACTTATTAATATCCAATATTAATTTTAAAATTTTATACTTGATATAAATTTACAGAAGTTTTCATTTTGGTGGTTAAACTGACCCACAAAGAATATGCACCAATCTATGTGTGAGTATAAAAATTGAATAGATTTTTTCTTACAATATATCTATAAAATAATTATAATCAAATTATTTATATGTTATTAAGGTGATTAATCAGAATTAGGATGATTTATACAAATAATTTAAATGAAAAAGAAGCTTTAACCTATAAGTAAACATCTTTCCCTCTTAGTATATTCATTTACGTGGTTAGTTTTACAGTGATCATTTATTCCTAATATTACTTATAGAATTAATAATTTATATTTATAAAATATAAATCTATAAATAAATAACATATATATTAAATAGAACCATTAATATAACCATTATTGAAAATATGGCGATTAAAAATGAAACATGTAATTCATTGAGACAGTTTTTCCATACATTCATATGAGCAACATTTTCGTTCTTTTACTGAATGATAGGGGAATTAATAATGGTTTTACTATAAATATGAAAACATTTTATTATATTAATTATAATTATGTCATTATATATAAATATAGTTAGAATAATTTGGATGAGGTTTAATTTTAATGATAGATAATGTAAGTAAAATGGTAAGTAATTCTTATATTGGAGATTCAGATCTTCTCTTGAAGTGTTCTTTAGAAGCAAGGTAATTGAGGAATTATTTCTTGGCTATAGATTATTTTTTTGGATATCTATAATTAAATTGGTTATACTTTTCATGCGAATTTAGAAATAGAGGTTTGTCTTGTAAAGGGTGTAAGGGAAATCCTTTTATAGGTGAAATGGAGGGACAAACCATTGGATAACAGTGTTGGGTAAGTGGTAAGAATGAAATTTTAGGGGGGTTAGGTGAGTTAGGAGGGTAAATATTAAATATAAATGTGTATATTAATTTTAAAACTAAAAAATTTATTTCATAAGTCCTAATTTTCAAATTATTTTATTAAAATTTCATCCACATTAGATTACACATTTTAACCTTTATTAATCTTGATTAAGATTTAACCATGGTAATTATTTCATCGATAAAAATTTATGATGACCCCTATTAATTTTTTTTTTTGATATGATGAGTCTGAATTCAAACTCCATTTAATTTATTTCAATTTATAAATATGAAAATTTTATATTTTAAATTTTAACATATAATGTATTGACAAATTATTTTTGTAGAAAAATGTCATTTTATTTATTAATTTTTATCAATATTATTTAAAATGTATTACTAATTATAAGAGTGATAATTCATCTGTATATTTGTTTAAAAATAATATTATAGTAATAATTTAAAATATATCCCTTTAATTTAATAAAAATACAAAATATTTAGTAAGATATAATTCTTTTAAAAATAATAGTTTTACCGCAGAATCTAATATTTACCTTGTAAATTTAATTTTATGCCAAAAAATAAAATTAAAAACATTTATTGATTTGATCATTCTAATAAAAATATAAAAATCATCTTATTAAATTCAATTTATAAAAGTGTTAAAAATTAATTTTAATAAAATCATGCATAACGTAAAAAACAATTTTAAGAAACATATATCTTCTGAGCATAAAATGACCTTTGTTTTATTACACCATTTTCTATAGTTTTTATAAAGTGATTACTTCTAGTAAAACATTAAAATTTAATGACTATAATATAATGGTAATATTTAATAATTTTATTAGGATAACATGATTTTTAATTTTAGTTTAGTGTTACGTGTAAGATATGGTACTCACATGGTGTTTAATTAAGGAAAAACAATTACTAAAATCATGGATCATTATATTATACCCCATTAAAATAATTTCATACTCAAAATTTAATTATAAGTAGTGAAACAAGTGAGGGTGTTTCTATCCCATCACATCATCCGGTTCCCATGTAGCCTTCTCAAAATTATGATTCTAACATAGTGCTTTAACTAGATGGGCGGTCTGGTTCCTCAGATTCTTGTCTCTTCGATACAAGATTTACACAAGTTATTCTTTATATAAAATTTCATTTTCCCATTGTAAATATTTTGAGCTTAGTTAATTTTATAGATATGGAATGTAATTTTTCAAAAGAGATACATGAAACACATCATATACTTGGTAGAGTTCATCATGCAGTAATAAGAAATATGCCACTTACATTACATGATCAAGGATCTCAATGGGACCAATATACCTAGGGATTAACTTCCCTTTATTCCAAAATATCAAAGCAATAATCTATATAGATATCCAACGGAATACCATATCTCAAAATTCAAACTCTATATTTTGTTTAATATTATATCCATATATCTTATATCAACTTTGTGAAACTTTTATATGTCGTTGAATGGTTTGAACATTCTCTGTGCCCTAGTTAAAGTTGATTTCATTGCCTCCATAATTAAAAAACATAAGGCTGCGGTTGTTTCCATTATTGAACACAAGCAGAACCCTGCCAAGATTCAGGATTTTATATGGAAGATCAAGATGCATGGCTCCTTGAAATATGATCCAACTAACAAACATATTTGGATTTTTTGGAATAAGAACACCTTTGTCAAGATGGGGCAGCTGGGGATCAAATTATCACTACTAAGGTGAGTAAAGATGACATCAGCTTCTTCATGACTTTTGTTTATGGGAGTTGTGATCCTCTTCAAAGGGCTAAGTTATGGAGTGATTTAAATGAATTTATCCCGTGCAACTTACCTTGGTTTGTTTGAGGGGACTTTAATATTTCTTATAATCTAGAGGAGAGGAAAGTATGAGGACCTTTTCATAGGACATCCGGTAGAGATTTTACACAGTTCATGGATGGGAAAGGTCTAAAGGACCTAGAATACTCAGGTGACTATTTTACCTAGTGTAACGACCAAAGGGGATCACATCATTCGTGGAGACATCTAGATAGGTGTTTGGACAACATGGAATCCATCTATAAGTTCTCTACCACTAAGGTGCATTATTTGGTCTGAGGAATCTCTAACCACTCCCCCCTTTTGGTTTCAATTTCGGATGGGCAGGATTATCGGGAGAGGTTTCATTTTCTCTAATAGTGGGTTTGCAAGCCAAGTTATCAGGAGATGGTTGGTGGTATTTGGAATACTCCAGGTCAAGGAAGCTTGTGTATTTCCATTTATAATAAACTGCGGCGTCTCAAGACTCATATTTAGTCGTGGGCGAAACATATCCCTTGGGTTGACAGTGATATTGATGGAGTCATGCAGGAGGTTGAAAGTCTCAAAGCGAGGTTATAAGAAGTGTGGGATGACCATATCTTTGAGAAACTATCTAACAGGAAGGAAATTCTTGTTGAAATTCTTCTGTCTTAGGAACACCAGGCTAGGGAAACTACAAGAATTAAATGGCATCGTGAGGGCGATAAAAACACTGTGTATTTTCATGCCTGTATCAAAGAGATAAAGAGACTTATCAAGCCTAACATTCTTTTGGAAGACAGATATTATACGGTTGATAGGGATGTTGTGGGATTTATGGCTCACTCCTATTTCAAGGAACTGTTGGTTGGTCCTAATGTTCGTATGCCCAATGGTTACTCAGGAAGGGACAATGGGTTTTTTGAGGTTATTTCTAACCGTTTCTCTAACCTGGAAAATGAGAGGTTGAGTTCAATTTCAGATGAAAAGGATATATACACAACCATTATGAACCTTCACCTGGATAGTTCCCCAGGCCCATATGGTGTTTTGGGCTCCTTCTATAGAGGCTCATGGGTGGTGGTGAAGGAGGATATCATTTCATCCATCAAGGACTTTTTCAGGGGAGGTAGTTTACCGCGGGTTTCTTGCACCGCCACTATGGTTCTTATTCCAAAAAATAGGATCCCATATTAAATCATGAAATACAAACCGGTGAGTATGTGTAACTTCCAATATAAATTCCTAGCAAGTGTCATTAATGCAAGGTTGTCTATTGATCTTTTGCGGTGGATTTCAATAGAGCAGCATGGATTTGTGAGGGGCCATTCTATCTAAGGTGATATTTCCCTTTCTCAAGATATGATATGGGATATTAAATTTAAAACATAGGGTTTAAATGTGTCTATCATGTTACATTTGAATAAATCCTATGATTTTCTGAAGTGGGGCTTCATCAATAAGGTGCTGGCTAATATAGGTTTTTCTCCCTGGAATATTAACCATCTTTTTAGATGTTTCATCTCTTCGTGGATGGCAGTCTCATTCATGGGTAAGACCTATGGTTTCTTCAAGTCCATTCATGGCCTTCTTCAAGGGGACCCATTGTCCCCTAGCATTTTCATCCTCACTCAGTAGGTCTTGAGCAAGATCATCTATAGGAGCATCAATAATGGAGCTATTTTGGCATATCGAAGGAGTATGAGGACTACACCCATTTCTCACCTCATGTTTTCTGATGATACTCTTGTGTTTATTAATGCTGGAATAAAGTCTATCTATGGGTTGAACAGGATTTTGGAGTAGTACTGCCACTAGAGTGGACAACTTATCAATAAAGAGAAAATATTAATATTCATCTCCAATAAATTCTCTTCAAGTCGGATTTCTGATATTCAAACCAATATTTCCATGAAAAGAGGATCTTTTCCCGTGCAATATCTTGGGGATTTTATTTCCCTCAGTAGACTTTGGATTCAGAACTTCGATTTCCTTATCAACAATATCGTGGATCGCATCCACAACTGGAAAAATAGGTACTTGTCATTAGGTGGTCGTATTTCTCTCATTAATAGTGTATTGTTGGATACTCCATTCCATGTTCTTTATACAGTTATGCCTATGAAATGTGTCATCAACATCATTGAAAAACTTTTGGCTGGGTTCATTTGGGATCCTCAGGAGAAAAGTAAAAGACATTAGGTATCTTGGAGAAGAGTGGCTAGACCTTCTAGGGAAGGTGGTATTAATGTTCGAAGTTTAGATGACACCCTCAGTAGCATGTAGGCTAAACTAGCTTGGGAAGTTGTGGATCAGAGTACGCTCTGGGGGGAAACAATACACCCTCTATATTGTCATCAGTCCTCGGTGGTGGGAAGGGGCTCTTTGATTTGGCCCAATCTGCCGCACCTCATTTCTGAACATATTGGTCACTCGCAATGGACTATAGGGACGGGTGAGATTTCCTTCTGGCACAACATCTGGGATGGGAATGTGCTTGGATTCCTAGGGTGTCCTTCTCCCACCATCACATTCAGGGAAGCAAGTGCACACCCAGATTACAATAAAGTTGTGTTGGACGAGGAGCAATAAGACCTTTTTAACCTCATTGTTTTATCGCTAGACCTGGATCGATGTGTTTTCTCTCCATCATCCTCAAGGGTCTTTTCAGCTCGAGATTTTCATCGCATGTAGGGCTCTTTGAAGGTTATAGATGATTGTAATGAAGTTCTATAGACCATGGTGGATCCTTAGAAATTTAATTTTCTTTTATGGAGGATTAGGAACCACACCATTCCTACGGATGAAAACATCAAACTATGTGGTGTCCCGCTTGTTTCTTAGTGCGCCTATTGTATAGTCTACAAAGAGAAAATAGTAGATCATCTATTTTTATCTAGGGATTGGGATAATGTAGTATGGAGTTTTTACGGGGACTTTATAGGGATTCACGATCCTAGTCTAGTGGATCTTCTATTCTTAGACAAATGGTTTCATGGGTCGAGAGATAGAGGACCAGAGAAGAGTGCACGTTCTTTGATTCTCCTTGGTGGGTGTTGGTCCATATGGAAATCCATGAATAAGCTTAGGTGATAGGGTATGCGGTCTACATATAATTCACTCATCATCGGGTCGAAAAATATTCTTATTGATCTGGCTCATCTCCTCACCAACTGGCAGGAAGCACCATCCTTCAGCTGGATGTTTTCCAATCCTCATGTTATTCAGCAAAGAGATAGAATTGTAGAGGTATCTAGATTATATGGATTACCCCTACCAGGGAACTTAAACTTAATACCAATAGGCCCTGCTCTATGGGAGTTCTACGCGGGGGTGGGGTTGTCTGGGATTCACGGAGATCAGTCCTCCTTGCCTTCTCCTCCCATTTAGGACATGGCTCCTCTCTTTAGTACGAATCCAAGTCCATGCTTACAGGAATTAATCTATGTCACCAGAAGGGATTAGACCTTACTGAAGTTGAAACGGATTCAAAAAAAATTTACGATGCTTTGAAGGATATTTTCTCTACTCCATGTTCCATTATCTATATTATCAGAAAGTGCAAAGGTATTCTCTCCAACAGTACCAATATCAGTCACACCTAGCATGAGGGCAACCAAGTGGTAGATCACCTTGCTTCTATGGAATTCCTTGGTCATGATCCGGTTTGTTTTCATGAAATCTCCACTTTGAAGCCCGAAGGGGTAAATTTGATTAAAGGGGATTCCCTCAGGTTTCATCATTTCAATCCTCCTTAGGCTTCTATGTTTCTATTTTTTGTTGTATGGTTTCTCTTTCTTAATAAAAAAAGTAAATTTAAGTGAAGATCTCAATATATCATCTAGAGTTTGTATGGTCCTCTCATTTTGACCATATATTTGAGGGTGATAAGTAGTAATGACTTAAGTCTATCTCAAATGAATTTTTAAGACAAATATAAAATATCAATGTAAACATTAGATCCTGATCAGAGAAAGTAGATAGTGGTACAACATGAATCCCCACCACTCCCCTTGTTTATGTCTTAGTAGTTTATTAAGAGAAAAATATTCTTTGATGGAAATAAAATACATTGACTTTCTAAGGTGGTCAAATACAACCCAAATGTCATTATAGACATTAAATTTCATGGTGATCCATAAAAATATCCTTGCAAATGTTTTCCAATTTTTATATTGGTATGACAAATGGGTTTAAAATACACTTAGACATTTTTTATTCAACATTAACTTTCAAAAATAACAAGAATCATGATATGTATTGTATGATCTCTCACTTCATGTTATCATACTATAAGTTTTTCTTTAGATCTCTATACATTTTCATGATGCCTAGGTGGATAAAGAAGGATGATATATGTGTGTCATTAAAAATTTCCTTCTTTAATTTTGGTTTTTATGGGACACATATTAGGGTTCTGAACCTTATAACTCTATCTTTATGAATGATGAACCACATAATATTAGATACATTTTTCTATAGATAAAAATTAACTTTCAATGATTATTTGATCTTCATGTGAATGGATGGTTGAGAAATAATTTTAGAAATATAGTATTTCTCTCATTCCAATATGATTTCAAGATTCATCCAATGGAAATGTAGGAGTAATGGATCTTTTTTATTTCTCATAATGGATAACATAGAATGATCCTTATTGTTCAGGGCATCAACCACCTCGTTTTCCTTCTCAGGGAGACAATTTATTAATCAATCATAAATTTTTATCAACTTTAACCATCTAATTTGGTGCATATTCAACTCTATTTATGTATATATATATATACCTTATGCTATTATGGTCACTATAAATATAACACTTATAATCCTAGATATGATGTCACTAAATTTTAAAAACAAAGACTTCTACTAAAAGCTATGAATCATGGTTATAGTAGTTTTACTCATGAATCATTAATTTATGTGATTCATAAGTGATTTCCATCTTGTTTTGAATAATAACACATTCCTAACCTTTCAAGAAAGCATCATTATATTTCACAAACCCATCTCCACTATAGGGCGGTGTAAGTACATGATCAATAACTAATCTCTTCTTAATCTCCCTAAATAATTCCTCACATTTTTCTTTAAAGAGGAACTTCACTCTCTTTTGTTTCAAATTGGTTGGTGGATTTAATAATAATGATAAGTTTCTCAAAAAACTTTTTAGTTTCTAGAAAATCTAAGAAAACTCTGAATAACAATAAAAAAGGTTGGTCTCATCCATTTTTCAATTACATATGTCTTTGATATGTCCATATATATTCCCTCATTGGTGATAACATGGCCTAAACAAGATACTTTTTGAAAAAAAAAATCACACTTTCTAAACCTGGTGAATAATTTCTCATTTCATAAGGTCCTTATAAAAATTATCAAATGCTCTTCAAGATATTTCATACTCTTATAATATTTAATAATGTTAATAATAAAAACTACCAAAATAATTCAAGGTAATATCTAAAGACTCCATTCATAAAATTCATAAAGATAACATAAGAATTTTTAATCCCAAACAGAATCACTAAAAATTCATAGTGTCCATACATTATGTGGAAAGATATCTTGGGTATATAATATTTCCCTACCCTCAATTGATAATATATGGTTCAAAGGTAAATCCTCAAGAAATATTGATATCCTCGTATTAGATCGAACATATCATCAATATGGGGTAGAGGATATTTTTTTCTTGATTGTGATCGTGTTAAATTCACAATAATCAATATAAATGAGCATCGACCCATCCTTATACTTTCAAAATCCTGATTGTTCCCCAAGGAGAAACACTCAGGCATATAAATCCCTTATCCATATTCTCTATATTGTTCTTTAATTATTACAACTCAAAAGGGTTCATTCTATAAGGACACATTGAGATAGGCACAAACCCACGTATGAACTCGATTAAAAACATAACCTCACACTATAGTGGAATACCATGTTGTTCATCTATAAATACATCAATATACTCCCATATAATAGGAATTTCATTAATTTGGAATTCATCCCTAATCATTTGAGCCAAGAGTCCCTAGTTTCTAGGTACAATAACCCATATTATATAATTTTTCTCTAAAAGGAGCTCATAATCATCCCTGTATAGATATTTGATCATAGGATGGATGGGAATATGAAATGAGATGTATTTATCCTGAAAATTGATGTGTAATCTATACTTAGATAGCCAACACATACCCAAAATTATGTCAGATTAAACATAGTAGAACAACTTGATTTAAAATAAATACCTTCCCAAAAATCTTAATCATAAATGAGCTATATATCATAGATTTTACCATCATAATGCTAGGGGTTTTCAAAAATCGATCATTATTCAAGTTTTAATGTGGTGAATCAATATTCTTAGAAAAATTGTGTGATATAAATAAATGTGATGAACTAAAATAATATATGGAATTTTTAGATATGGATTATAGAATGAGTGTAACTTTCTCCACTTCATTATAATGTTCCCTTATAAGTAGTGATACAATTCTCTCTTCCTTTCTCCCTTAGTATAGAAGGTTTCTAGGGCCTATGTTATTTAATAGATCTGGGTTTAAGAAAATCATTTATACCATAGAAAAACTCTTTGTACTTTTAAATTTGAAGTGAGGGTGACATAGTGGTTGGAGACTTATTCTCCTCTATTTCATTATCGACCTCTTAACATTACTTCAATAGTGTTGTGAAATATGGTATACCCTACCACACATAAAACACCCTCTTATACCTTTTTAAAAATTACCTGGGTGCTTCCTATAACATTTTTTACATATAAGAAGTTGGAATTTCTTTCCCCCTTGTGGACTATCATCAGCGTATCTATGAAACTTTACCTTTATTTTCTTATTTTCAATAAAATGGAAGTCCACAGTCTCTATCTCTAACTTTAGCATAGATAGAACAATATCTTTGTAGCTTCTAAAGTCTCTAATAGCTATTTCCCTTAAAATTCTTGGTATTAAGATTCCAATGAAATTATTAATCTTTCTTTTGGGGTTAGAGATATATCCTGAGGCATACCTCATGGTCCTTGTGAAGTTTTCTTCGTAAGTTCCAATGGACTCATTCTCCTTTTATTTCAGCTATAGGATTTCTCTCTCTATCTTTATATAAATAATTCAAGGAAAGTGTCTGATGAAGAATTCTTTCTCCAACTCCCCCATTCCATAAAGTCTAATTCATCCTTTTTTGTTTCATTCTTAATGAGTTCCTACCATTTGTCACCCTATCTAAATAGAAGATAGATAAAAAAATCATATTCTCATGCTCTTAGCACTGGAGAATGTAAAATATAATTTCCATCATATTGATCCATTTCCTAGCAATAAGTGGATAAGACGAGCTACTATAGGAGGTTTGTTGTTATTACATGAAATTCCTAATAATAAGATGATCCTTCCTTGGTGTGTTTGGGAGATCAATGTTATTATCATTATTATTCATAGTGTGAGAAATATGGATTAGAATTGTTATAATTTTTTGTATACCATCTCCCATATAATTTGGTAGTTCATTCAAAAAATCACTGCATTGTCCATCACACACATTCTTATCTCGTTTATTCCTTTTTCTAACCATTACTTAAAATAAAATAATTTTTAGGGACATAAGTTAGTAAATGTATCAAGGGGAGACTATGAGGTTAGATTTAACAATTCATAAGTGATGTGTAAACCCAAACTTATGAATACCTAGGGTTCGATTTATGTTACACATGGTAATTTTCTCATTTTTTCTATAATCAAAACATATTCAAATCCCTATCCATGGTTGATAAAGATAATATAAATTAACCAAAACATATCCTATGAGAGTGTCAAATAAGTTGTATAGTCTTATTAACACTCAATGTGAACTAGAGTGAATATTGGGTTAATACCCAACCAACCTTTTGGGGTGATTACCACAAGGTGTATCTATAATGAAACCACACCCACTTGACTGTATCAAGAGAGGGATGTTATTTCCAATAAAACCCACATAATCTCTATTTTACCAAAATATAAAGATGTAATCTAATAATCAGACTTGTTCTCAAGGTTATCAGTAAAGTTCTCTAAACTAATCCCCAAAATTATGAAACCCTCCTTTGATACTGACTATGGTGACCCAATCCAAATATACATAAATAAAACATTGATTCCATGGTTAAATTAATACATCTCACAAATAATCACATAATTTAAGGTCTTTAATGTTTATTTTCTTAGAGACTAGTTGGATAAACATCTTATTTTACAACACTTGCTGACATTTATCCATAATTATGGTCCTATAGAACCTCTTCTAGAAATATCATATGATATAATTATAGGTACCAATACATTTCATACATAAATACTATATCTTATTTGATGAATATTCCACACATAACATCATTATCCATATGATAATTGTAAAGGTTTATTGTATTTGGATACTAGATACATAATCCTATTATTTTATGAAATATCTTAAATATTTCCCACATTAAATGCTTCTTAGGTATACCTTAAAACCTTTCTTCTTAAATTGGGGAAGGAAAAATATAATAAAGGGTGAGATATGATTCTCAATAAGGGTAAAAATAGAATATATCAATCAATGATCTTACTTAAGAATAAGATAATCATAATCATATGAGGTCATGATAATAATTTACAAAGGATTTTTGACTGAAGAGATAAATAAATTCAGATTTCCTTAAAAACATTATTTTTATCTCTTAAATACTTAAAGAAAGTAAAATGAAAGGAAAATATTTAATCTTCGAAATTAACCATAGGATAATAAATTTCGTCAAATTAATTAGAGATAGGTCATAAAATTTCACCACTAAAAACTTAATTATAAATAGTCTCGATAAACAATGTGATTGTGACATAAATCACTCAATACTTTGGTAATATCTATATCAATGTATCCTGAAATTGATAACCTTAGATGGTTATTTAAATCCAAATAATTTTCATGAATACATCATAAAATAAATTCATGTGAATTATATATACGACACAAAGGATAAATGTGTTGAATATGGTATAAGTCTCATAGAAATAAAAGTGAGATGAGAAAACCTTACCTCAAGATCGACTTTCTTTAAAATCACTTTAACCTCCTATATAATAAATTTAATTTTTTATAATTATATAAAAAAATTATTTGCATAATTAAAATACTATATATGATCCACTTATGACATTTTAACACACATTTATTAATAATTCCTTGTTAAAATCATTGTTCATATGTGTCATTTTTTATTAGATTTTGTGTTCGGTAATTCAAGTCCTTGTACTTTATCATGGTTCCATAATATACAAAATATTAATCTAAAGAAAAATATCATATATATATATATCCATTATATATATATATAGATCTATCCTTAAAAGTTAGTTATAGAAAAATAAATTACACTCTTTATGGAGATAATAGGCCTTATGTAGACATAAACGTTGTTTTCAATTTTCTATGAATGAAAAAAATAAAGATAAATAATAATTGAACTTTAAATAATAATTATTATATTATATATATCATAAATATTTATAAATTATATCCTTATTACTATCCATGTAAAACATAAATAAAAAAAAATCAAATCGCTTCATGGAGGTGGTATTCCACACATACGCACGAGCGTCATTATCTTTTTTGAATTAATTGGAATGTAATAAGGTAGATATGATATTATAATTATAGATAAATAATTATTTCATAAATAACATGTTTAAAATTTTAACCCATCATAATAACCATCCAAGTAAAGTGATTACAAAAAAATGAATTGCATCGCTACGTGGAGATGATATGTCGTATATACGTATAAGTTGTGTTTTCGCTTTCTGTAGGACAAGAAAAAGGTGGATAGTGATTTTTACATCATTATAAAAACAATTAATTACATTTAATATAGTTAATTATGTATTTTATAATGGATACTATGTATTTATAGGAGTTATAAGAAGAAATTCAATTGAAAATGCCTGGTTAAGAGTTATACCTATTCGTTTAAAAACACTTTTAGATTACACCTTAAGCCTTGAAGGGAATGACTTCTAGAAAGTACAAAATATTTGGATATGGTGAAGGAATATATAAAGGAATTATTTTATGGATTTTATGTTCTATAAGGCTCATTAAGTTTGAGGAAGATATGAGAATAGGATCACTTTTGTAAGTGAGGGGAGGGACACTGTTGGAATTACTAAAAGTATTAAATTAATATATATTTTTTATATTCATATGAATCAAAATTGATATATTTCAAAGTTAGGATGATAATAAGTTTAAAAAAACTTATCTAATGAAATTTAGACAATTTTATGATATGTTTAAACCGTTATATTTTAGTTTTAACCCATGTTAATCATTTTAAGATTATCATGAAATCAAAGTCTTCTAATATTTAATCCCAAAAATAAACATATTTTTAAATTGAGAATAATTATAATTCATATGTAATTAATTTGATTATATATAATTAAATAATAATTTTTCTTAAGATCAAACTAAACTAATAATTTTATTTTTAATTTTAAAGAAAAGAAATTTTTACAAAAATAGCCTTTTCACGATTCACTGAAAAATAAATATTTTTAGAAAATTACAAAAAGTTCAACATTAGATAATTTTTATATAATTATGAAAAAAACTCATTTTTTAAAATAAAATTTATAAAAGTGGTAGAAACTAATTATCATTTCCATTTACAAAATGCAATAAAAATATTTTGAAGCATAAAATGACTTCGCTAAAAATTGAGTGTTTATTTCATAATAATTAGTAAATATATTTTTATTGAGTAGGAATATTGTGTATATATTTCAAAATGTAGTTATTAATTTTCATACCTTCCAGTTTTATGGTAAGGATAAATTTAAATAATAATATTTTTATAATACGCCTCTATTTTCTTAAATCTCAGTGTTGCTTGTCAAGAAATATATCAAGATTATTATTCTTTTAAACCAAATTTACTGGGTGTTATAATCTACACCATTAAATAAATTTCACCTTCACATTTTTAACTTGATATTGTTAATCAAGATTTTTAAATTTGAAAATAAATTTGTTGAAAACCCACATTATAAAAAATGTTAATAAAAATTCTTGTTAAAAAGAGGGAAATGGAAACATGAAGGTCATCTAGAATAACACCTAAATAGGTTTTCAAGTAGTATAAATTAGTGGGAAGTGAAAATATAAAAATATAATTAAAAAAAAGTAAAAATAATGATGGGGAGTGACAGAGAACATGATCATGAGAAATTTAAAGATCAAAATATCGTAAACTCGAGTTGTGAAAAGACCATAAATTCATCAAAAATTATCATAATAGGATAACATTTTTGTTTCAAGGTTATTTTTCATAAAGTTGAAGAATTAATTTAGTGTCAATATTGAGAATATGATAAAATTTAATTACTTGATTTCATTCTATTTTATAGGAACAATTTTATCCTGTGGTTGTTCTTTTGTGAATTTCCACTTCATCTCTAATTCTAAGATGAATTTTTCATGCCTAAAGAACTAAAATTATCATTTAGTGGATCATAATATCTATAAAAGAATGAAAAATAATTCCTTATTTATGTAAATATTTTACAAAACAAAAATTAATAGCATAATTTATCAAATATAATACAAAAAATCTATTAAACTTCAACAATAACCCCTAAAGTTAAACTCAATCTGTTCCATAAATAGTTAGCCTTAAGACTCCTCCAAAAATTTTATGAAAAAATTGAAAATATAAAATTATAAAATATTTTATCAAATGTTTTTTTCTATGATCAAGTATAGAATTAATCCCCAGAAAACATAAAGTAACTCCCAATGTCACATACCAAACATGTGAATATCTTGATCATATATTCTCTTAAATATATTAATAACATGAATTAGCATAAAAACTCAATGAAAATATATGTGTTTTAAAAAATTAACACAATCCTTATTAATGAAGTAAAATGATGGACTTTTGAGTATATTCCATATATCTAAAAATACAATAAATGTCATCAAATATGACCTAAATCACTTTTTCATCAATTCACTAACCAATTTGAAGGTCACCAATAACATCCCATTTACCTTATCAATGTCAATCATTATTTTATCTCAACTAAATATTACTATATCAATATTGGGAATAAATTAAGGGTTATCCTTTCCTAAATCTTATGTTTTACAAAAATATATCTGTACTACTAAATCACTTTTCTATTTCACCAGTTTCATTCAATACATTCTTATAAATCCTTAAATAAAAAATATTTTAGAAAAATCCTTAGATGTTTCATGTTTTTTTTAACGAAAATACAATAAATAAAAATATTTTTACAATATAATTCTCAAATATCAATACATAAACACTTCAATAATTTTACTTTAATTATTGGAAAAACCCATGTTCTTAATTGGTCTAGGATTTAACCATTAAAAGATGACATTGACTCAGATAATGCTATGGTTACCCATATTTAAGACAAAAAACTATAAATGTGTCCCTATGATGAAATTTATTTTTTCTATTTAACTTATCATTTTTCTTAGTAATTATTTTCTCTATCACCTTATTTTCCACACATAAAAAATTTTCCTATTTTTTTTATACATACTCCTTAGCGTATCATTCCAAATTTCTAACATGAGGGAAATTAAGCCTTCTTTCCTCCATGGTCTCCACCACCCAAGCTCTTAGTAAACACCATTGTTCTTTTATTTTGAGATTCTAATAGTTATTTAAGGTATAATATGTTAATATTATATTATTATAAATTATTATCAATAATAAACAAATATTTTCCTTTAATTATCATTCTATTTGGATTCTTAGAATCACCACATTCTGCATTACATTTAGTGTTTCCATGGTTACTCATAGTTCTAACCATTGACTAAAACCAAAATTCATGGTGTGAGAAACAATAATCATAATAATGAAAAATAATTTATTAGATGTCTAAATCATGGGACCATATTTTCAATATATGACCCCTTAGGATTAACCTAGGACATCCATGATCACCATCTATTTAAATCCCTCAGAGAGTCTCTAAAATAAAATGTTAATTAACCTAATCATATCCCCCAAGAGTATTAAATCATGTGCTTATTAAGGGTACACTCTCCATTCACTAGAATGATTTTCATGATATAATCGACCGACTCTTTTCATCTTTATTACCCATAGATTCACCTATGCTAAAATTAAATCCATTTGTAGTATCTAGATAGGGATGTATTTTTAGGAAAACCACATAATATCTTACTTACCAAAACTTTAGGATAATAAATTATACCTAGACTTATCACCAAGTCTTTGTAAAAAGATATTTAATCCTAATATCCAATGATTTACTAAAACATTCTCCAATACCAATTATAGTAACCCATACTTTTCATAAATAAATATTTAATACCTAACATTTTGAACCAAACCAAAGCCATAAAGGTTTACTATATTAGGATAATAGATACATAATACTGTTATTTTTTTAATTATCTTCAATGTTTCCCTCATATAATTATTCTTAAGTATTACCTATATAAAACCTTTTTTCTTAACTTGGGGAAGGAAAAACCTAAGAAAGGGTTAGCTCAGATTCTCAGTAAGGTAAAATATAAGATATATCAGTCAATGATCATACATAAGGGAAAGATATGCATAAGGGTATAATATCATGATCATATAATTCAAATTTCATACCCAATATTTCATATATCTTAAACATGAGTCATAGAATAAAACATTATCATAATAATAGGCAATATCCCCAAGAGTGAGGAATCATCAATAATCAGTTATGATACTTGAGAAAATAACATTGACATATAAATGAAACAATAACATAATCTTATAAAATTGTTAACTTGTATACATATAAACAAGAGAACTCATTTTATTAAGGACATGAAATTCTACCCTCATATAAACATATGTACATGAAACCAAGTCCATGCATAATACTATGAACACGAATACTATGTCCATGTATAATCTTATTAACATGAAAATCAGGTCCACATATAAAATTTTGAACATGAAATCAAGTTCATTTATAACATATTTATCTCATTAGTTATTCATCTTTACCCATTGCATTGTATGGCTATATATTTCTGGGCCCACCCATCATGTAATCATAATCCATTTATATGTGTTCCACAAGATCATAAACCATTCATCATATATCCTAACCTATGGAAAGGAAAAAACTTTCATAATAATCTCATCATAATAATCATAAATCATGTATTTAAAGAATAAGAATAGAATAATTTTATCATATCTCCAGTAAAGCGAATGTGATGTAAAAGAATTTCATCTTAAATGAAAATTAATTTAAAATATCATTGGGAATATTTCTCGTGGAAAATACTCTTTTCAAATTGAAATAAATTCTTTAAAATATAAAAAATTAAAAAAATTAGTGAAAAACCTTTCTTTAAAAATAGATAAGGAAAATGTTAAATAAGGGTTAAATCATTGAGTGATCATGATGGTAGGAAATTCTATTCATGTCGTGTGTATTATAACAAATATTTCATTCACATTTTTGGTAAAAAGTAAAAAGTGAATCATTCAGGAAAAGAAAATAAAATACATATGATTTTTTTTATAAAAATTAAAACATAGATAAAAATGAATTTAAACATTCTGAGGATAATATTAAAACATTATTCACAACATTTTAATGAAAGTATGGACATGGAAGAAAAATAATTTTTGACTGAAGAGAGAAATGAAGTCATATTTTCATAAAAGTATTATTTTATTCTATTGAATAAATAAATAGAATAAAACTAAAGGAAGAAAATTTAATATATATAGAAAAATAAGAGATTAAAATTCGTTTTATTCTTGAGATATAGGTTATAAAATTTATCATCATAAACTTAATCATAAACCATCCTGATAAATAATAAGAGCGTGACCTAAATCCCTTACTACTTTGATAATATTTGTATCAAAATAACATATAAGATATAAAATTAGATGGATTTTTAAATCCCCATAATTTTCATGAAATAATATTAAAATAAAATCATCTAAATTATATATACTACACTAAGGAAAAAATTATTTAATATGGACTAAGTCTCATAGAAATAAAAGTGAGATGAGAAATTGATATCGTAAGTTTGAATTTCATTGAAAGTGGTCTAGCATCCAATATAATAAATTGAAATTTGGTATAACTATATAAAATAATAATTTAAAAACTTATAATTTTATATATGATCCACTTATAACATTTCAACACACATTTATTAATAAATCCTTGTAAAAATCATTTTTTCTAGGTGTTAACTGTTAAATTTTTCATGATAATTTTGATAAAATAATTCAAATTATTATACTTTGATCAAGGTTCCAATATCTATAGAATTATAATTATGATATAAATATAATACATATTCATTATATATATATATATTTATTTATTTATTTATTTATTCATCCATAATATTTAGATATATAGAAATGAATTATAACATTTATGGAGATGGAAGGTCATTCGTATGCATGAATGTTGTTTTCACTTTTGAATGGATGGAAAAAAAAGAAATGTAAATAATAATTCACCTTTAAAAATCATATTTATATCATATATTTCCTATATATTCATTAAATTTATCCTTATTACAATCCATGTAAAGAATAAATGAAAATTGAATCACATATCTTCGTGGAGGTGGTAGTCCACACGTACACATGAGAAACATTATCATTTTCAAACAGAGTTTAAAGTAAGAAGATGGATATGATATTATAATTAAAAATTAAATATTATATCATAAATAACATATATAAATTTAAAACCCTCAAAATAACCATCCATGTAAGGTGGTGATGGAAAAGATAAATTATACCGCTATGTGGAGACGGTAAGTCGTACATACACACGAGTGGGGTTTTCTCTTCCTGTATGAAAAAAATAAGTTGGATAATGGTTTGTACATCACCATAATAGAAATTAAGTATATTTTATATACTTAATTAATTATTTTATAGTGGATAACATAGATTTATAATAGGTATACAAATAAATTAAAATTAAAATGCTTTGTTAAGAGTTATACCTATTTATTGAGAAACCTTTTTTGGCATACACCTTAACCCTTGATGGGGTGGTATTTTGGAAAGACCATAATTTCTATGATATGGTGAATAAACCTAGGAAAGTATTATTTCTGGTATTTCATGAGAAATAAATCTCAAAATGTGTTAGGAATAGAGGATAAGTGGTTCCCTTTTATAAATGAGGGGAGGGGCACTCTTTGAATTACACAAAGAATTAAATTAATATAAATTAATTTTTGTAATCAACTTACTGAAAATTGAAATATTTAGTAGTTAGTATAAGTATAAATCCTATAATCTGATAAAATTTATATAGGTTTATGTGATTTTTTAAACCTTATCTTTTAGTTTTAACCTCGCGGTAATCCTTTTGATAATTACCATAAAATGAAAGTTTTGTTTTATTTATGGGTCAAGAATCATACCATAAAAGAAAATGTGGAACATAAATGAAAATGGTTGACATTTTAGACTATATAATATTCAATTGTCTAAATATAAGAGTTTTATGACTTTTAAAACATTTAATAAAATATATTTTATTATAAAATATCGGGGATTCCATTTTTGGAAATACATTAAATATTATATTATAATATGTTTCTAACAAATTTAAAATCGCTCTAAAATGAAATTTATTATAATATAAAGAATATATGGTCTTAATATAATAATATATTTAAAATATGATAAATTTATGTATCATTTTAGAAATTTTCTTTTGGATTAACACATTAGTTAACCAATTTCAACCATAACTACGGTAATGACTTTTTCAATATTAAAGGGTTATAATTTTACTTATATAGTTACCATTCATTAATACATGTAAAATATATGAAATTTTGACCATTTTTTATCTTAATTTTTATGGTTTAATATTTTCATGTTTTTTAAATAATTTAATAAAATATTATTTAACATAACATACTATTAATGAAATTTTAAGGACTATTCAGATAATTTGACTTTGAAAACAACATTAAATAAATATAGTTAGAATATAAACCTCTTAAAAATATATAATATGTTATAATTATCTTAAAATTTATTGGTATACTTTAAATCACTTAATAAATATTACTTTCAAAAAAATTTAAATTATTTACTTGATTTTTCTACTACTTGCACAAGCTGTGAGTCTGTTTTTCCTTTGTATTTAGGGTAATTATTTCATCAGAAAATAACTAATAAATTTAAAAGATAAAAAAATATTTTTAAAATGAAAATTAATTACATAACATAAGTGCAAAAAACTGAATTTCTATGTATTTTATTGAATAATTTAACTTTCTTTGATAGGTTGCATTACACACAGCGCCAAGTTTTAACGAACCGTGACAAACTATTAATATTGTTATTTAAATAAGACCATTATTACTTAGAAATTAATATTATTGGAATAAATAGTAATAAACAAATTTCAAATATTAATTATAATTTTTTAATATAAAGAAATCATAATGATTAAAAATACATGATTTTCAGTAAAGTCTTTATATGTTTTGATATTAATATTTTCTCGAAAGAAAAGTTTTTTATTTATTTTTGTAAACAAAATTAAATTAAATTGTAAAATGTTTAGAAAATTAATTTGATAAAATAAAATTAATTGTATAAATCATCATGTCAATATTTTAATAGGGTGATTTTTCAGGATTTTTTTAAAAAGATTATTTTTTTGATGAATAATGAAACTACTGGTTTTTATTAAAACCCGCCTTTTCGTTTAATTAATTTATAAGTTTCCTTTTTATTTTAAAATGGGTTTAAAAGTATCATTATATGTTTATGTACCATTTAATTCAAATTTTTTTCATTGTAATCTTTTAAAATTGAATTTTTATATAAAAACTTTTAAAACTTTTGAGCTTTTTCTCTTTGGAAAATTGTTATCTCATCAAGTTTAAAGGTTAAAATTTAAATTAAAGTTATCAAATTATTTGAATGTAATTTTTTAAAAATGGATTCCATATTGTGAATTTGAATAATTTATATTATCTAATCATGTTAAATTAATCTTTGACCATAATGAATAGTAAAAATAGTAAAAATTATTTACTTTGATAAAGGTAAAAAATGGGTTTACCAAGTGTTAAAATAAAATTATATGGGTTAAAAATGACCACAAACTTGTATAATTCCTATTCAATGGAAAAATTAGGACCTTATAATGTTCAATTCACAATAAGGGTCCATTTTTAAGCCTTTTGGCATGTAAAAAACTTGGATACATATTTTTATTTTCAAAACATTACACATTTTCTGCTCACCTCACATATAAAAGGCCACCCCTTATCATCTCCTATTCACACTTCCAAAATCATTTGGTTATACCAATAACTTCTCAAGAAACATAATTAATTCCCCCATTCCATCTTATAATCCTTACTTTAGTCATTAATTCATCTTAAGAAGTGTTTTGGTTAAAACCAAAAGATATTTTCCATAGAAGAGGTAACACCCCTAACCGAGCATTTTATTTTATTTATTCCTCAACCTCATTAAATTATCATTAAAACATTATGATATAATAACTTCAGTATATTACATATACTGAGATATTTTTATGTTAAGGGAGTTATCTAAATCTATCTCTTCTTCTATCAAATAGGATACAAAATCATCATTTGTGTGTATGATAGACTACCGCCTCACAAACCAATTTTATTCATTTTCCATAACCACCTATCACGGATGGATATAAATATGGATTAAATTTTTTTAAATGAAAATTATGATATTATTATAATTATGTAACTTTTATTATACCACATATAACTTCATACTTCTCATTCTTTTGGAATACGATAACATCACACGTGTGTATGGTGGACTATTGCTTGAAGAAGCGATGTGATTCATTCACACTTTACATAGAAGGTGATAAGGAAGGGTTTTTTGGTTGAAGTAGATTACTCAAGAGGGGGGTGAATTTAGTATCTATAAAAATATCTATTAAAATTGGTTCTTTTGAATGTTTCCCCAAATTAAAAAAATATAATCAAAGTCAACTTGTAGTGAATTTATAAAAGTCCTATATGTTCAGTTAATTTCTCAGAATATTGATTAGTTCTCAACTATACTAATCTAGATAATAATACAACTTTTTAAACTGACCTTCTAGTTCAAAATAGTTATAAACACTTGATAAACTAACTATCAAAGTTCAATTTAGTTTTATGTAAAATTTAATAAACACAGATTAAAACTAAAAGGCAAAGTCATAGAAGATATAAACAAGAGGTTTAGACTCAAGATGATACTTAATCCTCTCCACTTGGTGATCACCTTCCACCAAGAAGTTTAATTTAATAAACAGTTTGATTCACACCCTAGATTGGGGTTCACAATAGCCCAAAAGGCTGTCTAGGTCACACTTGACCTCTACCACAGTTATTAATGGGGAAAACAACAAACATGTCACACTTGACCTCTTCCAATGTTCATGTGGGATACAAAGGATAAAATGAGAGAGTTTGAGGATATCAAGTATCCTTCAGTTATGCACAGGAGTTAGTGTGTGTATTAAAAATAGATATACACACTGCTCAAAAATTTAAATAAATAAACACAACAGAGATAAAGATGTAGAGAAGGGTTTAGAAGGATATTTGTGTTATGTAGTGAAGATCTGGACTCCTTTAATATAGGGGAAATGATGTTTGAGTCCTCTTATGGAAGTTGGATTCAAAACAAAGTATCACAACCTCTATGCTTTAGCTTCTAGATATGTGAAAAGTTCAGCTCCTTTGTTCCAAATATGTTAAGATTAGACCAGTAGGTTTAGCTTGTCTTATCGATCTCCTTATAAGTATCAGTGACTCATTGGCATTGGTTTTTCATCATCAGTCTGTTAGCATCAGTGACTCTTTGTATCAGTGAGTCGTTTGTGTTATCAGTCTGTCAGGGCATCAGTGAGTCATCATCAGTGACTCATTTTGAACTATAGATATGCCACTCATTGGTAACTCATTCATCGTTGAGTGGTCCATCAGTGACTCATTCATTGGTGAGTCATTCATCAATGACTCGTTCATCGGTGACTCATTCATCGTTGAGACATCCATCAGTGACTCGTTCATCATTGAGTCTTCTATTGGTGACTCTCTCGAACTATCGGTGTGATCGATCATCGGTGACTTGTCTATTAGTGTGTCATTTGTTCTATCAATGAGTCATCCATCACTGTCTTCTTCGATTTGTGAATTCTTTTATTGGTGAGTTCTTTGATCAGTGAGTCATCCATAGATGAGTCGTTTAAACTATTGGTGGCAGGGACTCTGAAAAACTTATAACGTGTATGTCTTACACAAAATGCTACCAGAATATGTAAAATTGATAAATACATCTAAATATACACTTGTAAATATATTGAAATATAAATATACATGATTTATTGACTTATTGAACTGTATTATACTATATGACATAATTTATTCACTTATAAATATTCATTGACAAGATTAACGTAAGTTATAACTTAATATATGAATGAATAGGATTTGTATATTGGCATGATTTGTGATTATGAAAACAAATAGTTCAAAAAGGGTCCAACAATATCCCCCTTTTTATAATTAAAAAACATGGCATAAATGAGTCATATAAAGTGTTAGCGAATAAAAAATTACTTGACTTAGCATACCAGTAGTGAATGTGAATTGTCAATATACCATAAGGTCCTTCATTATAATAATCCCCATCAATTATTGTATCAAAGTAAATATATATATATAATTTTACTTTATATTAGATCATTTTCATGCTCCCTCTTTATATTAGAGCATTTAGAGTAATTTTTATCAGAGTTGAGATATATAAATAAGTTTTGTTGAGTGCATGAAATTTTTCTTATGCCAAAGTTACTCTCCCTTCGAGTAATAATTTATGCCATTTAGATATTTCTCCCCCTTTTTGGATTACAAAAAAATGGCAAAAGAGTAAAGAATAAAAAAATAACATAAATAAAATTGGAAACACGGTAAAGGAAAAATTTATATTCATTAAGGTTCAAAAAGTAAAATCATCAAAAGAAAAGTACAAAGTACAATGCCCTATCAAATAAACAATCCACAGTTAAGAATTTGGATTTTGAGATTCTTTACCTTTATCTGAAGGGTAAATATGAGGTTTAGAAGGTATGGGTGTGGCTTTAGGTTGGGCTGGTCGAATAACAACACCAGGAAAGGAAACACATGTACGAACATTTGCTACAAGGTTGGGTCTTCTCTCTGATAGAACAAGACTCTAAGGTTTCTCTATAATCACTGGCCTGATCTGAGATAATGCATGAGACACTTTCATATGAGTATAAGGAAGATAACCAGATGGTATGTAATTAGCTGCTGGGACCACTATGTCTTCAGCTTGCACATGCAGATATTTCTTCAGAAGCTTGATGAAATCATTAATGATTTCACCCCTATATTTCATAGCCTTCTCAAAATCATCCTTATTCTCTATGAATTTATCCAGGAGAGGATTAAATTCCTTCAACTGACCCACTTACCTATTTAAATCATCTTTCATTGGAAGTATCTTGATATTTTCATCCAAATACTTAAAGTTATTGATCAAATCATGATTGGTATAAATCTTGAACAAATACTTATCCACTTTCTCTCTAATCTCATTATGAGTAGTAGATGATTCATTAGTGCACTGTATTACCATATTGTAAACAAGATCAGTGTTTCTGTGAACCTTAGAAATATTTTCCTTATCATAATCACTTTGAGGACTCTTGAGCTCTTCTCTCATCACAGCCCTGAGAGACTATACATCAACAGAAGCACCCCTAGTACCTTCAGAACTAGAGATAGTAGAGATCAGCTTTCCCAGTTACTCCTTTAATTTATTCAAATATACCCTCAGTATATATGTAAATAAGTTCTAAATAACCTCCATCACACCACTAAAAGAGGTCTTGGAATCATGGGTCATAGAGTTTAACTCATTACTCATCCTCTTTACTTCTTCTATCAGCATTGTATTGTTTCTAATGATTGGATTGGCTGTAGTAATGAGATTTTTCTGAATCTCCTGAATCAATATCCTTTAAATTCTAGCAGAATCGGCTTTTGAAATTCTCATGGAAGTATAATATTCACTTATGGCTCCAACAGATTCTCTCAATAACTCACATATATTAGCTTTGAATTTCTATAAATCAACCTTAGTGACATAGTCACTAGGAACTAGCTGTACATCTGGCTCATCTGCAAGAGGTACTATTGGTGAAGTAGAAGCATTTAGTTCTACTTCATCTGGTTCTTGAGGAATAGGAAGAGGAGGAGCAACCATCTCCTCATCAGATTTATATTCCAAACCAAACAGAATGTAACATAGATCTCTATTCCACTCATGAGTAAAGGTCAAGTCACATGAATCCACTATATCAATCAAAACTATTATTCCCTGAGTCTCAAGTACAATATCAACTTCATATTCTTATTTCTCTTTATATCCTCCATCCAAAATAGTATTTCTAGGAACTAGTACCAACTGAACTTGAGCTTGTTCTTTCACTCCATCTACTTCATCTATTCCAGGTATTTCCTCAACTTGGGGTATAGGTGCAACCTGGTCCTCAAATTCTTATTCTTGTCCTCCAGACATAATTTTGTTAATCTACTCAATGATTCCTTGATCATCATTAGGGAGGTAAGATATGTACTCATCTCTAGCATCTTTAGCAGCATGAGCAACAACATCCAGTTCAACAGGATCATCATCCTTCTCTGACTATCAGCCCCATCATCAGCTGTATGAATAGATTCCTCACTTGACCTGCCTACAACTTGTTGTCCTGCATTTAATGAGTCACTGAAATGGTAACCATTATCTTTCCCATCATCGTCATCATCATCATCACCATCATCACCATTATCAGACTTAATTACATAACCTTCCACTCCTAATACTTCTTTCTCTTACTCTTCTTCATCCCCTAATAAATAATATCGATAGGTTAACTCCAAAGGTAGATTGGCTGGTCCATAATACATATCTGTTTGACTCTTAACAATATCAGGGTCACTCCTTTCATCTATAGAATCCCCTTATTCCATTTCCATCTCAAACTCAATCTATTATTCATCAGAATAAATATATTCTTCACCCGGTTTAAGTCCTGGATAAGCTTGATCCTTTGGTTTGGTAGGATGTTCAATAGGATTGTAATCCTCATATAATTTTTCCTCATCTCCTACCCAACATTTCTTCCATGGGTTCTATAATATCTTTATCATTTTTCAAATTTCCTTTTGTAGGTAGAAGCCACTACAAGCAGTGACTGCCTCATATCCATCGTATATAAAACCCAGCTTCCTCATAATTACTGAAATCATTATAGGATAGTACAAAAAAGTTACATTTATAGAGGGTTTTATCATGTCAGAACTGTGTACCATCAGGTACCTACATAGGTTCACCTTCACACCATTTTTCAACAGATAAATCAAGAAGACATCCTAATATTTCAAAACTAAAATGTCTCACTTCATTGGGAAGATTTGATGTTGAATAAAGTGATTTTGTTTATCCATCCAACTCAATGGCAGTAGCTCTTCTCGACTCTTCATTCCTAGTCAACTATTTCAAAGCATCCTCATATGAAAATAAGCCTAAGGTTGCAGTAATGTTATCCTGGTAATTAGAATAAATGCCCTCATGTGGCATTTCCAAACATTCAGACTATTCTTTCGAAGAAAATGAAATCTCTTTTCCCTTCACTAGTGTCTTCATTCGTGCTTCCTCATCTCCTTATAGAGATATCTTCATGTTAAGATATAATTCATGTACCGTCTAAGGATAAAACTACCTCTCATTATTTGAAAACCAATTGATCCAACCTTGAGACTCTAGCACTCTCAGTAAGAGCGAATTTCTTGAAAAAAGCCATTTAGCAGACACTTTCTTCTCAATGGTTAAAATATAAATTCCAAATCTTGGATTCCTAGAGCCTATAGTACCACTAGATTCACCCTTCTAATTCTTAGATGGTGGTGAATCCATGTTTCCTTCCATCATGCGCTTCATTCTTTCCATTTTGAAGGTTTAGGTTCTAAGGGATTCGAAAGGTCATTTGTAGAGAGGTAGAGTGTTGAAAGGTATAAGGTTCAAAGTTAATGAGGGAGGTGAAAGGTAGAAGTGTGGATTAAATTTATTTTATCATTTAGGGATTGTAATTTGTAAAAACATAAAATTGAATAACGGTAAAGAGAAAAAAAATTATGTCATTTCATTTAAAACAAACATATTTAAAAAATGGTCCTTATAGGCATCGGTTCCATACGATCGGTATTACACAATCGGCTTCAAGTGATCGTCTTCGTCTAATCGATTTCATACAATCAGTTTCACATGAATGGTCTCACATGATTATTTTCACTGATCAGTTTGACAGATCGGTTTCACCTGATCAGTTTGACAGATCAGTTTCACAGAAAAACAGGATTTTCCAAAGGGGAAAAAGGTTGAATAGATTTTAGAAATTTATCATTCCTATTTCATGTCTGATGTATTTTATTCTCTCAGATTTTAAGGTTTTGGTGAATATGTCAGAAAGTTGATGCTCAGTTCCAATAAACTCAAGAGTTATATCACCTTTTTGATAGTGATCTCTCAAAAAGTGATGTCTTACATCAATATGTTTTGTTCTATAATGAAAAATTGGATTTTTAGAAATGTTAATGGCACTTTTATTGTCACAATTTATGGGGATATTTCTGAATTGAAATCCATATTCTAATAAAGTGTGTTCATCCACAAAATTTGTTAACAGAAACTACCAACAGTAATATACTCTGCTTCAGCAGTTAATAATTCCACTAAATTTTGCTTCTTACTAAACCATGATATTAGAGACTTTCCCAAAAAGTGACATGTTCCAGAGGTAAGTAAGATTATAATTTCTTCTAGCCTGGCTACTGGTAAAAAATTACTTAACATTTCATACCAAGATCTTGGAGCTTGTTTCAAACCATATAAAGTTTTAAATAATTTGAAAACTTTATTTGGAAAATGTGGATTTTTAAAACATGGGGTTTGTTCAAAAAAACCATCCTCATTTATATAACCACTTAATAATTCACTTTTGACAACCATTTGATAATTTTTGAAATCCAAGTGTTCTGCATAGGCAAGTAAGATTCTAATTGCTTCTAGCCTGGCTACTGGTAAAAAAATTTCTTCATAATAAATTCCTTCTTCTTGATTATATCCTTGTTCAACCAATCGAGATTTTTTTTTCTTATTATATTTATATCTCCATCCACTTTATTCCTAAACACTCATTTAGTTCCTCTGGTTAAGGTATCTTTTGTTCTATCAACAAGATTCCAGACTTTATTTCTCTCAAAATTATTAAGCTCTTCTTTCATAGTCATCACCCAAAATTCATCATTGATTGCATCATTGATATTTTTTAGTACAAGTTGTGACAATAATTATTCATTTTAAACCTAATTTTTCAAAGAAGGTATATTTTGTGTTCCTCTATCTGAATCTCCAACAATATCATCTAAGTGATGGTTTTTAAGGGTCCTAGTTTGTCTAGTAAAAGTAGAGCTAGTTATTTTAGGTTCATCGTTTTTTTATTGTTCATTATGTATATATTCTAGAGAATTTCCAAAACTGAAAGTTTTTACAGATTACTTTACAATATGATTTGAGTGTCTTTCCTTAATGTTCAGATTTAACATATCCTCTTCAAGGTTCCATAGTTAGGTCTTAGGTTCATATGGATCTGTTTCATCAAACATGAAATGCACAGATTCTTCCACACATTTAGTTTTCTTATTAAATACTCTATAATCTTTTCTTGATTTATAATATCTAAGTAATATCCCTTCATCACTTTTGGAGGAAAATTTATCTAGATTATCCTTAGTGTTAAGAATATAAACTTTACATCCAAACACTCTAAAATAATTTACCTTGGGTTTCCTATTATTCCAAAACTCATAAGTAGTTTTCTTAAGAATGGGTCTAATTAAGACTTTGTTTATTATAAAACAAGTTGTATTAATAGCATTAACCCAAAAATAAATCAATAGGTTATATTAATTGAGCATAGTTCAGGCTATCTCTTGTATGGTTTTATTTATTCTTTGTACTAAACCATTCTGTTGAGGTGTCCTAGGGGAAGATAAGTTATGACTATAGATATTTTATAAGAAAAAGGATTCAAAGTATTTATTTTCAAACTCATGTCCATGTTCAATTCTTAGATATTTAATTTTAAGTCCAAAAATATTTTCTACAGTCCTATCATACTTGGTAAAATAAGAGTAATCTTCAATTTTGTGAGCTAAGAAAAAGTTCCAAGTATACCTAGAAAAGTAATCTATAATAACTTAAACATAGTTATTCCCATTGAGACTTGAAACTCTAGATAATCTAAACAATTACATGTGAACCAACTCGAGAGGTTGAGAAGTTGTAACTTATTTCTTTGGTTTGAAATAGATTTTATGTTGCTTTCCTTTTTGACAAGGATTGCACACTTTATTTTCTGGAAACTCTAATTTGGGTAGGTATTTAACTAAACCTTTTCTGGTTAACATTTTAAAGGAGTGTATATAAAAATGTCCTAGTCTTCCATTTTAGATCCAAGACTCTTTGTGAAAGTGTGGCATCCCGTCTTTTTAATACATAACTTTTCATTACATTTTACATACAGAGGATCTTTAAAGTCTAGTGTCTTGGAAATAAGGAACAATAAAACTTGAATACAATATAAAAAATTCTTCTAAACCACTTGTAAGGATTCATCATAATATCATCCTAAGTAAAATTACTTCTTTTCATATCCTGGAGACATACATCAAAGGAAAAGGGTGAGCAGAAGGCCCAGTAAGGGTAAACAAGGGAATCAATGTACTTGTGATATCAATAAGAACTTGAATAACAACATAAATATATGAGAAATGGAAGTATAGAAATATCATAATGAAAATAACTTGAAACATAACTTGAATATTTGGATACAAAATTTCATTTAGACATTCATGAACATATCACCAAGGTCCATCCCCAAGGTGTCATAAAAATTACCAAGGTTATTCACCAAGGTATCGTGAAACTTTTCATCTCTAGAGATTAAATATTTACCCAATGAATTGGAGTTATATCAGGGTGCACCCTTAATATGTCTTTACTTACACGTGATCCACATATATCATAATCAAACATTTCATAAATAACCCATAGAGAATAAAATGAATGGGTTTCATTTCAAAATCACGATGTTTTAAAAGATCTTAAAAATAAGATCATTATATCATTTATAACCCATGGAAAGGGAGTGACGGTTATATGTATATCAATTCCAGAAAAAAATATCTCATATTTATATATTTATGAACACCCATATAAATTAAATAGGTCTGGGTATTCAAATAAATAAACAAGTGTATTTCCTAAGAGAAAGAGATAGAAATTTTGAGACGAAATTTCTACAGCCTAACAGCTATATAACATGGTTTTGGAAAACATTGAAAAGAGAGGGTACAAGGGTCACCCACTCAAAAATGATTCATAATACAGTATGGTTACTGAATAAGATCGTGGTATGGATATTTTAATGACATACCACATGAAAAGTAAACATGAAAGAAAATAGAAGATGCGATTTCTTTTACAAGAAATTCGGCAGCCTAATGACGTCACATAAAAATTCAGAAAACATATTGATGAGAGAAGAAAGGGTCTCTCAACAATTAGACATGAAATGGACAGAAATTATAACATATAATAACATACCCTCAACATAAAGTGATGGAAAATATAAGACACAACATAAAGGAATTCATGACTTAAAAGAGGAGGGTGAAAGAATCCTTTACCTTGAAGAGTATCTTCGAAAGATTGAAGGTTGGGACCTTGGGAGGCTTAATGGAACCTTGGGTGGACTCCTTGGGAGGTAAGGAGACCATAACTTTGTTGAGGAGGATTTGGAAATGAAAATAATGAGGTAAAGTCTTGGTATTTATAGGAGAAGTGAGGGGACAAGTTATGAATGGCCAAGCGACACCTCATCAGTGGTATTGGAAAAACCATGGGCTTTCCCATGGTATTTTCCCATGGTATTGGCCACATAGGGAACCTCATACCTTATATTACTATTCATAAGTCTACCAGAATGATTACATTATTATTACATCCTTAATGATGTCATTAAACACTCGAAACTAAAAACTGTATTTTCACTATTCACCGAAGATTCATTTTTTTCAGAAAAATCCCCAAAAATCACCTTAACCTAATATCAATGCTCTGAATTCAAAAATGAACTACATTTTATAAAAATAATTTTCTAAATATTTTTAATTAAAAAATACTATTCACCCGAAAAAAACTAATATTTGACTAATAATTTCTGAAACGGTTATTTACCTATTTTATTGAATCACATTACCTAATCAAGGTGCCTAAATTATATTAATACTTTCTTTAAGTGAGATTACTAATACATTTGGTCACATTACTAATCCTAAGCGTAAAATCACTACATATAATTTACTATTCACAAAAAAATTAAGTTGATCTTATTAGATTCTAAATTTCTTACTGAACACATTTCCAGAAGACCATTTTTTGAAAATAATTACCCATTATTAATTATTTAAGGTTTACATAAATATTTTAAAATATCCCCTTTTTTCAAAATCCATCAGTATACATCCTATATTTATTCAAACATCTAAAAAACACAAACTTCACCATAGGAATGAATCAACATTTTATTTATCTAAAAGGATTACACAAAGTAGCTACAGTCTAGTTACATAGCCCCTTATAATCCCAGCATAGGATCTAAGTGTAAGGTGGGCTAAGGTGAGAGAATCTGAGGGTGGCTAGGCCAACATTGCCCGAGTAGTGATTTCTACAAGCTTTAACTTCTCCTGAAGGCAATTCTGCTCAAGCTTCACACAATGACGTTCGGCTTGGGTTTGGTCCAGAGCAAAGCCCGGTGGTGCTAACTCCTTCCCAAGTTTCGTCAGATGGGCTTCGATCAGCCTGAGACTACTAGATGAGGCCATCGAATCTTCTTTCTATATTAATTAACCAAGATCACTTGTATTTAGATACAACAATTGCAATATTTAGTTTTTAATGGTCATATTGACCAATGGTCATAAAACAGTTGAAACCCAACTGTATCATTTTAATTATACTCACATTATTAAGTAAGTAATATAGTTTTTTTGAGTATAAACTAAAACAACACACAAAAAAAAGGAAACAAAAATTCATTCAAAATTTCATGTCGTTACATTCTTCCCCCCTTAAGAAATTTCATCCCCAAAATTTTAACTCGTATCCTCAAAAAAGAAAAGGTGTGGGTACTCTTGCCTCATAGACTCCTCTGGTTACCACATGGCTTCTTCCTATTTGTGGTTTCTCCACAAAACCTTAACAAGGTGGGTAGTCTTGTTGTGTAGAACCATGTCTCTACGATCCAAGATCTCCATCGGTTGCTCCGCATAAGAGAGGTCATGTTCCAGTTGTACCACCTCTGGGTTTAGTACATGTGAAGGGTCAGGTATGTAGTTCCTCAAGAGGGATATGTGGAAGACATCATGAACTTGTGCTAAATTTGGAGGAAGTGCAAGTTGATAGGCCACTGCTCCCCCGCGATCAAGGATTTCATAGGGGCCAATGTACCTAGGGCTGAGCTTCTCTTTCCTCCCAAACCTCATGAATCTCTTCCAAGGTGAAATTCGAAGAAAGACCTTGTCACCGACATCAAACTCCATGTCCCTTCAATGGTTGTCGGCATAGCTATTTTTCCAACACTGAACAGCCTTAATGTGGTGTTGGATGGGAAGGACTTTTTCTGTCATCTCTTGCACAAGATCAGGCCCAAGATGATTTCTCTCACCAACTTCATCCCAATAAGTAGGAGTTCTACATCGCTTCCCATATAGAGCTTCATAGGGTTCAATTTGAATGCTTGAGTGGAAGTTGTTGTTGTAAGAGAACTCAACTAAAGGGAGATGTTGGTCCCATCCACCCTTAAATTCCATTTAGCATGTTATCAGCATGTCCTTAGGTGTTTGAATAGTCCTTTCAGATTCGCTATCAGTTTGGGGGTGATAGGTTGTACTGAAATTCAATTCAGTGCTTCGAGCTTGTTGAAGACTTCTCCAGAATTTTGATGTGAACCTTGGATCATGGTCAGATACGATAGAAAGTGGAACTCCATGCAGCCTTAACACTTCCTTCACGTAAATCTTGGAAAGTTGATCAAGACATAAATCTTCCCAAATAGAGATAAAAAGGGTAGTCTTGGTGAGACAGTCCACAATAACCCATATCGCATTATTTCCTTTGAAATTTCTTGGAAGACCAGTGACGAAGTCCATAGTGATATTGTCCCACTTCCATGATGGTATGGGTAGTGGTTGCAATACCCCTTTAGGAAGATGTCGCTCTGCCTTCACTTGCTGATATACTAGGCACCTTGAAGTGTAGTTAATAATCTCCCTTTTCATATCATCCCACCAATAATGATCACGAAGGTCCCTATACATTTTTGTGCATCCAGGATGTATAGAGAAAGTAGAGCTATGAGCTTCATCCATCAGCTCCTTATTTATTTCCAGAATAGATTGAACACGTAGTCTTGTATGAAATCTCAGTACACCTTCTTGATCAATATCGAACACAGGAAACTTTCCATCCTTTACAGCCTCAAACTTCTCTTATAACAAAGGATCTTTTTTCTGAGCCTTCTTGATCTTCTCTAGTAATGACGGTTGAGAAATCATTTGGGTTAGGGTTGATGATGTCCCTTTACTTATAATTCCCATGTCTATATTTAATAGGTCATTGATCAAAGGATCTTTTTGAATCCTCATAATGGAAAGAAAAACTGGGTATTTCCTGCTTAATGCATCAGCAACTTTGTTTTCTATTCCAGGGTGATAATGAATTGAACAATCATAGTCTTTAAGAAGTTCCAACCATCTCCTTTGACTCATGTTCAATTCATTTTGTGTGAAAATATACTTCAAACTTCGATGATCTATGTATATATCACATTTCACCCCATAAAGATAGTGCCTCCATATCTTCAGAGAAAAAATGACTGTAGCCAGCTCCAGATCATACGTAGGATAATTCTCCTCATGAATCTTCAACTGTAGAGATTCATAAGCAATGACCTTGTCATTTTTCATGAGGACGCACCCAAGCCCTTTTAGAGATGCATCACTAAAAATAACGAATCCTTCTCCACTTGAGGGCATAGTTAACACAGGTGCAGTAACCAATCTATTCTTTAGCTCTTGGAAACTTTCCTCACACTTTTTTTTTCAGATGAACTTGACCCCTTTTTGAGTTAACTTAGTTAATGGATTAGAAATTCATGAAAAGTATTTCAAAAACATCCTATAATATCCTGCTAATCCAAGAAAACTACGAATCTCTGTTATTGTTGTAGGTTGAGGCCACTCCTCTACAACTTTTGTCTTTGCAGGGTCAACTGTGATTCCTTCATTGGTTACAATGTGCCCTAAGAAAGTGACTTGTTGTAACCAGAAATCACATTTACGGAAATTTCCAAAAATCCTCTCCTTCCAGAGAGTTTTCAAAATAACCCTTAGATGATCTTCATGCTCCTCATGACTTTTGGAATATATCAGAATATCATCCATAAAAACTGCCACAAAGTTATCAAGGTAGTCCTTAAAGACTATATTCATCAAGTCTATAAAAATAGCAGGTGCATTAGTCAGTCCGAAGGGCATAAAAACAAACTCATAATACCCATATCTTGATCAGAAGGCAGTTTTTGGAATATTTTATTTCTTCACACTCAATTGATGATAACCAGATCGAAGATCAATCTTAGAGAATAATTGAGCCCCACAAAGTTGGTCAAATAAGTAATCAATTATTGGAAGAGGGTATTTTTTCTTCATTGTGATCCCATTCAGTTATCTATAATCAATGCATAGCCGCATCAATCCATCCTTCTTCTTCATAAAGAGAACAGGTGCTCCCCAAGGAGACACACTTTCTCGGATAAACCCCTTCTCCAAAAGATCTTGGGGTTGTTTCTTTAATTCCTCCATCTCCAAATTTTCCATCCTATATGGGGTCTTTGATATTGGATGAGATCCAGGTATGAGTTCGATGGAGAACTCTACCTCTCTTTCTGGGGGAGGTCCAGGAAACTCCACCGGAAACACATCATTGTATTTATGGATGATGGGGACATTTTCTATCATCAAACTCTCATCTCCTTATTCTTCTTTACTGATCAACGCTATAAAGAAAGATATATGGGGTTCTTTTAGACAAAGATGAGGTTGAGAAATCTCTCCTTGGAAGATAACTGTATGTTTTCCATTCAAGACTATTGATATTTCCTTGCTTCGGCAATTGATCTTAGCATTATACTTTGAGAGCCAGTCCATCCCTAGTATAATGTCGAATTCCAGAATGGGAATGACTACTATATTTTCGAAAAGATTGTGCTCACTAAATTAAATACTAGAGTTTCTAAACACTAACGATGCTTGGATAGTCCCACCCGGAGTCTTGAATGACAACTCTACTTTTAGCAATTCGGGGTTTGATTCTAAATTCCTTGAAAACATGGAGGAAATAAAGGAATGTGTAGAACTAGAATCAAAAAAAGTACTTTCTAGCTATGAGAGGACAACCAGAGTACCCTCTACCACATTATTTGGAGCATCGACTTTAGCTATCGCGATAGAAAAAGAACAGCCTTGATCCCTTGGCCTTTTTTGAGGCTGATGGTGGTTCCCCTCCACTACCCTCGGATTTGGACAATGATTGGAAAATTTCCCAGGTTGTCCACCCTTGAAGCACTAGACATCAGGTAGGTCATGCACCATCTTCCCCTTATCGTTTGTGTTTGGAAGTTGAGGTTTCACATCACCATGATAGTTCCTTGCAATGTGGCCATCTCTGCCACACTTATAGCACTTCCCACTCCCGAGCAGTCAGTTCCCCAAATTCTTCTTCCCACATTTATTACATGTAGGAAGTTGCACTTTTTTCCTTCTCTTACCTGATCAAAAGTTCTCCCTAAGCTGGGATCCATCGATCTCTTCTTGTCATTGTATTTATGAGACCACTGCATCTCACCAAACTCTAGATCGACTTTCATCACACTCCGCATGATCTCCTCATAGCTATCATAATATCGGTTGGCTAGATTCTTCCATAGATGAGGTCTCAGTCCACCGAAGAATCTATCAACCTTACCATTTGGATCCATTACAAAGCTAGAGGTATATCATGAAAGCCTTGTGAAGTTCAACTTGTAGCTTCCCACAGATTCATTCTCCTTCTGCTTCAGATCAAGAAACTCCTTCTCCATTCTTGTTCTCATGGAACGAGGGAAATACTTACTGAAAAAGATCCCTCTGAACTCTTCCCACTCTATAGCTTCAACTTCAACTCTTTGCCTCGTGTTTTTGATCAATTCCCACCACTGATCATCTTCTCCCTCTAAGCGACAGACAGCCAGGGTGACCATCTCTTGCTCTGAACAATGTAGCACAGAAAAGATCTTCTCTATAGAGCTGATCCATTTCTCAGAAATCAATGGGTCAGTCCATCCACTGAAGGTTGGTTGTCGTTGGCCTATAAAGGACTCAATAGAATTTTGTTCCCTTCATGGTGAGATCATTCTCTCAGCTTGATTCAAGTTATTACTCATAACTTGAGTCAGATGGTTCATCATTTGCATGAATGTTTCCATTCCGGCTTCAATCGGAGGGTCTTCAGTGCATGGTCCATTGCAGACACCATTTGCACGGTTCCTCCTATTGGATTCCATTTTCTAAAAGGATAAAATCTTAGTGAGAAATTTGATTCATTTACAAATATTTTAACTATAAAGTATTCAACGTCTTAAAACATCATGCTTAAACAATTATATTTCTCTATAATTATTTCATAATGATTCATAAAAAGCTTGTGATTAACCAAACATATCCCCCGGGAGTGTCGTAACCAAAATTGAAGCAAGGCCCGTTTTTGTGCACCGATTCCCGTTCAAGTTTTGCTCAAAGCGGTGTTTTCAGGTTTTACCCCTATGTACATCTGTGCTAGAGCCGCCTCTACCTGCTCATATCTAGATAGGGATGTATTCGTTTGATAACCCACTTACTCAATACTCACCAAAATACCAGGAAGTTTTCCCTATATTTAAACTTTTCTATAGGGTTATTCGTAAAGTTTTCAAAGCCTAATTTCCCTAAATAACTAAACTATCCTTTGATACCAATTGTGGCATCCCGCCTTTTTAATACATACCTTTTCATTACATTTTACATACAGAGGATCTTTAAAGTCTAGTGTCTTGGAAATCAGGAACAATAAAACTTGAATACAATATAGAACATTCTTCTAAACCACTTGTAAGGCTTCATCATAAGATCATCTTAAGTACAATTACTGCCTTTCATATCTTGGAGACATACATCAAAGGAAAAGGGTGAGTAGAAGGCCCAGTAAGGGTAAACAAGGGAATCAATGTACTCGTGATATCAATAAGAACTTGAATAACAACATAAAGATATGAGAAATGTAAGTATAGGCATATCATAATGAAAATAACTTGAAACATAACTTGAATATGTGGCTACAACATTTCATTTAGACATTTATGAACATATCACCAAGGTCCATCCACAAAGGTTTTATAAAATTTACCAAGGTTATTCACCAAGGTATCGTGAAACTTTTCATCTCTAGAGATTAAATCTTTACCCAATGCATTGGAGCGTTATCAGGGTGCACCCTTAATATGTCTTTACTTACATGTGATCCACATAGATCATAATCAAATATTTTATAAATAACCCATAAAGAATAAAAGGAATGGGTTTCATTTCAAAATTGTGACGTTTAAAAAGCTCTTAAAAATAAGATCGTTATATAATTTATAACCCATGGAAAGGGAGTGAGGGTTATATGTATGTCAATTCCAGAATCAAATGTCTCATCATTATATATTTATAAACACCCATATAAATGAAATAGGTTGGGGTATTCACATAAATAAACAAGGGGGTTTCATGAGAGAAAGAGATAGAACTTAGTTGGGAGGACTCCTTGGGAGGCTTGAGGGAACCTTGGGAGGACTCCTTGGGAGATAAGGAGACCATAAATTCGTTGAGGAGGATTTGGAAATGAAAATAATGAGGGAAAGTCTTGGTATTTATAGGGTATGTTATGGGACAAGTCATTAATGGCCAAGGGACACCTCATCGGTGGTATTGGCCAAACCATGGGCTTGCCCATGGTATTTTCCCATGGTATTGGCCACTTGGGGCACCTCATACCTTATATTACTATTCATAAGTCGACCAGAATTATTTCATAATTATTACATCCTTAATGATGTCATTAAACACTCGATACTAAAAAAAGTATTTTCACTATTCACTAAAGATTCATTTTTTTTCAGAAAAATCCCAAAAAATCACCTTATCCTAATATCGATGCTCTGAATTCAAATATGACCTTCCTTTTATAAAAATAAATTTCTAAAAAATTTTATTTTAATTTTTAATTAAAAAATACTATTCACCCGAAAAAAACTAATACTTGACTAAAAATTTCTGAAACGGTTATTTACCTATTTTATTGAATCACATTACTTAATCAAGGTACCTAAATTATATTAATACTTTCTTTAACTGAGATTACTAATCCATTTGGTCACATTACTAATCCTAAGCATAAAATCACTATTCATAATTTACTATTCATAAAAAAAATATGTTGATCTTATTAGATTCTAAATTTCTTACTGAACACATTTCCAGAAGACCATTTTTTGAAAATCATTACACATCATTAATTATTTAAGGATTACATAAATATTTTAAAATATCCCATTTTTTTAAAATTCATCAGTATACATCCTATATTTATTCGAACATCTGAAAAAAAAACACAAACTTCACCATTGGAAGGAATCACAATTTTATTTATCTCAAATGATTACACAAAGTAGCTACGGTCTCGTTACATATCCCCTTATAACCCCCAGCATAGGACCTAAGTGTAAGGTGTGCTAAGGTGAGAGAATCTGAGGGTGGCTCGGCCAACATTGCCCGAGTAGTGATTTCTATAAGCTTGAACTTATCCCGAAGGTGATTCCACTCCAGCTTCACAAGATGAAGTTTGGCTTGGGTTTGGTCCAGATCAAAGCCCAGTGGTGCTACCTCCATCCCATGTTTCGTCATATGGGCTTCGATCGACCCAAGACTACTAGATGAGGCCATCGAATCTTCTTTATGTATTAATTAACCAAGATCACTTGTATTTAGAGACAACAATCGCAACATTTAGTTTCCAATTGTCATATTGACCAACAGTCATATAACAGTCGAAACCCAACTGTCTCATTTTAATTATACTCACATCATTAAGTAAGGAATATAGTTTTTTTGAGTATAAACTAAAAAAATAAACAAAAAAAGGAAACAAAAATTCATTCAAAATTTCGGTTCGTTACAGAAAGGCGCTTAGATAAGAAAAATTTTGTGATGCTAGCGTGTCTAAGTTTACAGCATATACATTATCATTTCTAATAGCTGTAAATACCAAGTTATTCTTGGAATTAAAAACATGGCATGAATCATTTTTGAATTTTACATTGAATCCATCATCACACAGTTGAGATATTCTAATAAATTTATACTTTAATCCATCAACATAAAGTACTTTGGAAATTGAAATAGAGTTAGGGTTACCAATTTGGCCTTGGATGATGATTTTTCCTTTACCATTATTACCAAATGTGATATGTACTCCATTAATCTTGATGTGATTCTTGAAGCTTGATTAGTCTCATGTCATGTGTCTTAAACAACCACTGTCCAAGTACTTTAGACAGTTTACCTACAAAACATTTCATCCAAGAAATGATTTTGGTAACCATATTTGTCTAGTTCTAGAAACATTAGTAACAAAAGATTTAGGAACCCACACTTTTCTTATGAGTTTCCTATATGTATATTGTAAATATTTTGAAAAATAAACTCAGTCAGGTCCAAAAAAACTAAATGCAGTAAAATATTTTGTAGAATTGGAACTTGCAGTAAAATCATGATTTTTGGGGGAAAATAAGATTTTCCAGTTTTGGTTATAAAATGTGTTTTTGATAACTTTCTTTGTCCTGGTTGATATCCTATTCTAGAAGTGTACCTAGGATTTATCTATTTACCTTGTAACTAAGTAAGTGTTTCTCTCCCATTTGTAAAATTTTCAAGATCCTTTTTAAATTTCTCATTAGATAACTTTAGATCATTATTTTCCTTTAGTAGTTGATCATTTTTCTCTCTCTCAACAGTAAGTTTGGATTTAAAAGTAACAGTAAGAGCATGATGTTTCTTTAAATATTTATATTTATATTTTTTCTCATTACATGTATCTTCCAACATATTACAATATTAAAATAATTAATCACTTGTCATATTTTCATACTCACTTCACTTTTAGAATAATAAGAATTTTGTGCAGGAGAGTCTAAGGTTACCTCAGATGTGTTTGTAATAAAACACATATTTTTCATATCTTCTTTCTCATCATGAGAAGAATAAGATTCACTGGATCTATCCTCAAAGGCACTCCAGGAGGACTTTATGGCTTTCTTATATTTTATATCCTTGTTCTCGTACTTCTTTTTGTATTTCAACTTTGGAAAGTCAGCCTTTACATGTCCCTTTATTTTACATTCATAACATACTATATCATAAGACTTGTCATTTATTTTCCAATCCTTCTTCCAACTTCTCTTTTGATCAAATCTTCTATTATAGTAGGGCTTTCTAAAAAACTTCTTCTTTCTATAAAATTTCTTGATTCTTCTAGCCATCTGGGCCATTTCTTCATCACTATCTGAAGCTGATTCTTCACTACTTGTGTTCTCAGTAGTAGCTTGAACTTTCTCTTTTTTCCTTTATTTTGGAAGTGGTAGTCTTGGAGGCTAGAGATTTTCTTTTTTCATATTCCTGCTCTTGATTTACTTTAATTTTTTCTTCATACATCGTTAATTTTCCAATCAAATCCTTCACTGGCATCTTATCAGTGTCACATTATTCTCTTATGGATATTGATGTCCCTCTCCATCTCTCTGGTAAGAATCATAGAATCCTTATGATATACTCCTTTTCTGTGACAACTCTTCATAAAGAAATCATGGTATTCAAAATTTTATTGAACCTGATATGCATATCAAAAATAGATTCATCAATATTCATTCTAAAATTTTCATATTTAATAGTATAAGTATTTAGTCGCATCTCCTTCACATTAGTTGTTCTCTCATGGGAAGTAGACAAAGTATCCCAAATCTCATGAGCAGTTATACAAGAAGAAATATGATTAAACTCTTCATCTCCTAGTGCATAGTATAGAAAATCCATTGATTTAAAATTATTGTTATAGGAATTCATGGTAGGTTCATCCCAAGTATTTCTAGAATTTTCAGGAATTGTATATTTACTTTCAATAGTATTCCAGATTTCAAATCCCATGATTTATAGATATATTTTCATTTTAAGCTTCCACTAAGAATAGTTTGTTCCATTAGAAAAAGGTGGTCTATTTGAAGTATCTCATTATAGTCTCTTGTCCATAATATAAATTGTGAAAATATTTCAATGTGATAAAAAAATTTAGAACTAACTGAAATTTTAAGATCTTTAAAATACAACTATAATAAGAGTTGAATTTTTTTTAAAAAGTTTTGAAAACTAAAAAATTCAAAAAGCCTATAATACCAAATGTTGGTTAGAGTAGATTAATCTAGAAGGTTGTGAATTGAGTATATATAAAAATTTCTGTTAAATTTGGTTCTTTTAAATATTTTCCCTAATTAAAAAATATAATCAAAGGTAATTTGTAGTGAATTTATAGATGTCCTAAATGTTCAATTAATTTCTCAAAAGATTTATTATTTCTTAGATATACTAATCTAGATATTAATACAAGTTTTTAAACTAACCTTGTAGTTCAAAATAGTTATAAACACTTGCTAAAATGTAACACCCCAAGCTTCTATGGTACGCTTCTCTTTGAATAATGCGATAGTGTGTGTTGTACGCAACATCGAGTTCTAACACACCACAATCAATCAAACTAGCCGTTATGAATAGTAATACCTAATTTTTGAAATTATATATATTTTATATTTCAAAATGGACTTCATTTTTAGTTTCGGAATATCGAAATTATCCTAAGATGAATTTTTGGTATTTTTCTGAGAACTTCCAATTTTTATAAATAGTGAAAAATACTTAAAAACAACTTTTTTAATCAAAATAATTTATAGTGATAAATTATATTATTGAGTGGTTTTAAAGTATAATTAGAATATATTTTTACCATTTTATCCAATAGTGTTCATTATAATTAATTTCACTTTGAAATTGGACCTAAACAATTGTCAATCTTTTGGTATATATTGTTTCATAAAAACACGCTATTTGTTGTGACAGCGGGAATTAATTATAAAATTAATTAATGAAAATTATATGTTTGTAATTTTGTAAAATAGACATCATTTTTGATTTTTTAATATCAATTATATCTTAGGGTGAAATTTAGGCATTGTTCTGAAAAACTTCAATTTTTGATGAATAGTGAAACTACTAAGTGGTAGTTAAAAAACTGAATTTTTCATAAAACATAATTTTACCGCTTCTGTGATTTGAATTTCGAAAATACGAGACACACGGTTAATATCAGGATGTAAAATGTGGTTCAATGAGATTAAAATAATTTTTGGAGAATAGTAACTTTTTTACTTTTATTTACCACGGTTAAAAGTAAATAGGGTAATTAAGGGTAAACATGATATTAATATTACCCGAAAACATATCATAATTCTATTGGAAAAGTGTATCTCGACCAAACACAACCTTAGGAATAAAATATTATCATTTAGGTCCACTTGGATTAGATTAGGACATTTATTATTATTTAATTCAAAGAAGAGTTAAAAGAGTTAAAATCAAAGTTTATTTACTAAAACATTTTTAATATAGGGTCATACATAAGATAAATTCTATTGTAAATATTCATTAGAAAGATAACACGATTTCCTACATAATTATATTTTATTTATAATTTTTAGACATTAAATAATTTAATTTATTTATTACACAATTATGATGCAGTAATTACTGTAATAGTGAAAAATTAAAATAATTGATATTGTAAATACCCAAATAAATATAATTTGAGACTTTTAATGAATTAAACTAATTTTCTAGGATAATATGACATATTATGATTGATTTAATTGACTTTTTTCGAACTAATCATTCTGTAATGATTTTCACAAAAATCAATTTTCTAAATAGTGTCAAAATTGATATAAAAGAGTTTTTTAAAAAAATATTATATTATTAATTGCTATTAAATTTCTAAAAATATAAGGTTCGGCCAAGAGACTTATATAATGATAGGTGTATCATTAATGGACCACTTGGGGATATCTTGGAGGTATATAGTAAGTTTATTAACCATATAATATAAAAATACAAAGAGACATTGTAAAAGTGAAACTAATTAACTTGGAGTTAATACTTAAAGGTAAGGTTAGTATAATGAACCAAACCTGTCTAAATTCTATTTGTTGAGTTTTTTTCGACCTATACCCACCTTAACCTTTGAATAATCAACTTGGGAGCCATTAGAAACAGAATATGAATTTATTATAAATTAATATTTCTAGCTTTTCCAAAGGTGCCGCTCACCCCTCTTATAAAAGGGCACTCCCCCTTCTCATCACTTCACACCTTCAAAGCCTTTTGGTTTGGAAAAACTCTGCCCAGATACTCTCTCAACTTCCCTCACTACAACCTAGAGGCCTTATATTGATCATAAATCAAACTTAAGGAGCCCTTTTGATCAAATCAAAAGGAAGAACCCGAAGAAGAGGTAATGTTTTCACCACCCTTTTTCAAATTCATTTCTTCTTCCACTTCTTCTTTATTTGTTATTACCATTCTAAAATAATAACTATAGTATCTTTTATATACTGTGATGTTATTATAAATATGGTACAACCATATTCAGTATTCTATCTACCCTTTGAATAACATGTCACCATACGTGCGTACGTACGGCTTACCGTCTCCACGTCGTGGTGTAATTGTTATTCAATATATTATTTTTTGGATGGGTATAATAATGATGTGTAACTCATTTAAATAATAAATATAACATGATAATGATTATTTATATATGATATACTATCCAATTATATATTATTTTAATATCAAAAGAATGATATTGTCGCTCGTGCATACGTACGGACTACCGTCTCCACGAACGTGATGAGATTCATTCTCCATCGTATCCATTCAAGTATAATTCTCATTTGATGATTAATAATGGTATCTAAGGACTTGATATCATTCTGGATATGATTAAGATACAACCTATCCATGACAAACATAGCTTATGTAACAAAACATATAAAAGAAAACGAGTAAGTTAACACCCGAAACAACGATAATACTAAGATATTATTAACAAATTAATGTTAAAAGATCATATATGATATCATATTAATATATATTATTCTTGTATAATTTAATAACAATTATTTCACCATTATACAGGAGTTTAACCTACCCCCAACCAAGAAGAAGTACAAGGTAATGGTTTATTTCACAATCTCTTTATTATCTGAGGTTGTTTATACGTAATAATCTATGGGGATTCCTCTATCATCCACATCCATGTTTCTCCAAAATGTATTTCAAAACATTTTTACCATTTACAAGAGTATAGGTTAAAGTCATTTATACCCCTGTTTGACTTTAATAAGAGGTTTATAAAGGAATATTTCCATCATTTTCCAAACAAGGTGCTTTTTATCCTTTTCGACAAAATTAAGGTAAGAATGTTTTTTTAACTTATACGATGTGTGCTGCTATTTTCCGCCGTTATAAAATCGTCGAAGCTTACCATACAAGCTTATAAGAATATTTTCAAAGAAAATGTTTTATTTTATAAATATATGACTCTTAAATTATTTCAAAATAGAAAGATATATTTCTCTAAAAAGAGTTTTGATTTCATCTATGTCAACATCCTTTGATGGATTTTACGCTTATTTGAAGTTTATTTATTATGAAACAAAACTACTATACTGTATTGAAGGTTTTGTCATATGTTTGACTGTGGATGTGTTATTTTTATACCATTCATGGTTTATGGATGAAGTATTTACATTTCGTATGCTAGTTTTAATATGAATGTTTATGTTATGTTTAAACCTTTTCATATGGGAATGCATTGGACTTAATATGTGACGGGTGGAGCCCGCTATAGCTCCTCGATGCATCAGTAGGTCTCATGAGACAAACTAGTGTTTTGGAACAAGGCCTTGACAAAAGATTATTTTTAGTCTTGGCACGAGGCCTTGGCTATGTGGTTATGATAGTCTGGCATTATGCATTCCATCATTATGAAAGTGGTTATTGATATTGCATGTGATTATTCGACTAGTAGAATATACATGTGAATAAGTAAATGGTATTATTTCATTTTACTTTTGCCATACTATATTGAAGTTCAAGTTTAAAAGGCTTTTGTTTTAGTTATACATTGCCTTAAATGTTTATTCTTATTTATGAAAGTTTCCGCTATATTGTTATCCTTACTGGGCATTTGAGCTCACCCCTTTTCTATGTTTTATTTTTCCCAGGATGTGAAGAAGTAATTTATGAATGACCTGCAGGGATAGTGTGAGGGGATAAGAGTGTGGACTATGGAGACTATGTTGTTGTAGTTTTCATTTTATGATGTAATGTAAACCTTATGAATATATCTAGTATTTCCAAGGCTACTAAACCAATCGGTCTTTCAAGATTTTATCTTTCTTGTGATCATGCCAATGTCATGTAATAATGCACCGACTCTGGGTAACTGGGGTCGGGGCGTTACATTTGGTATCAGAGGAAGTTTAGTACAAACCTTGGAAGCTAGATTTAGATAAACTCTGATTAGAGCACATAGATTTAAGATGGAATTTGAGGATTAGTATAGAAGAACTTCCTAGAATTTTGGAATTATAGAGATTTTGTGAGTTTTCCGAGCAATACATCCATGTCTGGATACGAGCAGGTAGAGGCGGCTCTGGCATAGATGTACCTAGGGGTAAAACCCGAAAACACCGCTTTGAGCTAGACTCGAACGGGAACTGGTGCACGACAACGGGCCTTTCTGCACTCTTGGTAACGACACTCCCGAGGGATATGCTTAGTATAACTATCATTTTCTTTAAAAATCATTATGAAGGGTTTATGAGTATATACTTACTCAAAGAAAACATTCTTATGATTATGGATTATATCCATAAATAGTTCAATTTATGTTAAGTGTTTTATAAGTATGGGATTATGTATTTTGATTCATAAACTGATCTAGTTTATGCCATTGTTTAGAAATGGAGCCTAGTGGAAGAAATGGAAACTGTATCAATGCATGCACTCCATATAGGGATTTCCCTCCTTCTCAATATAATTATAGTGGAGCTGGTGACGCAACTGGTGTCGATCAGCTAATCACCATACTAGGACAACTCACTTAGGTTATTAATAATAATCTTATCCATATGGAACACCCTGATCCGCAGTGTAGAGGATCAATGTTAGATCGATTCATGAGGCAACAACCACCAACATTCAATGGGAGTACAAATCCCTTAGTAGCTGAGTAATGGATATTTTCCCTAGAGAAAATATTTCAGGCTTTGGGAGTAGTGAAAGGGAAAAAGTTATCATGGCAGTTTACCGATTCACTGGAGATGCTGATCAATGGTGATCATTGATTCAAAATACAAAGGAAGATGATGAAGTATCAAATATGGAATGGAGGGAGTTCAAAGATCTGTTTTTAGAAAAATACTTTCCTCGTGACCATCGAGCAGATATGGAAAGGCAGTTTCTGAGTCTGAGACAAAAGGAGGATGAGAATGTCACAAAGTATGAGGCTAACTTTACAAGGTTAGCAGGGTATGCTTGAGATTATATACATAACCCAAGAAGTAAGATTGATTGTTTCTTTGATGGGTTAAAACCATTTCTCCATTGAGAATTAGTATCACAATCCTTCTCATCGTACGAAGACATTGTCTCATGTGCTATCAAGACCGAAAAGGAATTCTCTAAGTCTTATGACTTTAAGGAAAAGCAAGAGAAGAAGAGATCTGATGATCAATATGGGAATGGAAATAAGCGGAAGAAGGGAAATGTTGAATATCCATCCTGTGGTAAATGTGGGAAGAAACACCCTGGTACTTGCTTGAAGGGAACGGGATTCTGTTACAAGTGTGGTGAAAAGGCCACCAAGCTCGTGATTGCAAAGGGAAGAAGGAAGCTACCAATGTTCAGTTCTACAATTGCAGGGAGATGGGGAATTATAAAAATGAATTCCCTAAGCATCAGGGGAACTTACCTCAGAAAATTCCAAGGGATCAAGGCCAAGCTTATGCTATCACTACTGCTGAGGTAGAAGCTCTGAAAGACGTGGTGGCAGGTAATTTAATGGTTTCCTAAAGTTTACCAAATGCATTATTTGATTCTAGATCATCGCATTGTTTCATATCTCCCCAGTTTGCTAAAAAAATTAGATATTTCCAATTTGATTTAACAAGGGAGTTGTCAGTTAAAACTCCTAAGAGAAGTATCATTGCAATAAAGTTTTGTGAATCAGTCCCCATTAGAGCACATAAAAGTTCTTTATCTGCTGATCTCATCGTCATACCTATGATTGAGTTTGATATAATCCTCGGTATGGACTGGATTTCAGACTATGATGCAAAGATTTATTGTAAGAATAAGGAGGTTACGATTCTTGATGATGATGATAAGGAACACCTTATCTTTAGAGCAGAATCGTCACCGCCTAATTCTTATCTAGATCCACCCCCAGTAGCTCAACTAAATTCAATTATTGAGGAGGAAGAGAATGAAATAACTGTTGGTGAGGAAAGGAATGTTCAAATATAGGATGTACCTGTTGTGAAAGAATATGTAGATGTATTTCCGGAAGATTTACCTAGACATCCTCCAGAACGAGAAGTTGAGTTTTCCATTGATTTAATTCCTGGATCAAGGCCTATATCGAAGACCCCTTATAGAATGGCCACTGTAGAATTAGTCGAACTAAAGAAACAATTAGAGGAATTGAGTAATAAGGGATTTATTCACCCTAGTGTTTCTCCATGGGGAGCCCCTATTCTTTTTGTTAAAAAAAATATGGATCTATGAGGTTATGTATCGACTATAGGGAGATCAATGCCATAACAATAAAGAACAAGTATCCCCTACCTCGCATTGATGATTTATTTTATCAACTGCATGGAGCTCAATGCTTTTCAAAGATTGACCTTCGATCTGGATACCATCAGTTGTGTGTGAATAAAGAATACATTCCGAAGACAGCATTTCGAACCAGGTATGGGCATTACGAGTTTACTGTAATGCCTTTTGGATTGACTAATGCACCCTCTGTATTCATGGATCTGATGAATAGAGTTTTCAAGGAGTATCTCGATTAATTTGTGGTGGTATTTATGGATGATATATTGGTATACTCCAAAAGCTAATAAGATCATGAAAATCACTTTCTCATTATCCTGAAGACTCTGAGAAGACATGAATTATATGGGAAGTTTAGCAAGTGTGAATTCTGGCTTCATGAGATTTCTTTTCTTGGCCATATTGTCTCTAGAGATGGAATATATGTTGATCCTTCTAAGACCAAGGCAATCCAAGAATGGCCATCACCTACGAGTATAACTGAGGTACGTAGATTTATTGGTTTGTCAGGTTATTATCGACGTTTCGTCCAAAATTTTGCCCAATTGGCTAACCCATTAACGAAGCTCACACGTAAAGGGGTTAAATTTTTTTGGAAAAAAGAGTGTGAAGAATGTTTTGAAGAACTGAAGAGAAGATTAGTCAATGCTCTTATATTGACTCTGCCATCGGGGAATGATGGGTTTGTTATTTATAGTGATGCATCGAAGAAAGGACTTGGTTGTGTCCTTATGCATAATGATAGGGTTATTGCCTATGCATAATGACAGTTTAAAATTCATGAGAAAAAATATCCTACACATGATCTCGAGTTAGCAGCTGTGATCTTTGCTTTGAAGATATGGAGGCACTACCTCTATGGTGAAAAATGTGAGATTTATACTGATCACAAGAGTTTGAAGTATATTTTCTCACAAAAATAACTCAACATGAGGAAAAGGATATGGCTTGAATTACTCAAGGATTATGATTGCACGATACACTACCACCCGGGGAAGGCAAATAAGGTGGAAGATGCTTTGAGCAGAAAAGACCATGGAGTTTTGAACAATATGAGAATTGAAAGGGATCCAATTTTCATGGATCTAGTGAAGATGGACATGAGAATAACCAGGGAAGGTGAAACATCAATTCTTTTTCAAATGTTTGACAAACCATATTTACTAGAAAGGATTAAGAGTTCTCATACCGATGATGAAGAATTTCAAAAGAAGATTAAAGCTGTGAATGATGGGAGATTGAGAGACTTTGTGTATGAAGATGGAATTTTGAAATTCGGGAAGAGACTTTGTGTTCCCGATATACCTCATCTAAAAAGGGAATTGTTGGATGATGCTCATAGTTCCAATTTTTCTATACACCCTGGGAGCACCAAAATGTATAGAGAATTGAAGGAACATTTTTGGTGGGACAATATGAAGAGGTAGATTGCTGATTTTGTGTCAAGATTTATGGTTTTTCAACAAGTGAAAGCTGGAAGGCAACACCCTGGAGGAGTCATGCAACCTCTTCCCATACCAGAGTGGAAATGGGACAATATTACGATGGACTTTGTCATTGGGCTACCAAAGACTCCTAGAAGGAACGATGCAATATGGGTTATTGTTGATCGTCTTATCAAGTCAGCACATTTTCTTGTTATAAGAGAAGATCTACCACTGGAACTTCTAGCAAGACTATATATTAATGAAGTTGTGAGACTTCATGGAGTACCCCTATCGATTGTTTCTGATCGTGATCCCCATTTTACTTCAAGATTCTGGAAAAGTCTTCAGAAATCCCTGGATACTGAACTTCATTTGAGCACTGCCAACCACCCTCAGACAGACGGACAATCAGAACGGACTATTCAAACCTTAGAAGACATGTTGAGATCTTTCTCACTTGAATTTCAGGGTATGTGGGATCAATATTTACCTTTGGTAGAATTTTCCTATAACAATAGCTTCCATTCGAGTATTCAGATGGCACCATATGAAGCGTTATATGGAAAAAGATGTCGCACACCAACCTGTTGGGATGATGTTGGTTGAAGAAAACTTGTATGTCCAGAACTGGTGGAGGAAACGATGGAAAAGGTGAAGGTAATCCAAAATCACATCATAGCAGCTCAAAGTAGGCAGAAGAGTTATGCCAATAATCGAAGGAAGGATTTGGAATTTCAAGTTGGTGATCATGTTTTCTTGAAGGTATCTCCATGGAAGGGAGTCGTACGTTTTGGTAAGAAAGGTAAATTGAGTCCCAGGTACATCGGACCTTTCGAAATTCTAGAATGAATTGGGGTTGTAGATTACCGATTGGCAATGCCGCCAAGTCTCTCCAAAGTTCATGATGTGTTCCACGTATCTCTATTGAGGAAATACATGCCTGGCCCAATGCATGTACTAACCTATGAGGAATTAGAACTGGAACTTGATCTGTCTTATTGTGAAGAGCCTGTCAGGATTCTTGATACGAGAGAACAAGTACTGAGAAACCGGAAGACTCGTCTGGTAAAAGTCTTTTGGAGAAACCATAAGATGGAAGAGGCAACGTGGGAACCCGAGGAACTTATGATGAAGAACCACCCGAGTCTTTTCATGTTTTAGTATTATATAAATTTCAAGGACGAAATTATTTGAAGGAGGGAAGAATGTAACACCCCAATCTTCTACAGTACGCTTCTCTTTGAATAATGTGATAGCATGTGTTGTACGCAACATCGAGTTCTAACACACCACAACCAATCAAACTAGCCATTATGAATAGTAATACCTACTTTTTGAAATTATATATATTTTATATTTCAAAATGGACTTCATTTTTAGTTTCTGAATATCGAAATTATCCTAAGATGAATTTTTGGTATTTTTCTGAGAACTTCCAATTTTTATGAATAGTGAAAATTACTTAAAAACAACTTTTTTAATCAAAATAATTTATAGTGATAAATTATATTATTGAGTGGTTTTAAAGTATAATTAGAATATATTTTTACCATTTTATCCAATGGTGTTCATTAGAATTAATTTCACTTTGAAATTGGACCTAAACAATTGTAAATCTTTTGGTATATATTGTTTCTTAAAAACACGCTATTTGTTGTGACAGCGGGAATTAATTATAAAATTAATTAATGAAAATTATATGTTTGGAATTTTGTAAAAATAGACATCATTTTTGAATTCAGAATATCAATTATAGCTTTGGGTGAAATTTTGGCATTATTCTGAAAAACATCAATTTTTGATGAATAGTGAAACTACTAAGTGGTAGTTAAAAAACTGAATTTTTCATAAAACTTAATTTTACCGCTTCTGTGATTTGAATTTAGAAAATCCGAGAGACACGGTTAATATCAAGAAGTAAAATGTGGTTCAATGAGATGAAAATAATTTTTGGTGAATAGTAACTTTTTACTTTTATTTACCACGGTTAAAAGTAAATAGGGTAATTAAGGGTAAAAATGATATTAATATTTCCCTAACACATGTCCTAATTCTATTGGACAAGTGTAACTCGACCAAAAACAACCTTAGGAATAAAATATTATCATTTAAGTCCACTTGGATTAGATTAGGACATTTATTATTATTTAATTCAAAGAAGAGTTAAAAGAGTTAAAATCAAAGTTTATTTACTAAAACATTTTTTAATATAGGGTTATACATAAGATAAATTCAATTTTAAATATTCATTAGAAAGATAAAAAGATTTCCTACATAATGATATTTTATTTATAATTTTTAGACATTAAATAATTTAATTTATTTATGACACAATGATGATGCAATAATTACCATAATAGTGAAAAATTAAAATAATTGATATTGTAAATACCCAAATAAATATAATTTGAGACTTTTAATGAATTACAATAATTTTCTAGAATAATATAAAATATTAGGATTCATTTAATTGACATTGTTAGAACTAATAATTCTGTTATGATTTTCACAAAAATAAATTTTCCAAATAGAGTCAAAATTGACATAAAAGAGTTTTTAAAACAAATATTATATTATTAAATGATATTAAATTACTAAAAATAAAAGGTCCGGCCAAGAGACTTATATCATGATAGTTGTATCATTAATGGACTACTTGGGGGTCTCTTGGAGGTATATAGTAAGTTTATTAACCATATAATATAAAAATACAAAGAGACATTGTAAAAGTGAAACAAATTAACTAAGAGTTAATACTTAAATATAAGGTTAGTATAATGACCCAAACCTATCTAAATTCTATTGGTTGAGTGGTTTTCGACCTATCCCCACCTTAACCTTTGAATGATAAACTTTGGAGCCATTATAAACCGAATATGAATTTACTATAAATTAATATTTCTAGCTTTTCCAAAGGTGCCCCTCACCCCTCTTATAAAAGGGCACTCCCCCTTGTTATTACTTCACACCTTCAAAGCCTTTTGGTTCGGCCAAAATCTGCCCAAATACTCTATCAACTTCCCTCACTACAACATAGAGGCCTTGTTTTTATCAAAAATCCAACCTAAGGAGCCCTTTTGATCAAATCAAAAGGAAGAACCCGAAGAAGAGGTAATGTTTTCACCACCCTTTTTCAAATTCATTTCTTCTTCCACTTATTCTTTCTTTGTTATTACCATTCTAAAATAATAACTCTAGTATCTTATATATACTGTTATATTATTATAAATATGGTACAACCATATTCAGTATTCTATCCACCCTTTGAATAACATGTCACCATACGTGCGTACATACGGCTTACCGTCTCCACGTTGTGGTGTAATTCTTATTCAATATATTATTATTTGGATGGGTATAATAATGATGTGTAACTCATGTAACTAATAAATATAACATGATAATGATTCTTTATAAATGATATACTATCCAATTATATATTATTTTAATATCAATAGAATGATATTGTCGCTCGTGCGTACGTACGGACTACCGTCACCACGAACGCGATGATATTCATTCTCCATCGTATCCATTCAAGTATAATTCTCATTTGATGATTAATAATGGTATCTAAGGACTTGATACCATTCTGGATATTATTAATATACAACCTATCCATGACAAACATAGCTTACATAACAAAACATATAAAATAATACGAGTAAGTTAACACCTGAAACAACGATAATACTAAGATATTATTAACAAATCAATGTTAAAAGATCATATATGATATCATATTAATATATATGATTATTTTATAATTTAATAACAATTAGTTCACCATTATACAGGAGTTTAACCTACCCCCAACCAAGAATAAGTACAAGGTAAGGGTTTATTTCGCAATCTCTTCATTATCCGAGGTTGTTTATACGTAATAATCTACTGGGATTTCTTTATCATCCACATCCATGTTTCTCCAAAATGTATTTCAAAACATTTTTACCATTTACAAGAATATGGTTTAAAGTAATTTATACCCTTGTTTGACTTTTATAAGAGGTTTATAAAGGAACCTTTCCGTCATTTTCCAAACAAGGTGCTTTTTATCCTTTTCGACAAAATTAAGGTAAGAATGTTTTTTCTAACTTATACAGCGGGTGCGGCTATTTTCCGCCATTATAAAATCGTCGAAGATTCAATTAAAAGATTATAAGAATATTTTCAAAGAAAATGTTTTATTTTATAAATATATGAATCTTAAATGATTTCAAAATAGAAAGAGATATTTCTCTAAAAAGAGTTTTGATTTCATCTATGTCAACATCCTTTGATAGATTTTACGCTTATTTGAAGTTGATTTATTATGAAACAAAACTTCTATATTGTATTGAATGTTTTGTGATATGTTTGAATGTGGATGTGTTATTTTTATACCATTCATGGTTTATGGATGAAGTATTTACATTTCGTATGATAGTTTTAATACAAATGTTTATGTTATGTTTAAACCTTTTCATATGGGAATGCATTGGACTTAATATGTGACGGGTGGAGCCCTCTATAGCTCCTCGATGCATCATTAGGTCTCATGAGACAAACTAGTGTCTTGGAACAAGGCCTTGACAAAATATTATTTTTAGTCTTGGCACGAGGCCATGGCTATGTGGTTATGATAGTCTGGCATTATGCATTCCATCATTATGAAAGTGGTTATTGATATTGCATGTGATTATTCGATTAGTAGAATATCCATGTGAATAAGTAAATGGAATTATTTCATTTTACCTTTGCCATACTATGTTTAAGTTCAAGTTTAAAAGGATTTTGTTTTAGTTATACATTGACTTAAATGTTTATTCTTATTTATGAAAGTTTCCGCTATATTGTTCTCCTTACTGGGAATTTGAGCTCACCCCTTTTCTATGTTTTATTTTTCCCAGGATGTGAAGAAGTAATTTATGAATGACCTGCAGGGATAGTGTGAGGGGATAAGAGTGTGGACTATGGAGACTATGTTGTTGGTGTTTTCATTTTATGATGTAATGTAAACCTTGTGAATATATCTAGTGTTTCCAAGACTACTAAACCAATCGGTCTTTCGAGATTTGATCTTTCTTGTGATCATGCCAATGTCATGTAATAATGCACTAACTCTGGGTAACTGGGGTCGGGGTATTACATTTGGTATGAGAGGAAGTTTAGTACAAACCTTTGAAGTGAGATTCAGATAAACTCTGATTAGAGCACATATATTTAAGATGGACTTAGAGGATTAGTATAGAAGAACTTCCTAGAATTTTGGTATTGTAGAGATTTTGTGAGTTTTACGAGCAATACATCCCTTCCTGGATACGAGCAGGTAGAGGCGGCTCTGGCATAGATGTACCTAGGGGTAAAACCCGAAAACACCGCTTTGAGCTAGACTCGAACGGGAACTGGTGCATGATAATGGGCCTTGCTGCACTCATGGTTATGACACTCCCGGGGGATATCCTTAGGATAACTCTCATTTTATTTACAAATCATTATGAAGGGTTTATGATTATATACTTCCTCAAAGAAAACATTCTTATAATTATGGATTATATCCATAAATAGTTCAATTTATGTTAAGTGTTTTATAAGTATGGGATTGTGTATTTTGATTTATAAACTTATCTAGTTTATGCCATTTTTTAGAAATGGCACCTAGTGGAAGAAATGGAAACCATATCAATGCACGCACTCCATGTAGGGATTTACCTCCTGCTCAAGATAATTATAGTGGAGCTGGTGACGCAACTGGTGCCAATCAGCTAATCACCATACTGGGACAACTCACTCAGGTTATGAATAATAACCTTACCTGTATGGAACACCCTGATCCGTAGCATGGAGGATCAATGTTAGATCGATTAATGAGGCAACAACCACCAACGCTCAATGCGAGTACAAATCCCTTTCTAGCTGAGCAATGGATATTTTCCCTAGAGAAAATATTTCAGGCTTTGGGGAGTAGTGAAAGGGAAAAATTTATCATGGCAGTTTACCGCCTCACTGGAGATGCTGATCAATGGGGGTCATTGATTCAAAATACAGAGGAAGATGATGAATTATCAAATATGGAATGGAGGGAGTTCAAATATCTATTTTTAGAAAAATAGTTTCCTCGTGACCATCGAGCAGATATGGAAAGGCAGTTTCTGAGACTGAGACAAAAGGAGGATGAGAATGTCACAAAGTATGAGGCTAACCTTATAAGGTTAGCAAGGTATGCTGGAGATTATATACGTAACCCAAGAAGTAAGATTGATCATTTCTTTCATGGGTTAAAACCATTTCTCCATCGAGCATTAGTATCAAAATCCTTCTCGTCGTACGAAGATATTGTCTCATGTGCTATCAAGACCAAAAAGGAATTCTCTAAGTCTTATGACTTTAAAGCAAAGCAAGAGAAGAAGAGATCTGCTGATCAATCTGGGAATGGAAATAAGCGGAAGAAGGGAAATGTTGAATATCCATCCTATGGTAAATGTGGGAAGAAACACCCTGGTACTTGCTTGAAGGGAACGGGAGTCTGTTACAAGTGTGGTGAAAAAGGCCACCAAACTCGTGATTGCAAAGGGAAGAAGGAAGCTACCAATGTTCAGTGCTACAATTTCCGGGAGATGGGGAATTATGCAAATGAATTTCCTAAGAGTCAGGGGAACTTACCTCAGAAAATGCCAAGGGATCAAGGCCAATCTTATGCTATCACTACTACTTAGGTAGAAGCTCTGAAAGACGTGGTGGCAGGTAATTTAACGGTTTCCTCAAGTTTAGAAAATGCATTATTTGATTCTAGAGCATCGCATTGTTTCATATCTTCCCAGTTTACTAAGAAAATTAGATATTTCCAATTTAATTTAACAAGGGAGTTGTTAGTTAAAACTCATAAGAGAAGTATCATTGCAACAAAGTTTTGTGAATCAGTCCCCATTAGAGCACATAAATGTTCTTTATCTGCTAATCTCATCGTCATACCTATGATTGAGTTTGATATAATCCTCGGTATGGACTGGCTTTCGGACTATGATCCAAATATTTTTTGTAAGAAGAAGGAGGTTACGATTCTTGATGATAATAATAAGGAACACCTTATCTTTAGAGCAGAATCGTCACCGCATAATTCTTATCTAGATCCACCCCCAATAGCTCAATTAAATTCAATTATTGAGGAGGAAGAGAATGAAATAACTGTGGGTGGGGAAAGGAATGTTCAAATAGAGGATATACCTATTGTGAAAGAATATGTAGATGTATTTCCGGAAGATTTACCTGGACATCCTCCATAACGAGAAGTTGAGTTTTCCATTGATTTAATTCCTGGATCAAGGCCTATATCGAAGACCCCTTATAGAATGGCCACTGTAGAATTAGTCAAACTAAAGAAACAACTAGAGGAATTGAGTAATAAGGGATTTATTCTCCCTAGTGTTTCTCCATGGGGAGCCCCTGTTCTTTTTGTTAAAAAGAAAGATGGATCTATGAGGTTATGTATCGACGATAGGGAGATCAATGCCATAACAATAAATAACAAGTATCCCCTACCTCGCATTGACGATTTATTTGACCAACTTCATGGAGGTCAATACTTTTCAAAGATTGAACTTCGATCTGGATACCATCAGTTTTGTGTGAAGAAGGAAGACATTCCGAAGACAGCATTTCGAACCAGGTACGGGCATTACGAGTTTACTGTAATGCCTTTTGGATTGACTAATGCACCCTCTGTATTCATTGATCTGATGAATAGAGTTTTCAAGGAGTATCTCGATGAATTTTTTTTGGTATTTATTGATGATATCTTGGTATACTCCAAAAGCTAAGAGGATCATGAAAATCACTTGCGCATTATCCTGAAGACTCTGAGAAGACATGAATTATATCAGAAGTTTAGCAAGTGTGAATTCTGGCTTCAGGAGATTTCTTTTCTTGGCCATATTGTCTCTAAAGATGGAATCTATGTTGATCCTTCTAATACCAAGGCAATCCAAGAATGTCCATCACCTACGAGTATAACTGAGGTACGTAGTTTTATTGTTTTGGTAGGTTATTATCGACATTTCATCCAAAATTTTGCCCGATTGGCTAACCCATTAACGAAGCTCACACGTAAAGGGGTTAAATTTGTTTGGACAAAAGAGTGTGGAGAATGTTTCGAAGAACTGAAGAGAAGATTAGTCAATGCTCCTATATTGACTCTACCATCGGGGAATGATGGGTTCGTTATTTATAGTGATGCATCAAAGAAAGGACTTGGTTGTGTCCTTATGCAGAATGATAGGGTTATTGCCTATGCATCATGACAGTTGAAAATTCATGAGAAAAAATATCCTACACATGATCTCAAGTTAGCAGTTGTGATCTTTGCTTTGAAGATATTGTGGCACTACCTCTATGGTGAAAAATTTGAGATTTATACTGATCACAAGAGTTTGAAGTATATTTTCTCACAAAAATAACTCAACATGAGGCAAAGGAGATGGCTTGAATTACTCAGGGATTATGATTGCACGATACACTACCACCCGGGGAAGGCAAACAAGGTAGAAGATGCTTTGAGCAGAAAAGACCATGGAGTTTTGAACAATATGAGAATTGAAAGGGATCCAATTTTCATGGATCTAGTGAAGATGGACATGGGAATAACCAAGGAAGGTGAAACATCAATGATTTTTCAAATGTTTGCCAAACCGTCTTTACTAGAAAGGATTAAGAGTTCTTGGACTGATGATGAAGAATTTTAAAAGAAGATTAAAGCTGTGAATGATGGGAGATTGATAGACTTTGTGTATGAAAAAGTAATTTTGAAATTCTGGAAGAGACTTTGTGTTCCTGATATACCTGATCTAAAAAGGGAATTGTTGGATGATGCTCATAGTTTAGATTTCTCTATACACCCTGGGAGCACGAAAATGTATTGAGATTTGAAGGAACATTTTTGGTGGGACAATATGTAGAGGTAGATTGCTGATTTTGTGTCAGGATGTATGGTTTGTCAACAAGTGAAAGCTGGAAGGCAACACCCTGGAGGTGTCATGCAACCTCTTCCCATACCGGAGTGGAAATGGGACAATATTACGATGGACTTTGTCATGGGGCCACCAAAGACTCCTAGAAGGAACGATGCAATATGGGTTATTGTTGATCGTTTTACCAAGTCAGAACATTTTCTTGCTATAAGAGAAGATCTACCACTGGAACGTCTAGCAAGACTATATATTAATGAAGTTGTGAGACTTCATGGAGTACCCCTATTGATTGTTTCTGATCGTGATCCCCATTTTACTTCAAGATTCTGGAAAAGTCTTCAGAAATCCCTAGCTACTGAACTTCATTTGAGCACTTTCTACCACCCTCAGACAGACGGACAATCAGAACGGACTATTCAAACCTTAGAAGACATGTTGAGATCTTTCTCACTTGACTTTCAGGGTATGTGGGATCAATATTTACCTTTGGTAGAATTTTTCTATAACAATAGCTTCCATTCGAGTATTCAGATGGCACCATATGAAGCATTATACGGAAAGAGATGCCGCACACCAACCTGTTGGGATGACGTTGGTGAAAGAAAACTTGTAGGTCCAGAACTGGTGGAGGAAACGATGGAAAAGATGAAGGTAATCCAAAATCACATCAAAGTAGCTCAAAGTAGACAGAAGAGCTATACCGATAATCGAATGAAGGATTTGGAATTTCAAGTCGGTGATCATGTTTTCTTGAAGGTATCTCCATGGAAGGGAGTCATATGTTTTGGTAAGAAAGGTAAATTGAGTCCCAGGTACATCGGACCTTTTGAAATTCTAGAACGAATTGGGGCTGTAGCTTACCGATTGGCAACGCCGCCAAGTCTCTCCAAAGTTCACGATGTGTTCCACGTATCTATATTGAGGAAATACATGCCTGACCCAACGCATCTACTCACCTATGAGGAATTAGAACTGGAATCCGATCTGTCTTATTGCGAAGAGCCCATCAGGATTCTTGATACGAGAGAACAAGTACTGAGAAACCGGACGACTCGTCTGGTAAAAGTCTTGTGGAGAAACCATAAGATGGAAGAGGCAATGTGGGAACCTGAGGAACTTATGATGAAGAACCACCCGAGTCTTTTCATGCGGTAGTATTCTAGAAATTTTGAGGACGAAATTATTTGGAGGATGGGAGAATGTAACACCCCAAGCTTCTACGGTACGCTTCTTTTTGAATAATGTGATAGCGTGTGTTGTACGCAACATCGAGTTTTAACACACCACAACCAATCAAACTAGCCATTATGAATAGTAATACCTAATTTTTGAAATTATATATATTTTATATTTTAAAATGGACTTCATTTTTGGTTTTGGAATATCGAAATTATCCTAAGATGAATTTTTGGTATTTTTCTGAGAACTTCCAATTTTTATGAATAGTGAAAAATACTTAAAAACAACTTTTTTAATCAAAATAATTTATAGTGATAAATTATATTATTTAGTGGTTTTAAAGTATAATTAGAATATATTTTTATCATTTTATCCAATGGTGTTCATTAGAATTAATTTCACTTTGAAATTGGACCTAAACAATTGTCAATCTTTTGGTATATATTGTTTCTTAAAAACACGCTATTTGTTGTGACAGCGGGAATTAATTATAAAATTAATTAATGAAAATTATATGTTTGGAATTTTGTAAAATATACATCATTTTTGAATTCGGAATATCAATTATAGCTTAGGGTGAAATTTTGGCATTGTTCTGAAAAACATCATTTTTTGATAAATAGTGAAACTACTAAGTGGTGGTTAAAAAACTGAATTTTTCATAAAACTTAATTTTACCACTTCTGTGATTGGAATTTCAAAAATATTAGTGACACGGTTAATATCAAGAAGTAAAATGTGGTTCAATGAGATTAAAATAATTTTTGGGGAATAGTAACTTTTTACTTTTATTTAGCACGGTTAAAAGTAAATAGGGCAATTACGGGTAAAAATGAATTTAATATTACCCTAACACATTTCCTAATTCTATTGGACAAGTGTATCTCGACCAAAAACAACCTTAGGAATAAAATATTTTCATTAAGGTCCACTTGGATTAGATTAGGAAATTTATTATTATTTAATTCAAAGAAGAGTTAAAAGAGTTAAAATCAACATTTATTTACTAAAACATTTTTAATTTAGCTTTATACATAAGATAAATTCAATTGTAAATATTAATTAGAAAGATAAAAAGATTTCCTACATAATTATATTTTATTTATAATTTTTAGACATCAAATAATTTAATTTATTTATGACACAATGATGATGTAGTAATTACCATAATAGTGAACAATTAAAATAATTGATATTGTAAATACCCATATAAATATAATTTAAGACTTTTAATGAATTACACTAATTTAATAGGATAATATTAAATATTAGGATTGATTTAATTGACTTTTTTAGAACTAATAATTCTGTTATGATTTTCAAAAAAATCAATTTTCCAAATAGTGTCAAAATTGACATAAAAGAGTTTTTAAAACAAATATTATATTATTAATTGATATTAAATTTATAAAAATCTATGTTTCGTCCAAGAGACTTATATCATGATAGTTGTATCATTAATGGACTACTTGTGAGTCTCTTGGAGGTATATAGTAAGTTTATTAACCATATAATATAAAAATACAAAGAGACATTGTAAAAGTGAAACTAATTAACTAAAAGTTAATACTTAAATATAAGGTTATTATAATGACCCAAACCTGTCTAAATTCTATTGGTTGAGTGGTTTTCGACCTATCCCCCCCTTAACCTTTGAATAATAAAATTTGGAGCCATTAGAAACCGAATATGATTTTATTATAAATTAATATTTCTAGCTTTTCCAAAGGTGCCCCTCACCCCTCTTATAAAAGGGCACTCCCCCTTCTCATTACTTCAAACCATAAAAGCCTTTTGGTTCGGCCAAAATCTTCCCAATTACTCTCTCAACTTCCCTCACTACAACCTAGAGGCCTTATTTTGATCATAAATCCAACCTAACGAGCCCTTTTGATCAAATCAAACGGAAGAACCTGAAGAAGAGGTAATGTTTTCACCACCCTTTTTCAAATACATTTCTTCTTACACTTATTCTTTATTTGTTATTACCATTCTAAAATAATAACTCCAGTATCTTATATATACTGTGATGTTATTATAAATATGGTACAACCATATTCAGTATTCTATCCACCCTTTGAATAACATGTCACCATACGTGTGTACGTACGGCTTACCGTCTCCACGTCTTGGTGTAATTGTTATTCAATATATTATTATTTGGATGGGTATAATAATGATGTGTAACTCATGTAAATAATAAATATAACATGATAATGATTCTGTATATATGATATAGTATCCAATTATATATTATTTTAATATCAAAATAATGATATTGTCGCTCATGCGTACGTACGGACTACCATCTCCACGAACGCGATGAGATTCATTATCCATCATATCCATTCAAGTATAATTCTAATTTGATGATTAATAATGGTATCTAAGGACTTGATATCATTCTGGATATGATTAAGATATAACCTATCCATGATAAACACAGCTTACATAACAAAACATATAAAAGAAAACGAGTAAGTTAACACTCGAAACAACGATAATACTAAGATATTATTAACAAATCAATGTTAAAAGATCATATATGATATCATATTAATATATATGATTATTGTATAATTTAATAACAATTATTTCACCATTATACAGGAGGTTAACCTACCCCCAACCAAGAATAAGTACAAGGTAAGGGTTTATTTTGCAATCTCTCCATTATCTGAGGTTGTTTATACGTAATAATCTATTGGGATTTCTTTATCATCCACATCCATGTCTCTCCAAAATGTATTTCAAAACATTTTTACCATTTACAAGAATATGGGTTAAATTCATTTATACCCTTGTTTTACTTTTATAAGAGGTTTATAAAGGAATCTTTCCATCGTTTTCCAAACAAGGTGCTTTTTATCCTTTTCGACAAAATTAAGGTAAGAATGTTTTTTTTAACTTATACAACGGGTGCGGCTATTTTCTGCCGTTATAAAATCGTCGAAGCTTCCCTTACAAGATTATAAGAATATTTTCAAAGAAAATGTTTTATTTTATAAATATATGAGTCTTAAATGATTTCAAAATAGAAAGATATATTTCTCTAAAAAGAGTTTTGATTTCATCTATGTCAATATCCTTTGATGGATTTTACGCTTATTTGAAGTTGATTTATTATGAAACAAAACTTCTATATTGTATTGAAGGTTTTTTGATATGTTTGACTATGGATGTGTTATTTTTATACCATTAATGGTTTATAGATGAAGTATTTACATTTCGTATGCTAGTTTTAATATGAATGTTTATGTTATGTTTAAACCTTTTCGTATGGGAATTCATTGGACTTAATATGTGACAGGTAGAGCCCGCTATAGCTCCTCGATGCATCAGTAGGTCTCATGAGTCAAACTAGTGTCTTGGCATAAGGCCTTGACAAAATATTATTTGTAGTCTTGGCACGAGGCCTTGGCTATGTGGTTATGATAGTCTGGCATTATGCATTCCATCATTATGAAAGTGGTTATTGATATTGCATGTGATTATTCGATTAGTAGAATATCCATGTGAATAAGTAAATGGAATTATTTCATTTTACTTTTGCCATAATATGTTGAAGTTAAAGTTTAAAAGGCTTTCATTTTAGTTATACATTTCCTTAAATGTTTATTCTTATTTATGAAAGTTTCCTCTATATTGTTATCCTTACTAGGCATTTGAGCTCACCCCTTTTCTATGTTTTATTTTTCCCAGGATGTGAAGAAGTAATTTATGAATGACCTGCATGGATAGTGTGAGGGGATAAGAGTGTGGACTATGGAGACTATGTTGTTGTAGTTTTAATTATATGATGTAATGTAAACCTTATGAATATATATAGTGTTTCCAAGGCTACTAAACCAATCAGTCTTTCGAGATTTGATCTTTCTTGTGATCATGCCAATGTCATGTAATAATGCACCGACTCTGGGTAACTGGGGTTGGGGTGTTACATAAAATAACTATCAATGTTCAATTTAGTTTTATGTGAAATGTAATAAACACAGATTAAAACTAAAAGGAAAAGGCACAGTGGATATAAACAAGAGGTTTAGTCTCAAGATAAGACTTAGTCCTCTCCACTTATTGATCATCTGCCACCAAGCAGTTTAATTTAATAAAAAGTTTGATCCACACCATGGATCAGGGTTCACAATAGCACACAAGGCTGTCCATGTCACAGTTGACCTCTACCACAGTTATTTGTAGGGAAAACACCAAACATGTCAAACTTGAACTCTTCCACTATTCCATGTGGGATACAAAGGATAAAATGAGAGAGAGTTTGAGGATATCAAGTATCCTCAAGTTATGTAGAGAAGTCAGTGTGTGTATTACAAACAGATACACACACTTCTCAAAAAAGTAAGTAAATAAACACAACAGATATAAATATGTATAGAAGGGTTTAGAAGGCTCTGTGTGTTATGTAGTAAATCTTTGGACTCTTTTAATATAGTGGAAATGATGTTTGAGTTCTCTTCTGGATGTTGGCTTCAAAAAATAGTATCGTAGCCTCTACTCTCTCGCTTCCAGATGTGTCAAAAGTTAAGAACCTTTATTCCAAAGATGTTAAGAGTATCCCAGTAGGTTTATATTGTCTTGTTGATCTCCTGGTACTTTATTCCTTAGAGTTCTTGGGATTTGGAAGTAAGTTTGAGAGTTACAAGAGTTTGCAATTCTTCTGTTCTTTCTACTTTTCAACATATTTTTCGTATGATCCAGCTTTTAATTATTTTATACTTAGAGGTCCAGAAGACATGAAGATCTCCCCACGTGCATGTACCTTGTACTATCTACTGAATATCCTACATAAAAAATTAAATAATGTCAAAAACATTAATTTTTCTAAATATTACCATTAGATATAAATTTGAATAAATAAATTAAAGATAGTTTTTATGACTATCGCTGAGTCATAATTATCAGTGACTCATTGTCATCGATCTGTCATATTTAGTTTGTTAGTATCGGGGACTCTGTATCGGTGAGTTGTTTTTACTATTGGTCTGTCCGGGCATCGATGAGTCATCATCAATGACACGTTTTGAACTATCAGTGTGTCTCCCATCAGTGACTCATTTATCGGTGAGTCTTCCATTAGTGACTCACTCATCGGTGAGTCATCCATCGGTGAATCGTTCATCGGTGACTCATTCATCAGTGAGTCATCCATCGGTGACTCATTATTCAGTGATTCGTCCATCAGTGACTCGCTTGAACTATCGGTGTGACCGATCATCGGTTACTTTTATATCAGTGTGTCATTTGTTCTATCGGTGAGTCCTACATCGACATCTTATTCAATCGGTGACTTATTTGATTGGTGAGTTCTTTGATCAGTGAGTTAGCTATCAGTGATTTGTTTACACTATCGGTGCTAGGGGCACTAAAAACTTATAAAGAGTTTGTCTTACATAGTACGCTACCAGAATATGTGAAATTGATAAATACATATAAATACACACATGTAAATATATTGAAACATAAATATCCATGATTTATTGACTTATTGAACTGTATTATACTATGTGACATAATTTATTCACCTATAAATATTCATTGACAAGATTAACATAAGTTATAACTTAATATATAAATGAATAGTATTTGTAGATTGATATGATTTGTGATTATGAAAACAACTAGTTTAAAAAGGTTTCAACAGGGTTTAATGAAAAAATTCGATATATATGACATAAAAATGAGTTTGGAATAGTGATATATTATTTTTATTTTTTATTTCAATCCATTGAGAAAATGGAAATAACGTTCATACATATGTACAACCTACCATCTTTGTGAACTGTGTATTTCATTTTCATTCGCTAACTCTTATGGATTACTATAAAAACAAATATAATGAATATATATGATATTTATATCATTTTTAATATTCTAGGGATGATGTAACTAGGATAAAATTAAGAGGAAAAAAATCAAAACATACATGAAAAACAAAGCAGTTATGGTTCTATATACATGAAATGTGACTTTAACATGGAATTGTTAATAAACGAATAATAAAAGGTCATAAGTAAATCACATATGTTATGATATATATATTTATGGTTCTATAATATATATATATATAACTAATATTTATTATATGGACAGGCCGGAGGTCATCCCGGCCCTCAAAATTACAATTATTAACCTACACTAGCATAGTGGTGCAGGGTCGATCCATAGAGAAGACAGGTGAGTGAATTATAAGGTTTTAAGAAAAATATACTCCACTATTGTCAGTAGTGGAGAAAGTGGACATTGATTATATTTATTACTTTTTAATTTTTTTTTTATATTTTGTTTTACGCAAGCAGTAAAGTAAACAATGCTGAAAAAGAGACTAAATCATTTACTAGTGTACTGATGAACTAAGAACTATGGTAAATCTAACATAAGAGAACAAATTAATAGAATAAGGTGTCAAGGTCGAAGGATCATATCAAATGCAATACTCGATAATTAAAAACTACTAGATTAAAGGATATCTTCCCCACTACACTTAATTGAATCATACATCAATAAAAAAGGTGAAAAGTCTCCCTCGCCAGGAAACTCAACACACAGTAAACTGATTTTGTAACGCCCCAACCCCAGAAGCCCAGAGTCGGTTCATTATTGCTTATCATTAGAAAGATCACAAAATATCAAATCTCGAAAGATCGATTAGTTTAGTAGCCTTGGAAGTACTAGATACATTCATATGGTTTACATTGCATCATAAAATGGAAAACTACAACAACATTGTTTCCATAGACAACACTGAGATCTCATAGACTATCCCTACAGGTCAGTCATAATATAATTCTTCGCATCCTGGGAAAATAAAACATAGAAAGGGGTGAGCTCAGATGCTCAGTAAGGATAAGAATATAGCAGAAACATTCATAAATAAGCATAAACATTTTAGGAAATTTATAAAACTAAAGCAAAAGCCTTTTAAACTTGAAATTCAACATAATATGGAAAATATAAGTCAAAATAATGCCATTTACTTACTCACATAGATATTCTACAAGTCGAATAATCACATGTAATATCAATAGCCACTTTCATAATGATGGAATGCATAATTCCAGACTTTCATAACCACATAGTCAAGGCCTTGTTCCAAGACTAAAAATAAGATTTTGTCAAGGCATTGTGCCAAGACACTAGTTTCTCTCATGAGACCTACCGATGCATTGAGGAGCTATAGTGGGCTCCACCTGTCACTTACTATGTCAAGTACATTCCTTATATGAAAAGGTTTAAACATAAGATAAACATTCGTATTAAAACTGGCATATGAAATTTCAATACATTATCCATAAACCATGAATGGTATGAAATAACACATCCACATTCAAACATATCACAAAACCTTCAAAACAATATAGAAGTTTTGTATCATAATAAATCAACTTTAAACAATCTTAAAATCCATCAAAGGATGTTGACATAGATGAAATCAAAACCTTTTTTAGAGAAATATGTCTTTCTATTTTGAAATCATTTAAGAGTCACATAATTATAAAGCAATCATTTATTTTGAAAATATTATTATAAGCTTGTAAGGGAAGCTTCAACGTAGTTATAATGGTGCAAACAAGCCGTACCCGTCATATAAGTTAAAAAACATTCTTACCTTAATTTTGTCGAAAAGGTCATAAATAACTTGTTTAGAAAATGACAGAAAGATTCCTTTCAAACCATTTTATAAAAAGTCAAACAAGGGTATAAATTAATTTAACCAATAGTATAGTAAATAGTAAAAAAAAATTGGAATACATTTTTAAGAAACATGGATGTGGATGATAAAGAGGTCCCAGTAGATAATTATGTATAAACAACCTCGGATAATGATTAGATTATAGAATTAACACTTACCTTTAATTTTCCTGGGTCGAGGGTAGGTTAACCTCCAGTATAATGGTGAAATAATTGTTATTAAATTATAAAAGAATCATATACATTGATATGATATCATATATGATCTTTTAACATTGCTTTGTTAATAATATCTTAGTATTATCGTCGTTTCGGGTGTTAACTGATTCGTTTTCCATTATATTCTTTTTTATGTAAGTAATGTTTGTTATGGATAGGATGTATCATATTAATATTCATAATGATATTAAGTATTTAAACATTATTTTTAATCATCTGATTAAAATTATACTTGAATGGATACGATGGGGAATTAATCTCATCGCGTTCATGGAGACGGCAATCCGTATGTACGCACGAGCGACAATATCATTATTTTGATATTAAAATAATATATAATTGGATGGTATATCATATATACCGAATAATTATTATGTTATATTTATAATTTACATCAATTAAACATCATTATTATACGCATCTGAATAATAATGTGTTGAATAACAATTACACCACGACGTGGAGACGGTAAGTCATACGTACGCACGTATGGTGACATGTCATTCAAAGGATGGATAGAATAATAAATATGGTTGTAACATATTTATAATAACATCACAGTATATATAATATACTGGAGTTATTATTTTAGAATGGAAACAACAAATAAATAGGATGTGGAAGAAGAAAGGAACTTGAAAGAGGTGATGAAATATTTACCTCTTCTTCAGGTTCTTCCTTTTGATTTGATCAAAAGGGCTCCTTAGGTTGGCTTTATGACTAAAGTAATACCTCTAAGATGTATGGAGGAAATTTTAGAGGATATTTGGGCAAGTTTTGGACAATCCAAAAGGCTTTGATGGTGTGAATTTGAGAGAAGGGGGAGTGCCCTTTTATAAGATGGGTGAGGGTCACCTTAGGAAAAGCTTGAAATATTATTTTATAATAAAATCATTTTCGGTTTATAATGGATCCAAAATGGATTATTTAAAGGATAAGGTGGGGATGCATCGAAAACCACTCAACCAATAGGTTTTAGACAGGTTTGGGTAACTATATTAACCTTATCTTTTATATTTAACTCTTAGTTAAATAGTTTGACATTTACCATGTCTCTTTGTATTTTTATATTATATGGTTAATAAACTTACTATATACTTCCAATAGAACCCCAAGTGGTTCAGTAATGATACTCATATCATTATATAAGTCTTTTTTCCAAAACATTAGATTTTTATGAATATAATATCTGTCACGAACCAGCCCGGGTCGACCCTGAACCGGTCACCCGAGCCGGTCCGCGGCAAGTCCCGAGGAGCGTTCCCGATCCCCCCGGGATGGCAACAAGTGCCGGGCATTGAAACTTTAATCATTGGGAACGATTTTAGCCCAAACTAAAAACAGGATCAAAAGAACGAATATAAACTAAACAAACAGACAACCATTAAAGACACAAAAAAAACTATACCACGACATACCTCCATGTGACCTCGCGGGTCACCACCCAACTACAACCAACGTCGCTCCCACACTGAGCGACTCAAGCAGGAGAACCTGAACAAAAGGAACCTGCAACTGAAAAAGGTAAAAGATAGGCATGAGCACAAAAGTACTCAGTAGGTGAGCCCCACAACAAATCCCAATGCACTGCCAGTAAATAAAGAATCTACATAATCCAGGTTTGCACTTTAATGTATGAAAGTAAGTTTTCATAATGCTTTACTTGAAAATCAAACACGAGGCATTTCCCTTATTCCTTTTTGAAAGTTAATTCCCTTTCATTAGTTTTGAACTCATTCTGAAAAGCAAAGTGTTACATTTTCAAATCTCACCCAAAGAGAATTAAGCATTTTCATTTGAAAACCCATTTTTTCCAATGTCTAACAGTATAGGCTGTGAAAGATGACTGAAAGTAAACAAGCAGGGAAAACAAGTGCAAGTAAAGGTAAACAGGCAAGGAAAACCAAGTGCAAGTAAAAATAAGCCAGAAGTTATCGGCAATAACCATGGACACACACACACACTCACACACTCACACACACACACATACTCACACACACACACACTCACACCCAAGTGGTCCCCCGTATGCCGACGGGAGGCACCATGCCAGAGATGGTAGAGCACTATGGGTAAATCCCCTAAGGTTCATCTAGCTCGCGTGGGACCCTAGAACCTCGTGTCTCGGTGAAACGTGGCTTAGAAGGCCACGACCCTCAGAAAACGTGGCTTAGAAGGCCACGACCCTCAGAACACGTGTCTTAGAAGGCCATGACCCTCAGATATCATATGTTTAGTTAGTGTTGCAATCGTCAATCCAGCTAAGTGAAACAGGGACGACACCCATCCGGCTCACTAGCGCACTAGTTCTAGTCCGCCCACCTAGATACCCAGGGTTTCCCCGTGTGCTCAAACAAGTTTCACATTCACATAGTATGTTTCTTCCTCATATCGCAGGCCAAACAAGATATTGCACACAAAAGTCACCATTTCCACACCCAAACAATATTTCAAAACTCACGCACGCCAAAAATACCTTTCTAGAAATATAAATGTCATTACCCAATCATTTCGCAAAAACCCCTTTTTGGAAACACTCAAACAAGAACATAAACAACTTTCACAACCTAGAAAGCATTATTTTTAATAACACAACAAGGGAAAACATCTTTCGTCAACCAAGAACCACACGTAAAGTTTCCAAAAACAATTTCAAAGGGTCACACGACGTTTTCACTAATCAAGGTTACAAGAAACACCATTTTCCATAAACAGTACATTTACTAATTTACACATGCCAAAAACATTTCAAAACCCAATTCAACATGTCTTTCGTTACTCAGGAAGAACCATTTAGCGACATTACTATGAAATCCCACAATTGAAACCAAGAAAACACGTTTAATGAAATGCTAGAATTAAACAGTTTGCACTATCAGCAAATCACCACACTATAAAAACTACTTAATATTATTTTTCTTAAATTTACTGAAATTCAATAAAAGGACAAGGAATAAATAAATTCTTAATTTAGAGGCAAGTGCATAGGGAGACCTACCTCGGATCGGAACGAAGAACGACACGTCGCGAAACTCTTATTGCGTAAAGGTCGCAGCGTATTGCGTCGTCCAACTGGTCCTAAAACAATAGGCCGTTAAGCAGGCTCATTAATGACAACATACTAATAATAATAATAATAATTATAATAACGTAATAATGACCAAAAAGTAGTAATAGTAATGTCATAATAATAATAATTATTATTATTATTATGACATAATAATAATATAATAATAATAAGAGTAACAATAGTATCATAACAATAATATTAACATAATAATAAGAATAATTATAATGACATAGTACTAACAAGAACAATAATAAATATAATAGCGCAATGATAATTATAATAATAACAATAATATTAATATTAATATTAATAATATGATAGTAATCATAATAATAATAATAATAATAATAATAATGACAATAACGATAATAATATAACAATGATAATAATAATATAAGAATAATAATAATATAAAAACAACAACAATAATAATAATAATAATAATATGATAATTGAATAATAATAATAATTATAACAATAATGATAATAATAATAATAATATTAATATTAATGTGATAATAATTATAATAACAATAGTATCAATAATAATATAATAATAATTATAATAATAATTATAATAAGATACATTAATTATAACAATGACATAATAAAATAATATCAATAATATGCTACTAATCATAATAATAATAATAATAAAAACAATATTTTTGCACAATTATAATATAATAATATAATAATAATAATAATAACAATATAGTAATACAATAATAATGTTAATAGATTAATATTAACATAATAATAATGAAATAATTATAATATTATTAATATGATAAAAGTAATAAATTTTATATAAGATTAACTTAAAAATAAAATAAAAATAAAAACATACTTACAGGGTGGTTTGCGGAGCAACAGGGTGAGGGAGGAGGCGGTTGCGCGGGGGAGTCGGGACGGCGACGGGATGAGGGGAGCGGCGTCGGTTGGGAGGCTGGGTGCAGGCTCGGTGCGGCAAAGGCTGAGCCGGGCCGTGCGCTGGGGCGGAGCGGGAGTAGGGTCGGACAGGGGGGGGTTGCCGCCGGAGGGGAAGCCGGGACGGCGTCGGGGAAGCGGTGCGTAGGGGAGATGCAGGAGGCGAGGCCGGGGGTTGCAATGGGGGGAGGGAGGACGCCGGACAGGGAGGGTGCGGAAGGATGCCGGCGCGGAGCAGGGGTGAGGGCGCGGGAGGTCAGGCTGAGAGGGGCGGAGCGCCGGAGGCCGGCTGAGAGGGGCGGAGCGCCGGGGGGGCCGGCTGAGAGGAAGGAGGAGGCGCGGCGCGGAGTCGGCGCAAGGCGGAGGATGCGTAAGGGGAAGCCGGGGCCGGGACGAGGCGAGGCGGAGGGTGCAGCGGCGGCACGTCTGGTCGGCCGCACCAGCAGGGGAGAAAGGAAGAAGAAAACGAAGAAAGGAGAAGAAAGAAAAAAAAACGGGGAAGAAGGAGGAGAAAGGGGAGAGAGAGAGGGGGGAAAAGTGGCGGCTACGGGAGTAGGGGTAGGGTTAGGTTTTGATTATGATTATATATATATTTATATATGATAAAAAAAAGATAATAATAATAATAAAACTTATAATGTTAATAACAATAGAACTTATATAATAATAATAAAACTTATAATAATAATAAGTAATAAATTAGTTAATTCAAATAATAATTATTTTGATCACATATTTAAAATAATATTTATAAAATAATTTAAATATGTTACACAAATATATATTTATACATATATAAATCTATATATATATACATACATTACTATACATATATATATAAAAACATATATAAACATATATACAATACTAATAACACAAATAAAAAGTTATTAATAATAAAATACCAACATAAAAATTATAATATTTAAAACACCGGGTGAACACACTGTCACCCGGGCTGAACGCACGTTCATCGCTAACAATGCGGTGACCGCGCACCGGCGCGAAACCGCCAATGCAATTAATCTCCGAAAAATTTAAATCGGGACCAAGAAAGGAGAACAAATATGGACATCCGCGGTCGGGGTGTGACAATTCTCCCCACCACAGACACTTTCTGCCCCCAGAAAGTCACCAGGCCAAAAGTCGATCAAGATTTAAGTCCATGCCCCAATGGAACTAAAGGAACCAGAGAGAACTGAGAATCTCGGGGATGACCGTACTCATCACAGGTCACACCCGACCAATTCAAGAGAAAACTGGGGTCCGAGATTGAGGGTAGAACACGAAGGGGTTCTCCCCACCACAAGAACTTAACTAGTGCAGAAAAGTTGACCATCTAAATAGAAACCCCTAGAAAGGGGGGGGGGGGTCGACGCGGGAACTCCCAACCAACTCAAACTAACTCTTATAGCACGATTACTACAACACCTCAGTCAAGACACTGAATCCTCGACTAGAGTCAACCACCTTCAACACCAGGGAAAATCCATAGAAAAACATTTAACCATTATCAAATTGGAGACATGATCCACCGAAGTCCACAACACATAACCACATCCGACAACATACTAAAACGAGGTCAACCCACACGAGAGTCGAACACACTTTTAGGAAGGACAGCCGATTTAGAATATTACATTCCCACGACAAGTCCGCTTAGATTTATCATCGAACAAGTCCATCGTCACTTTATAGAAAAACAACACATTTACATAATCCATACTACTTAGATTATAATAGAACAAGTCCATGATAACCCAATGGTAAAACAATGAACATACAACAACGTCAAAACTTAACAGCAGAAAAACAAGTACTAAAAGATCTTGATTGTTCCACTGCTAACACGGGACACAAAACCTGGACCAAGGCTTCACACCCCTGGGGACTCCTGACTGTGCGCGAGCTTCACCCCAAGACCTGTGGTTGGGGCTCTGGTGGCTGAAGCATCTTCTGCCTCACAGTCAGGTACTGACGTTCTCCCATCACGACGTCCTCTTTAAGCAACGCTTCCTGCAAAACTTCTCCAGATGACGCAGACAACCGCATCGATGACACGTCTTCGGAGGGTTGCGACAAGACGGCCTTAAATGGCCGAAACGACCACACTGATAGCATACCCTCGAACGATCTGACGAACTGGAAGCTGAGACCAAAGGGGATAACTCCTTAGGAACAGGTATCTCTGGCGCCTTTTCCTCACCAGAGGGGGAACTCTTACGAACAACAACAGGGGACACTGAAGTATTAACCACCCGCACACCAGAAACTAACTCAGCCAAGAATGCTTCCTCTACGAGCTTCTCGAAACAAGGGTCTTTAGAAGGGAGGACTCGCTCCTTGATCTCTGGACGCAGACCCCCAGTGAAAAGAGAGACCTTCATGAGCTCATGCGACACTACATCTGGAGAAAAGGAAATTAGTTCCTTGAAATGGTCAACATATGCCTTCACCGTCCGTCGACCTTGTTGAATATGCACAAGCTCCCTCTTTTCTCCAGCTTAACTTCCTCAGGTACAAACCATTGGATGAAAACGAGTTTAAAGACGTCCCACGTCATTTCAACTTGCATCGATGGTGGGGCAACCACCTTCCACTGGTCCAGAGCTGGACCCTCGAACAACTTCATAATTGCACGAACCTTAACATTATCGGGAGTTCCCAACATTCTAAAGACACGCTCCACTTCCTCGAGCCATTTCACTGCCACTAATGGACCCTGATCACCATAGAGAATAGGCAAAGTCTGAGGAGGACCAAAAACTGGGCATGACTTATCCGAATCCTCAGAGACCTTTCTGGGCGGCATTTCCTGAGCGACATATAAAACACAAGGCCAAAACCAACATCAAATCGAAGCAACATCAATAAAAGCGCCTTCATCAAAACAAGTAGCACAAGGATCAAAAAAATACAACACAACCAAAAATAAAATCTCCTCTTTAAAGTTCCCTTTTCATTTTAGATTTCAAAACCACCCTTTCTCAAGATCACTTTCCAAAAACCAATCCACTTCCAAACCAAAAACTTTCCAAAACCATTTCCATTTAAAACCAATTTAGAAAACAAAGTCAAGCCATTAATTTCAAATACACACCCAGGTGATCCCATGAATCATTGCACATGTCTTCATCCACTGTCCAATAATACTCGCACCAACGCGCATTTTCCATGCATTCTCACCCATGTGCAAACGTTCATAAAGAGGACCTGGGGTTTTCATCCCGAACCATTCTTAACCAATTCCAAGCAAACAACAGATTTCCAAATCAAGAGATTTCAGTTTTAAAACCCATTTCATATATTTATAGTCCTTTAAAAGAAACCAGTCCAATTTTTCAAAAACCTTTTTCGTTTCCAACAACGCACTCACACAAACCAAAACGAAAGCAGCAACCAAATTTGCATCAACCACTGAAGTGAGAGACTAGTAGTCACGCTCAACCTGACGACATGGTAGTGAGCCATGTCTCAAGTCAGTTTCGACCACTAGGAGGAATTCAAACCACGTACTCGGACTCCACATGGGTCACTACTCCATGTGAAATCACGACGTAACGTCGGCTTGCCTCCATTGTCATCTCTCAATCCAAGACAAACCAGAAAAGACAAGGACACAATTCCCAAACTACCCCTGGTAACTCGAAGATCAGTGCAAGCAAGAGTTCGCGACGCTCTTCCCGTACCTACCTCTCGAGTTCTGACAGTCCTAATCTCCTTCTACCGGACAACCCAAATAACAAGAACTCCTCTGATACCATTTTGTCACGAACCAGCCCGGGTCGACCCTGAACAAATCACCCGAGCCGGTCCGTGGCAAGTCCCGAGGAGCGTTCCCGATCCCCCCGGGATGGCAACAAGTGCCGGGCATTGAAACTTTAATCGTTGGGAACGATTTTAGCCCAAACTAAAAACAGGATCAAAAGAACGAATATAAACTAAACAAACAGACAACCATTAAAGACACAAACAAAACTATACCACGACATACCTCCATGTGACCTCGCGGGTCACCACCCAACTACAACCAACGTCGCTCCCACACTGAGCGACTCAAGCAGGAGAACCTGAACAAAAGGAACCTGCAACTGAAAAAGGTAAAAGATAGGCATGAGCACAAAAGTACTCAGTAGGTGAACCCCACAACAAATCCCAATGTACTGCCAGTAAATAAAGAATCTACATAATCCAGGTTTGAACTTTAATGTATGAAAGTAAGTTTTCATAATGCTTTACTTGAAAATCAAACACGAGGCATTTCCCTTATTCCTTTTTGAAAGTTAATTCCCTTTCATTAGTTTTGAACTCATTCTGAAAAGCAAAGTGTTACATTTTCAAATCTCACCCAAAGAGAATTAAGCATTTTCATTTGAAAACCCATTTTTCCCAAAGTCTAACAGTATAGGCTGTGAAAGATGACTGAAAGTAAACAAGCAGGGAAAACAAGTGCAAGTAAAGGTAAACAGGCAAGGAAAACCAAGTGCAAGTAAAAATAAGCCAGAAGTTATCAGCAATAACCATGGACACACACACACACTCACACACTCACACACACACACATACTCACACACACACACACTCACACCCAAGTGGTCCCCCGTATGCCGACGGGAGGCACCACGCCAGAGATGGTAGAGCACTATGGGTAAATCCCCTAAGGTTCATCTAGCTCGCGTGGGACCCTAGAACCTCGTGTCTCGGTGAAAGGTGGCTTAGAAGGCCACGACCCTCAGAAAACGTGGATTAGAAGGCCACGACCCTCAGAACACGTGTCTTAGAAGGCCACGACCCTCAGATATCATATGTTTAGTTAGTGTTGCAATCGTCAATCCAGCTAAGCGAAACAGGGACGACACCCATCCGGCTCACTAGCGCACTAGTTCTAGTCCGCCCACCTAGATACCCAGGGTTTCCCCGTGTGCTCAAACAAGTTTCACATTCACATAGTATGTTTCTTCCTCATATCGCAGGCCAAACAAGATATTGCACACAAAAGTCACCATTTCCACACCCAAACAATATTTCAAAACTCACGCACGCCAAAAATACCTTTCTAGAAATATAAATGTCATTACCCAATCATTTCGCAAAAACCCCTTTTTGGAAACACTCAAACAAGAACATAAACAACTTTCACAACCTAGAAAGCATTATTTTTAATAACACAACAAGGGAAAACATCTTTCGTCAACCAAGAACCACACGTAAAGTTTCCAAAAACAATTTCAAAGGGTCACACGACGTTTTCACTAATCAAGGTTACAAGAAACACCATTTTCCATAAACAGTACATTTACTAATTTACACATGCCAAAAACATTTCAAAACCCAATTCAATATGTCTTTCGTTACTCAGGAAGAACCATTTAGCGACATTACTATGAAATCCCACAATTGAAACCAAGAAAACACTTTTAATGAAATGCTAGAATTAAACAGTTTGCACTATCAGCAAATCACCACACTATAAAAACTACTTAATATTATTTTTCTTAAATTTACTGAAATTCAATAAAAGGACAAGGAATAAATAAATTCTTAATTTAGAGGCAAGTGCATAGGGAGACCTACCTCGGATCAAAACGAAGAACGACACGTCGCGAAACTCTTGTTGCGTAAAGGTCGCAGCGTATTGCGTCGTCCAACTGGTCCTAAAACAATAGGCCGTTAAGCAGGCTCATTAATGACAACATACTAATAATAATAATAATAATTATAATAACGTAATAATGACCAAAAAGTAGTAATAGTAATGTCATAATAATAATAATTATTATTATTATTATGACATAATAATAATATAATAATAATAAGAGTAACAATAGTATCATAACAATAATATTAACATAATAATAAGAATAATTATAATGACATAGTACTAACAAGAACAATAATAAATATAATAGCGCAATGATAATTATAATAATAACAATAATATTAATATTAATATTAATAATATGATAGTAATCATAATAATAATAATAATAATAATAATAATAATGACAATAACGATAATAATATAACAATGATAATAATAATATAAGAATAATAATAATATAACAACAACAACAATAATAATAATAATAATAATATGATAATTGAATAATAATAATAATTATAACAATAATGATAATAATAATAATAATATTAATATTAATGTGATAATAATTATAATAACAATAGTATCAATAATAATATAATAATAATTATAATAATAATTATAATAAGATACATTAATTATAACAATGACATAATAAAATAATATCAATAATATGCTAGTAATCATAATAATAATAATAATAACAACAATATTTTTGCACAATTATAATATAATAATATAATAATAATAATAATAACAATATAGTAATACAATAATAATGTTAATAGATTAATATTAACATAATAATAATGAAATAATTATAATATTATTAATATGATAAAAGTAATAAATTTTATATAAGATTAACTTAAAAATAAAATAAAATTAAAAACATACTTACAGGGTGGTTTGCGGAGCAACAGGGTGAGGGAGGAGGCGGTTGCGCGGGGGAGCCGGGACGGCGACGGGATGAGGGGAGCGGCGTCGGTTGGGAGGCTGGGTGCAGGCTCGGTGCGGCAAAGGCTGAGCCGGGCCGTGCGCTGGGGCGGAGCGGGAGTAGGGTCGGACAGGGGGGGGTTGCCGCCGGAGGGGAAGCCGGGACGGCGTCGGGGAAGCGGTGCGCAGGGGAGATGCAGGAGGCGAGGCCGGGGGTTGCAATGGGGGGAGGGAGGACGCCGGACAGGGAGGGTGCGGAAGGATGCCGGCGCGGAGCAGGGGTGAGGGCGCGGGAGGTCAGGCTGAGAGGGGCGGAGCGCCGGAGGCCGGCTGAGAGGGGCGGAGCGCCGGGGGGGCCGGCTGAGAGGAAGGAGGAGGCGCGGCGCGGAGTCGGCGCAAGGCGGAGGATGCGTAAGGGGAATCCGGGGCCGGGACGAGGCGAGGCGGAGGGTGCAGCGGCGGCACGTCTGGTCGGCCGCACCAGCAGGGGAGAAAGGAAGAAGAAAACGAAGAAAGGAGAAGAAAGAAAAAAAAACGGGGAAGAAGGAGGAGAAAGGGGAGAGAGAGAGGGGGGAAAAGTGGCGGCTACGGGAGTAGGGGTAGGGTTAGGTTTTGATTATGATTATATATATATTTATATATGATAAAAAAAGATAATAATAATAATAAAACTTATAATGTTAATAACAATAGAACTTATATAATAATAATAAAACTTATAATAATAATAAGTAATAAATTAGTTAATTCAAATAATAATTATTTTGATCACATATTTAAAATAATATTTATAAAATAATTTAAAGATGTTACACAAATATATATTTATACATATATAAATCTATATATATATACATACATTACTATACATATATATATAAAAACATATATAAACATATATACAATACTAATAACACAAATAAAAAGTTATTAATAATAAAATACCAACATAAAAATTATAATATTTAAAACACCGGGTGAACACACTGTCACCCGGGCTGAACGCACGGTCATCGCTAACAATGCGGTGACCGCGCACCGGCGCGAAACCGCCAATGCAATTAATCTCCGAAAAATTTAAATCGGGACCAAGAAAGGAGAACAAATATGGACATCCGCGGTCGGGGTGTGACAATTCTCCCCACCACAGACACTTTCTGCCCCCAGAAAGTCACCAGGCCAAAAGTCGATCAAGATTTAAGTCCATGCCCCAACGGAACTAAAGGAACCAGAGAGAACTGAGAATCTCGGGGATGACCGTACTCAGCACAGGTCACACCCGACCAATTCAAGAGAAAACTGGGGTCCGAGATTGAGGGGAGAACACGAAGGGGTTCTCCCCACCACAAGAACTTAACTAGTGCAGAAAAGTTGACCATCTAAATAGAAACCCCTAGAAAGGGGGGGGGGGGTCGACGCGGGAACTCCCAACCAACTCAAACTAACTCTTATAGCACGTTTACTACAACACCTCGGTCAAGACACTGAATCCTCGACTAGAGTCAACCACCTTCAACACCAGGGAAAATCCATAGAAAAACATTTAACCATTATCAAATTGGAGACATGATCCACCGAAGTCCACAACACATAACCACATCCGACAACATACTAAAACGAGGTCAACCCACACGAGAGTCGAACACACTTTTAGGAAGGACACCCGATTTAGAATATTACATTCCCACGACAAGTCCGCTTAGATTTATCATCGAACAAGTCCATCGTCACTTTATAGAAAAACAACACATTTACATAATCCATACTACTTAGATTATAATAGAACAAGTCCATGATAACCCAATGGTAAAACAATGAACATACAACAACGTCAAAACTTAACAGCAGAAAAACAAGTACTAAAAGATCTTGATTGTTCCACTGCTAACACGGGACACAAAACCTGGACCAAGGCTTCACACCCCAGGGGACTCCTGACTGTGCGCGAGCTTCACCCCAAGACCTGTGGTTGGGGCTCTGGTGGCTGAAGCATCTTCTGCCTCACAGTCAGGTACTGACGTTCTCCCATCACGACGTCCTCTTTAAGCAACGCTTCCTGCAAAACTTCTCCAGATGACGCAGACAACCGCATCGATGACACGTCTTCGGAGGGTTGCGACAAGACGGCCTTAAATGGCCGAAACGACCACACTGATAGCATACCCTCGAACGATCTGACGAACTGGAAGCTGAGACCAAAGGGGATAACTCCTTAGGAACAGGTATCTCTGGCGCCTTTTCCTCACCAGAGGGGGAACTCTTACGAACAACAACAGGGGACACTGAAGTATTAACCACCCGCACACCAGAAACTAACTCAGCCAAGAATGCTTCCTCTACGAGCTTCTCGAAACAAGGGTCTTTAGAAGGGAGGACTCGCTCCTTGATCTCTGGACGCAGACCCCCAGTGAAAAGAGAGACCTTCATGAGCTCATGCGACACTACATCTGGAGAAAAGGAAATTAGTTCCTTGAAATGGTCAACATATGCCTTCACCGTCCGTCGACCTTGTTGAATATGCACAAGATCCCTCTTTTCTCCAGCTTAACTTCCTCAGGTACAAACCATCGGATGAAAACGAGTTTAAAGACGTCCCACGTCATTTCAACTTGCATCGATGGTGGGGCAACCACCTTCCACTGGTCCAGAGCTGGACCCTCGAACAACTTCATAATTGCACGAACCTTAACATTATCGGGAGTTCCCAACATTCTAAAGACACGCTCCACTTCCTCGAGCCATTTCACTGCCACTAATGGACCCTGATCACCATGGAGAATAGGCAAAGTCTGAGGAGGACCAAAAACTGGGCATGACTTATCCGAATCCTCAGAGACCTTTCTGGGCGGCATTTCCTGAGCGACATATAAAACACAAGGCCAAAACCAACATCAAATCGAAGCAACATCAATAAAAGCGCCTTCATCAAAACAAGTAGCACAAGGATCAAACAAATACAACACAACCAAAAATAAAATCTCCTCTTTAAAGTTCCCTTTTCATTTTAGATTTCAAAACCACCCTTTCTCAAGATCACTTTCCAAAAACCAATCCACTTCCAAACCAAAAACTTTCCAAAACCATTTCCATTTAAAACCAATTTAGAAAACAAAGTCAAGCCATTAATTTCAAATACACACCCAGGTGATCCCATGAATCATTGCACATGTCTTCATCCACTGTCCAATAATACTCGCACCAACGCGCATTTTCCATGCATTCTCACCCATGTGCAAACGTTCATAAAGAGGACCTGGGGTTTTCATCCCGAACCATTCTTAACCAATTCCAAGCAAACAACAGATTTCCAAATCAAGAGATTTCAGTTTTAAAACCCATTTCATATATTTATAGTCCTTTAAAAGAAACCAGTCCAATTTTTCAAAAACCTTTTTCGTTTCCAACAACGCACTCACACAAACCAAAACGAAAGCAGCAACCAAATTTGCATCAACCACTGAAGTGAGAGACTAGTAGTCACGCTCAAACTGACGACATGGTAGTGAGCCATGTCTCAAGTTAGTTTCGACCACTAGGAGGAATTCAAACCACGTACTCGGACTCCACATGGGTCACTACTCCATGTGAAATCACGACGTAACGTCGGCTTGCCTCCATTGTCATCTCTCAATCCAAGACAAACCAGAAAAGACAAGGACACAATTCCCAAACTACCCCTGGTAACTCAAAGATCAGTGCAAGCAAGAGTTCGCGACGCTCTTCCCGTACCTACCTCTCGAGTTCTGACAGTCCTAATCTCCTTCTACCGGACAACCCAAATAACAAGAACTCCTCTGATACCATTTTGTCACGAACCAGCCCGGGTCGACCCTTAACAAATCACCCGATCCGGTCCGCGGCAAGTCCCGAGGAGCGTTCCCGATCCCCCCGGGATGGCAACAAGTGCCGGGAATTGAAACTTTAATCGTTGGGAACGATTTTAGCCCAAACTAAAAACAGGATCAAAAGAACGAATATAAACTAAACAAACAGACAACCATTAAAGACACAAAAAAAACTATACCACGACATACCTCCATGTGACCTCGCGGGTCACCACCCAACTACAACCAACGTCGCTCCCACACTGAGCGACTCAAGCAGGAGAACCTGAACAAAAGGAACATGCAACTAAAAAAGGTAAAAGATAGGCTTGAGCACAAAAGTACTCAGTAGGTGAGCCCCACAACAAATCCCAATGCACTGCCAGTAAATAAAGAATCTACATAATCCAGGTTTGAACTTTAATGTATGAAAGTAAGTTTTCATAATGCTTTACTTGAAAATCAAACACGAGGCATTTCCCTTATTCCTTTTTGAAAGTTAATTCCCTTTCATTAGTTTTGAACTCATTCTGAAAAGCAAAGTGTTACATTTTCAAATCTCACCCAAAGAGAATTAAGCATTTTCATTTGAAAACCCATTTTTCCCAAAGTCTAACAGTATAGGCTGTGAAAGATGACTGAAAGTAAAAAAGCAGGGAAAAAAAGTGCAAGTAAAGGTAAACAGGCAAGGAAAACCAAGTGCAAGTAAAAATAAGCCAGAATTTATCAGCAATAACCATGGACACACACACACACTCACACACTCACACACACACACACATACTCACACACACACACACTCACACCCAAGTGGTCCCCCGTATGCCGACGGGAGGCACCACGCCAGAGATGGTAGAGCACTATGGGTAAATCCCCTAAGGTTCATCTAGCTCGCGTGGGACCCTAGAACCTCGTGTCTCGGTGAAACGTGGCTTAGAAGGCCACGACTCTCAGAAAACGTGGCTTAGAAGGCCACGACCCTCAGAACACGTGTCTTAGAAGGCCACGACCCTCAGATATCATATGTTTAGTTAGTGTTTCAATCGTCAATCCAGCTAAGTGAAACAGGGACGACACCCATCCGGCTCACTAGCGCACTAGTTCTAGTCCGCCCACCTAGATACCCAGGGTTTCCCTGTGTGCTCAAACAAGTTTCACATTCACATAGTATGTTTCTTCCTCATATCGCAGGCCAAACAAGATATTGCACACAAAAGTCACCATTTCCACACCCAAACAATATTTCAAAACTCACGCACACCAAAAATACCTTTCTAGAAATATAAATGTCATTACCCAATCATTTCGCAAAAACCCCTTTTTGGAAACACTCAAACAAGAACATAAACAACTTTCACAACGTAGAAAGCATTATTTTTAATAACACAACAAGGTAAAACATCTTTCGTCAACCAAGAACCACACGTAAAGTTTCCAAAAACAATTTCAAAGGGTCACACGACGTTTTCACTAATCAAGGTTACAAGAAACACCATTTTCCATAAACAGTACATTTACTAATTTACACATGCCAAAAACATTTCAAAACCCAATTCAACATGTCTTTCGTTACTCAGGAAGAACCATTTAGCGACATTACTATGAAATCCCACAATTGAAACCAAGAAAACACTTTTAATGAAATGCTAGAATTAAACAGTTTGCACTATCAGCAAATCACCACACTATAAAAACTACTTAATATTATTTTTCTTAAATTTACTGAAATTCAATAAAAGGACAAGGAATAAATAAATTCTTAATTTAGAGGCAAGTGCATAGGGAGACCTACCTCGGATCGGAACGAAGAACGACACGTCGCGAAACTCTTATTGCGTAAAGGTCGCAGCGTATTGCGTCGTCCAACTGGTCCTAAAACAATAGGCCGTTAAGCAGGCTCATTAATGACAACATACTAATAATAATAATAATAATTATAATAACGTAATAATGACCAAAAAGTAGTAATAGTAATGTCATAATAATAATAATTATTATTATTATTATGACATAATAATAATATAATAATAATAAGAGTAACAATAGTATCATAACAATAATATTAACATAATAATAAGAATAATTATAATGACATAGTACTAACAAGAACAATAATAAATATAATAGCGCAATGATAATTATAATAATAACAATAATATTAATATTAATATTAATAATATGATAGTAATCATAATAATAATAATAATAATAATAATAATGACAATAACGATAATAATATAACAATGATAATAATAATATAACAATAATAATAATATAACAACAACAACAATAATAATAATAATAATATGATAATTGAATAATAATAATAATTATAACAATAATGATAATAATAATATTAATATTAATATTAATGTGATAATAATTATAATAACAATAGTATCAATAATAATATAATAATAATTATAATAATAATTATAATAAGATACATTAATTATAACAATGACATAATAAAATAATATCAATAATATGCTAGTAATCATAATAATAATAATAATAATAACAACAATATTTTTGCACAATTATAATATAATAATATAATAATAATAATAATAATAACAATATAGTAATACAATAATAATGTTAATAGATTAATATTAACATAATAATAATGAAATAATTATAATATTATTAATATGATAAAAGTAATAAATTTTATATAAGATTAACTTAAAAATAAAATAAAAATAAAAACATACTTACAGGGTGGTTTGCGGAGCAACAGGGTGAGGGAGGAGGCGGTTGCGCGGGGGAGCCGGGACGGCGACGGGATGAGGGGAGCGGCATCGGTTGGGAGGCTGGGTGCAGGCTCGGTGCGGCAAAGGCTGAGCCGGGCCGTGCGCTGGGGCGGAGCAGGAGTAGGGTCGGACAGGGGGGGGTTGCCGCCGGAGGGGAAGCCGGGACGGCGTCGGGGAAGCGGTGCGCAGGGGAGATGCAGGAGGCGAGGCCGGGGGTTGCAGTGGGGGGAGGGAGGACGCCGGACAGGGAGGGTGCGGAAGGATGCCGGCGGGGAGCAGGGGTGAGGGCGCGGGAGGTCAGGCTGAGAGGGGCGGAGCGCCGGAGGCCGGCTGAGAGGGGCGGAGCGCCGGGGGGGGGCCGGCTGAGAGGAAGGAGGAGGCGCGGCGCGGAGTCGGCGCAAGGCGGAGGATGCGTAAGGGGAAGCCGGGGCCGGGACGAGGCGAGGCGGAGGGTGCAGCGGCGGCACGTCTGGTCGGCCGCACCAGCAGGGGAGAAAGGAAGAAGAAAACGAAGAAAGGAGAAGAAAGAAAAAAAACGGGGAAGAAGGAGGAGAAAGGGGAGAGAGAGAGGGGGGAAAAGTGGCGGCTATGGGAGTAGGGGTAGGGTTAGGTTTTGATTATGATTATATATATATTTATATATGATAAAAAAAAGATAATAATAATAATAAAACTTATAAGGTTAATAACAATAGAACTTATATAATAATAATAAAACTTATAATAATAATAAGTAATAAATTAGTTAATTCAAATAATAATTATTTTGATCACATATTTAAAATAATATTTATAAAATAATTTAAAGATGTTACACAAATATATATTTATACATATATAAATCTATATATATATACATACATTACTATACATATATATATAAAAACATATATAAACATATATACAATACTAATAACACAAATAAAAAGTTATTAATAATAAAATACCAACATAAAAATTATAATATTTAAAACACCGGGTGAACACACTGTCACCCGGGCTGAACGCACGGTCATCGCTAACAATGCGGTGACCGCGCACCGGCGCGAAACCGCCAATGCAGTTAATCTCCGAAAAATTTAAATCGGGACCAAGAAAGGAGAACAAATATGGACATCCGCGGTCGGGGTGTGACAATATCAATTAATAATATAATATTTTTTTAAAAAACTATTTTTTATCAATTTTGACACTATTTGGTATTTTGTTTTTTCTAAATTCATGACAGCATTATTACTTCAAAAAAAATTCATCTAACCAACCCTAATATGTCATATTAACCTATAAAATCAGTGTAATTCATAAAAACTCTCAAATTTCATTCATTTAGATATTTATAATATCAATTATTTTAATATTTCATGAATTAGGTAATTACTGCATCATCATTGTGTCATAAATAAATTAAATTATTTAATGTATAAAAATATAAATAAAATACCATTATGTATGAAATATTTTTATCTTTCTAATGAATATTTATAGTTGAACTTATCTTATGTGTAACCCTATATTAAAAAAAGTTAGTTATTAAACTTTGATTTTAACTCTTTTAACTCTTCTTTGAATTAAATAATAATAAATGTCCTAATCTAATCCAAGTGGACCAAAGAGGTTCATATTTTATTCCTAAGGTTGTTTTTGGTTGAATTATAATTATCCAATATAATTAGTACATGTATTAGGGTAATAATAATATCATTTTTACACTTAATTATCCTATTTAATTTTAACCGTGGTAAATAAAAATAAAAAGTTACTATTCACCAAAAAATATTTTCATCTTATTGAACCACATTTTACGTTCTGATATCAACTTTTTCTCTCATATTTTCTAAATTCAACTCCTAGAAGTGGTAAAATTAAGTTTTATGTAAAATTACAAATGCTCCTAGGAGGTGGGTAAAAGACGGTAAAAAGTTCAATAAAATTTTTATAAATCTAAAATTATTATAAACTAACTCCAATGAATTAAATTGAACTTATATAGGTATTATGTATCTATTTTGACCTAAAATAAATTTTAATAAAATAAATAATTATTTAAATAAAAATTCTATTTTAAATTGTAACCCAGTGTTTTTCACTATTCATCAAAAATTGAAAGTTTTCAAAAAAATACCAAAAATTCCCCCTAAGCTAATTTCGATATTCCAAATCCAAAAATGAAGTCCATTTTGATAGATAAAATTTATAAAATTTCAATAAGTGGGTATTATTATTCATAATGGCTAGTTTGATTGGTTGTGGTGTGTTAGAACTCGAAGTTGCGTACAACACACGCAATTGTATTATTCAAAGAGAAGTATACCGTTGAATCTTGGGGTGTTACATTCTCCCCACCTTCAAATAATTTTTCCCTCAAAATTTCTAGAGTATTACTGCGTAAAAAGACTCAGGTGGTTCTTCATCATAAGTTCCTCGGGTTCCCACGTTGCCTATTCCATCTTATGGTTTCTCCATAGAACTTTTACCAGATGAGTCGTCTAATTTCACAGCACTTGTTCTCTTGTATCAAGAACCTTGATAGGATCTTTGCAATAAGATAGATTAGGTTCTAGTTCTAATTCCTCATAGGTGAGTACATGCGTTGGTTCAGGCATGTATTTTGTCAAAAATGATATGTGGAACACATCGTGGACTTTGGAGAGACTTGGCGGCGTTGTCAAACGGTAAGCTACATCCCCAACTTGTTCTAGAATTTCGAAAGGTCCGATGTACCTAGGACTCAATTTACCCTTCTTATTGATATGTATAACACCCTTCCATGGGGATACCTTCAAGAAAACATGATCTCCAACCTAAAATTTCAAATCCTTCTTTCGGTTTCAGCATAGCTCTTATGCCTACTTTGAGATGTCTGGATGTGGTTTTGGATTACCTTCACCTTTTCCATTGTTTCCTCCATAAGTTCTAGGCCTACGAGTTTTCTTTCACCAACATCATCCCAAAAGGTTGGTGTACGACATCTATTTCTGTATAACGCTTCATATGGTGCCATCTGAATACTTGAATGGAAGCTATTGTTATAGTAAAATTCTACCAGAGGTAAATATTGATCCCACATACCTTTAAAGTCAAGTGAGCATGATCTCAACATGTCTTCTAAGGTTTGAATAGTCCGTTCTGATTGTCCATCAGTTTGGGGGTGGTAGGCAGTGCTTAAATGAAGTTCAGTATGCAGGGCTTTCTGAAAACTTTTCCTAAATCTTGATGTAAAACAGGGATCACGATCATAAACAATCGATAGTGTTACTCCTTGAAGTCTTACAACTTTATTAATATATAGTCTTGCTAATCATTCAAGTGGTAAATCTTCTCTTATAAAAAGAAAATGTGCGGACTTGGTAAGATGATCAACAACGACCCATATTACATTGTTCCTTCTAGGAGTCTTTGGTAGTCCCATGACAAAGTCTATCATAATATTATCCCATCTCCACTCAGGTATGGGAAGAGGTTGCATGACTCCTCCAAGATGTTTCCTTCCAGCTTTCACTTGTTGACAAACCATACATCTTGACACAAAATCAGTAATATCCCTCTTCATATTGTCCCACCAAAAATTTCCCTTCAAATATCTATACATATTAGTGCTACCAGGGTGTATAGAGAAATTTGAACTATGAGCATCATCCAATAATTCCCTTTTTAGATCATGTATATCGGGAACACAAAGTCTATTCCCAATTTTCAAAATTTCATCTTCATACACAAAGTCACTCAATCTCTCATCATTCACAGCTTTAATATTATTTTTAAACTCTTCATCATCGGTCTGAGAACTCTTTATCCTTTCTAGAAAAGACTGTTTGGAAAACATTTGAAAAAGTATGGATGTTTCACCTTCCATGGTTATTCCCATGTCTGTCTTTACTAGATCCTTGTATATAGGATCCTTTTCAACTCTCATCTTGTTCAAAACTCCATGATCCTTTCTACTCAAAGAATCTACCACCTTATTTTCCTTCCCCGGGTGGTATTGTATAGTGCAATCATAATCCTTGAGTAGTTAAAGCCATCATATTTGTCTCATGTTGACTTCTTTTTGTGAGAAAATATACTTCAAACTCTTGAGATCAGTATAAATCTCACATTTTTCACCATATAGATAGTGTATCCATATATTCAAAGAAAAGATTATAATTTCTAACTCAAGATCATGAGTAGGATAGTTTTTCTCATGAATTTTTAGTTGTCGTGATGCATAGGCAATAACCCTATCATTCTGCATAAAGACACAACCAAGTCCTTTCTTTGAAGCATCACTATAAATAACAAACTCATCATTCCCCAATGGTAGATTCAATATAGGAGCATTGACTTATATTCTCTTAAATTCTTCCAAACATTCTTTACACTCTTTTTTCCAAACAAATTTAACCCCTTTTCGTGTGAGCTTTGTTGATGGGTTAGCCAAATGGGCAAAATTCTAGACGAAACATTGATAATAACCTGCTAAACCAATAAAACTATATACCTCAGTTATACTCGTTGGTTCTGGACATTCTTGGATTGCCTTGGTTTTAGAAGGATCAATAAATATTCTATCCTTAGAGACAATATTTCCAAGAAAAGAAATCTCCTAAAGCCAGAATTCACACTTGTTAAACTTCCCATATAATTCATTTCATCTAAGAGTTTTCAGGATAATGCGCAGGTGGATTTAATGATCTTTGTAGATTTTGGAGTATACAAAGATACCATCAATAAATACCACTACAAATTCATCAAGATATTCGTTGAAAACTCTATTCATTATATCCATGAATACATAGGGTGCATTATTCAATCCAAAAGACATTACTGTAAACTCGTAATGCTCGTACCTAGTTCGAAATGCTATTTTCAGAATGTCTTCCTTCTTCACAGACAATTGATGATATCTAAGTCGAAGGTAAATCTTTGAAAAGTATTGAGCTCCATGAAGTTGGTCGAATAAATCATCAATGAGAGGTAGGGGATACTTGTTCTTTATTATTATAGCATTGATCTCTCTATAGTCAATGCACAACCTCATAGATCTATCTTTCTTCTTAAAAAAAGGACAGGGGCTCCCCATGGAGAAACCCTAGGGAGAATAAATACATTATTACTCAATTCCTATAGTTGTTGCTTTAGTTACACTAATTCCACAGTGGTCATTCTACAAGGGGTATTTGATATGGGCCTTGAACCAAGAATTAAATTAATGGAAAACACAATTTCTCATTTTGGAGGATGTCCAGGTAAATCTTCTAGAAGCACATCAACATATTCCTTCACAATAGTTACATCCTCTATTTGAACATTCCTTTCCTCACCCATAGTTATTTCATTCTATTCCTCCCCAATAATTGAATTTAGTTGAGCTACTGGAGGTGGATCTAGATAAGAATTAGGTGGTGACGTTTCTACTCTAAAGATAAGGTACTTCTTATCATCATCAAAAATTGTAACCTCATTCTTCTTACAATAAATTTTCTCATCATGGTACGAAATCCAATCCATACCAAGAATTGTATCAAATTCAATCATGGGTATGACTATGAGATCAAGAGATAAATAACATTTATATGCCTTAATGGGAACTGATTCACAAAACATTTTTGCAATGGTACTTCCCTTTGGAGTTTTAACTGACAACTCCCTTGTTAAATCAAATTCAAAATATCTAATTTTCTTAGAAAACTGGGAAGATATGAAACAATGCGATGATCCATAATCAAATAAAGCATTTTCTAAACTTGAGGAAACCATTAAATTACATACCACCTCGCCTTTTAGAGCTTCAACCTCAGTAGTAGTGATAGAATAATCTTGGCCTTGATCCCTTGGCCTTTTCTGAGGTAAGTTCACCTTATTCTTAGGACATTCATTCGCATAATTCCCCCTTTCTCTACAATTGTATCATTCAACATCGACAGCCACTTTCTTCCCCTTGCAATCCCGAGCTTTGTGGCCCTTTTCACCACACTTGTAACAGACTCTCATTCCCTTCAGGAAAGTACCGGGGTGTTTCTTCCCACATTTGTTGTAGGATGGATATTCAACTTTTCCCTTTTTCCCCTTATTTCCATTTCCAGAGTTTTCAGCAGATCTCTTCTTCTCTTGCTTTTATTTAAAGTCGTAAGACTTAGAGAATTTATTTTTTGTCTTGATAGCACATGAGACAATATATTCAAATAAAGAGAAGGATTGTGAGACTAATTCTTGACAGATAAATGGTTTTAACACATGAAAGAAACGATCAATCTTACTTCTTGGTTTACGTATATAATATGTTGCATGCCTCTCTAACCTTGTAAAGTTAGCTTCATACATTGCGACATTCTCATCATCCTTTTGCCTCAGACTCAGAAATTATCTTTCCATATCCACTCGATAGTCATGAGGAAAGTATTTTTCTAAGAAAATATCATTAAACTCCCTCCATTCCATATTCAATACTTCATCATCTTCCTTTGTGTTTTTAATTAATGACCAACATTGATCAGCATCTCCAGTGAGGCTGTAAACTGCCATGACAACTTTTTCCCTTTCACTACTCCCCAAAGCATGAAATATTTTCTCTAAGGAACTTATCCATTGCTCAGCTACCAATGTATTTATAATCCCATTGAATGTTGGTGGTTGTTGCCTCATTAAGTGATCTAACATTGATCCTCTACGCTGTGGATCAGGGTGCTCCATACGGGTAAAGTTATTATTCATAACTTGAGTGAGTTGTCCCAGTATGGTGATAAGCTGATTAGAACCAGTTGCTTCACCATCTCCACTATAATTATCTTGAGTAGAAGGGAAATCCCTACATAGATTACATGCGTTGATACAGTTTCCATTCCTTCCACTATGATCCATTTCTAAATAATATCATAAAGTAGATTAGTTTATGAATCAAAATACATAATTCTATACTTGTAAACAACTTAACATTAATTAAACAGTTTATTGATATAATACATAATCATAAAAAATTTTCTTTGAAAAGTATATACTCATAAACCCTTCATAATGTTTTGTAAAGAAAATGATAATTATCTTAAGAATATCCCCTGAGAGTGTTGTAACAAAGAGTGCAGGAAAGCCCATTGTTGTGCACCAGTTCCCGTTCAAGTCTAGCTCAAAGCAGTGTTTTCAGTTTTTTTCATAGGTATATTTATGCCAGAGCCACCTCTACCTGCTCGTATCCAGACATAGATGTATTGCTTGTAAAACTCACAAAATCTCTACAATAACAAAATTCTAGTAAGTTCTTCTATATTAATCCTCAAAGTCTATCTTGGGGCTATGTGCTCTAATTAGAGTTTATCTAAATCTAGTTTCCAAGGTTTGTACTAAACATCCTCTGATACTAAATGTAACACCCCGACCCCAGAATCCCAGAGTCAGTGAATTATTAAGTATCATTGTAAAGATCACAAAATATCGAGTCTCGAAAGACCGATTAGTTTATTAGACTTGGAATTGCTAGATACATTCATAAGCTTTACATTACATCATAAAATGGAAAACTACAGCAACATTGTTTCCATAGACAACACTGAGATCCCATATATTATCCCTGCAGGTCAGTCATAATATAATTCTTCGCATCCTGGGAAAATAAAACATAGAAAGGGGTGAGCTCAGATGCTCAGTAAGGATAACAATATAATGGAAACTTTTATAAATAAGCATAAACATTTAAGGAAATGTATAAAAATAAAACAAAAGCCTTTTAAACTTGAACTTCAGCATAATATGGAAAATATAAATCAAAATAATTCCATTCACTTACTCACATGGATATTCTACTAGTCAAATAATCACATGCAAAATCAATAGCCACTTTCATAATGATGGAATGTATAATGCCAGACTTTCATAACCACATAGTCAAGGCCTTATGCCAAGACTAAAAATAAGATTTTGTCAAAGGCATGTTCCAATACACTAGTTTGTCTACTTATACCTACTGATGCATCAAGGAGCAATAGCGGGCTCCACCCGTCACTTACTAAGTCCAATGCATTCCTCAAATGAAAAGGTTTAAACATAACATAAACATTCGTATTAAAACTGACATAAGAAATGTCAATACTTTATCCATAAACCATGAATGGTATGAAATAACACATCTATAGTCAAAAATATCACAAAACCTTCAAAACAATATGGAAGTTTTGTATCATAATAAATCAACTTCAAACAAACTTAAAATCCATCAAATGATGTTGACATAGATGAGATCAAAACCTTTTTTAGAGAAATATCTCTTTCTATTTTGAAATCATTTAAGAGTCACATAATTATAAAGAAAACATTTCTTTTGTGAATATTCTTATAAGATTGTAAGGGAAGCTTCTACGTATTTATAACGGTGGAAACTAGCCGTACCAACCATATAAGTTAAAAAAACATTCTTACCTTAATTTTGTCGAAAAGGTCATAAATTACCTTGTTTGGAAAATGACAGAAAGATTCCTTTCAAACCATTTTATAAAAAGTCAAACAAGAGTATAGATTACTTTAACCCATAGTCTAGTAAATAGTAAAAATGTTTTGGAATACATTTTTAAGAAACATGGATGTGGATGATAAAGAGGTCCAAGTAGATAATTACGTATAAACAACCTCGGATAATGAAGAGATTATAGAATTAACCCTTACCTTGTACTTTTCCTTGGTCGAGGGTAGGTTAAACTCAATTATAATGGTGGAATATTTGTTATTAAATTATAAAAGAATCATATAAATTAATATTATATCATATATGATCTTTTAATATTGCTTTGTTAATAATAACTTTGTATTATCATCGTTTCGGGTGTTAACTGGTTCGTTTTTCTTTATATGTTTTGTTATGTAAGTAATGTTTGTTATGGATAGGATGTATCTTATTCATATTCAGAATGATATTACATCTTTAAACATTATTTTTAATCATCTGATAAAAATTATTCTTGAATGGATATGATGGGGAATGAATCTCATAGCGTTTGTGGAGACGATAATCCGTACGTACGCACGAGCGAAAATATCATTATTTTGATATTAAAATAATATATAATTGGATGGTATATCATATATATATATAATAATTATCATTTTATATTTTTAATTTACATCAATTACGCGTCATTATTATACCCATCCAAATAATAATGTATTGAATAACAATTACACCACGACGTGGAGATGGTAAGCCATACGTACGCACGTATGGTGACATGTCATTCAAAGGATGGATAGAATAATGAATATGGTTGTACCATATTTACAATAACATCATAGTATATATAATATACTGGATTTATTATTTTATAATGGAAACAACAAATAAAGAGGAAGTGGAAAAAGAAAGGAACTTGAAAGATGTGATGAAATATTTACCTCTTCTTTAGGTTCTTCCTTTTGATTTGACCAAAATGGATACTTAGGTTGGATTTCTGACTGAAGTAAGGTTTCTATGATAAAGGGATGAAAGTTTAGAGGGTATTTGGGCAGGGTTTGGCTGATCCAAAAGGCTTTGAAGGTGTGAATTTTGGGGAATAGGGAGTGCCCTTTTATAAGACGGGTGAAGGGCACCTTAGGAAAAGCTAGAAATATTATTTTATAATAAAATCATTTTAGGTTTATAATGGATCAAAAATGGATTACATAAATGATAAGGTGGGGATGGGTCGAAAAACACTCAACCAATAGGTTTTAGAAAGGTTTGGTCACTATATTAACCTTATCTTTTAAATTTAACTCTTAGTTAAATAGTTTGACATTTACCATGTCTCTTTGTATTTTTATATTATATGGTTAATAAAATTACTATATACTTCCAAGAGAACCCCAAGTGGTTCATTAATGATATACCTATCATTATATAAGTCTTTTTTCCAATACTTAGATCTTTAGGAATAGAATATCTATTAATACTATAATATTTTTTTTTTTAACTCTTTTATGTCAATTTTGAAACTATTTGGTATTTTGTTTTTGCTAAATTCATGACAACATTATTACTTCAAAAAAATTTCATCTAAACAACTCTAATATGTCATATTAACCTATAAAATTAGTGTAATTCATAAAAAGTCTCAAATTACATTTATGTGGATATTTATAATATCAATTATTTTAATATTTCTTTAATTAGGTAATTACTACATCATCATTGTGTCATAAATAGATTAAATTATTTAATGTATAAAAATATAAATAAAATACCATTATGTAGTAAATATTTTTAGATTTCTAATGAATACTTATAGTATAATTTATCTTATTTGTAACCCTTTATTAAAAATGTTTTGGTTATTAAACTTTGATTTTAACTCTTTTAACTCTTCTTTGAATTAAATAATAATAAATGTCTTAATCTAATCAAAGTGGATCAAAGAGATTCATATTTTATTCCTAATGTTTTTTTTGTTCAAATTATACTTATCTAATAGAATTAGGACATGTTTTATTGTAATAATAATTTCATTTTTACCCTTAATTACCCTATTTACTTTTAACCGTGGTAAATAAAAGTAAAAGGTTACTATTCACTGAAAATATTTTCATTTTATTGAACAACATTTTACTTACTAATATCAACTGTGTCTCTCGGATTTTTGAAATTCAACTCACAGAAGCGGTAAAATTAAGTTTTATGTAAATTTGCAAATGCTCCTAGGGGGTGGGTAAAAGACAGTAAAAAGTTCAATAAAATTTTTATATATCTAAAATTATTATAAATTAACTCTAATGAATTACATTGAACTTATATACGTATTATGTATCTATTTCGACTAAAAATAAATTTAAATAAAATAAATAATTATTTATATAAAAATTTGGTTTGAAATTATAACATAGTTTTTTTAACTATTCATCAAAAATTGAAAGTTTTCAGAAAAATACTAAAAATTTACCCTAAGATAATTTCGATATTCCGAATCCAAAAATAAAGTCCATTTTGAAAGATAAAATTTATAAAATTTCAAAAATTGGGTATTACTATTCATAACGTCTAGTTTGATTGGTTCTGGTGTGTTAGAACTCGAAGTTGGTACAACACATGCTATTGTATCATTCAAAGAGAAGCATACCATGGAAGCTTGTGGTGTTACAGATTTTAGGAGTTCACCACTCCAAATTAAGTTAAACTTATTTACAATTATAAAATGAAAACATTTAGAAATATACTCACCGTAAATTACCAATGTTAAAGATATTAATGCTTCGAAAATTTATTCAAGAACTACCTCGCCATTTGATATTGAATTTATGAATTTAGAAAACAATTGAGGTGTGAAGAAACTAAATAGATAATCATTAATCAATATCACCAATTGATTATGATTCTAAAAAATGTAAAGTGAATGAATAATTTTAAAATATTAATCAGAAAAATTTAATTCTCGAGCTAAGACAATTCATCCTTTGATCATATTGATTAAAGCAATGAAAAATGATTGATTACAGAGTACTGTGAAATTAAGTATAAAAAGGTAAAATAACTCCCTCAGTGATGCTCTATTCTCGAGCTCCTTCACATCCATGTATGTTCTATCATCGCCCATGAGTCTTCGCTCTCAAAAATGGTGTGTTCGTTTGAGTGAATGAGTGTCTCCGGATCTGCTCTCGGGTGGATGTGATCGTGGAATGAATGAGTTTCTAAATGAGAGTCTACTTCAAAATTCTACTGCTACTCTGTTTTTTTATCCTTCGTCATCTACTTCATGTCACCGCTCACTTCCACCAACTCCAAAACGTCCTTCATTTGTGCACTGCACACATGTGTTTTTTCATGACTGGAACATCACGCTAGTTTTTCTCACATAACTAACTCCGGGTGAGTTAGTTGTGTGAATCCGGACGTAGACCCATCTCTTGAATGAACTTGGAAAGTTAGAACAGAAAAATAAATAAATGATAATGCAAAGAAAGAAAGATAGTAATTTTTTTTAGTTTATTGTTTTAATAACTAAAGTTAATTAATAAAAATCTTAATTGATAATTATAATAAAATATTATTGTTATAATTATTAATTTAAAAATAAAAATTTAATTAAGTTTTCAAATTATTATTAATAATTAAGTTATTAGATAGTATACCTAAATTAGATTCTTAAATTATATTAAAATTAATTACTTTATTAATTTAATTAATATATTTATTCTGTTAGCAACAAAATAAAGCGTTTACATGTTTATATTAATTAATATTTAACTTAATTTATAAATTATTACGGTTTATGATTTTGATTTAATAAAATCTTATTAGTTTTTTCTAATATCCTATTTTAAAACTTATCTACTTATTATTATTATTATAGTTATATATATATATATAATATTATGTATTAAATTTATTAAATTTATTTATTATTATATATTTTACTTTTACTTTATTATTTTTATTATATTTTTTTACTTCCTCCCTCCGTGTATTCTTCTCCATCGTTCCACAGGAGGGAAATTCTGGATCTGGTTTTAGAGCCTCCTTTAGTGGCTCGGCATCATCCTCTGGCGGCGAGGTGGCTTGCAGTTCTCCCTTAGCGGCGTTCCAATCCAGCAGTGCGATGACTCGGTCTCGGATCCGGCAACATCTCCCTCGGCTCCTCATGCAGCTCCTTGCTCCCTCATATCGGCCTTGCCTCAGCCTCAGAAGCTTCATAGCTCTTGTGACGGAACACCATCTCCTCAAGTGATGGGGAAGAACATCTGCAGCACTGGTGACGACAGAAATCTCCAAGTCACGGCACAACAGTGGAGGATCCTTCAGTGGCAGGCAACGATTCCTCAACCAGCGGCAGACTTCTCCTCCAATGGCAGCGTGTCCTTCCAACGGTGTCCAAGACCTACCCTCAGAACAACAGACCAGCAGCGGACTCATGTTCATGACCTCCTCTCTCCAACAGCACATCGTGGAGGCTTGGATTTTCCCAGCGAACTCCGACTGTCAGAACTTACTCGCCTCATCCTTTTTCAAGACCTGAGGAATCGACCTTCAGTAATTCCTCGTGGCGACCAGCTCGGCTTCGCAACACAATTTTGATGTGGTGAGTTCCTTTCAACAGTGATGAATGTGCCACCGGTTTAGTTGGAGGTTAAATGAGGAATGGTGGATGAAGAAACGGTGTGTGAGGTTGCTGTGGAACCATGACAAGGAGGTTTATGGTGGAATAGGTTGTGAGACAGTGCTATTGAATTCACGAAGGCACCATAAATGAAGAACTGGTAAGACAGTGAAAGAGGTTTCACTATGGCACTGTGAATGAAGCAGTGGATAAAGTTACAGTGACACAGTAAACCTACATAATAAATAGAGAAAAATAAATTGAAACAAAAATAAAAAATGAACAAAATACTAAATTAAAACTAATTATTAATTAAAACAAATTAAAATAAAATAAACATATAAAAACATTTGAAAACATAAATTATAATATTATTAACATCATTTTATAAAGTATAAACTGATACTAAACTAAAACTAAAACTCAAGAAGAAAATATATTATTAAATGTTAATTTAATCATTTATATAACAAGGTAGAATTATTTATATTAGACTACTGTTTAAAATTAAATTAATTAAAGTAATCAGATAACTGTTCTTTTATTAAACAATTTATTTTTATTAATGAAATTAAATTAAAGAGATTTAGTGAGTTTATAAACTTAAATTTATGAAAGTTGAATTATTAAAAGACAACTAATATTTAGATTATGATATTCTAAATTAGTAATTATTTAATACAAGAAAATATAAATTAAAACTATATTATTTAATGTACAAAATCAGAATTACACAATTATTTAATTAATGTTAAACCACTAAATAAGTAGACAAAATCATTAAAGTAAATACAAAGTCATTAGACTATAAAATAACGTAAAACATAAATTAACTAATTTAAAGCATAAAACACCTGATTAAATATAAAAAGTGATTAAATAAAAAAATTAATAATAAAAACACGAAATTTACATTTTTATCTAAAAGTGTTAAAATAAATAATTAAATTGATAAAAATTGATTAAAAATATGTGGAAAAACATGTGTTTTTAAGGCCACATCGTTATACAAGAGGTTTGAACATGTACAAATAAAGTCAAGACTTAATTTTTGGGATTTTTGTCTCACTTTTATTTTCCATGAGTCACATGCCATATTCGCCACATGTTTGTTTTATGTGGTGTAGATATTGTAAATGAATGTATTTTATGATTCTTATCCAAAACATTTTTGGGTTTTACATATCCATTTTAGTATCTCTATTTCATGGGGTTTATGATTCAAAAGTAACCAAATGTAAGGGTTTTTTTGTCTCAAATTGCCTTCTTCGGGACATAAGTTTTGTTATGAACCTATATTCTTATATGAAGTGTATATACTTCAAATTTGACATATTATATAATTAATATACATATTTTAATGATATTATAAGTTTTATTTAATGTTATTATTTAATGGTGATTATTATTCAAAGTTAACAAAGATGTAAAAATTTTATGTTACAATCTCATCGTTTATCAGGATTTTATGTGATTATGCTTCCAATGAGGAAATATTATGATCAATATCTTAGTAAAATCATGAATTTAATTATAAATTGTTTCTTTCAAAAGAATACTTATTTTCACTCCATTTTCCTCTCTTTATATACACCATATTTCAAATTAATTTTTTTAAGAAAAATCATCTTTATTTCTCTCTTCGGTTGAGAACCCTTTCTCTTCTAAAACCATGTTTTCTAAAAAAATCCAAAATATTTTTTACATACTCTTAATTAATTATTATATAAATTTTTACCCATAATTTATTTTTAAATTTTTTAAAAAGACTCTTCATGTTTTTTCAAAAAAATCCCCATTTGGATTTTATAAAAAATGTGAAAGGAATATTTGTTTCAACATATACGATATTAACAGACTTTTCCACAATCATTACCATTATTTTCATTAAAGCTTACTTTATAATTATTAAAGGTTATTTTAAAATAAAAGGATCTTTAAAAAAATTATCTTTTAAGAAGTTTTTTCAGAGGAAAGGATATTTTCCTCAAGAAATGTTTTAAATGATTTTAAATATTACTTTATAAGTTTTCAGGGTTATTTTAAAACAAAAGGATTTATAAAATATTTTATGATTTTTTTAGTAAGAAAATTTTTTTTTCAAATAAAATTCATTTTCATCAAGAAATTTTACAAGGTATCTTTCAGAATAATTTTCTATCTAATATGACATCCTTTGATGCCAATTATGCTTTAATGAGGATATGATCTAATAATACTATTATTATTCTTTCTCTATATGGTTTATGTTTATGATTACAAGATGTTTATGAAACCAGTTTCTCTTCCATAGACTACACCATGATAAAATTCTTATGAATCCCACTTATTTTCCCATGTGTAATAGTTTGACAAAATAATGAAATGATTATGAAACATGTTTCTTTTCTAAATGATATTTTATGAGGAAATGTTTATAAAAACTATTTATTTTCATGGGTTATAATATAATGAATATTTTATGATCTTTTGGAATGAATTATGATTTTCATTAAGTGGTGGTGGTTATGTTATAACCAAATATGGGTGTGACCTATATATCCCTCTAATTCATTGGGTAAAGATTTATATCTCATGATATTTGTAGGAAAATAATAGGGAGTGAATGTAGTTCTATAGGAAAATTTGTCCACTATGATTGTCTTGGGAGTTAACCTTAACTAATTTGATGGTTTGGGGAGTGAAATCATTCCACTATGATAGCCTAGGAAGTGATCCTTGACTAATATAGAAATGATTTTCTATTCTTATGTTTATTCTATAATTCTATTTCATATACCATTGTTATGAAATCATGGATCCAGTTCTTTGATTTCCTTATGATTCATGTCTTATGAACTAAAAAGATTTATGCCATGACTTGAGATTATGATCTTTGATATAAAGGTTGTGGTTTTCAAATATTATTCTCATGTTCTCATAACCTTATGTTCATGTTATGCTTTTGCATCTCCCTTTTATACCCTTACTGAGCATATGATCTCACCCTTTCTTGTATTTCCTTTCCCCAAGTTATAAATAATTGTATTATAAATGATATGTCTAATAATGATAATAGTTATAAATAGCTTAGTGGGAGATTATATAGTTCATATATGAATCATTTTTTTATGTTACCATATTTCCATAGTCACTCTACCTTTATGATCCTCAAGCTTGTGTTTGTATAATGTAATAAATGTTCATATAAAAATAGGTAACATATATGTATGAAAATCCTAGGTCTCTATAATTTTTATCATATGATAGGTTTAGTTAAACTTGGAAACAATATTGAGAAATATTTAGTAATATACCAAAGGACATTTCCTAGTATAATTCTAAGGATGAGTCAAAGTATTGGAAAATGTCCCAGAATTCTAGTAAAGGATAGAGCAAGTGGTTTCTAAGAAATTAAATCCCAATCTGGATACAAAGAGTGGATGTTTCTCTAGAAAAGAGTAAAATAGGGGTAATAAATCTGAAAATGGAATATTGAGTTGGATTTGGTCATCACCTGGTTCATGATAATGGGCCTCACTGCGCACCTGGTTTGGCACACTCGGGGGATATGATTTGGAAATTAAAAAAACCCTTATGAACCGTAATTAATGATTTAAATAAGTAATTACTTTGAATGACTTAATATAAACCTAATGTTTCATAGATTAAAAATAAGGTTTCATGATTCAGACATCCTATAAGTTATTTTTTAGGATTATGTGGTTTCCCACTACGAGTATTTTTTATTACACTATGATTTTTTATTTTAGTTAATGGATAGAACTAGAAGTAACTAGGTTAATGCTAAGTGTGATGAAAAATGAAGTAAATGTTATAATGACTAGACAAATATTATGGGATATGGAATGAAAAATCTCATTGATATTCTCATGCAACATTATCAAGCCATTTATCATGTTGAACTTCTAAATGAAAAATAAGGAGAAACATTTGGTTGAGTCCTTCGTGAGGCAAAGTCCACCTTCCTTTAGTGGATCTGTTGATCCTCTAGTTCTTGAGAAATAGATAAGTACCAGTGAAAATATATTTTCCGTTATCCAGTGTTCTGAACATGAAAAAGTCATTTTTTACATATATCATTTGAAAAAAGAAGCATATCAATGGAGGAATCTCAACAAGAATCACTACTGGAAAACTAACCTATACCAACGGTTTGGAATAGTTGGTATATTCCTCCAAACCGTTGGTATAGCCTATACCAACGGTTTGGATAACCGTTTCCAAGTAAGCCGTTGGGACAGGTCTATACCAACGGTTTTCCCAAAACCATTGGTATAGACCTCTCCCAACAGTCTTGGAAACCGTTGGTATAATAAATATGAAAATCTATTCCAACGGTTATGCAACTGTTGGTATATGTATTTCAAAAAAATTAAACATTCGCTGGGATTTGATCCCAGGACCCCTAGTTTATCATTGAATGACTTAACCACTAACCTAACATGACTTTGGTGAATATAATTACATAAATATATATATGTATTCTCATAATTATTTTAAATTTTTATTTATATAATGTTCTGGGTAAGAAGAAATGATAAAAAATTAAAGGATCTATACCAACGGTTGTCACAACCATTGGTATAGGTCTATACCAACGGTTGTCACAACCGTTGGTATAGATTTTCATTCCAGATTTTGTTTTTTGGGTGGAAGGTTGGTTTGTGGGGGACCTTTCCCAACGTTTTGGGAAAACCATTGGGATAGGTATACCCTTTCCCAATGGTTTGGCCAAACCGTTGGGAAATCCATACCATTTCCCAACGGTTAACCAAACTGTTGGGAAAGGTGGCCTCAAAGTGGGATTTCCCAATGGTTTGGCCAAACCGTTGGGAAAGGGAACCTATACCAATGGTTTTTACAAACCGTTGGTATAGAAGCATTGGGAAAGTTCATATTTCTAGTAGTGAATATAGGGGAACAAGATGAAATTGACTCCATGGATTAGGATGATTTTAAGAAATTATTTTTAAATAAGTACTTTCTTTTTATTTTTTTTACAAATAAAGAGAATGAGTTCCTTGAGATAAATAAAAAGTATGATGAATCTATTAGTACCTATGAGAAATTTTTTACAAGAACTTTTTTGTATTCTTGTAGTATTATCATCCAACCAGAAAGTAAGGTTGATCGATTCCTCAGTGTCTTAAAACCAAGTCTATGAAGGGTGTTGTCTATAACAGATTTAATTATATAGGAATAGATTGTTCTATGTGATAAAAATTTGGAAATGGAGTTTGGAGTTACATATCAATCTCATGGTTTTGATAAGAAGATAAAAATGGAATTCAAATGAAAATATAAAAACCATGGATAAAAGAAGATTAGATTTCCTTTATTCTCAAGGTGTGGAAAGAAACATGGAGAAAATTGTGTTAAGGGGACTAGAAATTTTTTTAAGTATAGAAGAGATGGTTATCGGGAAATCAACTATTAGAGTGATGGGAAGAAGTTAGATAATTATGAAAATAGAGTGAAAGCTCTATAAAATAGACCAACCACACTCCAGTGTGTCAAATTAAAGGAGTATAGGCATTATGATAAAAAGCACCAAAATATAAAGGTTAAGGAAAATGATCAATGTAAGAAACCCCTTAATTCAAGAGGAAAAGGGAAATATCTTATGATCATTATTTTTGACAATGGGTTTTATAATTATGTGTTTAAAGTTATACTTTTCATCCACTCTAGAACTGATAATGTCTTATTTGACTCCTGATCTACCCATCTATTCAAATATAAATAATTTGATAAGGGTGTCAAGATTCCACCCAAACTATTATATTTATAATTAGCAGTGGAGACCCCTAATGGTATAATGATCACATATCAATTCTAGTATTCATCTCTAGTTTAAGTTTTTGAGAATAAGCTTTCCAAAAACCTTTTCATTCTTCCTACAATTGAATTTGATGCTATATTAGGAATGGATTGGATTTCACTACATAAATCCCATATTAATTGTTGATAAATGGAATTCACATTTGACATTCCAAACTGACCAATTATTTTCTATCAGTTTGATGATAAATATTAACTTCTTATGGAAATACATCCATTGTATGGGTTTTAATTCCAATTAAAGAGGAGTGTCTATATCAGATGGTTGGGGAGAAACTCAAAATCAATGATACACTTATTGTGTAGTATATTTTTTATGTTTTTTTAGAATATTTCCATAGGCTTCCACTAAAATTTTAAGTTGAGTTATCAATAGAACTCGCACCGAGTGACACACCTATTTCTAATAATTTTTATTGAATGTCCCTGATTGAGATATGGTAATTTAAAAAGAAACTCTAGGAGAACCTTGAAAATGGATTCATTCAGCTAAGTGTGTCATCTTTTGGTGCACCTATTATTTTTCGTTAAAAATAAATATGGATCAATGAGAATATAAATTGATTATTGAGAGATGAACAATATCATTATCCAGAACAAGTATCATATACAACATATTAATGACCTATTTGATCAACTTTGTAGAGATCAGTACTTTTACAAGATTGATCCCCATTCTGGATATCATCAATTGAGTTTTAAAAAGTAGGATATACCCAATATATTATTCCACAAAAGTTATGGATACTATGAATATATAGTGATTCCATTACCTCTTACTAATTCCCCCACTCTCTTCATGGATGTAATGAATAGAGTCTTTAGATATTACCTTGATCAATTTGTGGTAGTATTTATAATCGATATTCTTATATGTTCAAATTGAAAGTAAGAGCATGAATATCACTTGATAATTGTACTAAAGAAACTAAATAAGGATAAAATATATGAAAATTTTTAAAAGTGATACTTTTTTCTTCAAAAGGTTACATTTTTTGGGTTGTATAATCTCAAGAGAGAATATATATGTAGATCAATCAAAGACAGAGGCTATTGATTATTGTCCCAGAACAACCTTAATGATTGAGATACGTCATTTTCTTGGTTAATCAGGGTATTATCAATGATTTGTGGAGAATTTCTCATGACTATCTAGTGAACAAACCATGTTAACTTGAAAGGGATCCAAGTTCCTATGAATATATGAATGTGAGGAAAATTCCAAGGGAATGAAGATAATATTAGTCAGTACACCTATTATTACATTATCATGTAGTGGATAAGGGTTTGTAATATATAGTGATGCATTTAAGAAGGGATAGGAATGTGTTATTATACATAATGAAATTTTTATAACTTATTACTCAAGATAATTTATGGTTCATGAGAAAAATTACCTAACTCATGATTTGGAGTTAGTTTTGGTAATTTTTTCATTAAAGATATGGAGTCATTTTCATTACAGGTAAAAGTGAGACATATATTAAAATCATAATAGTTTAAATTTTATGCTCACTCATAATGAGTTGAATATTCACCAGAGAATATAGTAAGAGTTGAATAAAGATTATTATTTCTCAATACATTACCACCCTTGGAAAGTGAACAAGGTTGGTGATGCCTTGAGTCAAACGGATAATACTAGCTTATCCATGATGAGGATCACAAAATATTCAATATTTCTATATTTTCAAAGGATGGATCTTGAAATCCTGAAGGAAAATGAGAAATGTTATCTTTTTCAATTGAGTTTTAAACCATCTATCCTAGTAAAGATCAATATGGTATAGAAGGAAGATGTAGAGCTATAAAATTAGGGTAAAAATGTTATTTAGTTTAACCTTGATCATGATAGAATGATATGGTTTAGAAACTATGTATGTGTTCCTTCCAAACCAAATTTGAGGAAGTTTTTAGAGGAAACACCTATTTATTCATTCTCTATTCATCCCGGAAGTATGAAGATGTATAGAGATTTGAATGAATATTTTTGGTGGGATGTCATGAAGAGAGATATCCTAGAGTTTATATATCAGTTCTTGGTATGTCAACAAGTTATGGATGAGATAAAAAAAATCTAAGGGGATATTACATATATTACTTATATCAGAATGTAAATGGGAAAACATCACCATGGATTTTTTCTTTGGACACCCCAAACATCTAAAGGTCGTAATTCTATATGAGTTATAGTCGGTATCCTTAAAGTTTAGCATAATCAATCTCTATCATATAAGAATTATATCTTGATCAGATTTTTATATTATAAATTAATAAAATTGTAAGGTTTCATGGAGTACCACATTATATTGTGTCTGATTGGGATCCTATATTTACCATGATGTTCTGGAAAAGTCTTCAATAGGATTTGGATACAAGGTTAAGTTTAATCTCTATATATCATCCTCAAAAAGATTTCCAATATAAGAGAATAATTCCAACCCTATAGGATATACTAATATATTGTTTTATAGATTTTATAGGTTTTTGGGATCAACACATTCCTCTAGTTGAGTTTTCATACAAGAGTAGCTTTCAATTGAGTATTCAGATGGCTCCTTATGAAGCCCTATATAGAAAGAAATGTGGAGCTCCAACATAGTGGAATGAAGTTTGATAAAAAAATATATTTAGAATTGATATGGATGTATAAATGGATGATAATGTTATATCTATTCTACAGTAAATCAAGGAATCTCAGAGTCAGTAGAAAAGTTATGCTACCAATCTACACCATGATCTAGAATTTGAAGTTACTGATAAGGAGTTAATAAAAATTTCTCTATGGAATAAGGTAATGATATTTGGAATTAAGGGAAAATAAGGACATAGTTATATCAATACCTTTTAAATTATTAATCTTATGAGAATGGTAGCCTATTGGTTTTCTCATCCACCAAACCTCTCTCATATTCATTATGTATTCCATTTATCACTCCCAAAAAAGTAAATAACTATTCCTTTAAATGTACTGAACTCAGACGTCATACCTTCAGAGTAATATATTTATTATAAGGAGTAACTATAGGAGATTCTAGATCCCTGAGATAAAGTTCTATGAAACAAGACCACTCCCATGGTCAATGTTTTTTGGAAAAACAACCTGTTTGAAGAATTTATAAGGTAACTTGAGGAAATGATGAGGAAAAAGTGTCCTCATTTGTCCGCATTAGAGTGAAAATTTATGATGGGGAAATTATTTTAATTGGTTTATAATGTAAAAACTATATTCTTTTAAGAAAAATTAAATAAATTAAATTTATTTGGTAGCTTGTGTTACACACAACGCCGAGTCTTAACAAACCATGACAAACTATTAATATTATTATTTAAATAATGTTTTTATTGCATAGAAATTAAATTTTGAGGCATGTTTAGTAATAAAATAAATTTTCCATATTATCTATAATGGTTTTATATATAGAAAATAAATTGATAAAAAATAATTAGTTTTGGGTGAAGTCTTTATATGTTTCAAAAATATTATTTTCTCAAAAAAATGTTTTTATTTCTTTTTTTGAAAAATAATAAAATTAATTTTTGAAAATTTTAGATAAATAATTTTATAAAATAAAATTATTTTTTAAAAATACCATATCAAAATTTTCCAAAGGTAATTTTTTTGTATTTTTCTAAGAAGATAAATTTTTTTATGAATAGTAAAAATACTGAGTTTTATTGAAAATTGGATTTTTGTTTAAAGAATTTATAAGGTTATTTTTTTTAAATTGATGTGAAATTAAAATTAGTTCAATTTAATATAAATTAATCTAATTTAGTTCATTTTAATCTTTTTTATATTTAATTTTTATATAAGAACTTTTAAAATTTTGAACATTTTCTCTTTTGAAAACCGCTTTCTCATTGAGTCTGTGGGTTTAATTTAAATTTAAAATTTTTCACTTATGTGAATAAAAAATTAGAGAAAATGGATTTCATTTTTAGAATCATAATAATTTAAATTATCTAATAATTTTAACTTAATTTTTTACCATAATTAATAGTAAAAATTATTTACCGTGTTTAAGGTAACAAATGGGATTACTAGGGGTTAAACAAAAAATATAAGGGTTAAAAATGAACCAAAATTGTATAATTGTTATTTCATGTCCATATTTATACCTTATTATGTATAATTATAGATAATGGTTTATCTAGTATCCTTTTGGTGTGAGAAAAACATGGGTACACCATTTTCTTTTCAAAATGTTATAAGTGTGCCACTTACCTCACTAATAAAAGGTCAGCCCTTATCCTCTCATCTTCAAACATTCAAAAATGTTTGTTTCAGCCAATAAAAACACAAATAATTTCATTAATTTCATCCTCACATCCTATAATCCTTATTTTGTTCATAAATCAATCCAAGGAAGTCTTTTGGAGAAACCCAAGAGAAGTTGTCTGGAGAAGAGGTAACACCCCTGATGGAGCATTTTATTTTATTTATTCCACTATATCATTCAATTAATATTAAACCATGATGATATAATATCATCATTAACCTTAATATTATGATATGTTTTTTATTTTACATTAATTACCTAAAACTGTCTCCTCTTCCATCAAATGGGATATGAAATCATCATTCATGTGTATGGTGGGCTACTGTCTCGTGAACTGGTTTTATTCATTTTCCATAACCACATCTCATGGTAGGATATAATTATGAATTAAATGTTTATGTATGATATATTTGATATTAATATACTTATTTAACTATTATATCACATATACCTTCATAATTTTCATTCTATGGGAATACCATAATGTCTCTCATGTGTACGGTGGACTACCACCTCACGAATTGATGTGATTCATTAATTCTTTATATGAAAGTTAATAAGGATGGATTTAATGAAAATATTATATAAATATATATATAAAATAAAAATTAATTTTTAATTATGATATATATTTTACCTTTCTTTCTTTCAATCCACTGGGAAAATTTGAACAATGTTCATGCGTATGTATAGCATGTCGTCTCAATGAACGGTGTATTTAATTTTCTATATATAACACTTTAGGATTCCTATAAAAAATACATAATAAATATATATTATATTTTTAACATGTTAAACATTATGTAGATGATGGAACTATCATTAATGTGATAGAACCAAAAATAAAAAATTAAAACATACACAAAAAAAGTAGTTGTTGCCCGAAACATAAATTTAATATAGAACTGTTAATAAAAGGGTAATAAAATGACAAAAGTAAATAATATATGGTATTATATATATATATATATATTCTTATTTAATATAATTATACCAAACATTTTTTTACTATATAATAATTGTTAATTTTTATGAAATAAGTTGATACTTAAGGTGAGGGATTTCCATCTCACTTTTATTTTTATATGAGACACAAGCCATAATAAACAAGTTTTTCTTTTATGTGTTGTTTATAATACCCATGAATTTATTTAATTATGCTCATATTTAAATTTTTTATGATTTACATATGCATTTTAAGATCTCTATTTCATGTGGTTTACAATTCAAAAGTTATCAAAATGGTAAGGGGTTTTTTTGTCTCAATTTTCCTTCTTTAGGGAATAAGTTATGTTATGTACCTAACTTATTATATGGGTGTATATAAAAACAATTTGTCATGTTATATAATAAATTTACATCTTTTAATTTTATCATAAGTTTTATTTGATGTAATTATTTTATAGGTATTTTAATTCAAAGTTTCCAAAGTGGTAATAGTTTTATATTGAAATCACATAGTTTGTTGGTATTGTTTGTGATTATGCATTCAATTATGAAATATTATGATTTATATCTCAATAAAATCATTAATTTTCTAATACTCTAGTTATATAATGATAATACTTTTTTCCATTCATTTTACTCTCTTTATGTACTCAAGAGTTAAAAAATAGTGTATTTTAGAAAAAATTTATTTATTTCTATCTTCAGTCAAAAATCATTTTTCGTATCAAACCATGTTTTATAAAAAAAATTAACATTATAAACAGGATATATTAATGAAATTTTTACCCATGTTTTACGTTTACAAAGTTTTTTAAAAGTAATCATCGTGTTGTTTTCTAAAAATTGATGCATGTTTGTCTTTAACTGAAAATGTGAAAGGAATCTTTATTTTAACATGTATGGAAACAATATAATTTTCTATTTTCATGACCATTATTTTCTTTTAAGATTATTTTATTGATTTTTACGGTTATTTTCAATGAAATAGATTTTCAAAATTTATTATGTTTTTAAAAAAATCAAAGTTGAAACGATATTTTCCGCAAGAAATGTTTTAAATGTTTTTAAAGATTTCTTCATATGTTTTCAAGTTTATTTAAAAAAATGATTTCCAAAATATTTTATGAATTTTTAGTTTTTAAAATTTATTTTCAAATAGAAGTTATTTTTCTTAACAAACATTCCAAGTGATCTTTCAAAATCATTTTCCATCTAATATGAAATCATTTGATGCTACTTTTTCTTTATAAAGGATATGATCCTAGGATAAAATTATTATTCTTTGTATGGATGGTTTATGTTTATAATGAAAAGATGTTTATGAAACCCATTTATATACCATAGTTTATACCATGATAAAATGATTATAAAACATGATTCTTTTTCTATGGTATATGATTTTATGAAATGATGAAATAATTATGAAACCTATTTTTTCTATAGGTTATATTATAATGAAATGTTTATAAAACCCATTTCTTTTCATGGGTTTGGATATCATGAATATTTTATTATCTTGTGCCACACATATTTATGATTTTAATTATTTTATAGTCGTAATGTAAGGACAGTGATTATGCAATAAATAAAAATAGGTGGGACTTATATCTCTCTCCAATACATTGGGTAAGGATTTATATCTCATGAGATAGACGGGACTAGAATATGGAGTAAACTCAGTTCAATAATGGACTATATATTCTATAATGGTCTTGGGAGTGAACCTTGACCAATATAATGGCTTTAGAAATAAACCCATTCCACTATGACTATGTTGGTAGTGATTCTTCACTACTATGGAAATTACTTTCTATGCTTATGTATATGACATAGTTCTGTGTCTTATGCTGATGTTATGCTCTCATAGTTTATTTTACTATATTATCTTATGATTCATGTATTATAAATTTCTAATATTTATTCCATGACTCAATATTATGATCTCTTATAATCATTTTATGGTTTTAAAATGTTATGCACATCTTATCATACCCTTATATTCATGTTATGCTTATATATCTCCCTTTTTTAACATTACTAAGAATTTTAGGTCACCCTTTATTATGTTTTATTTCCCTAGGTTATGAAAAAATGTATTATATATGATATATCTTAAAATGGTGATAATTATGAAGAAATTAATAGGATATTATGAAGTTCACATATAAACCAGTAATTTATGTTTCCATGTTTCCAAAGTCTATATACCTTCATGATCCACAGGTGTGTGTTTGTATAATGTAATGAATGCTCATCTAAAATGATGTAATATCTATATATGAAAATCTCAAGTCACTATTTTTGGTGTTATAGAATATATTTAAGTAACCTTTTGGAAACTATGATGATAAAAATTTAGTGACATCCCTAAGGACTTCTCTAAGGATAAGTCTAAGGATAAGTAAAAGTATTGGAAAATGTCCCAAAAATTTTCTAATGGATAGAGAGAGTTGTTTCCATGAAATTACATCCATATCAAGATACTAAAAGTGGATTTGGATCTAGTACATATTTATATATAGGTAATAACTATGAAAGGGTGCATTAAGTAGGAATCGATCGTCACTAGGTACACAACAATAGGCCTTGCTGCACCCCTGGTTTGACACTCACAGGGGATATGCTCTAGAAATTCACAAACTAATTATGAACCATCATGAAGGATTTAAATAGATTATTACTATGAATGGCCTAGGATAAACCTAAGGTTTCCTATATTAAAAAATAAGGTGTCATGATATAGACATCCTATAACAATATTTTCATGAGTATGTGGTTCCCCACTATGATTATTATTTATTACACTATGATTTTTGGTTTTAGTCAATGGTTGAAACCAGAAGGAACCATGTTAATGCTTGGTGTGATAGACAATTAAATGAGCTCCCTCCTAAGAAACTAAACATTATGGGATCTAGAATGAAAAATATCTTTGTTATTATCAAGAAAATTTCTAAATCCATAAATCATGTTGAACTTCTAAACAGATAAAGGACGGAACAACATTATGTTAGTCCTTCAAGCGGAAAAATCAACCTTCTTTTTGTGGATCCATATATATTCTAGTTTCTGGGTAGTGGATCCATACCACTGAAAATATATTTTCTATTATACAATTCCAGGAACATGAAAAAGTCATTTTGGATCTTTATCCTTTGCAAGGTGAAGTAGATTAATTGTAACAACCCAGAACTCTATAAATGAAATTTCTCTTCTTATGTTTATGTTATATAGTATAGACCACATAAAATAACTTACAGAACACAATAAAAATATTATAAATGAATAATGAATGAAATAAGAGGTATTTCAAGAAGTTAAGAAACCCATACCGATGAAATAGTAACATTGCATTAGAAATAGTAATATGACCCTAATGAAAAGTAAATCAGCCTAATGAATAGTAACATCATCCATGAAATTATAAATAAAATTTAGGCACCTTATAAATGAAATTATGATATAATTATATCATGGTATAATTAGTGAATATTTTAAGAAAACTAATAATTAAGTGTTTTTATTTTCTGAGTAATAAATATTTAATTATAATTTTATAATTAATAAATTGATTTAAAAGAAAATTAATTTCCATAAAATATATCCATAAATTAATATTTTGTTGTCTTTTGATTTTATGATAATTTAATGAGACCTTAGTTACTTTTTTAGGTTTTTATTAAATTATGTTAAATTTAAAAAACTCATTTTTTAGATTAAATGATGATTCTAATTAAAAATTAAATTTATCATATTTAAAAAAATATTTTAATAAATGTAGTTTATTTTATAATTCTACACATTGAGAAAAGGTTAGAGTTAATTTTTGGGATTTTTATAAAATAATTGAATTTTTGGTGAGTAGTATAATATAATAATTTATGATAAATTCTAAATACATGAATTATAGTGTCATGTATGATGTTTGGATGATGTAAGAACCATTAGTTCGAACTCACATGTACTCATTAATTTATTTAGTTACAAGAATCAATATTATTTCTTGTCTTGAGAAAAATAATAAAATAATGAATAAAATAATGAGAAATTATCCACCTCCCCCACTTCCAGAAGCTCTTGGTTAGATAAAATGACCAAAATTAATCCCCTTAAGGATATTCTCAAGGAGGAGTATTCAAGAGGTAAAATCCTCTTCCTTTTCCATTTATTTTCTTTTCAAGTTCTTTCTTGTGTTATAATCTCCTCATCTCCTCTGTGAAAATGAGCATAAAAACTCTAATATCATTTATATACTAATATTATATCATGTTAATGGAATAACCATCATCAATATCCTTACTCTCTCTCTTTTATTTTAAAAATGAAATCATCGTCTGAGAGGTGCTGATTTAAAACCTTCATGGATGATGAACTTTAGTTCTTTAAATTCTTCTTCAAAGATGGTCATGATACCATTTTTATGGTTAAACCCGACTATAATAAATGTATTATAACCTATTTAATGTTATTTAACTAGTATATATACATAATAATAATTCATATGACAAAACTAGTTCATGGTGATCGAAATACCGCTGTGATAATCTAAAGGATTATCACCAAATGTCTTATCTAACGATTCATCCACATACTATATAAAAAATGATATATATAACCATTTACACTTTTATATGTTCATAAATATCATATAAAGTTTATTTTGTAGAATTATACCTATTCTATATGAACTTCTATACTCATATATAAGTTTACCAATCGTGAAAACCATGGAAACGAAGGCTCCTGAGAAATAAAATAGTATCTTATAACTCATAAAAAAGGCCATTAATGAACTTAATAAAATTATAATAAATAAAATACATGTAGATAAGGTTTTTAACTAATTAATTAAATTATTTAATTTTATTATCCAGATGTTAAGGTCAATTACAGAGCACATTCAAACATAAGTTAAGGGATTTCTTCTCGAACTACCATTTTCATTAAGGTTTTTCTTTCTTCCTATATACACCATTGTATTTCTTCATTATCTTTATATAATTCTTAAAAATTATTTACATACATTGAAAAATAATGTTTCCAGATCAGTTCATCTTTCTTTTATAATAAATACATGTTTTTTCAAGGTTCCCCTTTCGATTATTCTGAATACGCAATCCCGGTTAAAGGGAACATCCTAATTTCTTACCCATTTCAAGTACCATCCTTAATATATTTTAAGGAACCATTATTTTTATAAAATAACTAATTTTTTCATGAAAAACTAAATTTTTTCATTACTATATTTATATAAACAATTATGATAAATAAAAATTATTTTTCAAAAAGAACTCTTCTTTGCAAAGTAAAAGGGGTATTTCTCTCAAGAATTCCTCAATGATTTTATTAGAGTATTTTCATCTATTTCAACACCTATGTTAAATTTTATGCTTTATTGAGATTGATATATTATTATTTTCATCTAACATATGTTATTAAATGGTTTATGACCAGTTTTATTGTGGATGTGTTGTCTTGATACAATTCACCATGCTACTTAGATTGGTTAGTGATTATGATTATGGATTGTGTAAAGTTATTTTTATTTCATATGTGCATGTTATTTAGATTTATCCCCATTAATATGAACAATTAATTGGACTTATAAATTGATGGGTGGGGCCTATTATATCCCCTCAATTAATCGTTATGTCTTATGAGTCAAAATAGAATTGGGTTTGGTTGAGGCCTTACCCTAGTATTTTCAAACATCTTGTATGAGGCCTTGACAATATATTTCAGATGTTTGGAATTATGCATCACCTCATTATGATAATATAAATTGATAAACCATGTGATTGTTCTACTAGTAGAATATTCATGGTTAAGTTTCATTCTCTTAGGAAAATTTATATGGTATTATTTAATCATCTTTCATTCCTTCCATATTATGATCAAGTTTATTTTTTAAAGTCACATGTTTTTAGTTATTCAACATGCCTAATATTTATGTTTATAATAACTTTCATTGTATTACTCACCCTTACTAATAATCCAGTATCACCCCTTTCTTATGTTTTATTTTTCCCCATTATGTGAATATGAATATTATTATGAATGAATTGCAGGAATAATCTAAGAGTTTATGGGTGTTTCCAATGGAGTTGAAATGTTGTTTTTTCTTTCAAGTTGTAATGTAAATCTTATGTTTGTATCTAGTTTTACAAAACTATTAAACTATTTGGTCCTTCGGGATGCGGTGTCCTTGTAAACATACCAATTTATTAATTTAAGGCACTGGCTCCAAGAAATTTGGGTTGGAGTCTTACAGTTGGTATCAGAGGAAGTTTAGTAGAAACCTTGGAAACTGGATTTAGAAAACGAAAATTATGGAACAAAAGAATAATATGGAATTTGATGATAAGAATAAAATAAAATCCTATAATTTTGGTTAGGTATATATTATATTGATCTTTTAGTAAATACATCCCTAGCTGGATACTACAATTAGACATGGCTCTGGCATTGATGTACCTAGGAGTAACAACTACAATAAGGTGTTCCGGGCCTAACTTGGGGTAACCTGGTACATGAAAACTATCCTTACTACTCACCTTGTTCGACAATCCTAGGGTATATACTTAGGATAATTCTAATTTTATTTACAAATAATTATGAAGGATTTCATTGTAAATATGTCCCTAAGGAAACCATTCTTATGATTATGAGATTATTCATGCATAAAATTAAAATTTATGTTATATGTTTTTCTAGTTTAACATTTTACATTATTATTTATAGACTAATTTAGTGTATTTTATTATTTAGAAATGGGACCTAGTGGAATTAATGGAAACTACATGAACGTAAGTATCCAATGTTGGGATTTTCATCCTATACAAGATAATGATGTTGGCTCTATAGCTATGACTGGTGCTGAGAAACTTATATTTATACTAGGACAACTAACTCTTTTTATGAATAATAACATTAATTGTATGGAGAATCCTGATCCACAATGTGGAGGAGAAATGTTAGAAATCTTTATGCGACAACAACCTCCATCATTTAATGGGACTAAAAATCCATTCATGGAAGAGTAGTGGATAAGTTCCTTAGAGAATATATTTCTCTCTTTGGGAAGTGATAAAAGGGAGAAGGTTGTCATGGATTTTTATCATCTATTGGGAGATTTTGATCAATGGTGGTCATTGATTCAAAACACAAATGAGGAGAAATAGATTGTAAATATGGAATGGATATTTTTTATGGAAATTTTACTATAAAACTATTTTCCTTGCGAACAACAAGAGGATATGGAAAGGTATTTCTTGAATCTAAGGTAGAATAAGGATGAAAATGTTTTTAAGTATTAAAAAAACTTTACAAGGGTAGTAATTCATGTCGCAGAATACATACAAAATATGAGAAGAAATATTTATCAATTATTTGATGGTTTAAAACCATTCCTATGAAGGGAACTGGTTTTACAAAATTTCTCATCACATAAAGATATAGTCTGGTATAAAATCAAGATAGAGAAATAATTCTATAATATTTATGAAATTAAAGGAAATAAAGAGAAACCGAGGGTGGTGGAGGAAATAATGGATAAAGGGAATAATAAAAAAGGTTTTTTCCAACATGTGATACCTATGGAAGAAAGCACCCCCAGAGCCTGCTTAAAAGAAAAATTAGTATGTTACAAGTGTGGCGAAAAAGTCCATGAAGCCCATGATTTCAAAGGATTGATCCAAGATATGAATGTCTAATTCTATAATTGTAGGGTGATGGGAAACTGTGTAAATGATTTTCTGAAGCATCAAGGAAACTTTCCTCAGAAAAGGCCACATAAGTAAGAAAAGGCTTATGTGATCACAAAAACTGAGGTTGAAGTTCAAAATGATGTGGTTACAAGTATATTAATCATCTCCTCAAATTTAGATAGATATTTATTTGATTTTAGATCATCGCAATCCTTTATATCTTTCGATTTTGCATTAAAAATTAGATATTTCTGATTCTCTTTAATATGGGATTAGTCAGTCAAAGCCCCTAAGGGGAGTATCATTGCAAAAAATATGTAACAGGAAGGTCCCATTATGGAATATAAACATGCTTTGTCTACTGATTTTATCTTCATAAATATGGTCAACTTTGACATAATCTTAAGTATGTATTTTATTTAAAAATATGATGTGAAAATATATTGAAAGAAGAAGGAAATTACAATTTTTGAGGAAGGTGTAGAATCCATTATCATTAGAGTAGAAAAAATCACCATTTGATTCTTATCTAGATCCACCCACAATAGCTCTACTAACTTCAATTATTGGGGGTGAAGATAACTCAATGTCTATGGGTGAGGAAAGAAATATTAAAATTGAGGATGAACCTATTATGAAACAATACATTGATATATTTCCAGAGAATTTACTTGGACATCCTCCAAAGTAGTAAATTGAAGTTTTTATTGATTAACTTCTTTATTAAAGGCATATATTAAAGACTCCTTATAGAATGGACACAGTGGAATTAATAGAACTAAATAAACAACTAAATTAATTGAGTAATAAAGGATTTATCCACCCTAGTGTTTCTCTATGGGGAGCCTCGATTCACATTTTAAGAATAAATATTTATCCATGAGGCTATGCATTGACTATAGAAAAATTAAAGCTATTAAAATAAATAAAAATTATCCCCTATCTCAAATTGATGATTTATTTGATCAATTTCACAGAGCCAAATATTTTTAAAGATTGACCTTCAATTTAGATATCATCGGTTTTATGTGAGGTAGGAAGGTATTCCAAAAACAGTATTTCAAACTAGCTGTGGGAATTACAAGTTTATAGTAATACCTTTTGGACTGACTAATGCACCCTCTGTTTTCATGGATCTAATGAATACAATTTTCAAGGACTATCTTGATGGCTTTTGTGGTATTTATTGATGATATCTTGGTATACTCAAAAAGATACAAAGATCATGAGAATCACTTGTGCATTATTCTAAAGACTCTTAGAAGAAACAGGTTATATGGTATGTTTAGAAAGTGTGAATTATGTATTCAAACAATTTCTTTTCTTGTACATATTGTCTATGAGGATGGAATCTTAGTTGATCCTACAAATAAAAAGGTAGTTCAGGAATGGTCTACTCTAATTAACATAATAGAGGTATGTAGTTTTGTTGGTTTAGAAGGTTATTATTGGCGTTTCATTCAGAAACTTTCCTGATTAGCTAACCAGTTAATCAATCTTACTCATAAAAAGGATAAGTTTGTATAGACTAAAGAATGTGAATAATGTTTTCAATAATTGAAGAGGATATTATTTAATGTTATGATCCGAATTCTACCATTAGGAAATGGTGTATTTGTGATTTATAGTGATGCATTAAAGAAAAGTCTTGGTTGTGTCCTCGTATAGAATGATAGAGTTATTTCTTATGCATTAAGTTTGTTAAAAACTCAGGAAAAAAACTATTCAACTCATGATCTTGAGTTAGTAGCTATAATCTTTTCCCTGAAGATATGGAGACATTATCTCTATGGTTAAATATGTGAGATATATACAGATCACAAGATCTTGAAATATAACTTCTAACATAAATAAATCAACATGAGTCAAAGTCGATGTCTCGATCTAATCACGGATTATGATTGTTCCATACACTACCACCCAGTGCTAGAAAATAAGATAGTAGATGCATTGAGCAGGAAGGATCATTGAGTTCTAAAAAAATTAGGATTGAAAGGGATCCTCTATTCATGGATCTAGTAAAGATGGATATGGGAATTATCTAATAAGGTGAAACATCATTACATTTTCAATTGGTCTCTTAAAAATATTTATTATAAATAATTAAAATTTCTCATCCTAATGAAGAGAACCTTCAAAAGAAAATTAATTCTATGAATTATGGGAAGTTTGAAGACATTTTGTATGAAGATGGAATTATGAAATTTGGGAGGAGGCTATGTGTTCACCCTATTACTGAGATAAAAAGAGAGTTATTGGATGATGACTGTAACTCGAATTTCACTATACACCCCGGTAGCACTAATATGTATAGAGATTTGTAGTAACAATTCTGGTGGGATAATATGAAGCTTAAAATTTATGATTATGTATCAAGATGTTTAGTTTTTCAATAGGTGAAGGATGAAAGACAACATAATAAGGGACTCATACAACCTATTCTAATTCCTATATTGAAATGGGATGACATTACTATGGAATTTTTCACTGGATTACCCAAAACTCCAAGAAATAACGATGTAATATGGGTAATTATTGATCAACTTAACAAATATGCACATTTCTGCACTATAAGGGAGGATTTTCCAATATAGGACCTTACAAAACTCTATATTAAGAAAATTTTAAGACTTCCTGGAGAACCTTTCTCAATTTTCTCGGATCTTGATCCATGATTTACATCAAAATTCTGGAAAAGTCTTCAAAAATATTTGGATAATGAGCTTTATTTGAGTACTGCTTATCACCCTCAAACTGATGGGTAGTCTGAAAGAACCATTCAAATATTAAAATACATGTTGAGATCATTCTCCCTCAACTTTCAAGGTATATAGGATCAAAATTTTCCTTTGGTAAAGTTTTCCTATAATAATAGTTTCCATTCAAGTATTCAAATGGAACCATATAAAGCATTGTATGGAAAAAGATGTCGTACACCAACATGTTGGGATGAATTTGGTGAAAGGAAGCTTGTAGGCCTAGAGCATGTAGAGGAGACAAAATTGAAGGTAAAAAAAATTCAAAACCATATCAAACCATCTCGACACAAACAAAATAGCTATGTTGATAATTGAAAGGAGGATTTGTAATTTCAAATGGGATATTATGTTTTCATGAAAGTGTCTCCATGGAAGGATTTTATATGATTTGTAAAGAAAGAGAAACTGAACCACAGGTACATTAGTCCTTTTCAAATACTGGCACTACTACAAAATCCACCTATAATAGCAATGGCATTTATCAGTGCTCGAAAAAATAGCTGATAAATTTCATCTTTATCATTACTAGAATAAGAACTGATAAAATGCACCCTTTATCATCACTTCTTTTTAGAATTGATAAAAATTAACCTTTATCAGTGCTTCATTTATAGTATTGATAAAAGGTTTCCTTTATCAGTGCATTTTTAGTGCTGATAAAAGTTTCCCTTCATTAGAATTTTTTTAGCACTGATAAAGGTCCATAATAAAATGAAAAATTAGCTAAATAAAAATAAAATGGGTAAATTAAGAAAATATCAAACATTTTATTAACTAAATAATTATTGATAAAAATGAATAAATTTAATATACATATAGATAGATTATAAATATTAATACATAGTATATATTAAACATAGATATATAAAATGAATAAGTATAATATATATAAAATGATAATTAAAAAAATATTAATGTCATATTAATTTTTAATGTTGTTTGATTTCTCAATTTAACCTATATTGAACATTGTGTGTTGCATTTATTTCATGTGTGTGTGTGTTAATGCATTTGTATACACAAACGCACACAAAAATATATCTATGCAATATATATAAACACGTACACCTAATATTTATGTAATTTATTCAAATTTTAATATATTTTATAATTTCATTATAACATGATATATTTAATATATATTATGTTTTTAATTGGTCAATTTTATTTATTTGTTTTTAATACTACAGTTAGGGTATTCGATTTTAATGTTTTTTATTTTTTATTTTATTTTTGAATTTAATCATTTTTTACTTTTTATTTATATTTATTTATTTGTTATGTTTTATTATTTTCAATATGTATTCATTTACTTCAATATATATATATATCCATATTTTTTTAGTAACTCATATTTAATTAATAAAACTTATCCATTTTATTAAATACTTTTAAAGTGTACTCATTTTGAATTATTCAAAGTCACTCTTTTTTAAAATGCATGTATTTAAGATTGTATTTCCATTAATAATGTTAAAAATATATTTTTAAACAAATATTTAGTGACAAATAATAAATATATATTTACTATATTAATAATTATTATAAATAAATAATTATTATTTTTTAAATAATTATTTATATAATTATAAACAAATATATATATATATATATATATATATAAGTATAAAATTATAATAAAGCTATTTAAATAATTATAATTAAAAAAAAATTGACTACACTTTTGTAGTACTGATAAAGAAAAATCTTTATCAGCACTAATTAAGTGATGTTAAAAGATGTATTTATCAGTGCTAAAACATTAGCGCTGATAAATATATCTTTTATCAGGGTTTTTTAGCACTAATAAAGCTAGAAATTTATTAGTGCTAAAAAGCACTGTTAAAATTCATATTTATCGGTGCTTATAAATTTAGTGTTGATAAAATGGATCACTGTTAGTGTATTTTTTAAAGCACTGTTAAAAGTGGCCCTGATCTATTTAAAAACCCTAACCACAACTCAGTCACTCGTGATTCTCAAGCTCCCATATAACTCCTCTACTATCAGTGCAACTCCTTTAAATACTCATAGGTTTATCAATTATGGAATCTAATGTATGTTATTTTCTACTCTTCCTCTATCGTTGTTTGATGTTTGGGGTTCTGATTTTTGCATTTTTGCACTGTTCTTAAACATGACGAACCCTATATCTCTTCTCTTCTCTACTGATATACAATGAGTGTGGTTATATTTCATCATTTTTCACCTTTAATATGTATTTGTCTATCTATCACATTTTTCCAAGAGACACACCAAGATGGTTTACTCTCCTCTTGACATTAACAAGGAGACCTCTCATCCCCCCTCAGTTTTGTCTTCATTTGAATAATATAGGGTTCCAAAATATAGGTAGTTTATCAAATTTAATTCATCTTATATACTATATTATAGATTTTAATGGATTAATTATTAGGGTTTTTAAGGATTAGGGGATACCAAGTTTTGGACTTCATTTATGGGTGATGAACATATAGGGACCAAGGTAAGTGTAAAATCATTAAAACATGTTTTGTAGATTTTCGTTATTCATGTAAATTATTAAACCATGAAATGGTTTATTTATATTTATGATTTTTATGAATAATTGTTTATTGAATTCAAAAAAATATTGAATTAATTATTCACATTCCAAAAATTATTTTAGTGGTTTATGTTGAGAGAGTTTTGTATTTTTAATTAATTCATGATTATTATTAAACTTTAACCATGGGTTACAAAGAGTGATGGGGAATTTATTTGGTGAGAAAATTATTCTCAATAAATTTTTAAAAAAATCCTACATTGGATAGAGTTGAGAAATAATTGGTTAAATGGACTTAGAAATACACAACAACATATAAATATTGTATTTCCCAAAAGTAAGTTAGTTATCCATGTTTGGATATTTGATCAAGAAAACTATGAGATGTGATTTATTGATAGATTTACTAATCAAAATAGAGATGTAATTAATTTATAGGATAAAAAATAATTTGAAAATACATATAACATGGTGAATAACTGTAGAGAGAACAAAAATGGATTAAAATATACATTTGATGGTTTGGATCTTTATGTCCTATAAGTCAGGATAATTTGTTATCCATGTCCAAAATCATCAAAATAGAGATATGATCCCCCTATTGTAATTAACCCTTTGTTTCATTCCATAGTCAAACCTCTCTTATTCTTTGATCATTGTTTATCACTAGGTTATAGTCCTAGCACTCCTTTAGTGATCGAGGGTCCTCAAGAATATTTCTGTGATTTAAGGCTAGTGTAATCTCCTCAAAGTCTATAATACTTTGTTTGTTGATTCAGTGTTATAAATCAAACATATTATATTGAAGCTTAAATATGGATTCCATTGATACAATATTACAAGTATGCCATAGGTGTTTTTTCTTTGTTTCCATTCACATTTATCCTTGAGATAAATCATCCATTTTTTAGGTTTTTTATCCCTCAAATGATCACAGGATGATACCCTAAAACTCATAAGTGGGATCAACGACTTGTTTTTAAAGGAAATAATGTATTAATATATTAGTTTTTTTAATAAATAAAGGTTATATTGTATTATGTCAATATCATATTTTATGATATGAAGGATTTATTAGTTTAGCCATAGCATATGGATATTATATATCAATTGAGGAGACTTTTTGAGTGATTCCATTATTGTAGGTTCTTAGGACAATTTAATCCTTAGATTCTTGATTTTTTTAATCCCTCGATGATGGATTGGACTCCCTCTTACAAACTAGCTTTCCACCCATCATCAATAGATGGAAGGAAATCAAGCATCTGAGGTCAAATTAAATAAAGGTAGTGAAGGTTAGTTATACTATAGTATTAAAGTATTATATCTTTATTCAATATTTCATGTAAGATGCTTGCAGTTGTGGAATTTTATGCAAATAGTGTATTTCATTGTTGTTATTCAAATCAAATTAATTGTTTTACAACTCATAAAGACAATGGATTCTGAACATGATGATGTTTCCAATCCCAGGCAAGAACAAATTGTTGACGATGAAAGTACGGAATTATTATGGGATCAACAATTTTTTGATAAAAAAATGAAAAAAAAACAACAATGATGTAGCATCACAGTTTTGAATAAAATTATCAAGGAAAAAAGTCGGGGTATAAAATTTTAGGTTGCTTGGAATCAATGTGGCCAACCTATTGAACCCAACAAGTCAACATTCAGTAGTTATCTTGGGCTCACAATGAGGATGAATGTGCTAATTGATATTGAATCATGGCGACGTGTCCAACCTATAATGAAGGAAATCCATTGGAAAGATATAACGGTAATGTTACAATATACATTCTCTGTTTTACTAAAAAATTATATAATGAAACTTTAATTTAGTTTACATTATTACTTAAAGAATTTTCTTATTTTAGAATATTTTCATAAGAAATTTGTCCTAATGGCAGCTGGAAATCCTATAGAGGCTTCTAAACTCTTCTGATGAAGTTATATCTTAGTGATGTTGAGGGGAAAATAAATCTCCACCCACCAATTTTTTATGCACACATTATAAAGCAAGAAATATGGACTAATTTCAATAATCATCATAATGAGAAATAATTTCATGTTCATTGTGATTGATAATATATTATTTGAAATTGTTTATTTTATCTAACTTGATTCAAAATTATTAATTTATTAAATAGTAAAAGAGTGCTGAAAATAAAGAACGTGCATCAAAACTACCATACCCCCATCGCAAAGGAAGGATGGGGTACGCTTCATTAGAGAATAAATCGGTATTTATTTTAAGTGAACAATAAAAGTTTAATTATGTGATATGAAATAAAATATTTTCCTTTGTTTATATTCAGATTGATGAAGCAAAATCTGAAACCACTTCCATCCCACATCATGTGCTATGGAAGGAGGGTTGTGTAAATAAGGATGGTATATTAATTGATGAAAACACAAATGAAGTATATAAATCATGTGTAAGTATGACATAATTTAATTTTTTATGATTTATAACAATATTACATAAAATAAATATATTTATATTTTTTATATGGTTTAGACACAAAAATCAGCAACGGACGTACCAAAAGAAAAGTGACTTTCAGTAGCTTTGAAGTGGCTGGAATAATATGGTCACATTAGAGGATTAGGTTTTGGAGTCTCTCCTAGAACATATTTTAAGATGATAAAACCACATGAAGATACATATAATATGATGAGATGAATGCAGATACAAATAGACTCACTGCAAGATATTATTTTGTACTCTGGTTTGGAAGACCAGTGTCTAAGAAAATATCAAAGAAAATGGGAGGTGGAGTAAAGATATACACATAATCTAAATGATCCCACTATATTTGAGGCCACTCATTCCCCCCAAACCTTACCCAGGGTAAACAATTTTTTCATACTCTTTCTCTTAAATGTGAATCAAACAACTTTTGATAACTTTATAATACTAAAATTATGTAGGGTATAATTGTATGTGATTTATTTATGTTAACACCCATGTACCACTGTGTTGCGAGGGGTGTAATATATAATATTCCGGGAGATCATTTACACAATAAACCCCTCCCAAAAGATCACATGAGAGTGGGGATTGAGGTATCTTATGATCTAACTACTGAGTTTTCGATTCCACTTGATGATCCAAATATTACAACAGTCAAAGATGATATTGGTGATTTCATAGCATGGTCGTCCAATCTTATAAAGATTCACGAGTTATGTCTTTAGCATATTTTTTCATATTAAAATCATTTAAAATATGATGATAAAAGTTCCTAAGTGAGCTATGATATTACAGATGGATAAAGTGGTGAGGAAATGAAAGGTCAAATCAATAAAATCTAGTGAATCGAACAAGAAAACAAAATGAACTTCTGAGAGTACCTTATCTACATCAATTACAGAGCAACATTTATTAACATTACAACTTCACGAAGATACCAAATTTAAATATAAATATATGTCTTACATTCACTATGAAGAATAAATATTTGGAGCTTCCATTAAAGATGGAATTGGTCTTGAGTCGCTAAATGAGATTCTCAAGCATGAATGTCTAGGAATCTCAATTGTGAATACAAACATAAAATACATTTTCACAATATGTCTGTCCAAATAGTGACATAAATATGTTTATTAAAGGTAATAACTATTCATATTTTTATAGGTGTTTATATAACACATATATAAAGGGAATATCATGTAAAAACGATTTTCATTCATTAATACCAGTATCATTTCTACGATAGAAATTACTTAGTAAAACAAAGAAATAGATAAGGAAAAAAGATGAGTTACTCAAAGTGTTTAATAAAAAATCGTCAGACGACAGGCTCTTTTTGATTCCTTCAATGCAAGGGTAAAACAATAGAATCTATTCACGTAAAATATATTTTTAATTTTTTCATTACTTAATTTTTTTAGGAAAAACTGGATGTTGATAGTTGTAAAGATAGACAGCCCAAATATTTATTTTTTGTATTAAATGCATGGATTTCCAACTATCCGACCACACATTATAAGAACCCGAGTTTTTATAACGGCTCAAAATTTTGACCCTATTTGAACTTTTGACTTGTTCCTGAGGTAACTGGGAAAAATCTTGGAAGTTATGGAAATTTCCAGACTACACACCATGTACTTTAAAAGTACACGCCATGTATGGGTTAGGTGAGTACCGGTCGTGTTCTGGCCGAGTACATGTCGTGTGATAACCATGTAGAAATTTCCTACTACACAGCATATAGTGTTACTCAACACATCGTGTATCTTCTCTTCTACGTACCAGTTGGGTTCAAGACGTGTGTCAACCCATGTGGAGCGTTCAAGGTGTGTGGCTACCCTGCTTAAGTGAGAGTGCAGAAAAGTCCACTACATAGCGTTTAGTTCTTAAATATACGTTGTGTACTTTTTTTATTTGCTTAAGTGAAAGGTTTTCGCGTCTTATTTCATAAAACATCTTCTTCTTCCCCAACTTCATGACCTCTCCATTCCAAAAACCCGAAGAATATATCTAACTCTAGATTCTCCATCTGTCATACATTCTTCAATCCATCAGTGGCGCGGGATCTCAACAGCGAGGCTAACCCCGTGCACCCTATTATATTCTTGATTCTCTTCCTCACGTGTCATAGTTTCCACCTGAGTAAAATTTCCAGGATTTGACGGAAACATAGATCTACAAAGATCAGCTTCAAATTGTAGCTCGATATCAGACATGCCTACATCTATGAGTCTCAGGTGGGTGGTGCATACCTATTTATGTGTTTTCATAAACCTTTGGGTGGCATGTCTTAACACGCGTATTTGGGTATTTTGATCGAGACCTTAATTTACCTATTATTTCATGTTTAATTGTTCATTGACCTATGGGATACCTTTGGGTATGCCCTGTTACCAGTGTTGCTTGAGAAGGGCTGGGTGAGTGGTCATTTATCATCGGGGCATTTTGGACAGGGGTGCCAAAATGGTATTAATTTAATTGTATTGTTCTAAACTATTTAGTTTAGTTTATTGAACCTTGATATGACTTGTTAGAGGCTTTAAAGACCTCAGTTCTATTGTTAGATAACTGTTGGGATAGTGTAACTAAACTGTTTAGATTATTTTTCTTGTTATTTTGTTTTATTTAAATGTATATATATTTAATTGTTGAATTGAATATGCTGAATCCCTTTTGGTTGTGTTGAGAATGGCCTGGATATTCTTGAGGGATGCTGATCACAGGTTGGTCTTGGGCCTAGTTAGGTGGTTCTGACCACGGGATTAGGCGTCATGGGAGTCGGATTGAGGCAGGATGACTGTCAGGATGGGCATGATCTGGGTTACTAGGATGCCAAGGCCATCATACTTGAGTGGCATGGTTGCAGGGACATGAGGTTTCAAAGGTGTTGTGTCTTGGGTAATATTTTGGTGATTACCGCTCACTCGGAACTATGAGTAGTGTGCACACAGAGATACTCTGTGATGAGGTGGTTTTGACCACTCGTGTGGGTAGAGGCCCCCGTTAGTTGTGGTTTAGGTACTTTTGGTTTGGGGTGATTGTTGTAGGAAGCCACGTGGAAGGTGAGGAGCCTTCAGGGGATAACATTTTGGCTATTGATTTGGGGTCATAGGCTCACCGTTATTTGAGGGCAGACATCGTTGTCCCTCTAGGTACTTTATTTGAGGGCAGATATCACTGTCCCTCCGGTTACGTTATTTGAGGTCAGACATCGTTGTCCCCCTGGTTACTTATTTGAGGACAAACATCACTATTCCTTTGGTTTACTACTGTTGGGTGTGCCTTTGGGACGTTGGTACTTGAGACACGCGGTGTCAGGGGGAACATGGTGTCGGGTTGCATGAGAGAGATTTCGGTGTTGGCCGAAGCAGGTGACACTCCATGGTGGATTCTGAGCACCAATGGAGTTTGTTTTTATTTTTTCAATGTTTTGTTTACTGTTTTTTTATAAATGCATGCCTTCTTAAACACTTATATTAGGTACGCACCGTTGGGTGGTATCCTACTGAGATTCATCTCACACCCTGCACGGACCCTTCGAGAGGCATGCAGACTTTATGGAATTATGTGCAGGAAAGGGGTCAGTTCCAAGAGCTAGACTGCGTTAGCTATTGCATGGAGATGGTATGAACCTTGAGGTCTTTCCTAGCTAGAGTTACTTTGTTTTTCATACCTTCATGTATCAGCATGCTTACTTGTTTTTGTAGCTATATTTGGTTAGCCATTGGCACCTTTACATATGGATATGTATGACCTGATTTGGATGCATGTTTGTTGTTCAGTGGTAGTTACAAGTGATCATCCTTCTATTGTGTTTACTTTTCACTGTTGTTGTTTATATTTATTACTTACACTGTTTATCGATATTGAATGTGCTTCCACTATGCGGGTCGAGTTCGATTCTGCTGAGTCATTTATTCCACTAAATTTTTATTATTATACTCAGACCAGTACCATTATTATCCTCCGAGAGGGTATAGCCTCCCCACTATACCAATATGACCCTTGATGTGAGTCAGCAGCCTTTGGCATTCGGGGAGGTGTGCCTAAGGTAGTAACACCCGACCCTTTTAGCACTATTCGGGTGGCTATTCGGGTCTGGTTCATTACAAAGTGTTATCATAGGAGTTCTTGATAGGGATTTAATAGCAGTGGATTGCTGGCTATGAATGAGATTGAGCCTTCTCTTGTATTTTTGCTGGTTTTACTGTTTGGGATATGGTAGACTGGATATAGATTGTTATTGGAACTAGGTTTCTATCTTGTTCTTGGGTTCCTGGATCCCCAGGTACGAGTGATGGACCAAGTTTCCATGGGTGGGAATTTCTGTTGTTTTTGCTCAGATTATAGTTTATATGATTTCCACCTCGGTGGCTCACTTGGTGTGTGATGTTATTGATTGTGATGTGTAACCCTTGACATGGTACGGTGAGGGAGAATTGGACCTTGGCCCGATATGGCAAGGCTTGGTTGTTTGGATTTTGATAGGCAGATTTTTAGGGTATTTCAATTTCATAACTGCATGTATGCTTTGTGAAGTGATAATGCCATGTGAATAATATCAAATTTTCATACTTTGCATTATTTGAAATGTGAATAGGTAAAATTCCTAAAAGAATGTTTGGTTTATTGAAATGTGTTATGCCATGCTTTGTATATTTGTAGAATTGCATGTGGCATGGTATTTGGGTTTGGCACTTATGAGAGCAGGCATGTACTATGGTTGAGGTGATTTTGATCACCAGGATTGGGCGACTCAGTCATCGTTTTGAGGCAGCGTTAGTTGTCAGGACGGGTATGGCCCAAGGTACTTTTGATACTTGGCTCTATTAAGGGTGGGTTAGGAGGCCACAAGGTTGGGATTCCATGGGGCATGGTTGCGGTGCGTGAGAGTAAGGGTAGTAGTTATGCACTGCGTTTTACTACTTTCCTTCCTCCAATGGCCCGAAGGCCATTATTTTTTATTGATTTTGATAATCCACATTTCAAGGGGTGAGGTGGAACCCTTACAAGGCCCGTAGGTGTAATTATTATATGGCTTGTAGGCCTTAGAGGAATTCATTGCCTGTAGGCTTCAAACATTACATACAACCCAGACTAACTACTTGGAAATGCTCCTCCCCAGCATTTTCATTGTGAAATCGGATCTACACCTTCGCATGGTTGTTCGGATAGGCTTTCTCATGCATGCACAGTCTTGTCATGATGGAAGGTGCAATACCTTTTCATTCTTACAATCTATTTAGCTTCTGCTATAGTGAAAGCTCCTTGCTCCTCCTCCTTTTGAAGCTTGTTCCTTGTAGGTTTTCTAGTTTGCATCTGCACTTAATGTGGCCCGAAGGCCTTGAGGTGGCCCAAAGGCCTTACTGACTCGAAGTCTTGGGTGGCCCTAAGGACTTAAAGGACTCGGGGACCAAATCGGTGGCTTGAAGGCCCAAACAAGGGAATATTCCCAGCTTTTACAGTGCCTGTTACTATTCCTCTATAGTACCTACTACAGTTCTACACAGTCCTTGCTACAGTTCCTGTTACAGTACCCCCCATAAATTAGCCTCTGCCTGGATTTGATCCTGGGTCTCCTGGATGCCCTTAAGGAGTCCTCACCAACTAGGCTAAGGCTCATGTGATTTTACTGCTTTCCTTATCTGCGTTATATTTGTATAAATTGTTGTGTATGTGGACTTTCTGACCATTTATGGTATTCAGCGGGTTCCCTTTAGTCCACTCAGATGGAGCGTTAGGAGGGAGATGATACAGTGCCACAGGATCAGGTTCAGGATCTATTGCAGGAAGAGCAGAAGCCGTAGGTACAGGCTCAGGGACAAGATCAGGATCAAGATCCAGTGCAGGCAGGGCAGTAACAGGGCGGTGAGAGGTGGTGGTGACTGGGATCATGGAAGCACCTGGAGGACCAGCTTGCGAAGGGGAGCCGGTCGGGGCGAATGGGGTGGTGTCATGGTACACCAGGGAGGGAGGATCCCAAGGAGGGGAGGAGTGAGATATGGCTAGGTGAGGTGGTCGGCCTAGACACTGGTCCAGTTCTGGATGGCTGGATGAGCGATGGAAACCTCAAGCAAGCCTGCGGGATGAGGTAAGCACAATGGGGAAGGAGGTGTGCTTGGTAGGGGGCCGCGTTCAGCATGGTGGTATGGCTCTGAGAGGCCAACTCAGTGTCGCCGGCTCAGTATCAAAGAGGCGGGGTGGCCACCGGTTTCAGGGAGGAGGCACGGGCCGCCGGTGGGTAAGCCGTGCAGAGGGAGGAGGATGGGCCGACAAAGGGGAACCCTCCCTCCCCATTCTAAAATATATTTTTTTTGTGTATCCACCCACCAAGATTTTTTTAATAAGGTCTTTATCTTGTTAAAGGACCAAACCCACCCCACCTCATTTTAATTCTTCCAAAGGTTAGAGAGTTATCCTTTCTTTATAATAAAAATAAAAATAATAATTATTATTATTACAATTATCATTATAATAAAAAAAGATTATTATTATTAGTGGAATGAACTCCAGTTGAAAACACAATCAAATATAGATTGTTCGTAATTTTAATACTAGTAGCAACTGATTTCAATCCATAAAAAATTTCAAATGGTCGTAACATGGTCATCCAACCTCGTATTGAATCATGGTCGAATCTGTTGAGGCTACTTTTAAACCACATACTGAAATATAAATCAATTTAATTTTTGTATTACCTCAGAATATTTATGGGATCCCTTTGATACAAATTTAAGGTACCGAGGCACTCAGCGGAAATCGGTGGTCTGAGGATTTAAAAATTTTGATCATCGAATTGAATAAACTAGTCTTCGCAGATGATTTGAGCCCCGATACGGTCTGAGGATCTCGTATAAATTAAAAGTGCACATAAATTAAAACTAAAAAACATACATGTTTGGATATGAAGTTGTGCTCGACTGCAACTAGTTTTTGGTGATCATGGGTTGAAGGATCCATGGAAGTATCCCTCTGCATTATCCACACATGCTTAAAAAATCTGCTGGAACATCGATCGTTGAATTCTGGGTGCTAGCATGGAAATCCAACGATGTCTTCGACACTCCAACGATCATCGCATCATCAAGATTATGACGCGTGATAGAGAACCTAATCCATACGCCTGGATCAAGAGTCTCTCTCTCTCAAAAAAGGAGAGTGATAGGATCTAGAATTATCTTTGTGAATAGTCCATGGCAAGATCCGCTCTCCTCCTATAAATAGCGGATGTTCAAAATAACCAGTTGGGTTCTCTAACCCCCATTTATTTAATGTCCACTAAATTACAATTATGACAAACTAAACTATACCATAAATATTATTTATAATTTATCGCAAACCTGTAATATTTATTGAATATATTACGTGATAAAACTGAGTCATTAACTAGACCCGAAAATCCCTCTTGACATTAAACAAACATGGAATATTAAAAAAATATTATTTTGATTAATAATTTCTTGTATTTACTTAACTTGTAAAAACTTTTAAATAAATTCAATACCAATTATTCTTAACTTGAATAATATAAATTTATATATTTATCGGTGATCGATAACTTGGACAACACTCTGATCCCATGGTGGGGCCCACCATGTCTAATATACTTATGAATTGAATAGGGAAGATTCTTGAATACGTTTTTGTGTGTGACCCTTTAGGCCCTTATATCGATAGTAGTGAATAATTTCTATAGACCAAGAGTAGATTTTAGCAACCCATCAAGGCCCCTAAAGAGATAAGGAAAGCCATAACAATGATAACCAACCTACAAACACATATTGTGTACTTTAATATCTTTTTATTTAAATATCTCATAAAGTAGGATGCACACTTGTGTCATCGCCCTTTTCTTGATTTATTATTTATTGATCTAATCGGATGGATTTACCTTTTGGCTGCATTAGCCAAAGACTTATGAAGGTAGCACCATATTGATCAACCGAGCCTAAGATATATTACTTCCTTAACTTGGAAATGGTAAATCATTTCTTGAACATTCATCCTATTTCATACCACCAATGACCCACCCAATGCAAGCTACCTCGCCATGATTTCATTATCATGGTTTTCTTCATGCATAAAATTACACGATCAAATGGCACACACTAGTAATGATCTCAAGTCAGGAGACCAATACATGTGTTCATAGATAGGAACAACCAATGACACCTGAAACATGTATTGTTCCTATTATATTATCTATCCTCATGATCTCACTACTAGAGATCATCAAGTGTGAACTTCATGAGAAGATGTATTAATGATTATGAGCCCCCAACACCTGATAGTTGGACATCTACTATGTCTAGTTAGAAAGATATATCTAGACCATATGACCATTGTTTAAGATTAATGTCATAATATCTTGAGGTTCACATTATATCCTGGGATTTGTTATAACCTTTTGATATGATAATTATTTATGGACATTACCATTACAATAGTGGACGCAGAAAAGTCTAAACTATAATGGTAAGTATACATAATGTGTATCTAACTGTATACATGATATGTTAATCAAAATTAATGTTCAATTTGGGTCTAGGGAACCCACTATTACAACATTATACAGGTGTTTTGAAAATGTACAAAGGAAGTTCGGACTTAAGGTACGTGATTTTTGTCTCACTTTTATTAGTCTGTGAGAAACAATCCAAATTCACCATGTTTTTCTTTTATGTCGTGTATACACTACCCATGAATGTATTTTATGATTATTATCCTAAAATTTTGGATGATCTCTCTTTCAGGGGTTCTTTGGCCCAAAAGTTACCAAAGAATTATGTGATTTTTTTCTCTCAAAATGCCTTTTTTGGGATAAATGTAATGTTATCCACCTATCTTATTCAATGAAGTATATATAATACCCCTTTTATATGTTATATAATGAATACAATTATTTTCATGATATTATAAATTTTATTTAATTCCATTCTTTTATTGGGATTATACTTCAAAGTTACCAAAGTGGTAAGAGTTTTATGTTACAATATCATCGTTTGTTGGGATTATTTATGATTATGATTCCAATGATCAAATATTATGATCTATCTCTCAATAAAATTTTGAATTTTGTTTAAATATTATTATCTAATTATATTAAAATTGTTACCTTCATTTTTCTCTATTTATGTACTCAAGAGTTAAAAAGAATGTTTTTAATAAAAATCATCTTCATTTTTCTCTTCAGTCGAAAACCACTTTTCTTCTAAAACCTTATTTTCTAAAAAAAATTTCAAAAATTATTTCAATATTATAAAAAGGATTTATTAAATAAATTTTTATCCATTTTTCAATATTAATTTTTTTATTAAAAGTAATCTCAGGCCATTTTAAAAAAAATAGTGCCCTCTTACTTTTAACAAAAATGTGGAAGGAATATTTCTTTTAAGGTGTAAAACATGAATGGATTTTCTTACTATCATGACCATCATTTTCTTTGAATATTACTTTATAAATTTTCAAGTTTATTTTCAAATAAAATTATTTTAAAAATGTTTTTTGTTTTAAAAAAATCAAATCGAAAAGGATATTTTTCTCAATAAATGTTTTACAATATTTTTTAATCTCTCCTTATAATTTTTCAAGGTTATTTTCTAAGAAAGTTTTTTCCAAAATATTTTATTATTTTTTAGTTTTAAAAATTTATTTTCAAAGAAAATTTATTATCCTCAATAAATATTCCAAGTTATCTTTCAAAATCAGTTTCCATCTATGATGAAATCCTTTGATGGAACTTATGCTCTACTAGGGATATGATGTAATAATACCATTCTTATTATTTCTCTAGATGGTTTATGTTTATTATTAAAAGATGTTTAAGAAACCTATTTCTCTTCCATGGTTTAAACCATGATAAAATTATTATGAAACCTACTTCGTCTTCCATAGGTCATACTTTGAGGAAATGATGAAATGACTATAAAACCTATTTTTTTCTACATGTTATGTTATGATGAAATGTTTATAAAATCAATTTCTTTTCAGGTATTTTTATATGATGAAAGTTTTATGATCTTTTAGAACACATATGTATGATTTTTATTATGTGAAAATGGTTAAGTATTAAACAAGGATGATGGTTATGTTATAACCAAATACGGGTGGGAATTATATCTCCCTCTAATGCATTGGGTAAATATTTATAACTCATAAGATAGATAGGAAGGGAATGAAGAGTAAACCCAATTTAGTAAGGGAATTTTTCTGATATGGTGGTCTTGGGGTTGAACCTTAACTACTATAATGGTTTGGGGAGTGCACTCATTCCAATATGATAGCCTTGGTAGTGATCATGGTCATGTTATTTAATTTCCTTATGATTCATGTCTTATAAACTTCCAACCTTTATTTCATGACTCATGATTATGATCTTTGATATAAAGGGTATTCTTTTCAAATATTATTCTCATGTTCTCATACCCATATGTTCATGTTATTCATACGTATCTCCCTTGTTTACCCATACTGATCATATGATCTCACACTTTATTATGTTTCCTTTCCTTAGGTTATTAATAAATGTATCATGTATGACACGTCTAAGAAGGTATCAAGTTATGAAGAACTTAATGGGAGATGATTTAGTTCACATATGAACCATTTCTTTATGTTTCCATGTTTCCAAAGGCACTATACCATTACAATCCGCAGGGGTGTGTTTGTATAATGTAATTAATGTTCATATAAAATATGTAATATTTATGTATGAAAATTATAGGCCACTATAATAATTTATTTTTATCCCTATCACAAAATTTTATAGATATTAAAAGCAAGAGACTCACATTTTTGGCATTATAAGTACTTAAAATAATATATAAGTCGTTTTCAAATAAAAATGGAATTTTTTCTATAATATAGAATATAGGATGATTTTGGTTGAACCCTACTCATAAAATTAATTAATTATATGTTTTAGATTTATTTTTATTTTTTATCGTATTATTTTTATTCTTAATTACCTGATTTACCCTTACCGGGGTGACAATATTTACTAAGGTTAATATTCATAATGAACCAAAATAAAAGATAAATATTAAAAAAAATTAACCTCTGGATTCTAAATATTTAACCAATTTTACAAGATTCAATTTCCATAATTGTAATAAATCAATTCTAATATAAATGCATAAAATTCAATGAAAAACGTTTTTTAGAGAAAAAAAATGTGTTTTTATGCCTAAAAATGAACGTATATCAAAATTAATTATAATGAAAATTAATATTTAAGTAATTATATTATATCTAATTAAATAATAATTGTGTAAATTTAAGATAAAATTATAAGGATAATGATACTTTTAAAGGAAAATGAAATCAATTTTACAAAAATCGGTATTTTCACTATTCACTGAAAAATCAATCTTTTCAGAAAAAACACAAAATTTCACCATAAGATGATTTTAATTTGATTATTTAAAAATGAAGTTATTTTTAAAAATATAGTTTCTAAAATTGGTATATATTAATTATTATTTCCATTCACAAAATTTAATAAGAATAATTTTTTAAGAAAATGAATTTTAGAAGCATAAAACGAGTTCACTAAAAATTGAGTGCTAATTTCCTAAGAATTATTCAATAAATTTATATTTATTAGTAATATTATATGTATACTTCATAATATATTTACTCATATCCATACCCTCTAATTCAAAATCTAAGTCACATTTAAGTAAAAATATTTTTATAATACACCTCTTTTATTTTAAAGATCAGTGTTGCATGTAAATAAAGTTATTAACCTTATTATTATTTTAAAAATAATTTTTAGGATGTTACAATAATCATATTAATAACCCATGGAATGGAAACATAATAAAGGGGTGATATTGGGGGCTTAATAAAGGAAACCAATCAACTAGTTATCATTGTTAAATCATAAACAAGAGGGAAAACAAGAGTAAGGTAAAAATATTGCATGAAAATATCAAGGGGTCATAAATGAATATCATAAAAATTTATTTATCATTTTGGATCATGGAATAGAAACATAAAACCTAATAATGTTCATAAAAACAAGGAATAGAATCATATAACAAAAATAAAAAATACATGAAATTACAACCACAGAAAGAAGAATATCTTTAGAACATGGAATATCATAAAAATTTGGCATAAAATAGAAATAAAGCATAACATAAGAAAAATAAGTGGTGAAAAAATAAGCATAGGTAAAAATATATTATTATAGCATGCATCGCCAAATAATTCCAATAACGTTGTGGATCAAGCAACCTTTCCAGATTCCCATAGTGGAGGGAGAAATCCTTACTCAATCCTCATAGTTATCTCATGAGATATAATACCATAACCATTTCATTTGAGGGTGATATAGGATCCAACCCATCACTGTCAATGCATATGAGTTCCACTAAAAATTAAATCACTCATCTTATCATAAATGACCCATGAGATGAAAATGGGATTACTAACTTTTCTAAATGGAATCACATAAAAATGATCATTTGATACCAAAATATGATCACCCAAAAGTAGTATTTAAAAAAGAGAACATATAGGGTGATTTATGAACCATTAATCTATTAGATAATAATCCATTTAAAATGGAATAGAAATATAAAAAATTATTTTTCCTAAAAAATACTTTCTTGATATCATCGTAAAAAATTGTGATTATCAAGTCACTTTCAAAAGACAATTTTTTTGGAGTTGAAGAGAAAAATTATTAAACAATTACTTAAAAAATTACAACAAAGTGACCTAGTTATTAAATAAAACATATTTAAAAATGTTAAGTATAAGGGAATAATATACAATCATGGCGAAGAAAAGGCATTTAAATATTTTAAAATTCCTTTATTGAAAACAAGCATCATTAAAAGGGTAACAAAAAATTTGGTTTAAAATGAATAAAGGGGAATAAATGGATCATTGAATATAAAAAAAATAGTTTACAATATGGAAAGTAGAACATGTATGGGAAGTAAAAAATATGGATATGGATGAAAAATCCACTAAAAGAGATGGGATTTATTCTTAATAAAATTTAATTATTTATGAAAAAATAGATTTATCAAGGAAGAATAATTCAGTGTGAAAAATTATTTTATTTGAAAATAATATTTATACCTCATAACATCATCATATATTGGAATAATTCAATTTGTGAGGATCAATATCTATGTGGAGAGATTATAACTTAAGAAAAATATTTGAGTCAAGAAAAACCCTTTCCTTTATTCTTATTTAGTCAAAGATGCTCTAAACTCTGGTAAAACAAAAAAAAATATCTCAATACTCTATTTTATAAAATTATCCATATACACTAACATTTTATATACTTCATTTATGACAGTTTATTATGAAAATATTATAAAGTTATTATCTATTTTCAAAATCAGGTTGAGTAATATTTATCATTTTGGACTAGTTTCACAATAACTGTGATTTTATTCATTCTTATGAAAATACTTCATCGTTAAATGATAATATAAGGTACTTTAATTGATACTTTAGTATATTTTATAAATTTATAGTTTTATTCTATGAGAGTTTTAGTTATGGTTCTTATATATAAAATTAATTACATACATTTTTAGATTATTTTTAACAAATGAATGGTGGTACTAATGTTTATATTTTCAATATAGAAAAAAATTATTTAATTATTAACATGAAATATTAAGTTTCCAATTCCATACTTTGTAGAAATATATAGTATTTTTATATTGGTGGTTAAGCTGACCCAACAAGAATATGGATCAATCTATGTGTGAGTATGACTATCAAAGATATTTTTTTATAATATCTCTATAACAAGATTATAATGAAATTTTTTAGATGAGATAAAGGTGATGAATCCTAATTTGGAAGATTTATAAAAAAATGTAAATGAAAAATATGTTTTCACTTATAATTAACCCTCTTTTCCTCTTGGTATATTCGTTTTAGGTGGTTATTTTTACAAGGATAATTTTTTACACATTTTAATTATAGAATGCCTAATTTTTAATTACAAAATATTAATCAAAAATAATTAACATATCTATTAACTAAAACTATTTATAGAACCATCCTTGAAAAGGTGGTGATGAAAAATGAAACATGTCATACATGGAGGTGGTATTCTACACATACACATGAGCAACATTTTATTTAATTTATCCAATGTGAGGGGAGTAGAGAATGGTTATTCCATCAATATAAAAACATTTTACCATATTAATTATACTAATGTAGTTATATACATATGGTTAGAATGGTTTATAGGATAGTGGGTGAGAATGATGAAGAATGAAAGTAAAAGGGTAAGTAATAGTTACGTTGGAGATTCAGATCTCCTCTTAAAGTATCCTTTGGAACTGAATGACTTGGGGAAATTTTTTGAGGCTAGGGGATACCAAACACATAGATGGGATATAGAAGAATAAAATTGGGAAGTTATTCTTGGGAATTTAAAATTATAGGTGTGTCTTTAAAAGGTGGGCATGAGATACTTTTATAGGTGAAAAATAGGTACACATCTTTTGGAAAAGAATTATAAGTAATGGGTAAGAAAGGAATTTCATGATAGTTAGGTTATTCATGTGGGGAAATATTGGTGAACCCTTTAGATTTGAATTTACAACCTATAAAAGGAATTTTATAGGGTATAAGTTTCAAATCTATTTAGTAAAATTCGATCCACATTTGATTACGCATTTTAACACTTATTATTATTGATTAAGATTTAACCATGGTAATTATTTTATCACTAAAAATATAAGATAGACCTTCTCAAAAAATTTATATGTTCTAAGTATAAATTTGAAATATATTTAATATAAATCAATTTCTCAATTTCAGAACATTATCTTTTAAATTAAAATATATAATGCGTTGAAAAACTATTTTTATAGAAAAAATTAATTTTATTCATTAAGAACTGTTAGCGTTATTTAAAATTTATTATAAATTATATGAGTCTTATTTCATTTTGGAATATTTTTAAAAATTACATTATATCCTTAATTTAAATTAGTTCCATTTAATTTAAAAAAATAAATAATGTTTAGGAAGGTATCATCCTTTGAAAAAAATAGTTTTACCATAGCAACTGATATTTACATTGGAAACTTATTTTTATGCCTAAAATTTAAATTGAACAAATTATTTAATTGGATCATATTGATTAAAAATATTCAAACCATTTTATCTTATTTAATTTATAAAAGTGGTAAAAAATAATTTTAATGCAAATGTGCATAACATATAAAAACAATTTTAAGAAATTTATATATTCTGAGCATAAAATTAACTTTGTTTTATTATACCATTTTATATAGTTTTTTTAATTGGTTACTTCTAGTCATACAATAAAATTTAATGGATATAATATAAAGGTAATATTTAATAATTTTATTAAGGTAACCAAGTTTTTTGTTTTATTTCAGGGTCGCATGCAAGACAAACCACTCACACAATATTTAATTAAGAAAAAGTAATTAATAAAATACTAGGTCATTAAAAAATAGGATTCATTTTATTTAACACAATCAAATTAATTCCATGAGAATTGACATTTTAAATGATATATGTTTATAATCATTTTTATACTTAAAGGGAATTTTTCTAAAAAGTATTTTTTATCGAAATACACATAATTATTTAAATTTAAATTTTACCTCTTCTATGAATTTAATCATAGAAAATGAATTTAAAATTTGGAATTATGAGTTTTGAGTTTTTTAATGAGTCTAATTTCATTTTTGGTTACAATAAACAGCAAATATGGTAAAAATTATCAGCACGTTAATGGTAAATAGTTTTAATAGGGTGGTTAAAACATAGGGATGAAGTCCAAAATATCGTAATAACTATTTAAATTTTTTATTAGTGGATTTATAATAATAATAATCCTATATAATAAATATATTAATTTTGAGAAACTTCCAAGTTATTAATAAATTTATATTAATTACAAGTTAAGAATATTTATAACGGTGTCACTCCCTACACTTATAAAATGGAGCATCCTCTTCTCACTTATTCACAAATTTTGAGGCACTTATGTTGACCAAGAAATGAAAAAATAACTCAAAAACTATCTTGAACATGTCTTAGAGGTATCAGTCTCGCGAAAGACCAACCTAAGAATAGTTATGGTGTAATCCAATGAGGTTTTCCAAAGAAGTTGTATAACTCTTAATCGAGTTCTCTTTTGTTTATTTATTTTTAAATATCCTTCAAAATTATCATAAAAACGATGATATAATAACATAATTATATCGAATATACAAAAATGTTGTTATGTTTATGGTAAAATACATTTTCATCTTCTTTTGTATCCATTGGAAAATGATAACGTCGCTCATGTGTATATGTGGACTACCACCTCCACAGAATGATGTGATAAATTATTCATTTTCACTTTACATAGATAGTAATAAGGATGTATTAAGTGAATAAATATGATATTAAAAATATTATTATGATTATACAAATTTAAACTTTTATCTATATCATTTCATTTTCATCCATTAAAAAAAATTAAGCATCATTCATGCATACATACGAACTACTATCTTCATAAAATGAAGAGCTTCATTTTAGTTGACTACATTTTGTAGTTGGTTTTAAAATTATATTTAATGTAAAAAATTATAATTAAGTTATAAATAATATTTTGGATATTATGGTTAAATGAACCCTTTGACCATGTTCAACCTACTGAAGTTGTTTTGGGTTTATGAACCAAACATTCTCGAATCATCTGATGTAAAATTAACTGATTTAGTAATTATATAATAAATGTTAATAAATAAATTAAAATTGATCGTGATAATATAATACACCTAAAAAGGTTATTTATCTAATAAATAGTTAATATATTTTTATTATAAAGTAGGTTGGAATGTGTCTGACCAAGTGGAAATCCAATGTAAGGGTTTACTCTTTATTCTCATTTTCATTCAAGATTTTTTATGTTTAAATTTACATTGGTGGTATTATATACCATTTATCTTTTAAAATTAATATATTTTCTTATACTCTGGTCATATATTGATTTTACATGTTTTACTTTCATTTTTCTCTCTTTGGTACTTAAAATTACCAAGAAAATATTTTTAAGGAAAACCAACCTTATTTCTTAATTTGGTCGAGAACCTTCTTCTCCATATCCATGATCTCTACAATGTTTTTAAGAATGTTTTTAATATACTCCAATGTTTTTTTAAAATATTTTTCAACTATGTTTTAATTTCATTATAATGGTTTAAAAGGAATCTTATTTTCTTTTTCTAAATGAATTACTTCTCACTTTTTTACCCAATGTGAGAATTAAATCATTATTTTAACATTTACAGAGTGAATGAATTTCCCTCCATTATAAAAATTCTTTACTTTTAATCTTACTTAAATTGTATCTGTGATTATTTTTAAATAAATTAATTTCCTCAATATTTTGGGAATTTTTATTTATAAGGTTTTCAAAATAAAATGATATTTTTATCATGTTTTCAAAGAAATATTCAAATATCATTTTAAATGAGTTTTCCATCTAGGAAAACATCCTTTAAGGATTATTATGATTCATCAGGGGTATTATTTATTGATACCCTGCACTATATTCCTCTAGATGTATTATCATCAAGTTTCTCTATTTATTGACTAAGGGAAATATGGACATTTCATTTGATATTTTTTTAATTCGAATGTTCATGTTGATTATGTATTGAATTATTATTCATTTCTTTCATATAATTAATTCATTGAACATAGTAAGTGATGTTAAGGTCTTATTACAACCCCTAGATGTATAAGTAGGTATCATGAGACAAATTAGATTGGTTATTTAGCATATTCCTTACCCATTTACAAAGTATGTCTTGGCATGAGGCCTTAATGGGTATATTATAATTTTCAACATTATGAATTCAATCATTTTGAGATCTACTATTATTTCCTGGGTTCTTATTTATTTATTTTTTCATCCATGGATATATTACCCTTTCATGATATTAGTTATTTGGTGTATTTGGTTATTGTTTATATATTCCATATTATTCTTGTTTTATTTATGATAGATTCCATTTTATACTATCTCTTGCTGAGCATCTGATCTCACCCTTTATTTTTTTTCCTTTCCCCAAGGTACCATGAAGTTAACTTTGAATTATTTTAGAGATATAATATAATATATAATAAAGTTATCACAAAAAATTTATATTTTATTTCATGTTTTTTTATTGAAATACGAGAATGATTTATGTATCTAGTCTACCAAGACTATTAAACTATTCAATCCCATGAGATACAATATCCTATAATTTATAATAATATAGTAATGTAACTACTAGATCAATGTTACTAGTGTTAAGGTTGTTACATGATATTGTAAAACCTCATTTCTTTATGGGTGTACATAATTAAACAAAAAATAATAATTTTTTGAATTAGTGGCTAGTTTGTTTTGAGATCCAAGATTCTGAATTGAATTCCAAAGAATAAAACACCTCAATGGAGGTATTTTGGTTATGGTTAGAGGCTTGGGACACATCCAGGTGTCTTGGTGAAACATTGAGAGTGGTTGTGTGGTTGTTGTATCCAAAGATATAGAAAATACACATACTTGTTTATGGGATTTGGAAATAGTAGTAGCTACTTACAATAGCCATTGGGTGTCTGACTGCCTCAATTTTTTAATTGGTGTTCTTCAAAGGGTGAAAATTGACGACCCCCTAAGATATATAGAGGGGGAAACCCCCTTCCTATTCCTCTTACATGTGTAGCTAGCAGCCTCTACCACTTTTATCCCCCATTTTCCCACTTTTTTGGGGTATGATTATTGGGAATTTTTAACAAATACCCAAGGTATAGGTTCCTCTCCCTCCTCATGTTTCTTCTTTGTATTTTTTCCACTGATTCAACATCATTTCATTTTAGGTAGAAATTTGAGATTTCACTAGATAATGGTAAAATTTCCCTTTTTAAAAGTGGATTTCATGAAACCTATGAAGATGACATCTCATGACGATGTACGCCTACCATCACTCATCGTTTCATTGAAGGTACATTTCACTATAAATTTTTTCATGGTTTTTTAATAAATTTAATTGAATTATTTATAGACATAGTTCTATCACTTATTAATTTTCCTAGTAATGGGGTCAAGAGTCCACTATAGACCTCCTATGAGTAGTTAGACTTGGTTTTGATGTCGTGTGATGAACTGGTGAGATTTAACTAAGTATATATAAGTTGTTTTGAGTTAATTAATTAATTAAAATTCATATATTTCTCAACATCGGTTAGGATCTCAGGTCATTGAGATGAGCTTGTTTGGTCATGGATGAAGATGGATGGGCTTCAGAAGGACCTGGAAGCTATTATTTTTACTTATATGTAAAAGGGAGAAGCTCTGGATGAGGTAGGTGGTCTCACATACTATCCCTATGGCTTATATTCTCATTCATGTTGCATGTGGATGCTTGGTCTCACCAATGTGGGAGATACATCAATATAATTTAATTAAAGGGAATGTTTCATTTAAATTAAAATGTCTATCTATTTGAATGAGGGAAAATGGCCACAATAAACCCTTGTCTTAAAGATTGATGCCTCATCCACCAATGTCCAAGGTAGGGACTTTTAGATATCAGGTGGTATATATACCTCTTGAGAGGAGATACCGAACCAACCAGGACCATTATCCCATGTGTAGGGGCTTGAGACGCCTCTAAGTTAAAGGTAATGGTGTAATTGATACCATAGACTATGAAGGAATTATAGGACCTCCCTTTTGTTATTTTTTCTATATAGGATCATTGAGATGAGTGAGGGATGAGATATCCTCTTATGGCCATTATGACTAGGCCTTGGTGGATAGAACTTGGGCAGACCGGGATATGGTAGGGTGAGTAGATTGACCCAGAGTGACCTTAAGGATCAAAATGGTCCGTGGGACATTTATTAACTCTTTCATATGTGTTGAGGCCCCATGTATTTGGTGGTTTTATGTTACCCTATTGATGATGATGTGGGACATGATGTCCTTTGAGAATTGGGTGTTGACCTATGACCTAGTTGAGACCAAAGAATCATAAAAGGGAACCTATAATGTAATTATAATGAGGGTATATAGTGGTTTCCTTGTTGATTTAATAACCCTGATAGGTTGTATGTGAGATGGTAATGGGTGTCACCACTGAACTCATACCACACTAGTGAGCCTGATGGTCTAGGGTTGGTGGTTTTCAGCACGGGCGTTTGGACAAGCCTAATGTTTTCTTTATTTTGTGGTGGGTTATGGAATTCCCCCTTAGGGTAGATGTGAATAGGTTGGGCTACCATGGATATGGGTTTTAATACATGGAGAGACTTCCATGGATTAGATATGGTATATGGTAGGGAGATACCATAAAATTAGAGCTCAGTGCTGGAGCTTCCATGGATTTTGATCTCAGATATTTTTTATGGCTGCCAGAGTTTTTGAGTCAGATGTATGAACTATAGTGGAATATGTCTCCAGAGCCTTAAAATATTTTTCATGTAATTCGTAGATTTATATATGGGTATATTTAATTCTATGGGATGTGTCCTCAAGGACATTAGATATTTTTTATGGATTCTATATATTTGGAGTCGAGCATGAAGACTATCATGGGATGTGTCCCTAGATCCATTAGTTATTTATTATGGATGACATGAATTTGGAATAGAATATATAAACTACCATGGGATGGGTCCCTAGATCCATCATATGTGTCATGGATACAATGGATTTAGAGATAGAAATATGGACTACCATGTACTGGCTCACTTAAGACATCAGATACACGAATTAACTATAATGGATTTGGAGGTTGGATATTGGACCGTATGGGGTGAGACTCGATTGTTATGAGGATTAGTTGGGTATACAATTAATTTGAAAACCATATCTTACATGAGAGTCATGGTATTTGAAACATACTTATAGACACCCCAACACTAACCGAAGCAGGTATGGTTCATCAGGACTACAAACCTAAGGACCAAAAGTGGTTTTATTTTTTTATTTTTGGAAGTTATTTTTTAGCTGATCATACCACATACACATATCACATCTTATGTTGGTTAGTAAGAGAACACGTTGGTGGTTCCCTACCATGTTATATACTCACACCCTTCCCAGGTCACCACTACACTGGGATACCCGAGAAGAATCTCACTTGGTTATAAACATAGGTTGGGAAAAGGCCAGGGGTTGATCAAGTAGAGAATGGATTAGGTTAGTACATAGATCTTTGGATGAGTTATGGCTCTGGGATGTCATTGATCCAACATCTTTATTTTATTTTTTTATTTTTTTATATATGTAACTTCCTATGTGGGAAGTCAATTTTTTGTGTAACATGGTTGATTGGGACTTACTACATCTCATTTACTATTAGTTGTGTTTTTTTTCTAATTCTAGTTTATCTATTATGTATGAATCTTGGTTATTTTATTCATTATTGTGAACTATTATAAAAGGTGTATAGTCTCCCAATAGTACTATCTTAGACACCCACTTCTATTTCAAGGCCTTAGTAATATGGTGAGGTGTGCCTAAGGTATAGTAGAAACCATTGGTCTGAGAACTAATTAGTGGTCATGAGAAGTGGGACATTACAAAGTGGTATTAGAGATAATTCTATCTTGTATTATTGTTTCATGATTTGGTGGAATGGATACATAGGAATGAGTTGGATCCTACTATGGATATTAGGTAGGTGCATCAAGAATTATTTTTTTAATAATAATTCCATTTTACCAGGGTTATGGGATTTCAATTTTTGGTTTTGGTTGTTATGGTTGTATATGATTTTTTCATTGAGTGACCCATATATTGTCTGAATTTTATGATTTATTATAATTTTTTTGTTTTCATCCCATTGTAAAAAGTCTAGTGATTTTATTTTTACTCTTTTATGGTGGATAAAATGGTCATCTTATGCATAATATCAGGAATATAGGTTTCACATGAAATATATCCCCGCTAGAGTGTGATTTCATTGAAGATTGAGGATCAATTGTTTAAACTATCAAAAAATTGTCATAAATTTTTTTCATATATAAGTACTTAGGGGAATTATACATAGATAGATGACTTTTATATGTATTTCCTTTTGATGGAAGGATATGTATATAAATATATATATGCTCATTAATGATGATGATTGTACAGGACCATGTGTACAAGAGGTGTTGTGATCCTAGTGGGTTAGGATAGGCACACTATGCCTAAGATTTGGATCCCTTATGAGTTCAATTATTTAGGATTTGTTATTTATGGTTACAGTAACAACCTAAATGGTGTTTTAATATATATGTTGTAATGAAATTCTACTTAACAGAACCATGTGGTTGTCTCTTTCTTAACACAGGTCATCTAGGATAATTTCGTTGTGCGTCTACTCACTGGACTGTGAGTTGTGATCCTAGAGGGAGTAATCTAGTTGGTGAGTACTCATCAGTATGGGATCCCTAATTATGGCTGATGGTTTCGTGAATTGAATTTGGATGTATGTGAAACTTTTTAATGGGTATTTCAATGAGTGTGATGCCACATGATGTCTCAAATTGGATCATGGATAGTGCTTGTGAACTATAACCTTATAAGAGATTTGAAAAGTTGTCTAGGTGGTTGGGATTAGTGACCTTGATGTGAGACTATACTAGAAGGGATATTTTATATTCCCATAGTCCTTTTTTATTGCTCAAACTTTATTTATTCGATGACTAGATTGTTCAGGGTTACTGGTGAGTGGGGTTGGCCTAGGGTTGTCATTTCTTTTAAGGTGGGAATCAAAATCTAGTTCTTTAAGTTATTTGATTGATAGATAGGTTAAATTAAGTGTTTAATTTATTTATGATAATGAATTATATTTCTTGGGGAAGCACCATTAATACTTGGGTATCAATAATTTTTTTGTAGGGAAGGACCATTTTGGTGCTTAACCATATGTTCTTTTCATGTACCCTAGAATCACGATGAGGGAATGAGTAGATGATCATGACTGGAATGAAACTTAGTGGAGGATAAGTGTGTGGATGATTCTATAATTCCTTAGAGTATGGATAGAACCCTATGGCGTTGAGACAATTTTATCAGGTGGTGTGTGATGAATCATGGTTGAGAAAGTGTCTGATTTTGAAGAGAAGTTCCCATGGAGCTTATAGTGGGTTAAGACTGATATTCCATAGAGCATGGTCTGCTGATGGTTTAGGTTGGTAGGAATTGTTTCGATGTTGTGATACTTATGGAAGTATGACTTGGGCTCTGATATCCTAGTGGTATGGGTTCATGTAGCCATTATGTCTAAGGAATGTAGAGGTGACATGATTTGTTCATGTGTGGAACCTATTGGATTTGGAATTAGCGGTGACTGTTAGCAGGCTTAGGTCCAATGGTAATTAATGCGATGCTTTTTGGAATGCTGGACTTGGTTTTTGAGTGACTAATCAAGATTTACCTCTGTGGTAGAAGTGATGTGATCATGGATCAATCATTATGGAATGTTGACTTGAGGGTGGACGTTGGCATGCATTGGTAGGGAGACATGATTTTAGGGGTTGTCAATAAGTGAGCATAAACTAGGATGAGTGGAACACATATATTGGGACATTCTAGTGTTTATGTCCAATTTTGGATGAGGTTTTGGAAAAGGTGATCAAAAACTTGTTTTGGTTTTGGGGAAATAATTATACCCCTATAGTGGGGAGTGAGATGTTGGTCATTAGTGTGTGACCCTCATATGAGAAGGTTCATGGGTGTATAGGATTGGTTATTGGACAGTCATTTTAAAATTTTTATACTGGTGAATAAATGGACTTGATTACTATTAGATTCCTTTATAAATTCCATATAAAAAAATTGTTATGGTATCATATGGAGTTAGTGTGTTGACATCAAGATTGATATGGTTTTAGTAGAATCTAAGTTGGTGTCTGATCCGGGGTGCACTAGAGCATATGGTCGGACATAACAACTTCAAAAATGATGAAATACTTATGTATTAGGTCATACATTCTTAATTAAGTACTCTCTCGATATCATGGTGGTGGTTATAGGCATTGGATCTTGATTTTGTAGCTTGAGTGCCTAGTTGGGAGGTGGCACTTTAGAAGTGTGTTAAGAGCTCAAAGGAGGAACATAGATGATTTAGTGGTAATTCATGACTGATATAGGTGGGTATGTTTAGTTGGATGTCTACAAAGAATCCATGAGAATGAGAAGTAAGAAGATAGGTAGGTTATAAAACCATGTGTTAGTACAAGCATTCAGGATTTAATAGAATTCTTAAATTTTTGAATTAGTGGCTAGGTTATTTTGAGAATGGAGGTTCAAAATAAAATTACAAAGCATGAAACACTTCAAAGTAGGTGTTCTGTATATGGTTTTAGTATTAGTAGTCATCTCATGGGCTTAGAGAAGCCATAGGATAGGTTGTTTGGTTGTTGCAGCAAATGCTACAACAAATCCACCAGCACCTATTGACCATTAAAGGAGGAAAATTGTAATTTCCCCCCTTTTTGGGGTGTGATTATTGGGAATTTTTTATGAGAAATGATGGTATAATCTCTTATCTCTCCTCCTATATCTTCTCATTCTTTTTCCCACTGATCCAACTTCATTTTATTTTAAGTTGGAATTAGTGATTTCACCAAATAAGGGTGAAATCAAACATTTTTTAATGAGACTTCATGAAAAATAGGAAAATTAAATCTTGAGATGGTTTCTTATTTCTATCGCTCATTATTTCATTAAAGGTATATTGCGCCATGAATTTTTTCATGTGTTCTCATTAAATTAAATTTAATTAATTGTGGATTCAATTTTGGTGCTTATGAACTTTCCTAATAATATTGTTGGAATTCGTCTATAAAACTCGCATGGGTAGTTATAATTGGTTCTTGTGTAGTTCAATGACCTGGAGAGGTTTCTAAAAATATTCCTATGTTATATTGAGTTAATTAATAAATTATAATTATTATAATTAATTAATTTGTGATCTTAGGCTTGGGTTACAAGATCAGGGAATTGAGATGATCTTGGTTGATCTAGGAAAATGATGAATGATCTTAGAAAAAACCCAAAATCTGCTGCCAAATCTTGGATATAAAAATTAGAAACTCTAGATGAGGTGGGTGGTCATGCGTATTATCCCTTCGGATTATGTTCTTGTCCATATTTCATGTGGATGATTTTTCTCATCACTATGGGTGACTCCAATGGTTAATTTCATTAAATGGAATGTATTAATTTAATTAAAATGTAAAATTAAATTAAATGAGAAATGAAGGGGGATGAAAAACCCTTATGTTATAGCTTGAAGGCTCACCTGTTGATGGCCAAGGTTAGGCCTTTTGATATACATGGTTTCTTCCAAACCTCTTGAGAGGTGAGACTAGACAATGAGACCCATTAACCCATGTATAGGGGATTGAAACACCTCTATGTTGGAGGTGTTGATGGGCTTGAGACCACAAACATTTTGGGCCTTATATAACCTACCTTTTGTGCTTTCAAGATGTCCAGGCTCATTGAGACGAGTGAAAGATGAGAAATCCTCTCTTAGTAATTGTTACTAGGATTGGTGGATAGACCTTCAGTGGACTAGGATTGAGTTGGTTGAGAGGAATTACCTAGAGTGACCATAGAGATCGAGATGAGATGTGGTCCATCTCTTGATTGTTGGCTATGTGGTGAGACACTATGTGGCTAGAAAGACTGTTCTACCCCATTGATAATGACATGAGATGTGATGTACCTATTATGTCGGTTTATGACCCAAGATCCAGTCGAGAATGAGGACCCACATGTGGGTGCCACTACTATACTAAGATCAAGGAGACCCAATGGGTTCCCCATTCGTAGTCCTACCATGATTGGGTTTATGTGAGGTAGTAGTGTGTGTAACCATAGAACCCAAGCCATACTAGTGATCCTGGGGGGATGTTGATAGTGGTTTTGGGCATGGGTGTTTGTCCAACCCTCATTTTTATTTATTGTTTGGTATGTTATGAAATTCACCTTCATGTAAGATGTGACAAGGTCGAGATTTTATGGTTATGGATCCATGTTCATCAAGGGGAAACCATGGATTAGAGCCGGTATATAGGTGGGAGTTTCGATAGAATAAGAGTTTGGTGTAAGATATGTAATGGATTTAGATTTCATATATTTGTTATAGCTTCCATATATTTGGAGCCATGAATATGGACTACCTTGATATGGGTCACAAGAGGCACCACATTTTTATTATGGTTTCTACATATTTGGATCTGAACATACTATCTACCATGGGATGTATCCTTAGATCCATAGAATATTTGTTATGGATACCATGTATTTGGATATAGACATACATACTACAATTAGATGGTTCCTTGAAGCCATCAAATATTTGTTATGGCTATAATGGGTTTTGGAGCTGGATGTACAAACTACCATGAGATGGGTCTCTAAAGTCGTCAAATATTTTTTATGGATACCATGGATTTTGATTCGAATGTACAAAATACCACATAATTGTATGCCATAAGTTTTTATGAATTAATTTTCTCAAATAAATTAAATTTCATTGATGTATTTTGTTACAGGCAACACCAAGTTAATCTTGCGCTACACATAATATTGGTTTAGCTTGCATTACACACAACACTGAATTTTAACAAAACCAAGATATATTATAATTATTTAAATTTGACCTTTATATCATATCCCTTAAACTTAGTGATATTAATAGTAATAAATACATTTAAAATATAATTTATAATGGTTTTTTAAAAATAAAACATATTTAAAAAAAGTACTTAATTTTTCAATAAAGTATGTATATGTTTCTAAAATACTATTTTCTCAAAAAAAATTATTTTTAATTATTTTTTTGAACAAAAAAAACATTTTTTTTACTTTTAGAAGTTTATTTTGATAAAATAAACTTCATTCTTGAAATCAGAATCTCAAAATTATCTTACGGTGATTTTTTTGTTTTTTTTTTGAAAAGTTTCATTTTTTATGAATTGTGAAGAGTACTGATTTTGAATTGAAAAATACCTCTTCCTATAATTTATTTATAAAGTTAAATAGTAATTTAAATTTTTTAAAAGTAAAATTAGTTAAATTATACATCCATTAATCCAATTTAGTTCATTAAAATCAATTTCATATTGAATTTTATATAAAATCTTCATAAATCTTTGGCCATTTTCTCTTTAAAACCACGCTTTCCCAACATGTGTGCGGGGTTAATTTTAAATTAAATTGTTCCAATTATTTGAATGAAATTTAGAAAAATAGATTCATATTTTGAAGTATAATAATTTATATTATTTAATAATTTCTACTTAATTTTTTACCAAAATGAATATTGAATGCAGTAAAAATTAATTTCCGTGGATAAGGTAAAAATGGGTTTACTGGGGATTTAACTAAAAAAAGGGTAAAAAAGACCTATACACTTTTATAAAAGATATCATATGGTTATATTTCAACCATTACATATCTAAAGTTTTATAATGGACCATTTTGGACTGTTGTGACATATGAAAAACATGGGAGCACTCAATTCTTTTCAAAAATACCAAGTGTGTCCTCTCTCCCACTTATATATGGCCACCCCTTATCCTCTCTTCTTCACCACATAAAACCATTTTGGTTCAACCAATACCATCCCAAATAACATAAAAATTTCCATCCACTCATCCTATAAGCCATAGTTCGGGCATAAATCCAACCTAGTATAGATTTAGTGCAAACCTAAAGAGAATACCTGAAGAAGAGGTAATGTTTTTGAATGAGCATCTTTATTTTATTTCTTTCAGCAACTGATTCAATTATTATTATATAATTATTATATAATAACTTTATTTTATTAAATATAATAATATTTATTTTGTTAATTTCCTCACCTACAATCATCTTCACTTCCATCAAATGGGTTATGAAATCATCATTTGTGTGTACAACGGACTACCACCTCACGAACCGATGTCATTCTTTTTTCCATTACCACCTCTCACAGTAGTACATAATGATGGATTTATTGTTTATATATGATATTAATTATATTATTATGACTATTTAATTATTATATCATGCATACCTTCATGCTTTCAATCTTATGGGAATATAAAAAAGACAGCAAGCCTCAAAGCGGCGTGGTCTTCCCCATCTCGCGGATCTAGGGTTCTTTGCGGTTTCTTCCTCTTCCCCCCTTCGAGCTGGGATCTGATCATGGAGGTGGTGGGTTCAACTCGGCGTGAGCATGGATGCTTGTGCGGTGGCGTCACATCTCGAAGGAGCTCCGGTGGTCGGCTCAGCTTGGGTTTGACTCATCGTAGTGTTGTGAGTGTAGCGGCGGTGCATCTCGGAGGATCTTCGGTGACCGGCTCGATGCGGATCGCACGTCATTGTGAGATGGATTTACCACTTCTCAACAGAGCTATGGTGTTTGGCCTAGCATGGTCTTCCTCCTACGACAGCATCGAGGCATGGGGTGGCCCAATCTGCAGGTCCGGGTTGTTCGTCTCGTCCCACGAGAGGGTTTGCTTCCAGAGAACTCACGATGTGGCTTTGGGTTAGATTTTTAGTTCTATGGTGTGGGGTTCTCCATTTTTAGATTCTATGAGTTTTTACTGGTGGTTTATTCGGTGATTTGTGGATTTGTTCTCTGGATGGATTTGTTTTTGTTGTTCCGGTGCGGCATGATGGTCCTTCTTGTTCTGGTCACTGTGGCTTGGCCGGAATCTGGTGAGGGTGTATTCGCAGTTCTGATCAGAGCAGATCCATGCCCAGAACAGAATTTTTATTTCTAGATAACACAAATTCCCTCATTGGTGGTGCTCCCTTGGTGTGGGTTTGGTCCATCCATTCCTAGGTGATGATGGATTGAACTCATGTTTTTTGGATTGTCCTCTGGGCTTCTGTGGTTGTGGTGGTGAGGTTCTAAGGTGGGCATCAGGGTTGGTCCATGACAAGTTTTTTGGAGGTTTCTGGTTCTGTTCTCTTGAAAGGGTTATGCAGCAGCTGGACTTACCACATGGAATGACCCCAAAAGAGGATTCAAAGCTGATGGTTCATCTTTGCAAGGATTTTCATATTTGGTTGTTTGATAGGGTATGGCATCAGCCGTCGGATCAGGCATGTGCTTTGACACAGGACACTTTCCCGCTGGACTGTCATGCAAATGTGGAGGGCTTCATTTTGATCATATACTGGGGTGGGGCATATCCATGTTGTTTGTCTGAATTTTACCTCTTTGACCTTTGGGTCTGTAATGTCTTAAGTCCTTGATTTCTGGGTTCTCCCCTTATTCCCTTAAAAGGGGGCCTTTTATAATAATAAAAAATTTGAAGGCCTCTGGTCCATTGGATGGGAATATGAAAACGCCGCTCGTGTGTACGGAGGACTGCCGCATCGTGAAGTGATGTGATCTATTCACACTTTACATAGAATGTATTAAGGTTGGATTTAATGAAAATATGTGATATATTTAAAAAAATATTCTATAATTATAATTTATTATTTACTTTTATATCTTTCAATCTAACAAGAAAACATAAATAACATTCATGCGTGCGTGCAACCTAATCTCTCTCTAAATGGTGTATTTCATTTTATATCAATAAATGTTATGGATTACAATAAATATATATATAATGACTATATATTATATTTATATTATGGTCACAATTATGGATAATATGGAATTGTGATCAAATTAACTGGAACAAAAATATAAAAAATCAAAACATATACGAAAAAGAAAGTGGTTATCACCAGAAACGTAACTTTATCACGGAATTGAAAATAAAGGGTAATAAAAGGTCATAAAAAATAATACATGGTATGATATATATGAATTCTGTTTTGTAATATATTTTTAACAAACTCATATTTATTATACATGATTCATGAATGAGTACGATGGGTGTCAAGAGCTAAGGTAAGGGATTTCCATATCACTTTTTACATCCATGAGACAGATGCCATATTCACCACCTATTTCTTTCATATGGTGTGTATAATTCCAATGAATGTATTTTATTATTGTTTTATTGATAATTATTTGGATTTACATATCCATTTTAGGATCTCTCTTTCATGGGGTTTACTGTTAAAACATTACCAAGTGGTAAGGGATTTTTGTATCAATTTTCCTTCTTTGAGATGTATGCTATGTTATGCACCTATATTCTTTCAAAAAGTATATATACAATCCCTTTGATAATTAATATCATGAATTTATTTATCCTCATGATATTTTATGTTTCATTTTATGTTATTTCTTTATGGGTCATATGATTCAAAGTTACCAAAGTGGTAAATATTTTATGTTACAATCTTATCATCTATAGGGATTGTTTATGATTAAGTATCCAATGTTAAAATATCATGATCTACCTCTCAATAATTATCTTTAATTTTCTTCTCATATGGTTATTCATGATATATTCATGCAATGGTACCATTTTTCCAATCTTTGGTACTTAATATAATTAAGAAAAAAATTTAAGAAAAATTGACTTTATTTCTCTCTTCGATCGGAAATCCGTTTTCTTCTAAAACCATGTTTTCTATGAATATTTAAAAAAATATTAAATTAATATGTTTTTTAAAATAACTTTTTACACATTTTTAAATATCCTATAAAAAATTAAATGAATTATGTTTTAATATTCTAAATAATGCCCGTTTGGATTTTACAAAAAATGTGAAAAGTGCATTTGTTTTCTTAACATGCACAACATGAATAGTATTTCCCACTGTCATGACCTATCAATGATTTCAAGATTCCCATAAAATTTTATCTTTAATATTATGGAAATTTTATATTTTAAATAAATTATTTTAAATTGAAGAGGATTTTGAAAGTGTTTTATGTTTTTAAAGTTTTTTTTTCAAACAAAAAGAATATTTTCCTCAGTAAATGCTTTAAATGATTTTTTAAAAATGTTAATTTATAAATTTTAAAGGTTATTTTTAAATAAAATTATTTCTAAATTTTTTTATTATTTAATAATTTATTTTGAAATAAAATTTATTCTCCTCAAGAAAAGTCCCAAGTGGTCTTTCAAAGTTATTTTACACCTAAGATGACCTTATTTGAGGTTACTTATGGTTTTTTGGGGATATGATTCCGGGATATCATTCTTATTATTTCTAAAAATGGTTTATTTTCATTATGAAATGATTATTATGATACCAATTTCTCTTCAATGGGTTATACCATGATAAAATACTTATGAAACCTGCTTTTTTCTCCAGTGGTTATGCTTTGATGAAATGATAAAATGATTATGAAACATTTTTTTCCCAAGTTATGTTATGATAAAATGTTTATGAAACCCATTTAAGTTCATTTTTTCTAATATAATGAATATTTTATTATCTTGTGTCACACATGTGTATGATTTTCATTTTATGGTGGGGGATATGTTATAACCAAGGATGGTGGTTAGGTTATAACCAAAGATGGTTGGGACCTATATCTCCCTCTAATGAATTGGGTATATATTTATATCTCATGATATATATATAGAACTATAATGGGTAATTAACATGGTTTAGTAAGACAAGACTATAATGGGGAAGGAACCATATTTAATAAGATAGGACTAGAATGGGGAGTGAACCCAGTTCAATAAGAAAGGATAGGGACAGTTAGTGAACTCGATTAAGTAAAACGACACTAGAATGGGGATTGAACCTAATTTAATAAGATTGGACTAGAATAGGGAGTGAACCTGGTTCAATAAGACATGACAGGAATGGGAATTGAAGCCATTTCAGTAAGGCGGGACGAGAATGGGGAGTGAACCCGATTCAGTAAGACTGGGATGCAATGGGGAGTGAACCCGGTTCAATAAGCGACTTTGTACACTATAATGGTAATGGGAGTGAAACTTAAATACTATGATGTTTTTGGGAGTGAACCCATTCCAATATGATATATTTTTAAATGATCCTTGTCTAATATGGAAATTATTTTCTATTCTTATGTGTATAACACAAATCCATGTCTTATACCAATGTTATGCTCTCATGAACCATGCTCTTTGATTCCATTATGATTCATGTCTTATCAACTACCAATATTTTATGCCTTGACTCATATTTATGAGCTATGATAGTTTGGGTATGAAAATTTTAAGTTATTTTCATTATCATATACTCTTAGTTTTATCTTATTCTTTCATATGATTTTAGATTAGTATCTCTTATGTTTACCCTTACTGAGCATCTAATCTCACCCTTTCTTATGTTTACTTCCCCTAGGTATTGAAGAAAGGTTTTATGTATGGTATGTATATAAATAGTATTAAATGGGAACATATTTGTGGGAATCATTTAATATCATTCACTAGATTAGATATTGTTTTCCATGTTTCCAAAGGCACTAAACTATTATGGTCCTTAGGTTTGTGTTTTCGTAATGTAATTAATATTCATCTAAAAAGATTTAATATTCTTGTATGATAATCCTAGGTTTCTATATTTTGTATCAAAGTAAAGGTTTAGTTTTCCTTTGAAAACTAGAATTAGAAAACCTTTTTGAGATCCATAAGAACATGTTTAACGATAAGTCTATGTATAAGTCAAAGTATAGGAAAATGTCCTCGAATTTTGGTAAAGGATGGAGTGAGTGGTTTCCAAGAAATTACATCCCTATATGGATACTACAAGTGTATGTGGCAATAAAATAGATTTGACTAGTGGTAACAACCTAAAAACACCATATATATCTATAATCGATTAGAAACTAGTGTATGACAATGGGCCTTACTGCACACCTAGTTTGACACTCCTGGGGGATATGATTTGGAAATTCACAAACTATTTACAAACTATCATAAAGGATTTAAATAGATGATGAATATTAATGACCTAGATTAAAACTAAGGGGTTATATATTGAAAATAATTTTTCATGATTTAGAGACCATATAAGTGATTTTTCATGATTAAGAAGTTCACCACTGTGATCAGTTTTTCTTACTCTATGATTTTGGTTTTATTCAATGTATGGAACTAGAAGAAATCATGCTAAAACAGAATTTGATGGAAAATTTGGTGACAATGAGAAACCAAATTGGATGATTACTAAAGAGATAGATATTACGATTATGAATAATCTTCTATCACAATATATGATTAAGAATGAGATTCATAAAGTTTAAAATTAGAGTAAGATGGTCTTTTATGAAATTCCATGTGTTAATGAACACAGAGGAATGAAGATTCAAATTTATATATGTCAAGAATGTGGTAAGAAGAACCTATAAGAATATATAAAATGGTGGGATGATATTATCTATGTGGAAAATAAGTTCATAGAGTGACAAATTTTCAGGGAGTTCAATAACTTTTGTTTGGGGAACATGGGAATTATCAAAATCAATTACCTGACCCAAGAATTTACATATAGACCAGGGAAGAACCTACTCCATTTAAATAATTTAAGTGTGAGGATTAAATAATTTATGTATTAGGATTCATGGATTATGTTTAAGAATTATTTTCCCAATGGTATTTGGGTTGTAAGAATCATGAAACATCTAAGGATTATGTCATTTTTTAAAGCATATATGTCTCCAATAAGAGTTATGGATTCCATCATGGGTATATAAGTTTTAGGTTGATTATAAGTTCAAAGTCTTAGACACCACTTATGAGGTATTATGTGATGGGATTTCATAAATATTAAGGATAATTTAAGATACATTAATGGAAATAAAATCATTTATTTTTTAGGAGGAATGCCTTTATGGACATATGATTAATGGTATTAGTAACCTTTTGGGTTTAACTTGTCATTTATGAAAAAGGATAACCCACAAGAAGGGTGAAAACCTATTTCTTATGAAAATTCCACAAGTCTTGGAACCACAACCGAAGGGTAACAAGTTTATAATTCCTACCACTGGTCTATATGAAAGATTAATTCTAGTGGGACAATATAAAGAGATATATTACTGAGTATGTATCTCAGTTCTTACTAATACAACAATTTAGGGATAAGAGAAAAGGGTATTAAAGTATAATACAACCAATAATGTCTCAGAATTTCTGTGTAAATTTTTTTATTATATGGAATTATTTTGATACTGCACGCTTTGACGACACGTGATTTCGAGGCCTAGTGTGCCCGAAATGGATTTTTGAGATTTTCTTAAGGTACGTTCAGTAAACATGTGAGTGGGATTTTTTAACTTTTGAATCAGTGATCAGATCAAAAATATGAGGGCACTGTCGAACTCGAAACACTGGTATTTTCCTAGAAAGGACTTAACTTTGACCGGCAATGGTCGGACAGAAAAGTTAATTTTTGGGACTTTTCAGAAAAATAATAAAATAACTTAAAAAAATTATTTTGTTTTTCTTCGCACCATTGAGCAGTGGACGGTGTTTCTATGGTGTGGCGATTAGGTGACAACTTGGCACAATTAAGGAATCCCCTTAATATCTCATTGTGTAAGCATAACCGCTAAGATTTTCATAAATGAAACTGTGTAACGATGCAACATCGCAGCGTAACAGAAATTTTGAAACATGTTTCTTTTTATTAAATGAATGTGTTGGAGTGAGTATAATTTAACTGTGAGGATTCTCTGACAAACATCCAATGAAATTTCTCTCCAAAAAATAACAAAAAACACCAATGAACATCAAACATCTTCAACTCACCTTGAAGAACGGCGTTGGCAGCAAAGAACGATAGCGACGTCTTGAAACCAAAAAGACGTAAAACTACAGAAATAAAATTCAAAGAGTTAGGGGTTTAATTTGTGCAAGTTCTTCCTCGTTCTAATTCTAGAAATGACGAATACAGATCAACCCACAAACAGGTGGATCCGAAAATTGTGTGTTTGTGAGGGAGATTGACTTTTCTTTTGGGATTTATTATATGGGATTAATTTATCTCTAGTTTGATTGAGCCATAATCCTCAATCCTCCATGTGATTATAAACTTCTAACGCAGAGGGCGTGAGCCGACACGAACATGGCCTGAGCCCCACTACATTTGTGCTCTTTGTGAATGGATTTTATGAATTGATGGCAAGGTGATTTTGAGACCTTTACAATGAAAAGGATGCTCCTTGAAGGATTTATGTGCATGAGGTGTGAATAATGGACTACCGGGGTGCATCTGGTGGTCCACTGAACAATCTACCGGTGCACTGGCACCAGCGGCGGCGGAAGCCCACGACAGTGGCCACAGAAGGAGGTGTCGGCACGCTCATCAGTGCACTGAGGGGATAGGAGGCCATGATAGTGGGATGACGAGGTGCCAGGAGGGCACCACATAGAGGGGGTGGCTTGCATCTGAGATGCCCATGTGGCTGGCGAGCCATGGTCACCCGACCGCGACTAGAGGAGCCCCGCCTGTCCGCGGGGCTGGCGGGAAGCCGAACGCAGCCGGCTTTCATGTCCCAAGAGAACCCCACTACTCATGTGGCCAGTCTTCAGGCGAGCGGGTCGCACCCCTGGCCACCGGGCTAGACTGGTCTTTTGGCCAGCAGGCCAGACCCACACCGGTGGGCCAGACCCGCACCAGCAGGCCGGAATTGTGGCCCAGCGGGCCAGACCTGCACCGGCGGGCCGGACCTACACTGGTGGGCTGAACCCACTAACCACCCCTCTGAACCCGCACCCAGCAGGCTAAACCTACACCCTTTGGGTCATGCCGAACTAGACCGGGTCTCCGGGTGACCCGACGGACTGGACCCTTAGCCAAACGGGGTTAAGTCCAATGAGGCTCATTGGGCCTCGCCCACTGGCTAGGCCAGACCAGACCAACCCAGACCTGAACTAGGTTAGGTCAAGTCAGTCGAGTTAAACTGGGGTTTTTGGGACCCCCATGCCAGGTTGGTCTGGTCGATCCAACCGAGTCGGATCGGGCCTAGACGCAACCAGCCCCTGTTTCACTAAAACACCCGTATCTCTTAAACTGGGTGTTTGATTGATGCACTGTCAGTGGAGATGGGACCATTGAGATGAGGTGATCCTTCTGAGATACTCTAAGTGAGTTTTGGTGGAATTATTTGTATGGATGGATTGGATCAGACTCGAATCCAACTTGGCCATTTTTACAAAAATACCCATAACTTACAGGGTATACGTTTGTTCAATGCGTCGTCTATTGCATTGGGAACCTTACGATTAGATAGTCCTTTGGGGTTAATCTATGTAGGAATTCATGGCGGTTGAGGTATAAGTGATGGATTGATAAGAAGATCCTCCCATAATCAAGAATGATAAGTGCGGGAATCCAATGGTTAGCTATGACGTGAAGAACGAATGGCGATCCTATGTGGGTCAACATGTAGTGATCCTGTGTGGGTCAGCACGTAGCGATCCTATGTGGGTCATCACCTAGCAATCTTGTGTGGGTCAGCACCTAGTGATCTTGTGTGGGTCAGCACCTAGAGATCCTATGTGGGTCAGTACCAAGCGACCCTGTGTGGATCAGCAGCAGAGCATCTCGAAAGAATAAGATGATCTAGATTTACGAATAATCATCTTTACTTATATAATTATGTTATACCTGGTGTGAGATGCATCTTTTACTTTTTTCTATGTGTTTGAGATCTTTCATGGTGGTATTACCTCTGTGGTATTTTTGTGGTATTTTCCTTCATGGATTACTAAGAGACCTTCAGGGGTCTCGGAGTCCCTATTGAGTATGGCTATACTCACCCCTACATGGGATTCGCTCTCACCTGTTGTGTCTTGTGAATATGATAAAAAACTTTGATAGGAACTTTAGGGAGCCAAGACTATATGGTGTTTGGAGGTGATCAATATATGTGATGTGCTGCAGTGACATCTAACAGAGATCTGTACCTACCCTTTAGGTAGGATCCTTGGCGAAAGACCTCTAGAGATTGTACTTATTTTGTTGTACTTTCCTTTCAGTTGGAATTGTATTTAGGCCCCTTTACTTTAAGTTTACACACTTTAATCTCAGTGGTGGTACTTTGTGGTAGTTTTATTACTTTTCTTTCCTTCATGGTTATCTTTGTGCAGTTTCCTCTATCTGTGTGTGTACAAGTTTAAAGAAAATGCCTTCCCTTTTTGGGATATTCCTTCCCGGTGATAGTCACTAGACCCTGGCCTATAGAGGCGGGCTTAGGGTATTCATGGCACAAGCCACATCGAACGGGTCTTGAAAAAGTGGTATTAAAGGGCAGTTGGTTTTACCAGAAGAACTGAGAGTCAGTATTTTCAAAGGGGGCAATAATGTCAAGTGTCTTGAGTTCATCTTTCAGTCCAAGGGGTCTAGTGTTGGTGTGGAGGCCAACTTATCCATACACTAGGACCCTGAATTATATTTTCTAACTCGGTACATGAAAACACTAGTTTGATGTGTTTTGGAAATGTTTTTCTATTGATCTCTTTTGAGTCAGCTCACTAGGTATAACTTATTGACCATGGCGCATCTGATTATATACAAGATGAATCTATGAAGAAATCCATCCAGGATTCCAGTGAGAGATCATGATAATGGTCCACTAACTGATGATGTGTTGGTGCAGGGACCACTTACAGTGATAGCACCTTCGGGTGGTGTTCCGACAGCTCCACCACCTGGAGAGCAACAGTTGCTACTAGCCCCACTAGAAGACAATTCATGTCGATTGAGCGCATTGCATGAGTTCCAAAGATAGAGGCCTCCAAGGTTTTGAGATGAGACATATTTTTAGGTAACTGAGGATTGACTAAAGGAAATTACTCAGGTTTTTTTCATAGTGTATACACCTACAAACTAGATGGTGGTTCTAACCGCTAGCCTTTTTCAGGGAATGACTGGGATATGGTGGAGCTTGAAACTCCATACACACAAGGAGGAAACCTTTGTCTGGTTAGACTTTGAGAGCCTCTTTAGGGTGGAGTTCATACCAATGACACTATGCTCAGTGTGTATTCAAGAGTTACTACACTTATTGTAGGGAAGCCTGACTGTGGCCCAGTACTCAGCGAGGTTTATTGAAATCTCCTACTACTCCACCAACATGGTACAAGGCCCTTTCTTCAGGGCTTGGACCTTTGAGCGGGGACTCCTATGGGATATTAGAGTGTCGATGATTTCTCTTAGAATCCTGATGCATGACAGAGTGTTATATTAAGCCCTATTGGTGAGCTGAGCTGGCACCGACAGTGAGAGACACTACTAAACGATAGGTGGATAAGTCATCTGCATCAGGCAATATGAAGAAAACTTTGAGGCCCAAATGGTCCAGACCTTTCGAAGGATGACCCCAAGACACAGGGTCAGACGTGCAGAGCTTGCGAGGCAGAGGAGTTCATCTGAGGGCCAATGTTTGTTACTCTTGCGGCGGACAGGGGACACAGCTCGTGACTGTCCATATCCCCACACGGATGACCAGCAGGAGGTCGAGGGACTATCGAGACAATGATAGACTTTCAAGCGAGGAGGTCCGCAGGGTGGTGGACGTGGTAGTGGAGCAGGTCGAGTGGTAGGCGGTGGATGATGGTTTGAGGTACTACCACCCCCACCCTCAGGAGCTACACCACGAGCTCTGGGAGTAGGTGGACAGGGCAGGGCCAACTTTAGGTGATGGAGGCCTACGACCATGGAACTCCAGATATGATTATAGGTATGATATATGTCTACTCCACCTTATTTGCAGTTCTTATAGACATAGGTTCCAATCAATCTTTCTTTTCCATGGGCCTCGTTCTAGGCTCATAGATTCCGAGGGAGTCGTTGGCTCGGTCCTTATGATTAGAGACTCATACAGGAGGGGATTTGAAGATTACACATTGGTTCTGGCTGTGTGATCTTACTCTAGGAGGCGATAGATTTATTTAGGATCTCCTAGTAGAAGCATCAAGGCATTATGACACCATGTTGGGAATGGACTGGTTATCCACATTCTATGCTTAGATCGACTATTTTAGGCACAAAGTGCGGTGTGTCTGTGAGGATGGGACCAGGTTTTTCTTCACCGGTAAGAATGGAACCTTTCCAGCATAGTATGGACTTTCTCAGAGGAGGTTACAGCTGATCACTCACCAGTTGGCTATCCTCACCCTCAGTATGGTGTACGAGGGGAGTCTGAGCTTTCCTATATTGGCAGATGAGTATGAGGATGTCTTTCCAAAAGATGTCTCAGGACTACCTCCTCATAGAGAGGTAGACATCTACATTGACTTTTACCGAGGGATGGAACTGATATCTACTCTTTCATATCGTATGGCTCCCGAAAATCTTCGTGTTTTGAGGGTATAGCTGGAGAACATGCAGAGGAAGGGGTTTGTAAGGCTTAGTGGTTATCAATAATAAGACCCGGTGTTGTTTTCCAAGAAGGCATACGGGAGCTTGAGGCTATGTGTGGACTTTCGACGCCTGAACCAATTGATCGTGAAGAATAAGTATTCACTACCAAGAATTGATGACCTCTTTGATCAGCTGAAGGTAGTGAAGTGGTTCTCTAAGATCGACCTCAGATCAGTCTATCATCATCTTTGGGTGCGGGATGAAGACGTACCGAAGATAGCCTTTAGATGCCGGTATGGCCACTATGAGTTTTCTATGATCCATTTCAGCGTGACCAATGCCCTATAAGGGTTCATGGGACTCATGAACAATATCTTCAATCATTACCAAAATTGTTTCATGGTAGTCTTCATTGATGAAATCATGGTGTACTCAGTGTCAGAAGAGGAGCATACTACACACCTACGGATAGTCCTCGACGCACTCCGAGAGCACCAGATTTGTGGTAAGCTCTCAAAGTTCCAGTTCTAGATTAGGGAGGTCCACTTTCATAGACACATCATCTCAGAGGCTCGAGTTGTAGTGGATCCAGTGAAGATAGAGGTAGTGCTTACTTAGGTGCCACCTAAGAGTGTGGCCGAGGTGCGGAGTTTTCTGGGGTTGGTTGGGTACTACCAGATATTTGTACCTAACTTTTCCAAAGTAGCACCACCCTTTTTATCTTTAACAAAGAAGGTACAAACCTTCATGAGGATAGAGAGGTTTCAGAAGAATTTCCATGAGCTGAGGTGGAGACTAATGAGTAACCCCATCTTGGGACTACCAGAAGAGTTAGTTGGGTATGTAGTCCACTATGATGCATCAGGGACTGGACCGGGTTGTGTCCTGATGTAGGAGAAAGTAGTGATCACCTATATCTCATGATAGTTGAGGAGGCATGAGAAGAAATACCCAACCCATGAACTAGATTTAGCAGCAGTGGTCTTTTCCTTGAAGATGTGGCAGCACTACTTGATGGGTTAATAGTTTACTGTCTACTCCAAACACAAGAGTCTTGGGTATATCTTCTCACAGAAGGACCTAAACTTGAGACAATGGTGTTGGATATAGTTCCTCTAGAACTATGACTTTGAGATAGTCTATACTCTTGGGAAGGGGAACGTGGTGGAAGACGCACTCAGTAGGAGGTCTGGTTTTCATCTGTCGAGTGAGGTGACGGAGCATCAAGTTGCGATGCATATATCTTTTGTGGATAGTGATGGAGCATCTTACCTCTAGTCTATGACTATCACTCCCCCACTCTTACAAATAATTAGTGAGGCACAACTTGTTGATGTTGACTGTGAGTCCTGACGTGCTCAGATATCCTCTGGAAATGCTCCTGATGGATTTTCGATAGGTGGGGAGTACATCAACCTTTTCAGAGGACACACCTTAGTACTAGTTACATTATGAGAGGAGGTTTTGAGGGAGTTCCATACTTCCCCTTTGGCAGTACATCCGGGTGTGGAAAAGATGTATCAAGACCTCCAATGTCTGTACTGGTATCCAGGTATAAAGAAAGCGATGGCAGAGTTTGTTTCTCAATGCCTCACTTTTCAACAAGTGAAGGCCGAGAATAAGGTCTTGGAAGGCTTGACACAGCCACCCGAGGTACTGGAGTGGAAGTGAGATGGTATCTCCATGGACTTCATGATGGGGTTACCACGCAAGTCTAGGGTCCATGATTCTATATGAGTTATCATTGATCGACTCACCAATTCAGCTCACTTCCTACCCATCTGGGAGTAGGTATGGGTAGAAGGATTGGGATGCCTCTACGACCGGAAGATAGTGCAGCTTCACGGGGTGCCTTCAACAATCATCTCGGACCATGATATATGCTTTACATCCCAGTTGTGGAAGGGGTTACGGGATTCATTCAAGACTCAGCTGCTCTTGAGAACATCTTTTCACCCCCAGACAGATTTTCAGATAGAGTATATCATACAGACCTTGGAGGAAATGATTCGTGCTTGTGTCCTGGATTTTGGTCACATTTGGGAGGACCACCTACCAATAGTGGAGTTTGATTACAAAAATAGCTATCACTCCACCATTGTTATGGCACCATTTGATGCCTTGTATGGGCGACCATGTAGATCACCTCTATGCTGGACAGACCTAGGGGAGTCAGCACTCACGGGTCTAGAGTTGGTATGAACTACCATTGAGAAGGTGAAGATCATCCAGAAGTGTATGAGGACTGCACAGAGTTGACAGAAGTCTTATGTCGACAGAAGATGGAGACCCTGGGAGTTTGAGGAGTGAGACCATGTTTTCCTTTGGGTCTCTCCCTGATGGAGATTATAGATATTTGGTCGGGGCAACAAGCTATGTTCAAGGTTCATTGGACCTTTTCAGATCTTGACAGAGTTGGTGAGGTGGCGTATCACCCTGATCTTCCCCCATATATTCATCGTTTGCATGATTTTTTCCATGTGTTATATCTGAGGAGGTACATGTATGATCAATCACACATCATCTACTAGGGTGATCTGGATATTGAAGATGTGGCGATGATCGCAGAGTTCCTGGTGGAGATAGAGGATCGATAGGAGTAGGTCCTTCGTAGACGGTCGATTCCTCTTGTGCACATTTGGTGGCAGCACCAGAACCACTAGGAGAGCACGTTGGAGCGGGAGGCTCAGATTTGTGCTCAGTTCTACCATTTGTTTGATTAGTCCTTGTTTTTTGATTTTGGGGATGTAAAGCCCCAAGGTGTGGAGAATTTAATGTCTCGGAATTTCCGTGTAATTTTTTTATTATATGGAATTATTTCGAGACCGCACACTTTTACAGCACATGATTCCATGGCCTAGTGATCCCAGAATAGATTTTTGAACTTATTTAAGGTACATTCAATAAACGTGAAAGCAGGATTTTCTAACTTTTGAACTGGTGCTCGAATCAAAAATCTGAGGGCACCTTTGAACTCAAAACAGCGGGATTTCACTAGAAAGGACTTAACTTTGACCGGAAAGGGTCATGCGGAAAAGTTATTTTTTGGGACTTTCTGAGAAAATAATAAAATAACATTAAAAAAAGATATTTTATTTTTCTTTGCACCATCGAGCAGAAAATGGTGATGCTATGGTGTGGAGACGAGGCGACGACTAGGTGCAATTAAGGAATCACCTTAATGGATTGTTGTGGAAGCGTAACTTCTATGTTGTTTCATAAATGAAATAGCGTACCTGAAACACTGCGATGTGTTTATTTTTGTTAAATGAACACATTGGGGAGTATAGAATTAAACTATGTGGATTCTATAATGAACCTCTGATGAACTTCCTCTCCAACAAAGACTGAGAACAGTCGATGAACATCAAACATCTTCGAGGAACCTCGAAGAACGAAGTTGGAAGAAAAAAACAACGTCGATGTCTTAAAACCTCTAAGATGTAACACTGCATTAACAGACTTCAAAGAGGTAGGAGTTTAATTTTGAAAGTTATTCCCTGTTCTTATTCTAGAAACAATGAACACGGATCAACCCACGAACAGGTTGATCTGCGAATCGTGCATTTATGTAGGATGGTGACTTTTCTTTTGGGAGTTCTTATATGAGATTAGTTTATCTCTAGTTTGATTGAGCCACAATCCATGATCCTCCCCATGATTATAAACTTCTAATGTGGAGGGTGAAGGCCAACATGAATAAGGCTCGTGCTCCTCCACATGTGCAATATTTGTGAACAGATTTTCTGAATCAATGGAATGGTGGGTTTGAGACCGTCACGATGAAGAGGACGCTCCCCGGAGGCCATAGGCATAGGTGATGTGAAGAAAGGACCACCGGATCACATCCAGTGGTCCGCAAAACAATATGTTGGATGTGGCCACCGCCATGGGAAGAGGTGGTGGCACGCTCGTCGGGGCACCGCGGCGGAAGGAGGCCACAGCCGGCTAGCCACGATAGTGGGATGATGTGGCACCAGGTGGCCACCTCATGGAGGGGTGTCCCGCGTATGGGCCATCCACTTAGCTGGTGAGCCACAGTCGCTCATCTGTGGCTGGGGGAGCCCTTCCTGTCTGCGGGGAAGGTGGGAAGTCAGATGCGGCCGACTACTACATCCAAGGAGCACCCCCATCAGCTGCTCACGCGGCCAGCCTTCGGGCCAGTGGGTCACGCCCCCAACCACTGGTCAGATCTGGTGCCATGCCCAGTGGGCTGGAACCACACCCTTTGGGTTAGGCCGAACTAGACCATATCACTGGGAAACCCAGTGGACTGGAACCTCGGCCAAACCGGGTTGTGTCCAGTGAGGCCCATTGGGCCTGGCCTACTGGCCAAGCCATACTGGACCGACCCAGACCCGAACCAGTTTAGGTCAAGTCCGTCGAGTTAAACTGGCGCATGTGGGACCCCTGGGCTGGGTTGGTCGGGTTGGTCCAATAGGGTCAGACCGGGCCCAGATGCAATCGGCCCCTGTTTCACTAAAATGCTGATATCTCTCAAATTGGGCGTCTGATTGATGCGTTGTTAGTGGTGGTGGGACCCTTGCGATGAGGTGGTCCTTCTAAGATACTCTAAATGAGTTTTGGAAGAATTTAGTGTTTGGACGGATTGGATCGGACACGAATCCAACCGGGCCCTTTTTACAAAATACCCCTAACTTACAGGGCAAGCGTTTGTTCGACGCGCCGTTTATTGCGTTGGGACCCTTATAATGAGATGATCATTTGGGGTTAATCTATGTGGGACATTTTGGTAGTTAAGGTAGTACCGATGGATTGAGGAGTGGATCCTCCCAGAATCAATTGTGCTAAGTGCGAGAATCTAGTGGTTGGCTGTGATGTGAAGAACGAATGGTGATCATGTGTGGGTCAGCACGTAGCGATCCTATGTGGGTCATCACGTAGCGATCCTATATGGGTCAGCACCTAGAGATCTTGTGTGGGTCAACACCTAGATATCTTGTGTTGGTTATCACCTAGAGACCCAGTGTGGATCATCAGCAAAGCCTCTTGACAAAATAAGATGATCTGGCTTTACGACAAATCATCTTTACTTCTGTACTTAAGTTATACCTGGTGTGAGCTGTGTCTTTTATTTTGTGCTATGTTTTTGAGATCTTTCTTGTTGGTATTACCTATACGGTACTACCTTTGTGGTGTTTTACTTTGTGGATTACTTAGAGACCTTTGAGGGTCTTAGGGTCCCTACTGAGTACTGTTATACTCACCCCCACATGGGCTTCGCCCGCACCTGTTGTGTCTTGTGCAGACGATAGACAACTTTGACTAGGACTTTGGGGATCCAGGACTAGATGGTGCTTGGAGGTGATCGATAGACGTGGTGTGCTACAGTGACATATAACATAGAGTTATACCTACCCTTAATGTAGGATCCTTGGTGGATGACCTCCAGAGCTTGTACTTCTTTTACTGTACTTTCCATTAAGTTGGACTTGTATTCTAGCCCCTTTACTTTCAGTTTACACACTTTAATCTCATTGGTGGTACTTTTTGGTAGTCATATTACTTTCATTTCCTTCATGGTTAGCTTCGTGCAGTTTTCCCTATCTATGTGTGTAAAAGTTTAAAGCCAATGCCTTCCCTTTTTGGGATATGCCTTCCCGATGCTAGTCACCATCCCCTAGCCTATAGAAGGCGAGCTTGGGGTAGTCACGGTATGAGCCCTGGGGGATGGCCCGTGACACAACCACTATCCATACTAAAAAAGAAATGTAATGAAATAACCATGCGTTTTTGTCATCAGTCTCCCTAAAATATATAAAGGGAATAATTCTACATGGGTTATAGTTGATCATCATAAAAATAAATCACTCTTCATCTATATCAGATAATATTTCTCTTGGGATAAGTTTTATAGGATATACATTAAGGATTTGTTAAGGTTGCACAGAGTGCCACACTAAATTTTATCTGATCAGGATCCAAATATTTCCATAATGTTTTGAGGAAGTCCTCAACAAGATCTTGATATGGAGTTGAGTTTCAGAATGATGTATCATCCTCAAATAGATGGTCAGTCTGTGAGAAAAATTAAAACACTTGAAGATATTCTTAGATCATGTTCAATGGATTTCAAAGTTGGTTGGGATCATACCATCCTCTAGTTGATTTTTCCTTCAATAATATATTTCAATCGAGTATTCAGATGGCTCCTTAATAATCCCTCTATAGAAAGAAGATTATAACTCCAACTTATTTTAATGAAGTAGTATAAAGAAATCTATTAATACCTTAGCAAGATAATGAGATGGTAGAGAAGATTAGATCCATTCAGCAATATGTAAAGACTACAAAAATTTGACAGAAATATTATCTTGATAATCATCAATATGATCTCGAATTTGAAGTTGGTGATAAGGTATTTCTACAAATTTTCTTCATGGAAGAAATAATGGAAAACTAATTCCTAGGTATATTAGTCCCACTAAAATACTAGATCGTATCAGGGTAATAAATTATTTTTTGGAACTTCCACTTAACCTCTCTCAAGTTTATGATGTGTTCTATAAATCACTCCTAAGGAATCATATACTTAATCCATCACATGTATTGAGCTCAAAGGTTATACCACGGGAACATAATATTTTCTAAAAGGAATGACTGGTGGAGATTATATATCATACAGAGAAAGTTCTATGAAATAAGACTACTCCCCTGGTTAAATTTTTATGGAAAACCCACTAGTTTAAGGAAGTAATTTGGGAACTTTAGGATATGATGAGGCATAAGTATCCTCATTTGTTTGTAACGAAGTGAAAAATTTCAAGGGAGAAATTATTTTTAAGTTAGGTAGAATATAACACCCCAAGTTATTATCAATTAATTTTTTTTAATAAATTATGTTTTCTTGATATATTGTGTTACACGCAACACCAAGTTAATCCTGCACTACATGTACCACTGGTTTAGCTTGTGTTACAAACAATATTGTGTTTTAACAAAACTGCAGTTTATTATAATTATTTAGAAGTGACTAATATAAAGTATAAATAAGAATTAGTGATATGAATTGTAATAAATATTTTTTAAACATTATATATAATGTTATTTTATAAAGAAAACATATTGATAAAAGTGCTTAATTTTTCAATAAAGACTATATGTTTTGAAAATACTATTTTATCAAAAATTATTTTTTTGTGGAAAATAATAAAATTAATTTTTTACTTATATAAATTAAATTTAATAAAATAAACTTAATTTTTAATATCATAATTTTAAAATTATCTTATAGTGAATTTTTTTGATTTTTCAGACAAGTTTCATTTTTTGATGAATAGTGAAAATGAAGAATTTTAATAGAAAAATGAATTTTCATATATTTTATTTATAAAGTTAATTTATATTTCAAATTTGTTTTAAAATTAAATTTTTTTAAATTATAAAACCATTAATTAAATTTAGTTCACTTTAATCAATTTCATATTGAATTTTGATATAGAGACTTTGTAAACTTCTGAACATTTTCTCTTTACAACCTTGCTTTACTATCAAGTTTGTAGGATTAATTTTAAATTAAATTTGTTCACTTATGTAAAAGTAATTTGTAAAAATGGATTAAATATTTGGAATCAACATAATTTTTATTATCTAATAAGGATAAATTATTTTTTGAACAAAATTGATAGTGAATGCAGTAAAAATTAATTACCACAGTTAAGGTAAAAATGGGTTTACAGGGAGGGATAAACTAAAATGATAAGGGTAAAATTGACCTATAAACTTGTATAAAAACTTTTTTATGGATATAGTTATAACATTACACCTTTAAAGATCTATAATGGTTCATTTTTTTACTATTATGAGATATGAAAAACGTGGGGGACTCAATTCATTCCAAAAATACAATGTGTGTCCTCTCTCCTACTTATAAAAGGACACCCCTCTCCTATTAAAACATTCAAACCCTTTTTTAAGACAATAATTACCCCCAATCAATTCCCAAATTACCTCCCCTCATCCTAGAATCCTTATTTTATGCATAAATACAACCTAAGAAGGATTTAGTGCAAACATAATGAGAATACCCGAAGTTGAGGTAATGTTCTTCAACAAGCATCTTTATTTTGTTTCTTTCTCCACATCCTTAAATTATTATTATATCATTATTTTATTATAACATAATTATATTCCATATAATTAGATTTTTTTATGTTAATTTTATGACCTACAACAATCTCCACTTTTATCAAATGGGTTACGAAATCATTGTTCTTGTGTACAGCGGACTATCACCTCACAAAGAAATGTCATTCATTTTTACATTTACACCTCTCAATTTGGGAAATAATTATGGATTTATTTTTTATATATTATATTTATGAAATTATATTTATTCTTTAATAATTCTATCACACATACCTTTATTCTTTCCATTTTTTGGGAATATGATAACGTCGCTCGTGTGTACGGTGGACTACCGTCTTGCGAAGCGATGTGATTCGTTCACACTTTACCTAGAGAGTATTAAGGATAAGTTTATTGAAAATATATGACATATTTAACATAAAAATGATTCTATTATGATAAAATATTATTTAATTTTATTTCTTTAAATCCAATAAAAAAATGTAAATAGCATTCAACCATACGTACACCCACCATCTCCATGAACAATATATTTCATTTTTTATCACTAAATCGTATGTGTTACTATAAATAAATATTTAATGAATATATATGATATTTATATATTTTTATCATTATTTATATTATAAAACCACTATAAAATTAATATGACCACAAATAAAATAAATCAAAACATATATAAAAAAACAAAGTGACTATTACCCGAAACATTACTTTAACACGAAATTGATATTAAAAGGGTAATAAACAGTCATAAAAAAATAATATATGGTATGATATACATGAATTTTTTTTAATATATTTATAATAAAATTATATTTATTATATATGATTTTTTAATGATTACGGTGAAATTCAAGACTTAATGTACGAGATTTCTATCTAACTTTGTACTTCTGCAAGACACATGCCATATTCACCACCTATTTATTTTATATTGTGTTTATACTTCCCATGAATGTATTTTATGATTATTATAATGATAATTAAATGTATTTACATATCTATTTTTGGATCACTCTCTTATTTTGTTTGTTTTTAAAATGTTACCAAAGCGTTAAGGGGTATCTATCACAATTTTCCTTCTTTGAGACGTACGTTATGTTATGAACCTATATTCTTTCATGAGGTGTATATATATCCCATTTGAAATGTAATATATTGGATTTATTAATCCAAATAATATATTGAAATTAATTTTATTTTATTCCTTCATGGGTATTATGATTTAATGTTACCAAAGGGGTAAATATTTTATGTTACAATCTCATAATTTATCGGGATTGTTTATGATTAATTCTCCAATGTTAAAATATCATGATATACCTCTAAATAATTCAAATTAATTTTATCATACTCTTTTTATTCATGATATTTTTTATTAATGGTACCATTATCCACTCTTTGGTACTTTTAATAATTTAGAAAAAGTTTTTTAGAAAACAAAAATTTATTTCTCTCTTCAGTCAGAAATTCGTATTATTTTAGATTTTAAATAATTTATTTCAAAGTGAAAAGGATTTTGAAATTTTCTTTATATTTTAAAAGTGTTTTCTCTCAAAGTGGAAAGGATGTGTTCCTAAATAAATATTTTGAATGGTTTTTTAAAATATTACTTTATAATTATTCAGGTTATTTTTAAATAAAATTATCTCTATAATTTTTTATGCTTCAAAAATTAATTTTCAATCAAAATATATTTTCCTTAATAATGGTCCCAAGTAGTATTTAAAAATTATTTTCAATATAATATAACATTATTTGTGGTAACTTATGCTTTTACTGGGATATGATCTAGGGATACCATTCTTATTATTTCTATGAATGGTTTATGTTCATAATGAAAATATTTTTATGGGACCCATTTCTCTTACATGGGTTATACTATGATAAAATTTTTATGAATCCCACTTCTTTCTCCATGGGTTATGCTTTGATTAAATGATGAAATGATTATGAAATATATTTATTTTCCATAGTTTTTATTATGATTAAATGTTTATAAAACCCATTTCATTTCATGGTTTTTGATATAATGAATTTTATATGATCTTATAGAACACATATGTATAATTTTCATATGTGACTGTGGTTACATTTTAACAAGGATGGTAGTTATGTTATAGAAATAGATGTTTGAGACCTATATCTACCTCCAATTAATTGGGTAAATATTTATATCTCATTAGATAGATCGGACTAGAATGGGGAGTGAACATGTTTAGTAAGATATGATTAGGATAGGTAGTGAACCCATTTTAGTAAGACATGACTATAATGAGAAGTGTACCATGTTCAGTAAGACATATATAGAATAGGGAGTGAACCTGGTTCAGTAAGAATGTATTGGAATGGGGAGTGAATTTGGTTTAGTAAGATAGTACTAGAATGGAGAGTGAACTCGGTTCAGTAAGAAATAACTCAAATGGGGAGTAAACCTGGTTCAGTAAGACATAACTCTAATGGGGATTGAACCTAGTTTAGTAAGGTAAGGATGGAATGGGGAGTGAAGTCGGTTCAGTAAGGGACTTTGTACACTATGGTAGTCCTGGGAGTGAACCTTGAATACTATGATGGTTTTAGGAGTGAACCTTGACTACTATGATGGTTTGAGGAGTGAACCCATTCCAATATGATAGCCTTGGTAATGATCCAAGACTAATATGGAAATGATTTTATTTTCTTATGTGTATTCCAAAAATCCATTTCTTATGAAAATGTTATACTATGATGGATCATGTTATTTTATTCCCATATGATTCATGTCTTACAAACTACCAATATTTATTCCATGACTCATTTTTTATGATCTATGATAGGTTGGGTATGAACTTAATAAGTTATGTTCATTATCAAGTACCCTTGTACTTATCTTATTATTTCATATGATAATAGATTTATATCTCTTATGTTTACCCTTACTGAGAATATGATATCACCCTTTCTTATATTTACATTCCATAGGTTATGAAGAAAGGTTTTATATAGGTTATTCATATGAAAATAATTAAATGGTTAGATATTTATAGGAAACATTGAAGATCATTCATCATATTTGAAGATTCTGTTCCAAGTTTCTAATGGATCTAAACTATTATGGTCCTCAATATAATGACCCAGTATTTTCAAATATATATTACATCTAAATATATGAATATTAATTTCATAACATAACAAAACCATTCCATAAGTTTGTGGGTTTATGTACTTTCAAAACATGGAAACATAAACAATTGGTTTATAAAACATCTACATTATCTCTCACTTATTATTTCATAACTAGAACCCCTTTTACATATCATACTTAAAATATTTATTCATATCCTTGAGAAAAGAAACATAAGATAGTGTGATCTCACATTCTTAATAAATATAAACATAATAGATTTTAATCAATTATTATGTTAAATCATAAGATAATAATTGGGTTATGTGATAAATATCATAACTTGTGAAGTTAATACCCTACCTCTCATAGATCATAAACATGATTCATGACATAAACATTATAATTTAAGAAAACATGGACCTTAAGATTGATAAATAATCTTAAATCAATCATGATCCATATGATCATGTCATAAATGTGTTACACCATTATGAATATTGAAACCCATATCATATTTCAAGGTTAACTTCTCAGACCATCAATATAGTGGATCAGGGCACACATGTTACCCATAGTGGATCAGGACGTGCCTATTTACCATAGTGGATCAAACCCATTTACTTGTTTCTCATTGTTATATCATAGGATATAAACATTTACACATTGAATTATAAGGAGATATAGGTCCCACCCATCACATAATGAAAACCATACATATGTGTGCCACAAGAACCTAAATCATTCATCATAATAAAACCCATGAAAATAAATGGGTTTTATAAAGATCATGCCTTCATAAACATAACTATACATAAAGATAATAATGATATTATCCTTGAATAATATCTCCAGTAAATCATAAGTAACATCAATTAATGTTATCTTAAATGAAAAACAATATTGAAATATCACTTGAAATAATTCTTGAAAAAAAACACTTCCATTTTCAAATCATTTATTTTTAAAGAGACACACAATTATAGAGGAAAAAACTTAACTTTAAAATAACCATGTAATATTCTAAATTAAACATCAAATAATTAAGTCATCATGATGGTGTTACAATCCTCTTATTCTGTATAAGTAAAAAAAACATCCATTCCGTATTTGGTCGGAAATTCACAAAGAACCTCATTTAGAAAATGAAAAAAACCATCCAACCCATTTTATTAAAAATCAAAAATATGTAAAAATGACTTTAAAAATCATAATATAATATTAAAAAAATGTAAACAATTTTAGAAAACACATACATGGTAGAAAAATAGATTTTTAAGGGAAACTTTAAAAAGATAATTTTTAAAAGGAAATCCCTTATAAATATCATATCATTTAAGTGGGCATTGATAAAATGAGTATATTATGTGTATCAATTGTAAATACACATAAAAAATGGAAATAAAAAATACTATAATCAAAATTATTCTCAAAAAAAACTTATCATGGAATAATAAATGAAGTAGAAGTTTAACCCAATGAATGGAAATCGAGTTAAGAAATCCCTTAGCACTTTCTAATCAATCAAATCGTATGCCCAAAAAATTAATACTTATCAAATGAAACACTAAATACCATGAAGATAATTATATTCATGATATGATATATCATAGGGTAGGATGTACACCACATAAAAGAAATAAGTGGTGAATAAGGCATATATCTCACATAAGTAAAGGTGAGGTGTGAAACACCTAACTCATGCTTCCCTTTAATTTTTCATACTTTAACCTCCTTTATAAAGGTTTAAATAATGTTATTAATTCATTAAAGAACCATATTAATATTTATAATATCTTATATGATACTTTTATATCATCTTACCACCCTTTCATTAATAATATTTCATTATTTTCTTTATTTCATGTGTGTTCGTTTCATGGTTTCATGATTGATTCATTTGTGTAAAATTATGGATTTTCTTGTAAAATGGAAAAAATATCTAGATTTGTACTTAAATAATTTTAAATTTTACCATATATCATTTTTTTGGACATCAGGATGATTCATTTGATAAAATTTTAATGATAAATTTTTATGTTATTTTGGTAGTTTTTGCAACCACCACAAACTAGTTTTATTTAATTTAATATTATCTCTATATATTAGTTCCAGAACATGAAATAGATTATAATATAACTATTAAAATCTTATTTAAATATAATAATACTTTTATGACCAACCTTTAACGTTGTAATGGAAAACAAACAAAATCATTATTCACATAGACGGTTGTCCACCATAATTTGGACAATGGTTTCGTTTCTTTGAATAAGAGGAGATGAGAAAATTGATGGATAGAAGATATTTAATTAGCAATATAAAATTATAGTATATAAATGGTACTATAGTTATTATTCTTGTAAGGGTGAAGTAGGTGAATAAAATGTAGAAAAAGAAAATAAATTAAGATAGGTTGTTTGAGAAAGTTACATCTTGAATATCACTTCCTTGAAGGACCCCTTAAGGAGATTGTAATTAGTCTATGACTGAGACCAACAGAACTTGGATGTGAGGAGAGTTTTGAGGAGATTATTTTATAGATATTTTAAAAGCATCAAGGCTTATGAGGATAAAGGGGTGGTATTTATACTTGAGGAGGGGTGGTTTTATGTAACATCTGTGTTTTCCTTTTGAGGTATTATTTTGTTTATTTTCATCCGAGTTCCTATCCATGGGTTTCCCCCTTGAGTTTTGATGAAAATTTAGAATTAGGGTTAAACAACAGGTGACGCGTGGTTTGTGCATGGTTAGGTTAAACTATATACCATTCCTAGGAAACTATGAAACCATGTGTCATTTTTAGATAGTGGGAAAATGAAAAGTTTCGACATGTTTTTTAAAAACATGTGGGTAACTGTGCAACCTGTGCCTCTTGGATAGTAAGGGGTGCATAGTTTCTGCACATTTTTTAAAATCACATGACCTGAAAAGGTCATTTAAAATTGGATTTTTACCTTTTACCCATTTTATTTTTAACCCTAAATACCCTTAATCTGCCCCATTTAGGATTATCTGGCCTAGGAACCTCTTACCCCTCTATTGGATCCCTTATTTCTCCATTTTATTGGTGGATTTTATGTTTTTTATCTAAGGATATTAAATTAAGTGTCTTTCTACATTGATTTCTCCTCTTTTCTATGGTTTTTCCTCCTCCTTCTTTGGGGTTTTGTTCTCTAGTGGGTTGGGTGGTCTATTTAGGGTTGGATATTATTCTTTAGGATTCAATCTTGATTTTTTTGGTTAAATATTTATTTTATAAGTTCCCTTAGTGGTGTGGTTGTGGTTTAACACTGATTTTTGGAAGTTTCTATACTTTAGGTTGGTGGTTCAATGGTTAAACATTATTTGGTGACTTCGATATGCTTTCTTTTCTTCTTGGTTATGGTTTATGCATTATGTATGAGGTGTGAAATGTGTTTTAAAAGGGATTCAAGGTGTGTTTGTGTTGAATTATTTTTAAGGTAATGTGTTATGATTCATGTTTGTTTCATTTTTTCTTGCTTGTTTTTCTCCTAAAACGTGTTTGATAAAATGTGTAAGTGGTGTAAAGCATATTTTTAAATTGTTTTGGTGTGCATTTGGATTTGAAAGTGTTTTTGGTTATGGAAATTGTGATTTTTAAGTGTATTCACATTAATTCCTATATGTATATGTGAATTTAGTGATCTATGTGGTATGTGGAAAAGAAAATTGATCATGAAGGGAATCCAATGTATCTAGGTGGGAGGACTAATACTAGTACGCTAGTTGGATCAGAAGTGGTTTGGCCCAAATTTATCTAGCAGGACTGACGATTATAACATTAAATCAATTATGATGATGATTGGATACCACTAGAACTTGGGATGTGATTCCCTTATAGTGGTGTATGCACAGAGACGATGTGTTTTGTGGTTTCTATACCATGTTTCAATGACATATTAGGTTCCTAGTGTCTCATTTTAGTTAGTGACTATAGGATTTTCCTATGCCTTAGTTCTATTTTTTGATATCATACTTATCATCGGCATACAGTTCACTTTTTTGGTTATTTCAAAAGCAAATCATGATGTCCTTTAAAATGTTTTCCTTTAAGATGTTTTCTTTAAAAATGTCTCTATCCTTTCCTTTTATAAAACATTCATTTTAATTTGTATTATAATGTTTTGTAATGGAATCTCTTTTTTTGGGTGGAATCATACTAGGCTTTTGATAAAACCTTCCATACACCTTTGGGTGTATGTAGAATTTGTTACATTTGACTCAGTTAAAGTAAATATGTATCGTGATGGTGGTTTAGGTTGATAGTGGTCTTCACTTGCAGGTGTTGGTGGTGGTGTCTTAAGGATGATGCTCCTCTTGTTGCAAGGAGATTTTTGGGATAGTTTTATTGTCCCCTTTCTATTATAGTCCTTTTTAGTTTTTTATGTCGTAAACATTGAATTTGAAAATTGTTGCATTATGTTTTTTTAGGATTTTTCAACCTAGTGATTTTTATTATTATGGGTTTTTTACGATTATATAAATGGGTGAAAACGTTTCCATGATGTGTTTTTGATACCTAGGCACTAGTTTCCAACCCATGGGGATTAGGAACGCCCTTCGAGAAATGTCACGGGCTGAGTTGGGTGTTTGGTTGGATGGTATTCCCAGCTTCATTTGTGAAAAAATGGAATCTGAGCAAGTTTATGCTATTTTTGGTTCAAGTCATTTGGGAAAGAGTATGGATAGACTAGATTTGAAATTTTCAGGATTGATGTTTTGGTCGTGAGTAGGATGCCTAGCCAGCACACATCGTGATAGTTCTTGAGTCTCCATGGGATGTTGGGATTTTATTTGACATATCCTCTTGGTGATATATATAGGCTGCAGACTGTATATGTACACTAGGTTTGGTTGGTGTGGTTTTATTGTTTTGGGCTTATTATTATTATGGACTTTGTTATTTTTTAATTTATGGAAGTTCTTGAAAATTGTTATTATAGCTGAAAATTTCCAGATCATGTGTTGATGGTTTTATTGATGGTTTTTATTGTCGTTATTTCTTCTTGTAGAAAAATGCATCCCCAAAGAATTATTTTGAAGCCACAAGAAGAGGATGGAGAGAGTTCTCCCTCACCAATTGATTATATATTAGTGGAATCGATGGTTTGGGCTATCCAAGCTTTGAGACAAGGAGTGGGATCTGGTCTTACCCAGGTTAGAGAGGTCGAACCAGGTCCAGGTAAGGACAAAGAAAAAGAGTTCCTCAAGAACAAGAATCCTTCTTTCTGAGGTAGTATGAAACCTTGGGAATTGGATGAGTGGATTGAGAAAGTAGAGAGTATGTTTGAGTTCCTCGATAATCTTGAGGTTGTTAGGGTGAAATGTGATTCATTCATGTTGGGAGGTCCTATCCAGAAGTGGTGGGACTCAGTGGTGCAAGCTGTAAATCATGAGAAGATGGGTTGGAAAGACTTTAAGGTTGTTTTAAATGAGAATTATTGTCCTAATGTCTTGTTATATTCCATTTCTTAGGAGTTTCTGGAGCTGATCCAGGGAGACCGGTCTGTGCTAGAATATTCCGATCACTTTGCTGAGTTAGTTTACTATGCACCCGACCTCATTTCTAATGAGAAAATGCAGGATCAAAGGTTCAAGAAGGGGTTACAGTGAGAGATCAGGTCTCAATACTTTTTTTCAAACTTAAGACCTATACTGAAGTAGTTTACCATGCCATGATGGTAGATATTCTTCATAGTGACTAGTCGGGTTTTCATGGATCAATGTCAGTTGTGGGTTGTGGCAGTTCATCAAAGAAGAAGATGAAGAAGGACAAGTAGGGGAAGAAAGGAGGTAGTGATTCAGGCCATCCTTCCTGGTTGTCTTTGTTGGTGGATTTTGATGTTAGGTTGGTTGTGTGCCATCTATGTGGAATTTTCAAGCATATATGACTAGCATGAACATATCCTCCCAGACCTTATCACTAATGTGGAGATATGGGACACTTACAATTTTTTTGAATAGTGGCACACCCATATCATAGTCGCACAAAATCTATAGCTTCTTGAGGAATGTGAGACTAGTCATAGCCATATATGATAGTGGGATCTCGATTTAGAAGTCTTGGTGGAATAGCTAGATCATATTCTAGGAAGAGTCAGTTCAAGGAGGAACTGTAGACTAGTGGTCATTCTCAGGCTCAGGCTGAGATGAAACATCTTCGCGTAGCAGATCGAGCACCAGTGGAATCAGATATAGGGCATATGATAGTGTGAGGTACTGTTTTTATTACATCATCTTTGGATATTGTTTTTTTTTATTTTTTTGCTTCTTTTTTTTATTTCTTCCCACTTTTTTAAGTATTAAAGTTTCCAAATGATCTTATGCCATATGTGATGGAGTTGGTAATGCCGCTTGGTAATAAGTGAGATCAAGATTTTAGGTTCCATATTTTTCACTCACCATGTTGAGAGATGAGTTGGAATGGGATTTACTTATTTTAGAGATGGACCACTTTGATGCAATCCTTGGTATAGAGTGGATGGTTTACTTTCAGGCACACATAGATTATTATAAATGGTGAGGGAGATTTGTGGAACCTAATGGAAGTACCTAGGTTTTTCATGGTGAATGGGATACTCAGTCTAGATGTTCTTGACCTACACTTTAGGAATAAATAAATATCAGTATTCAGTTATCATTTCTCGTGTTGGAGGATGATGGTGGTGCTCCTGAGGTTGGATTTTCTTCTGTGGCGGATGAGTTCCCATAGGTTTTTTCATAGGATTTTATGGGTTTGCTTCCATAGAGGAATGTGAATTTCACCATTTATTTTGAACCAGGGACACAGCTGATATCTATTAACTCGTATCATATATCCCCCATCGAGTTTAGGGAATTAACGGTACATCTGGATGACTTGTAATCCAAATGATTCATTCAAATGAGCATCTCACCTTGGGTCTCCCCAGTTCCATTTGCTAAGAAGGTCGATGGATCTCTCTAGTTATGCATTGATTACTAGAAGCTGAATAAGGTGAACATCAAGAAAAAGTATCCATTTCCTCGTATTGATAACATTTTTTATTAGATTAAGGGGTAAATGTGGTTTTCAAAAATTGGCTTGCGTTCTGGTTATCAACAAGTAAGAGTTAGAGAGACGGATGTCCCAAAAACAGATTTCTGAAGTAGGTATGGCCATTTTGAATAACTTGTCATGCCTTTAGAATTGATGAATGTTCTAGTGGTATTCATGGAGATTGTGAATAGGGTATTCCACTAGTACCTTGATTTCTTTGTCGTGGTATTCTTGGATGAAATCTTGGTCTATTCTAAAATTGAGGAAGAGTATGAGCACTATTTGAGGATTGTTAAAGGCACCCTTTGGGATCATCGTGTCTATGACAAGTTTTTTAAGTGGACCTTTTGGATCTAGGAGGTGAATTTTCTAGTATATGTTATCTCAGAACTAGGGGTTTTGTTGGAACCTGATTAGCCACTAAATGAGGCTAATATTCATTTTTAATATACATAATATTTATTTATTAATCATAAACACCATTTTAGTTCATTTTACACTTTGAACATCATTTCACATTATGATTGTAATACCTTCTTAAAATGCACTATTATGTGGTACATTTTTGAACATCATTTGAAGTACCCAATGATTCATCTGATTATAGATATTTTAATTTGATATTATTGGTAATTGATCTACACTCCAATATGAACATGTTTCATTCAGTGGTTAATGGAGAATTCATGGAAGAAGATGGGGATATTTTGTGATGAAAGGAAGCAATTCTAGAGAAGGCAGATTGGACACCAGACCACTGATGAGATGGTGGGGCCCAACATACAGTCCCAATGAATCCCAAATTTCGTGGGATTCTAGAATACATGTAGAGGAACAAATCACTATTCATTATACAATGCTAATTAGGCATCCATGGTGTCCATTTAGGCGGCCCAAGTTAGAGATAAAATTCTGGGCCAGATTCTGTGGCCCGGAAAAATAGCCAACCAATTAAACCATATCTAGAAAAACATAACTCTTTTTGGGATTATATTTTACAGGATGTTAGGGTACATCCGGAGATTAATTTAAGTATTATATGACTCACCAAAATTCGTCCATATAGAAGGTGTTTCATGCGCCTCTTTTTAGTGGATGCAAGATGGATGCCTTTTCGGGTCAAGGGTGGAAAATCTTCTTTCCACAAACTTTCCACCACCCTAGACCTACCATACTCAAGTGGGATGACTTGGACTGTTGGAGGATCGACCCAAGGGCTAAAAAAGTCTTATTTAAGTCAGTGTTGTTGTAGTATTGAAGGATCTTTGATGATTTGTTCAATTGTAATGTTATGCTGCAATTTTGTTGTCTCGAATTTATCTTTCACATGTAAGTTGTTCAATTCACTTTAGTTTCTTAATAAAAGTTCTTCTTATACTCTTATTCTGTTGTTCTTCATATCACTTTGATACCGTTGGATCAAGTTTTTAATTTATTCATACCAAACCTTGTGAAATTATTCACACAAAGGTGGAGTGATAATTTTATTTTTGTTGTTTTCTTTACTTCTCTATTTCCTCCCGAATGAGTCTACTTTCCACTTCTATAGAAACCATGGGATCAATGGATGGATAACCCACTTATGGGTTAATCTAAGGGAGTATAAAGGGTCTGGATTGGATGTTATTTATCACCTCATTAATGTATAATCACTTCTTTAATTTAGATTTTTATTTGATGATTTTTAAACTCCTTCGTCCTTGTTGAATTTAAGGCCACACACTTCAAGTGATAATACGAACCATTACCTTGAAGTGCTCAAAACTTTGATCCTTCAAGTGTATAGGTGATTAGTATTAAAGGGTGTAGGCATTGAACCAGTAAGTGATGATGTTGTTTTATCTCCTTAAATGAACCCATCTGAAATATAAGAAATTGAAATCATTAAAAAAGAAATAAGTCCAATCCACCCCGAGCGATAACCTAGGATCAACTCATTATTTTAAATTAAATTCACTTAAGTATCTTAGATTTCCTTTAAACCCATCTAAAATCAACCCAAGTTGTCCAATTCATATCCAAAAATAGTCCATAGAATGTACGTGTCTATAGGTTACTTTTTAGGTCTTTGAGGATTCGACAACCCAAGCTAAACTACAAGGACCGTATTACCTTCTTCTCTTGGGTAAATTTGAGCGAGAATCAGAACCTAAGAATATTATTGCGGTGATTTCATGGGAACATCCAAAGAATGTGTTTGTGATCAAAATATTTTTAGGACCGGTAGGGTATTATAGGTAGTTTGTTTTCTATTTATCTTCGCTTTCCTGGACCATGAAGGCACTCACCCATAAAGGGGTAAAGTTAAAGTGGATCCTAGAATGTCAAGATTACTTTTAGGAACTTAATAGACAGTTGAACACAACCCATGTTTTGATATTTCTATAATATGTAAATAGGTATCTGGTTAATTTTGATGCCTCGGGTATGGGTATCAGGTGTGTGATTATGTATGATGACTATATGGTTGCTTATGGTTCTCAAAAACTCTAACCACATGAAAATAATTACCCAACCCATGATTTGGAATTGGAAGTAGTGATGTATAACCTAAAGACATGGCACCATTATCTTTTTGGGGATAACTTCAGGGTTTATTCATATCATAAGAGTTTGGTATACAATTTCTCCCAAAAATATTTGAATTTGAGGCAACGGAATTGGGTTGAGTATCTTCATGATTTTGATATCTTGTATACCTCAGGAAAAAGAAATGTTATGGATGATTCTTTGAGAATAAAAGTGATAGTGTAAGTGTTAAGAAAGTCTAGTGATGAGTGGACGTTGATGGGCCTTTTTATTAAATGCATCTGGAGACCAAAGAGCATAGTGGAGGTGCATTCTTGGCTAGTGTTCAACTAACGCCTTCTCTTTTTGAATTGATTTGGAAATAACAGCTGAGTGATGAGTTATTCCAGTAGTATATGCAGTTTATTCATGGTAGAGAGACACCTTATGATTTTTCATTGTCCTCTGAGGGATTTTTTTGCTTCAAAGGATGATTCTTAGTGCCATTATCTATAAGGAAGGTGGTGATTCAGGACAGAAACCAGTCTCAGTGGGTCATTCATCTAGGTGCTACCAAGATGTACTATGACCTGTGTCATAAGTTCTAGTGGCCAGGATTTAGGTAGGACATATATAACTTCATATCATGGTGTTATACGTGTCAGTAGGTTAAATCATAACACCAAAGGCACATAGGTTTTCTTTAGCCACTACCTATTCTTATCTATAAGTGGGATGGGATTTCCATGTTTTTTATTTTTGTCTTACCTCTTACACCCCAAGGATGGAATTCTATATGTGTAGTGATTGATCGTCAAACACAATCATCCCACTTCATTCTAATCAGGGATTCTACCAAGGTGGGTGAGTTGGGTTGGTTAAATGTTCAAGAGGTTGTGAGGATTCACGGTGTGATGTCAACAATTAATTCTGACAGGGACCCCATTTTTACTTAATGGTTTTGCTAAGGCCTTTAGAAAGCAATGGAGTCACAGGTCAAGTTGATTATGGAATACCATCCTGAAATAGATGGTCAGATAGAGCGGGTGAATCAAATCTTGGAAGACCTGATCCGAGCATGTGTCTTGGATTTTTGAGGTTTGTAGGATATCCATATAGGATTGTTTGAGTTTTTATATAACAATAGTTACCAATCCTTGATTCAAATGGATCCTTTTGATGCACTTTATAGTCGGTCGTGTCGGTCCCCTTTGTGTTGGGCCAGGGTGGAAGGGACCTCTCTTTTGGGACTAAACCTTTTGTAGGAGACTTCTAATAAGGTTAAGTTGATCAGGAGACATTTTTTGACAGATCAAAGTTGTCAAATGTCCTATGTCGACCATAGGTGCAGATATTGGGAGTTTTCTGTGCACGAATAGCTATTTCTAACAGTGGTACCTCACTTAGGACATCATCGTTTGGGTAAGCAAGGGAAGTTAACGCCGAGGTATGTCAGAACTTTTAAGATTACCAAGAAGATTGTAAATGTGTAATAGAGGTTATCATTTCCCTCCTAGTTGATGTCAATTCATGATGTGTTCCATTTCTCTCAACTGAAAAATTATAATTCATATCTATCTCATTTGATGAATTAGGAAGATTTAGAGTTGGATCCTGATTTGTTAGGGTTTGAGTGACCAGTACGGATTTTAGGCACTCAGGATAAAGTACTTCATGGGAAATATATTATTTTAGTCTATTTTATTTGGAAACATGGGAAGTGTGTGCATGATACTTGGGAGTGGAAGTATTGGTTTGAGGCGGAGTATCCATTTTTGTTCTCTAATCAAGATTCAAGTTGACTTTATAGGAACAGAAAGTTTTCATATTAGGGAGAACTGTCACATTCATGTTTCCATTTTGAGGTATTATTTTGTTTATTTTCAGTCTAATGCATATCCATGGGTTTTACCTCTTGATTTTTGATGAAAAATGGATAATTTGGGTTAAACAGCAAGTGGTGCACGGTTTGCGCACGATTAGGGTAAACCGTGCACCATGCCTAGGAAACCATGCGGCCTTATGTCATTTTTGGATAGTGGGAAACTGCATGGTTTCCACACAGTTTTTTAAACCATGGGGTAACCATGTTACCTATGCCTCTTAGATATTAAGGGGTGAATGGTTACCGCAAGATTTGGAAAACCATGTTAGAAAATCATGTGACCTGTCTAGGTCATTAAAAATTGGGGTTTTGCCTTTTTCCTCCTCCAATTTTTAACCCTAAACACCCTTAATCCACTCTATTTGGGATACTCCATCCTAATAACCTCTTACCCCTCCCTTTACTCCCTTTTATATCTATTTTGTTGGTGGATTTGGTGTGGTTTCTCCAAGTATCTTCAAGTAAGTGTCTTTCTCCCTTGATTTTTTCTCTTTTCTAGGGTTTCTCTTCCTCCTACTTCGGGGTTTGTTTCTCTAGTGGGTTGGGTGACATATTTAGGGTTGTATATAATTCATTAGGATTAAATATTGATGTTTTTTGTTTAATATTTCCTTTATAGGGTACCTTAGTGGTGTTGTTGTGGTTTAGCATTGATTTCTGAAATTTTTTACACTTGAGGTAGGTGGTTCAGTGCTTAAACATTATTTGGTGACATTGATATGATTTCTTTTATTCTTGGTTATGTTATATGAATTTTATATGAGGCTTTAAATGTGTTTAAAAAAGTATTCAAGGTGTTTTTTTGTTGAAAATTATTTTTTTAAATGGAATGGGTTATGATTCAAGTGTGTTTCATGTGTGCTTTCTTGTTTTGATCCTTAAAGTTATTGGATAAAATGTGTAAGTGGTGAGGATAATGTTTTGAAATGGTTTTGTTATGAATTTGGATATAAAAGTGGTTTTGGTTATGGAAATGGTGATTTATCAAGTGTGTTTACATTGATTGGAATGTGTGTATGTGAATGTATTGATCTATGTCATTTGTGAAAAGAAAATTGAGCATGAAGCAAATCCTTGGTATCTAGGTGGGTAGACTAGGACTAATATGCTAGTTGACTCAGAATTGGCTTGTCCGAGATTCATCTACTAGGACTAACAATTATAATACTAACAAAATTATAATGATTATTGGATACCACTAGACCATGGGATGTGATTCCCCTCAAGTGGCTCGTGTAGGGGGGCCTTGTGGGTTGTGGTTGTTTTACCATGTTATACTGAGATACAAGGGTCCTAGTGTCAGTTCCTAGAGGATTTTCCCGTGACTTGATTCTATTTCGTGATATCGTACTTATAGTAGGCATACAGTTCACTTTTTTGGTTATTTCAAAATAAAAGCATGTTTCCCTTTAAAAAAATTTCCTTTAATATTTTTTCTATAAAAATATACATATCCTTTATTTTTATAAAACCATCATGTTAATTTATCTTATAATATTTTGGAATGGAATATCTTTTGTTGGGTGGAATCCTATTGGGCTTTGGATCACACCCTGTATACACCATTGGGTGTATGTAGACTTTGTTATGTTTGAATCAAGTAAAGGCAAGATGTATTGTGATGGTGGTTCGGGTTGCTAGTGGTCTTCTCTTGCAGGTGTTGGTGGTGGTGTCTTACAGATCATGATAATATTGTTTCATGGAGGTTTTGAGATTGTTTCAATCTCCCCCTTTTGTCATATTCCTTTTTAGTTTTGTTTAAAGTTATAAACTTCAAATCTGAAAATTGTTGCATCATGTTTGGTTATGATTATTCAGACTTGTGATGCTTATTATTATGGGTTGTTTACGATTATATAAATTGGTGAAAATGTTCCCATGATGTGTTTTTGATACCCAGACACTAGTTTCCAGGCCTTGTGGATCGGTAACGCCCTTCAAGCCATGTCACGGGTCGGGCCGAGTGTCGGGTTGGATAGAATTATTGTCATAGTTTGAAATATTTTAAGTGATTAAACAATAATTATATTATATTTAAAGGAAACCACATTTGGGTGGAATTAATTAAAAGTAACTTGGATGATAATTAATGTTTTATGGGAAGCTTAAGATCTAGAAACACATAAACCACCCAGTTAATATTGTAGTTTTTAGTTATTTTATGCCTTTACCATTTAACTTTAACCCGCTTAATTATTTTACATATATTGTGGTAAATCTTTTTTTACCACAGTAACTTTTTTATGCCTAAAAATGAAAATGAACTTATAACCTAATATAGACCTCCCAATTTTAAATATGGAATCAATTTTTTAAAATTCAAAACACTGAATTTTAAAAATTACATTTAAAATTAAACCAAAAAACACAATAAAAATAGTTTTTTAGAAAACTGTGTTTTTAAGCCTAAAAATTTACTTATAAAAAAATAAGGTATAAATATTATTTAAATTTAATTAATTAGTTTATATATAACTAAAAATTATATAATTTATTTTGATTTCATTTTAAAATCATGAATTAATTTTAAATATAAAGAAAATGGGGGTGTTGTAATCTGTATTTTTTTACTATTAATTAGAAAATTAATCTTTCTAGAAAATTATAAAAACTTAATACTAATATACTTTTGACTTGAAGAATCTAAAAATTATTTTCATTTTATAAAATATTTTTTTATAAAAGTTTAAAAATCAATTATATTTATTTTCTTATAAAAAAAATAAAAATTAATTTTTGAGGAAAACATATATTTGAAGAATAAAATAACCTCACTGAAAATTATGTTTTTATTTACTAAGAATAAATAAATTTGTATTGAACATGAAATTTATATATATATCATAATATATTTAATTCTATTCACACATTCTAATTTAATGGCTATTTTGTAATGGTCATGTTAAAAAAAAATATGTTCGCGATCATTTAAGCTCAGTGTTCTATGCAATGTAAGCTTTCTAAGATATTAAATTTATTTAAAAATAGAGACATACTATAAAATATTAGGGTGTTACATTATACTTCCCTTAAAATTAATTTCTCCCTCAAAGTTTTTCACTTGGATAAAAATAGAAGAGGATACCTCTACCACATAACATCCTCAGGTTCCCATGTAGCTTCCTCAATTTTTTGGTTTTCCCAAAAAAACTTTAACCATTTGAGTGGTCTGGTTTCATAGAACCTTATCTCAGTGATCCAAAATCTCTACTAGTTATTCTTCATAATAAAGATCTTTCTCCAATGATATGAACTCTTAGTTTAGTACATGTGATGGATCTGGTATATACTTCCTCTGGAGATATTCATGGAATAAATCATGAACTTGATAGAGATTTGGTGGAAGAGACAATAGATAAGTTATTGTCTCGATATAATCAATAATTTAAAAAAAATCAACCTCAAATTTTTAAATTTAACTTCAAAAATTAAATATGGATATTTGAAAATTATTTTTTGAGAAACCCACATCGTAAAAAGGTTCAATAAAACTTCCTCTTTAAAATAGGTAAGGTGAAAAGAGAATATCACCACAAACTAGGATTCTAATTAGGATAATATTAGTGGAAAGTGAAAAAAATGGACATGGAAGAGAATTTTAACTATAAATTTATGATAGATAATGACAGAGAACATAGTCATTATAAGGTTAATAACCATAAAACCATATACCAAATAGGTCTGAAACAGATCATTAATATCATCAAAAATAATAACAATAGGATAAAATTTTATTTCAAAATAATTTTAGAAGATATACTCACTTGATTTAATCTCATAAGTACAATATCACTCTTTGGTTGTTCTTTGATCAATTTCTTCATCATTTCTTACTCCAAGAAATGAATTTGAAATTGTAATTCCCAAATAACTAGTGGATTATAAGATCCATAATTGAATGAAAAGTCATTACTTTTATATCTAGTTATCATAAAAAATGGTTATCGTAGGTTATCCAATATATATAAATCTTTGTATGGTTAAGTCATACATTAATATATAAAACCACATCCAAAGTTAAACATAAAAAAATTCATAAATGGTTACCCTAATTAACCTTACAAAAAAATTAAAATCCAAAACTTTCGAATGAAGGTTGCTAAATTTTAAAAATAAACTTATCAGTAATCCCCCAAACAATTTGATGTAGCTCTTAATTTTCACACACAAAATATTTGAATATCATTATCATGTATTCTCTTGAAACATGGTAATACCCTGAATTACCATAAAACCTTTGTGAAAACATGCATGCATTTAAAAATTAACTATTTCCTCATACCATAAATCCAAAAATTCTATAAACTCAATCCATAAACCACCTTGTTATTATATTAATAATAATTTCTAAGGTCATATATATTATCCCATTTATTTTATCACAATAAAAAATATATTTATTTCATTATTATCCCAACATCATGCACCTATTAAGGGTTATCTTTCCCTTAATCGGGTGTTCTAAAAAATATCACCTTACCACCTCAATCAATTTTCATGGTTACTAGTACCATTTAGCATATACATTTTAACACATAAGGGAAAAATATAGTGGAACAATCCTTATATGTTTCATTATTTCATAAGACCATAAAAGTACTTCTATAACATTATTATTTAATTATAATATAAAAATAAACAATCATTCCACTTCCTTATAAAACCATTAACCAAGATTTGTCGTTTTATTCCTTAACACTCCTTCTATATCATATTTCAATTATAATCTCTTCAACATTAGCATTATAACCATTAATCATACAACCATGTCAATTATATTCATGATATTTCCCCTTAGGACATCAATTTTCATAATTCCCATACATTCCATATTTAAAACATTTAACTATTGATAATTCCTCAGGAATATCATTATTATCATCCATTTCTTTAACTAAACCTATAACTTTTCCATTATAATTACTTTATTTTTTGTCCTTATTTTTGACACCCAAAGCATTTTCTAGTTCCATAGAAACATTCTCCTTTATGCCTCTTCCCACATGCTTTACATGAGGAAAATTGAACTTTATTTCCTCCATGATCACCGTGAAACTCTATCTTTCACTTATTAGATGGTTTAGGAAACTCTCCAATTTTGAGATTATTTAACATATGATGATATTTATGATTATTCATAATAATAAAGTTTTTCCTTCCAGCTATTTATTTTTTTGGCTTCTCATGAGGAATATCATTCCATTTTCCATCACATTCACCATTAAAATGAATCCTCTTTGTTTAAAACATTGTCTAAAACCCAACAAGCATAGTGTTTGAAATAATAATCATAGTGGGAAACCACATAATCAAGAGAAATTGATTATAAAATTTCAATATATGACACTTTAGTTTTAATCCTTGTTTATTCATGATCACTACCCAGACTTACCCTTAGGTTTATTAATAATGTTCTCTCATCCTAGTTTCCAAAGGTTAACTAAACCTTGATATTATAAAAACTATAAAGAACCATTATTTTAATACTTAAATATTACATCTAAATAGATGAATATTCATTCCATAAAATAAACAAATCATGCTAGAACCAAATTATTTTAGTGTCTTTGAAAACTTGTGAACACAAAAAACTGGTTCATAAAACATCTACATCATCTCCCACTTATTCCTTCATAACTAAAACCCTTTTTAGTGTATCATACTTAATACCTTTCTTTATATCCTGGGGAAAAGAAACATAATAAAGGTTGATCTTAGATTCTCAGTAAGGATAAACATAGGGTAAATAAACCCATTATCATATGAAAGAATAATATAAGAATAGGCTTATGTGATCATGATCATAACTTACAAAGTTCATACCCTACCTATCAATGATCATAAACATAATTCATGGCATAAAAATTATCATTTCAGAAAACATGGACTATAAGAGTGATAATTCATCATAAATCAATCATGATCTATAATATCATGTCATGAAATTGTGTCACTATAAGAAATATATAAAACTATATCATATTTCAAGGTTAACTATGAATGCCATCAATATAGTGGATTAAGACACACCCATTTTCCAAATTGGATCTGGACATAATTTTTACCATTATAGATGAATACCATTGACTTGTTTCCCATTTTTATCTCATTATATATAAATATTTAACCAATTAATTGGAAGAATATATAGGTCTCACCCATCACATAATGAAAACCATACTTATGTGTTCCAAAAGAACATAGATCGTTCATTATATTAGAACCCTGGAAAAGAAATGTGTTTCAATATCGTGTTGTTAGAAATATAAACTAAACATGAAGAAAATAATTATAGTATCCTTTAATAATATCACTAGAAAATCATAAGTAAAATCAAATTATTTTATCTCATATGAAAAATTATATTGAAATATCATTTGAAATAATTCATGAAAAAATACAATATTTCCATTTTCAAATAATTTCTTTTTAAAGAGATAAGAAATTATAAAGGAAACAAATATTTGAAAATAAACTTGTATTATTGTATGGAAAATATAAAATAATTAATTCATCATGAAATTGGGAAAATATGCTCATTCTTTATAAGCTAAAAAATCATTCCTGGCGTATTTTGTTAGAAAGTCTAGAAGAACCTCGTTTATGAAATGAAAAAAAAATACTTTCAAAATATTTTATAGAAATTAAAAAATGAGTAAAAATTAATTTAAAAATCATAATATAATAGTAAAAACTTTTTGGGAAACAATTTTAGAAAACACAAAAATGGAATAAAAAGCGGTTTTTAAGGGAAACATTTAGAAAATAATTTTTAAAAGAAATCCCCTTATAAATATAATATCATTGAAGTGAGCATTAATCAAATGAATATATTTTTTGTATAATTTTTAAATTAGTATAATAAAATTTAAAATATACCAAAAGATGACCAAATTTAATCTCACACATAATATTAACATGGCATAATCAATGAAGTATAATTTTAACCCAATGAATGGAAATTGAGTTAAGAAATCCCTTACCACTTTATAAGCAGTCGAATCGTATGGCCGATAAAAGTAATACTTATCAAATGAAACATTTAATACATTTAATATATTTATATTCATGATATTATATATAAAATGGTAGTATATAAACCAGAAAAAATAAATAAGTAGTGAATAAGGAATATATCTCACAAAAGTAAAAGTGAGGCGAGAAATCCTTACCTCATGATTCCCTTTAGTTTTTCATAATTTAGCATCTAGTATAAAGTTTTGAATAATGTTATTAATAAATAAAAAAACCATATTAATATTTATAATACCTTATATGATACTTTTATAACATCTTACCGCCCATTTAATAATAATATTAAATTATTTTCATTGTTTCAGGTGTGCTCATTTCATGGTTTCATGATCGGTTCATTTGTGTATAATTATGGATTTTTTCTCAAATAGAAATAAATCGATAGAAGAAAAATTAAATTGTATTAATTCACTTATATAATTTTAAATGGTCCAATATATCATTTTTTTCTAACATGAGGATGATTCATTTGATAAAATGTTAATGATAAATGTTTAGTTTATTTTGGCAATTTTTTTGACCACCACAAACTAGTATTATTTTATTTAATATTATGTTTATATATTAGTTCCCGAAGATTACATAGATTATAATAAACATATTAAAATTTTAATTAACCATAATAATACTTTTATGACCATCGTTGATGGTGGTAATTGAAAATGAACAAAATTAATATTCATGGAGACAGTTGACCTCTATAATTTAGACAATGGTTTCATATCTTTGAATAAGAGGAGATAAGAAAAGGGATGGATAGAATATATTCCAAAATAAATATAAAATTCCAATATATAAATGATATTGTATTTATAATGATTTTATGGGTGAATTAGGTGAATAAAACGTAGAAAATAAATTAATAGATTTTTACTGAGAAAGTTACCTCTTGAATATCACCTCCTTGAATAACCCCTTAAGAAACTTGGGATTCGTATTTGTGTGATACCAGTAGAAATTGTACATTGGGAGAGTGTGTAGGAGAGTATTTTTTATATATTTTAAAATATTAAAGTCTTTTGAGGATAAAGGGGGTGGTGAGGGGTGGTATTTATACTTGAGGAGGGGTGGTTTTAAGTGATTAAATAATGATTATTTTATATTTAAATCCAAACACATTTGGGTGGAATTAATTACAATGAATTTTGATGATAATTAATGTTTAAAGTTCTGATTAAGGTCTAGAAACAAATAGATATCCCTTTTAATGTTTTAGTTTGTAGGTATTTTAGTCATTTACCTTTTAACTTTAACCCACTACATTATTTTACATATACTACGGTAAATATGTTTTTACCACTGTAAATTTTTTAATCCTAAAATAAAAATTAACTTATAAACTAATTAGGACCACTAGATTCTAAATATAGAATACATTTTTTTAATATTAAAAAGTATAATTTTTAAAATTACATTTAAAATTAAATCAGAAAAACGCAATGAAAAATAGTTTTTCGAAAAAATGGGTTTTAAGCCCAAAAATGTCTTTATATAAAAATAATGTATAAATAATTTTAAATTTTATTAATTAGTTTATATATAAATAAATTTTACTTAATTTAATTTTATATTAATTTAAAAACATAAAATTACTTTTAAATATAAAGAAAATGGGGGTTTTATAATATTGGTGCTTTTTAACTATTCAATGAAAAATTAAACCTTTTAGAAAATTCTCAAAGATTAATCCTAAGATAATTTTGAAATAATGATTCCAAAAATTATGTTCATTTTAGAAAATAAATTTTTTAAAAGTTTCAAAAATTAAATATATTTATTTTCTCATAGAAATAAATAAAAATAAATTTTTGAAGAAAACATATATTTGAAGAATAAAATGACTTTACAAAAAAATATGTGTTTATTTCATAAGAATAAATAATTTTTATTAAACATGAAATTAATATATATTTCATAATATAGTTGATCCTATTTACACAAGTTAATTTAATGTCTATTTTATAACAATCATGTTAAAATAATAATATTTTGGAGTTTTTTTAAGTTCGGCATTCTATGAAATATAAGCTATCAAAAATATTAAATTTATATAAAAAAAAGAGACATAAGGTAAAATATTGGTGTGTTTCACTTAGGCATGTGTTTATGTAATACAATGTATATTCATCTAAAAATATGTAATATCTATGTGTGAGAAACTTGGGTCACTATAAGGATGGGTCCCTAAAGCTATCATATATATTATTTCTACTATGGATTTAGAGCCATATGTATATACTATAACATGACATGTTCTTAGATATGTCAGATTCACAAATTAAGATACTATGGATTTATAGCTTAGATATTGGGCTATTATGGGATTGTACACTTAAGTCATGAGTACTGGTTGGGGATGCTATGGATTAAGATCTTACATGTTACTTGGGAGGAATAGTCTTCAAGACATACTTAAAGACACCCCAACACTCGTCGAATAATGTATGGTTGATTGGGGTCATGAACCTAAGGATTGATAATGGTTTTATTTATTTATATTAAATTATTTTTTTTAGCTAAGAATATCACATGAACATGTCAAATCATATGATAATTAGTAAAGGACCACATTTATTATGCCTTACTTAGTTATGTACTCAGACCCTGCTCAGGCCACCACTGCCTTGGGTACCTAAGAAGACTCTCTCTTGGTTTCAAGCACAAGTTTGTCTGATGCCTAGGATTTATCAAGGAGCATGGGTCATAAAAGTACATATAACTTGGGATGAGGTATGGATTAGAGACTTTATGGATCCAACATCTTTATTTTGTTTATTCTTGTATGTATATGTAACCAGGATAGTGGGTAGTCAGTTGTATGTGTGACATGGTTGTTTGGGTCTTACTTCATCATTTACTCTCAGTCATGTTTATTTTTATTGGATCCAATTCTAGTTTATTTGCATTGTATGATTATTGGCTATTCTATATTCTATTATTCACTCTAATATAGGGGGTATAGTCTATCCACAATACCATATTAGACCCCCACTACTAGTCGGTAGTATTTGGAGTGTAGGGAGGTGTTCTAAAGGTATAGTAGTGACCAATAGTCCAAGCATCAATTAGTGGTATGAAGTGGTGGGAGGTTACAAATATAGTATTTCATATAGTAGGGTATATATATAAAAAACCACATTTTATTCCTTTAGGATATATCTCATTTTATGATATAAAAATATTGTATAGGATGTTGTTTCCCTCGAAGGATTGGTTTCTCTTGAATTTTTTATTGTAGGGGATTAAATGGCGTGAAATCATTGACGTCAGGTAAAACATCCTTGAACAGTCACCAATGGGTATGTTTGTGGAGTCGTAAATGCCAAACAGCTCTCATATCCATGATTCATGGACCTACTTTCCAAAGGAAGACATTCATCTAGTAACTTGGCTAAAAACACTTAAGAAATCACATTGGTCGAGAGGATGGGAAGTTGGGCTCATCACACCCTTTTGGGTGGAACTATTTCCTATTCTATGGCTCTCTTATAGATTTAAGATATGTTCATGAATCCTTGGTTCATTCCCAAGTATGCATACGTGAATTACCATGAGGTAATGACCCATTGGGACTACACATGGGTTTGGAATCATTTGTATGTATCCAAGGTTATCCATCAATGAATGGATATTTAAGTATCTGAGGTTCTTCATTAATGGTACCATTTTTATGGATAGATCAGAGATTATTTGGTTGTTTATTGGGAAGAAGTTGGCTTTAATACACTTGATGAGGTTCTCTAGAGTTTCCTTTCATCTACAGAGATATAAGTTATTTTGATGTCGAGATTGAACCCATAATATGTGATTCTTACATATCCTCGTGATAATAATCATAACCCATGTAGGTCGATGCCAATTATTAGGGAACATCACCTTTTAATATCAGGTGATGAGTACCTAACCATGCAGTTTAACATCATGTGGTAGGGACGTCCAAGAAAATAGTGAATGGTCAAGGTTTTTGGGGGACTTATTCTGATATATCCCAAGGGACCTAGAAGAGATATGGTCTTCCAGGAAAAAATGATCATACCAGGAATATGTCCTAGAGAACATTAGGATGAATTTGAGCATTGGTTTTGGACCTCAGGGAGGCTTTCTACGTATCCCATTTATTTGGGAATAAAATCCCACATGGTTCAATATGAATGGGGATTAGACCTTAGTAGAGGCCCAGTTAAGGGGGGTTGATTGGGGATTACAATCAGAAGGATGCCCATTTTAGGTTGGAATTTGGGGCTTACATCTATAGAGTAGGCCCGTTTGTCTGGATATGATTGGGACTTATACCATATGGGAGGCCCATATAGTTGGGGATTATGCACAGATGCTTCCCAAGTGGTTGGGTCTTACACTCAAAGGGATGATCAATTAATGTTTGAAATTTTTTGGATGTCATGATAGAAACTAACCTCTAATCCCACATGAGTCATGCTCATTGTGAGAAACTATAGGAAGAAATGGATATGAAGATCACACAATCCACTTGATCCGCTAATGGATGAGGAGTTGAATCTCAAAGGGAGAGGGTGAGGGATTTGAATGTTCATGTATCTTCTTTTATTTTGGTAACTAGGATAGTCATATTTTATAATCAATATAATTATATCTCTGGCAGAGGCGAATAGGAGAAAAAAATTTCCTCCTGCCAGAAAGGATTGGGGCTTACTCCAGGAGGGATTCCCTGCTGGTCCCTAGTCTTCTCATGATTAGTACATGAGTCGTATTAAACTTAGTACATAAGTCATATTGTGTTTGTCACAAGTGGAATCATATGTTTTTCACATATGGTATACTATAGTTTAAATCCATGTAGTGAGGACTATGAAAACACAATTAATGTCATGTTTCAGGGATGATGGAAGAAAGTTTTAACATCATTTTGTGGGGACTATGGAAGCACAGTTTAACATCATGTTGTGGGGACTATGTCATCAAAGTTTAATGTCATGTTGTGTGGACTATTGAGGAAATGTTTAGCATTGTGTTTTGGGGACTAGTTTCATATAGTTTAATGTCATGTGGTTGGGAAAATTTCTATACGGTTTAACATCATGTGGTCATAATGAGTTTCATACAGTTTATTGTCAACTGGATAAAACAATGGTGAGGAATATGCCTATCACTGGCTGGTGTGAGGCTTTTGCAAGAGAAACCTTTTCTAGTTCAACCTATCATAGGATTCAGGTGATTGTATTTTAGTAGGTTCATGAGGAATATTTTGAATCATGTTATTATATGGGGTGGATATTAGGGTCATATAATTTGCAACCCAAAATTTCCTTGACTAGCCTTGAAAAGTTCATGGTGCGACTCTCCATTTTGACTAGGTTTGGGAATTAAACCCTGATATCATTCAGTTGGTCCTCCTAGAAGCCTTTCTGGTGATTTTCATCAGTGGATACCACCTCTCAATGTGAGAATAATTCCCATGAGCAAGAATTGGGACGTTTTTTATGGTTGAAAGACTAAAAAGTGGTAGACATATCAAATTGGCACTACCAGTATTATCCAAGTTTTATTGGAAGATTGAGAATATTTAAAAAGGAAAGTCTAATTTTATTCTCTCTGGTCCCTTTTAGGTGTTATGGTGCTAGATCATAGCCCGCATGAGGTTTTATGAGTTAGTTAATTACCAATCAGTCCCATATTCCCAATTCAAGCCTTTCCTATGAATAATAGGGGGAGTCAAGTCACACTCCTTTTGTGTCTAATACATGGATTACATGTCAAATCACTATAATAACTTCATCTTCATTTCATCTGAATCCCCACCTAATGTTATTTCTAATGATTTAATAGGAAGAAATCAACAAATTCATTAGTTGATATCTCTATGAGATGTTGTTATGGATAGTCAAATCGATGGGGAGATTATCTATGATGCAAACTAGTCCTAAAGATTTAAATAGAAACTCAATTGTTTCCAAAAGAACTCTCTCAACCCTCCTTAAGGAATAAGAGATGAGAAACACCCCATAATTGCACGACAATTCTAGGTGATGTTCATATGGGAGGAGATAGTTATAAGAGTCTCTCTCATACTAGCTAATTCCACTATCAAACTTACAAATGAATATACTGAGACTTGGATCTGGCCATACCCTGATGGGGAGTTGATCCCTTTGGTACCTCTAGTCAAGGGCCCATTAGCGAATTTGGGTGAAGAGACTATTGGAGGTGGGAAGGCCTCATAAGAGGCTTTACCCTAGGAAAACTCCAATATTTTAGGTTTCAAGGAAGTAATTGAGGCAGCTGGACAAGGTTCCTTCAACAAGTGGGGTGGCTTTCCCACCATATTTTCCTCCCAAATGAGAATATTGGAGGAGAACCTTTCTTTCTTAGTATTCCTATGGTTTTTTATAGGTGAAGGATATTTCCTTAATAGTAATTGGATACTTATCTACACCAAAGGAAATTTATTATGAAAATGAACCTGAAGAAGTGGAATCCTATCTTTAGGACCTTGGGGTTTTTATCCAATCACTTAAAGGAAAACCCTTCTAAACAGATCAAGTGGCTAAAATAGTGAATCATCATATAGGAACAACTGTGGGAGGAGGGTCTAATCAAGTCACTTCCTTATAATAATTAATATAAATTATTTTATGTTTTTATTTTTCTTACTGTTGACATTTTTGTCAAAAAAATTATATAAATATTATAGAAGGTTTAAGAGGACTAATTGCATGTTATGTCCCTATAATATTCTGTTTGAGGGACAACAATCACCCTTGGAACTCATTTAGGAAAAACATCAAGGATAAAGACTCTCTTTACTTAATAAAGAATATGTAGGTAGTTATCTCTAATCATCTTGAATTATTTATGCTACCAACTTTGGTGATTCCTCTTATGGAGCTGCCTTTAAGATTTTTCAATAAGTGTAAGCAGGTGATGTCATTATCAACCCATCTATGAATGGGATTGGTGGGTAATTTTTTTTTATTTTCTCACCTATCCTTCGAGTTACCTTTGTAACTTCATGATAATTCATTGTAAAATTTATATATTAGTTTGATCTCTAAGGGTTTGACGACATTAGTTGTTGAGAAGTATATAGCCCTTACACATTCAAAATTAAATTCCATAGGGGTGATAATGGTTGAAGTCCAAGAGATATCAGACCAGGTTCTCAACCCAAATGCATTGATCATCATCACAATTGATCCGTGGTTAATATATGGCCTCATGGAAGTTTCATACCTAACTAACTATCTCACATTTTATCTCACCATGATTATATAATTTATACAAGAAGGTTAGTTACTCTAAGATTTGTAACTTTCCTTTGTGATTTATCTAACCCTTGTTAGTATCCATGTGTATCCATTCATGTTTATGATCTGGGGGTGCATAAGTTAGATATTTCCTCTGGTCCCACTTCTCTATTTGAGGGTGAAACATCTTTAAAGGTGGGAACAACATATTGAAGTCTCATGTGGGAATTAACATAGGAATACCAACCTTACATGTCTTTTGATGAAGAAACAACAGTTGAGGAGGTTAATGATTGTTTGAATGAAGGTGAATATTCACACATAATATTATTTGTTCATTAACTATACATGTGAGATAATATATTTTTCACGTAAATTTTAATAACCTTTCCACTTACTATTGAATCTCTAGTGGTTTTTGTTATTACTCTAGCATCTCAGTTGGCATAAGTTGAAGAGTTGAAGGTTAGTTTGAGGCTAGGTCATCAAGGAGATGTCATCATTGGACTTTATCTTAGTGAATTGGTCCCTGAATATGTGTCAATACCTGTAATGGAATCTAAATTAGATACAATATACATTTTAATTCAATGAATATTAAAATAGTGATTGTGGAGTAATATCTCAACACTAGTCTTTGAAACCCCTCTTAGTGATCTTGGTGGCCAACTGCATCACCTCCACCACATGTTCATTACTCCGGGCTTTGGAAGGTATAAATATTGTGACATCCATGAAAAAGTGAAGAATTTTTTTGTTTCTTGAGATATAATTAGTGTTCTATATTCATAACTTTCATATAGTAAGGCTTCAATGTGGTCTTCCAATTTTATAGCTGTAGTAATTCATGATGCTTCTCAGTATGGAGTGATTGTGGTCGGGTTGCAACAACACATCCCTAAAGGGAGGGAATTTATGGATTGAATTCTCCAAGGCTTTACATAATTGAAACTTAAGTGGATAATCATAGAAATCTATTTGAGGAGTCATAAAATGTGAGTTTGGATGCCAATGAAAGGGAAGATACATTGTTCCCTAGCATATTGGTAGAATCCCCGAGCATATAAAATCTACATTAAGTTTCCAATGACTCAAATCTGGTGATGGTTCAACTTATATAATATCTTGAACAAGACCTATAATATTATCCTCATTTTAAATTATATTTTTATATGTTTATAGAGACTCTACACTATGGATTATTTTTTCTTATTCTAATAAATAAACAATAAGTTGTTGCGTTTTTTATCATTTTTGGTTCTTTGATTTTTTTCACCATGATTATCAATTTACAATAGCCTATGAAACTATAAAAGAGTAATATCAAGATAAATAAATCCAATAAACAATTAATTAAAATGTATTAATTCAAAAATTATATTTAAATACTTCATTCAATTTGAATAAATTCATCATATTTCTGAAATACACTTTGGATGGGTATAGTTTTTTTAGATATAGGAACATATGTACCATCACAATACACCATAGTTAGTCTTGTGAGGTAAAGTATAATAATTTTTATTCCACTTGAGTGCTTTCACTTATATGGATATAGGTAGGTTGGATATGGTGGAATATATTCCATCTTTTTAGGATAATTTAAGCACACTCAGATATATTATTTCCTTCTAGATGTGTTCTTCTAGATGGGTATAAGTGGTCCAAATATAGTTTCATAAGTACCATCATTATACACTAAGTTGGTTCATTTTTATATGTGTTTTTAATGGATCAACATTATGACAACCATGAAAGGAAATTTTATAATTAGGATTCCAATGTTTAAAAGTTCTCACATACCCTAAAACTATATCTTCATAAATTTCACATGGATCATTTGAAATGATATATGAAATGAATGGTAAGATGCTCTAAATTTTTCCTAGGTCAATAGACCTAATTATAATGTATTGTATTTTGTTGTGGTTATGTGGTGGATCCCAAAATCTTTAGATCTCTTTTTCTTTGACCCTAAATATTTTCCAAGTCTTATATAAGGAATACATAGTGGGTTGGAGATTGGTTTTTTTAGGTTTCCCTTTATGGGTTTTCATCCTAACAAGTTTTGTGCCTTTTTTAAAATTCTTTATTTTACCCATGTCATGAAAGTTGAATGCCTTGCATGTAGAGAATCAAATTTTTTCCAGGTCTCCCTTCATGGGTTTTCAACCTAGAAAGTGTTACATCTCTTTCCTTGGGTTGTTTTAGGTGTTGAAAACTAGACTAGTATAGTTGGTGTTTAAGGTCATACAACTTTAACCAAAAGATATGGTACTACATATAGTAGCATGGGCGAGGAAAACCCGGAAAGAAGGATATCCCAATGCCACTAGTGTATATAGCCTCATTTACAATTGCATATAGTGTTAGGTCCCAGCTCCTAAATCATAAAGAACATATTTAAGGTCACACATCTTTGACAAAAAGATGAGATAACCTATATAGTAAGGGAAAGGTGACAAACTAATGTACATGAGGTCCCAATACTAGTATAAACCATCCTAGAAAGTGGTGAACATAGTTTAAGGTCATGATTCTTAGACCATCGGGTCCTGCAGTTTCGGTTCATATAATGAGGACCATCATTAGTTTAGGAATACGATATTATATTATTACTTTGAAAATGGGTATGATGAATTTTTTAAAAAAATTGATGGTATTGAATCCACTTCAATAGTTGGATTATGGTATATTTAAATCATAAATCAATACATTTGAATCATGGTGTGATGATATAGAATAGGTATACATGGGATGATTATTGACCACATCCAAATGAAGAGTACTACTATAATGTTTTCAGGGTGTACAAAGATTAGAGGATCTTGTCTTTATGAAGATACTGACTGTGAATGGTAAAGACTAAAATGTGGTATTGATATCATTACCAAGAAAAATTTTCCCTTAGATTTGAATGCTATCATTAATGATATCAATGAAAGGTTTTTTAAGATTCAAAAACTTAAGGAATGAAGTAGTATTATAGAGATAAGGGTATTCAATAAGGTTTCAAGAACCCTAAATGATTTTCATCTATGCATTGAACACATATTCAGGATAGAGAGATATATCATGAAATTTTTCAAACTTTTACCTAGACCAATGGGCCCAATGACCACAACTCAAAATTTTCTAGGTCCATATGGTGGGGCCCATAACATTCTAACCTTTTATTTCTTGTATTTTAGGTATCTTTAAATTCAGATAATTGGTGGATTGAGTTTAAGGTTGTAAAATTTTGACCAATAATGGATAAAATTTAAGGTCATATAGCTTGGATCATTATGTGAGATGGTGTATCTAATACGATCTAGGAAAAACCAGATGTGAATAAATAGCTTAATTCTAGAATAGACTGTCTCAGATGGGTGCACATAGTTTAAGGTCATTGTACTTGTACCAAGTGTGGTAATGTGATATAAAGACCCAAATGGGGATTAAGAGCTAAGAGGAGCCAATATATTTTATATGGGTAATGATGATTCTATAAATCATAACCTAAGGAATTTTAATAAAGGAATAATGAGATGGGATAAGTATGTCAAGGATAACCATTGACCACATTTGGATGATGGTTTATGCTATAATGTTATCAAAGGTGAATGGTGATTAGAGTAATTTCTCTTTAGTATGAGATATTCTTATGATTTTTAGGGCCAAATATAGTGGCACCGATATCATTGCCAATATGAGGTGTCCGTTGGAGTTGAATGTACTCATTACTGATAGTCATGAAAGGTTTTTGGAGACAAAAAATACTTTAATCATGAATTTAATTTTATCGGAAATATATATTCATAATTTAATAGGGAATTTACAACCTATCACTAACCATTGTTGGGTCATGATGGTCCTTTAAAAAGTAGTATAAATGGATAATTATGTGTGGATGTATAAAAAATATATGGTTTATACATCACTACATTTATTTAAGCAACATAAATCAATCCATACATAGTTATTATGATTTCTTTTCATAGATATAGCTCATGTGCAAGGGAATTTCACTCTGATGTGAGGCTATTATAAGAAACCCAATATGAATGATAGAGGGTCTAAGAACCATAATTAATGCTAATAGGGATTGAAGATGGGCCTAAAATGAGGAATTTTGGTTCCACAATATATCCTACAATAATAATAATTACACTATAGACAGTTCTTTTAAAATATATGATTTTTGCATATAGAGTATAATGTAGAAATACTTGACATAAATGGGGAGATCATACATTGGTAGGGGTTTGATATTGATTGTATTTATTATTGGGGCCAAAATAAGTGATCTAGACATCACTATGTATCTCATGATGTGAATTCATTTCACATTCTAAATTCCTTATCCATAAACCTAGAAAAACCCATTCACATTTTGAATGAATTCATGGCCCATTCCCTATTCTGATTCACACCGTGAAACCACCATTCATGACATGAATCTTTCCTACAATGTTTACTATAGGTTATTCACCCATTTACACTTATAAAAACTTCCAAACAATTTTTCTCTAACTCCAACCATAAAATAAAATGCATAAAACAATGGTGTACCTAAAATAGAGGGTGCTAAAATTGGGGCATACTTTATTTTTGGCATACAGACTTTCCATTTTGGCTTAATTTTTTGAGTCTTATTATCAAGTATCATCACGGTTCTCAGGGGGAGCACCAGTTCTCCTTGTTATAATGAGTGGTGGAAAACCCTATTATTGAAAATTCATGCAGTGTGATTCTAATGGATCTCTAGATTATGCAATGTGTGCAACCTTTTATCATCAAATAACTCTAATTAATCCAGATTAATATGTAACTATGAATTTTTTATAAACTATTGTAGATGTAAATGTGAAGTGAGGGAAGTTAGACCTTAATAGGAAGGGTTTCCTCTGTCCCATATATAAGAGAATATGGGGTTACCTGTGTGGAAGTATGGGTTGTGGTTTAATAATCCCATACAATATAAAAGAGTTTTTTAGGACAATATTTCTTATCCATATTCACCATATTCTAGAGTATATTTGATAGATTTTTGTTGACATCATGTATTTATCCATTCACTACTGTTAGATATTGGAATGGGTGGTTAGAATGAATGTTTTATTCTTGATATAGCCTTTTCAATTAGGAAGAGTATAAATGGGTGTTGTTCACCATCAGTATCAAGTGAGGGGCAAAAAATCTAGTGATTATATTCATCTTCATGAAGTTGATGATGAACTTTTTACAAACTTCTTTGAGGGTAATTGGATTACTCCACCATGAGAATAAATCATTGGTACTAAGGGTGTACTTGAACTATTTGGATGTAACTAGGGGATATGACCCCATGACATCAACACCCAAAATAAAATATGACCACAAGTACTTGGTGATATGTAACAACTATGGGGGTTGATGAATGAGGTTGACATGTATCTAGAAAGCATGACATTTTTTGGTGAATTAAACATAATCACATATGATTTAAGGCTAGAAGTATCCAATCCCTCTGATTTGATGAATGATATTAGTTCTTGACTAATGGGCACCATAAGCACTGGCATGGACTTGATACATAATATCAAGGGTCTCTCCTTTTTTTATGTACCCAAGGATGACTCCATTAAAGCCTCACTTATAGAGAAATTTCTAAGAATTTGGGTCATTATATAAACAAATTTTCCGTCCCACTGTTTAACTTGATCCTTTTTAGATCCACGTGGTTAAATAATTTTACTTTGGAGTTAGTCTATTATAGGGTAAATTTATCCAACTTTGCTTCCAAAGAATGAAGATATTCCCTCACCTTGATCAAGGGTGGTTTTTATTTCATTTATTTCTTCCATATCATTATTGATGAATGTAGATATCACCTCATGATGTGAAATGTGGATAACTATCTCATCCTCTTTTTTTGACAAATATCATCCTCCTTTTAATGTAATATTTCTATTAATTTACATAGTTATAAACTCTGAATCACCCTTGATGTTCATGTGGGCCACCAAAATCTATAGGTCCCACTTGAATCCTATAATTAAGTATTGGTATTCCGCTTCATTTTTGATATATCCTTATTATAGTGGGAAGGAATAAGGTAGAACCACCTTCATTAGAGTGATGAAAACAATTTCTAATATAACTCTATTAATATTCAGATTTTCTATTAATATTCCTATTGGTATTCTAGAAGTACCATCGAATAACATCTCCCATATTTTTTTATTATCATAAATGAATAAAAAAATCCTCATTGGAAATATCTATATATATCTGGGTAGTTTCTAGGGTAGGTTGTACTGTGAGGAAATCTACCTATGCATTCACTTTGACTAAATTTTGAGATAAAAACTAAATGCCATATTGATCCAAGTTGACCACCCACTATACTAGTAGTCTAGTTAGCATGGTATGACAAATAAAATATTTAATTGGGTTGACTAAAGAGGTTAAGTGGACCTCAGATGATGCAGATAGTTTCTCATCTTCTACATCGTGAAAATTAATGTGAGGTAGTTACTATCGATATCTAAGTATCAGGTATTATTTTTCAACATTTTTATTATGAGGTAGTAGATATATTTCTCCTTAATTGCATTGTTCTTTTGGAAAATGAGGGAATCAAGTGATCACTCTAAGGTTTCCACATACAATATGAGTGGTTTTCCTTCTACACATTGTATTAAAACCAATGGTGTAGTAGGTATTTCTTGAGATCATTGAAATATTTTTAATAACTCTCATCCCACTGATAGGTAACCCATTTATTCATAATATTCATAAAGGGAGTTCACTTTCTGGTAAAATTGGATATAAAGAACCAAATTTAGGTGAGACATCCCTAAAATCCCTTCAAATTTTTTAGGTTTTATAGAGGTGGAATATCAAGAATTAACTTAGTCTTTTGGGGGTTAACTTCGATTCCATGATGGTATACCACAAAGATGAGTAATTTTCCTAAGGATATCCTAAAAGCATGTTTTAGGGTGCTCATTTTCAATCTAGGTTTCCACGGTTTATTGAAAACTATATTAATACAAATAAGATAATCACAAAATCTTTGAGATTTGATCACTATATCATCCATGTAGCATTATACAGTCCTTCTTGGGAAGGTATTAATGATACGATGCATGGTGAATTGGTATTTAGAACCAAAATTCTTCAATATGAAGGGTATTACTTGATATAATTTTACCCCTTAGGGTGACCTAAATATTTTAAACTTTTTATCTTCATGGGAAATTTGAATATAGCTATACCCTGAGTATACATCCATGAAGAAGATGGCTTGAAATAAATTTTTCATATTGATCAATATCTCTATGATCAGGACTGGGAAATCATCCTCCAAGCAGTGATGATTGAGATCCTGGAGTCAATACAAACCCTGATCATCCCATTAATTTTATTGTTGATAATGATATTGATGGCCTATTTTGGGTATTGAAACTTCTTAATGAAGTTTTATTTAATGATCTTATAAACATCGGATTCTACCTTGGAATCATGGTTTGGGTGCTTCCTTAAAGAAGATTTCTGATAACTAAGTTGATCATTGGGAAAACCCAAATGATGGGTAGCCAAATCAAGATCTAATATTGGAATTTCCGTGTATTTCTAGGTGAATACTTATTGGTGTTTTTTATAAAGAGATGAATTTATCTTATTCCCCAATATTCATGGAATTGCTAATTTATGTAAGTAATTAATCCTCTTATTTACCTAGATTCAACTATCAAATCTCATCTATGATAGTTGAGATTCCTTCTTCTAATGAAGGAGGGGAATATTTTGGATATTCTTCTTCACCTTCTTCTACCCTTCCATTATTATAAGTGGAAGATGATGATACATTTTGTGATTTAGAAAAGTTTTTGCAGTAATATTTATTTCTAGAAAATTTTAATATGGTAGAACTGTTATTGGTGGATTCCTAAATATATTCCCCTTCCTCTTCACTTTAATTAGGAGAAAAGGATGAGATTATATCCTAATATTTAGGAGTTGATGTGGGGATATTGTTATTAGGGTTCTTATTATCTTTACCAAATTTATATCCCTCCTTCATATGGTTGGATTTAGTGGATGCTAAGAATTTTGTGAGGATAGAGGTTAATGTACCCAAGACTTTTGCTCACCTCATTCTATAAGGGTTAAGATCCATTTGATCAAAAGAACTTGGTTGTATTTTATTAATATTGGTCAAATCATCCCTCAAGTAAAGGAACTCATGAGAGATATTGATCCATATATATAGTTTGGTGTTCTTTTCCTCTATCGGCAGTGGGTACTCCATGGGGACAATCACCTAACCATTAAAAAATAGAAATTTTATTGGATTCTTTGTCCTATAGAATGCAATTATCATAAATTATTCACTATATTGATTAAAATTTTTAACCATAATTTTATTAATGAAAAACACAGAATATTCATTGATTTCACTCTACTAGTTAGTAGAATCCATTTATAAACCATTAGTTATTATGATATGAATGTAATTTTATACCATTGGTTGCTTCCCCTCCCTTTTGTAGAATTATATATTTATTTATTGAGATTCACAAGGTTCAAAGGGGGAACTTTCACCCTAAAGTACCATAAATAATATATTGATAGAGTATTTGAGACATTTATGGTATGATGAGGGTACAACATGTGAAAATGGAGCCACAGGCTATCCAGTAGAGTGTTGAAGGTTATTTCTTATTGAAAACTAATCAACACATACTTAGAGATAAGGTATCATAAATGGGTTCTCATTTTGATTCTACAAAGAGGTTTATACTCACTTTTGGTATACGGTTGGATAGTTAGGTTGGAAGGAAACAAGTTATCCTTTTTATATTCCAAGAGTCAAAGGATTTGGATAGGTGTGAGATTAATTTTGGAGCCATTATCAATCAAGGCCCTATGTATGTTAATATAATCCAATTTATTTTTGGATATGTACAAGGGCCTACAGTTCCCTTGTATGGAAGTATCCTAATATTATTTCTTAAAGGATATTACTATATAAAAATCAATGGAAACAATCTTTTCATGATATTTCATAGCTTTAGAAACTTATACATTAAACTCTTGATGGATCAAAAAGGCCTCAATGAGTGCCACTCTAAGCTCTCTATAGAGGTGAATTACATATAGAATATATATTTTAGTTGGTAAAACAAATATAAATTTTAGGATGTCGTGTTTATAGAGAAAGTTCTTAAAGTTTTTTTCATGAGGTTTCTCCCTAGTCTGAGGCTTAGAGGTTGAAGATTATTGTGTGAGAAGTTCAATTTATTGACCAATATTTGGGGATATTTCCATGGTATGTGGGGTATGTCCTTACTATGTTCCAATGTTGACTAAAACATCACACATTCACTATTATTTCTTCCAATATAATTATATATGAACAAGAAATAGAAGATTTAGGAGTATATATATTATCTTGTTGAACTTTTTGAAGTTCATGCTTCTGGGTTTCAATAGTGTATATGGATTCAATGGAGACATTACCTGAATGTCATGGATTGCATTTTCCTTGTCTTCCTTGACCTCCTCAGCCTCTGTGACCTCTTTAATGATTATGGGATGGTTATTTGGGTTAATATTTGTCTTATTTTTAATTAAAATGGTTCTTCAAGTGGAACATATTGATGGAACCATATTGTGACTCTTCATGTGACAAGGATCTCTTTTAGTAAGGTGGTGTTTGTTTCCTCTTTTAGTGGGATGATGATCATTCTCTAAGTGATTAAGGTAGAAAGTTCTAAAGAGTATATACCAACTTGGGCACAATCATGGGTTATTCCTCCCATGATTTATTCTTTCTATGTTGGTTGTATCGGCTCTTAGTAGATTGTGATGTCGAAGAATCCAACTCAATCATTATAGAAGGAATCATGGTCATGACTGGTTGACTTAGTTGTGTCAGTTGAATTATCTTTTTGTCATCCAATTATCATCAAATTTATACATATCTATTTATAATTACATGCCATTATCCTTCCTTTTATGGTGGATATTGAAGATACAGGTCACCTATTTTGGTGGTTTTTTCAATTTGACTTTCCCATAGTCAACTATCTTCTAGAGGATTTCTTTGAAGATGAATAAATCTCGGATGTTGTTTCCTAGAATCTAATGGAAGGGGAAGTAATCAATATGGTCAATGAGATTGGAATTATTGGGATTTTAACATATGTAAACTTGACTAAGTTATTCTCTATAGAAACAATGATGTTCCTCGGTACCTGCTCTTCCCGGAAGGAATAAGGAATATTCTTCCAATCTTCAAACCTTAGTAAACCTGGATACTTTTTTCCATCATAATGGGTGAATTGTTACTATTTTTTATTTATGAGGATGCACTACATGATATTGGACAGGCCTAGGATATAGACCTAGAACTATCACTAGTTTCAGTATAAAGGTTTAGGATTCTTATTTTCCTACCCTCTTTACTTCAGATATCGACATTGGTTAATATGTGTATTTATAGAATAAAACAACATCCTATAACCTTTTTTATAAATTTTTATGGTATTTTAGTGGCATTAATAATTCCTACAACATGTTACAGTGGATTTTTATACATATCTCTAATAGATTATCTTATGGGAGTTTCATATTCAAGGAATAGTTTAGTCATTTCCATATGATAATTAAATTTGAGACCCTCTCATTCTCACACATTTTTCAATTTGAGAGATTTAGGATCATCTACTTTCTCAATGTAGATCTGAATTGGTAGAGAAATTTCTGATACAAGTCTTCCCAACCTATAACAGAGCCTGCATATAGGTTGTTATACCAGAAATATATTGGTCCCTCTAGATTCCATAAAAATCACATGAGTTTATCCGTCTCTTTTTATTAAAGTGTTCCCATAATGAGTCAACATCGAGACATGGGATGTTTCATATTATTTTATGGGTATCCTATTCTATTAAATATTGAGAAGGTTAGATTTCTAAAGTTGGGTAGAGGAGGAGTTGCATCTACCTACTCATTATATAACTTTCTTTCTAGTTTCACTGATGGTGGTCACTCTTACATATCTTCTATTTAGGTGGATAGGGTCTCAATGGAGTTAAAGAGTTCTAGTTGAACTATTGATTGAGAATACACTCGAGAAAAGGGATCATGTAGAGCCTGATATAGTCATCTTTATTGTGTTTTACATTAATATCCAATATGATTTGACCTAGAGTAGCTTGCCTAACATGGATGTGGCTATTTTCCTAGTAGATGTAATTATTAATAGTCTTCAATCACTAGGTTTAGATACACTAATTTTCTAGACCTAGAGATTATTGGGTGTTTATAATCTACCCTCATGGGTTAAACATTTTTCTGAGGTTGAGGAAGATTCATTTAAGGATATGTATTGGTCTCATCCAAGAATTTATACTCAGTGAGAATATTTCCCCTAAGTAATTAAGTATTGAGTTTCTTTAATTCCTCCAAATCAACTTCATATTGGGATAACTTATCCTTGGTAGTGATGGACTCATCTTCTTTAGGCAGTTGGTGGGATACAACCACACCCTTTCCTTTTTCTTTGATATAAGATCACCGAGTAGGTGGTAGATGAGTACTCAGAGGAACTCATAAATTTTTAATACACTTTTGATTCCATTTATTCACACCTTATTCAAGTGTCTCATTATAGACCCAAATAGAGATTTCCTCGCCATTTTCTTCTATATTGATGTTTTTCTTTGAGTTATCTCCAGGTCCAGCATTGATGACATGCATCGATTCATAGTATTCTATAAGAATCATATCTTTATTACAAGGGTAAAATTATTTATCATCCTTTGGATATTTTTCAAAGTAATATTTACAAATCTCCTCAATATTTTTCTTTTTAGTAGATCATTTTATATTATAAACCCTGTGACACTTGAACTTCTCTCCTCAATTTTCCCATGTGGTTAATTTATAAAGGGTGGTCTTAAGGTAGTCCCCAAAAAAATTCATTAAACATATTCCCAATGAGGATGATGGGTTATAAAATGGAATGAATTATGAGGGTTTTTCCTAGGAATATCCTCCCAATATAGATAAGATTTAATTTTGTGAAGGGTAAGTGGGTAATAATGCCCTTGAACCTATGTTATGGGGATAGCTTTGCTCTTCCACCATCACATCTTGAACCTGCTAAGGATTTAATGATATTGAGGGAAATAGTATTGGTAAAAATACCTACATAACTATTGTTTAGAAATTATTCTCTAACACTAATGAGTAAGATACTATCATATCTCTCTTGAATTTAGATGTTTTAATCCAACCATGATCCGAATGCAGTTCATTTTCTATGAATGATCTGATCACCATTAAGGATTACTCTACAGCTGTGAGTTTCTATTTCCCTAAGTGGAATGTCCATTTTACCTTTTTATCATCCTTATTTAGGATTTTATAAATGTCCTTATCCTATTGAGTATTTAATTTCTAAGATATAGATACATAAGGGTTTTGTTCGAGAAATCAGTTAGCATGTATAGAACTCAAACCTAAGACTTGGCCTGAGGTGATGACATTGCATCTTAATTTATCTGAAAAACTCAGTTGGTCATTGATCATAGTAAAGCATAATTATACATGTTTACCCAACCCTCTAATGTTCGTGTTGTATGTGGAGTCATTTATTACCTAATGAAGAGTCTTAAAATTGTTGAGGAATGCATGTTGTAAGTTTCCACATTTTTTTTCTCAAATTTGGAAGTCAAGCAGCTGAGAGGGAGGATAAGTAAGCTTGGAGGTGCATCTCACCTACTATATTTATGTGGTTGGTATACTCTCCATAATATAAATATTTTTTATTGAGATTGAGGAGAGGAATCTATAGATTCAAGCATAGATAATGTGTGCACTCCTCTTTCAATGCCTCAAAAATGTCATGTCAAGAAGTAGCTAGAGGATAGAGTATAACTAGTATATTGCCTTCATCTAGATATTTCTATATAAACATGGTATTCTACTCATTATCATAGAGGGATTATTCCATATAATCAAACCAAAGTGTTTATTTCCTAGCTTCTTTATCAAGGGAATTGAGATTTTTGGGAGTCTCCTTAAATGCATCAGAGAATATGTGGTGCGGGGGAGGCATGGGTAATGATTGTGACCCTGAATCACCCATTGATGAGAGGGATGAAACACTATTGAATAATAATAAGGAACTGGGTATGGTTTTCCTTGACTTTTCAAGTGTCTCCTAGTATAAGGGTTTTTTAAAGTAATTTCAACATGGGGAGAAACTTTATGTCAGTGAGATAGATCATCGTAGAGAGGAACTCTAGAATGAACACCATATAAAGGACTTATATGATAGTCATTATATTCACCAATGTGGGAGGACCTCCATTCTATCTTGATATGTGGTTTCATGGAGAACAATTGCAATATATTCCCTTGGGAGGACCTTTGGGGTGGATTATCTAGTTTCTATGAGGAATAAAATTGTAATTACCAATATCTGATGAGTTGGTAAGGGTAGGACCTCCTTGATCTTTAATCTTCAAGTTGTGGGGAGGACATCCAAAAATGGAATCAAGGGGATGAAATTCATGAATGATATTTATATTTACTCTATTAGGACCTCCATGTAGATTACTCTAGGTAGGACCTCTAGATCCATTGATCCTAGTACCATAGGGATGAATTCTATGGTTTTTCTTGTCTTATCCTGTTGATAAAGAGTAAGAATACTCTTGAGAAACTATTAATAGGTGCAAGAAGGATTCAATAAAATCAATGTAGATATGCTTGTGGATATTATCCTACTCCTAATTTATATATTTCACTTGATGAGACCTTATATATTTTTTCTGGTTGGGTGGCTGGGTCCAAAACCTCGATCATGATCAAATTTTTGTAACTTGGGAATCAACCCTCATGCATATGAACCCTCATAGGCGATCCTATGCTTTTCATCAGAATATATTGATTAATTTATTATGTAGTTATTGTAATATGTTGGTGTGATTCATAAATATGAGCAAGTATTGTAATATGAGCTTGTTTTTTATCTTTAGTCACTGTCTAAATATGCTAAAGACCTCATACTCCTCAATGAGTTACACCAGGGATATTCTAATTGACATCATTTCTATAGGTAGTAATATGATCTTATCCTCATGTCATATCTAAAACATTTTTTTGATCTACTATGGTGAGAGTATGAATATAAGCCTACTTCCAAGCAATTTTCAGAGTATGTTGGTGAACTCCTATGATGTTGGTAGGGATATGAACCTACCCTGAAGCAATTGTTGGGGCATACTGATGAACTCCATTTGGAATGGTAATAAGGGACTGATATTTTTATTCATTACATGTCTGGATATGGAAATGATCCTCTTGAATGAGAGTGGTAATATAGGCCCACTTCTATGTAGCTATCAAAGTATGCTGATGATATCCTATGATGGTAGGAGTAAGAATATGGTATTTCCCCCTATTGTTCATTAGGATATACTGAAGATGTTCCTACATTTTTTTTCTACGATATTTTGGTATCTCTTCAAGATATTAATAGGTATATAATCCTACCATTCAATTTCCACTAGGTTATAACGATGGGATTATTCAGTAGTAATAAAGATATATACCCACTCTTTAGTATAAATGGGGATATGTTTCCTCTTTATTCCTTTATTTACTATTGAAATGTGTTTAGGGAATGCATATATAGAAGCAATAATATTTAATTTTTTCCTAACTTCTTCCATGGTGTGTTGGAAAACTTCATTAACAGGAATAGGTATATGGTCATGTTCCCTAGATAATGTTAGAATATGCCAATATGATTCTTATATCGAAAGAAGTATATACTAGAAAGATTATTCAATGGGGACCAGAACATAGTATCGTTCCCATCCTTATAGGGTTTTTATCTTCTAATGATACTTCCTCTTGGGTGAATGGGTCTGAGTGATTAGGGTCGAGATCTTTGGAGTGACTTCTTCTACAGTTCTCCTTTGATGGGGTGATCTATGAGTTTTGATCATCTGTAGGCTCTCCTAACCTACCTCTTGAGTGATAATAATACCATTTTTGTGATGCACTTTTACAAGAATACTCACCACTCATTTTTGAAGGCATTGTGTTAGCGAAAAATTCCATCTACATTTAGAGTGAATAGCCTTTATTGTGTCTAGGGAAAATTTGAGGTTCCTTGTTTGATGAGAAGTAACTAGGGAGGCACCACGATGGTTAGCAGTCTATCCCTACAATTGATCATGGGGAAGTATTTTTTAAGATTCTATGACTTGGATAAAAAAAGTATATAGAGAATTTTTTAAAAGTTTTACAAGAATCATATACCATAAACAAGAAACTTGTTAGTGAAGTATCAAAAGTAAATATACAGAGTCGATCAATCATTTTAATGGGTAAAGGATTCGTGATGGGTTTACCATTCCATTTGTGATGTGCCACATGAACTATGCTAACCCCAAGCCAATGAAGACCTACTTTCCAAATTAAATAATTCACTGGGGGTTTTCACCAGTGATGATTCATGTGTGTATTTGTTTAGAGGATGGGATGTGAGGCTCATTTCACCCTTTATAGGGTAATTATTTCCTACTTTAAGAATATATTACATATTTAATACATGTTCTTGAATCCTTTCTAAATCCCAGTGTGGGACTAGTTACCTATGTGCTAGTAATTTTATCTAAACCACTCATCGACATGAATATCTATATGTATTAGATGTTCTACATCGATGGGACTATCTGTATATATCATATGTTCTCTCTCTATGTTATCATATGTATAAATCAGTGGTTTTACATCTTTATTTTATCATCTAGTGATAATGTGGTTTAAATATACACCTTTGGGAACTTTGGACTTTATCATCGTCTAGGGAAGTGGTATGTGTTTTTGAGTTGGGATTGATCCCATGATATGGGCTTCCTAAATTTCCCTATGAAGGAAATCAGAACCATTATAGTTTAGTAACACATAAAATGACATGCCATACCTTTCAATTTAATATTACCTATGTAATACATTTTAATTTTGTGTGGACATGACCCATTCCAAGTAGTTTAAAGTCATCTAAAGTGGACTATTAAGTGAAAGATACCTTGAAATGGTTGGCGTGATACTTATGCATAAGTAACCCTTTCTGGTTCATTTAATAGGGAATATGGCTAGTTGAAAATATATTTCTTGGGAAACATGGTCTAATGAAGGTATGGTTTCAATTATTGGGTTGAGCCTTAGTGAGGAATCCTACATATACTAGCTAATGGTAATTAAAGCCCACATAGTATGAAATGCATGGCTAAAGGTCATGTGTTAGGATCTTACCATATAGTTTAACATCATGTGGTAAAGACATTATCATGCAATTTTATTCCATGTCATAAGGATATTGTTGTGCAGTTTTACACTATGTAATTAGGATGTTGTTATGTGGTTTTATGTCATGTGGATAGTGGGTTATTATATAATTTTAAATCATGATACTAGGATGTTATTATATTGTTTTATATAATGTGACCATGATATTTTTGTGTAGTTTTACTTCTTGTGATAAATATTTTGTTGTTCAGTTTTACATCATGTGATTAAGATGTTTATGTTGTGGAAGGGGGAAAACGAAGGATCGGTTATGGATTACGTATGGGCATCCCGAGGTATTTAAGGTTCATTTATGAGGTTTAAAGAATGGTATCATTAATAAGAATATAGTTGGGACTTGTGCATCACAATAATCCTAAACATGGTTGTGAGGTTTTCTTGGAATTTTGACCATAGTAAAACATGGTCAATATGGTCATTTGGATGATTCCAACCTAGATAGTTGACCTAGGAGGAAGGAAGGACGTTTAAGATGATAATATATTCTTGGTATTAAAAATTTTCTAAACTTAATCAGCCACAGGTGCTAGGATTTGTTTCCAGGATCAACTATGACCAACCTAATTAGTGGAGAAGAAAAGCACCATCATGGAGTGATGCATGGCATGAGAAATGAGTATATGGTGTGAGGTGGTTCTAAGATTATGACCATGGTTGTGAAGTTGGGATACTCCATAGGATTTTAAAAAAATATTATGGGGTGCCCAAGATAATAATTAATCTCCCTCTCAAGATGAATTTTGATGTGGAATTCATCATCTCGTAGAGGAGACCTTCATAAATGAGGTTCATGGATGACACCTCACAAAAGGTACCTTGTGAAGGAGGTCCACGGAGGGTTCCTCATGGATGGTGTCTTGATAAAGAGGTACACAAAAGGAACTTCATGGATATAATTTCACAAAAGGGGTTTATATATGGTACCTTGTGAATGGCACATTTCTAGGGAGGTCTACGGAAGAAACCTCACAGATAGTCCCTTTATAGAGGAGGTTTATAGATAAACCCTCATGGATGGACTCTAACACCCAGACTCTAGTAATTTGGTGTCGGTTTCTATTTTATTACATTGGTACAAAATAAATAAGCATGAAATCAATAATGCATCAGTAATAAATAAATTATATATAAAAATATATATCTTTGTATCAAATTACTATAAATAAATGCATGGATAAGAATAACTAATATCATAGAGATGTAATGCATCATTTTGCACATCATAAACATACTATAAAGGCCTTATCCAAAAAAATCATATATAAATAGGTAAGTATTATATCAAAAACCCTATTAGATTATCTCAGGATACCTACCAATGCATCAAGGGTCTATATAATTTTGGGCCTTAACCATCACATAATAATTCCAATACATCCATCATGTGATGAAAATGTCTAAAAAATACATATCATAATGTTCCCTAAAGAACCTCATTCATAATCATGGAGCGTTAATCAATATTCTTTCATATATGAATACTAGATGTATAAAATATCAATATTTCCACATTCAATGGAACAATATGACTATCTAGTTTAATATTCCACAATAAACTTAGAAATAATAAAACATTCACAATGTAATGAAAAGTACCCTTATTAAAGGAATAATAAAAATATATTATTGGAGAGTACTTTAATTGTATAGGGATATCAGTAGGAAATAATCCTTCATTGTAATTCATAAAGATCTCGTGAACCAAAGTGTACCCCTTAGGAGTGTCGAAAAAAGGTGTGCAGTTAGGCATGTTAGTTGTGTGTTGAGTGAAGATAGATTTAATAACTAACCAAGCCTTTAGTTTTATTACCCAAAGTTTCATTTGAGAAAAAACCTACATTAACTTGTTTGTATCCATACATAGATGATATCACTAGAAAACCACAAACTCTTTACTTTACCTTTTTTTTTTGTTTTATGGCTATGAGAATTTTTTATCATTATAACAAATTATAAAGGTATTATAATAAGTGTTAATGGTGATATATCATTAAAAATATTATAATTAATTTACAAAAATGAATCATAGTAACATTTCTCATTGAAAGAGAATTATTTGAAAGTATTATAAAAATAGAGGTATATAAGAGGTTAGAAACCCTTACCTAGGAAAATAACTTCTTAAATCTTGAGAGGAACACCTAATAACTTTTGAAACTCTATGACGAGTCTCTTGAGAGGTAAAATGATAGGTAATTCATGATCAGTGGATTTTTTTTAGTGGAGATTAATGGCTTAATATGTGGGTATTTATACTTAGGGGTGTATTTTTTGGTTAAAATGTTGATTATTTTGTTATTTAGGCCAACTGCTTTTGAATAGAATCAATTCTATTTAACTTAGTTTTCTTATTATTAAAAAATTAGGGTTATTTTACAATTAAATTAATCCAAAACCGATTTGAATCTTCCAACCACTCTATTATATGTAAATAACCAAAAATAGTTTTTATTATGATAAAATGTGATTTATGTTCCAAAATATAAAATATAAGTTTCTAAATTAAAAAAAAATATTTTAAATTCATTATCTTACTCCTTAAAAAAATCAGTCAAATAAATGATTTCATAAATTTTTTACTCGTGATTAAATCATAATAATGTCATAGAAGTTTTGATATTCATAAAAATTGTAATTGTTACAATTCACCAAAAAAATCAACTTCTTTAAAAGAATCCTAAAAAATATCCCTAAATTAATTCTAACGCGATGATTCCAAATTTAAAGTCCTTTTTTTGAAAATAATTCTCTATATGTGTAAAATTTAATTATTAAATAAAAACATTTGTGTATTTCAAAATTACTCATTTGGCGCTTAAAATTAGAAAACTTTTATTCTAGTAAAAATAATTTTTATTCTAAGACATACATGTGTAATTAATATTAATTTATTAATATAATTTTTTTATAATTGATAATTACGTTACTATAAAACAAATATGCATTTTATTGGACACCTGAATAATTAATGGTTACATTACCTCAATTTAATCTTATGTCTTTTATCCCCCCCCCCCCCCGCTAATTATTTTATCCTCAGAATTTGGGGTGTGCATTAATACATAAAAAATGAGGGTAATTATTCCTTATTACTTCCTAATACTCCCATGTGTATTCCTCCAACTTTTGATTTCTCCAAATAATTTTCACCGGTCATGTTGTCATATTCCATAACACTTGATCTCTAGTGTTAATAATCTAGAAATCCTCTTTATTATAAGATAATCCAAGTTTGAGCTCTATTTTTTTATCATAACTGCAACACCCCAAAATTTTGTGAAATATTTTTTTCAAATTAATTTAATATTTTTTGATACTTTTAATTTCATTCAACACTAAATATAGTTTTCTTTATATTAAAGTGCTAAGTTTGGATTGCATTATATGAAATACCAAGTTAAGTTTGCGCTACACACAACACCGAGCACGTAAGGGAATATAATATCCCGATACTTCATAAAATATTTAATATTTTAAATATATTATATATATTATATACATATTTTAATTCATGTGATACCGAGTTGTTGTGTGTCGCATGCAACAATGAGTTTCTTCGATGACTTGTGTTACACACATTACTGAGTTTAATTGAACAACAAAATATTATTAAAACATTATTATTTAATAAAATAAGATATAACTTAGATATTAAATTAGAAGTTATAAATATTATTAACTAAATTATAAAAATATATGGTTTATAAAAATATAATATGAATTCATTGGTAACCAATTAATTAGAAATGAAAATGTAAACAAATTGAATATAGAAAAAAATATTTTTATTTTTATGCTGGGAAAGATGTTTTATCTAAATAAATTAAAATAATTACAATTAGTAAGTCATATTAATGTAATATATATTATATATTCAATAAAATATTTTTAATGTTCATACAATAGATTTTATAAGCATAACATAAGAACAAACCCAATATTTTGCATAAAAATCCATATTTTTTTAAATGCAGTTTTATCATCTTTTAATGGAAAACCTATTTTAAATCCAATTTTTTAGAAATTTTATAAGTTTAAAATGTCAAACTAAACATTATATTTTAAATATAAACATAAAAATTAGTTTATGGTAAATTTTTGGTAATTTTATGTGAAGTTTAATTTTTTGATGAATAGTGAAAAATACTGAATTTTAATTCAAAACTATTTTTTCTTATAATTTATTAATAAGGTTATATTATATTTTAAATTGGTTTTAAATTTTATTAGATAAATGTTTTTATAAATTAATCCAATTTAGGTAATTTTAATAAATTTCACTTTGAAATTAACTATGAAAACATATCAAACTTTCTAACATTTTTACTTTAAAAACCCTGCATTGTCACCCCGTTTGCAGGATTAAATTTAAATTAATTTCTACCACTTATGTGATTTTAAGTTTGAAAATTAGATTCCATATTTTAATTCAGGATAATTTATAATTTATAATACTGTAAAATTAGTGTTTTACCAAAAATATTAGGGAAGTAATTAAAATTAATTACAATGATTGGGGTGAAATTAAGCTTAACAAGGACTAAACCTTAAACTTAAGGGCCCAAATGACCTAAAAACATGTCAAAAAGTCATTTTGTGGAAATATTTAAACCCTATACTCAATTTTCTATATTTTTTACCATTATTTTAGCCACATTAATTTGGAAAAATGTGGGTGTAATTCCCTTTCTAAAAATTTACAAGAGTGTCACTCCTCCTCCACTATAAAAAGGCCTCCCCCCTCCCACTTCCTCACACATCTCAAGAAACTTTGGATCGACCAAGATCTACCCAAAGAGATACCCAAAATACCTTCCCTAAAACTACAATCATCACCTTGTGTAGAAATCTATCCAAGGAATCTCTTTGGTGAAAACCAAAAAGAAGTTTCCCAAAGAAGAGGTAACATCTTTCCTCAAGCTCTTAAATTTTATTTCCATTCTCTACCCCATAAAATATCTTTATTACATGATAATATAATAAAAAAATTATAATAAATATACTTTTATGTTTTATATTAAGTTATCTACCTAAAATTAAACACACTTCCATCTAATAGGTAGTGAATTTACCATTCTTGTGTACGAAAAAATATCACCTCATTAAACGATGTTGTTTGTTTTACCTTTAACACCTCTTATGATTCAAAATTATGATGGAAACTATGTTTTTATATGATATATATAAAATTTATGATGTATTTATAATTTTTTTATTTATTATATAAATCATGCCTTGAATATTTCCATTTTGTGTAAATATTATAACTTCATTTGTGGAAGTGTAGACTACCACCTCCTCGAAGCGATGTGATGCATTTACACCTTACATGGAATGTATTAAGGATTATTTTAGTGAAATTATATGATATTGTGATATAATAATTATAATATAATAATATTATAAATATATATACATATATTTCTTTACTTTATTTCTTTCAATCTTATAAAATAATGGAAACGGAATGCATGTGTACGTACGGTTTACCGTCTCCATGAACGGTGTATTCCATTTCATATTTATATATAGTATAGAACATTATAAATAAATATATAACTAATATAACTTATAATTATATCATTTTTTACATTCTTTAAATCATGATATAAGTATGAAGACAAAAAATATAACAAATTAAGATACATATGAAAAACAAAATGAATATTACCCGAAGCGAAACCTTAACTTAGAATCATTAATAAGTTGGTAATATAAAGTAATAATAAAACCATAAATGGTATTATAACTAATAATATGGATATATAAAACATGTATAATAAACTTATATTTATTATACATAAGGTTTTGACATGTACAATGAATGTCAAGACATAGGGTAAGGGAATTTAATCTCACATTTTATTTCCGTGAGATACATGTATTATTCACCACTCATTTATTTTGTGTAGTGTGTATAATTACAATTTATGTATTATATTATTATTATAATTAAATTTATGGATATTTACATATCAATTTTATGACATTTATTTCATGGTTTTTATGGTTCAAAAGTTACTAAATTGGTAAAGTAATTTTGTCTCAATTTACCTTCTTTGAGGAACATGTTTTGTTTTAAACCAACATTATTTTACAGGGTGTATATGGTTAAAATTTTCATGTTATATCATGAATCACCTTATATTTCATGATATTTTAAAATCCATTTAATTTCATTTTCCTACATGGGGATTATGATTTAATGATACTAAGTGGTAAGAGTTTATTGAAACAATCTCAACATTTATCGAGATTTTTTGTGATTATGATTTCATTGATGAAATTTTATGATCCATATATTTGGTGAACTCTTGAATTTTATTATCATATATTTATTCATGATTTATTCATTTATTGGTACCATTTTTCCACTCCTTGGTACATAAGATTATTAATAATGTGTTTTTAAGAAATTCTGACTTTACCTCTCTCTTCGGTCTGAAATATATATTCTTTCAAAACCTTTTTTTATAAAAAGGTTTTCAAAATGTTTTCATGAATTTTTTATAAGTTTTAAAAGTGTTTTCAAAAAAATGGTTTTCAAAAAAATTTCAATATTTCTTATTAAGTATTTAAAGTATCTTTAAATAAATGGTTTTCAAAACATTTTCAATCTTTCTTTATAAGTTTTCAAAGTATTTTAAAAGAAATGATTTTCAAAACCTTTTCAAGATTTATTTATAAGTTTTAAAATTATTTTCAAAGAAATGGTTTTCAAAATGTTTTCAAGATTCATTTATATTTCTTCAAAAAAATCAAAGAAAAAGGTTTTTAAATTGATTTAAAGCTTATTTTATATGTTTTTAAAGAAAAGGGTTCTCGAAAGGTTTTCAAACTTATTTTATAAGTTTATAAGGAAAATAGTTTTCAAAAATATTTTCAAGATTATTTTAATATTTTTTAATGAAAATAGTTTTCAAAACATTTTCAAGATTCTTTTATATGTTTTTAAGAAAAAAGGTTTTCAAAATGATTTCAATCCATCTTTCTAAGTTTTCAGTGTATTTTAAAATAAAATGGTTATTCTAAAGATTTTAGGTTTTAAAAATCATTTTTCAAAGAGAAAGGATATTTTCCTTAAGAAATATTTTTAAAAGTTATTTCAAAATTATTTCTCATCTAACATGACATCTGGTGTTGTTACTCATGCATTTATGGGGAAATGATTTAATGTTTCCATTCATATTCTTTCTCTGAATGGTTTAAATTTGATGGTATGATGTTTATGAAACCTGCTTCTTTTATTGGGATATTCTTTGATGAAATGATTTTGAAAACCAGTTTATTTTCCATAGGTTATGATAAGATTACATTTTTATGATACCCATTTCATTTCATGGGTTATGTTATGATTGTTTATAATCTTGTGGAACATGAATGTATGTTTTCATTATGATATGGAAGGGACCTATATCACCATCCAATGCATTGAGTAAAGATTTATATCTCATGATATAGACTAAGATGGTCTTGGGAGTGAACCTTTAATACAAAGATGGCCATGGGAGTAAACCATGACTACCAAGATGGTATATGGAGTGAACTCATACTAATAATATGGCCATGGGAGTGGACCATGAATACCAAGATGGTATGGGGAGTGTACCCATACTACCAAGAAGGTCTTAGAAGTGATGCCTCAAATACTATGGAAATCATTATTATATGCCTATGTGTCTGCCACAAATTCTATGTCTCATTCCTATGTTATTATTTCATGGATTTTTATCTTTATTCCCTTAGGATTCATGTCTTAAGAACTGTTAATATTTATTCCATGATTCATTTTTATGATCTCTGATATGTAGGGTATGATCTTCTATTGTTATGATCGGATTCTCATACTGGTATGCTCATGTTTATGCCCACAAGTCTCCCTTGTTTACCCTTACTGAGCATCTAAGAACACCCCTTTTATTGTTTCCTTCCCCATTTTATGATGATATATTTCATTTATGATATGTATAAGAGGGTTGAGAGTCTTGGAGAGCCTAGTGGGAGATAATGTTTCTCACTCATGTACCAGAATTTATGTTTCCATGTTTCCAAAGGCACTAAACTAAAATGGTCTTTGGGCGTCTATTTGTGTAATGTATTAAGTATTCTGAAAAAGTGATGTAATGTTAATGTATGAAAAGTGAGGGTCACTACAGTTGTTATTAGATAAAAAATTTAGTTAACATTTGGAAACTAGGTACCTAGCAGTAATAACTCCTACAAGGTTGTAGTGGTTCTAAGATGAAGTGCTTTTGAATTCCCAAAGAATAACCCATGGGAGTATCAAACTAGGTACACAGTAAGACCCATTATCATATTCCAGGTTACACTCGAGTCATACCTGACACACCTTGTAGGATTTATTACTCCTAGGTACCTATATTGAGGTTGAGGAATCTTAAAACATGATTCATATTTCATATTCTAGGAAAGATTTATTAAGGAATAAGATGATGAATCCTAAGTAGTGGTTTAATAATACAATTCGATAAATGAAGTATTTATGTTTTGGAATTCAAATATTATGTTATACAGATCATGAAATATGTAAGTATTTAAATATAAGTTTTTAATAATGTATTTAAAAGGATATTTTGAATGTTTATGAAGAAAAATAAAAGTGATATTATGATTAAGGGAAGGTAACCCTTAATGTGTTCAATATTTTGAGAAAATTTTGTTTTTCTTGGATAAAGAGATGATTGATTTAAATAAAGTAAATTGGATAGTATCAATGACCTTAGAACCCAATAATAATTTTTTGAAAAGGTAGTCTATGTAATCATGGATGAAGTTTTAAACTTCTTGTATTTAAGAAATATATCCAGTAACCCTTTCAATAAGGAATCATGCATGTTTTTTGAAAAGAATTTATGGTAATTCGGGTTATTACCATGTTTCAAGAGGATATATGATGAGGGTATTCAAATGTTTGGAATGTGACAAAAAAGAGACAATTTATGATAAAAGGGGGGTCAATGATAAGTTATTTCATGAATTCCTTTCTAAATATTTGTATTTTCATCTTTTCAAAGGGTTATAAGGTTATCCATTTATGAAAAGTTTAAGTTAAACTTTGGATGGAGTATTTATGTTATAAACATTAGTTAAAAAGATATTTAGCAATTAACCTTAGTTCAAGTATTAATATCATATTTATTTAGGAAATTATATTAATGTGGTTTTAGAAAAGGACATATTTTATGTTGTGTGATAACCCTTAAATTATATCAAGGCTACGGGTCTCGAACTCATAATCGAAGGATGATAAGTGTTTCATCCTACCATTGGCCTACGCGATGTCTTGTTTAATGTGTAATTATTTTTTATGAATAAATATTAATGATAAACTAGTATTGTTACTTTTTAGGTTTATATATTAGTGTATTAACCATATTTAATTTTGGGAATAGTTAGAGACAAATAATTAGACTTGTTAATATTTTATGGGCCTTAAGATCCATTAAAAGTGTATTTTAGTGCTTTAGGCATCTAAGTTAATTTTTGGATATCCATTTCTTGAAGTAATGGATGACCTAGAAATTTATTTAAGAACAAACAAAGGATAAAATTGTGTTTATACAAATATATCAAGTAAGTATATTTTCTTATATTCTTGGTCAATAAAAAAATTACTCAACATTAGAAAAATGATCAAAAAATTCCTAATACCTTAATTTTTATTGAAATAGTGTAATTTTAAATCATCACATATTTATGAATTTGATTCCATCAAAATTTCATTGATCATTCACTTTTTTTTTATTAATGTCCTCAATCACTCTCTATAAATAATTACCCTTCTCCTCCAAATCAATATTTTCACTTCCCACCTATGTTCTCCTATGTGGAAAATTAGTTATATGTTTCCTTGGGTAACCTTTATGTTTCCAAATTTCATATTTTAATGGAATTTTTAGTATTCATTTTTTTAATATGTGGGTTTCTATGAAATTAAATTTCAAGTATTAAACCTTTAATAAACTAGATGAATTTTGGGGGAGAAATTCATTTTAAGGGGGGTAGAATGTAACACCCCAAGATTTTTTAAATATATTTTTTAACATTAATTTAATATTTTTTCTATATTTTTCATTTCATGTAACATTTAGTCCATATTTTTTTATATGAGAGATCTAAGTTTGGATTTCATCATATGCAACACCAAGTTAAGCTTGTGATATACGCAACACCAAGCGCATAAGGGAATATAATATCCCGAGACTTTACAAAATATTTACTATTTTAAATAGATTAGATATATTATATATAGCTTTCAATGAACACTATACCTACTTAGAATACATCTCATGCAACAAATAGTTTCTTTAATGACTTGTTTCACATGCATTACCAAGTTTAATCGAACAACAAAATATTATTAAAACATTATTATTTAATATAATAAGACATAACATAGCTGTTAAATTAGTGGTTATAAATAGTATTAAATAAATTATTAAAATATATGTTTTATAAAAATATAATATAAATTAATTGGTTACCAATTAATTAGAAACAAAAATGTATACCAATTGAATATAAAAAAATATATTTTTATTTTTTTTTTCTCATAATGTTGTTTTATCCTAATATATTAAAGTAATTACAATTAGGGAGTGATATTAATGTAATATATATATATATATATATATATATTAAATCAAATGGTTTTTATTTTCATCTAATATATTTTATAATCATAAGATAATAACAAACCCAATATTTCGCCTAAAAATCATTATTTTTATAAAATCAATTTAGACACCTTTTAATGGATAACCTATTTTAAATCCAATTTTTGGAACTTATATAAATTTAATATGTAAATATAAACTTAATATTTTAAATTTAAACATAAAAATAATTTTCAGGATAATTTTTGGTATTTTTCTATGAAGTTTCATTTTTTGATGAATATTGAAAAATAATGAGTTCTAATTCAAAACTGTTTTTTAATCCAATTTATTCATAAGTTTAAATTATAATTTAAACTGGTTTTCAATTTTACTTAGATAATTTTTTTAATTAATCCAATTTATTTCATTGGAATTAATTTCACTTTTTAATTAACTATAAAAACAAATCAAACCATCGAAAGTTTTTACTTTAAAAATCGCATTTTCACCCCGTCTGTGGGATTAAATTTAAATTAATTTCAACCAATTTTGTGATTTTAATTTTTAAAAATGGATTATATATTTTTTATCATAATAATTTATAATTTATAATAAGTTTAATTTATTTTTTGATAAAAAACATTAGTGAAAGTAATTAAAATTAATTACAACGATTAAGGTGAAATTAAGCTTAACAAGCGACTAAACCTTAAACTTAAGGGAAGAATGACCTATAAACTTGTCAAAAAAACATTTTATGGAAATATTTATACCCTATAATCCCTTGTATTAAATTTGGACCATTATTGGAGCCACTGGGAATAGAAAAAATTTGGGTGGAATTCCCTTTCTAAAAATTTACAAGAGTGTCACTCCTCCTCCACTATAAAAAGGCCTCCTATCCTCCCAATTCCTAACAGCTATCAGGACAATTTTTCTTGACCATAATATTTCCAAATATATCCTCAAAATTCCTTTACTTAACATATAATCATCACCTATAGAATAAACTTATCCAAGGAATTCTTTTGGTGCAAATCAAAAGGAGTTACCCAAAGAAGAGGTAACATCTTTCCTCAAGATATTTAGTTTTATTTCCACTCTCCACCGCCTAAAATATAATTATTCCAAGATAATATAATAAAAAAATTGTCTTAAATATACTTATATGTTTTATATTAATTTTTTTACCTACACATATGCACACTTCCATTTAATGGGTAACAAACTTATCATTCTTGTGTACAGTGAACTACTGCCTCACGAAATGATGTTGTTTGTTTTACCTTTACCACCAATCATGGTTTGGAATTATGATAGACACTATATTTTGAAATTATATATATTATATTTATGATTTATTTATCCTTTTTTATTTATTATATAAATCCTACCTTCATGCTTTCCATTTTGTGTAAATATGATAATTTTATTTGTGGAAGTGTGGACTACCGCCACCTCAAAGCGATGTGATTCGTTCACACCTTACATAGAATATATTAAGGATTGTTTTAGTGAATTTATATGATATATATGAAATAATAATGTTACTATAATAATATTATATATATATATATATGTCCTTTACTTTCTTTCAGTATTACAAAGAAAAAAATGGAAACAACGTTCATGCGTATTTATGGCCTATTATCTCCATGAACAGTGTATTTCATTTAATATTTCTATATACTATAGATTATTATAAATACATATATAAAGGACCCTAAGACACCCTAAGAGGGGGTTGAATCAGTGTGTCAAATTTTTCTCTTCTTTACTGGATCTTGTTCCCACGTTGGTAGGAACTCGTTTAAACTTGAATGATTGAAATGTGAAGTAATTAAAACATTCACATACAGAAGGACAACATAGTAATTTTACTTTTTTCACTACTAAGGGCTATTTCCAAGGAACATATGCCTATAGGTTTCTGGTCATACCTAATTCCACTAATCTTCACTAGTTGTGGATTACAAAGTTTTGGGCACAATCACTTTGTCCATGGCACACTGCCAAAAGGTTCAAGGATAGCTCACTACTTCACTTGGATAACTTTAAGAGACTCCCCCTAGCTCACTTCCTTAGAGAGGTATTCACTCGGTTTAGGGACTTGAAGTCTGCTTCAATGGTTTAGCATAAAATATTTTTTCTTTTTTCAGCACAAGACACTGCTTGCATCGGAGACCCAAATTGATGCTCTTTTATATTCATTTTTCACATTTAGTGCAATTACTGAACGCACTAAAACTTCTTCTTTTTTTCACTAGAATCATAAAATCCCTTTATTATGTCTCTACTTCTAAAAACTTCTTCGGATTCTATAGACTTTGTCTGATCTGCATATCTCACTTTCTCCGTGTATTGTTCCTACTCCACGTAATGCGCCTGCTCCATGTACCATTCCTGCTCCACGTATTGTGCCTACTCCGCATATTGCCTCCACGTACCACCTCTGCATACTACCTATACATACCACCTCCACGTACCACCTCTTCATATCACCATGGTGTACCATTTATTCCTTCCGGAGACTTCTTTTTAAAATTCTGAGAATTCTTTCGTCTCCCGCGTACCACTTTTTCCTACGCAGAATTTCTTTTGTGGAATGTTCCTTCCAATTTCAATAACTATTTCGTCCTTCGCGTACCTCTTAGTCCTACATGTAATCTCTCCTACGTAACACTTTTAGTCCTAGATGAGTTCTTCCACAGCGATGATATTTTATTATCGACTTCGCTCTCCCTAAATGATGGGATTAGCACTCATTATATATGCAAATAACACTGCATATTTCGCTAATCCATTTTACCCAAATTTTGAATGTTGGAAAAACTTCACTGCATATTGAACACCATATGTGTATTGTAAGCCTCCCCCACGTACTTCGATCCTTTACGGCGTATTGTTAACCTTCTTCATACTGTAAGCCTATCGGTCCACATACTACATCTCTTCTGCCAATGACGAGCCATCCCGTATACCGCAACTCCCTCTGCTGCATCCCATTTTCGATAGTGTAACCCATTCCATGAACCTTCCTGCATACCTTTTCCTCTACATGGTACGTGGCTGTGAACCATTCCCATACATAGTACACGGTTCATGTTCAGAGGTTTGTGGTTTGTTTCCTTTTTCGATTTCCTTCTCCATTACACATCTCGCTCACTCCTACGCAGAAATCCTTCCATTTCCAAAAACAAAATCCCAATTTGAAGGTCCAAAAATTTGAAAAATTCTTGGAAATGGAACCACTATAAATGTATTCTTTGGAAAGAACACCCATGCTTCTTCACTATCATCTGGCTTCTTTAAAAGTTACTGACCTTCATCACGAACTCCTTCCACTGTGATATATACTCATTGAACGATCAGTTTCAGCATCGTCAGATTCTATAGGGAAATTACTGCAACTTCCCAACTTCCTTATCTTCTAGGGAAAGTACTGAAACTTCCCAAATTCCCTGTCTTCCAGCAATATCATTCTTTCCAGTCAACACAGAATATGAATGACATTATCTTCTCATATTTTTATGATCATTCCTAAATCTTCAAATATTCACATGATCCCTCATGAAATAATGAATTTCTCTTCAATTAGTATCTTTCATGGTCTCTTTGAACAATTATATGTTACATTATCACTTTATAACTTCAATCCCTTCCACACTCTCTGAGATGGTTTCATTGTTGTAGACAAGTATCAACTTTGATACATGTACTTTGAACTTAAGATCAATTCAATAATTGTCTAAATTATATTCTCCATCCATTTTGGAGTTCCTCTTCATATAACTCTTCATTTTGACCTATATTGACAACTATTTACAACAAATACAATCTTCATACATGAATATGGTTCCAAAAATCTCCCCATTTTTATTTTTTTGTCAATACCTTAAGTTCTCCTCAAATGCATGTGTCAATGTCAAAATGAGAAACTTCTCTCTCCATCTTTTTCTTATTCTTTCTCTCCACCTTTATAAATTTAATTTCACTTTCTATCCCCCTTATTGACAAGAAGTAAAAAAGTACATGGGAAAATGGTATGAGTCATTTTCTTAAGAAATGTGCCATAAATCATTTCACTCTAAGTCTACTTGAGCAATGATCGGTGTAGAAAACTAGAGGATTTGATTTATACAACAAAGTTATCCATAATCCATAGATCCTGATACCTCATAAGATGAGAACTAATATTCTTCTCTTCAAGGGATTTCCACTCCCATTACAAGATTAATATATTGAATGTGATAGGAAATAATCAACCTGAAACATCTACACTCACTTCAAAAAACAAATCAAAAACATTCAAGTGCAATTGGAAGGACAAGTGACCTTGGGGAACTTCTATTCTTCTTATGTCATTGATTAATTCAGTTACTCCCCCTTTTTAAAATGATCTTCATGATAAGTAACCAAGGATGAGAGATTGGGAAATGAAATTCCCTTTCTAATGACATGTTCTTCAAGAAATTTCCAGAGTAATTAAATTTGATACCAATTGAAGTTGATACTAATTAAGATAGTAACTCTGAAAACTTATTCATTTGTCTGCCCCTCAAGGGAAACTCTCCTTATTATCATCATTAAGGGTGATCCTTCATCATTTTAATCTTTGAATATAAATTGAATAATATTCCAAGGTTGTAAAATTCTTCATCTTAGCTATAAAGAGTTGACATCATTCACTACTTCTCAGGTTCTCCCCCTGAGAGCATGCTTCACCTTCAGTAGAAATAGTATACACAAATGATTAAGGGAATAAGGAGGTTCCTCCTTGATTATTAAATGTGATCAGGAAGGGTGAGATTGTTTTCTCAACCAAGATACTCTAGTATTCATACTCGCATATCTGAACATCTTTTCTAATCTATGCTAATATGCCATGGATCTCTTCACATTCTCTTCTGATTTGTGTGGAGAGTTGTTATTATTAACATCCATCAAGAATGGTAAATTATTACTCATGTTAAGGACTTCTTCTTGATCTAGTATTAAGGTTAGACAACCTTTTGAAATGTGACCATATTTCATACATCTCTCACACAAAAAATCTTTAACACTTTTGTTTCCTTTGGTTTTTACTCTCTCTTACACTTTATCTTCATCATACAAAAGTTTTAATTTTCCTTTATTACCAGTCTTGGAATTTTAATCTTCACGTTTCCTCATTATTTCAAAATCTTCTGTCCAGATAACCAACATGTCATTTCTAACTGTTACAACAGGTTTGGATCATCGACATGGGATCATCTGAGTGTCATCCCTCTTAGTTTCTCTTTTGGATTAATTTCCCTTCAATTTCAAGGATCTAAAATACATGGTCTTATCAACTTCCCTACTTGATATCTTCATCGGGAAATTTTTATTCACAATATTATTTTATCTTCTTCCTAAGGAAGGTGCTTCATACTTAACTGGCGTTGGAGTTATTATTTTCTTATCAACGATGAATATAAGTTGATATGTTCATGTTCTTATCTTATGACCACTTCCATTGCATACATCACAGATGTTATCAAGCATTCCAAATCTGTTTGTGGTAAATAAATGCTTCTTGACCTATGGATGTTTTTTCTTCTTCTCTGTCTTTCTTCCCCATGAGGTAGGCTTCCTTTGTGCTTTTATATTATGAGGATTGTACAAGTAGTTTATTGCACATTGCCTAAGTTTTTTTGCAGCACCAACATTGACCCAAAAATCTTGATTTCTTTGTATTATGTTATTGGTCCATATTCTTGACTTGTTGTGCTCTTTGTAGAGAACCACCTTCCTCATTTTTCTTCCTATTCACCACATACATGGTGATAGGTAACTCCTCACCTTTCCTCATCCATACTTGTTTTGAATTTCTCTTTTATCCTTTACTCATTGTGGAAACATATTTTGAAACATGAGTACAAGATGGTTTGGATGGTACCTTATTTTTCTCAGCTACTTGTGATAGATCAATGAGTGAATCCATGATCTTCTTATCACATGTTGGAGGTATTTTGATAGTATAATCCTCCGGTGAGAATTGAGTATCAACATACACTGTTTCTTGACATATATAATCAAGATTTTTCATAATCTTCTTTTCACGTGTTGGAGGTATTTCAACTTTAGAAACCTTCAGTGATCATTGATTTCTAGCAACAACTATTTCATTCTTTTGTGAAGTCTCAATATGTGTCTTCTCAAGATTGGCCAACTGAGCATCCAATTCTAGAAACTTCCAATTGTGAATGACCTTATGATCTCCAATCATAGTCATCTTCTCTTCACAAGACTTCTTCGTTATAATAACTTCTTCCTCATACAACGTCATTTTATTTGAAATCAAAGAGTCATGTTCCCTTATCTTCTTAGACATCCCTTCCAATTGTAGACCCTTAAAATCGGTACAATTTTTTAGTTTTCCTCCAAGAACGTGGATATTTTCTTCAAGATCCTTTATAACTCTCTCTTCCTCTTCAACTTCTTTATACCATTTTGATGTATTTGTTTCATGTTTACTCATTGTTTCTTCAAAGGATTCAATCTGTCTGGAGAGATTATAAAATTATGACATTTTCTTTATCAATACTTCCTCCATAGAATCTGCTTCCTTTATTAACTGGGTGATTTCCTCTTGAATACAATGAAATATTCTACAAATACTGATGACTCTATCTTCCAAGATACCATAAAGGTATTTCCATAGTCTATTAATCTCGTATAAGGTAGAAGATTGATCAAGGGTGAAAATACATACCTCCTGATCTCCTTGATCTTTTTTTCTAGGCCTGAAACATCATATTTTTTCAAATGGTATGGAGAACTAGATACTACCACTTCTTTAGATAAGAGGTACTTCTTCAACTGTATCTTATCTTTCTTTTTCTTGTTCATCATGGTCTTGCTAGGTATATACTTCTGCTCAGAGATAACTGAACTTTCATCAAGACTTCTCTTCATTTTTGACTCAGGAAAGAAAAATCATATCATATCCTAAATAGAATTACTAAAGAGTATCAAACATACATAAACTTTTTCCCTCTGATACCAATTGAAGGACCCTAGACCACCCTGAGAGGTGGGTGAATCCGAGTGTCAAATATTTATCTTATTTACTAGATCTTGTCCTCATGTTGGTAGGAACTTATTTAAACCTATATGATGGATATGTGAAGTAATTAAAACATTAACATACATAAGTATAGTTTACTTGGTTCACTGCTAAGGGTTACATCCAAGGAGTATATGCCGATAGGTTTCCAGTCATATCTAATTCTACTAATCTTCACTAGTTGTGGATTATGAAGGTTTGGGCACAATCACTCTGTCCATGGAACACTGCCTAAAGGTGTAGGGATAGCTCATTACTTCCATCGGATCACTTCCGTAGACTCCCCCTATCTCACTTCCTTAGATAGGTCTTCACTCAATTTATCGACTTGAAGGTCGCTTCAATGGTTTACCATAAAATACTTTGTCTTTGTTAATCATGATACACTGATTACATCAAATATTCGAATTAATTCTCTTTTATATTCGTTTTTCTCCTTTAGTTTAATTAATTATAGCACTAAAACTTCTTCATCTTTTATCTAGAATCACAAACTCCATTTATGATGTCTCTGCTTCTGCGAATTGTCCCTGATTTTTTGGACTTTCTCTGATCTACATACCCCACCTACTCTGTGCACTATGCATGCTCTGCGTACCATGCCTATCCCACATTCCATGCCTACTCCACATATCACGCCTTCTCTACATACCATTCCTACTCCATGTAACGCTCCTTCTCTACATACTGCCTCCCCATATCGCCTATGCATAATGCCTCTGCATACCGTCTCTGTATATTTCCTTGGCATACTATTTCTTCCTTATGAAAACTTATTCTTCAAATTATATAAATTATTTCGTCTCCTGCATACCACTTTTTCCTACTTAGAATCTCTTCTGTGGACTAATCATTCCAATTTTGAAAACCATGTCATCTTTCGTGTACCACTTCTTCCTACACAAAATCTCTCCCATGTACCACTTTTGGACCTAGCTGAGTTCTTCTACAGCGATGATATTTTCTTATCTAATTCTCATTCCCTTAATGATGGGATTAACACTCCTTATATAGGTAAATAACTCCTAAAATTTCGCTAATATTTTTTACCGAAATTTTCAATGTGGGACATATTTCACCGTATAATGATCTACATCCGTGTATTGTAAGCCTCCACCACGTACTGTGATCCTTTAACATGTACCATTAACCTTCTGCATATCTTAATCCTACCGGTCCACATATTGCATCTCTTCCGCCAATGAAAATCCATCCCGCATACCACAACTCTATCCACCACGAACCATTTTCAGTACCGCGACCCATTCCGTGGACCGTCTCGTGTACCTTTCCTACTACATGGTATGCGGCTACAAACCATTCTCATACATGGTACATGGTCCATGTTCCAAGTTACATGATTTTCTTTTCCAATTTCCTTCTCCATTCTGCATCTCGTTCACTTCTATGCAGAAATCCTTCCATTTCCAAAAAAAAATCCCAATTTAGAGGTCCAAAAATTTGGTAAAGGCTTGGAAACAGCACCACCATAAATATCTTCTTCAGAAAGAACACCCATGCTTCTTCACTATCATCTGGCTTCTTCAACAATCAATAGCATTCATCATGGACTCCTTCCATCATGATATATACTCTTTGAACAATCATTTTTAGCATCATCATATTCTCCATGGAAAGTACTGTAATTTCCCAACTTCCCTATCTTCTAGGGAAAGTACTAAAACTTCCCAACTTCCCTGTCTTCCAGCAACATCAGTCTTTTCATTCAATATAAAATAAGACTGAAATCATCTTCTCATCTTTGTATGATCATTCTTAAATCTTCAAATCTCCACATGATCCCTCATCCAACAATATATATCTCTTCAAGTAGGTTATTGCATGGTCTCTTTGAATAGTGAGATGTTGCGTGATCACTTTGTAACTTCAAGACCTTTAACACTCTCTAAGATGGTTTCATTTTTTTAGACTAGTATAACCTTTGATACATGTACTTTGAACTTAATATCAGTCCAACAATCATCTAAATTCCATTGTCCATCGACTTTGGAGTTCCTCTTCATCTCTTTCTTCATTTTGACCTATATTGACAACTATTGACAACAAATACAGTCTTCATACATGAATATGGTTCCAAAAATATATAATTAATATAAATTATATTTATATCGTGTCTTAAATTATGGTAATCATGATATAAGTAAGATGACCAAAAATATAACAAATTATGACACAAGTGAAAAACAAAATGAATATTACCCGAAGCGAAACCTTAACTTGGAATCGTTAATAAGAGGGTAATATAAAGTAAAAATCAAAAAATATATGGTATTAGACATAATAATATGGTTCTTTAACATATCTATAATAATATTATATTTATTATTAATGATTTTTTTATGTGTAAAACAAAATTTAAGACACAAGTTAAGGGAATTTCATATCCCTTTTTATTTTCCTAAGATACATGTCTTATTAGCCAATAATTTATTTAAATGGATGTATTATATTATTATTATAATTGAATTTATGGGTATTTATGTATACATTTTATAATCTTTATTTCATGATTTTTATGTTTCAAAAGTTACCAAATCAGTAAAATAATTTTCTCCCAATTTTCCTTCTTTGAGACACATGTTTTGTTACAAACCTAAATTTTTTTAAGAGGTGTATATGCTTCAAATAGACATGATATATGATTAATATCCTTATTATTAATGTTATTTTAGGCTCCATGTAATTTCATTTTCTTACACGGGGATTATGATTCAAATATATCAAGTGGTAAGAGTGTTTTTAAACAATATCATCATTTATCGAGACTGTTTATGATTATGATTTCATTGATGAAATATTATGATATATCTCTCAAAAGAACTCATGAATTTTATTATAATTTGATTATTCATGATATAATAATTTATTGGTACCATTTTTTCACTTCTTAGTACATAAGATGATTAAGAAAGTGTTTTTAAGAAAGTCTGAATTTACCTCTCTCTTCAATCGCAAATCTATGTTCTTTCAAAAACTTATTTTCTAAAAAGGTTTTCAAAATATTTTCAATAATTATTTATAAATTTTCAATTTGTTTTTAAATAAATTGTTTTCAAAACAATTTCATGATTTATTTTTAATTTTTCAAATTATTTTCAAATAAATGATTTTCAAAAAAAATTCAAGTTTTCTTTAAAAATTTTCAATGTATTTTAAAATAAATGGTTTTCAAAACCTTTTGAAGATTTCTTTATATGTTTTCAAAAAAAATTAAAATAAATGGTTTTTAAAATTATTTCAAGATTTATTTATATTTTTTCAAATTGTTTTAAAGGAAAATGTTTTTCAAAATATTTTGAAGCTTACTTTATAATTTTTAAAGGAAAAAGGTTTCCAAAGGGGTTTTAAGATTATTTTATATGTTTTCAAGGAAAAAATATTTTAATAATGTTTTCAAGATTCTTTTATATGTTTTTAGAAAAATGGTTTTCAAATTTTTTTCAATATTATATTATAAGTTTCAATGAAAAATGTTTTCAAAATTATTTCAATCCTTCTTTCTAAGTTTTCAATTTATTTTCCAAGAAAATGGTTTTTCTAAAGATTTTAGGTTTTTTAAATAATTTTTAAAAGAGAAAGGATATTTTCCTAAAGAAATATTTTTAAGAGATATTTCAAAATTATTTCCCATCTAAGATGACATATTTTGGGGTTACTCATTACTTTCTAGGAAAATGATTCAATGTTTCCATTCATATTATTTCTATGAATGTTTTATGTTTGATGGCATGATGTTTATAAAACCCACTTAATTTAAATGGTTATGCTTTTATGAAATGATTATGAAACCTGTCTCTTTTTCACAGGTTATGATATGATTACATGTTTATGATACCCATTTCATTTCATGGGTTATTTTATGATTGTTTATGATCTTGTGTCACATGTATTTATGATTTAATTATGAGATGGGTGGGAACTGTATCTCCTTTTAATGCATTGGGTAAAGATTTATATCTCATGAGATAGACTAAGATGGTCTTGGGAGTAAACCTTGACAACTAAGATGGCCATGGGAGTGAACCACAACTACCAAGATGGTATGGGGAGTGAACTCATAATAATAAGATGGCCATGGGAGTGAACAATGACAACCAATATGGTATAGGGAGTGAACCCATACTACCAGGATGTCCTTAGAGGAAATTCCTTGACTACTATAGAAATCATTATTATATGCTGATGTGTCTGACACAAATTCTATGACATATTCCTATGTTATGATTTCATGTCTTATTCTATTGATTTCATTATGATTCATATCTTAATAACTGTTAATATTTATGCCATTATTCATGTTCATGATCTTTGATATGTAGGTTATGATCTTCTAATGTTATAATAATGTTCTCATACCTTTATGATCATTTTTATGCTTACATGTCTCCCTTGTTTACCCTTACTGAGCATTTTAGATAACCCATTTTATTGTTTACTTCTCCAGGTTATGATGATATATTTCATGTATGATATGTCTAATAGGGTTTCTAGTATTAGAGAACCTAGTGGGATATAATGTTGCTCAATCATATACCAGTTTTTATGTTACCATGTTTCCAAAGGCACTAAACTAATATGGCCTTTGAGTATTTGTTTGTGTAATGTATTAAGTATTCCGTAAAAGTTATGTGATGTTAATGTATGAAAAGATAGGGTCACTATAGTAGGTATTATAGAAAAGGTTTAGTTAACCTTTATAAACAAGTATAATAAAATGTTAGTGAGATCCCTAGGAATATTTATAAGGATGTGTCTAGGGATGTCTCTAAGGATAAGTTTAAGGATGGGAAGAAGTATAGGAAAATGCCCTAGAATTTTGGTAAAGTATAGAGTGAGTGGTTTCATATCAATATATCTCTGTATGGATACTAAAAGTGGAGGTGGTTCTAGGACATATGTACCTAAGAGTAACAACTCCGACAAGGTGTGTCAGACCTGACTCGAGTGTAACCCACTACACGAAAACAGGCCTTATTGTGCACCTAGTTTGACACTCTCAGGGGATATGCTTTGGGAATTCACAAACTCTTCATGAACCATCATGAAGTATTTAAAAATAATTTGGCTATTAATTACCTATGATAAACCTAAGGTGTCATAAATTAAGGAAGGTGTCGTAACTTAGGCATCCTATAAGTAATTTTTCATGATTATGTGGTTTTCTTCCATGACATGTGTTTCACACCCTGTGTTTTCTGGTTTTTTCAATGAAGAGAACTATAATGAATAAGGTTAACATTGAATTTTTCAGTTACAAACATTATGGAAATTATGAAAAAAAATTCCCAAGTAGAAATCTCATGAAGATAATTAGGAAGGTTATATGGGTATTGGTTATACTACTGAAGATAAAGGGACAGCAAAGGACATGTGAAAGGTATGGTATATTCTTCTAGTATTGTTTATATTAAACATAATAAGAATGATTATATTTAGGTTGAGTAAGCTTAATACATGATTTATATTTCATAATATATGAAAGAGTTATTAAGGAATAAGATGATGAATCCTAAGTAATTGTTTAAGAATAAAATTGGATGAATGATGTATTTATATTTTGGAATTCAAAGATTGTGTTATACAGATCATGAAATATATATGTATTTTTAGTATAATTTTTTCATCAATAATTGAAAAAGATATTTTTAATGGTGATTAAGACTTATAAAAGTGACATTTTTATTAAGGTATGGTAACCCTTAATGTGTTCAATATGTTGAGAAAAATGTGTTTAGCATGGATAAAGAGATGATTGATTTGGATAAAGTAAATTGGATATTATCAATGACCTTAGAACCAAATAAGGATTTTTTGACAAGGTAGTCTATGGAATCATGGATTAAGTTTTAAAATTCTTGGATTTAAGGGAAATGTATCCAATAATTTTTGTAATAACGAAGCATGCATGTTTTCAAAAAGGATTTATGGTAATTCGGGTTATTACCATGTTTCAAGAGAACATAAGATGAGGGTATTCACATGTTTGGAATGTGACAACCAAGATATACTTTATTATATATGGTGGATCGATGATAATCTAATTTCGTGACTTTATTTATAAAGATTTTTATTTTTATCTTATAAAAGGGTTATAAGGTTAACCATTTTTGGAAAGTTTAAGTTAAACTTCAAATGAAGTATTTATATTGTAAACCTTAGTTAAAAGTCTATTTAGTAATTAAACTTATTTCAAGGATTTCCATCATATTTATTTTCTAAATTATATTAATTTGGTTTTAGAAAAGGACATCCTTTATATCAAGTGATAACCCATTAAGTATTTCAGGGTCATGGTTCTTGAAACCATAACCGAAGGGTGATAAGGGTTCCATGCCTATCACTAGACTACGGATGTTTTGGTTGATGTGTAATAATATTTTATTAATAAATATTAATTATGAACTAATATTGTTTCATTTTAGGTTTAAATATTGTTGAATTAACCGTATTGAATAATTCCATATGGATGGTCTCCAAGGACTCCTCCATGAAATTTTGGTTGGATAACTAGACTGGAATGCCTTTAATTTCCATGATATCTCTCGATTAATCTCCTGATAATACCAACAACTCTATCAGAGACATTTTAAACTCTCCTCATGATCACCTACCTGATACTATTCTAAAAATCATTGAAAACTAATCTTTCGTTCACACTAATGATTTCTTAACTTGGGAACTTTCTCACAATGGTATGATTAACTCAAAAAAATTCTACAGTCATTATTTCTATAACTCTGAGAGTGATTACAGCTGGTTAAAACACTTAAAAAACCTTAGATTAAACCTTAGATATTCGATATAATCTGTAATCTTTCTCACAACTGAGTTCCCACTGAATCTTGCCTCCAATCTTTTGGAATCAAACTCTATTCTAATTGAAAAAACTATAATCAACATAGAGAAGATACTAACCACCTCTTTCTCTCTTATGCTACTGTTACTGCTCTTTGGAACTATATTCTTGAAATTTTTTACTACAGATGGTTGATTCTTTATTCCATCAAAGATCAAATAAAAAAATGTGCATAAATGGATGGCTCTCAGTAAATCAAGAACCTCTTCCTTGATGCAGTTTCTGAGCTCCACCATGTGATCTGGTATGATCAGAATGCTATTATTCATAACAATCACTCACTCAATCAAAATTTTGGTTGGATGAAGATCCTAATTTCCATACATGAAGCTGCCTTGATACAAAATGGGTATTGACACAACATCGTTAATGACTTTGGGTTTCTGAAACGTCAAAGGATTATCAGCAATTTCTGTCAACCACATAGAACTCTGGAGGTGTTCTATAGAACCCCCTACATAGATGGATCAAAATATATATTAATGGAGCCTCTAAGGGAAATTTGGCACCTACATGATGTGGTGTTGTTTTCAGGGATCACCTCAATCAGATTCTTGGATGCTTCATGTGTAAATGTATCATTTCCACCTCCCTTGAAGCTGAGAATCTGGGTTTGATACATATTGTTTCCTTTTCCAAGCTTTTTGGTTGGAACAACCTATGGATTGAAAGTGAATCGATGACTATCGTTCAAGTGATTTGGAATGGCATAACACATCTTTCTTAGCTGATTACTACATTTTGGATGGAATGCAACCATTCTCTCATTGATATTAACTATATCATTTCACATGTTTATTGAGAAGCAAACACGGTTGCAGATAGTCTAGAAAACATGGGAGTAAATCAAGACATTACCTGGTTTAAAGACCTTCCTGATTCTCTTATTTCCTTTCATGAAAAATATTATAATATTATCTCATATTTTAGAATCTTGTAATCTTTCATTTAATAATATTTGTGCTTTGGTCGTTTTGGGCCGAGGCATCACCTTTAGAAAAATATTAGAAAAATGATTAAAAAAATTCCCTTATACCATAACTTTTTTTGAACCGATGGCCTTTTAAATCATCAAATATTTATAAATCTAAGGCCCTAAAATTTCCATCAACCATTCACTTATTTTTTATTTATGACCCCGATCACTCCCAATAAATATTTATGTTTTCCCTCTAAGTCCATATTTTCACTTCCCACCTATGTTCTCCTATGTGGAAACCTACTTATATGTTACCTTGGTTAACCTTTATGTTTCCAACTTTCTTTTTTTTAATTTAAGTTTTAGTATTCATTTTTTTATGATTTGGGTTTCTATGAAAGGAATTTTAAAGTGTTAAACCTCTAATAACACAGACAATTTTTTAGGGAGAAATTCATTTTAAGGGGGATATAATGTAACACCATAAGATATTGTGATTTTTTTGAATTAATTTAATCTTTTGTTGATATTTTTCATTTCATGAAACACTTAATCTATCTATTTTTATTTTAAAGTACTAATTTTGTATTGTGTTATACACAACACCAAGTTAAGCTTGTGGACCACGCAACACCAAGCATGTATGAGAATACAATATCCTAATACTTTACAAAATATTTACTATTTTAAATAGGTTTGATATATTCTATATAGATTGAAATGAACATGATACCAAGTCATCATGTGTTACATGAAACAATGAGTTTCTTCGATGACTTGCGTTACACGCATTACCGAGTTTAACCAAACAATAAAATATTTTTTAAAAAAATATTATTTAATATAATAAGATATTAGATAGATTTTAAATTAGAGGTAATTAATAGTATTAACTAACTTATGAAAATATTTGATTTATAAAAATATAAGACGAATTCATTGGTTACCAATTATTAAGAAATGAAAATGTCAACCAATTGAATATTAAGGAAATATTTTTATTTTTATGCTCACAAAGTTATTTTATCCTAATAAAATAAATTAATTACGATTAGTGACTGATATTAATATATTATATATATTATATATTCAATAAAATATTTTTAATTTTTATACAATATATTTTATAAGAATAATAAAATAACAAATCCAATATTTTGCATAAAAATCAATATTTTTATAAAGGCGGTTTTACTACCTTTTATTGGAGAACCTATTTTAAAACAATTTTTTTATAATTTTATAAATTTAATATGTCGAAATAAACTTTATATTTTAAATATAAACATAAAATTTAATTTAGGGTGATTTTTTTGTATTTTTCTATGAAGTTTCATTTTTTGATGAATAGTGAAAAATACTGAATTTTAATTCAAAATTTATTTTTCATATAATTTATTTATAAGTTTAAATTATATTTTAAATTGGTTTTAAAGTTTAATTAGATAAATTTTTTTATCAATTAATCCAATGTAGGTCATTTGAATCTATTTAACTTTAAAATTAACTATAAAAAGTAGCAAACTTTCAAACATTTTTACTTTAAAAACCAGTATTGTCACCCCGTCTGTGGAATTAAATTTAAATTAATTTCTAATACTTCTATGATTAGAGTTTGGAAAAATGTATTCAATGTTTTGAAATAGAATAATTTATAATTTCTCATATGTTTAATTTAGTTTTTTATCAAAAATATTAGTGAAGTGATTAAAATTAATTACAACGATTAAAGTGAAATTGAGTTTAACAAGGGACTAAACCTTAAAATTAAGGGCCCAAATGACCTATAAACTTGTAAAAAATTCATTTTATGTCCATATTTTTACCCTATACGCCCTTTTATATAGTTTTTACTATCATTTCATCCAATTTCAATGGTAAAAACGTGGATGGAATTCCCTTTCAAAAAATTTACAAGAGTACCACGCCTCCTCCATTATAAAAAGGCCTCCTATCCTCCCACTTCCTCACACCTCTAAAGACACTTTGGATAAACAAATATATTACCAAACAGATTATAAAAATACCTTACCTCAACCTATATGTCTATCCTTGGGCATAAATCTATCCAAGGAAGCCCTTTGGTGAAAACCAAAAGGAGTTACCCAAAGAAAAGGCAACATCTTTCCTCAAGCTCTTAGTTTTATTTCCATTGTCCACCCCATGAACTATAATTATTACATGGTTATATAATAACACCAGTATACTAAATATTCTGAGATTTAATTTTTCTACCTACACTTACACACACTTCCATCTAATGGGTAATGAACTTACTCTTCGTGTGTTTGATGAACTACCGTCTCATGAAACAATGTTGTTCGTTTTACATCTACCACCTCTTATGGTTGGGAATTTTGATGTACAATATATTTTTATATGATATATATTATATTTATGATGTATTTATACTTCTTTATCTATTATATAAATCCTACCTTCATCTTTGGATTTTCTGTAAATATGATAACTTCATTTGTGGAAATGTGGACTATCACCTCCTCAAAGCGATGTGATTCATTCACACCTTACATGGAATATTTTAAGGAATATTATAGTGAAATTATAGGATATATATGAAATAATAATGATAATTTAATAATATTATATTTACACAAACATATATTTCCTTTACTTTCTTTCTTTCAATATTATAAATAAAAAATAAAAAAAGCATTTATGTGTATGTACGACCTACTGTCTCCATGAACAGTGTATTCTATTTCATATTTATATATACTATAGATTATTATAAATACATATATAATGAATTTAAATTATATTTATATCATTTTTACATTCTTTAAATCATTATATAAGTATTAGGACCAAAAATATAACAAATTAAGACACATGTAAAAAAAAGCATATATTACCTAAAGTGAAACCTTAACTTGGAATCAATAATAATCGGGTAATATAAAGTTATAATCAAACAATATATGGTATTATAAATAAAAATATTTTTATTTAAAATATTTATAATAAATTTAAATTTATTATATAGAAGTTTTGTACATGTACAATGAAATTCAAGACACGAAGTAAGGGAATTTCATCTCACTTTTTATTTTCATGAGATACATGTCTTATTGACCACTAATTTGTTTTATTTGGTGTGTATAATTACAATGTATATATTCTATTATTATTATAATTAAATTTATGGGTATTTTTATATCCATTTTATGATCTTTATTTCATGGGTTTTATGGTTCAAAAGTTACCAAATCTGTAAAGTAATTTCGTCTCAATTTTCCTTCTTTGAGACACGTGTTTTGTTATGAACCTATGTGCTTTTATGAAGTGTGTATGATTCAAATTAACATGTCATATCATGAATATAATTATTTTTCATGATATTTTAGGCTCCATTTAATTTCATTTTCTTACATGGGAAGTATGATTCAAAAATACCAAGTGGTAAGAGTTTATTGAAATAATCTCATGTTTTATAGATATTGTTTATGATTATGATTTCATTGATGAAATATTATGATCCATATCTCAAGAGAACTCAGGAATTTTCTTCACCTCTATGTATTCATGATATATTCATGTATTTTTACCATTTTTTCACTCCTTGGTACATAATATGATTAAGAAATTGTTTTTAAGAAAGTTCTACTTTACCTCTTTCTTCGCTCAGAAATATGTTTTCTTTAAAACCCTTATTTTTTAAAAAGGTTTTAAATTTCTTTCAAGAATTATTTATATGTTTTCAAAGTATTTTCAAAGAAATTTTTTTAAAAAAATATTCAAGATTTATTTTTAATTTTTCAACAGATTTTCAAAGAAACGGTTTTCAAAACTTTCTCAAGATTTTTTTATAAGTTTTCAAAGTATTTTCAAAGAAATGGTTTTCAAAAAATTTTAAATATTTCATTATAGGTTTTAAAATTATTTTCTAAGTAATGGTTTTCAATACAAAAAAAATTAAATATTTTTTTATATGTTTAAAAAAATTCAAATAAAAATGTTTTTTAAAAGATTTTGAAGCATATTTTATAAATTTTCAAGGAAAAAGTTCTTAAAAAGGTTTTCAAGCTTCTTTTATAAGTTTTGAGGGAAAACGTTTTCAAAAAAAAATAAATATTATTTTATATATTTTCAAGGAAAATGGTTTTCAAAAAAATTTCAAGATTCTTTTGTAAGTTTTCAAGGAAAAAGTTTTTCAAAATTATTTCAAGCCTTATTTCTAATGTTTTGATGAATTTTTAAAGAAAATGGTTTTTCTAAAGGTTTTAGGTTTTAAAATTAATTTTTCAAATAGAAATGATATTTTCCTCAAGAAATTTTATTAAATGATCTTTGAAAATTATTCCCCATCTAAGATGACATTTGTTGGTGTTACTCATGCCTTTTTGGGGAAATGATTTAATTTTTCCATTCAAATTCTTTCTCTAAATGGTTTATGTTTTATGGATTGATGTTTATGAACCCCACTTCTTTTCACAGGTTATTCTTTGATGAAATAATTACGAAACCTTTATATTTTCCATAGGTTATGATATGATTACATTTTTGTGATACTCATTTCATTTCATGGGTTTTATTATGATTTTGTATGATCTTATGGAACATATATGTATGATTTCATTATGAGATGGGTGGGACCAATATCTTTGTCTAATGCATTGGGTAAAGATGTATATCTCATGAGACAGACTAAGATAGAATTGGGGGTGAACCTTGATTGCTAATATAGCCATGTGAGTGAACCATGACTACCAAAATGATATGGGGAGAAAATTATACTACTAAGTTGGCCATGGGAGTGAACCATGACAACCAAGATGGTATGGGGAGTAAACCCAAACTACTAATATGGACTTGTAAGTTATTCCTAGACTACTATGGAAATCATTTTTATATGCATATGTGTATGCCAAAAATTATATGTCTGATTCCTATGTTATTCTTTCATGTCTTATGATCTTTATTACTTTATGATTCATGTCTTAATAACTGGTAATATCTATTCCATGATTCATTTTTATGAAATTTTATATATAGGGTATGATATTATAATGTTATGATCACAATTTTCATACCTTTATGCTCCTTTTTATGCTTACATGTCTCCCTTGTTTACTATTACTAAACATTTGAGCTCACCACTTTTATTGTTTCCTTCCCCTGGTTATGATGATATATTTCATGTATGATATTTATAAGAGGGTTTCTATTATTGTAGAACCTAGTGGGATATAATTTTCTCACTCATTTACCAATGTTTGTGTTTCCATGTTTCCAAAGGAACTAAACTAACACGGCCTTTGGGCATCTATTTTTGTAATGTATTAATTTTTCCACAAAAGTGATATAATATTAATGTATGAAAAGTGAGGTTCACTACAATTACTATGTTTTATGGGTCTATAATGTACTTACTTAACATTGATACATGTAATACATAATTCACTTTAGATAGGTTGGTTGGGAATTCCAAATGATAATCCATCACTCCAATTTCCCTAAAATCTCAAAAGGGCCCAATGTACCTAGGACTTAGTTTTCCCTTCTTACCAAAACTTATAACTCCTTTATGTAGTGGCACTTTCAATAATACATGATATCATACATGTAATTACAAGGTCTTACTTCAATTAACAATAAAGATTTTATATCTACTATGATCTCTCTTGATATGATTTTAGATAGCTTGTACCTTCTCAGTTGTTTCCTCAACAAGTTCTGGACCAACTGGCCTCCTTTCCCCAACTTCATACTGACAGGTTGGAGTATGGAATATTTTACCATTCAAGGCCTTATAAGGTGTCATTTTTATACTTGATTCAAATATATTTTTGTATGAAAATTCCAATAGAATTAGGATTGTTCTTGTATTCCTTATAAGTAAAGTGAACACGAAATCAACACGTCTTCTAAGGTTTGGATGGTAATTTAACACTACCCATCTATTTGAGGATGGTAAGTCATGATCAAGTGTATCTCAGTGTTCAAGGAATTTTAAAGACTCCTCTAAAGTCTCGTTATAAATATGTATCATGAAGTCTCATAACTTCATTGATATAGATTCATGCATGATGTTCAAGTGGTAAATTGTCTATTATTGTTAGAAAATGTGAAAACTTGGTAAGGTGATCTAAAATCCCCCATATAGCATCATAATTATTCTATTTAATAGGTAGTATGATAAAATTTATATTATGATATCATCCTACTTCCACATTTATAGAGGGATATGTCATATCACACCCTTTGGGAGTTTTCACTCAGCCTTTACTTAATGGCATATCAAGCATCTTGGAATATAATCAGCAATTTCTTGCTTCATGTTTTCCCACAAGAAGTTCTCCCTTGTATTTCTATACATCTGAGATCTAATAAGTCGTATAGAAAATTCAAGATAATAGCTTCATCCAAAAATCCCCTCTTCAAATCAGGTACTAATGGTACACATGGTCTCTTTTGAAACTTCAACATATCGTTTTCATAGATATAGTTTTTCAATCTCCCATATTCCATGGCTTTAATATTCTATTATAAACCCTTTTCATCTTGTTGAGACTTATTTATCTTCTCTAGTAAATATATTTTGGAAATTACTGGGAAAAGGAATGATGCTTCCCCTTACTTAATAATTTATATACCCAACTTAACTAAATTCAGGAATATTGTATCCTTATCCATCCTCATCATAAATAGGAATCTAATATCCTTCCTAATTAATTCATATGACACCTTGTTTTCCTTCATAAGATGGTAATGTATTGTATAGTTACAGGCCTTGAGTAGTTATATATATCTTTTTTATCTCATGTTGAGCTCTTTATAAGTCAATATATACTTTAAAATGTTGTGATCAGTATATATGTAATATTTTTCCTATAAAGATAGTGCCCCTATATTTTAAATGAAAATTGTATAGATTCTAGTTCAAGATCACGAGTCATATAGTTTTATTCATGGGTATTCAATTTCTTTTATGGATACATTAGTAGAAAAAGTCATTTCCATATTAGTTTTTTTTATTTTAACATTCTTTTTAACCATCATTCTTTCCACTAATGTTAAAAAAACCTTCAATGTCATTTATATAAAACAGATATGGAATGGTCTTGGAAAAACACAAAACCAAAGGGTAATAATACTTTCCATGTTGGGTATCTATAATAATTATATTTAAAGTAACTTTTTAAGTCAATTATATTGATAACTAATGTGAAAACATACTTTTCACATCAATTATATAGATAACTGATGTGAAAAGTTAAAAAAATTAAAAATAAAATATTTTTATTCATAACATAACATCGACTCAAAAATAAAATTACAATAAAAACATTTCAACAATGAAATGAAAAAACTAGAGTTAATATTTTGCCTTATTCTACATACTTTCACTCATTTCCTCTGACTTTTTAGACCATTTCTTGATATTTGTTTGATTCATGATGAAAAACACATGAGGTTTCATTTACAATGGATTGAAAATATCATATATAATCTTAATAATCATTGAAAGCATTATTATCATAAAAAAAATAAATGAAAATTGTCAAAAAATATTATGAAAAAAATGAAAAAATAAATACATTATTGAGAGATTACCACTTCAAATTGATCAAAATATGAACTAGGAGTTGATAGAGAATTAAGAAGTGATAAAAATATTTAGTTTGAGGAATATTGTTAATAGTTATTGAATTAATGTATTTATAAGAGAGAATAAAAGATTTTCAATCATAAAATAAATTCATAAGCAATAAGTCAAAACTCATAAGTGAGGAATTTGAAAAATTGAAAAAGTAGTAACTGTGAGTTTTAAAAAAATTCCATGACATTTAACATTGGTTTTTAGAAAAACCATGTAGTACCCTCAGTTTTAGGTATATAACCCCTTTCCTCATGTTTTTTAAATGGTGTGTCTTTGATTGGGTTTCCATAAAATAGAGATTTTCCATAAAATAAATAGTTTCCATAAAATAGAGAGTTTTCATAAAATATAGAGTTTCCATAATATAGAGAGTTTTTATAAAGTTGGGTGTTTACATAATGTTGGTTTTTTCCATAAAGTATGTTGTTTCCATAAAGTGGTGTGTTTCCATAAAGTGGATTGTTTCCAAAAAGTGGGGTGTTTCCATAAAAAATGTGTTTCTATAAAAAGGTTAAAGGTTAAGGATGAGAGATTTTGGGGGTTCTATAAGTATTTTTGGGACCAAAATAAAGGTTTCACGATCCTTACATGGTTGGCCCAAACCGTGTGGTCAAACCTTGTGTAGAGGTCAAATATAGATCCTATTTTCAAAGAACTAACTCATTTTTTCACTATATATTTTGTTTTGGATTTAAAACGACCCTATTTCAAGATTACTCTCCCTATAAGTCTGTAGAACCCTCCCCACATGAGTTGAAGCCAACCTAGAGCCTTCCCTTGGTTATTTCAAGCCCAATTCTTGGGGTAAGTGCCGATCTTCTTGGTTCTTTTCTGTTTTCTACAAGCTCCTCCTTCTCTCCTTTTTTTCTTAGATATACACCTCCTATGGGTATATATAAGTTTTTTAACGTCAAGTAATGCTAAATATGGTGTTTTTCATGATATAGGAAGAGATCTAAGCCGCTTTCGTGGAATCTTGATCTGGTTCTTGAGGTACGTCACCATTTTTTCCTAATTTGTCATGTTTTCTTAGATCTACTTAGATCTACTTATCTGATCTCCATTATTTCTTAGATATTCACCTACAGTGGGTAGATCTATGTTTTTTGGATGCCAAATAATTCAATTTTGTATATTTATCTTGTTATGATAAGATAAATAAGGTCATTCTTGGAGAATCGACCTACCTTCGTGAGTGTTCTTCGTCTATTGTCGAGTTTCGTCAAAACCTTTGAGGTGGGTGGAATCACTATCATCTCCTCTTTCTAGAATTGATTGTCTTAGTTTCAAATTGTTTTATTTGAATGGTATTGATAGTGAAAATAAAGTAATAAATCTTCTTTAGTGATGGTTTTTGGTTTTATTGAAATTTTGAAATCTTGGTGAATTATTGTGAAAAGTGATTTAGCCTCTTGAATTTAAAATGATGATTTTAAATTATTGATTTCATGGAATTGTTAAATGGTTTGATGAAAATTTTGTTTTCAATAAAAAGGGTGTTTTTTTTGAAAAGGTGTTTTGGCATGATCCTTGGGAATATTGGTGTGTGAGTTCATATTGCATTTCTAGGGCTTGGTTGAAATATGACATTATGATCAGTGCCAAAGGTTAAATGGAACACATGATATAAATTTCATATTTCATATATGGGGCTTGTTTGAAATATGACCTTGTTCTTGGTGCCAAAGGGTTAATGGAATATGGTAAACAATTACCTTGTGATGACTTGGTACATCGACAAGAAACCGCTCATGAGTATGGAACTGTCATAACATTGCATGCATGGTTGGTTTCATGGGTTTTTGGAAGGGTTGGGTATACCCAAAATGGATATTGTGAAATGGTTTTAAAGCTTGTTTAGTTGTTTTTTTGGAAAAATAACTTGCTGGAAAAATTGGTTTCAATTGCACTTGTATGATTTTGGTTATAAATGGTTTTGGAAACTTTTTTAGATTTAGTTATAAACTATTTTGGGAAATTTTTTTATATAAACTATTTTATATAAAATTTTATAACTCTTCTATCCTAGTGCCATGATTAGGTAAGTCATTTGTTGAAAAGATACTAAGTTTTATACTCAAAACTCCTTTGGAACCTTGGTGCTTTTGCAGATTCTATCTTCCAAGGCAAGGGAAAAGGTAATGTTTCACACATGTTTAGCACCACCTCATGATGTTTGGGATTTTTGGATATTATGGATCTTGGAGCTTGTGGATCATGGAGTCTTGAGGTCTTTGGAGAGTCTTGTGTAGTTTATTCGTTGTGTACTTTGATACTTAGTTATTCTTCCGTTGTTTCTTACTTTGATGTTGTTTTGAGATACATGAAGTTCTTGAGTTGACTTTTATTCATTCATGCATCATATATTGAATGTTTGGTTATGGTTGGTTGGTTTATTAGTTTATTTCTTAAAGGTTAAATCATCCCATACATGTATTTCAAACCCTTCGGCATTTATTTCCAGCCTTTGGCATCTTGGAGATGTCGCTTAAGGCCTAGTAATGACTCGTTGTACTCTCAAGCCAATGAGAATTGGAGGGTCATTACAAACCATCATCAAAATTCATTAGAAATATACTTTTAACATCAGTTTTTAGTAAAATAAAAGTAAAAATTACATAAAAAATACTTTTAAAATTGTTTTTCTAAAAACCTGTGTTAAAATTATATATTTAAGTTTAATTTTTAGAAAATCAAGTTTTAAAGTTTCTTTTAATGTCAATTTTTCTAAAAACCAATGTTTAAAGTATTTTTCATGTCATTTTATTAAAACATAACATTAAAATTCAGATCCATAAATAAATTTTTAACCTATTTATAAGCAACAACTTTATCATTTTTCATAAGGACACACCCTAGTCCATTATTCTATGTATCAATGTATATAAAAAATCCTTCCTTTAATGATGTTAAGGTCAATACTGGTGCATTTATCAATATATTATTTAGTTCCTCAAAAATTTCTTTACATTACTTTGAACATGTAAATTTGACCCATTTATGTGTTAAATTGGTTAATGCATTAGTTAAACGGATAATTTTTTTTAAAATTATCATTAGTAATCATCCAAACTAAGGAAACTATGTATCTCAATTATATTCAATATCAAGAGAGTAAGGATCCAATCTAAAATATTACATATTCTGGGTACTTTAAAATATAATTCACTTACTTTCATTTTTGAGGATCTTTTAGGTATAGAGATTTATATAGTTAGATCATAAATCGTAGAAAAAAATACTATATATTATAAATTGGACACTTATATTGAGTATCCATTTTTCTACCAAAAAAAACTTTTAAAAAGAAAAATGTTTTATTTTCATGACATATCTTCACAAATTTGATCATGACCTCATCCTTTTCCATAATCATACTTAAATCCCTATGAAAATTAGTTTAACACATGGGATGACCATAAAGAGCTCTGTAAGAGGCATAAAAGGAATAAATCTTTCAGTCTATTAAAAACATGAAAACCCATGAAAACTCTTACTTAAAAAATACCTTTTTATCCAAAAATAGAATCATTTTTTCTTTAAAAATATCATTATCTTACTTTTTGAAATCAAATTATTTCCATGAAAACTCATTAGAAAACATAGAAAATTCATGTAGGTCCCTTGGGACATAATTATCATAGAACCCTTAAAAATCATTACAATTAGAATAATCACATGATTAAATCCTAATATAATTCTCTAGATAACAAAATCATTACCCAGTTAATTAGAACACTATCTTGTTGTACCCATCATATAATCTATATTGGTCTCACCCATGAGCTATAATTGGGGTCAACCCTTCGTATAAGCTATATCAGGCTCAATTGTGATCTATAATGGGATTCAACCCTTCATTAACAATGTACAAGGACCATATAATGAATAAAATCCTTAAAAATACATTTAAACCCATGTGTAAAACAATTTCAGATGTCAAAATACCCTTTTCTTTTAAAAACCCATTTATAATACCAAAATACATAGAAAGAGTGAAATAGGGGTTTTATTTAAAGAAAACATGAAAGTTTGTAAAGGAATAAAAACATAAAATAATGGTTATGGTGGTGAAAAAATTCATTTCCATCATATACGTTAAAATAGAACATTCCTTTTATCTATTGTAAATAAATTCAAAATATTCTGTAAAAAGATTCCTTTTTGAAAACCTTTGAAAGAAAGCCACATAAAATGACCTTTATAGTTATTTTTTGACCATATAAGTGCATTCATATGATAATTTTAAAAACATGGTCATGAAAGATAAATATTTTTAAAATAAATCATTATAACAACTAAAACAGGGTTTTAAGTTAAAGTGTCTCTTACATCGAATCTGACTCATCACGTACGTATGGTCTTTATCTTCCTCTTCTTTGGAAAATATTCTCTATTTAACACCTTAATACCTCTAATATTGGTATTCTGAACAAACTAAGGCCTCTAGAACATATGTAGGGATGTTAGGAATGAATTTTGGGTAGATATTGGCCAAAAAAATGTGTTTTTAAGTGTGAATAAATGAAAATAAGTGGCACCCTTTTATAAGAGAGGGGAGGGGCACTCTTGGAATTTTATAAGATATTAATTTAATATAAATTAATTTTGATATAAATATGGCTCCAAATTGGTAATATTATAAGGTAATATTATTAAGAGTATAAATACTCTCATAAAATAAAATTTTGACAAGTTTGGATCCCATTTTTACCCATATCTTTTTTACCCCTCGTTGTCCCTTTTCACACTTACCATGACAAAAAGGTTTTTTACACTTTGAGAGTAAAAATAGTTACTATACATGTAACGATGTACCATAAATAGACAATGGTTCATATTATAAACTATATATTAATCACTTGGTCAAATATAATGTTTTTATTAATTTTATATCATTTAATGAAATGTTATTTATTATAAAATATAATTAATATCAATTTTTAGAACTATTCATTACATTAACTTTAATAAAATCAAGAAAATAAATAAAATTTAAAAAAAATATTTTATTACATCCTTGACCTATTATATTCATATATAAAATTCATTTATGACATTAATTATCTCAAATTATATTTATCTTAATATTTTTAAAATCATTTATTTGATTTTTCCATTAATTAAATAATTACTCCACCATCTTTCTTTAATCATTTAAGGTAATTATTTCTTCACTAAAATTTAAAAATAAATTTCCATGATGAATATAAAACATTAATATCTTAAAATGATACTTATAACTTGATATATCCTTTAGTAATTTCTATATTAAAAATATTATAGTTATTAAAAATAAGAGTGTGTCATTTTTATCTTTTCTTTAAACAAAATATTATAAAGGTTATAACCACATAAAAATATAAAAAGGTCATATATTCAAACTTTTGATGAATATGGATGCTATATAATCATCCAACAAAATTTATCCAAGTGTTATGGTCATTTTATAGTCCTTATAATTTTATTTCTAACTTTAATTACCTGATTTTCCCTTTAATGTGGTAACAAACTTACTAAGGTTACTATTCATATTAATAAAAAATAAAAGGGAAATATTTAAAAAAATTAATCACTAATTAAAAGTATTTAATCCATTTTTTAGGATTAAATTCACATAATTATCATAATTTAAATAAAAATTAAACCAGAAAAAACCAATAAAATAGTTTTTAGAAAAATACCCCTTTTAATGTAAAAATGTTTTTATAATAAATTAAAGTATACAATTCATTTAAAAACCCTAAATTATATTATTTTAAATTAAAATAAACTAATTAAATTTTAAAAATCATAAAAATGAAATTTTACTTTGTAAATGCTTGAAAATAAATATAATTTTCAATAAAAAATCAATATTTTCACTATTCACTAAAAAATCAATATTTTCAGAAAATTATTAAAAATTCATATTAAGATAAATTTTACATGATTATTTCAAAAATGAGGTTCATTTTTTCAAATTAAAATTCTATACTTTTAAAATTAAACTTTTAAATAACACCTTATAAGAAAAGAGTTTAATAATACTATTTCCTTTTTTATTTAAAAATTACTTAATATTTTTATAATGAATATAATTATCTAATTCATGAATGCTAAAAATATATAAAAAATGATTTATTCTATCATTAGTCGGGTTGTTACATTCTTACCCCCTTTTGGAAATTGTGTCCTCTTATTTTTATTCACTTATTAAACAAGTGGAAATACATTTCCCTCATAGCATTTTCAGATTCCTATATTGCTTCTTTATCCATATAGTTTTTTCAAAAAAAAACCTTAACCTTATGAATCACCTTATTCCTTAACACTTTATCCCTATGGTCAATAATTTTAAATAGGTTGTTCCTCATACAAAGGTTATCTTCAAAATGAACTACTTTAAGGCTCAAAACCTAAGACAAATCCAACACATATTTTCTTAATATCAAAACATGGAAAATATATTATGCCTAGGATAAACTTAGAGGTAAGGATACATGGTAATAAATTGATGCAACATTTTCTAGTATTTCATATAGTCTAATTAATCATGGACTTATATTCCCTTTTACTAAAATTCATAAAACTTCTCCATGGATGTTCTCTAAGAAAAACATGATCACCTACCTCAAAAGAAAGCTATTTTCTCTAGTTATTCACATAAATTTTATTCCTGCTCTGATCCATCCTCATATACTTCTAAATAATATTTACCTTCTCAATCATTTACTTTACTAACTTTGGTCCCATTATCTTCTTTTCTCCCACTTCATCCCAAAAAGATAGGGGTTGACATCTCTTTCCATATAATGCCTCAAAAGGTTTTATTTGTATACTGGAATGGAAGCTGTTATTATAAAAAAATTAAACAAAAGAAAGATATTAGTCACAAATTCCCTAGTAATACATTGAACAACCAAGAAGCATATATTCCAAGGTTTGAATTATTCATTCATATCTTATATCAGATTGAGGATGAATAGTTGTACTAAAATTTAATTTTATACCCAATGAATTCTGAATACCTTTCCAAAAATTAAAAGTAAATATGGGATCATGATTAGATATAATAGATAAAATAACTTCATGTAACCTAACTATCTCCTTAAGATACAATAAATAAAGTTGATCCAAATATATAGTACCATAAATGGTAAGGAAATGTATAGATTTAGTTAATAGATCAATAATAACCCAAATCGCATTATTACCTCGAGAAGTATTTGGAAATCCCACTATGAAATCCATGGATATATTTTCCCATTTATAATAAAGCACTAGAAAAGAAAGAATCATCCATTTTATTAATTATCATTCTACTTTAACCTATTTATAAGTCAAACATTTCATATTAAATTAATCAATATCACTTTTTCATTCCATCCCACCATTAACACTTCTGAAGGTCTTTGTATATCATAATGTTTCCAGGATGAATGAAAAACGGGGAACTATGAGCTTCACTCAACAATTATCTCTTCAAACAGGAATCACAAGGAATATATAATCTCTTTAAAAATCTCAAAACACCTTTTTTCAACATTAAATTTATGAAACTTACCCTTATTAACCAATTCTATCATTTTCTATAACTCATGGTATTCCTTATGAACTTACTTAATTATTTCTGACAAAGATGATTATACTGACACATGAAACAAAAAAAGGAAGTTCTTACATCCATAAATTTTAGGCTAAAATTCATCAAATCATTCACCAAAGGGTCATGTTCCAAATGTAACATGGTTAATGAGGCCTTATTTTTCTGACTCAAATCATAGACTACTTTGATTTATCTTATAGGATGATAAAGAATTGTGCAATGATAATCCTTGATCTGTTACAACAATACTATCTATCTCATGTTCAACTCTTTCGGAGTGAATATATACTTCAAAATTTTATAATCAGTATATTTTTCACACTTGGATTTATATAAATGATGCCTCTAAATTTTTTAAGAAAAAACCATAGCAGTTAATTCTATATCATGTGTAGGATAATTTAACTCATGAAGTTTTAGTTGACATGGAGCATAAGAAATTACTTAATTATTCCAAATCAATACATATCCAAGCCCCTTAAAAGAATAATCATTATAGATTACAATGTCACCATTTATATAGGGAAATTCCAAAACTAGAGAATTCACCAATCTTCTTTTTAGTTCTTGAAAAAAAACATCACACTATTTTTTCTAAATGAATTTAACTATTTTTTTAGTTAACTTAGTCAGTGGGAAAGACAACTGAGAAAATTTTTCAACAAAACAATATCGGTAACCCAATAATCCATTAAAACTATGAATCTTTGTGACATTGGTAGGTATTGGAAAATCTTCAACAACTTTAGTTTTAATAGGGTCAATATTTTTTTCATATTTAAAAATAATATGACTAAGGAAATAAATCTATTTCAACCAAAATTCATACTCACAAAATTTTACATATAGATTATTTTCTTTTAAGGTTTGAAAAAAAAATCCCTAGTTTCCTTTCATGATCCTAAATATTTTTAGAATATTCCAATATATCATCAACAAGCACAACAAAAAACTGGTAACAACCCACCCCTTTCCCATTGGTTTGGGGAGAGATGGTGTTGTTACTTGGCCTTAGGTGACATACCCAAGACACCGAAGGCTATAAATAAATTCCAAGGACCTCAAGAAAATTTAGGGAATTATTTTATCTTAAAATATAAAACATCCAAACTATAACAACAAGAACATCTAAACCATTGTATGATGCATGAGTATAGAATAAAACTCAACATAATCAAAACAATAACCATATTAGAGTACAAGTGGAAACCAAGAGACATACTTCAATTAAACCAAAAAGGATGATAAAACTAAAATAAATAAAAGTTAAATCAACCCATAAACTTCCAAAATTCTCCAAGATCTAACTCGATAGGTCATTCCCATAGTATCAAGAAGCACCACTAAATAACTGAGATACCTTTCCTTTACCTATGTCTTGATAGATGACATTTGTAAACACACAATAGTTCCAAATAAGGGGGTGAGTCTAAACTTTGTAGTATTTAACTAATGACATTAAAAATCACACCACTAGGATAAAACTTGTTAGAACATTTATATAAAATAGTTTAAAAGTGGTTTAAAAATAATTTATATTAAATCCACAAATAATTTTTCATGGAAAGTGATAAAAAAATCATAAAACCTTTTTCAATAATTTAGCATGCCCACAACCATGTGTCCACACACACAATGTATACCCAAGTGATAGTTCCATACTCATGATCAGTCTCTCGTCAATCTACCAAGTCATCACAAGTTAACCAATGAAAGGTTCCCCAATAGAACACGCCCCTTCCATAGGGTCACTTATAATGCACATGAACTCACACCAATCGTGTATGCCAAAATCCATGTAAAACCATTTAATATACCTTTATTCCTTTAAATCCTTTCAAAAACTAGTTTCTATGTGTTAAAAACCAAAGGATAATTATAAAATTGTCATTTTAAAATTATAAACCATGGGATTTTTCCGAAATTTATCGATTTTTTTCAATTAAAAATCTATATTAAAAATAGGTTTCTATCAAGAATAACCATAGGATTTCATATCCATTTCAAGAAAATATTTTAATAAACACTAAGACTTCAAGTTCTAATTCAATTAGATATATGAGAAAAGTTTCCTACCTCACAATGGTTGGTGAAAATGTAGAATGGCACTTAAAACTTCTAGATATGATCACCAACTACTTTCCCTTAATCAGATCCAACAAGAATTAATTATAAAATAATAAAAACAACACATATATATATATATCCATAATGGGATATATCTATGGTTCCAAGATAGGTAAGAACATTAGATCTAAGAATAATGGATAATAATGATGAAGAATAGTGACTTACCAATGAATTTGAGCCTCCAACACCCTTTAATTCACCTACGGATCACTCCCAGATTGAAAGAGATAATATATCATGCCTTGGGAGAAAATGAATTTGAGTTATTATATTATTATGATAAAACTAAGTGCTTAGGGATATAATTTTTACTATATCCACTTTTTTAGGAGGACCACCAAGATATCGCATAGTTAAGTCACACAGTTTAGAAAACTGTGTGCCACCCATGCTTTTCTACTTTGTAAAAAATGCACAATTTCCCTTAGAAATATGCATAATTTAGACTAATTGTGCACCAAATGTGTAGAGATACTATCCCTCCTGCTAAAAACCACATGGTTTCCTAGGTGGATTGCATGATTTTTACTAACTGTGCTCATCCCACACACCTCTAAAAAAGCCTCCAAAGCTTTCCAAAACCCATTTGAACCACCTAAAACTTCACTCGGTCATTATATATACTTGAAATAAATAAATAAATTGTAAATTGACACAAACCGAGGGTGCTAAATTCTCTCCATCATTGTTCTTTTCATCCCCAGAAAGTAGAAAACCAATATTGTCCTGGAAGAGTTTGGCCCATTTCTCCATCATTTCCTTTTCACTCTCCTATATTTCTTCCATAATTTGACCATGTTGCTATAAAACCCACACTAGACTAATTATTTTCCCATTAAAGATCTTATATTTCCTATCCACAATCCATATCGACACATAAATCAATATATAATATATCTCTAGGTCAATGTGATTCAATCGAATCACATGGTTAGGATCAGGTTGGTACTTTTTTAACTAAGACACATGAAAAACATTATGTAATAAACTAAAACTTGGTAGAAAATCCAACTGATATGTCACCTCGTCAATTCATTCAAGTATCTTAAAAGGGAATATGTATCAGGGAGATAACTTTCCATTCTTACCAAAACAATTATTTCCAAATGTTAGAGAGATTTTGATGAACACATGATCACTCACCTCAAATGACAATGGTCGTTGATGATGATCCACATTAGATTTCTAACAACTATGAGCTATCTCTATTCTCTTTCTAATCAAATAAATATTATTTACTGTCTCTTTTATAAGGTTGGATCTAATTAGATAATTCTTACATGTTTCCACCCAATAAAGTGGAGAATGACAAGTATTCTCATACAATGATTCAAAAGGAACCATATGTATCAAGGCCTATTAACTGTTATTGCACAAAAACTCCACCAATAGTAAATGATCTTCCCATGTTCCACTAAAATCCATTACAAAAACCCTAAGCATGCCCTCTAACATTTTTATTATTTTTTCAGACTGTCTATCTGTTTGAGGATGATAATCCATACTCATAGTCAACCATGTTCTCAGTTATTACTACAATTATTTCCAAAAATGAGACATAAACGAGGGGTATCTTTCCGATAAAATCAAGACTTGAACATGGTGAATTTTTTTAATTTCTCAAATATATATTTTTGACAAATCTTCCACCAAATTATTTTCATTAGTAGGGTTGAAATGATCCGACTTCGTGAGCCAATCCAATGTCACCCATATGGAATTTTGTTTCCTAGCCATCCTTGGTAGACATATTACAAAATATATGGCTATATACTCCCATTTCCAAATAGTAATCGGTAAGGACTGAAAAACACCCACTAGTGATTGATGTTCTACATTTACCTACTGATAGGTGAGGTATCTCAAGACATACTCCACTACATGAATTTTCATACCGACCCACAAAAAACTATTATTTCAATTTTTTATACATTTTATAAATACCTGGATGAAAATTACATCTTAAATGGTGGTTGGAACTAAGAAGTTATTCCTAAAAAGTAAAAGGTAGGACCATACAATATCTAAACTAAAACACTAAATTCCCATCCAGCTTCCAACCCTCAATATTATCCCCACTATTGAGTTTTGGACTCATAGAAATACTATCAGGATCAGGTGTCTAAGTAACTTTAACTTGGTTAAACAGATCAAGAACAAACAAAATTCAAAATAAAACAACAAAAATAACCTAATATAAGAATTCTAAATCTATATCCGCTATGAATAACATTAGTTTCCACTGGTCCAAATCCTATTTATACAACTGAGCATAGGACTTACATCTCAATTAATCCTCCATAGAGTTCCCTTTACCCATTATATAAATTAAGTCAAAGTCAAACATTTTTAGACACTCCATCCATTTGTGTTGTCTTAAATTCAAATCAATTTATGAGAAAATGTGTTTCAAACACTTATGATCCATAAAAACTGTGAATTTATCACCAAATATGTAATAATGCCAAGTATTTAAATAATGGACCAAAGAAACTAATTACAAGTCTTGTGTTGGGTAGCTCTTATCATGAAACCATAACTGTCGTGAACTATAAGAAACGACATGATATCTCTACATGAGAACAGATCCCAACCAAGATCTCAATTCATCACAATAAACTAAATAGCCCTATCTAGACTCTGGAATGTGGGGATAGGTTTTGATGTAAGTCTAGAATTAATTTCTAGAAAGTATTTCTTAATTTCCTCATTATACTAGAAATAAATAACATTCCTCATCAAATCTATCATCAGTGATTCCAAATGTAAAAAATAACAAACAAAACATCTATAGTATCCCTCTAATACAAGTAGAATTCTTACCCCTCAAAGAAATTTTTTAGGGGTTTCCATGAGATAACAACTTTTATCTCTTCTGGATCTATAGAAATTCCTTTTTCAAAAATGTCATGTCCAAGGAAACATAATTCTTATATCTAGAAATCACACTTTTATATCTAGTCATACAGACAATTTTACCTCAAGATACCTAAACTATCATCAAGTGTTACTCATGATTTTATTTTTTCCTATAATACTCTAATATATCATCAAAAAAACACCACCGTAAGGAATCCAGATATCTCTAAAATATTTAATTCCTCAATTCCATAAATATGACTGGTGAATTTGTAAGAACAAGAGTTATAATTGAATATTGATAATTTTCATATCTTCTTTTCAAAGTTTCCTTTGAAATATACTCCTTCTGTACTCACAATTAGAGATATCCTGAATGTAAGTCAATTTTTGTGAACCATTAGGATCACATCAATTGATCAAACTGATCATCAATATTTGCAATAGGATACTGATTTTTTATCATAACTTGGTTAATATTATAATAGTACACTCAAAGCCTAAGAGTTCCATCCTCCTTTTTGATAAAAATAACTAGTACTTCCCATGGAGACGTGCTTAGTCTAATGGACCATTTACTTTCCAAATCTTCCAACTAAATTTTCAATTCCCTCAATTATATCGATTTCATATGATAAGATGGAAGTGAGATATGACTGGTCCATGGTAGAAGATCAATCATAAACTCCACTTCTCTTTTTGGTGGAAACCCTGAGAAATCATCTAGAAAGACTTTAGGAAACTGGCCAATAATAATTGAAAAATATCGATTCCCAATATAATCCACAGATAAAAAGGTAAGAGCTAACAACTGATAATAGATGGTTCCACCCACTCATTCCAAAAGTCTTATTTTACTATCCTTTACACCCTAGTATCCTCTAAAGAGATGCTCAATGCCATACAGAGATGTGAAACTAACCTTCCTGGAATAGCAGTCAATGTGGGCCTTGAATGATGTCAACCAATCCATACACAAAATAATGTCATATACATCCATATCAAGCATATAGAAATCACAAAGCAACCTAAACCCATCAATAGTTATGTAGAAATATATACACATAAAGTATTTATGCTCTCTTTGGACAAGATTAGTTTTTAGTTTTAAAATAGAAGGCATCATCTCAATAGAAAAAAACCATATTATCAACAACACGAAAAGAAATAAATGAGTGGGACTCTCCTATACCAAACAAAGATTTCATAAGTGTAAAATTAAAAATAATTATACCTCTCACCATCAAAGGACCATCTTGATCATCCACGATCATTTTCTCACATCTATGAAATTTCTTAATCGCTTCAATTTTCTCTTTATTACCCTATTGAGGTTGCACTGGCTGAGGATTCATGGTGTTCCTAGAAAAAACCTGGATTTCTCTATTCTGATAATTATAATTATTCCATTTCACTCATATCATATAAGAATATGATGCTTTAGAATCATGTGATGTGTCTCTAGTAGCTGATATTGGACCACTATGAAAATAGCATTGAATATGTCCCATTTTTTTGCAATTGTCACATGATCTAGGTGTTTTCTTACTATATCACTTTATATGGTCAAAATAACCACATTGAAAACATCCTTTATTATTTTTTGGTTGAGGAGTAATATTTACTAATCCCATGGTCTAATTATGTGCTTTCCAGCTATTCTAGAAGTAGTTTTCCCACTTATTATTACTCTCATCATTAAAGTTCCCGCCTATTCCTATTGAAATAAACATACTCTCTCCAACCATGTTTTTTGATATGTCTCATTCTACCACCATCAATATATTGACTATTTTTTATAATTCATTATACAAATCATGTAAATCTTTGAGTGGATCTCTAGTCTTAATCCTGAATCAAAAATGTATTCATTAAGGGACACACTTGCAGTAACTTCTGAGGAAAAAAGAACTAAATTCATAAATTTAGTTTCATATTCTGTCACTGAGAGATTATCTTTCTTCAAAATGAATAAATACATCATTCTAGAAATATAAAAGTTGTGAGGATATAATTTATTATTAAACAATTCTTCAAAATCATCCCATTCTATTCCTTGGTCCAACTTAGCCAAAACTTATAATTCCCACCATTGGTGTGCCAAATACTCTAACATGTATATAAATTACTTCCCTTTTAAATATATTGGTGTCCCATGGAAATAAAATATTTGATTCATGTTATTCAACCTATCTTTTGATTTTTCCATCTTAGAATTCCCCTAAAATATGTGTGGATTCTAATTTTGGAACTAAAATTAATGGTCCACTTTCCACGGTTCATCATTTCTATCACCCTTATCCATGTATTGAAAATCCTAGACAATGATTTGAACTACATGTTGGTTAACCTATGGCTCAAGTGAAACCACATTTTTAGTAGCCTCTTCTGGTTGGTTTTACGATGCTTATCCAATGTCATTCACTATAACCACAAAAAAATCAGTTCAATATCACTCATTAGAAACTAAGGTATTAGAAATTTCAATTTACCACATTTACACATATTACTAACTAGTTTTCCTCAATTCAACCATTTTAAAAATTTCAACCATTTTTTAAAACATTGCAACCATGTTTTTCAAAACAACAATTTTTTCATTTTAAAAAAATCACACTTTTTTCTATTTTATAAACTATTTTACTCAAACTAAACAATGTGGTCTTATTGGTAAGTATTTCTATCAATGTGGGTCATGTAACTCTTATCATTCAATCCCATGATAATGAGGTTTCAACTTTCTTATAAGTGTATAGAAACACCTATGTACCCAAAATACTTGATAACTTTAAGTTCATCTAAAGAGGTCAGCTATGAATTTTTATGCTCTGTATTTAAAGTTCTAACAGTCCTACTCCTTACAACCATCCCAAGAGACATTATTATGTTATTTCCAACTCCATGACCAAAAAAACTAACACCATCTACTATGTTAATGACCTTAAAATGTTGATACCATTTATCCCAAAAATATATTTGGATCGACCAGGACTGATACCATTTCTAATATCCCTCCCCTCACCCATTGGATTGGAAAGATGTGGTAGTGTTATTGGACCTCTGGTGACATCCCCAAGACACTAAATCCTAACAATAAATTCCAAGGGCCTCAAGAAAATTTTGTGGATGATTTTACCTTTAAATATAATACATCCAAACTATAACAACAATAACAACCAAACCTCTATATGATGCATTATTATATAATAAAGTTCAAGATAACCAAAAAAAATAACCATATCAGAGTACAAGAGGAAACCAAGAGACATACTCAAAGGAAATAAAAAGGACCAATAAAACTCAAATGCATCAAATTGACATCAACACAGTAACTCTCAAACTACTCCAAGAACCAACATGACAATCCATGCCAACGATATCAATAATAATCTCTAAAGAACTAAGATACCTTTCATTTATCTATGTCTTGATAGATAAAATATGAAGACGCACAATAATACCCAAGTATTTGGTGAGTATAAAATCATTTGGATTTCCCTAATGACTTCCCAACTCATGCCACTAGGTCAAAACTTGTTAGTGAATTAATATAAAATAATTTAAAATTAGTTTTAAAAAAATTATATCATCTCCATAAAAAATCATGTAAAGCGATAAAAAAATTATAAAAACTTTTACAATCATTTTGCATGCCTACAACCATTTCTCCATAAACACCATGAATTCTTAGGTGATAGTTCCATAAGCATGAGTGGTCTCTTATCAATCTAACAAATTCATCACAAGGTATCCAATACCAGGTGCCCTAATGGCACACGCCCCTTCCACAAGGTCATGTCTAATGCACATGAATTCACACTAACCATATATTCCAAAATATATATATAACCATTTCATAAACCTTTATTTCTTTAAATCCTTTCAACAACCAATTTCCATTCATCAAAAACTAACCCATAATTCTAAAATCATCATTTTAAAATTATAAAAAAATGGGGTTTTCCTAAAATCCGTCCACTTTTTTCAATTCCAAATCCATAATAAAAACATGTTTCCATAAAGAATCACATAATAATTTCACCAAAATTTCAAGAAAAATATTTAATAAACACTAATCCTTCAAGTTATAGGTCAATTATAGATAATAGAGACACCACCTACCTTACAAAAGTTGGAGAAAATGAAGAACAGTTATTAAGACATCTAGATTTGATCACTAAATACATTTCCTTTATTATATATAATAAGAATTAATTATAAAAAAATACAAAACACATAGATATATCCATAATTTTCTAGATATATGGTTTCAATAGAGGTAATAACATTGAATCTAAGAAAAATGGATAATAACGATGAAGAACAGTGACTTACCAATGAATTTGGGCCTCCGACGCACTTTAATTCACTTACAGATCACTCCCATGTTGAAGGGGATTATCTCTAACACCTTGGGATAAAAAAGAATTAAAGTTATTAAAGTATTAGGGGAAAATCGAGTGTTTAAGGATCTAATTTGAATTAGATCCACCTTTTTAAGTAGGGCCACTTGGATGCCACACTGTTAAGTCACCCAGTTTTTCAATCTGTTCGCCAACCGTGTGAACTACTACCTTAATCCAACCCCTCATGAGAGTGTTCTAACCATTATTTTTCTCTCTATCCAAATATGTATAGTTTCCATAGACATTCATGTGGTTTGGATAAACTATACACCAATTGTGTGGAGCTAATATCCCTCCTACCATAAGTCGCACGGTTTCGTGGATGAGGTGCATAGTTTATATTAACCATGCTCAAACCATGTACCTCTAGAAAAGCCTCCAAATCATGAAAAAACCTTATAAACTTCATGAAAATTAACCAAATAATTATATACACTTAAAATACATAAATAAATAGTTAAGTTTCTTAAACTGGGGGTGCTACAAACTTATTTAATAACTCATGAAAAACTTTATTAAATAGTTTCATAAATACATCTAGGGAATTAAAAAATCAAAATGGAATAACTAAAAAATTATAGTACCTATATCTAGTCTGAAACACAATCTTCACAATATATTACTCTTTCGCCTTTAATGGATGGTACCCCAACCAAATATAAATCATTGAAAAGTATTTCACTCCCTGGAGCTAATCAAACAATTCATCGATGTGAGGAAAATAATACTTGTTCTTAAAAGTGATATTATTCAAAGATCTATAATTAATGGAAAGTCTCATAGAACCATATTTCTTCTTAAAATAAATAGGATCACCTCATAGTGAAGTGATAGGATGATTTAAACCTTTATCTAGAAACTCTTGTAATTTATTTTTTAATTATAAAAGTTCTACTTTATCTATTTGGTGAGGGGGTTTTGAAATTGGATTAGCATCATGCCCTAAGTCAATAGTAAATTCAGCCTCTTGATCGGAAATTAAACCTGAAAAATCCTCTATAAAAACATCCATATATTCATTCACTACTAGGAAATTACTAATTTGGATAGTTTCTTTATTTTCAAAAATATGTTCTATGTAACTTTAACTTCCATCTCTAATAAATGTCTTATCTTCTTAGTAGGTTATAAAAGGTATGAAATCATTGAATAAAATTTTCTTGGATCTAAAATCTATATTAGCATGATAAACTGAAATCCAATCCATACTAAATATATTATCAAACTATACCATGATTAGTTCAACAATATTTTCAAGGAAGACCATCCCATTAATAACAATAGGAAGATTCCTATAAATCTTGGTTTCCTTAATATTTCCACCTATAGTTTTTACAAAAATTTCTATCATACTTTCATGATATGATATTCCCATTATTCTTGAAATTTTATTCGAAATGAATGAATTCAAAGATTTGGAGTCAAAAAGGTATTCGAATAATTTAAAAAAAAACAAGTAACATACATGTCACTACTTCATTAGATGGACTTGAATCAAATATATTAGTATAAAAATATTTTTCCACACCTTTATTATTTTGGTCCTGATGATTTCCATCCTAAGTAACTAACTTCAGACACATGTTAGCATAATAACCTAAGTCATTGAAACTAAAACATATCACTAATGGATGGTTATCATTTACCCCATTCTTCAATTGTTTAATACTCTTTTCTTTGTATTCATGAGCCCTATGACCAAACTTACCATGTCGGTAACACTTTCTATAATTTACCAAACATTCCCTGTGATGATTTTTACCACATTTATCATAATATGAGAACTTAATTTTCTTACCTATGAATTTCATTGATGAATGTTTCCCCATTAACTACCATCCAATACTTTTTTCTTCTTGTTTTCATGGAATACATGATCATTGAAAAATTTCATTTCTACCTTCTCAACACACTAATAAAAAGTTTCAAAAAAATTGAATTTAAAAGAAGTTAATTACCTTATATATCTTGGTTTTAATCCTAAGTAAAACTGATTAATCTTACTATCAATATCTTGGATAAAATCCAGTACATACCTGGTCAATATTGTAAAATCTTATTTATATATAGCTATATAATCTTCATCCTTTTACCTAAATTCCATGAATTATTTCTCCATCATGAGTCAAACAACATTAGGGAAATATTTCTTAAGGAGGCGATTATTAAATGTCGCTCATTCTGTGGAATCAACCTTATATATCTCTTTGGTATTCTTAACCAAAGACCACCATCAATTAGCTTCACCTTCAAAATGATAAATGGAAAGGGTTACCATTTTATGTTTTTAACACCCCATGAATTTAAATATATTTTCAAGGGAATTGATCCATCCTTCAGTCACCACTAGTTCTGAAGTTCCTCCAAACACTTATAGGTGAAGTTTCATGAAGTGCTTGACTATCATCATGTTCCTATATAGTATATTTGGTTTCTATCTAGAATGGATTAAACCATCATTTACAGTTTTCAACAACTGGTCTATCATAGAAAAAACTACTCAGTTCCAATTATGTCTATTATAGGTTGACTATTTGGATGGATATCATCCTCTTGGTGCCTTCTTACTGTATCCTCCCTATTTTCTTTGTGAAAAACCATTCTGAAAAAACATATTTTAGATAAATCAATATGCTAATCTTAAAATTATATATCATTTAATCATAACCATTTGGTAAAATGTTTTAATGGTATTATATTATCATTATTTAATCCCTAAAGTTATATAAATCTTTCCTCTAATAACAACTATAAGGACCATTCCTTAAACATTACATATTATAGTGACTTTAAACCTGAATTAACTTACTTTAATTTTTTAGAATCTTTTAGGTTTATAGTTTTAGAGAGTTAGGTCATAACTCTTATATATAAATATTGTATATTATAAAGTAGACACTTCTAATCAATATCCTTTTTTCCACCCAAAAAAACTTTTAAAAGAAATATGTTTTATTTTCATGACATATCTTCAAAATTTTGATCTTGACCTCATCCTTGTCTCTACTCTTCCTTAAAACCCCATGAAAAACTTCTTTAAAATGTAGGATGAGAATAAAAACCTTGGTAAGGGACATAAAAAGAATAAATATATTAGTCTTGTGAAAAAAATGAAAACCCATGAAAAAACTTTTCTTAAAAACATAACTTTCTATCTAAAAATATCGCCATTTTTCCTTTAACAATTAAATTATCTTACCTTTTGAAATAAAAAAATTTCCATGAAATCTCATTAGTAAGCATAGAAAAGTCATTTAGGTGCCTTGGGATATTATTATCATAGAAAACTTACAAAACCCTTATAATTGGAATAAACATAAAGTCAACTTCCAATGTAATACTATAGATAAAATAATCATTACCCAATGTATTGGAGAGCAATTTGGGTTCACCCATTGTATAAGCTCTATCAGGCTCGCCTGTGAGCTATAATGTGGCTTAACCCTTCATACAAGATGTATCAAGCTTGCATGTGAGCTATAATGTGGCTCAACCCTTTGTAAATAATTTACAAAGACTATATCATGAATAAAACTCTTGAAAACTCTTAAAATTATGTGAAAAAACTTTTAAATATCAAGATACACTTTTCTTTTTAAATCTCATTTTCAACACCAAACTACCCATAAAATGGGAAAAGGGTTTTTATTTGAAGAAAAAATGAAATCTTGTAATGGAATTAAAAGTTAAAATAATGGTAAAACCAGATAGAAAATTAATTGTCACCATATATGTTAAAATAGAACATTCCTTTTATCTTTTGTAAAGAAAGTCAAAACATTCTATAAAAGTATTCCTTTTGAAAAAATTTGAAATAAAGAGGAATAAAATGACCTTTAGAGTTATTTTAGGTCAATAGAAATACATTAATATAATAATTTTAAAAATATAAACATGGAAGAACAATATTTTGAAAATAAATCATTATAAAATTTAAAATTACATTAAAGTTAAAGTGTATCTTACCTCGAGTCTGACTCATCATGTATGATCTTTATCTTCCTCTTCTTTGGAAAATCTCATTTTATTAACACCTTAAGACCTCTAAGATTAGTATTATTCCCAAAATAATTCCTCTATAACATGGTTTTGGGATGTTATTAAGGTATTTGGGTAGACATTGGCCAAACCAAATTGGTTTTGAAGTGTGAAGAAATGAGAATAAGTGGTGCCCTTTTATAAGAGAGGGGAGGGACACTCTTAGAAGTTCTTAAAATATTAATTTAATATAAATTAATTTTGATATCCAAATGGATCAAAATTGATAATATTAAAATATAATAGGATTATGAGGCTAAATAATCTCATAAAATAAAATTTTAACTAGTTTGGATCATATTTTTTGACTTCTATTTTTGTTTTAACCCTTCATTAACCATTTTCGCACTTACCACGGCAATAATATTTTTCACTCTTTGAGGGTCATAATAGTTAGTATAAATAGAAAAACAGCCCGTAAATTGGACATGGTTGATATTAAAAACCAAATCATAATCATTTGGTTGAATATAAAATTTTTAGGAATTTTATATTATTTAATAAAATATTATTTATTATAAAATATCATTAATGTCAATTTTTAGAACTATTCATTACTTTAAATTTTATAACATCAAGATAGAAAATAGAATTCAAAAAAATATTTTATTATATCCCTAACCTATTATATTTATCTATAAAATTCATAGATCACATTAATTATCTAAAATTATATTTATTTTAATATTTTTAATATCATTTATTTGATTTTTCTATTAATTGAATAATTTGTGTGTTATCTTTTTATAAGAATTTAAAATAATTATTTATTTACTAAATGTTAAAAATAAATTTCCATGATGAATATAAATAATTTATATTTTAAAATTATATTTATAACTGAAAATATGCACTGGTTATTTCCATGTTAAAAATATTATATTTATTAAAAATAATAGTGCAACATTTTTGTCTTTTCTTCAAATAAAATATTATAAAGGTTATAATCACATAAAAATGGGAAAAAATGCCATATATTAAAATTTTAGATAAATATGGATGATATATATTCATCTAATAAATTTTAGTCAAGTGTTAGGGTCATTTTATAATCCTTATCATTTTATTTTTAACTTTAATTAATTAATTTACCCTTTATTGTGGTAACAAAATTACTAAGGTTGTTATTCATATTAACCAAAAATAAAATAGACCTATTTAATAAATTTGGAACCACTGATTCTAAATATTAAATCTATTTTTCAAGATTCATTTTATATAAGTAGAATAATTTAATTTAAAATTAAACCGGAAAAACACAATAAAAACAGCTTTTCAAACAAATGCCCTTTTTAATATAAAAATGTTTTTATTCTAAATTAAAGAATAAAATTCATTTAAAACCCATAATTAGATTATTTTTAGTCAAAATTAACTAATTAACTTTTAAAACTCATCTAAAATATAATTTTTACTTTGTAAATACTTAGAAAGAAATATAATTTTCAATAAAAAAATCAGTATTTTTCATTATTCACTAAAAATCAATATTTTTAGAAAATTGTCAAAAATTCATATCAAATATAATTTTGACATGATAATTTAAAAAATTAAATATTTTTTTAAAAATTTAAATTCTATAATTTTAATATTAAACTTTTAAATAAAACCTTATAAGAAAAGAGTTTAATAAACCTATTTTCTTTTTATTTAAAAAGTAATTAATATTTTTATAATGAATATAACTATCTAATTTATGAATTCTATAAATATATAAAAATATATATTCTATAATTACCTAGGTTTATATATTAATCCATTATTTAACCACCTTTTTCTTTAAGGGGAAACCAATATTCTATCCTTGGAAACAATATATCTAAGAAAAGAAACTTATTAAATCCAAAATTCACACTTACTGGATTTACTATATAGCTCTTTAATTATTAGGGTAATAAGGATAATTTATAAATTGTATCAATTCTCTTCATATCTATTATATTATATCAAGATATCATTAATAAAAAACAAAAAAATATATAAAAAGAATCATTGAATACTCTATTTATTAAATCTATAAACACTAAGGGTATATTTTTAACACAAAGGGTATTACTATGAACTCATAAATACCTTACCTTATAAAAAAATATTTTGTATATCAACCTTTTTTAATTTTAATTGATGATATCCATAATAGAGATCAAACTTTGAGAAGTATTCATCCCCTTGAAGTCGGTCAAATAGATCATCAATACGAGGTAAAAAATACTTATTCTTTATAGTAATAGTATTGATTTGCTATAGTCAATGAATAACCTCATATACCCATACTTATTCTTCATAAATAATATAGGTTTTACTCAATGTGAAACACTTGTTTATATAAATCACATATCACGCAACTCTTGTAATTTATTATTTAATTCCACTAATGCCACTAGATCTATTTTATAGGGAGGCTTAGATAAGGGATTTTTATCTGGGGTAGGATCAATAGAGAATTCCACTCTATGATTGGGTGGATATCCAAGTAATTATATAGGTAATACATCAATATAATCTATTAAAATAGATACATCCTATATTCTAAGGATATCCTTTTCATTCATTGATTCTTCCCCTCTAAAAATTTCATTTATATGAGCAATTAAAGGTGGTTATGAAGAAAAAAAAAACTCATGCAATGAAGTATATCCTATAAAAATATGGGATTCTATTCCAGCCTCAAATATTGTAATCTCCTTCTCATGATAATAAATTCTTTTATTATACTTTGAGATTCAATCCATCACAGGGTTTATATCAAAATAAACCATTGGTTTTAAATCTATAATTGCAGTTAAGGAACCTCTATGCATTTTAATAGAGACATAACCATATACTTTGATTTCTATAGAGTTTCTAGAAGGACTTTTAGCTAAAAACTTCATCCTTAGTGCGTCAGATAATGATTTAATGTTATTAAAAAACTTGTGAGATATAAAAGATTTCATAGATCTAGAATCAAATAATATATTAAATAACTTTGAGTTTATGATCAAAGTACCTACTATAATATCATATGGAACCTCAAATTTGGTTATTGTGATAGCATACACTCGACCTTTCTCCTTTTAATATTCCAGGGTACGTTCCCTTAGCACTTGGGGAATTTATTTGAATGGTGTCCTAACTCCTTGTAATTAAATCATTAGAAATTTTTGGATTCTTTTTTTTCTTAGAACTCAGAAGCTTGATGGTCCTTATCACTAAACCGTTAACAAACTATCATTCCATTTAAGTAAACTTTGGTGTGTTTCTTCCTAGGGTTATTTCATGTAGAAAATTATATGTTCCTTTCTTCTCCTTTCACAAATTCTTTTCAACATGTAATTCATCCACCCTCTTCTTTTCTTACTTCTATTTTAAAGTAAAAGGCTTAGAGAAATCCTTCTCAATATTGATGGAACTTTTCAATATCCCCTCATAAGATGAAAATGTTTGAGAGACTAATATATTTTGAAGGTTTGTCTTCAACCCATGAAATAAGTGATCAATATTTACCTCTAGATTAAATACATGGTATGCAGTATATCTTACTAACCATGTAAAGTTACCCTCATAATCATCAAATGTTTCTTGTTCCTTTTTCCTTAAATTCAAGAATTGCCTTTCCAGGTCCTATCATTACCCATAGGGAAAGTAATTTTTAAAGAATATCACATTAAAATACTTATATTTCATATTTTATATCTCCTCTTTCTTCTTAGTGTTTTAAATCAAATACCACTATTGATTAGAATATATCTTTAGATTATATATAGCCATGATAACCTTATCTATTTCACTACATCCCAAAGAAATGAATTCCTTCTCTAAGGACTTGATCCATTGTTCAAATACTAAAAAATTCATGGTTCCATTTAAGTATAGAGGATATTTTCTCATTAAACAATCCAGTATTGTTACACCATGTCATGGAGTAATAGGTTATTTCATACGAGCAAGGTTATTGGTCATAACCTGAGTTAACTACCCAAAATATATTCATAATCTACTAAGATCTGACACTAGATTTATTGATTTTAATAGGAGGTAAATATCTACATGAAGTATGGGTGTTGACATGGTTTATGTTCGTTCCATTATTATTTGTTTCTAAACAATGATATATAGTTAGTTCATGAATAAAACTTTGAATTATAAATCTTAGTATATATTTATTAAAAATTAATTTCGTATAATCTAGAAATATTTCTAGAATATATTAAAAGATTATCATAGTGTTATGTTCTCTAGATATATTGTTCTAAATATAGTTCCTAAGTTTTCTACTAAATTGGGTTTTATAAAAACTATAACACCTTGACTCTAATAACTTGGAGTAAGTTTTTATTTTATTTCATTGGTACAAAATATATAAATTCCAAGATGCAATGGTTTATTAGTATTGAGAAACCAGATACAAAAATGAACATTAAATTAAATTTAAAACTAAAGGTACATCATATTAAAATATGAAAGCTTTATTATTTCTCCTTGAAAATCTATATGTCACATGTAGTAATCCTCTTGGATTCTAGGGAAAATGTAAATGGTTGAGCTCAGACACTCAGTAAGGGGTATGGTATAGAAGAAGATATCATACATAATCTAAGAATCAATAATATGTTAAGAATAAATAAATTCTATAATAAATAATATATTCATGGATTTCATAATAGTAAATAAATTCATGGATAAGAATAACTAATCTCATAGTTATGGAATTCATAATTTTTGACATCGTAAACATACCGTTAAGGCCTTGGCTCAATACATCATACATAGATGGGTAAGGATTATACTGAATACCCAACTAACTAGTATCATGATACCTACTGATGAATCAAGGGACTATATAATTATGGGCCCCACTCATCACATAATAAGTACAATGCATCCACTATTTGAAGAAAATTCCTAAACAATGCATATCATAATTTTCCCTAAATAATCTCATACATAATCATGGCTAGTTAATCAATAGTTTTCTATATATAAATAATGGATATACATAATATCAATATTTCCTCATTCAATGGAACAATATATATATCTAGATGAATATCACACAATAAAATTAGAAACAATAGGAAATTCACAATGTAATGGAAAGTAACCTTATCAAAGTAATGATAAAATGGTAGTACCGAAGATTATATTCATGGTGTAGGGATATAAATAAAAAAATCCTTCATTAATGTTCACAAAGAAATCATGAATCAAATAATGTCCTTGGGGGAGTGTCAAACCTTGTGTGTAGTTAGGTTCATTAGTTTTTCATTGAGTGGAGATCAAGTTAATACCTAAAAACCCTTTTTAGGGTTATTTCATCTGGTTCTGATCCAAATATTTCATCCACTTGTTTGTATCTAGACAGGGATTTCATTACTAGGAAACCACACACTCTTTACTTTACCAAAATTTTTGGATGTTTATGTCTATGAGAATTATTTATCATTATAATGGATTATAAAGGTATTATAATGAGAGATGATGGTGATCTATCATTGAAAATATAATAATTAATTTATAACATTTAAGCATAGTAACATTTCTCATTGAAAAAGGAAAATAATTAGAAGGATTGAAGAAATAAAGGTAGAGAAGAGGTTAGAAACCCTTACCTTAAAAAGTAGCTTCTTAAAACTTGAGAGAAACTCCTTATAACCTTAGAAACTCCTTAGATAGACTCTTTATTGGTAAAATGATAGGGTACTTAGAATCAATGTATTTTCAGTGTAGAGGAATTATAGGATTGGTAGGTATTTATACTTTAGGAGGGGGGTTTAGGTTAAAATATTGATTTTTTTGTTATTTAGGCCAACTAGATTTTAATAAAATTTATTCCCATGAAATTAGTTGGATTTTTATTTAAAAAAATAGTTTTATTTGAAATTTAAATCAATCAAAAATTAAATGGAACCTTCTAACCACTCCATTAAACACAAAGAACCAAAAATAGTTTTCATTAAGATAAAATGTAATTAGGGTTCCAAAATGTCAAATATAAGTTTATAAATTCAAAATAATATTTTTAATTTCATTATTTTACTTATAAAATGAATTTTTTGTCAAAAAAATGTTTCATGAATTTAATTCATTCTTACTGTATAATTATGTTATAAACATTATGGTATTTTTTAAAAAAATATTTTTTACTATCCACTAAAAAAACTAATTCTTCATAAAAATATAAAAAAATCACTCAAAAAAATAAAAAAAATTATTTAAAATTTAAATCCCTTTTTATGAAAATAATTCTCTATCTATGTGAAATTTCATTATTAAATAAAATAACTTGTGTATTTAAAAATTAAACATCTGGTCCCTAAAATTAAAAACTTTTCTTATAGTAAATCTAATTTTTATTTAGATACATATGTGTGTAATTACCATTCATTGATTAATATAAATTTTTAATAATTAATAATTATATTAATATAAAAATATTTAATGTATTTAATTGGACATTTAAATAGAAAATGGTTACATTGCCTTAGTTAAATCTTGAGTATTACTCAGCCCCTTTGTGGAGGAGGATCATGGAAAAATCCCTTATAAATTACCCCTTTGTGGAGGTGGTTTATAGAAAACCCCTCATGGGGCATTTTCTTTTCCTTTTTTTGGTCCCTTCTTCCAGATTTGGCTTGAGAATTAATTATTAATTTTTTCACCCATGATTTTCGAAAGGGGAAAGGTCTCTCTAAAATGAGGAAAAGTTCCTCATGTTTTCTAAAAAATTCCCTCATACTCTAATGTCGGGTAGGGTATTTATCGAAAATTTGTTATAACTATATTTAAAAAAAAAGATAGATGCATAGGGATTAATCATCTCTATTGAAGGTTTTTATGGCTGGTGAAGCCACCTAGATCATGTAAAGAAACTCCATGCTCATGTATGAAACCCACCTCGTTGTCATTGTCAACAACAGTTCATAAAGTGTATATGTTTCCACATAATGAATCTAGATTATTTCCATAAATCAAAATATTCTGCAAAGTCTATAAATGACTACATAATTCAGCCACCTCACTGTCAAAAAGTATTCATAAAAATTCTTCATTAACTATCCCTATGTGAACCCATAAATTACTTTTCAAATATATTTCCTTTTTCAATTTTTAATTTCATATCTCATAAAATTTCATCTAAGATTCCATGGGTCTTAATAATATTAAGTTTATAATATTTAGGATTTGTATTTAATCTTATATTAGTTTGATGATTATTTTGTTATACTTACCCACCTATGTGGAAATGGTGAATAAAGCAGTAATGGTAGAAATGGTTATGATGGATGCTCAAAGTGAAAGTTATTTTCTTACTTGGATTGGTAGAGGAAAGAATTTATCTAGTGTATAGAGTATAAATAGGAATAAATTTTATCAAGGTGTGGTTATAATAAATTTGTGAGCTTAGATTCATCTAAAGTGAGAATACAAATTTCATTTTATTAGTGTGGTTTCACGGTGTGTTTGAAGCGAGATTGTCCTAATGATCCTATAAAATGCCATATGTGTATAATGATTAAGCACTTAAATAGGTTTTGTAGGTAATCTAGTGGTGTAGATTATAATATGATATAAGGATCAAGGATATTTTTTAAGAGAACAAAGTAAGATGTAGATGGTTATAGGTGATGAAATGTGGTAATCCTTGGCCGGGATGGATGTAGAAGAATCAAGGGTAGTTATTCATTGTTTACCATATATTAGAATAATTGGAAGGACTTGAGACAGTATGAGGTACACTTATTATTGTTTCTATTATGATCTTTTCTATTTTGATAAATGTGAATCTAATTTATTCATATCAACGTATGTAATAGACCAGTAGAATTTTCATGTGGAATTAATTCCTTAATCTATGATAATTAATATACCTCTTATATTAAAGGTGGAATGAATGTTCAAATATACTTCTTGTTACATTATTATTAACTATGTGAAAATATCATATTAATTTTTAGTCCTATAGATGATCATATATGGTCTCATAATTAGAATAGGATAGTGAGATCCATGGTTCGTATTGACTGTTATGGTCATAGAGTTTCTCTTACCATACCTGATGGGAGTGTTCACTCTTTTTAGGGAGACTAGGAGATTCATGAGAATAAATAAGTAATTATTATTAAAAACCTCAAGGCTTTAATTTATTGGTTTTATAGGCTGATTCTTGTATTGGTAGATTCAAAGGATAAACCACAATTGGCAGTGGAAGTAGAGGATTTCTTTGATGTGTTTCCTAAATATTTTTTTAGACAACCATTAGAAAGAGATATGGAATTATATATTGACTTTTTACCTACAATGAGAAATAAATAATTGAATTTATATTTTATATATCCTATATAGCTATTGGAGTTGAATAATTAGTTAATAAATTTATAGGAAAAAGGATTTATCCAACTAAGTGAGTCACCTTGGGTGGAATCGATTATTTTTTTCTAAAAATAATGGCAATGGTTTTTAGTTTTTCATAAATTATCAAATGTTGAACCAAGTGATAATAAATAATAAGTACACTTTACCACACATTTATGATTTTTTCATTAAAATGAAATGATCTAGGTGGTTTTAAAAACCAACTTAAGGTTAGAGAAACTTCAATTGAGGATGAACATCAAGGACATTCCAAAACCCACTTTCAAGAGTGGGTATACACATTATAAGTTTCTAGTAATTTCATTTTGGGTTTTCAATTCTCATGTTATTTTTATGTCAATGTTGAATCTTATCTTTCAAAAATACCTTAACACGTTCATAATGGTGCTTGTGGATAATATCATGATTTACTCAAGTTTAAAGGAAGATAATGGGATGCATTTCAGGACTATCCAATAGATATTATGGAAACACCAATTATATGCAAAGTTATCCAATTTATATTTTTTTATTCAATAAGTAAAGTTATAAGTTCATGTAGTATTTGAGAGATGTATTTTTGTTGATCTAGATAAAGTGAAAGTGATCATGTTTTGTGATAAACACATGATTTTTTTTTAGATTCGTAGTTTTCTCAAGTTAATGGGATATTATAAGTGCTTCATTCAATACATTTGAAATCCAACATCACCTATAATGGCATTGATTCAAAAATATGTGAAGTTTGAATGGGTTATAAGTTAAAGTGGAATTTCAATGATTAGAAGGGAAGGTTAACTTATACTTTGGTGTTGATCTTACTTAAAATATAAAAATGGGTATTCATTATATTATATTTCATTGAGATATGGTTCGATGTGACAACCCACATCTACACAGGTTGTGAAAATTAGAGTAAATTTGAGCATTTTATTCCTAAAAGTTTTTCAGGGGAAAATAGAAATTTATCCAGTAATATTATCTTGGATTATTTTTCTGACCACTCTATTGGTCCCAGAATAGGGTGTTTTTTATAGGACATAAGTTTAGTTGAAATCCAATCCATTTGAATTTACACAAAAAAATTAATATTTGATTAATTAAATAATAATTTATTCACATGTTACCATTTAGTCATGTATTTTAAATGCATTGTTGGATTGATATTATATCTCTATCATTGAGTCTAGAATGGAAGGTGTTTTCTTAGGTGAGGCTTAACCTTTAATTGGGCATCAAGACCGGACCTGAGCCCCTTTTCTTTTTCTTTTTCCTTTTTCTTCCTTTTTCATTTTCTATATTTCTTTTATCCCTTGGATTACTTCATATTCCCTTGGGGATTCCCCCCATTTTAGTATCTTCATCTGAAAGAGGGAGAGGGGGAAGAGGAGGCACTACAATGGACCTCGGGTTACACCAGATCATCATGTGATAGCTATAGATCACAGATCAGTGTGAATATTCAACAGTTTCAACATGGACGTAGTCCTATTTTACATTTTATGTCAAAAATACCATTAAAATAGTTTTTTAAGTTTTAATCCCATTTTTTAGTTGTTGGGGACCCCTTGGGGGTCGATTTGTGGATTTTTGGAATGAATTATCTGTTTTTGGTCATTTTGGGGGCTTCTCATTTGGGGAAAGTACATGGTGTGTATTTCAGAGAAAACACAGTTTTTTTCTTTCTATTTGAGGAATGTGATTTGTGGGGGCTACATATCATGTACTTACTATTACACGCTATGTAGTGGTTTTGGGGTGTGGCTGAGAACTCATCCAGACACCCCATGCGGGTACTTGGCCATGTAGAGTACATGTTCAATCCCCATTTGGGGTGAAATCCATGTAGGTGTACATTCCCATGTAGATTATAAATCCAGTTACATGATTTTTTACCCCATTTAGGGTTACACACCAGGTTCTAGTGATACATGTCATGTACTCCGGTGTTTTACACGCCGAGTGGGGGTTATGGAACACAGGTGGGTACCCATGTGGGTTACACACCATGTACCAAGAGGCACATGCCATATAATTTGAGAAAGTACATGTTGACTTTCCTAAGTAACACAACCAAGGATGACCTTTGGGGTTACATGTTGTGTACCCCAAGTACACACCATGTACATTTCCTTCCCTAGTCCGTTTTTCCTATTTTCCACCCTAGTGTCAGAATTGGACTTTTGAGTAGTTCATTATGAGTGTTTGTTTATGTAAATCATTATGGTGTAATCCTTTTTGGAATTTAGAGTTAATTTGGATATTTTTTTGTATTTTTAGAGTCCATTATAAGGATTTAAAAGAGGTTTGGATTCACAATCCTCTAATGGGTTGGGTTGTGAGCTGTGAGGCTCATGTTGTTGGATCCGAATCAACATATTATACAAAAGAGTGGGGTGAATTGTTCCTTTTACAATTTTTCGATAACTCTTTTCTTGAACGAGTTCTATCCTTTATACTTTATCATATTTGATCATGCAGCGGAATAATTAAAAACAAGAACACAAAGATGTATAGTGGTTCAGGGAGCAGAAGGCCCCTAGTCCACTCCACCAACACTCAACTCCACGAGCTTGGTGATTTTCACTATCTGGTCCTCTTTTCCACAGACCGATTCACAACTGAGTACAGGCAGTTGACACCTTTACAATACAAGGCAAAACAAATCCTTCTAGTTCAAACATGAACCTACACATCTTAGAACGAGAAGCTGGTTACTCGGGAATAAAAATAATTTCAGAAAGAAATTTCCATTTGATCTTCAAAATTGCAACAGATCGCAATTGACAGCAGATGGATTAAAGTCTCTAGAAATATTGATCTTCAAGATGAAGCAGTTCTAAGTTGATCCAGTTGTAGTAGATATAGAGATATAGTTCACAACTTCAGCAGTAGTAGATCCATAGCAGATATTCGATGTAGAACAGGTGAATATTCTATCAAGTTCCTTCTTCTTGAACAAACAGAGCTTTTACGCTCCTTTTGAATCAGCAGATTAATCGTGAATAGTTACAATCTCTGTTTTCCACCTTTTTCAACAATAGATCGATCACATCCTCTTGTACCTAGGATTTTAGAGAGAACATATAAAAAAATATCTCTTTCATATTTAGATCCATAAAATTCACCTTCTGATTCGCAATATTCAAAAATTTGAATTTACAGAGAAGTCGTAACTTCCCTTAAGACTTGGCATAAAAATCTCTTTTTAATTCGATCTTAAATCCATTAATAAAACAGCTTTGAATCAGTCAAAGTCGTACTTTAAAAACGACTTCAAATACGGCTTGAAATCCGCCCAGAAATCAGCTTACTGATCGTTGCACATAAATATCGTCTACCAAAATTTCCGACGCCATATGTAAGGTTGATGACGTGGCCTCCAAACGTAGGGTTAATAACATAGTCTTCAAACATAAGGTTAACAACGTAAGTTTGATAACGTAAGGTTGAATACAAATGTAGGGTTGATCATCCATACTTTTTTCTTAAACACTCAAACGTACGGTAAAAGATCCATAATTTTACTTGATCCATACTTTTCCAAGAACGTAGGGTTTTTTACAAAAGTAAGGTTGATGAACCATACTTTTGAAAAACAAACGTAATGTTTAGAATTTACTTATGGTTCTCCTTCTATACTTTGCTGAAAACCAAAACGTAAGGTTCCTTCCTAACATAAGTTTCTTCTTCCATACTTTGCTGAAAACGTATGGTTGTTTAACCATACTTTTCTCTTATCTCAAAAAGTATACATGATTTTCATCCTTACGCTACGTTTATCCATGTAGGGTATGAACAGTTATTCCAGAACACACTAAAGCAGATTATGTGCTATATTCATCTACGTAAGATGTGAACAGTGATTCCAGAACGCGCTAAAGCAAATTTCGCGCTAAGTAATAAATTCTCGTTATTTCAAGAGTAAAATAAATTAATAAAATCCTGAAAAATACTAAATAAAATCATTAGAAAATAACTAAGGGTATTTGTTATCATCAAAATTATCATAAAGATACAGAGTATTATTTTCAATAATCTCCCCCTTTAAATAAAATTCACATTTATTGTTGAAAACAATACTTTTCTCAACAATATCCCCCTTTTTGATGATCACAAAACCCATAAAATTATTAAAATTATTTAAACAAAATTAACTTTCAAAATTAGTTATAAAGTTTTAAATAAAAACTTATCCACCAAAAAGATAATTATAAATCCAAATGTCTCATTTAATTTTCTCCCTCAATAAAATGAATTCTCCCCCTAAATAAAATGTAGGTTTTTATGTTGTGTTTATCCAAATTCTCCCCCTTTTGTGATATCAAAAAGAATGAAAAATCATGGATTTTAACACGTTTAATATTGCACTGAACTATTAGTAAATGATATCATGAACTGTTTATCAATAATTAAATCTGGAGTACTGGCATATTAAAAATAAAGTTAGTAAAACAAATAAAGAAAGAAACAAATAAACAATGAAGGAAAATTTTCATTCAAAAACAGTAGTATATACACGACAATGATATACACAGGAATCATGGTTTGGGTAAGATAGGAAATAGGGTCAATCTCCTCTGGATTGCAGACTTGATTTCTGTAAACTGTTCCCGAGGTCTCTTAATCATCCCATCTCCAAGCTTGATAATGAGCTCTCTGTTCTCTTGAGTCATATGAATATCCTCAATTAAATTGACTCTGAAAAACTCATGCATCCATTACTATTTTTTAAAAAATACTGACAGCTTCTCTGATAACTGATCTAACAGAATTCTGATCGATGGCTCAATAGATGTCAGTTGATCCACTAAGAACTTCTGATTGTCCAGCAACACTAAAAAAGGAGCACTGTTACATTGAAGATCTTGTATCCTGTCATTCATGTTGCTCAACGCAGCTGTGATAGCCTGAAACCTTCTGATTAAATCAGGTGAAGTACCTGATCCACTAACAGCATTATTTGCAACTGATGCAAATTGGTTCTCCATAAACAACTTCAGATCTGATAAATCTGACTTCATAACCATTTCAGATTTTAATTGTGTAACAACAGTCAGCATATCCTCTTTAAACATTTCAAATTCTTGCCTTGAAACTGTACACTCCTTCAGTTTTTGAAACTTCAAATGTTCTAAGTCTAAGGCATTTCTCAGAGAAATATTCTCAGATTCTAACTGAGATACTTTTCTATACAGTTCTTCAACTTCTTCTTTTCTTGAATCAGATGCACCCTGTGCTTGATTCACATTCTCAGGTTGATGCAGAAGTACCAAAGTAAATGATTCAGCATTAGATTTCTCTTTTTCTTTGTCCTGAGAAGTTTGGTCAATAGATTTTTCCCTAGAGTTTTCAAACTCCTCCACAGAAAAATCCTCTTGAAGTACCTTTTTTTGAGCTTCATAAGCATGCTCATCACATTCATCTGCATCTTTTTCTTCCACTGGAATTTCAAGAACAATATTTTCAGAATTTTCCTAAGGTCTGGCCACTTCTTCACCAGGAACTGCCTCCATATCTTGTTCTTGTTGAAGTGCAACTTCAACATCAGCTACAATCTGTTTCTGATTTTCCCTTTGAGTTTCTTCTTGAGCTCTTGATTCCTATAATGGTGTTGTTCTTTCATTAACATCTTCCATGGTCTTATCAACAACAGCTTCCCTTATAAAATACTAAGAAAATAAATCTTCTGTTGTAGTTTCCAAAGCAGTGGAAGTGACTTCCTCATTTACTGGTCTTTTTCTTTTTGACTAAAGTCCCTCCTGACTTCTGTCTTCTTCAACATCTTCCACTTCAAAACGAATACTTCTTACTAAATTTCTGACTCTGGATTCAGATTTCCCCTCCTTGGACTTAGTAGGTTGATCCTAAGCACTCTCTGAGTCTTCCTCAGCTCCTACTAGCAAAAGTTTTCCTTTAATTGTGCTCCAGAAATATCCAACTTTCCTCAAAGTTCCAGTATTAAATGTATTACTGTGATGACAGTTAACTCTTGAATCCATTAATCTCACAATGTCTTTCTTAAACAACGGTAACTGAGATACCTTATCATGTATCTTGGAAAGTTTAACTTAATATCACTTAACATAAGAAACATTATATACATATTTGGGTATAAAATCTTCTTCATTTCTGCCATCCGTGGAGCTATTCTAGTCTGAATAAATTTTACCAAAATCTTCTGATCAGGCTCCAAATCCTTGACAAACATTTTCTTTATTGTCTTGGTACCAAAAAGAAAAGATATGATGTCTTCATATTTATGCACAGAATCTCCTATATTCTTCAAGTCAAAATGAAAAACTCCCTCATGAGGGCAGTTGAGAATCTGACTAATCTCTACTGAAGAGATTGAGAAATCCTTATCCTCTATTTTAGCCATCATACTGTCTTCGGTATCTATCAGACAAAACTGTACAGATTTGTAGAAGTATCTAAGTTCTACTTCATATAGAAATTCCGTATTTTCACTGTTGAACATCTGTTCAAGATTCTGAAACGACATTGCTTTCTTCAACAACATATTTTTCTGAAATAACCAGTCGAGATTGATTACCTTTCCCTGTAATATTTTTCTTCCCTCGGTGTGTTGTCTCTTAGAATTTATTGGCTCGGCCTCACTGGATATTTTAGTCCTTACCATTTTTGCGAGAGTCTCTGAAGGTTTGAAGGTTAGGGTTTCAGAGGTTCGAAGGTTAGGGTTTCAAAAGAGGAAGTGCGATTTTCGGATTTCGAAAGTGTTTCGATAGAAGTGATAGGGTTTAGAAGTTGAAAAGGCTCTGATAGCCTTGATTCCCATGTAATCACGAATCATTACATATATTTAAAAACAAATAAGTTTTCATATGACGAAAGAAAGAAAAACTTAAACAGTATTCAACAACATTTACATAAATAAATAAAAGTAAATAAAATAAAAAAAATTATTTAAAAATTAAATAAACCTAGCTCCCCCTTAATAAAATAAAACCTTGCAGTGGGAAGTGGTTTAGTAAAAATATCTGCTAATTGAATTTCAGTATTTATAAATTCTAAAAATATATGTTTTTTAATAACATGATCTCTTAAAAAGTGATGCATTATATCAATGTGCTTAGTTTTAGAATTAATAATAGGATTATTTTGAAATATTAATTGCACTTGTATTATCACATAAAATAGGTGTATTATTAAAATTCAATCCAAATTCCATAAGAGTGTTTTTCATCCACAACACTTGTGCACAGCAACTGCCAGCAGAAACATATTCTGCCTCAGCTGTTGACAGGGAAACTTAATGTTGTTTCTTACTAGACCATGATACTAAGGACTTTCCTAAAAAGTGACATGTACCTGATGTACTTTTTCTATCTAATCTGCAACTTCCGAAGTCAGCATCTGAATATGAAATCAAATTGAAATAAAAATTTTTAGGATAAAGAAGAGATTGAAAAACATTTCCTTTTAAATATCTAAAAATTCTCTTAACAGTAGTTAGATGGGATTATTTAGGATTTGATTGAAATCTAGCACAAAGACATACTAAATACATTATATCTAGTCTGCTAGCAGTAAGATATAAAAAACTACCAATCATACCTCAATATAACTTGTTGTCAACTTATTTTCTAGTTTCATCCAAATAAAGTTTTATATTAATACACATAGGAGTTGTAAATGGCTTTCTATTTTCAAAACCATATTTCTTAAGTAAATCAGTAATGTATTTGCTTTGATTTAAAAAATTTCCAAAATCTTTTTGAAATATTTGAAGACCCAAAAATAAATTTAATTCTCCCATCATACTCATTTCAAATTATTCTTGCATTAATTTTGAAAATTAATGACAAAGAGTTTTATTAGTTGATCCAAATATCACATCATCAACATAAATTTGAACTAATAAAACATTATTTTTCACAGTTTTCTTAAAGAGTGTTGGGTCTGCCATTCCAACAGTAAAATCATTTTTCAAAAGAAAAGAACTTAATATTTCATACCAAGCTCTAGGTGCTTATTTAAGGCCATAAAGAGTTTTAGTAAGTTTAAAAACAGAATCAGGTTTTTGAGAGTTTTCAAAACCATGAGGTTTCTCAACATAAACTTTCTCCATTAAATAACCATTTAAAAAGGCAGATTTAACATACATCTGAAATAATTTAAAATTCATATAAGATGCATAGGGTAAAATGATTCTAATGGCTTGCAACCTAGATACAGGTGAAAAAGTCTCATCATAATCTATTCCTTCTTCTTGATTATATCCTTTAGCTACTAATCTTTATTTATTTCTAGTTATTGTGCCTTGGTCATCCTGTTTATTTCTAAAGACCCATTTTGGTTCCTATTACAGGATAATTCTTAGGTCTTTCCACTAATTCCCAAAATTCATTTCTTTTAAACTGGTTTAATTCATCTTGCATTGCTATTACCTAGCTTTCATCATCTAAATCTTCTTCTATAGTCTTGGGTTCTTGTTGAGATAGGAAGGCAGAGAATTCCACTAGGTTTCCTAAGTTTCTTCTAGTTTGAACACCAGTTTATAAGTTACCTATTACAGTTTCTAAATGATGATTATTTAGGGTTCTAGACTATCTAGGTAATATATTTAAAGGTTCGTCAGTATCATGTTCCTCTGAACTGAACTGAATTTCTTTTACATCATTTTCAAAATAATTCTTTAAATTCTCAAGTCTCATTTTATCATTAGAGTCAAGTTCATCCATTTGTTCTGTCCTTTTCTCAAAAAGATTATATTCATCAAATTTCACATGAACTGATTCTTCAAGAATCCTTGAATTCTTATTATAAACTCTATAATCTTTGGAGGTAGAAGAATATCCTAAGAAAATACCTTCATCAGATTTTGGATCGAACTTACCAAGATTATCCTTGGTGTTTAAGATATAAACCTTGCATCCAAAAACTTTAAATTAATTTACTTTAGGTTTTCTGTTATTCCATAGTTCATAGGGTGTCTTTTTCAAAATAGGTCTAATTAAAACTCTATTAATTATATAACAAGTTGTATTCATAGATTCTACCCAGAAATATAATGGTAGGATATATTCATTTAACATAGTTCTATCCATTTCTTGAATTGTTCTATTTCTTCTTTCTACAATCCCATTTTGTTGAGGTGTTCTTGGTGCAGAGAAGGTGTGTTTAATACCCATATTTGAGCAAAAGGAATTAAATTCCAGATTCTAAAATTCCCCACCATGGTCACTTCTCAATGAGATTATATTGAAACCTTTTTCATTTTAAATAGATTTGCAGAAACTTTCAAAAAAAATAAAAGCTTCATTTTTAAATTTCAAGAAGAAAATCCATGTAAATCTTGAATAGTCATCAACTAAAACATATAAATATAATTTACCAGCTAAGCTTTCTACTCTTGAAGGTCCAAACAAATCCATATGAATAAGTTCTAGAGGTTTAGATGTAGCAACCTTATTAACAGATTTGAAGGATGATTTGTGTTTCTTTCCAAGTTGGCGTGCATCACAAAATCTGTCACTTTCAAATTTGAGACAAGGTAAATCAGAAACTAAATGTTTCTTAGATAACTTATGTAAAACATATACATTGGAATGACTAAGTATTATATGCCAAATCCAGGATTCACTTACTTTAGCAGTCAAGCAGTTTACTTGAAGTTTACATGAGGAATTTAAATCCAAAGTATAGACATTTTCAGTTCTTGGTGGTTTAAATTTAAACAGTTTATCTTTAGAAATAGTACAGCAATTGTTAGTAAAATAAACAGTATATCCATCATCACAAAGTTGAGAGATACTTATCAGATTCTGTTTTAGTCCTTGTACATAAAGTACTTTGTTGATTGAGACTGTTTTTTGATCTCCAACAGTTCCAATGCCAATTATTTTTCCTTTGGAATTGTCACCAAATGTGATAAGTCCTCCTTCCTTTTGAGTGAGTGAAGAAAAATTCAATGAGTTTCCACTCATATGTCTTGATCAGCCACTGTCCATGTACCATATATCTTTTCTTCTCTGGTGACCTGCTACCTGCAAAGATATTCAAACAAATTACTTTGGTACCCATATTTTGTTGGGTCCAGGAGTGTTAGCTAGCAATGATCTGGGTATCCATATTTTCTTTGTTCTTTTAAAATTAGTTGAATCATATAAGTCTTTTGAAACATAGGCTTTCTTAATACCACAAATTTGAGGTCATCTTAAGAAACAGTTTTTAGCTACATGTCCCTTTGCCCCACAAAAATTACAATTAACCATTTTAGAGCTAGGAACAAAATAATTTTTATATAGCTTTGGTTTTTCTCCTTTACTTCCAATTCCAAATCTCTCCTTTTTAATTACAGCTTTTTCAAGAATTTCATTTAATGAATTCTCTCATATTGTAAAAACCAATGCAGCTTGTTTGTAAGATTCTACTTCATCCTGCAGTGTTTTTATTCTTGATTCAAAATTAATATAGTTAGTGTTAATCGAATTGTATTTATCAGTTAATTCTTTATTTTGTTTCAGCATTGTATCTCTTTCATCTGAAACGGATTTATGTATATTTTTTAGTGACTTATGTTTCTTAAATAGTGAGTCATATCTTTCTTCAATCATATTGTAGTAAGCTGCAAGTTTTTCATTTGTGTAGCTTGATTCAGAAATTGATTCAGAGGAGTAATATGATTATACCTCATCAATTTTTTCCATAAAGCACATGTTTTCTTTTAGATTGACTTCTTCTTTCTCTGAGATTGATTCAGAAGAGCTACTAGAGTCTTCAGATACACTCCAAGTGGCTTTCATAGCTTTCTTGTCTTTCTTCTCAAAGTCATTTCTTTTGAAGAATTTATTCTTCTTTGCATCCTTCAATTGTGGGCAATTTGGTCTGATATGTCCCATCTTTTTCCATTCAAAACATATTACTTCCTTATTATCTCCCTTAAAGGATTTTTTGAAGCCTCTTTTCTTGCTATATAATTTTCTAAATTTTCTGGCTAGTTGAGCCAGTTATTCATCTGAGTTGGATGAGTCAAAGCTTTCTCATTTAGCTTTGATTTCTTTTCTCTTCATCTTTCTATTCTTTTGTTGTGAAGTTACCTTCAAGGAAGTATCTTATCTTTTGATAATCACTTTATGTTCATTAGCCTAATCTTGCATTTCATCTTCATACATCATCATTGTACCAATCAGCTCTCTCATAGTTAGATCTTTGACAGATGTTGATTGTCTGATTGCAGTAAAAATACCATTCCATCAAGTAGGAAGTACTCTCAGTACTTTTAATTCTTGATCAGCCTACTTGATAGGTTCTCCTAGAGAAGTTATGTTATTGACAATTTCTATCAATCTCTCATTCATTTGGGTAATTCTCTCACCTTCAACCATTCTGAAATTATCAAATTTTAATTTGGCAGTTGCATATCTCATTTGTCTCACATTGTCTGTTCCTTCATATGCCAAGGCTATTGTTTTCCACGTCTCATATGTTGTCGGGCACTGAGATACTCTGTTAAATTCATCTGGTCCTAGACCGTAGATAATTACATTCATAGCCTTCGAGTTCATATCGTACTCTTCTTCTATAGCAGCACTCCATGTCTCAAGATTTTCAGGAATTTCATAAGGAGTCAGAATCTTTGAATAGACTCTATATCCGTGGTTTTTCAGATATATTATCATGCGTGATTTCCAGAAACCATAGTTGTCTCCATTAAAATATGGTTCTCTGACCATTGATATCCCTTCTCTTGTATCAGTCATGATGCTCTGTTGTATAATCCTTAAATGCTTCTAGCTTGCTAAGGCTCTATCAGAAGCTCCACGTCTAATACCAATTATTGGATCTGAATCTACAGATTATACACAAGAGGGGGTGAATTGTGCCTTTTTCAATTTTTTGATAACTCTTTTCTTGAACGAGTTTTGTCCTTTATACTTTATCAGATTTGATCGTTCAGTGGAATAAGTAAAAACAAGAACACAAATATGTATAGTGGTTCGGGGAACAGAAGGCCCCTAGTCCACTCCACCAACGCTCAACTCCATGAGCTTGGTGATTTTCACTATCTGGTCCTATTTTCCACAGACCGATTCACAACTGAGTACAGGCAGTTGACACCTTTACAATCCAAGGAAAACAAATCCTTCTGGTTCAAAAACGAACCTACACAGCTTAGAACGAGAAGCTGGTTACTCAGGAATAAAAATAATTTCAGAAAGAAATTTCCAGTTGATCTTCACAATTGCAACAGAACGTAATTGAAAGCAGATGGATCAAAGTCTCTAGAAATATTGATCTTCAAGACGAAGCAGTTCTGAGTTGATCCAGTTGCAGTAGATGTAGAGATATAGTTCACAACTTCAACAGTAGTAGATCCACAGTAGATATTCGATGTATAACAGGTGAATCTTCTATCGAGTTTCTTCTTCTTGAACAAATAGAGCTTTTACGCTCCTTTTGAATCAGCAGATTAATTGTGAGTAGTTACAATCTCTGTTTTTCACCTTTTTCAACAATAGATCGATCACATCCTCTTGTACCTGGGATTTTAGAGAGAACATATAAAAAAATATCTCCTGCATATTTAGATCCATAAAAGTCGCCTTGTGATTCGCGATATTCAAAAATTTGAATTTACAGAGAAGTAGTAACTTCCCTTAAGACTCAGCATAAAAATCTCCTTTTAATTCGATCTTAAATCCATTAATAAAACGGCTTTGAATTAGTCAAAGTCATACTTTAAAAACGACTTCAAATCCAGCTTGAAATCCACCCAGAAATCAGATTACTGATCGTTGCACATAAATATCGTCTTCCAAAATTTCCGACACCAAACGTAAGGTTAATGACGTGGCCACCAAATGTAGGGTTAATAACATAGTCTTCAAACGTAAGGTTAACAACGTAAGGTTGATAACGTAAGGTTGAATACAAATGTAGGGTTGATCATCCATACTTTTTCTTCAACACTCAAACGTACGGTAAAAGATCCATACTTTTACTTGATCCATACTTTTCCAAGAACGTATGGTTGTTTACAAAAGTAAGGTTGATGAACCATACTTTTGAGAAACAAACGTAACGTTTAGAATTTACGTACAGTTCTCCTTCCATACTTTGCTGAAAACCAAAACGTAAGGTTCCTTCCTAACGTAAGGTTCTTCTTCCATACTTTGCTGAAAACGTATGGTTGTTTAACCATACTTTTGTCTTATCTCAAAAATTTTACATGCTTTTCATCCTTACACTACGTTTATCCACGTAGGGTATGAACATTGATTCTAGAATGTGCTAAAGCAGATTCTGCACTATATTCATCTACGTAAGATGTGAACAGTGATTCTAGAACACGTTAAAGTAGATTCCGCGCTAAGTAATAAATTCTCATTATTTCAAGAGTAAAATAAATTAATAAACTCCTGCAAAATACTAAATATAATCATTAGAAAATAACTAAGGGTATTTGTGGGCATCAAAATTATCATAAAGAGACAGAGTATTATTTTCAATAATCTCCCCCTTTAAATAACATTAACATGTATTTTTAAAACAATACTTTTCTCAACACATGTGAGGGTGTGAGCTCGTTAGTTGGCATGAATTATGGATGCCAGGATGGTGTTGTTTGAGATTATTTTGGATGGGTCCTGGAAGTTTAGATTTATTAATATCTATAAGGATATATTTTTTCCCCTTAATTATTGTACTTTTTTAATGAGGTTAGAACAATTGAAATTTATCTTGCATGTTTGAGGATCAGAGCTGCTGGAGCCTTTGGGCTGGGTTGATTCTAGGGGATGGCTATTACAGTCAAATTTTATTGAGCTATTGAGATGAGTCAGAGGGTATCTTGAGGTTTTATTAGTGGGTTGGTTACTGATTGAGTGATTGGTGGATGTTGTAATCAACAATTGAGATGCCCATGTGTCATGGTGTGTTTTGGATACCCTTGTGTGTGCTTTAGTACTCGTGGATGGGTTATTTTCCGAGAAGGCCAATTGAGGTTTTTATTGCATGGTATTTTCCCTAAGTTTTGTTGTGTTGATTAGCCCTTATGGAGGATCCTTATTTTGAGGGTTTCATGAGGACCATTGTGAATTCTCTAGTTTATGGGCTTGTGCTTATGGATGTCCCTTTGGGTGCGTTGTTTATTGAGGATCAGTTGGATTCCATTTAGGACCATTTGGGATGTTTATGAATTAGGAATGTACCATGATTTTGGATGAGATAAAGGAACCCATTGGAGGGTGTTCTTATCTAGCTGTGACCTTTAGTTTGGCTGAGGTTGTTTCTGTGGGCATGGATCGATACCTCAGGAGTAGCAGGGGAGTCCCAAGGTGGATGTTTCTTTATGTTCTAACCTCGAGGACTGTGGGATCCTTAAGTTTTGGTTTGACCCTAATATGGGTCATTTAAAGTTCCAAGATGCTTAAATAGTCCCCATTATTTTTTGGATGAGGGTTGACCGGCATAGCTTGTTTAGCTATTTGGATAGTGGGTTCGAGGTTGGATCACCCCTCATTCGATTGTCCATTGGTCATGACGTTTGATATAATTTTTAATCAGGATTGTGGTTTGAGTAAGATACCCTTAGGATATCTTGAATTGGATTTTTTTTCCTTGAGTTATGATGTGGTTATCTCCTCCACTAGTTGGTTGTGGTAAGATGGTCTTATGGAGCTAATGGATGATCTGGATGAGTGAATCCCCCTCTAGTTGTGTGTATGACATGTTAAAGTGGATTCAGGCTCGTAATGTTCCAAGGAAATCATGGCGTTTTTTTCATCTATCATAGATATTATTGTTCTTAGGAGTCCCATGGATTTTATTCATTCTCCCAAGTGGTGTATGGAGCCTGCCTTTTGGGTCCATAACTAGTGCCTGATTTGTTCTGTATGACTCTCAGGACTAATAGGTTCTCTAGTTGTGTTTAGTTGGATGTTCCCATCACTATTTAAGATCATTTTATTGGATTCCTAGAGCCTATTAGTTTCACTTATTCATGTGTATTTTGATGGTTACACCTAAGGGTATGTATTTCTTGTATGCTTCTTTCGGAAATTTTGGATCTCCTATGTAAATATAGTGAATGCATAGGTTGTTCTGTGGCTAGGTGATCCACATGTTGTAAATCCTCTAGCAGGAGCCAGAGTAGGGGTAGACTTACTTTGGGTGTCATAATAGAACCCATGTTTGGTTTTTTTTTCTTTTTTTGGTTTTTACCTATTTTTATTTATGTAGTTGTTTATTTATACCAGTTGTTGTTAGTTTTTGGATATGCTAGGAATATCATGTGTGCGTGCACTTGTTATGATAGAAGATTATAGGTCCACCATTGGGGTTGGCCAACTTATATTTATTTATCACCCCTTGTTCATGAACATTAGAGTTCATGTAGACCTGATGTCTAATTTCAGGATGAAGCATAGGTTTTTTTATGGATAAATCCAAGGTGCAGTGTTTCTTGATCGAGCGGAGCTGCTCATATGGAGTCTCAGGATTTTTATGGTGCATCTCGAGCATTTTAAATACTAGGTATGTGGTTTAGATCGATGTTGGGTGTAGAGACTACTTTATTTATTTTCATTTTGTTTATTTTTAAACTTTGGTCATCCCAATGGGTGGTCAACTGTTGTATATTTTTTATGCTTGAGAGACAAAATGAATGTATTTTTCATTTCATTTATTATAACATGTTGTTGCTTCAGTTATTTATTATGTGTACTCTAATGTTGATAACTGTGTATAATTTTGGTCATTTACCACTATTATTTTACTCTAATCAGAGGTTATAATCTCCCTACTTCACCTTTTTTATCCTCGTTGTTGGTTGAAAACCTTTGGTGTTTGGGGAGGTGCACTTGAGACCTTGTGGTGAGCCGAATCGGGTGACGTTTCAGGTCAACATAGGCTAGTTTGTTACATTTGGGATGTTTACTCATTAAATTGGAGAATGAGGTGGAATATCAATCAAGATAATTATAAAAATATGAGAAAAACTATCCAATGTGTGACTTTGAGTTTGTGTAGGTTGTACATGATTTGAAAAAGTAGAGGCATTGCCTATTTGGAGAGATTTTTTTTTGTCTATTCATATCATAAAATCCTAAAATACATCATCTCTTATAAAGATCTAAACTTGATGTAAAAAATATGGGTTAAGTATATTAAATATTTCTGGTTTGAGATGTATTATACAATATAAAATAGTAATGTTATAGTGGATGCCTTGAGTAAGAAAACTCAAGCAGTAAAGGAATGAGAAGATCAATGAAAACTAAGGAATTTGATAGTGGGTATGCATTTGGAATCTCATGAGGTAGGATATTATATGGTATTATATAAGATAAATATTAATTTTGTGTTTTTGGATCAAGTAAAAGAGTTACAAAGGGTCGATACAAAATATAATAGGTTTAGTGGCACCCTAAATGGTGGGGAGACCAATAAAGAGTGGTCTCTAGTAATGTATTTGACGCTCTATTTCAATGATATAATGTTAGTTTCCTCAGGTTTGAGAAAAGTGGTTATGAAATCATTTTATAACTAAAGTTGATAGATTTATCCTATGGCTATGAAGATTTATCATGAGATCATACAATAAATCTAGTAGGTATGAATGAATAGATAAGTAATATGTTTTATATATCAATGCCTGAGATGTCAATGGGTGAAGGTTGAGAATCAGTGACCTATAAGAATTTTTCAACCTTTTCCTTTTCTAACATGAAAATAGGAGAATATTCTAATGTATTTTATAGTTGCTTTATTGATATCACTATGGAAGCATGACTCTATTTGTGTGTTCATAGACCAACTTATAAAATCGACATACTTTTTACCCTTCATGAAATATTTTTTTAAAAGACTTAGGTAAGTTAAAATAAGTAGTTAAGTTACATAAAACTCCTTTTTTATCATTTTCAATATAGAACCTCAGTTTACTTAATGGTTTTGGAGAGGATTATAGAAGGATATGGGTACTCAACTGAATATGATTACATTATGTCATCCTCGGTTGGGTGAGCAATCAAAATGGGTCATACATTATTTATAGAGAATGCTTCAAGCTTACATGTTGGACTTTGGGAGATCAAAGTGAGGATCATATTCCTTTCATGGAATTTTCTTATAAAAATATTAATCAAAATATAATCAAGATATCTATTTTTAAAGAATTTTATGGGGAGTCATGTTAATTACCTTTATGTTATGAGGAGGTGGGAGAGATCTCTCTCTTGGGATCTAGCTTGGTATAAGAGAAAAAATATCATATTAATTTAATCTAAAGAAGATTAATGATAACTCAAACTATGAATGAGTCATAATATAATCATTGATGGTCATTGTTGAAGTTTTTAGTTGGTTATCAAGTCTTTTTTCAAGTGTAATTGTGACCAAGTCATTGAAAATTTGAGAATAAATGGAATTTTTCACCTTGGTATGTGGGTCTATCTGTAATTATTGAGATAATTGGAGATATGGAATATTAGTTGTGGTTTCACCAAAGTATGTTGCAATTCCTGATCTATTTTATGTTTCACAATTATGGAAGTACCAAATGGACTCATCTCATGTTCTTATGTATGTGGTAATCTATTAATTTGTAACCATAAAATACCATTTATTAAAAGTCAAATGAGGATTATTGATAGAAAATAGAAGTTATAAAAATAAAAAGTTATTTCCTTAGTTCAAGTGTTGTGGAAACATTATCAACTTCAAGATGAAACATGGTAAAGGCAATCTCACATAAAACAATAATATCTAGATCTTTTGGGTGAAATATAACTTGGTGACTTTTCAAGGAAGAAAATTCCTATAGTGGGTGAGTTATAAAATATATTATTTTATAGTTTAATTAATTAATATGGAGATAATATTGAGTTCATTAATTAAAGTTTTCTCATGGGAAAATTAAATTATCATTATTATTATTTGATCATTTAATTATGAGATATTATTTTTCATATATTAAATGGAAGGATAATCATTTTTTATAAGAGAAATATTAAAGGATTTTAAATGGGGAAAGATTGAGTTAGGGAATTAATTTAGGGATTCTAATTGAAATGGTGAATTGGGAATTAATTTTTTTCAAATAGAATGTTGTAATTATAAGAATAGATGGAATAGATTTATTAGTGGTCAATAAAATAATTTGGAATACGTGACACCATAGAATTATTATAAATAATTATTATGGAGGGAATGAATAATAGAGGTTAAACTGTAGAATTGTGGTAGAGAGAGGTAGGAGACATGATAGAGAATATATGAAGGTATTTGACTCAATTATGGTGGTACTTTTACATATAATATTACTAGGTTGTATAATAGACTTTAGTTTGAGATATTACCTAAAGAGTGGGGTGAATTAGGGTATAGAAGTTTTTCAAATTGAACACTTTTTCCTCAAAAAAAACATTTCCCTAGATTATCTTGACCTCAGGTTTAGTAAGGTCACACCTATTTTTTCCTTTTATAATGATCCTAAGATTATCTCACTTGCCATTTACTTTACTATATCGATCAATGGTTGCATAACCACACTCACTGATTATGTATTCTAGAATTTAAATCAAGCATGCACGTATGACATAAGAATTTTACTTGTTTCACCTATAGTAGGCTTATCCAAGGAGAATGCAATAGTGACGTATCATGCACTATAATCCACTAAATGCACTGATTGGTGAAGGGTTTAGGCTAGGGAACTCCTATGCCTGGGTTCATCACTCTCATTAAAATATTTAGGCTTGACTCACTACCACCCAAGGTTTACTACCATCACTCCTCTCCTCTGCTCACTTTTTCAGATATGATGCAACTTTGGAAGCACTTTCTAATAAAAATAGTGTCACCATTTTTTTTCTCACCAGATTTAGATATGTTCCTTTAATCTTCACAAAATGATCCTTTATAGGTCTGTTTTGAACATCACATGAACAACATTAAAAATCTATGATTTTTCTTGTAAAATTATTCTTCTTCCCATATTTTTATCCCCTCATATGAGATTTCTCTTATTCACTCCACAATAATAATTTCTTTTTATTCTTCCTTAGAATGATATTCATGAAGTTCTAATGCTCTTCACTTTGTTAGAAAGTAACATCCTTCTTCTTATTCTTTCTCTTTTATCAATAAAATATTACAATGGAACTCTATTTTTATCTCTTCTTTAAATATGTCGTTCAATTTCCTATGTATTTATTATCTATTTTCTTTGGAGAAATATCTAATTTATTTTATAGAGAAGGGTATCTTTAAAACTTATCTCAAATTCCGTATCTTTTGAATTACCATCTCCTCCTTTTGTACCAACAACAAACCTGATGTTGTTTACAACTATTGAAAAAAATCCAACACCATTCAATACCAATACTACATTAGTTGCCAATAATCTCCCTTGTTGGATTTTTTATAAGCACAACACTATCATGAATTCAAAATTCCATTACCATCAACATGGTTTTTCCTACTCCCCTGGATTACTACTCTCCATTTGAGGGTTGGACAGATATATGGATTCATCATGCTATATCTCCCACTTTAACATAAAAATTAATCATACCAATTTCTATGAGGAATATCCATATATTTTAATACTCCCTCTATCTTCTTGATTCCAAAAATCACAAGCTCCAAACCTGATTCTACTTTTAAAGTGCTTAGGGACAATGCTTGATACTACTTTCTAAGATACCACTTATAAGAATGTTGAAAGCCACAAATTACACCAATAGTAAAAATATTACAATAGTGATAAAATGATACTAATTGAGATATTAATACCATTTTTTTTGGGACACAATGAATAAATATGCTCCCCCTTTTCCAATATAACCTTTAAACCATATCAACAGTCATTAGGGTCCCCGTCTTATAATACCCTTTAAGTATACTATAATATATATCTCCAACATGGTTCCACTTTTACTACTTACAGATTTATTTGTAACTTTGGATCATGTCACAATATCACTTTAATCTCTACATGAACCTTTCCCATGGATTGTATCTCCCCCAAAACCTAAAACACTTTTACAACAGTTAATAGAATTTAAATACATGGGGAGATGGTACCTTCCAAATTTCTGAGGTTAAGGAATGTGGTTAGTCTTTGTGGACCAACACTTTACTTCCCACTTTCTTCCAAGACTTGAAAGTGGTTTTTCTTTGAGTGATACTGATTATAAAATATTTATTTTATATGTTTCCTTTGGTATTCTCTTTTCTTGTCTTGGTTTTTTCCTCCATTGTGAAACTAATCCCATTTATTTATTTTTCCTCCTTTAATTCCTTACCATTTAATCATTTATCATGCTTCCTCCACCATAGGAAGTATTTTCCACCAATATTTATCTTTTTTCTTATATTGTTTTTGTGAGACCACTTAGTCATGGTTCATGTTTGTTCTCCTTGATAGTCGTGAGAGTCACCTTAGTATTTTTTATCCTTGATGGTTATTTATTTACATTCTCTTCAGTATTTCTCATAGGTGGAGTAATTTATATCTTTTTCCTCCATATTTTTTCTCATTATTTCCAACCGAGATACTTTAAGTAAACTAATTTTGGTACTTAATTCACCCTTCATTGAGCTCTATCACTATTTTCCTCAAATGTAGTGAGTCTATTTTCTAGATTATCATATTTTATTTTGATGTATATTTTATTCCTGTTTTTTAAAGGAAAATAGAGTTTCCATATGAAACTTTCATCACTCCTATTGTAGTAATTTAAATCCATGTATCCATGGTTAGCACATATAAAAAATATCCCCTTAAAAACATACCTCATATAATCATGTCTTAGATGAGATGTTATTACAATATATTTTTTTCTTCTTTGAGACCTTGGGCTTCTAAACATACACTCATAGTGTTTCTTGGTCTTCCATAATAGTAGAATTTGATATATTCCATCCTTTGGGAGTCTTCTCGTATGTATTTTAAAAAAATATATATGTTTTCTCACATATTCCAGATTTCCACTTATTGATACTAGAATGGGAGGGATATTCTTCTTCTTGTTAGAGATTTTCAACCTCTCCTCATGATTCCTAGTCTTATCATCCTCATATATAAATTGGGTAGTCATATCTCCCAACCTTGAGTTATATTACTTTCTATACATCATCCACTCATCAAGTTTTCTCATGAGAGGTACAGTGTTACCTTTCAACTCCTTTTCCATGGACATTTTTTTCTCTACATCATGTGAAATTTATTCAAGTAAGTCACTTTTACTCCTCATATTTGAACCCATTTTAATAATATCTTCATTCAAGTACACTTATTCTTGCTTTTGCCTCTAATTATCCTCAATCAACTTTTCCATGTGTGCATCAAATTTATCCTTCTTCTCCTTTATATTTTAAACTTTTTTTTGATTCAAGGCTCTTCTCCTTGGAACTATCTTTGAGATTATTAACTTTTGAGGAAATTTCCTCTAATTATTCAACCTATGAATCATCCTTTACCTTATATTATTATCCAATTTAGTCATACTTTTTTAATAATTTTCAATTGATAAACTTCTATTACTATTAATTTCCCATGAATTTATTGAGACTTATTCCATTTTATCCACTTCATGTTTCTTTCTTCCAGATACTGATCTATCTACTCTAATAAGTGGGTAGCTTTCCTTTTTGAGTTCCCTAGAATCTCATCATCATTGGTTGATTCAATTTCACTTGGAAAATTAGTATCCTTTTCTAATCCTACAACATTATTTAATGGAATAATCGATTCATAATCATAATTATCTATACCTTCCTTTTGAGAGATGTTGGATGCTTCCAACTAAATCACACTTTTTATATACATTATTCCATAGTATAAAATTCCTTTAGAATTATGATTCTTCTTAAATTCTTTAAATTTGTAATATTTTCATAAAAATGTAAGGGTATAATAAAATTCAACTCCAAAAAATAATCGAATCACTATAGAGCAAAAAAATCCAACAAAAGGAACCTATGGATTGGTACCAATTTTTAGGCTTCATGAAGGAATTTAGTGAGAGATATACCTTGATAGGGTGAATTGGGGTATATAACTTTTACCAACATGAACACTTATTCCTCAAACACTCACTTCCCTATATAATCTTGACCTCATGGTTAGTAGGATTACACCTAGTTCTTCCTTTGATGATGATCTGATTATTATCTCACTTTTCATTTCTATTACCAAATTGATCAATGGTTTCTTTGCTACACTCATTGATTGTGTCCTGGGGAATTTAAATCAAGAATTAACATGAGACACAAGAATTTTACATGTATAATAGATTTTTGAGATGTGATCTAGAACTATGAAAAGTTATTAAGGACTTGTTTACTTTGTAATAAAAACCTTCCTTAAGCCTTAAAATCCTTATTTTTATATTTCTACCTTAAAATAGAATTAGTAAGGGATTTGAAACATGTGATATGAGGTCATGATAACTAGAATATTGGTCATGAAACTCTCAAGATATTGGACTCTAACCTATTATTATATTATACCCTAAAGATAGCAAGTTACATAGTATTGTGTTAAGCCACATGGGGGTCATGCCACTCACTGAAGTTCATGTTCTTTGAACCTAAGAGTCTCGTGAGGGTTCACTCCATTTAAACATAGGTTGTGCCAATTTAGAATGGGTACATACTAAATAATGGAGTTGGAAACCTAAAACCAGATTCTGTGTAATTTATGATAATATTTATTTATTTATTTTAATATTAATAAACTCTTTATCACGGCATCATTGTTCTTCTATATTATATAATATTTCATAATTTCCTAAGAGTAGTTATCACACTGAAAGGTCATAGTAGTTCCCCAATACAATGAGAACCTAAAATTCCCACAATATTATTATTAAATATGTGTGTGTGTGTGTTCTATATACGGATGAAATCATTTTAGGGTCATGAATGATTCATAATATTAGGGGTGGAGACTCATAGTACTTTGAGGCACCTTATCATAGTGTACGCCCTTGGTAATATCTAGTGTAGTAAATTATGAGAATGAGACCCACTAGTAATAAATTCACATTTATATGTGTCATTGGATGTTCCTATATGTGTTTGTGTGTATTTATCCTTATACTTTAATATTATTATCAATGAGTGTTATAATCCATGTACTTTTATGTATTGAAAAAAAAACTGACGACGTGTGTTCACAGCTAAGTAGGATATGTTGGGTGCATCATGAGTAATATTCCATTAATAAATAATGTGTGAAAGGATTTGTGTCTTATATTATTTAATGTAAGTTTATATCTTAGGGCCTTTGATGGAAATAATATAGCCTAAATAAATTTATGGTCGTGGTGTTCTATAGGAAAGTTCAATTTCTAAAGTTCAAAGAAAGAGTAATTGAGCACATAGGTTGATGGCACTAGAATGAAACCTACTTGATTAAATATGTCATGATAAAGGGATTATATTACATAGTAAGTATATGTATGAGGCATTATGTCATTTCAGCATTAACTTCTTTCTCCATGGGTGCCTTAGCGTGTTGTTATATGCTAACCTTGTATTTTAGGCTCCTTTGCCTAATTCCACTTAGAAATAGCCCTAGAGGGTCAAACACTAAGAGTATCCAGAATATCAGTTAAATAAAATATTATTATTTATTATTTAAAAAGTTTAATAAATATCATTCCCACACATGGTTTAAAAATTATTCATGTTTTCTTGATCACATATATTCCGTCACCAATTATTCGAGAGAATATTATGTGAGCGGAATATTTAAAATATATATATTTGTTATTTAGTGGGTATAATAATTATTTATTTATTATAAAATAATGTAGTGGTATTTATTTATTAAATAAATATTCATTATTCAAGTCCTAGAAAATATTTTGGAGGAATTTTAGGGAGAGTTTAATGATATGGGGAGAAATAATTTATATTGAATATTATTTGATTAAATAATATTTAATTTAATTCATGATTTTAGAACATGTAAATAAATATTATTATTATTATTATTATTATTATTGTAGACATGGGGTTACATGGGGATTAAATAAATAATAAAGGGTATTTTGAAATTATTTATTTCTAACCCTAGTGGTATATAAACCCAATTATATTATTTTTCAATAGATCCAATTCATTTCATTTTTTGTGCATAATGAAATATGGAGAATCCTCTCAAATCCCTAGAGATCTCCCTTCTCCAAGAATTCTCCCAATAATGGAGAGTGATATTTCTCCACCTTCTACCCTTGAGTATCAAGAGATCAAGTAGAATCCTTTAGAAGTGACTCTTGGGGAAATAAAAGTTAAATAACATAAGTGGTAGGATCTTTTATTCTAGTGCTTGAAGATTCCTATAGTGATGTTAGGAGATTTTTGTAACACATGTGGATCACTGCTAGATGGAATCTAATATTGATTCATATAATAAAATGACATTACAACATAGAACTGTTGTCAAATCCATCAATGAATAAATAATTTCACATAAGGTAATTCTTAATTACTTAAATTAATTATAAATAATATCTTATGATCTTACACTTTGGTTCTAGAATTTATCCATTGTCTATATTCTTTAATTTAATTCCATTGACCACAACATTTATCATCATGAAAATCTTAGATTAATCATCAATCATGACAAAAAGAAAAGTTGTGCATGACCCATCTGATGCTTCTGCTACACCTAGAACCAAAACGTGGCATCATAGGGAGGTTTCATAATTATTTATAATTATTTAAATATTGTTGATTTATTTACACATTAATTATTAGATTTCAATTACACATTAATCCTTATTTAATATGAATTGTGAGATCTAGTTTCTTAATCTTCATTTCTCATAAATATAATAAAATCAATTAATTTTATGAATAAAATAAATTCAAAGATCTCATCTAGAGGTGTCAAGGAGTCTGAACGGATAACAAAAGAGTGTATGTTGTGTAACCTGAAGGTAAAAACTATGTACTAGTGTTTAATGCACCAAGGATTATTTCATAATTAATTCAAACTCATTTGAATTTATTACCTACTATGAGTTTAATTATACAATGCATGTTGACAAGGTTAGCCTAGCGTACGGTCGGTCGGGGTACACACCGTGTAACTTCTGTACGCAGCATGTAGTCCTTTATTCATAGATAGGCTATATATCTTCTTACATGGCCTACATGAATAGTGGTCATGTAAATCAGAGACCACATGTCGTGTATCCCATGTACACATTGTGTACTCCAAAATTCTCTATCATACGGTTACATGTTGAGTCCCTAGGCACGTTCCATGGATAAATGGTGAGAATAATACATGTTGAGTATCTTAAATGTAAAAATCATATACTTTTACCAAATTATGAAGAATGAAAATTGATTTATAATATTTTGAAAACCTTATCAACATGTACTTTTATGTGGTCATTAAGTTGATAGGACACTCCATGTGACAGGTTTTTTTATATATATAAATGTTTAATTAATTTTTGTGTAATGTTTGGATCTATATATCATGTATAATTCGTATTATAGTTATTAATATATATTCATTGAACCATTACATGCTACGTAAAAAAATCATGTAAATCGTTTGATCATTAAGTTGATAGTACACATCATGATATTATATGATAAGTCTTGTATGCCACATGTCACAAGGGTAAATAGTATATGAGTATAATACAATTTGGGTAGTTCGGATTAGTACTCACTATGTTTACTCCAAGGTAAATTTTTGTACACAGTTAATTTTAAATAAATTTATTTAATTTTCTTAAAATTATGATGGATGATAATTTCAAGGAAAATCATATGAGAATTAAGATAAAAGAATTTATTAATTAAATAATATATTTAGTTGATTCGACCACTATTTATCTTAAATAAGAAAGATTATAATTGTATACTAATTTTATTAAAATCATAATTCATTGTATGCATGCAGATGATCATGAGCCTGGACCAGAACTTTTTGTGTGATTGTTTTATTTTAATTTATTATTAAATTAAATAGTTGGTCTGCATGTCATCCCTCCTATTATTATATAAGGGTTTTCATGCCCATGTTTTCTTTTATGAAAACCCTTTAACCAATCCTTTGGTTCCCCTCACATGTATGTGAGTAAAAGAATATGTAATGGATGGAGCTCCCAAGGTAGTGGAGGTGGTTCAAGTTTGGAGTTGAGGTGAAACCAATCTAAGAGATATACATAGCAGGATAGGTGGAAATATTTAACATGAACCATAAATGGTTCAAGGTATTATCCCCTAGGTGGGAAGTTAGTTTATCATCATCTAGATAAACTAACCATTAGTAAAACCTCATGATCATAACATTTTATTTTATTTCTATCAAGTTTTATGGTTATTTCATTATGGAGTATTTTTCATCATCATGTGAATTAATGAATTAACAAGCATGAAATATAGAACTAAAATAAATTGGATTATGTGTAAATATTATCTAAGATATGGTTAATCACTTAAGTAAATCTAATCAATATTAACAAGATTGTAATAAAGATAAAAAATTAAATCTATGCATAAAAGATAAAATCCCTTGATTATATATATAAATTTGTCATAGCCTTCCACCGCTTTAGTTAAAATTGAACTGTAGATCAAAGTGCTTAACCAACCAAATTTGGGGCGCTTTCAATTATTGGGTAATTTTATCTTTATTTTTTGGGTTTACTTAACTTAGTTTACATAAAGGGTTGACTACAAAAGTACGATTTGGTGTAATTGAGAGGAAAAGGTTGAAGAAATCCAATTTAAGGATTTCAGTATTGGGGAGTCTACTCAACAGATCAAGGAACTATGAGTTAATATTGTTGGCATTTGGAATGCCTGCCTAAAACCATTAAAATTACTTGATCAGAAAAAAATTTGGGGTGATGATAAGGGGAATATGTATCCTTTCCACTAGAATGTCCAAGCAATAGAATATTCTGAAGCCAATGGTGATGGTTATTGGGTTTTGATAAAACAGTGGGAGATTAATAAATATAATATTTATTTATTTTTCTAAATTTTATCAGACAAAGTACTAAAAAATTTCTCATGATATTTATAAAATCATCAATAAAAATGGCTTCAAACATATTACTATAATCCATACTTGAGATGGATAACTTTCTCACCGGTATAAATTTCCAAGAGTGGTAAAGGCGCTTATGTGTTATCCTATGACATGAAAGGAAGTTGTATTTTCTAGAAGAACTTATTCCTCATATTCCTGGTAATGAGGCTAGAGAAGTATAATTGAATCGCTATGAGAAGAATTTGAATGATTCTACAGGTATTTAATGTTTTAGGATATTATCCATGACCAATGAGACAAGATAATGTATAGGATGATTTATTACCTTCAGGGTCTCTATCAAGATAATGTGAGACAAGATAGATATGATATCTCAAATGATTTGTTTACAACTAATCTTAGATAACCTACACTAGCTGGGCATCATGTATTCAAGATTATTGGATACATTGAATGTTTAGACATATTAGAGATTAAATTCACGGATGAGTTACGCATAGATATCATACTTTCCTCTCTACCTAATACCTTCTCCAATTTTATTATTAATTATAACATGATCAATAATGAGAAGATCCTTTTGAAACTTCTTACTTTGATTCGCCAAGTGGATAAGGACATGGGTCATGACAAACCTGTGGTCCTTATATTGAATAAGATGAGGAAGAATAAGGTGAATGGTCCCAAGACTCGTAAAAAATCTAAATCTCCCAAGAACCATCCTTCTAGGAAGAAGAATATCTAGAGGCAGTGAAAGGAAAATGAGGTATTATGTTTTTCATGTGCCCAGCAAGGACACTAGAAGAAAAAATACACCCAAAAGTAAGGGGAATCTAAAGTTGTGTTTGTTGTCAAGTTTAATATTTCAATATCTACACATTGGGTATTAGATATAGATTTTGGTGCTCATACTTATATCCAAATGCAGGAACCAAGTAGACTCTAATCGATGTGTTAGTTGATGTAAATTCCATAGGGTGAAAATGGGTATTCAAAAGAAAACTAGACATGGAAGGTAAATTGAATACCTATAAATCAAGGCTAGTGGATAAAGTTTTTAAATATCATCAAGAAATTGACTATGATGAAACCTTTTCACCAGTTTTCATGTTTAAATCAATCAAAAATCTACTTGTTATATCAGCTTTCCATGACTATGAAATTTGAAAGATGGATGTAAAAACTATTTTCCTTAATGGGAACCTTCATGAAGAAGTCTACATGACACAACCAGAATGATTTTTGACTCCAGGTGATGTAAAAAATATTTTTAATTCACATAGATCCATGTATGGATTGAAGTAAGCATCTAGGTTAGGGAACATTAGATTTTATGAAGCTATAAAATAATATGGTTTCATTAATAATGAATATGAGCCATGTGTTTACAAGAGGTTTAGTGGGAATGTAGTCACTATCCTAGTAGTATATGTTGATGACATATTACTTATTGTAAATGAAATACTAGTCTTACATTTTATTAAGGACTAGTTAAACAAGTGTTTCTCTATGGACTTAGGTGAAGTAGCCTATGTTCTAAGGATCAAGATCATTTGTGATAAATCCAAGAGGCTTCTTAGACTAAGTCAAAGTACATATATTGACCAGATACTAAAGAGATTTTGTATGGAACAATCCAAAAGTGGATTGGTTTCAGTGTCAGATGTCAAACATATTTCTAAGAAAATGTATCCTAAGACACATTAATATAAAGAGATAATGAGTAATGTTTCATACACTTTAGTGATAGGATCAATCATGTATACCATGTTATGTATTATACTTGATGTTACCTATGCATTGATCATGGTAAGAAGATATCAAGAAGATTAAATATAATAGCATTGGTCTGCTATTAAGGATATCCTTAAGTATATGATAATAAATAAGGATATGTTCCTGGTGTATGGAGGATAAAAGAGGAGGTAGTCATCATGGGTTATCTTGATGGTATTTTTTAAATATATTATAATGATCTGAAGTCACAATCAGGATATGTTTTCTGTCTCAATGGAGGAGTTGTGAGCTGGAAGAGTTCAAAGAAGCCAGTTATTGCTGATTCTACTACGGAGTCTGAGTATATAGTCTTCTTATGAAACTAAGGAATCCATTTGGATGTGAAAATTTGTTTAGAATCTTGATTTGGTACCTAGAGGTAAATACCCTATCACATTTTATTGTTATAATACTAAAGTGATGGCTCTTTCAAAAGAGTCAAGGTCACACCAACGGACAAAGCACATACTCTATAAGTATAACCTCTTGAGATATTTTTCTCAGATGGATGAAGTTTCAGTAAGAAGAGTTCCCACAAAAGAAAACATGACATGCCCCTTTACTAAATACCTATCTTAGAAAAATCATGAGTATCATGTGAGATCTAGCAGACTAAAGGTTATTAGCAATTATCTCTAGTAAAAGTGGAAGTATGTTGGAGTTGGTGCCCTAGAACCAACTTATTTTTTTACTTTATAATAACATATATTCATTTTTTTTAATATTAATAAACTCTTTATCACATCATGGTTGTTCTTATTCATAACATGGTATGTGATAATGTTCTCAGATTAGTTGTGGCACTAAAAGGTCATAGCGATTCACCGCTATGATGAGAACCCAGAAGTGACACGAACGTATTCTAAATATATATCTATGTGTGTATGTGTCATATAGCTATATTAAATCATTTTAGAGACATAAATTATTTATTCTATTATGGTGGATACTCATAGGACTTTTAGTAATATTCTCATGGTGTATGCCTTTGGTAATATCCAGTGTACGATATTATGGGAACAAGACCCGCTTGTAGGAAAACCACATTTATATGTGTCATTGGATGTTCCTATTGGTGTTCATGTATATTTATACTTATACTTTAATATTATTACTAATGATTGTTATAAGTCACATACTTTGATGTATTGACAAAAACTGTGATGATATATGTGTGCAGTGATATAGGATATATTGGGTGTGTCGTGTGTAATATTCCATTAATGAATAATGAAAGAAAGGATTTATACCTTATGTTCTTTAATGCAATTTGATCTCTCATCCCCTATGATTTAAATGATATATCCTAAATAAATCCATGGCCATGGTGTTCTATAATCAAGTTAGATTTATGGAAATTCAAAGAAAGAGACACAGAGCACATTGGTTGATGGCACTAGCATGAAACCTACTTAATTATAAATATCACAATAAAGGGATTATATTAAACATTAAGAATCTGTATAATGTATTATGTCATTTTAGAATTAAATTCCTTCTTTATGGGTTCCTTGGTGTATTGTTAGATGCTAACCTTGGACTTTAGGAAACTTCACCTAATACCATTGAGAAAGAGGCCTAGAGGGTCACACACTAAGGGTATTCATAATCTCAGTTAAATAATATATAATTATTTATTATTTAATGAGTTTAATAAATATTATTCTTGAACATGGTTTAATAATTATTCATATTTTCTAGATCGCATATATTATTTCACCAATTATTTGAGAGAATATTATGTGAGCGGAATATTTAATAAATATTTATTTTTTATTTAGTGGATATAATATTTATTTATTTATTAGAGAATAATGTAGTGATATTTATTTATTAAATTAATAGTCATTATTCAAGGCCTAATAAATATTGTGGATGAATGGAAGACTTTGTTTAATTATTCGTTGGGAAATAATATATATTTAATATTATTTTATTAAATAATATTTAATTTAATTTGTGAGTATAGTGCATGTTAAGAAATAATAATATTATTATTATTATGGAAATGGGATTCTATGGGGATTAAATAAACAATAAAGGGAACTTATGAAATTATTTATTTCTAACCCTAACGATATATAAACCCAATTATATTATTTTTCAAGAGAGTTAATTCATTTCATTTTTTGTGGACAACAAAATCCAGAAAATCCTCTCAAAGCCTTAGAGAGATCCCTTATCCAAGAATGCTCCCAAGAACAAATATTGATCATCCTCCAACTTCTACTCTTATTTATAGAGTGATCAAATAAAATCCTTTGGAAGTGATTCTCGGGGCGATCGAATAATAATGATGAAAGTGATAGGATTTTCCATGCTAGAATCCGAAGATTCCTATGGTGACGTTCAGAGATTTAAGAAACATGTGTGGATCACCTCAAGAGGTAATATAATCTTTATTCCTATAATGAAATGATAGTATGATGTAAATTCATTATCAGATCCATAAATGAAGAAAAAATTGCATGTAATGTAATTTTTAATTGCTTAAATTAATTATAAATAATATGTGACAATCTTGCACTTTGGTTTCGATGTTTATCCATTTTAAATATTATTTGATTTAATTACATTTATCATGGTTTTCATCATCATTTAAATCTTACATTTATCATATATCATGATAAAACAAATTTGGGCATGACCCATCTGACACTTCCACTATGCTTGGAACCTACACTGAATGCTCTTATTTACTACCAATCACTTTTAAATGGAAAGTGTCACGAACCAGATCTATTCATCATTCAAACTGGTGCCTACCCCATTTTTTTCATGGAACTAGGGGTTTTCCCTATCCCCATGGGTTGTAAAAAGTATTTGGGTATCACACATAAAGGTTTGGGAATGATTTACTCGATTTTAGAAACATAAAAACAACCAACAATAATAAATAAACTGAATATGAGAATTTAAACCAAACAAGTATTTAACAAATTTCATAATTTAATTACATGGTTTATACAAAATATTAAATACTACCACAAGGTAATAAATCCAAAAGGAATATCCCAAGAACCACCTCATGGAAAGGGGCATCTCCCTAAATCCATCTCCACGATATCGTACTAAGAAGGACCACTAGTAACCCAAACCATTGGCTCTAAATCTTTACCCATACTTGGGACAAAAATTACCAAGTTTACTTACAACTAAGGGTGTAATTAGGGTGTGATTCTAAGACCAATAGTATTCCACCCAAGAAAAGATTAGGTTCTACAAACATCATAAGGAAAATGGTTCGTAAGTTTTTATGAAAAAAAAGATAGCAACAATTTGAAGGAGAAACAACTTTAAATAAAAATAGTTTTCAAGAGGGAAACTTTAAAGAAATAAAATTTTAAAATAAAATACACAAGATTCTAAAATTACCAACCAAACACACTCTATGCTGACGGTAAGTACAAAATATCCAATGAGAACCGATAACAAGAACATCCCTAGGCACTAGCTAGATGGGGGCATAGGTACATTGTATGTTGGTGTAAAAGTAACCATAACCAATAACCTTCTCATGCACGATCCACTATGAGGGGAAACCCCAATAGACTAGTGGTCCCCAAACATCATCATATTTTATTTAGTGTTGTCATCGTCAATCTTGCTAAGTGAAACAGGGATGAGGCCACTACCGGATCACTAGCATACTAGTCCTAGCTCGCCCACCTAGATACCCAGGCTTCTCATTTTTGCTAAATCAAGTTCCACATGTAATAAAATACCATTTTCACATCGAAACTCCATTTTTAAATCATAAACACATAAAAAATTACCCCAAACATGTTCTGCACCCTCAAATTTCATTTAAACATCAAACACACACCAAACAGCCCACAAACATGTTTCACATCTCTTTCACAATTTAATAAATCATTTAAACAATATTACAAGACATTTCCAAAGTGGTAAACATCAAAAACATCCCTTTCACTTCAAAAAGTACCAATTTAAAAACATGAACAAACAAAAACAATTTTCCAACAAGATTTCACCAATTATATGACTCAATAAACCATTTTGACAACTTATAAAACATCCCAAGAAACACAAGAAGGCCTTACACAAAAATTAGTCCCAAAATCCCCCTTTTATAATCAAACACACACTAACACCACACCAAAATAGAATTTAAATCCCTTTCCACATTTAATAAACAATTTACACAAATTATAAAACACTACCAAGTGATACAAAATGAGGTTACACCAAAAACACACCCCATTTCACACAAACATGTCATTTAAAAATCAAACACTTGTTAATCTCTTTCAAAAACAAATTTCACACCAAATATAATAAGAAAATAACATTATAAATAAATTATGCAAGAAAAATCATTCATCAAATGATTTTTATATATAGAACCACCTACCTTTGTTGTCAAAAACCCCATGAATTCATGAAAAACTTCAACCACACCATAAGTGAGTGAAAATGAACCATAACCAAGAAGATTGAACTAATAAACTCAAAATTAAACCCTAGGTATGAAGCCTTATCTGATGGAAATTTGTGACTTCAAGAAATAGGGAATAAACCCCAAGGAGAAGGAAGGAACAAGGGTGAAATTCACTTACTTGAAGAATCTTGAAGTTCCACCACCAAAAACCCCTTCAAAAATGGGTTCTAAATGACCTTGAGGGAGCTTGGGAGCCTTACATAGTTGAAATGGTTGAATGGGGTAAGAAAGGGGTGCACTAGGGTTAATCCAGGAAGGGAAAACTTGGAATAACAAAAGATTTTTTTTATTACCTTGACATTTTGTACAGTTTGGCTGCACGGTTTAGTAAACCGTGTGGCCAAACCGTGTATCATATTCTATCCACCTAAAAAGTTACATTTTTCTCCAAAATTCAGGGGGGCTAGGGAAAACTTAGGAGAAAGATAGATCAAGAATATAAGGAATTAATTCCCCAAAACCTTGACCATGTCATGCCCAGTTCCCAAGAAAATGACCAAGAACTTGACCCGAACCAGAACAAAGGAAAAACTGAAAACCAGGGTGTGACAATTCTCCCCACCATAATTCTTTATATCCCCGAAAATCCACAACAAGGCCAAATGAAAAAACAAAACACAATACTATTTCCATGTTCAAAGTGAGTTTCCAACAAATGCCGAATGAAAATACAACAAGGACACTACTAGTAGGAAAACTGGGGTACAGGCTGACTTGGGAGGCCAAGATGGAATTCCCCGCTAAGGTTCACCATCCCCTAAAGGCCAAAACACCTCCAGTTGATCAAAAAAAGGAAAGGATACTCTCACCAACCAAAATTTACTCCACTTTCTTGAATCATCCAAACATAATCAAACCACATCTCAAAATGAAACACCTTGAACACTACCAAACAAAGCTCAAGCAATTTACCTGAAACAAACAAAGAATTATAATGATATTACCACATCCTTACTTCAACAAAACCATTGGGAACACTCCAATCCCAACATTTACCCAAGAAATATGTTGGTTTTTAGATAGCTCTGAGCAAAACTACCTACCTCCAAGATAATACCAAGGACAAAATAGAGTTACTGATAGAGGGAGATCCGAATGGACTCTCCACCATAAGAAGTAAACTAACACCCAAAACTAAACCAAAATACAAACACAGGTTGGTCTAGATGGACCCTCCCACCATAAGAGACAACTTAATTTCCTAATATAGAATCGGGACACTGATAGGGGAGGACCAAACAAACTCCCCACCACAAGGGGTAAAATTAACATTAGACTTATTCTAAAAGAACTTACATGAGATCCATGGTGGGTTTCCCCACTATAAGAACCAACCATCTTAACCAACCAACACGGACTGACAAAGAAACCCAACATGGGCTCACTTGGGTGCTTCCCACACAACATATTCTTCTACTGTAAGAGGCCCCTTTCAACAAAACTCCAAACCAATAGAGACACCACACGGTTCACCACTCCCATGAGAATTAACAACCTCAAATTAGTCTAACCAAAACTAAGGTCTAAATGGACCTACAAGGTTATACATACATGAACAACCATATTGAGAGTCTTACCAACAAGGGTTCATGAATTGGGGTTTTGATAATACAAAACCACCCTGCCTCCCTGTAACCAAGGTGGAACTCTCCAACTGACACAGATTACAACCCTAAGGGACAGGGCCTACATGTCCTTTTCTGCCACACCAGACAAATTGAAACGAAACCACTACAACAAAACCTCAAACTATATCCACCTCCCATAATATATACATGAGTTAAACTAACATCCCTTACCCCCTTGGGGTTTCCTGACTACGTTTCAACTTCACTCCAGGACCTATGGCTGGAGCTCAAATGATTGGAGAATCTCCTACCTCACATTCAATTGCTAAAAACCCCTGAATAGAACTTCTTCCTCTGGTTCCACAAGAAACTACAAAACTATCCAATAGAATCAATAGAACACAACACATCCCACAAACCGATTACTCTTTAATGGAACCTTTGCCAACATAAGGTCCTCGAATATGAATATACATTTCCCCTATTACCCAAACCAGTAAATTGTAGAAGAAAGTACACAAGGAATACACCTTCATTCAGGACATATAATTTTAGGAATTCCCATAAGAAAACATGCTTCCATTTAAGTGGAAGTCCTTGAAAAGGTCTTTAACATCCAAATTTTCCCTTAAAATAAAACACAACATAAAAAGACACCATAAAAATGACCCTAGAAATCGATATAGACATTAAAATGATTGGTACCTTGAATTGAGTCCCAAGAAGCATGAGATTTCCACAAGTATCCATAATTGCCTCAAATGACCAGATTTGCCACACTGGTGGCCTAAATGAATCCTTCTATTATGAGAAACCAATGAAAGACCTAAAGGACCTTAAATGTTGTATACAAAACCATAAACTCTGGACTACTTTACCTTCCCTCACTGGAATTCCCCTTCACCACTTCCAGATGGAACCTGCAGACACAACAGTGTCAAACTTCACCTTTGATGACTCAGGAAAATTAAGAGACTAAGGTCTATTTCAACCATCCACAACCATTATCCTACTACAAGTGGATCCACTTAACCTAAAAAATAAGAGGGGGGTAGACTCAATCTCTAAAGCTCAAGAAGAAAATCATAATGTTGATCAACTGGAAGATCTTCCAATAGCGAATCACCCTGGGACACACTTCAATCGTGCATTAACTATTTATGGGGGCATACACTAGCTGATGAGGAGACCCCGTAACCCAACCAAGCTATCCCTTTGGTCAAAACGTACCACAACCCAAATCGAACACAAGAGGGGAACCACCATAAATGCTTCCTAAAACTTTTCTCATAAAATACCACTAACCAACACTTTAGCCTAACTTACCGAAGAAATGCAAACCCAAAACATCGTTCAAACAATAGGGGTTCTCAAACTCAAAATATCCCACGACCTCATTACCAAGAACATATAAGTCACACCACCCAAACACCAGTTATCAAAACATCAAATTTTCCTTAAAAATAATTTCTTTGAAAGTAAATGGGGTTGGCGGTTAGTGCATTCACCAATGGTGTCTCATGGTCCTCACACATGCATGTTTCCGTAACACACCAGGTACCCTCATCATATCCACCTCGACGCTCATCTATTCATGTCATTAACCATCCATCTTTCCATGTAACCCATGCATGTGGTCACCCATTAGGATACCAAAGACCAAAACCACACCTTTCCTCTATTCAAAATTAAAACATTCTACCGACACTCTCATTCTCAAAATCACTAACCACAAAATCAAAACCCAATTCAAATATTATAAACAATTTTATAAAATCACCAACCATTCACATAAATAATCACTTTCAAGTCTTAAACATTAATTTCAAAACATTTCACCTGATTTCAAAACACCATATAATAGTTTAACAAATTCTATTTGAAGAAGATTTTCAAAAACCACTTTAATATAATTCGTGCTTTCCAAAAGAAATTTCCAGAAATTCAAAAAAAATCATTTCCACCCTTTCAAAAATCAACTCATTTCTGTTTTAATGGAAAATCATGTCTCAAAAATTCACATTTCTTAAAACCAATTCATTTTTACTTTAAAACCATGTCTCGATAATTCCAAAATAAGGGCTTTTCAAAATGATTTCCAAAACTCAAAGAGACACAAGATGCTTCTCAAGAGATGGAATCCAGTGTCGATGGGTGACTTAGACATAAGGTTGGTGGACATACGCCGGTCACACCACCATCACAGATAGTGTTCTAGGACAATATTCCCAACTCCACATGGCTTTTGAGGCCCTGTGAGCTCACTGGGACCGTTAACCCAACTCCCATTTCATTTCCCAAATAACGAGCAACCACAAGGACTAAAAGACTTAGATGGAACCTGACTTTCCCTAGTAACTCAAGTCCTACCATGAGGTGTTCTAGCCAGGCACCTTACTCGTAACCATGACATTGAGTTTTGACAATCCTAGCTCTAGTATACCCAATCTCTTTCCCAAAAGAATATGACCCAAAAAGAGTGAACCTACTCTGATACCATTTTGTCATGAACCAGATCTGATCGTCATCCAAAACGGATCCCAACCTAGTCTGTGTCATGGTCTGAGGGACGTTCCCAATACCCATGGGTTGGCACAGGTTATCGGGTATCACACATAAGAGTTTGGGAACAATTTACCCTAGTTTAGAAACATAAAAACAACCAACAATAATAAATAAACAGAATCTGAATATTTAAACCAAACAAGTATTTAAAAAATTTAAGAATTGATTTACATGGTTTATACAAAAACTCAAAGACTACCACAAGGTAAGAAATCCAAAAATAACATCCCAAGAACCACATCATGGTGAGGAGAATCACCCTCAATCTATCTCTATGATATCGCACCAAGAAGGACCGCTAGTAACCCGAACCAATGGCTCTAAAGCTTTACCCATACCTGTGACAAACATTACCAAGTATAATTACACCCAATGGTGTAAGTAGGGTGTGATCCTAAGACCAATAGGATTCCACCCAACAAAATATTTTGTGCTACAAACATCATAAGGAAATTCGTTTTTATGTTTTTATGAAAAAGAAAATCTAGCAACAATTTTAAGGAAAAACAAATTTAAATAAAAACAGTTTTCAAGGGGGAAACTTTAAAGAATGAACAATTTCAAAGAAAATAAACAATATTATAAAATTACTAACCAAACACACTATCTACCAATGGTAAGTACAAAATATACAATGATCACTGGTAATGGGAACACCCCTAGGAACTAGGTAGTTGTGGGGCCCTAGGTACATCATATCTCAGTGTAAAAGTAACCATAAACAATAAACTTCTTGTGCACAATACACTAGGAGTGGAAACCCCAATGGTCTTATGGTCCCTAAACGTCATCATTGTTTAGTTAGAGTTTTCATCATCGATCTTGACAGGTGAAATTGGGATGAGGCCACTACCAGATCACTAGAATACTAGTCCTAGCCCACCCACCTAGATACCTGGGATTCCCATTTCTGCTCAATCAATTTCCACATGTTATAAAATAGCATTTTCACATAAAAAATCCATTTATAAATCCTAATCACACAAAACAATACCCCAAACATGTTCCTCACCATCAAAATTCATTTAAACATCATACACACACCAAACAACCCACAAACATGTTTTACATCTCTTTCACAATTAAATAAATCATTTAAACAATTTTACAAGACATTTCCATACCGGTACACATCAAAAACATCCCTTTCACTTCAAAAAGTACCATTTTAAAAACATGAACCAACAAAAATAGTTTTAAAACTAGATGGCACCTCTTATATGACTCTATAAACCATTTTGACAACTTATAAAACATCCCAAGAAATACAACATGAACTTACACAAAAATCATTTGCAAAATACCCATTTTTTAATCAAACACACACTAAAACCACACCAAAATGGAATTGGTATCCTTTTCCACATTTAATAAACAATTTTCACAAATTATAAAATAGTACCAAGTGATACAAAATGGAGTTACACCAAAAACACACCCCATTTCACACAAACAATCGATTTAAAAATCAAACACATGTTAATATATTTTAAAAAACACATTTTTACCACATATAATAATAAAATAAGATTCTAAATAAATCATTAAAGAAAAATAATTCATCAAATGATGTTTATAGATGGAACCACCTACCTTTGATGTCAAAAACCCCAAGAATTGATGCAAAACTTCAATCGCACCATAAGAGATTAAAAAAACCCTAACCAAGAATATTGAACCAAGAAACTAAAACTTAAACACTAGGTATGAAACCCTAGATTCTGGAAATGTGGAACTTCATTAAAGAGGGAATAAATCCTAAGGATAAAGAAAGAACATGGGAGGAATTCACTTACTTGAAGAAACTTGAAGTTTCACCACCAAAAACCCCTTCAAAAATGGGTTCCAAATGACCTTGACGGTGTTTAGAAGCCTTCCATTGATGAAATGGTAAAATGGGGGAAGCAATGGGTGCACTAGGGTTAATCCCGGAAGGGAAAACTTTGAATAAAAAAGATTTTTGTATGACCTAGACACTGTGCATGGTTTAGTAAACCATGCGGACAAACCATACACCATGTTCTATCCACACAAAAAGTACCATTTTTTCTCAAAAAATCAAGGGGGTCCTAGGGGAAACCTAGGGGGAAAGATAGACCAATGATAGAAGGAATTAATTCCCAAAACCCTTGACCCTATCATGCCTGGTTCCTGAGAAAATAACTAAGAACTCAACCCGAATTGGAATGAAGGAAAAACTAAAAACCCGGGTGTTACAAAAAGTCTAGTTATTTTAGTTTATGGGTAGTTTGGATGGAAGGGATTGGTGTATTGTTTCATTAATATAATTGCCTCTAAAACTTGTGGATAATTTAATGGTAACATCTAAGATAGGTGGGTATCAATCCTTGGTTATTTATGAATCTATGGATTGTGATTGATGTGTTTGTCAATTATCTAATTTAAATAGGATTTTATTGATTAATTATGTGAAAATTATTTGATAAAATGATGGTTTTTACATATTATGATAAACAATAAGTGGTGATTTTAATGAAAAATATAAATATTATATTTTCAAAATCATTGGATTTTATTTTTAAAAAATAAATTTTTATCTTAAATTGCTTTTGAATTTCAGATGCATTGATTCTATGAATTTTCCATGAATAATAATTTTGGAAATAAAATGGTTTGTTTCAAAAAAAATAAAGGTATGAGCATTGTGGACTTAATCGTTATAAATAACCATGTGATATGGTTGGAAATAGCCATGGCCGGGTGGAGAGACCTTATAGGATTCATCTAGGTGGATGATAATTCACTATAGGTGAACTATGATCATAGTTAGTTTTCTTTATGCTTGGCTTCATGATTTCTTACTTTTGATATTTATTTTTATTCCTTAAATAATTTAATTGTGGTTTTTTTGGCAAAGAATACATAATTTTTATATGTTTTGGAAATATGGATTCTCTGGTAAGCATGTTAGATTTTGGTATGATGGTTAAAATGGGATCTATGAATTATTAAACTATAAATTATTTATTAATTTTCCCAATGACATTGTTTACATGGTTTGTAATAGATATAACATGGGAATGAATGGGACTGATTTAGGGAAATAATGCTGAGTAAAGTGTCACTCACCCCTACCCACACATCTTAGTGTGTGTGTATGTGTGGTCATTTTTTTGTCATGGTACAAGAAAGGGAAAGTCTACCTTGTTTATAAACAATAGATCATAGGATTTATGTTCATGTATGGAAATAATGATGTTTTTAATGTTTTTAATATTTTATTAGGGTATATTGGTTATCCTAAAATGATAGGTGTTGGTTTTTTACCTTTAATGGTCATGGCTTGGTTATGTTAACTTATCTTTCCACTACATTGTGGGTACTTGGTATTCTTTAAAGGTTGTTTTGAAATTATGTATTTATCTTAATAAAATTTATTTATATTTTCGTATATGTGGTTATTTTATTTGAGAAAAAATCATTCCCCAACAATTATATTGCATCCCTCAACACCAGTTTCTAGCCTCTAGTAATCTGGGAATGTGTGGTCATGTGGTGGTCTGACTTTGGTCTTGAGTTTTGGGTATTTGGGTTAGATCATTACATTATCTTGGATATAATGACACCTCAAGTCTTTATTTTTAAAAAAATATGGTATAAGGGAATGATTTGTTCTTGAGGAAAAAACATGCATGATAATTTTATTTAACCCTCAGCGTGGATTGTTAACCTCTAGAGACCGAGGAACGCTCTTGAGGAATTGTGACAATTCCAACTCAGGTTTCATTTGAATATCAATTTTGGAGTGTTGAATATATCATGATTAATAATGTATATAATAATAATTTGTTCAACTATATTCTAAAATGGAATGGGTGAAAATTCAAAAATGAAATTTCTCATGTAAAAACCTTTATAGTCCCATATCAAAATTTCAACTATCAATATCCACTTTAGAATCATAAGGGACACATATAAAAATCCAAGATATGTTCTAAGATTGATTAATTTTGTATATAAGTTATCTAACATATGCCTCATGAGGGATTTATATTCATATATGAGTTATTTCTTATGTTAGTCTCAATAGATCATCATAATTTATTATTTTCATGATGATCATTGATTAGCGATGTATATAGTAAACTCTATGGGTTATTTTCATTACATATCTCATGTTAAATTGTACTTCTCCATCAATGAAGAATAAACAAATTCTTATTGGTAACCAAGACACTCTATGTATACAAAAATGATGGGCGTATCTCATGTACATGTAGAGTTTTCAACTATTGTATTGCAAGTATTGGGATCAAATTCAGGTGATGGCATGTGAATTTAGTCGTGTGGTATTTGTTAGATATGCACTAATATATATATATATAATATGATATTATATATAGATAAAGTTTATATTTAAATAATTTCAATAATAAACATATATATATTTGATAATTTTCCTCGAATGGTTTTATTATCAGTTATAATATGTTATGAATGGATTTATTGGCTGGACTACTCATTGAATATGATTTAATGAATTACGGGAATAAATGTATATGGATAAATTAATATGAAAAATGTAAGGTGCTTCTATTCACTTCTTTGCGATCTTTATCAAGCATTATCATTCACCGAGATTGAAGTAGAATTTTGTTGTTGGCAATTTCCAGATACACTTTTTATATAGTTTATTTACACATTGATTCTCAAAGATATATTTTCCTATGTTTTGGTTATCTTTCATAGCATATGATCATATCATGTTCAGAAAAAACCCATTAGTGTTATCAGAGCGTAGGCTTATTTGAAAAAGAAACATGTTTATTGATTATGAAAAACATGTTTTAATAGTAAAATGAGATTTTTCAAGCCTAGAAATAAAATATGAAAAGTTCATATATATTACTCTTGTTTATGAAAATAAATAAAGTATTTATTTTAATAAAGATAATTCAATTTTAAATTTAATTATTTTATTTATAAATTATTTATAAATAATAATAATAAGGTATTTTGAAATATTTATAAAAAATTATAAAAATGTTTTATAAATTAATTAATTATAAAATGTTTATGGTTAACTGATAAACATATTTTTTTAAATACTTTTTGAAAAATTAAATGGAATGATTTATGATATTGAAATAAATAGTTTATTTAAAAATCATAAATGGTAATTTATAATGATTTTATAAATTCCAACATATATGATATTTAGATTATATAAAAAAATATAATAGATATTGAATTATAAAATGTTTATAATTCATTAAATTTCATATAAATTTCATTTAATATAAAATGTGAAAGGGTTAATATTGATAATAATATAAAATTTTTATATTTTTAATAATTTATAAACTATTTATAATTAGAATTTATTTATGAATGGTTCATAAATGTATCATATGTTGGAAAATAAATAAATTGTTTATTTATTAAATTTACTTAATATTCATGTTTAGTTCATAATTAATTAATTTTAAATTGTTAAAAATAAAGGGGCTTTATTTGGATATTATTTAATCCACATCAAATGGTTCTTTTATAATTGATATGATCAAGGTTTAAATTATAATTAATTAAATTATATTTAGATTATGTAAAGGGTTTACATAATAGAAATTGAATTATAAATAGTTTATAATTCATATAATATTATATATTTAAAATGAAAATACAATATTATGATAAATATGAAAGAATTCATATTGGAAAGAATATAAAGAGTTTATATTCAAAATTATGGAATGTTCATAATGTTAAAGGTGAAATTATAAAAGGTTTTATAATTAGATTTTATGTATTAAAGTGTTCATAAATGTTTATCTCATATTTAAATATTTGAATTGTTCATTTATTTGAAGTTTATTCCCTATTTTATTCATAGTTATAAATTGTTTATATCATAAATAACTATATTCTAAAATTTATATGATAAATTGATTATAGGATAGATATTTTCATATCATACTAGGTTTGATATCATAAAATATAGTTTTACTCTACTTTAACCTCAGTTTTTAATTTTAGTTATGATCTTGAGAGTATTTTTTGGTCATAGTTTTTGCATATTAGGTGTTAGAGTTTTCATGAATTGAATTCTTTGTTGAGTAAAGTATCCCCGGGTAGAGGTAATTGGGTTTAGACCACCTACTTTTTTGGAGGCTTTCATTGACTCAGAAAGTGAATGGGGTTGGTTATTTGTCACTCTGGGCTTACTCATGTGGAGTTTTTCAATCTCATATAACTATATTGTTTTACATTAATTGTTCATATACCTTATGCATATGATACATTTGGATATGTATAAATATACATGAATTCTATTTTTGGGTTATTAACACAGACTTTTGGGTTGTGTGAAGAGATACACATTAATGATGTGTGATCACATTAATTTGGTGGTTGGAATAGGGATTCCAAAAACTAAATCATTAGGAGCATGCGTATATAAAAATTAAATAAAACATGAGAAGTTAATTATTATATATGATGTAATAATTGTGAATTTAATATGTATATGATGTATATTAAACTAATGATACCTTAAATAAAAACCCCACAAATACTAAGTGTGAGATTCCTTCCAAAGAAACACTTGTCAATACCTCAATCATTCAACTGGGTAGGTTCTGCCTTCACAAGGTTCCCCTAAATTATTTTGTGTAAGGTAAGCGAGTAATGGGTGGCACTAGATCATACTTAGGTAGGTTATTTATTCACATTGGTTCCCCTAGATTGTCATTTGTTAATCTATTTTTGACATTTTCTTTAGACTACACTTAGTTGTGAAACCCTTGGTAAGGATACGAGAGTAATAGATTCAAGTGAATCCATATGATGGATTTGCAAAAAGGGTTATCCACTCAAATATCTAAGAGTCACAACTATTCTGATTTGGATGATTCTCTACCTTAATAATTAAATAATGAGAGAAACTCCCAAATGGACTCATTACATAATGAAATATAGATCTTGGATCACTATATAGATATGATGTTCGGGGTCATCAATTTTAGTGGGATCAATTTCATTACAATTCCTTAATGAATAGATGTAAGACATGATTTACATATGATAAAAAGTTCTATTGTAGATAAATGCATCATCATATTAAAACTAAACTTTATATTAATCCTTAAATTGAGAATCTTATAGTAAGTAACTCCTGATACTGATAGCTTAAGAAAATTTCTTAAGCAATTGAATCATTCTATGTGTTAGAATAGTTCCTGAGTAACCAACTATTGAAATTATTCAACAAGTTAATATAGATTCTTATGGAAGCATGGAATGATTCATTTAAGGTTTCAAAGACATTAGTTGTAAAATTACCAAATAAATATTAGTCTCCACTCATGTACTCAATATGATTGGGTATATTATTGATTTTACTCTCATATATTCAATATTATTGATTATGTTAAATGATATTCAATATGATTAAATATATTAATGGATTTATGTGACTAAAATTTTCTTTAAAGATTTATTGGTTATAGAAATTAATTATATTGTTATGATAAATATTTTATATCAACTATATGTTTTACAAAAAAAATTAAATATAGATAAGGTAAAAAAGGTGAAAAGAATTGAATCTTGAATTTTATTTTCAAGTAATGGATAAAATGAGTTGCTATATTGATAAATTGGATGCTTCAAGCTTGGATAAACTCAATATAAGATTTGTATTTTATCCCATTTAGATCTTTTAAAGAGCTTGTAAATAATGGTTGGTTAAATAAAATGAGATGGGTGTTTTTACACATGGTTTATGATTAGTCTAATTCTATGACATGCTTAAAAAGGGATACTGGAATATATTGTTTTGGTTTAGGAATTTTTCCTATTTTAATTTATGTAAATGTACCAACAATATGATTGATTTTAATGAAAAATTTTACTTGACATTATCAAAGTGTTGAGAATGGATGAATTGGGCATATTATGTCTGGATTATAGTACTATATAGATAATACATGTGGGTAAAATTTCAAACCATAAAAATAAAAGTTAGTTGAAAAGTTAAAAAATATTTCTTAAATAAGAAAATTAAGGTAATTGAAACCTTGGGATATCACGAAATGAATACTGATAATTCAGTATGATTGGATTGTTCAAAGATATACCTAATGAAGCTTGGGAACTCCATGGAATGATCATGTCAGGTATTAATATTATAAGAATTAATTATTCAATTTTGAAGGGTATGTGATATAGAGTGTATGTTTTACAACTTTTATAAATATAAAAGAGTTAAAATCAAAGGAATAATTGACTGAGATTATATTTTACATTCAATAGATGAAGTAAATAATTACTACATCAAGGATTTAAATGTAAAGGAGTTTATTAAGATTAAATTAATCCAAGTATAAGATGTGTATCTTCATTTCATTTATCTTATGTGATAAGAGAATATGTTCAATAAAAAGGATTTGTTATGAGATAATTAAATATATACACATGGTTTATGATTCATTGTATTTATATAACATTTTTTTAGAATAATATTTGGATAAAAGTGTTTATCTAAATATTTGTTAAAATATGAGGAAATTTTTTCTCTCCATACCTCAATGAGATATTTTAATAAAATATTATTTAAAAAGGAAAGGTTTCAAACACAAATAATTACATATATTTTATGGAAACAATAGTTTATTTTTTTAATATTCCTAATAAAAGGAAATAAATGTTATTTACTAAAACACAAAGTATTTTTTGTTTAATCTTAGAAAAATATTCCGAAGAGAATGTAATATATAATAGTATATTGGGAGTGTTTTTTGACTTATATAAGTTCAAAGTTAAAAAATAAAATATTGTACCAGATTTAGTTTTAGTCGTTATTTACTTTATATCCTAAATAGTTAGTATATGTAATAGTAAATAAAAATATAAATAGTTACATTTAGTTACTATGAGAAAGTGAATGTTAATGTTAACTAAAGGATTATACTAGACTAATATTATAGTGATTCTTCACTGAATTTCCTAAAATATTTAGGAAATATGATGATAAAGAAATATAAATAGTTATATTTAGTTATCATAAGAAAGTGAATTACACTTGATATCATAAAATAATTTTTAGGATATGATAGTAATGAAAAATTTAAATAGTTACTGTAGTTACTATGAGAAAGTGAAATTCAATTAATATCCTAAAAGAATTTATAATATAATAGTAAAGAAAAATGTAAATAGTTATATTTAGTTACCATAACAAGTAAAAAATAACTATTACATATAGTATTATACCATTTAATACTCAAAATATTACACTTTATATCCTAAAAGAGTTCAAGATGTACTAGTAAAGTGATAATATAAACAGTTACATTATTTATAAAATATTTCAAGGAAAAGTTTTAATGGAAAGGGTTCCTAGGATGACGATGATGTACTTTGAAGGAGTTCTAAGTAGACAATAAGAAAAAATTATAACATTTTATGTAATGAAGTTAAGGAGTTTGAATATAAGTTCAGATTTGAACTTAAATAATATGATTCCTAATTCTCACTATTAATCAGAATTTTATTTCTTCATAAATATTTGTCACTAAGAGGTTAGTGGGAGTATTTTATCATATGGTCACATAGGGATGTATCAGGAATTACATTTGGATGTAATGTTCAAAATCCATTATTAAAGAAACCAAAGGAGTGTCATATAGAATCTCTTAAGATAATGGTTGTAATGGTTGTAAACATATCATGATATTATTATAAAGTCAATATCTATTTATCATTCATTCATTTTCACTGTATTTTATTTTACATGAATGGTTTAGTGATAAATATACCCTCAAAGTACAAGCTTTGAGTTGTCCCTAACCGATGATCATCATGAAGTATAATGTGTTGTGATGATATTTAAAGTTTATCTTGAATATATTCTTATATCTTTTATAAAGGGTTGTATATGAAATATTGAAGAATGGATTCTTAAGGTAATAAGTGGATACTTATTACTTGTACTAATCTACTAAAGTATATCTCATGGAATGTCATATGGTTATAAATATACTTAGGGGTGTATGATTATTATAAGTCCTTATTATCTAAGGTTGGTGAGATACCTAAAATAAGAACCTTTATACTTTGATACACTACTTATGCAATTCAACATATGAACTTAGAAAATACAGGGGAAGTTGGGTGTGTTTCTGATCATGTCACTAGTTGGAGTGTAACCAAGATGGGATTTATCCACTTGTATACCAAGAAAAAACATATGGACCTTGATTGAATTAGACTAAGAAAATGCATGTCCATGCTTAGTTGTTTCACATATGATGTGTTCAACTACTTGGATAAGTTACATGTCATGTTCTTATCATATAAATGAATGACATGTGATGTATTCATCTACTTGGTTATTATTTTTCAAAGAATCAAGAAAATTATGAGAGACCTATACTAGATTGAAATGTTCAATGTATAATGGTTTCTCGATGTCATGGAAAAAGTGATTATATAAGATACATATGTTGTATATGATACATCTTATTATGGGTATGTTCATATAGAGATATGAGTATGTTTTATGGAAATCACACTAGACCCCTTAGTATCTTAAGTAGCACTGATGTTTTTTTAGTGGCCTCTCTTTTCTTACATCTATGAAATAAATATTTTATAGTTGTTTCAAACACTGTTAAGACATGTAGGGTCACACAATAAGGCCCTTGGATAAGGATAAAATTTTGGAAAAATTTTTTGTTCAAAATGAAGATAGTTTAATGAAAAACAGTATCCAAAAGAGTTTTGATGGATTCATAAAGAGTTCTGAAGTTGTGAATAAAGCCCTTGTGGGATTTTAGTAAAAGTTAGAGATTGTTATATATGCACTAAAATATATATAGTTTATATTTAAATAATTACAATATATATATATATATATTTATGATATATATTTATTTTCTCCGAATGGTTTTATTATCAGTTACAATCTGTTGTGAATGGATTAATTGAATTGACCACTCGTTAAATAGGATTTAATGAATTATGGGAATAAATTTATATGGATACATTAATATGGTTGATGCATTTTCATTTAATTAAATGATTCATCGATGGATATATAAATGGATATGATCCCTCCTATTGTAATAATCCAATTGTGACTAATCCTTCTTAATTCTATCTTACACCAATATTATTGTTCATCATATAAGATGAATACGTTATCACCCCTTCAACACTTGGGTATACTCATGATAAAATCATGGATCCATTGTTCAACATACCCCCTTCAGAGACAGAGTGTGTTTTTTCACTACTTCGTGATCTTCATCAAGCATTATCCTTCACCGAGAAAGAAGAAGACTACTATCATTAACAATTTCTAGATACACAGTTTATACAGTTTATTTATTATTGAAGATAGATTTGTCTATATTTGGGTTATATTCCACTGCATATGATCATATTATTTTCATACAAGACCCATCAGTATTGTTGAAGTGGTCAAGTCTTGGATCTTACCTCATAAAAAGTTATATTAGTATGTTGTCTTATGCACCCCACCATTTATATATGGCTTTTCTAGAGAGATAAGTTTTATAAGTGTCTCATATATTTCATACATTGATGTTGGTATGCATGCACCATGATATTTAGGTTACTTTCACCAGATTACAGGATTTTTATGATTAGGCTCCCTCATATTTCAAATAAAATCTCTTATGTTGGCCTCCAACACTTGTATCAAAAAAATAATTTAGAGTAGACTCTATAAAATTAGGGATTTGAGATTCATTTATGGTTCATTAGGGGTTCCTCATCAAGATTTTGTCAACCCCGTGTTAAAAATCCATTAATAATGATTTAAAAAACTATGATGATTTATGAGTTATAGCATCTCATTACTTTGTAAAGATAATATCATTTAAAGACATGTCCTTTCAAAATATATAACACTACCACATATTTCATTTTATCCAGTGTTGGGATTTATTAGTACTAAAAAAATGTTGATAAAAGGTTAACCTTTATCAGCTCTAGCTAAAAAAATTTATAAAGGTAAATTTTATCAGCTCTGATAAAAGTGCACCCTTTATCAGTGCTTTTTTTAGCACTGATAAAGGCCCATATTTACCGATGCTTTTCTTAGCGATGATAAAAACTTTTCATAAAAAATATTATTATTATATATAAAATTATCATATTTATATTCAAAAATTAATGTTTATTTTTATACATTAATTAAAAAATGTATGTATATCACTGAATAAAAATTTCTTTTTATATAAATGGAAAAAGGGGGTGAGGCCAAAAAACATACATCCAAGAAACTCAAGGAGGCTGATAATGGTGTAACCCTAAGGCATCCCCAATCACAAATGACCTACATGAAATAGGAATGCTCCCTAAGCTTTCATAAATAAATATATCCTCTCCAGGACTCCCAATCTTCGAGAGCACATCCGTAACAAAATTGTTCTCACTCCAACTATGGTGCATGAGCTATCCTTGGTTGGTCTCCAAATCACACCTTCTAATGATATAATCCCGCTCCCAAGGCACGTCCGACCATCCCTAAAAAAAGTTAACCAAAAATTCCGAGTCTGACTCTACTTCTGACACCTGAAATCCCTAACTCCTACAAACTGTGATCCCCGTAAGGAGGGCCTGAGCCTCCGCCCCCAGAGAATTACCCATACCATAGGAAGCACTAAAGGCTAGATGCACTGATCCTCCTGAGTCACATAAAACATCACCGCCTATCATATTTCCATGCATGCAGAATCTGTCCACGTTTAGCTTGAGCCCGCTAGAAGGAGGATGCCATCTGACCAACCTCCCCTCAAAATATCCAAGAGCGCAAGACCTTTCCAGAAAATTGAACATCGCAGACGAGTGAGGATCAATCCTCAACAGTGGGATAAAATCATAGACCAATGATCTCACTCTCAACTAAAGCAAGTAGATCGAGCTCCGGGATCCCATGCGTTCATTATTCTTGGCCTCCCAAATAACCCTACAAATGGAAGCAAGAATAGATTCCGCACCTTGCAGTCCGAGTCTCTGTTTGTCACACTGAGAAACTAAGAGAAGGGGAGATCCTAAAACTAGAAATGCTTAAAGATAGAGCAAACCAGAGGAGTGAACATGCTTCAGATAGCCACTTCCCATTCACTCTGGAAAAATAGATGATTTGTTGATTCCCTCTTCGCTGCCTTGCAACAGAAGTAGCGGGACTCCAAAAGGATTCCCCTACTTTGGAAGTTCTCATCTGTATAAAGAGATCTGTTTTTGACACACCAGACTAGAAAATTCATTTTGGTTGGAATCTCCTTGCACCAGATTTTCTCCGGCCCATCCTCAGGACTATTCTTCGTTCTCTTCCACTCCCTATTGCCCCGAATGGAGAACCTACCCAAGCTTGAACCAATGAAGAAGAATCTATACTCTTATTCATTCATGCATATACTGTCAAACACCTTCTCCTATTCCTGGATCAGAACCAACCTGATGAAAGTTGGTATGAATCCCATTAGGAATGTGATAGTATAGGATAATATGATGCTGGAAAAGGCTTGGGGATCGGACGACGTGTATTTCTCTAGGGATTGTTTTTCAGTGTGTGTAGGCTAACGATTGTCATATAGGGCTATGGTATTTATGTGGTGGGACTTTTTTTTGGAATCTAATAATCAATTGGGTCATTAGGCTATCTTTTACTAGGACTACTATGCATGCAGGTTAGGAAGACCAGGCAGTGTTGGCCTTGACTGGTGAAGGATTTTTATTCAGTGTTGGTGTGGGTTTCTCAATCCACCACCAGGGGTTTGGAATTTTGTTGATTTATATTCATGACAACAGTAATTGGTATGATATGTTTATGGGTTTTATAGATCCTGTTCACTGTGGCTATCGGTGGAATGGGACACCAATGGGTTCTCCGAATAAGTCTGATGATGAAGTGATGGCGCTCAGATGATGCATGGGTGATGATGCTAAAGGCACAGTGATGTACTTGGGGTGGAATTAAATGTATGGTGGTGTGATGACATTGGTATTTGGGTGTTCAAGGGCTCTCACAAGATGGTGGGCTTGGGGGTTATGCAGGATCCCACAATGGGGATTTTGCACAGTTCCTAGGGGGATTCAATTGTTTTCTTTGGCCAATGGGAATTCTTTTTTGGGGTCTTCATGGTCTTTTCTTTGATGTTTAGGGATATCAATTCATCTATCTTTTGGTTAGTTCTTTCCCGCCACTTTTTTTTTTGTGTTTATTTTTGTACCACTTTTATTGTGTTGATGTTTGTCTACACTTTTATTCTCTTTAATAAATTTTTAGGACCGATCACACTCAGATATTGAACTTTCATAGATTATTTATTTATAATTATAATTATAAATAATTAAATATATATTTAAAAGGTTGGGGTAAAATACCCTTTATTGTAAATAAAAAATACAGAACAAGGAAAGAGAAGAAGGGTTCAGACAGGACTCTAGCCTCATTAAGAAAGAAAAAGATACAACCAAAGTGTTAAAAGAGACATAAAAATAATAATAGAAAATCATGAGAACACCAGACAATAGAAAAGAATATTTCATCCAATTAGACCACATGAGAGTGAGTTCTCATATTGTGATTTGAAACTCATCTACCCTGACCATGAGAATGTATTCCTCTTCTCTATGACTTAACCAGTTTCCATGGTCCCCCACCATTTTCATCAGATTCTTCATCAAAATCAACATTAATTTATTTATCTTTAAAAGAATCAACAAATATTTGTATATCCTCCCCAATACTATCGTAGGGAATTAAATCAAATGAATTATGATTATGAATGTTACCTTTAATCTAATTGTGAACTGGATTGGATGGTATTATGACATCATAAGGTGTGCCAAAAACCTAACCTTTAACTTGTTCATGAGAAAAAAATTTTGAAAACCTAACTAATTAGTTGTCCAACTTAATTTCAGCACTAGAATCCCAGAGAGGCTCATGTTGTCTAATCAGAGTGATAGAGGTAGCCCCGTCATCTTTCTCCACAATCACAATATGGTTGAAACCTCCCTCCCTGTCTTAACATATTATAGCGGTATCATCCCTAGATTAAGATGCAGCAATTTTATAGCCTCTCTTGTTGGAAGACTCAACACTAGGACCATCTAAAATCACCCCAACTTCACTTATAGTAGGATCATCCATAGTATGAGAAGCAATAGGTTTATGCTCAACAACTCCCTTGCTGGAGACTCAAAAATGGTTCCATTAGAAACCTCCATCCTTTTAGCCTTGATTTTTTGATTGCTTCGATATAATAAATTAGCTTTTGGGGTATGATCACTATGTAAAGTAGTCTTAGAAGAAACATCCTACTTTATTTCATTAGGTGTGGTAGAGATACAACCAGATACAGGCATATGAAGTCCATAAGAATCCATTGATCTAGCTTCATGTGCTACGGGTATGGAGGACACCATCCCACTATCCTTTGCTATATTCATCAATGAGAGTAAAATTTCACGATCTATATGATGAGAGACATGATCAAACCTTTATTTGAAATTATTTTATGTCATAGTTGAATCTAAATTCAATTTATCCTTATGATTCCTTAAAGAAACCAATTTAGGTTTGCAACATAATTGTAGGTCAGCACAATGTTGTGCTTCAAGTTTTTGATCAGTTTGTCCATATTCATCCTCACCAGGACCATATCCAATAAATTCAGCATTAGGGGTTTATTTCTTAGACACTATGCCATCCTAGGACCTAGAAGGGATATTTAGAGAATAGATCACGATCCCTACCTCACCTATATATAATGTGAATTTTTCTAGAGGAATGATTACCACCTTGGCGTGAGGGACTTATTACATCCCAACCACTGACTATAAGTTCAAACCTTCCTTGTAAACAATATGTGATGGACCTGCAATAGGAAAATCACACATAGAGGGAGTATAGGGGCACTCAAATAAGTCTTGTTCCTTCCCATCAGTCTGCATTACTTCATCTTCCATCACACTCTTACACTTATTCTTTCTCCTATAGTCTACAAATGAGTGTCCCTTTAGATTACAGATACCAAAATATATATTCCAATGACAAGACACTTTAGAGTGTCCAATCTCATTACAGACCATATAGTAAAGTTTATGCTTCTCATACTCAACTCGCTGATGGATATCGTCATTTGGAGTAGATAGAATTACTTTCTCAACAAGTGTGGAACTAAGATCCACATCTACCAAAATTCTCAAAAAATGACTAAATCTAACTTGTTCGGTCTCTCTTTCAAGTATAATTTTAACTCCTAGTGTCATTGAAATATCATATAGGATCTTTGGGTGCTGTAAGATCCAATTAATCCCATGAATCCAAATCCAAACCTACACAAAAGAATTCCTAACATTTGAAAATTTAAAATCAAGACTCCATTCATGGAAATGGAGAGTACCAAGTTTTATGAAAAGGTATCTAGAGCTCCAAGTGTGTTTCCTCAGATCATATGAGAGAAATAAAAAAATGAAAAAACCCACAACCAATTGAAATGTATCTCCAATACGAAAATCCCCAAATTTACGAGACCCTATGGACTAAATCATAAAGTCACCATGGTTTTTCACCTTTAGGGAGAGTAATCCTCATGATGATAAAATTTTTTCCCATATCTAATCTTTCCAAAATGGATTCTGGGCTTTCTTTAATAAGATCCAAATAACCCTTCCTAATGATCCGATCTTGTGGTGAAGGAGGGGTGGTAGTTGTGGCTATCGTTGTGTGTAGAACATGGGAGAAGAAGGCTATGGCCTTGAATTATTCGACCCATGTGACTCTAGAGGGGAAAAAGATCTCAAGGAAGAAAGGTATCTCATTTTTAATAGCCCTAAATAGAAAGGTGAAATTGGATAACAAAAGATCTATTTTGACATCGCTTGAATCCCCAATCTTGAAATCTTAGTATAGTAAGTTCTCGATCCTTGTTAACCAAGATTCTCTTAAGGAGCAACTTGATTTGTGTTTGTTCTCCTTGATTGGTAGACTTATTCTTGTGAAGGGTTAAAACCCCCTCAATGTAGAGGATCTATCATGAAAGTTGATTTCCATTTTGGGTTTTTGATAATTGGAAGATCATACCCTTGGGAAGAGGGTATTTTCACTTAGTTTTTTAGTCAGAGTCCCAACATTCCTCAGCTTGGCATATTTATTCTACAATATGAAATCAGGTATTTTATAGAATTTAGAATGGCACATGATCTTTAATCTGTATCACAAAAAATACACAAATGCTCAAGTATGGGTAAAGTTTCATGGAATAAGCTGGGTTTTTTGACACCATCAGGCCTTGAAGGACATCGCCTCCTGCATTGGTTCACCTTTGAATCTAGATGAAAACACGGTCCATGGGAAATTTGGATACTATTCTAGGGTCTTGTTTGATGTGTTCTTCCTGAATTCTTGGCCAAAAAATGTCTCTTTACTCACCAATGGTGAAATAATTTAAATTTAATTTAAGTATGAATTTTTAAATAAATTTTTTAATCTTTTCAAATAGGTTAGTAATGAGGCTACCAATTGATAGAAGATTCAGGAACTTTTTTGGAAGTCTATTTTTATAAAGTGGGGTACTGCCTTATCTTCCAAGCATCAAAAGCACTTGAATAAGGCCTTAAAGGAAAGGGGAGGTAAAGAAGATATGTCATTGGTGGCATCCAATAAGTAGGATCATGATAAGATGAGGGAGGGACCTAAAGTCATGCACTCTAATATGCAGGCTGAAAATTATAAAACTACAAATTATTTCTCCAGATGAAGTTCAAAACAGGGTTCTTGAGCCTGGTAGAGACTTATTTCATGTCATAGTGTAGGGGTGGGGTGCTGGTGAATCTGACGTGGATTTACCTGGTCATAGGTAGATGAAAAAAAACTGTTGATATTAATTAGTAGGTGGAGGGACAATTTATGTTGCTCTAGTGTAGCATGAGAAGCCCCATGGACTAGTTGGTGGTGTCCTGGATGGGTAGGGGAAGAGAAATAAAACATGGGATGATGTAGTACAAGAGGACTCTGATGTCCAAGGTCTCGATAAGGATATTTCCAAGGGTGAAATTATAGCACAACAATTTTCATATTCTCAATTGAGACAAAAGAAACTCATTACCTCAAGTGATCTCAAGGGAAAGAAAAATATTGATGCTGAACCTCTGCTGAGAGAAAATTCTAAGAAGCAGGATGTTGCTGGAAGTATTTCCAATGAAACTAAAATCCCTTCTATCGTGGCTCTATCATACTCTGATAAGAATTTTTTTATTCTTGACATCTTAAATAGGTCTAATAGTAAGGAGGTTGGTAATGCTCATGTAGTTCCCATTGTTGGAAAAGTATTGGAGGGATCGGGCCTAGTGGAAGATCTAACCCCAGTAGATGAAGTGATGATGATACATGGCAACAACCTAAAATATGGAGGGGTAGTCATCTGAGTGGTAGGGGCGGTAACTAATCCCAGAGAAAAATATTCTACTGGTTGTGAAGTGGTTTTTCACTTGCTTACATTCCCCATCCCCCCTTGCACTTTGTGGTTATTTTATTTTCAATAAATTTCAGAACCATGGGCTATAACTCATGGTTCGCATCGTCTTGGGTATAAATATATATAATTATATAAATATATTTATAATTACATAAAAATATTTATAAATATATTTATTTATAATTATAAATAAATATTTATTTATTTAAATAATTATAAAATCATAATAAATATATTTAAATAAAAAATACGTATTTATTATATTTATTATATTTATTATATTTATTATATTTATTATATTTATTATATTTATTATATTTATTATATTTATTATATTTATTATATTTATTATATTTATTATATTTATTATATTTATTATATTTATTATATTTATTATATTTATTATATTTATTATATTTATTATATTTATTATATTTATTATATTTATTATATTTATTATATTTATTATATTTATTATATTTATTATATTTATTATATTTATTATATTTATTATATTTATTATATTTATTATATTTATAATTATATATATTTATATATTAATAAATATATATAATTATATAAATATATTTATAATTATATACAAATATTTTTAAAAATATTTATTTATAATTATAAATATATATATATATATATATATATTTAAATAATTATAAAATTATGATAAATATATATAAATAATAAATATGTATTTATATATTAATAAATATATATAATTATATTAATAATTATATTTTTTTATATAATTATTTTTATTTTTATTTTTAATTATAATTATAAATAAGTATATATATTTAATTAAATAATTTTAAAATTATAATAAATATATTTATTATATTTATAATTATATATATTAATATATTGATATATTAATAAGTATATATAATTATATATAATTATATAAATATATAGTTATATAAATATATACAATTATATAAATATATTTATAATTCTATACAAATATTTTAAAATCTATTTATTTGTAATTATAATTATAAATATATATATATATATAATTATAAAATTATAATAAGTATGTTTAAATAATAAATATATTTATTTATAATTATATTTATAAATACATATTTGTAATTCTTTATATATTTATTTATATTATATTAGGTGATTGGGGGTACAATTACTTCCAAGCCCGAAGGCTTATATTTTTTTATTTCATTTTCCCCTTTTTAACTAGGATGAGGGGTAACCTTACATGGCTTGTAAGACCAGAGGCACTTAGGCCTAATACATGACCTGTTGGCCCCAATGACCTGAATCTGCAAGGGAAGACCCTCCCTACATATTAAACATTAAACCTAGCATCCAACCTTACAAGGCTGCATAACTAGCATTGCCCCATGCAGAACACGGTATCTGGTACCAATGGCATATGTCATTCCCTCTCATTCATCCAATATGGTCCCTACAAAGCTGGTGTTGTTGCTATAAAGCCCACATCTAGAACATCACTTGGAGGAAGTGAGGTATTTTTTCCCTTGTTTTTCATCTGAACAGTCACCCTGTCGTTTGTCAATGCTATTGGTCATCCTATCATGTCATCTAACACACCAAAGAATATGATTCTTGTCAGCCCACTATAGAAGCCGTCATTTTCTACCTTCACTGATGATGACCACCATTGAGACTGAAAACTACCACAAGACCACTGAGGATGTGCCTCTCTATCTCATGCCAATGTCGAGGGAAGACGACCCACCACCTCTGAGTCCACTAATCCCTGGTTGTCGTCCTATATCAAGCACCACACCCTATGACAGAACCTTCAAGACCCGATCTTTCTCACTTGTGACCCAATTATGTTCTCCTACACCATTCCAAATCCCAAAATGTTAGGTCCACCAAGAATTGATCCCAATATCAATGCAGTATTACGGGGTTCCTTTACCACTAGGCCAGACCCCAACTACCTTTTATCCTTTCTCTTTTTTTCTTTTTGTGGGTACAATTACAATCAAACACACACACACCGCACACACATAGGCCAAAAAGGTGGGTTATATCCCCCCTAAGGGATAACCCACCCAACCATCCATTTTTTATTTATTAAATTTTTTGGACCAAAGGCCCATTAGGCATGAATCCCATTACATGGCTCATAGTATCACCATTGTATGGATCCAAGATTGATTTTTATTAGTTCTAAAAATATGATGATAAAACATATCTTTTTTAGTGATTACTATTTTAGCATTGATAAAAATAATCTTTATCAGTGATTTTTTTAAAGAGATGATAAAAAACTTACCCAGTTCATTAAATATAACTCTAAGAGATTCCTGTTTACTCATGCCTTCAAGATTTTGTAGAACTAAACCCCCACCATCACTCTTCATCAATCTTCTTTACGAATCAATCCTCTCATGATCTAAGGTATGTGATTATTTATTCTCCTATTTAATTGTGATCTTCTTTCATCAAGGTCTTTAACCCCCACCCCCATTCCTATACCTTGTTTTAGATCTTAACCAAGAATTTCATGAACCAAACTTGTTTTATATATTTAGTTTCATGATGTCGGGGCTTTATTCATGATTCTTTGTTTCCCTTACTGTCTAACCCACCATGTTTAACTCTAGTTTTGGATCTTCTCGACTAAGTTCATGGTGGTTTGGGGTATACTAAAGGTGGCGTTCGATTCTCCTTAAGTTTTTATATGTCTATGGATCCCTATTGAATCCATTATTCACACAACTATAAAAAAGGTCTATTTCCATGGTTCCAAATCATGGGAATAGGTCCGAAAATTGTGGTTGTAGCCTATGACCATGGTTTTTTTCCAACCGTGGGTGCTATCGTTGTGACAGTAGGGTCTGACCTATTACCACAGTTTTAACAATGGAAATAGGCCTCTAAATTGGCCATCGTGGCAGTTGACCTATATCCACGGTTTAAACTGTGGCTATAGCTACTAGTGCCATGGTGGAAAACTGTGGTTATAGCCTCGATAAACTATGGAAATAGCCTAACAAATATTTGTAGGGCAAGTTTCAATCCATGCACCTCCCCTTTCCATATTAGCAACCTCACCACTACACCATAGAACACTTTGAGTATATATATATATATATATTGTGATATATATATTAATAAAAACTGTGGAAATATATCTTCCCACCATTTTTTGGGTGGGAAATTTTTTCCCGCAGAAGCACGGGAGACCTATAGCTGTGGTTTTGAAAAACTGTGGCTATAGCCCTTGAAAAAAATGGGCTATAGCCATGGTTTTGAAAACTGTGTCTATAGCCCATGGAAAACTGACCTATATCCATAGTTTTAAAACCATGGCTATCGGTCCATGGAAGTATCCTATTTTTCTAGTTGTGTTGGTTTCCCCATCCTATATTCTAGATCCCATATTAGTCTAGTTTTTGGTTCACCAACGGTTGAGGTTCTCATAAAGCTAGTGTTTTGTCTCTTCTTCTTTGTTATTGTTCTATGTCTAATAATTATTTCTTGAGTTCAACCATTTGTTATAGATATAGAGGTAGGTCATGATTTCATCTATTTGGTGTAGTTAAAATTGTACAAGCCTTCTCATATTTTTGTTTTGGGGAGATTTTGATGTTCTGCCTACATATTATTTGTATATGAATAATTATAAATAATTTTTAAATAAAATAAATTTACATCCATCAACATTACATGTACCTCGGTTGTTGTTTTAATTTAATTTATTGCATGATTTTTCAATTTTTTAATATTAAATTAAATGATGGTCTTTGAGTTATCCCTCCCTCCATTATTATGTTGGACCTATGTGTCCAAGGATATTTATATAATCCCCTTTAACCAATCCTTTGGTTCCCCTCACCTATGTGTGAGTAATAAATATTTGTAATTAATGGAGCATCCCAAGGCACGTGGAGGCGGTTCAAGATGAAACTATAATGATTTCAACCCAAGTGATACACATGTGGATAGGTGAAATGTTGTAACTCATGCCAAGACTGGAAATATGAGTTATTTCTCCTAAGTAAAAGGTTGATTTAATGTCCTCACATTAAATCAACCACTATATAAAACTCATGAAAGGGTAATTTAATTAATTATTTATTTTTGTCTATATAATTATTTATTTTATCGATGCAAGGTTGTGATCACATAAATAAATGAATTAATGTGCAAAGATGTAAATTAAATAAATGAATTATGCGTAAATTTTTTAACCAACATGGTTAGTTAATTAAGTAATATCCACTTAATATTAACAAGATGTTTAAAGGATAAAACAAGATAAAATTTCATCTTAATAAATTAAAATCCCTCAAAAAAATTAATCCAGACTAAGCCTTCCATTACTTGATTGGGAAATGAATCCATAGACCTAATTGTAATACATGAAAAAAGTCTAGACACTTACTTTTATTGGGGAGTTATCATGAGATTTTTGGGTTGAATTAACCGAAATTGTATTGAGTTTAATAGCCAAAATCTATTCAATAAAAATTTGGAGGAAAGTGTTGAGGAAATACAGGTCATGATTTCAAGATAGGGGAATTCACTCAATGGATTGAGGAGTTGCAAGTCCACAGTTGGAAAGACTGACTACCTAATTACTTTATTATGGTTTTCATGGCCAAAGTTTGGATCATTAAAAAAAGTAATGGGAATCCTTTCCAATATAATGTTAAATCAACTAGAAATTATAAGTTCAATGGTGAGGGCTATTGAGACTTGATAAAATAATGAGATATTTAATAAATAAATAAATAAATAAATATTTAATTTATTATATCTCACTTATTATGTAATTAAGAAAAGTACCAATAATATTCTCTTTTTAATTATAGGATAAAATGACAATTTCATCATCCATGTTATCCCTACGATCAATATTGGAGAAAGATAACCTCATAACTAGCATTAACTTCCATGAGTGGTTTATACACCTTTGGGTTGTGTTATGCCATGAACAAAGATATTACATGCTAGAATCCTCAATGCTTGATCCACCTACAAAAGAGGTGAGTGATGAAGAGTTCCTTTTCTATGAAAAACATTTGAGTGATGTGGTCGATGTTCAATGTTTTATGATTTCATCAATTTCTAGTGAACTAATGAAGTCTCACGAAAACATGGATGTGTATAGAATGCTTCAGCACCTATGTGGTATTTACCAGGAGATACCTAGATAAGAATAGTTTGATATTTCCAAGGCAGACTTTCATAGAAATCCTAGAGAGGTTACCCCAGCTAGGCCTCACATAGACAATATTATTGGCTATATTTATCACTTGGAGGTTCTAGGGTTTAAAATCCCTAAATGACTAGGAACTGACCTCATTATAGAATCACTCCCTCGAAGATTCTCTATATTTTGTGTGGATTTTAATATGAGAAACATTTATAAGTCTATACCATATATTTTTACACTTTTTCTCCAAGTAAATAAGGATATGAAGTGTGAAAAACCTTCCATCCTTATGGTGAACAAACAGAAAGGGAAAGTGAAGATATTTAATCCCAAAGTTTATTAATTTCCTTAAAAAAAGATCAAGGTGAAATCAAGGGAATAGGATGATTTATATTTCACATGTGGAAATAAGGGACACTGGAAGAAAAGTTTCACCTATCCAAATAAGAAAGGGGAAGCTCCATGTGCATTTGTTATCGAGTGAAATTTATCTATTTATATAAATTCGGTATTAGATTTAGCTTGTGGTACTTGCATATGTATTCAAATATAGGAACCAAGTAGATTCATAAAGATTGATCAAGTATAGGTATACCTTAAAGAAAACAAGAGAGCTAAACTTGTTGTTGTATCTATCAAGGACTACCACCTCACATTGTCTTCCCGAATGATCTTGGTCTTAAATGGTTTTTATTATGTGTCTTCAGTTACCAAAAACAATATTTATATATAAAGAATTGATATGGATGGATTTATTTTCAAATTTTGGAATAAATGTTTCTTATTTTATAAAGATAACATTTTTTATGGTAAGTCACATTCAAATAATAGTCTTTATGTGTTTTATTACATGAACCAAATAATGGAAATCGATAATGTAGTTACTTCACATGACTCATATCACACCCAACTTTGGAATCACTAGATAGGTCATGTGAATGAAAATCTCTTGACTAAATTACATCAAGATGGATATTTAGACTCTTTTTAACTAAAACCACTTGGTGTGTGTCACGCATGTTTACAAGGAAAAATGACCAAATCCCTATTTAGTGGGAAATGTGAAAGGGCTAAAGAGAGTCTTGAATTAGTTTATACCAATGTGTGTGGACTATTTCCTATTGAAGTAGGGGGTGGGTACTCATACTTCATAACTTTTACTAATGATTTTAGTATATATGGATATGTCTACTTAATGAAGTATAAGTTGGATTATTTTAATAAATTAAAGGAATATAATAATGAAGTTAAGAACCATCTTGGTAAGAATATTAATAAACTTCACTCAGATCATGGTAGATAATATCTTAATCAAGACTTCATTGATTGTTTATAATAGTTTAGGATTTTATCTCAACTCACTCCCCCTTATACACCACAGTGGAATGGTATCAGCAAAAGGAGGAACTACACCTTGTTGGACATGGTGAGATCAATGATGAGTCATGTGAGTCTTGCATTATCATTTTGGGGATATGCATTATAAACAGTAGCATACATTCTAAACCAAGTTCCAACTAAAGAAAAAAATGGTATACCATACCAATTATGGAATGGAAAGAAACCCATGTTGTCTTACTTATATGTGTGGGGTTGTGAAGCATTTATTAAGGTCTCTTCAAGTAACAAGCTTGCAGCCTGAGAAAAAAAGTGTATCTTTATAGAATATCCCAAAGAAATAAATGGATACTACCTATACAATCCTTCAAAAAAAGTTTCTTGTTGACAGACAGACCATATTTCTTGATGATAAAAGAGATAGTGGGAGAAATATAGACTTTGATGAAGTCCATGCTCAAGATATACAAGATTTGTCATAGGAAAAAATTCCACAAAGCCCCATAGAAGAATAAATTGTTTTAGAGACATAATTACTTCATAGGAGTACTAAAGAGGTTAGAGAGCCATAATGGTATGGTTTTTTAGTCACCAAGGATGGTGACTCATTATTAGTTGATAATAATGATCCTCTAACCTACAAAGAAGCTATAAGTGGTGTAGATGTTTCTTAGTGTCAAGAATACATGAATTCTAAAATGTATTCCATGTACCAAAACCAAGTTTGGATTTTGGTAGATGCTTCAGTAGATTTAAATCTTCTTGGTTGAAAATGGGTATTCAAAATAAAATAGACATGAAAGGAAAATTCAGTACCTATAAGGCATGACTGGTTACAAAATGGTTTAAATAGTGTCAAGGAATTGACTATGAAAAAACCTTTTCACCAGTTGAAATATTAAAATCCATCAGAATTATAATTTCCATTGTGTTTTTTCATGATTATGATATTTGTAAAATGGATTTCAAAATATCGTTCCTTAACAGGAAACTTCAAAAATATGTCTATATTACACAACCCAAAGGTTTTGTGACTCCAAAGAATACCAATAATGTATACAAGTTATAAAGATCCATTTATGGATTTAAAAGGAATCCAAGTCATGTAACATTCATTTTTATAAGGACGTAGTTTTTTTTGGTTTCATAAAGAACGAATTTTATTCATGTGTCTATAAATGGTTTAGTGGTAGTGTAGTCATTTTCTTAATAGTATATGTTGATGACATATTACTCATTGGAAACGAAATACTAGTCTTATAGTCTATTAAGGTGTGGTTGAATAAAATATTCTCTATGAAGGAATTAGTTGGGGAGACATATATTCTTGGGATCAAGATCCATCATGATATATCTAAGAGGTTTCTTAGCCTAATTCAAAGTACAAATACTGACAAGATACTGAAGAGATTCGGCATGGAACAATCCAAGAGGGGATTTTTGCCAGCTTCACATGGAATTCATCTTTCTAGGAAAATGTGTCCTCAGACACATGAGTAAAGAAACAGAATGATAAGGATTCCAAATGAATTAGTGATTGGGTTATTCATGTATTCTATTCTATGTACTAGGATATATTTCTCTTCCACATTAATTGTGGTAATAAGATGTCAATCTAATCCATGTGACCATCATTGTATGGAAGTCAAGACTATCATTAAGTATATGAGGCATACTAAGGATATGTTCCTAGTTTATGTATAATATAAGGAACTATTCATTATAGGATATAAATATTCTAGTTTCAAAATTGATCAAGATGACATGAAGTCACAAACAGGATACATATACACTTTTAATGGAGGTGTTTCAAGCAAGAAGAGCTCAAAGAAGGCTATAGTAATATATTCTACCACAGAGTCTGAGTATGTTGAGGATTCTGAAGCAGCTAAAGAAGCAGTATGGGTGTGAAAATTATTCCAAGATATTGATGTGGTATCTGTCAGTAAAGATCTTATCACACTTTATTATGATAATACTACATTAGTGGATCTTACAAAATAGCCAAATCCACATCAATATATGAAGAAAATACTTTGAAAGTGTCATCTATTGAGGTATTTTCCTTAGAGAGGTTAAGTTTCAATGATCAGTATTTCCACAAAATAAAAAATGGTGGACCCCTTAACTAGATACTTGACTTAGTAAAAACGTGACTATCATGTGATATCTGGTATACTGAAGGTAGTATGCAGTTGGTCCGAGTCCAAGTGGGAGTTTGTTGGAGTTTTTGTACTAGGACCAACTGTTTATAATTTTATTACATATATATTCAATGTATTTAATATTAATAAAACTTCTTATTATGTATTTTTTTTATTTTTCATGATTATAATGTAATAATGCCCTATAGTATATGTCATGTTGATAATGTCATAGCAATTCCCTACAATGATGAGAACCTTGATGTGTTATGAAAATATTATAAAATAATTTTATGTGGTTGGATAACATACTATGATGGGACACATAGTATATAGAGGTGTGAGTGTTCATTAGTAGATGAGGCTTCTTCTCATGAAGTCTGCACTTTGTAATCTCAAAGATGGGAGATTATGAGAATAGACCCGTCAGTAGGAATTACACATGTTTTGGTGTCATCAGATATTCCTATCTATGATAATGCATGATGGTCCTTATAATTTAATATTATTATTAATTAATCTTACAAATCAATTACTTAGATTTATTTTTTAAACCATGACAATAACAGTTCATGGTGAAGTTGGATATGTTGGGTGCATCATGAGTGGAATTTCATTAATAAATAAGTTGAGAAAGGATTTTTTTCCCTTACATATTTATGGAAGTTGATATCTCAGACCTTTCATTGGAATAGAACCATTTCATTAAATTTGATGGCCATAATGTAAAGACGTGTTTATTTTAGATATTCAAAGAAAGACATATCGAGCATATAGGTTGGTGACATATATGTGAAACCTGCTTGATGAGATTTTTTGACAAAGTGATAATATTACACAGTGAGCATTCATATGTGGTTATCGATGTTGGGACATTAAGTTATTTCTATTGGGTGCCTTGATCTATTGCTATATAGTAATCTTGGACTTTAGGCAAGCCCGCCTAATGCCAACAAGAAATAATCCTAGAGGTTCAAACACTAAGTTTTTTCATTGATCTTGATTAAATTCTATATGAGTTTAATTAATGGATTAAATATTATTCTTAAGTCTAAGGAATAATTTTATTTAAGTTATATTAATCGCGTAAATTAAATAAATATGTATTCACCGGATTGTGAATAAAATATTTATTTTATTTAATGAATATTTTAATAAATATTTTTTCACTAGATTGTGAATAAAATATTTATTTATTAATACAATATTTATTTATGAATAGAATATTTATTTATGAAAAAAATATTTATTCAGTTGTTTAATAAATTATATATAATTTTTAATAGACCAAGACTAAGTCCAGTGAAAAATATTAATTAACAAGACCATTACATAATATTTGATATTGCACAAGTTGACGCATGCCACAAAATAATAATAATATAATTATTATTTTTGTGAAATGGGGTTTATTAAAGGTAATAAATGTTATTTAATGGCTAATATGCAATTAAATAATATTATAACTTAAATCCTAACTCTATAAATATATGGTTTTGTATATTATGTATAGCATCGAAAAATTAAGAATAAATAATTATTACACACAAAGAATTCTATCTCAACTCCTCCTTCTCTCTCCCTCTCAAAAATGAGAAGTGCAGGATAGATTTCTTCAAGATCGAAGAACGAGTGATCAAGAATGAACAACATAAGACATTTGACTCTCTATGCTAGCACCTGAAGATTGAGTGGTGTTTCTTGGAGATCATAGGATCACGTGTGGATCACCACTAGTGTAATTCTATCCTTATATCCTCATAGTGCAATGAAGATAATTTGAAAGGGTATTTTTGAATAATCAACATTCACTCATTAAGAAATTTCCTAAGCCTAGGTGTTTATTTTTTAAAATATTAAATAAATTAATTATAAATTTTACATGCAATATCCTCTATCTTGGTTTTGGAAAACGATTATTAAAATAAATTTTAATATATCGCCCACCTCTACATGATTCCACTATGCTTGGAACCATCAAGTGGTATCATAGTGGTCATGTTTAAATTTAAAATTATTTATTTGATTTTTTAACTATACACAATTGTGGTTATATTTTCATTTCATGTTATTAATTATTTAATCTGATTTGAATTAACATTTTATCGACATATTAATCATGTTCATTCATTGTTTAATTTTCTTAAAGGTTCAATAATAAATAAATAATGACCAGAGATTCCATTAGAAATTGCCAAATTTTTGGCTGGTAAAACTGGATTACACGGCATGTTGTCATAGCACATGTTGTATACCCATACACATTGTATCTATATGCACTAAAAATTAATTACATGTGGTTCTTTTATTGCACACCACATGTTGATCGGGCCAACCTATCATATGAAAAGTAGATACAGGGTGTGTAGTTAGCATATACACACCGTGTAGTCCGACCGAATTAACACACTGAAACCCTAGGCATGTGACTTGGATATACGGAAACTGAGGTACATGGCATGCAACTGGATGTACACACCATGTAGTCTCCCATTAATGGACAAAATTAAAATTACATTAAATATGAAAATTTCAACATTAATAGATTATTTTATTTATTAGCACATTGTTCTGTGTTTGAAAATTTAATAATGGTTTTAAAGAATTTTAAATGGTCAATTAATTTATTGTAATTAATATGTCATTATTGGTTCTACTGTTTATTTTCTATGAATTCCATTAATTATGTGTATCCTAAAAAATATCATACGATCATTAAAATGAAAGGTAATTTATTTATTTATTTATTTATTTATTAATACAAGTGTGTTTATCTTAAAAAATAAAATAATGAATAAAGAAATGAATGTTAGCCATTTAATTTTGTGTATTCACAGTATGTATGACCGTTTATAAGCTTAACCAAGTCCTGTGTATGTGTTGGATGTTTTAATTTAATTTAATGCATGAATTTTTTATTACTTTGTTTTAAATTAAATTATGTTCTGTGATTCATCTCTCCCTCCATTATTATGTAGGTCCTACATATTCAAGGATATTTATTTAATCCCCTTTAACTAATCCTTTGGTTCCCCTCACTTGTGTGTGAGTAATAAATATTTGTAATTAATGGAGAATCTCAAGGTGAATGGAGGTGGTTAAATATGGAACCATAATGATGCCAACTTAGGTGATGCACATCTGGATAGGTGGAATGTTGTAACTCATTATAATATCATAAATAAGAGTTATTTCCCCTAGTTAAAAGGTTGATTTAATGTCCTCTCATTAAATCAACCATTAGATAAAACTCACGAATGGTTATTTAATTAATTATTTATTTCTGTCTATGAAATTATTTATTCTATGGATGCAAGGCCATGATCACATAAATAAATGAATTAATATGCAAAGATGGAAATTAAATAAATGAATTATGTGTAAATGTTTTATCTAGAATGGTAAATTAATTAAGTAACATTCACTTAATATTAACAAGACGTGTAAAGGATAAAAAAAGATAAAACATATGCATAATAAATTAAAACCCCTCAATTAAATATTCAGTCAGAGTAAGACTTACATTACTTTATTGGGAATGAAACCATAGAACTAAGTGTAGTATATGAACAAAGTCTAGACACTTACTTTTATTAAAGAGTTATCATGAGAGTTTTGAGTTGACTTAACCAAAATTGTATTGAGTTTAACAGAAAAAGTGTATTCAATAAAAATTTGGAGGCAAGTATTGAGGAAATTTAAGTCAGGATTTCAGGATAAAGGAATCCACTCAATGAATCAAGGAGGTGCAAGTCCGCAGTTGGAAAGACTTCCTACCTAATTACTTTATTATGGTTTTCATGGACAAATTCTAGATCATTAATAAAATAATAGGGATCCTTTCCACTAGAATGTTAAAGAAAATAGACATTTATAGTTCAATGGTGAGGGATATTAAGACTTGATAAAATAGTGGGACATTTAATAAATAAATAAATAAACATTTATTTTATTATATCTCAATTATTTTGTAATCAAGAAAAGTACTAATAATATAATCTTTTTAATTTTATAGTATAATGAAAAGTTCATCATCCACACTATCCCTACAATCAGTATTGGAGAAAGATAACCTCCTAACTGGTAGTAACTTCTAGGAGTGGTTTAAACGCCTTCGGGTTGTGTTATGCCATGAATGAAAATCTTACGTGCTAGAATCCTCAATGACTGGTCCACCTGCTAAAGAGGTGAGTGATGAAGATTTACTTATCTATGAAAAACATTTGAGCGATGAGGATGACATTAAATGTTTGATGCTTTCATCAATTTATAGTGAACTAATGAAGTCTCATGAAAACATGGATGTGTATAGAATACTTGAGCATCTTCGTGGTCTTTACTACTAGAGAGTTAGACAGGAATTGTTTGAGATTTACAAGGCACTCTTTCAGATAAATCTTGGAGAGGGTGCCTAAAATAGGCCTCACATAGTCAATACCATTGGATACATTGAGTGCTTAGAGTTTCTAGGGTTTAAAATACCCAAACAACTGGACACTGACCTCATGTTGGCATCACTCCCTCGTAGATTATCTAGATTTTTTGTGAATTTTAATATGAAAAATATTGAGAAGTCTCTGTTATATCTTCTTACTCTTCTTCACCAAGTAGATAAGGATACAAAGTGTGAAAAATATTCCATCCTTATGGTGAAAAAAATGGAAATGTAAATATAAGAGACTTAATCCCAAATCTTATTCACTCTCTTTTAATAAGAGGAAGATCAAGGGGAAAGCAAAAGAATAGGATGTTGTCTATTTCACATGTTCCAAGAAGGGACACTAGAAGAAAAACTAAACCTATCCAAATAAATAAGGGAAAGATTCAGGTGCATTTATTATCGAGTGTAATTTTTCTATTTCTAAAAATTTGTTATTAGATACAGCTTTTTGTGATCACATATGTATTAAAATACAGGAACCAAGTAGATTCGGAAAGATTGACCAAGGAGAGGTAGATATTCAAGCATCCAATGGAGCTAAACTTGTTGTTTTAGTTATTGGGGACTACCACTTCATGTTGCTAACTAGAATGATTTTGGTTTTATAAGGGTTTTTATTATGTTCTTTCAGTTTCCAAAAATATTATTTCTATATCTATACTTAATACATATGGATTTATTTTCAAATTTAGGAATAAATTTTTCTTCTTTTATAAAGATATCATTTTTTATGGTAAGGGCAATTTAAATAATGGTCTTTATGTGTTGGATAACACAAACCAAATAATGGAAATCGATAACAAATTTACTTCACATGACTCATACCGCACCCAACTTTTTCATCACTAACTAGGTCATGTAAATGAAAATCACTTAACTAAATTATATCAAGATGGATATTTAGATTATTTTGAACTAAAACTACTTTGTGTATGTCATACATGTTTGACCAAATCCCTATTTAGTGGGAAAAGTTAAAGGGTTAAATATATTCTTGAATTAGTTCATACTGATGTGTGTAGACCATTTATAGTTGAAGAAAGGAGTGGGTACTCATATTTTATAACTTTTACTGATGATTTTAGCAGATATGGATATGTATAATTAATGATTTATAAGTTGGATTATTTTGATAAATTCAAGGAATATGAGAATGAATTTTAGAACCATCTGGGTAAGAATATTAAGAAACTATGCTCAGAATTTGGTGGATAATATCGTAATCAAGACTTCATTGATTATTTATAGGAGTTCAGGATTTATCTCAGCTCACTCCTCCTTATATGGCTCAGTAGAATGGTGTAAGTGAAATTAGGAACCGCACCTTGTTAGACATGGTGAGATAAATGATGAGTCATGAAAGTCTTCCATTATCCTTTTGGGGATGCACATTACAAATAGTATTGTATGTACTAAACCAAGTACCAACTAAAGAAACAAACAATATACCATACCAATTATGGATTGGGAAGAAACTTGTGTTATCTTACATACATGTGTGGGGTTTTGAATCATTTTTTAAGGCCTCTTTAGGTAAAAATATTTAACCCCAATACACAAAGTGTATCTTTATATGATATCCCAAAGAAAAAAAGGGATACTACCTATAAAATGATTCGGACAAAAAGGTTGTGGTTGACAGACATCCCAAATTTCTTGAGGAGGATATTATTTTTAAAATAGATAGTGGGAGAGAGATAAACTTCGATGAAGTCCAGGCTCAAGATACACAAGAGTTGGAATAGGAAGAAATCCCACAAAGCCTCATGGATAAAAGAATTTTTTTCAGAGACACAATTACTATGCAGGAGTACTATAGAGGTTAGAGAACCAGAATAGTATGGTTTTCTAGTCACTAAGGATCATGACTCGTTATTAGTTGATAATAATGGTCCTATAACCTACAAGGAAGTAGTAAGAGGCATAGATATTTCTGAGTGGAAAGAATCCATGAATTCTAAAATGGATTCCATGTACCAAACCCAAGTCTAAATTTTAGTAGACCCTCCAGTAGATGTAAAGATAATTGGTTGAAAATGGGTATTCAAGAATAAATTGGAAATGGAAGGACAATTCAGTACCTATAAGGTGTGACTGGTTGCAAAATGGTTTAAACATCATTAAGAAATTGACTACAATAAAACCTTTTCACCATTTTCAATGTTGAAATCCATCAAAATTCTACTTTCCATTATGGTTTTCCATGATTATGAGATTTGTAAAATGGATTAAAAAATAACCTTCCTTAATGGGAACCTTAGGGAAGATGTATATATGAAACAACTATAAGGGTTTGTGACTCCAAAGGATGCCAACAAGGTATGCAAGTTGCAAAGATACATTTATAGAGTAAATAAAGCATCCAAGTCATAGAGCATTCATTTTGATGAGGCCATAATGGAATTTGGTTACATTAAGAATGAATGTGATCCATGTGTCTATAAATAGTTTAGTAGGAGTGTTATTTTCTTAATAGTATATATTGATTTCATATTACTCATTGGAAAAGAAATACCAGTCTTATAGTCTATTAAGACATGGTTGAATAAATGATACTCTATGAAGGACCTAGGCGAGGTAGAAAATATTATTGGGATAAATATCCATTGTGATAGATCCGATAGGTTTCTCAGCCTAAGTCAAAGTACATACATTGATAAGATACTTAAGAGATTCAGTATGGAACAATCCAAGAAGGGATTGTTTCCAGCATCACATGGCATTCATCTTTCTAGGAAAATGTATCCTCAAACATATGAGGAAAGAAACAGAATGAAAAAGATTCTATATGCATTAGTGATTATGTCAGTCATATATGATTTTCTATGTACTAGGCTATATGTCACCTACACATTAAGTGTGGTAAGAAGATATCAAATTGATCCAGGTGACCGTCATTAGATGGAAATCAAGAATACCCTTAAGTATCTGAGGTGTAATAAGGATATTTTCATGTTTTATGGAGGATATGAGGAACTAGTTATTAGAGGATATGTAGATTCTAGTTTACAAACTGATCAAGATGACATGAAGTCACAAATAAGATACATATTCACTTTGAATGGATGTGTTTTGAGCTATAAGATTTCAAAAAAGTTTGTGGTTACATATTATATAGTATATTCTGAGTATATTGCAACTTCTGAGGTAGATAAAGAGCAGTATGGATGTGCAACTTATTCTAAGAGATTTATGTGGTATCTAGAAGTAAATATACAATCACACTCTATTGTGATAATACTATAGTAGTGGCTCTTGAAAATGAGTCAAGGTCACATCAACGGACAAAGCACATACTTCTTAAGTATCATCTCTTGAGGTGTTTTTCTCAGAGAGGTTATGTTTCAATGAGAAGTATTTCCACCTAATAAAATTTGGTAGGCCCCTTGACTAAATCCTTGATTCAACCTAAAAATAACTATCATGTGAGTTCTAGTGAACTGAAGGTCATAGGTTGTTGGATCTAGTCCAAGTGGGAGTTTGTTTGAGTTGGTGTCCTAGGACCAACTATTTGTACTTTGATTACATGTATATTTTATGTATTGAATATTAATACAACTTATTATTACATATTTTTTGTTTTTCTGCATGAATCTAATGTAATAATGTCCTAGAGTATATACTGTATTGATAAGGTCGTGGTATTTCCCCTCTATGATGAGAATCTTGATGTGTTATGGTGATATTCTCAAATAATGTTCTATAGTTGGATAATATACTATGATGGGACACATAGTATATAGACTTTCAAGTGTGAGTACTCATGAGAAAATGAGGCTTCTTCTCATGAAGTTCTCACTTAGTAATCTCTAAGATGGGATATTATGTAAACAGACCCACCGGTATAAATTTCTCATGTTTTGGTGTCATCAGATATTCCTATCTACGAGCATGTGTGATGGTCCTTAGACTTTAAGATTATTATTAATGCATGTTACAATTCATGTACTTAGATGTATTTTGTAAATTATAATGATAATAGTTCATGGAAAAGTTGGATACATTGGGTTCGTCACAAGTGACATTTCATTAATAAATAAGTTAAAGAATTGTTTTTCCCTTCCATATATATGAAATCTAATATCTCTACCCTTTTATTGGAATATAACTGTCGCATTAAATTCCATATCCATGGTGTAATGATGTGTTTATTTTATATATTCAAAGAAATAAATATCAATCATTTAGGTTGGTGACATGGATGTGAAACCTACTTGATGAGATATTATAAAAAAGGGATTATATTATATACTGAGCGTTTGCATTTGGTTGTTGATGTTGCGAGATTAAGTTATTTCTCTTGGTTTCCTTGACCCATTGTTAGATAGTAATCTTGGACTTTAGGTAAGCCCGCCTAATGCTAATGAGAAATAATCCTAGAGGTTCACACACTAAGTGTTTCCATTGATCTCAATTATATTTTATTTGAGTTTAATTCATGGAGTAAATATTATTCTCAAGTCTAAGGAATAATTTTATTCAAGTTATATTGATTGCATAAATTAAATAAATATTTATTCATCAGATTGTGAATGAAATATTTATTTTATTATTGAATATTTTAATAAATATTTATTCACTATATTCTGAATAAAATATTTATTTACGAATAAAATATTTATTTAGTTGTCCAATAAATTCTAGAGGAGTTCGAACAGACTAAGATGGAGTCTGGTGATAAATATTAATTAACAAGACCATTACATGATATTTTTTATTGCGCAAGTTGTTGCACACCACAAAATAATAATAATATAATTATTATTATAAGTAATGGGGTTTATTAGTAATAAATTCTATTTAATGGATGGTATTCAATTGAATAATATTTTAACTTAAATATTAACTCTATAAATAGACGGTTATATCTATTGTGTAGAGCATCCAAAAATTGAGAATAGAGAATTGTTGCGCACAATAAATTCTGTCTCAACTCCTCCTTCTCTCTCCCTCTCAAGAATGAGAAGTGAACGTGAGATTTCTTCAAGAATAAAGAACAAGCGATCAATAATGAAAAATGCAAGACATTCGACTCACCGTTCTAGCACCCGAAGATCGAGTGGTGTTTATCAGAGATCATAGGAGCACATGTGGATCACCGTTAGAGTAATCCTATCCTTGTATCCTCACATCACAATAAAGGTAATATGAAAGAGTCTTTTTGGATTATCAACATTCACCAATGAATAAATTTCATAAGCCCAAGTATTTATTTCATCAAATATTAAATAAATTAATTATAAATTTTACGTGCAAGATCTTCACTCTTGGTTTTGGGAAATGATTATTAAAAGAAATTTTAATATATCACCCACCTCCACACACTTCCACTACACTCAAAACCATCACTCATCTTGGTCAAGATAAGCTACAATTGGCTATGATAATCTGTGGCTTTGACTCCAGTATGGTCATTGGATATAGGAGGTAGGATCATACCCCGGTTCAGTCATTACTATATGGTGTGTCTTCTATACAAGACATCAGTGTAAAACCTTATAGGATGGAGTACATATACCCAACACATATTATTGCTAGTTTTTTAGGTAAAACACATGGAAATTGGGATAATATGGAGGAGGTTTCCACTCAATCCATTAATGAGGATGACCATAATGCACTTGAATTGGAAATTCAGACTGAAATTGATCAACATGTAATGCAAGAGGACAGGATGATTGCGGCCAGTGGTCATAAGGGTAAGTTAAAAATATGGGATTCCACTACATTTATGGATGAATTGATGTGTAAATAAAATACATGTAGTGAACTCTTAGTTAAGGGTAATTCTCACAATGCGGATGTGGATTGGCAGAATTTTAAGGTTGATGCTTCCTCGGAGAAGGGCATGGGCAGAGGGGAGGAGTGATCCTCTATTATGGAGGATGGTCGTAGGTTTCAAGTGGATCTACAAATACTACCCATGAAACTGTATTTACCCCACCAGAATGTAGTAATAAACATTTTAGTTTGTTTGACATCCTTAACATTTCTCAATTTAGGGAGGTTTTTCATGAGGAATTTAGCAACCCTCTTAGATCAAAGGGCCTAGATCAAGCTAGAGGACAGGATCCTTGGCCCCCTGAGGATCCCAAAACACTATATGACATGCCTGATGTGGATGATAGGACATGGTAATAGTCCAAGACCTAGAGTAGTGGATTCCATTAGAGAGTTAGTGGTGATGGTCGATCACAAAGATGACTTTCTTTTTTATTTATGGACTGATGTCTACTTTTCCCTTTATGGAAGTGGATTGTAATTTACTTCCATTTGTTATCTCCTATTTTACTTTTTCTTGATTTATTTTCAATAAATTTCAGGACTATGGGCTACAACCCATGGTTCGCGTCGTCTTGAGTATATCTATATATATATAATTTTACAAATATATATATATATTTATATTTATTTATAATAAATATATATTTATGTAGAAAACAAAGATACAATTTAAAATTATAATATTTTTTTAATTTTAATAATTTATTATTGAAAAACTATATTTTTAATAAGGGTTATTTTTATCATATTTCCAAAATATTTCTTTTCTTTGATTTTAAAAATTGTTACCAAACAATATGGAGAGAAATGATAATCATTTCTTTGTTTAAATATTTTTTTAAAATTTTAAAATTTGTATTAATATATTTATATTAGTTTAAAGTTTATCTAACTTTGTTTCCTTTAAATTATAATGATATATTAAAATCAAGGTATGTGACCACTTTTGATCTGTTTCTCCCCCTCAATCATCTTCGTTTGTTATTAATTTTCCCAAATGGTTTGAACTACATGCACCTAAGCAATCTTGTTTTTCCTCAATCTACCTCACTGATTCTCCACCAAATCTCTCTTCCCTTAATCCACTATTTGTTCACCATCTCCCTCACCTTCACATTTATTTTCACTCATTTATAATTATTTCTCACTCTGATTTCATGGAGCTCCTGGTTGTGCACTGCAAAATCCCTGCCCACTTATAATGTAAGGTGGTGAGGGAAAATGATAAGTATGAATAGATTTTATGGTGCACAGCTAGTAATAAGCTCTAATTTCTAAGTATCCATCCTAATCCCATATTACACCCAATATATTTTAACTTGATACATTGTTGGTTCACCCTCTCGCTCGCCTTCATGTTCATTTTCACTCATTCATCATTATTTCTCACTGCAGTTGAATGGAGCTCCTATTTTTGCACCACAAAAATACTTTACACTTATCATGTAAGGTGGTGACTGCAAATGATAAGTAGGTAGTGTTTTTTAGTGCACAGTTGATAATTGGCTCCAAGTTCCAAGTATCCATCATGCTCCCATGGATTAAAATCAAATAATTTTCCCCATCTACTTCCAAGTATCCCTCTTACTCCCATGGATAAAAACTGTAATGTATTTTTAAAACATGTCATAACCTTGTGTATTTTATTTTTAGTGACCATTAGAGTATCATATTTAAATATTGACTTCTTTTTATGAAACCAAAATATTGAAAGTATATTTCTCTAAACATTGAGAGAGAAAATTTTAGATCTAATAAATTGTAATTTATATATATAAATAGTTATCATGCATTGATATAGATATCTAGTTTTGAAGCTTTGTATTAAAGGCTATATGTTGATCAGCTCTATGATGGGTTATGATAGGGGAATGATCTCTCTTAGGACTTGAATTAGTATAAGAGATGGTATATTGGTTTCATATAATATAGAAATGATTAATGATAACCCATGTTGGTAAAATCATAAACATTAATAAACAAATTTATGCCTTTAAAATCATAGCCATTAATAATCTTACCTTATAGTAATATTTTATTCATAAGATGGACTTTTTCTATGAAATGATTTTTATGCTTCATTTATTTTGTCAAATATTAATATTATAGAATCAAACAGGATGGATTTGAATTTAAAATGGATGGATGTCAATCGTATGAAAAAAGAGTATGAGGAAGGTGTGAAAGAGTTCAAGTTCTCAAAAGATCATGCATATGGCCCTTCTCAAGTCCTTTATCTATGTTTACAGTGTTGTTATTCAAAACTAATTAGTTGAGAAAAGTTTGAATAACACTTGATCTATCACAGAATAGATCGAAGTTATAAATGTAGGACTAAACATGTAGAAAAACTGAATGTAGCTAGTGACTAGGATAAGACTTAATTTTATGGATCATCTGATATGATTAAAAATATGGAAAATGATGAATATTGTATCGAGGATGTGATTATAGGTGTGAAAGATGATGAATATTGTATTGAATAAATAATAATAATAGTTGAAGATGAACTCTGTGAATATCCAAAATTGCTTGATAAGTTAAATAGTTATTTAAAGATGTCATTATATGTTGGTTGTTCTAAATATAAATCATTTTCATCCATACTAAAGTTGTAAAATTTAAAATCTAGAAATGGATAGAGTGAAAATGATTTTACTAAACTACTTTCTCTCTTTAATGATATGATCCCAGAAGATAATGAGCTTCCTTACCTAACATATGATTCTAAACAAATCCTATGTTCAATAGTTATGATATCTTAAAGAATACATGTCTATAAAAATGACTGTATGCTATTTTTAAAAGACCACAAATCACATAAAAAATTCCCAAAGTGTGGTGCTTATCGATACAAGAAAGATGAATTAGGTCATAATAAATTCTTATGGTACTTTCCAATCATTACAAGGTTTAGGGGACTATATGGAAGTGAGGAGATTGCAAGACAATTGACATGGCACGCATATACAAGAAATAAAGATGGAAAACTTCATCAGCCATCAAACTATCCTCAATTTAAGAGAATTCATCATGAATATCTTGAATTTGGAAATGATCTGAGAAAACTTTGCCTTGTTCTATTTACAAATGGATTGAATCCTTTTGGTTTTCAAAATAGCACTCAAAGTACATGGCTAGTTATGTTGGTAAATTATAACTTGACACCATATTTATGCATGAAATTAAAATACATTATGTTATCTATGCTTATATCATGACCAAAACAACTGGGTAATGATATTGATGTTTATTTAGATCTATTGATCAAATATTTTCAATTATTATGGGATTCAAGTGTAATGTTGTATAATGCTTACAAAAATGAATATTTCAAATTGAGATCCATTTTGTACAGGATGATAAATGACTTTATTTCTTGTGAAAATTTTTCAGGATATAACATTAAAGGAAGTGAAGGGTGTACCGATTGTGAACAAGGTACACAGTCAATTAGGTTGAAACATTCATCAAAGACTATGTTTCTAGGGAATCACAGATAATTACCCTGGAGACATAAGTAATGGTCTTGGATGAAATCATTTGATGGGAGTTCAGATGAACATACAAAACCATCTCTACTAATAGGTTATCAACTGTTTGAGAAAGTAAAATAGATATACCTTTTTTGAAAAACCTTATAAAAAACAATTGGAAAAGGTGATCAATTTATTTTTTAATTAACATACTTGGTTTTTTTGTATGTTATGAATTTTTTTGATGTTATGAATGCTAAAAAAATGTATGTGATGGTTTCATTAGAACATTACTAAATGCACCCAGCAAAACAAAGTGTGTAATTAAGGCTAGGTCGTACATGGTCTACGTGGGAATATGTGAAGAGTTGGTGCCAATGAAGGGTGAACAACATATTTTTCTTCCTCCAACTACTTACACTCTTTCCAGGAAGGATATATATTAGCTTTGAAACTTCTTGAAATATGTAAAGGTTCCAAAAGGGTAATTATAAAAATATCAAGAATATCATGTTAATTAATACTTTAAAGTTAAAGGGTTTGAAATCATATGATTGTCATGTTTTGATGCAAGATTTAATGTTTATAGCTTTATATTGAATTTTTACTAAGAATTTTCATCATATATTAACCAAGCTATTTTTTTCAAATATATATGTATAAAAGTTAGAGTCCTAGTGGGGGATGACTCTGCTCTCTCCCGGATCACTCTATCTTGAGAGATTCTCCTCCTAGGGAATCTCCTTCCTAAAGTCAGAGCATCCACCTTTGAGCACTGATCCTATATGATTTTATTTTCATTGTTGCAGCTTCCTGCTTGGTCTTCTTCACTCTGATCTTGTTGTTGCAGGATTTCTTCTACTTCTCTTTCAGTCTTCTATATCACACTTTACCCCACTCTTGGTTAGGAACAACAGTAAGTAAGACCTCTTGGGAGGTGTTGGTGGCTGGTCGTAGTGGAAAACCTTCGATCTCCTGGGTTTCAGCTTCTTTAGTTCATTCTTCTAGGGTTTTAGCCCTAGTTTCCCCTTTCTCATTACTTGGTGGTTATTTCAATAGATCTAATTCAAACCCTTTGTTATGGTTTCCCTTATAATTGCATCCCCAATTATCTTACTTCTTGTTTCATGGCAGTTTATTTTCTCCCTTTCCCCTTCTCTGCCGCTTCTCCTTGCTCTAGCTTCTCGATCCTTTGCTCCTTTCTGGGTCAGTCGGATGCGATGGATACCAAGGAGGATTTGGGATGTGTTTGGGGAGCAGTAAGAGTTTCTAGGCAGCACAACCTATGGTGGATTTCTCCAATTTCAATGTTCTTTTGTATTTCTCCTATGAAGGTGGCTCTGATAATCTTTCTCTTTTTAGATGGAAACTTTTAGTTGTGGATATGGTAATGATAATGGGGATTTATTTTTGTTTAATGTATTTTGTTCAATTTTTCTTCCTTAATGTTATCAGTGAATCTTATCTTATCAGTGAAGCTATTTTCATCTCTGGTTGTTGGTATTGTTCGTTGCTGATTATGATGGTTATCGACCTTTTTGTTCACGATAATGGCATGATTTCCTGATAGTTGGCGATGGTGATGATGTTGTTATTCAGAGGTTTTCTAGTTGTGGTGGTGGACATAGATGAATAGTACATCGATGTGGAAGGTTTGGTGGTGAGGACGGTGATGATGATGAGACTTATGATGGAGGAAGGCAGTGATGTGATTGTCTGATGCATATGCTCTTGGTTTGATGCCACCATATGATGGATGATAGATTTTGGATCACGATGGGTATGTGACTCAAGGTTCGTGGCTCGAGGTTGATGATGGCAGTTGATTTGAATTTTGGTTTTTGAATTTTTAATTTTGAATGTGGAATGTCGTGGTTTTCAGATGTGTGATGATGTGGATCCTCTGTATGGTTCCCACTTTACCAAAAATTTGATTTTTATAAAATACCAAAAAAAAAAGGTTTGTGGGGAAGTTACAGTCCCGATGAAATTTCTAACTATGGAAAAATAAATCACTATAATATTATATGAATTGGAAATGTTATTCCCATAAAAATTATTTGATATGATGGTTCACTTGATGGTTTTATTGGTAAGAGATATTAGACTATGTGGTCTTATATATTATAGATGGATGTACAACATTTAATGTTATATTAATATTTTGAAAGGGAATTTAAAAAATTGAATTCGGATTGAAGGTTTTATTACAGAGTGATATATTGTTGAGGAAGCCATTAAAATCTATAATAACTACCTATTAGGTGTGGAGATAATGGTTCTATTAAAATCTCATCACACTGGGTGGATTTTGGGTGAAGTAAGTTTTAGAATAGATGTTGAAAAAATCACTATTACAGATTCGGAGTAGGCCCACCTTTACATTTTTCATAATAGTTTAGAAGTTTCCCCATATGTTGAAACCCACAAAGAAATTCTTAGGAATTTGAATCCCTCAAGGGTTCAAGGTTGGATATCAAATACACATAATCAATAGTTTATAGGATGGTTTCAAGACCATATTTTTAAGGAGTCATCTAAAAATATAGATTCAATTTTAGGAAAAATTTGATGGTTAACTAGAGGACCAAGTGTGCATGTATCATACTATAATGGTTGTGTAATTAATGGTTATACCTTATATAAAAATGAACGTGATAAACATGTTACCATGAAAAATAGTGGAGTTACACTTGTGGCTAAATTTATATTCATGTATCTAGTACCAAGGATAGAAATCCAATTTATATGAATATTTCATACTTTGGTATCATCAAAAAAATATGGGAGTTGGATTATAAAACATTCCAAGTGATGATTTTTCAATGAAAGTGAGTTGATAATATGAGTGTTGTTAAAATAGATGAATTGGGATTCATGAAAGTGGATTTTAGTAAAGAAGAGTACAAAGAAGAACTGTTTATAATGGCATCACAAGTAGTACAAGTATTTTATGTTCCAGATCCCACAAACCGAAAGTGTTCAATTGTTCTATTATCAACCAAAACCATTGAAGGGTCAGATGTCAATTCAACTGAGTATGACCCTTTCATTAGGACATCATAATCCTTTCATAATGGTCCCAATGCAGATAGGTTCTTGTATGTCAAAGGCGACCATAATGAATGAATTTGTATACTCAATAGAGGGTTAAAATCCCTTAAACCTTTAAAAAATAGATTTCAATAATCATGTTATATTTTTTTTGTAATATACATTATGTTACCTGTCTGAATGGCCCGAAGGCCTTCATTTTTATTGACTTTTTATAACCCCCCTTTCAAGGGATTAGAGGGAACCCTTACAAAGCCTATAGGCTCAGAGATTACATGGATTATAGGCTTAGGAGATTACATGACCCGAAGGTCTCAGGGAATTCAACCAGACTATCTACAAGGAACTGCCCCTCCCCAGCATCTGCATCATGATAGTATCTCTCCACCTTCGCATTTCCATCTGGCTAGGCTTCCTGTGCAAGCACAGGTTGGTCCCGATGGAATAGTCATACCCTCTCATTCTGATAAATCCATTTGGATCTTATATGGTGAGTGCACCTACTCTGAATCCTCTTCTGGGGATGCTTCATTTTTTTGTAGTGTGTCTAGGGAAACTGCATGTGGCCTGAAGGCCTTGAGGTGGCCTGAATGCCTTAAAGGTGGCCCGAAAGCCCTACTGACCCGAAGGCCTGGGTGGCCCGAAAGCCTTAAGGACTCCATGCCCAAATCGGTGGCCCAAGGGGAATAGTTCTAGTTGCTATAGTACCGAACAGTACCTTCTGCAGTAATTGCTACAGTACCTGCTACAGTGCCTGCACAATGTACAGTACTGTTACAGTAATGCTACAGTACCTGATATATTACCTACTACAGTACTGCTACAGTAACCTGGAAATATGCCTCTACCTGGTTTTGAACCTAGGTCATGTGGATGCACTTAAGGATACCTCACCAACTGGGCTAAGGCTCATGTGCTTACCTCATATTATTATCTGTTCACTATTGGATTTACATAATCTAAATTAAATTTTCAACCACTTCTACAGATAATGACTTATGCACATGTTGATGCTCCCAATCCTGTGGAATAATAGGTTTCCCAACAAGTTGGTGCTTCCATTGCAGAGGAACAATAACCTTCTATACATGTCAATGCTATTAATCCATAGGAAAGGCATATTGATGGTGTTGAATCTGAGGAAATGATATATAGTGAACAACCAGTGCCTCAGAAAAAATAGGAGTGTCGTAGAATGATGATGTTAGAAAAAAATATTAAGGAGAGAAAAAAAGGCATCAAATTCAAGGTTGAATGGAATAAACATTGCCAGCTGGTTAGCCCCAACAAGTCTACATTCAGTGGTTACATTGGGCTCACCACACGTATGTGCATGCCGATTGATGTACATTCATTGAATAATGTTTTTCCCACACTTAATACATTTATTTGGGAAGATATTAGGATAAAATTATGATATACTTTATTTAATTTAGTTAAAAAAAATAATGAAATTTTTAATTACTCTTCATTATCCCTTATGGAGGGCATTTATAGTATATGAATCCCAAATGAAATTTGTATTAATGCTATCGGGAAAGGCTCACAGAGGCTTTTTCACAATTCTTATAAATATTCATCTCAAAGGTGCTGAAGGGAAAATAAACCCACTCCCACTACAAATGTATGCACACCTGATAAACCAACAGGCATGGAATGCATTTATTGGTCATCGTGGGGAGATGTATTTTTAGGTACATTGTGATTGGTAATACATTTCTTGGAAATATGTGTATTAATCAATTTGATTAAGAATTTTTAATTTATGAAACAACAAATAGGTGATAAAAATAAGTTATGGGTAGCAAAACCAACATACCCCTACCATAAGCAAGGATGTGGTACACTTCACTTGGAAAAAAAATGGTATGTTTTTTAAATATAACATGATAATTTTATGTGGAATGAAACAATAACATAATTATGTTCCTATATTTATATAAATTTTGATGAATTGAAATCCAAATCCACTTCCATTCTATTTCATGTGCTATGGAAAGAGGAATTTGTAGATAAATAAGGGATATTAATAGATAAAAACACATAAAAAGTGTGGGAAGAATTTATTAGTACCACATAATAAAAAAATTGATTTAAATTTGTATTATATAATAATGATTGTTATTTTACTATATTTTTTATCCAACTTAGATATAAGAATCATCTTTAGTAGTACCAGATGAATAGCTACTATCAGTGGCCTTCAAGCAGACGGAACAGTATGTCTGTATTAGAGGTGAGGGTTTTGGGGTGTCACCCGAACATATTTTTATAAAAAAAATAAACATGGGGATAAAGATAAAAAAATGGAAGAGTTGTGGGCACAATTATCTTCTCTATAAGAAAAGCTTAATTGGTAGACATAGTTTTTAGAAAATGTTATGGGAAGGAATCAAAAAGAATAAACAACACAAGAACAACCGCTATGTGAAGATCCCCACCCCCACCATCTTTGAGGTGATCCATTCAACTCAAAGAGTTATCTTAGAAGTGATAATCAATATTATCATAATTGTTTCTATGAAATGTTAATCAGGCATACACTGATACCTTTACTGAATTAGTATTCTATAGGGTGAAAATGATTGTGATTTATATATATCTACACCTACCCGTCTCCTTGTTGTGAGGGATATTGTGTTCAATATACAAGGAGATAATCTACACAAAATACAACTGCCAATAGGTCATGTGAGATTGGGGATTAACGCACCTCATGAGCTGAGTACCAAGCTACCTATTCCACTTAATGATGCAGATGTTTATACGGTCGAGTAAGATATTAGAACATTCATAGTATGGTCAATGGATTTTGTAAAAAACATTTCGATAAGGTGGTATTCATTTCCAATTTATTTTTCATGAAAAACATTTAATAATTAATGAAAAAGGTATAAACTGGTTAATGTTAATATTGATGAACAAAGGGAACGAGTGAAATGGAAGCTCGAATTAGAACGATCTAAAGGATCAGCCAACCAATTGAAAATATCTTTAAAAAGTACCTTTACCCCACCCATTCAACTTCTATGTTTACTAACATTGAAGGTTCATGCGAATAAAACATTAGAAAATGGAAATACAAATTGTGAAGAATATATGTACAGAGAGTCCATTATAGACTATATTGGTCTTGATAATGTAAATTAAATCCTCACACATGAACGGTTATGAGTCTCAATTTTAAATGTATACATGAATTGTGATTTCATTATTTCTCTATCTAATAGCTAATCTACTATGTTAATTATGAATGAATACTATTCATATTTTTTGCAGGCATATATATGAATACTATTTGAATGGAAAACCCTATGAACAAAAATTTTGGACTCATTAGTCCTAACATAACTTATACACAATAATTGAAATTTTAACTAAAGAAATTTGAAGTAATAGAGAACATATTTTCCAAAATGTTTGAAAGTAAACTTACAGACAAAATATTTTTATTAATACCCACAATTCAAAGGTAAAACTCTACAATTTACCCATATCAAATATATTTTCATTCATTTCATTACTTATTCCATTTTAATTTTTAGGAAACCTTTTTCACTCATTGCATTTAATTTGGATACTCCAAATATCTATTTTCTATATTCAATGAATGGATACCCAAAATAATGACCACACATGATAACGTTTATCAATTTTTAATACACTGCATGCAATGTATTACAAATAAACTTCAAGTTATACATTTTATATTATGTTTTAATTAAAATTTTGTTATGATAGGACAATGTTTAAATATCTTCAAAATCAGGAAATGGGGATAGTCCATGAATAAAATGAGTCTATAAACTTCTACATGAGGATAAGTATTAGGGTATATATAATAATATTTCACTATCAAAAAATATTTCAAAAAAAATTAATTATTTTTATCAATGTTTCTATAGTTTTTGAAACAAACTAATGTAAAATATTGTGGTTATTATGTTTGAAAATTTTTAAAAGATATTGTATACGATCAACAAACTAATATCCCCGAAGATGTATTTTAGAAGATAATTACCATTTCATTTAAAATATTTATGAATCCTTTTTTATTTTTTCTATAATTAAAGGACTTCCAAAAGTCCTCATATTCAAAGGAGTAAATAGATTTGTTTATATACGAATAGATATCATACCTGGTGTCAAAATGTATATAGACATCATGAAAATTTGACTACCTACTGCTTATTTAGTTGATTTTATCATCATTTTATCTAATTGTTTTAGTTAATTTCCTTATAATTTTTATTTGATACTTTATAAAAATTATCCATAAGTCATTTTTCAAATATAAGAATCAAACGCACCTCAATCTGATACACGATGTTTTTGGTATGAATCAAAGTGTTTGTTTTTAGTTTGAAATAACATTTTAGTAAAAAAGAAAAGTGATATATTCAAAACCAAGAAAAAACATTCATATTGTTTTTATTCTTTATAAAAATGATCCATAATTCATTTTTGAATTTTATGAATCATCTTCACCTAAATCTGATACACAATGTGCTCATTATGACTCAATGTGTTAATTATCAGTTCAAAGTTGACAATTTAGTTAAAAAGGTTTGTCACTCATTCAAAACCAATAAAATGCACTCGGATTTTCTTGATAATTTAGGAAACAAATTCATAAGTAATTTTTTATAAGTTGGAATTATTCTCACATAAAACCAACACACTATGTGACCAGTATGACTCAAAGTGTTTGTTTTCAGTTTAAAATTACATTTTAGTAAAAAAACACAACTGACATACTCAAAACTGATCAAACGAATTTTTTATTATTTTGATATTGTAGGATAATGATCCATAAGTCAATTTTTACATGTATGAATCAACCTCACCTCAATCTGATGCATGGTGTGACCGGTATGACTCCAAGTGTGTCTTTTTATTTTAAATTGACATTTTAGTAAAAAATACAAGTGACATACTCAAAACTAAAAAAAAATTAAGATTGTTTTTATACTTTATTAAAACTATACATAAGTTGTTTTTATGTTTAGAAATTAGTCACACCTCAATCCAACGCATGGTGTGATAGATATGACTCAAGGTGTTCATTATCAGTCTAAAATTGACATTTTAGTTCAGAATATATATCACTCACTGAAAACCAAGAAAACAAACTCGGTTTATCTTGATAATTTAAGAAAACTATTCATAAGTCATTTATGATGTGAAGGAATTAGTCTCACCTAAAAATGATACATGATGTTACTAGTATGACTTAAAGTGTGTGTTTTCAATTTAAAATGAAATTTTAGTAAAAAAGACAAGTGACATACTCAAAACTAAAAAAAATAATTTGGATTGTTTTGATTCATTATGAAAATGATCCCTAAGTCATTTGTGATGTATAAGAATTATAATCACTTCAATATGACACACAGTGTGACTGGTATTACTCCAAGTGTGTCTTTTTATTTAAAATTGACATTTTAGTAAAAAAGACAAGTGACATACTCAAAATCAAGAAAATGCATTAGGATTATTTTGATACTTTAGAAAAACATCCCATAAGTCAGTTTTTACATGTAGTAACTAGATTCACCTCAATATGATACATATTATGCCTAGTATGACTCAAATTTCATGGTTTCAGTTTACAATTTACATTTTATTAATGTATTGTTTCATATTTATATTTAATTTATTTATTTATAGTAATACTAACATAAGAGTTGTTTTCTTATACAGGTTTATTTTTTTCTAAACTAGGGGTGGTTTGTTTGAAGCTACTCATGTATGTGGTATATTGTACTTTTAGGCTATAATTGAGATAATGAAAATAGGGAAATGGGTCAAGAATGTATACATACAACATGAAAAATTAAATTCAAACTATTTATTTAGTTAATTTTTTCATCATATTATCTACCATTTTTAAGTTAATTTAATTAGAATTTTTATCTAATACTTAATTAGTTTTTTTCATAGATCTTTTGGGAACTCATACTTGGATTTCAACTATCTGCAATAGCCATAAAAGAGTGAACATGTTCCTTTTAGATGTAAGAGGAAACACAATGCTCCCTGAAACGCAGATTAAATCATAAGGATGCATCTACCAAGATATTTTTCGATATTTGAATTCAAATTATGAATTCCCAAAAGATCTATTGTGAACATTGTCTTGACAGTATATGAATCATCCATAGCTCAATCATCCTCACCTCAATCTGATAGACATTGTGCTAGGTATGACTCAAAGTTTATGATTTTAGTTTCTAATTTACATTTTAGTTCAAAACATATATAACATACTCAAAAATGATAAAACACATTCAAATTGATTTTATAATTTAGGAAAATGATCCATGAGTCATTTGTGACATGTAGGAATTAGTCGCACCTCAATCTGACGTATGGTATGACTGGTATGACTCTAAGTGTGTTTTTATTTAAAATTGAAATTTTAGTAAAAAATATAAGTGGAATACTCAAAATATAGAAAAAAATTGGATTATTTTTATACTTTATAAATAAAATATATAATTCATTTGTAAAATTTAGTAATTAGTTGTACCCTTATCCAATACACAGTGTTCCTGGTGTGACTCAAAGTGGTCGTTATCAGTCTAAAATTGACATTTTAGTTTAAAACGTGTATCACTCACTAAAAACTGATCAAACATGCTTGGATTGTCTTGATAATTTATGAAAACTATTTATAAGTCATTTTTTATTTGTATGAATTATTCTCATGTCAAACCGACATATGATATGACTGGTATGACTCAAAGTGCATGTTTTCAGTTTAAAATGAAATTTTATAAAAAAAAGAAAAGTGACATACTCATAACCAATAAAATGAATTCAGATTATTTTGATACTTTATAACAATGATCCATAATCATTTTTGATGTGTAGGAATTATCCACACCTCAAACTGACACATGTTGTGACTATTATGACTCAAAGTGTTTCCTTTTATTTAAAATTGACATTTTAGTAAAAAAGATAAGTGACGTACTCAAAACCAAGAAAATCCATTATGATTGTTTTGATGATTTGAGAAAATAATCAATAAGTTATTTGTGACATTTAGGAATCATTTACACCTCAATATGATACACGTTGTTCCCATTATGACTCAAAGGGTTCTTTATTAGTTTAAAATTGACATTTTAGTTTAAAACATGTGTCACTCATTGAAAATTGAGAAAACGTGCTTGGGTTGTCTTGATAACTTAGGGAAAAAATTTATAAGACATTTGTAATGTGTAGGAATCAGTCTCACATCAAACCAAAATATGATGTGACTGATATGACTCAAAGTTTGTGTTTTTAGTTTAAAATGTTATTTTAGTAAGAAACACAAGTGACATACTCAAAACCGTTCAAACACATTCATATTGTTTTTGTAATGACCCAAATTTACTCAAGGTATGGATCATTTTGTTTTTTGGCTTATATTCCTTAGTTTGGCCCTTATAATGTTACCTAATGGGGTCAATAAAGTCACAAGGGTGTCTCGGTCTTGTTCAGAGCCCGGAGCCCTGGAATTTGGAGAAACGGACTATGCCGCATGGTTAGGATAAACTATGTAGCCTAGCCCACACAGTTTCCCCTAACCATGTGGGGGGTTTCAGAGGGGAGCAGGGAGCTACATGGTTGTTTGAAACTATGAGATATGAGTCGCATGCCCATGTGGGGTGTCTTCAATTTCTAGCAGAGCTAAATCCCACAGTTTTCACATGGTTTGGAAAATCATGTACATAAACTATGTGGGGTCCCTCCTTAGATAGTGAGGTACACACAGTTAGTGTACGGTTTTTCCAATTGTATGTCCAAACCATGGAACCTCATTTTTTAGGTTGAATTACTTTTTTTCTTATATGAACATAAATACTCAAACCCTTTCATTCTTTCTCTCATTTCCAGTAAATAGCCTTGGTTATTCTCCTGTGATCTCTCCCTCTATCTAAGATAGGGGTCAAGGTAGCTCCTTTATTTGGACATTGAAAAAACTATTGTAGGAAGAATTGTATCTGCATCGGTAAGCACTCAAATCCTCTTACTTCCTATCTTAGTTGATCTTTCTATCTCTTGCTCTATTTTGGAAATCACCCTATTTTCAGGGCATTCATCCATTCTTTGTTTTTATTTCGATCTAATTCAAATCTAAAGCTGATATTGGATGAGGAGTCATCTACGCCCCTATGGTAGGTGGTCTAGTTTTTTTCCAAAATTTGAGTTGATTTCATAGCTCCATCATTGTGCCACATGTCTGTCATTGTCGTGATTTGCCTTAAATTGTGTTCTTCATTTATAAATAATTATATTCATGGTGTTATACTATTGTGGAACCTTGATAAACAATTATAGGATGTGGACCTCAATTATTTCCACCCCTTTAGGTGTGACAAATGAATTAACCTCTTTTATATAATTGTTTAAATGGAAAAAACACCTTCTAAGTGTTTAACATGGGTTGAAAATGGAATTTCCCCTTGTTGGGTAATTTCCTAGTTGGTTAAAGTACCTTATAAGTGATTTTCCTTAATTAATTAAATGGATGAATTCTAATGAATGATAATGGGTGGGAAGGTCACATCAAGTGATTCATGCTATTAGATATGGTTTACATGAATTGTGATGCCCTTGATAGTATTGGGCATGATGATTATAAATGTAATAGAGGAGATCCCTCATTTTCTTATTATTACTAAGATTGTTCCTTTGATATTGGTTGTGTAAGGTGTTTAAGGGACTTATTGAGCATGATGATTCACTCTCCCTTACATCGGGTGTTGAGCATGACATCTCTCACCATTATACTTTTATTTGGGATATGGGCATGATGTTCCATGTTCCTCTATATCGGGTGTCGGGAATGATGACTCACCCCACCTATCTCAAGTGTTGAGAATGAAATCTCACATTCATTATTATATTCAGGGCATGTAACCTTTTTTGAGCCTATATCTCATTAGACTAGTTATGGATGCTTGAGTTACACCCCAGGTCCAGATAACACCTAGTATCCCGATATATGCCTACTTATGTCTTCATGTACTTAGTGAATATAGGTGGATAAAGTATATAATTATACTATATATATTATTATATATATATATATATATGTGGTTATTGATCAGACTCTTACACCGGCCTATGCCAAAGTATGTAGATCTAACCAGGTGTCTTGTAGGAACCTGAGCCAGCTAATATTTATTTATTTAGCTTTGTTATTATTCTTTATACTTGCACACTATTGTTGCTATGTACACAGGATGGATTATTTCTAGACACTGTTGGTGGTGGCCTACTGGGATTTTATCTCACACCTTGCTCGGGCCACCTTTAGTACCTGATTAGATTAATTATTTTCATGTATGGATAAGGGAAAGCACCCTACTTCAGATACTTAATTCATTTTACTTATAGTATAGAGAATGGGATCATAGGATTGAGCATATACTCTACATGATAGTGGAGCACTATTTTGTCTTTTTTTTAGTTTTTAATAGTATATTGTATATGTTTATCCCATGTTTCCCTCTTTTATATATCATCATTCCATGAAATAATCTTATATATGAATCAACCTCTTTGGTTGATTATTTATTACAGTTTTTAGTTATTTAGGTTCTGCATTTTATTATTATTATGTAGTTTTCATTATGCCATCTATTTATATATGCTTCCTCTATGGCGGGTTACTGGTCTTGTTGTTATAGTGTCTATTTATATATGCTTTTTTTGTTGTCTAATTATTTATTATATCTGTAGTTTCACTCTAATATGAAGGTATAGTCTCCCCATTGTACCACCATATATCTTCAATACTATTCAACAGTCTCTAGCGTACAGGGAGGCATGCTTGAGGCCATATGACCCACTAGCTCCGGGCATAGGTTAAGTGGATCTCAGTTCAGGATGTTACAAAGTTGTATCAGAGCCTTATTTTTTCCTTTTGTATTACTATTTGGGTATTATACAGGAGGCTAGGAAATAATGGAATTTTGTAATGATCATGTGCCTCATCGTAGCTAACCCACATATAGGGGAAAGCCAAATTACCTTGGATGTGTATTTTAAATTATTGAATTTCACCTGTTATAGTTGATACAACTTCACCATTGGGTGACACACATGCTTGGTGATATTATTAATATTATTGGTGTTATTGTAATGATATTTCTTTTTCCAGACTCAATTAAATGAGGGAGTTTTATTTCATGCATCATTATAGGCACAATAGGACTAATATTCCATGCATATTTTCATGCCATGTATACTTTATGCATGCATTTTTCTATTGAATATAGTTAGTTCCTAGTTATTATATATAGAAACGTGTTTAAATTTCTTTTAGGAAGAATATAATTGGTTTAATTAATGTTCCCACATCTATCTAAATAGTGTTTCCCCATATAGATTAATTCTGACACCTTAATTATCCAATTATTCTATATTGTGGGTTGTAGACCTACTGGCCATGGACTGTGTGATATATATATACACACTTATGTAAAATAATATGAACAAGAATGAAATTAAATCTTTAAAAGTGAAATGGTTACCACTAAATGGGATTCTAATTATAAAGTAAAGGGTGTTTTCCTCTATATCTTTCAATTGAAACTCCATATACTGGAACCTCTATCATCTGATATGAGACCCAGACCCAAACTTGGCCTTGGTATGGGGTAGATGAGGGTGTCTCTTACATTATCACAGCCTGTTATGGTCTTCTCTACCTCTTAAACCTGACTTTTGGAGCAGATAGAGAGGTGTAATCTTTTATAGGAAGGTTTTGTACATGTCCTAGTTATCTAATATATACTCTTTCAATTAAAAATTTTTCTTCTAAGGCATGTGTTTGGAATTTTAGAATCCTGCCACCATGATATCCTCGAGTCATACGCTGTCATGACCCCCTCCCTCTAAAGATATTGTAATAAAGGGAGAGAGATAATGACCCTGAGTCCCACCTCCAGTAGGCCTTGGGTTGGCGACTAGCACTGAGGGTATGAAAATATCATATATGGGAGGAATTACCCTCTATAATATAAATAGGATCGGGAGATAAGATGGATCATCCACAAACAACTCCAATAAAAAATATAAAAAATAAATCCAAAAACCATCCCACATGCATGTATAAATAAAACTGATATAGATACAATAAAGTCTTCAAAGTAAAACTAAAGTAGCAACACAGCAGTTATCCAAAGGTCTGAGCTAGTAATGCCTAGCATGGTCCATGTAATCCTCCTGGAAACCTGAAAATAGTTTTATATATGTAGGGTGAGGATACAAGTATACTCCATATAAAAAACTCAAGTCTCTCATGCACATGTTAAAAAAGCATACTAATGCACCTGTGAGAAAACAATAGAACCAATCAGCACCTATCAAGGTATACTAACCATACCAGCCTCACCAAGGTGTGCTCACCAAATAACGTAAACCAAGTAATATAGTATAATAATAATCACATTGATAAGGGTACCCTGCACCGCTTTCCCACTGGTATGCCGCTCTCACACCCAACATTGTACATCCTGGAGCTCCCATCTCTTCAGAATACCACACCGCCCCATAATAATGTTCACAACACACATTTCCCACAAACACATGGTCTCACTGCCCCACAATCATAGCCACAACACATATATATCACCTGAAAATACCAAGGCCACAACACAACCACCACCATAACCAGAGTAGTTGGGTATCGTGAACATGTAGGACATCAACCTCATGACCTCATCCTGCCATGAATGACCCCAACTAGAAGACTCCCCACAAGCACGGTCATATCTCATCCCGCCCAAAAATACTTGGGCCACCGCCCCACATGCATGACCTCACCTTGCCTGAATACACATGGGCCATCACATCTCGTCCAAAAACACCTAGGTTACAACCACCTTCTAATACAATAATAGAACTCTGGACATCATATCTTGTGCAATACCTACCTCTCCTATAAGAGATATAGAGAAAGAGAGTGTACCCATCCATCTTTAATCCTCACCATATGTTGAGAAAAACACCACACGCATGACTATGTGGGTGTCTTCACATAGTGCTCAAAGTGGGTGGGGTGCATATATAAATCAAAAGAATGTACAAGTATATATATAATATCAAACACCCAAGCCCAACCTATGGGTTCACAAAAAAAATGAACTAACTCATAACACCATCACTTTTGTTTCCACCTCTAAATGCATAACACCACACATCAATCCATAAACCCCACTTCACATTTCCAACCAATTTCACTTAATCACAACATTCATTTCATTATTTATCCTCAACCACATTTAACCACACAACCCACAATTTAATTATCCATTAACCATTTCTATTCCATTAACTAAACCAAAACAATCCATTCCAAACATTATTGAACAATTATTTATTTATTCCATCACTACTCAGGTATCTAGCAAAAAGAAACCACCACCTCACCGCCCAAAAATCATAACCAAACAAACTACCTCCCCACCACCCCAAAAGCACGACCAAATAAAATATCATACCCACATTCCCCAACCACACATAGTTGTCCCATAAGCACGACCACACATCACAACACATCAAGATCATTTCACAAATTTACAAAGTGGCTTTTATCACATTCCATTTATTTTAGGGGAATTATCACACAATCCAAAATACTGGGACAACCATTTCATTTTCCAAATATAATTGGTTTTATCAATTTCCATTTTATGGTGATATCACAACATTCAAAACCAAATAAGTAACCAAAACACATATATCTAGTGAAAACAATGCCCCCAACTGCCACAATTTTTAGTGGGGCATTAAGACCATACAATTCACAATATCACAAATAATATCAAAGTTGTAATAGAATGTGAATCACACCCCATTTTTCCCCTTTTCAATTAAATTAAAAAATTATTTATCTTTGATTAAGTCAGTACAACCATAACCCATTGATAAAAAAATCAAAACCCCTCTTGCATGATACATAATAAGGACAAGCAATTTAATCCCTACCTCAAAGAAGCTTGTTGACTTGTTGTGTGGCACAGGGTGAAGTAGAACACTCACAAATCACAACCGCACTAATAGAACCATAGATCAACCTACAATACAAATAAATACCATAAAAATGAAACCCAACACACACCCCAAACCATAACATCATCATTGCAATAAATTCCCAAGAGAAGAACAGAAGAAAAATCACTAAGAAGGGAGAATAACCTGCCACAAATTAGACACGAATTTCCAATAAACAATCATCAAGACCAATGAATAAAATAGGGAGGAATAAGTCTTGAAGAACTTCTTAGTGAATCTAGGTTTCTCCCAAAATGATAGGAAGAAGAATCCACAGTTGAATGAATGAAAATTCATCTGGAAAATAATTTTAAAATTGTACTGGATCGGGGGTTTACATGACGTGTAATCCCCTTTCACATTGTGTAATCCTCGAGATTTGGTTTCACTGAAAAATGAATCACCTTTTTATTATTTAACACCAAAAATCTATATGTCATAAACCAGCCCTAGGAAAGTCATGAAAGTAACTTTCACGTTGTGTAATACACTTAAACGGCATGTATTTCCTGCAGCAACTCTGTTGCACCTCCAACTCCCACGAAAACTCCTAGAACCTTCCCCAAACACCTCTAACAACCAAAAACAGAAAAGTAAAGGACCAGGAGAGCATGGATATTTACATACACCATAAATATGGTGACAACCATGCACTTGAGGTGAAAGTCCCTGATTCACCAATGATTCTTCCTAGATTTCCACCTATGGCACTACCAGTTATTCCTGATATGAGCACTACTGCCTGGTTTCATGAGGGATTTTTTTGTATGATGAAAAATATGCAAGGAGTCTCTCAACCTACCCTAAATATGGAAAATTTGACTCATGAGATCCAGTAGCATCATCCTATCAGGGATGGTGGACCACATGCTACTAAGTCATGGTTGGAGGCCATGCTTTCTAAATTTGAGCATATAGAGACACCTCAAGAGAAGAGGGTCATGCTTGCTGCTTATATGCTATGTGATTCTTCCAAACGATGGTGGGGTGTTATTACCTAGGAAGACCGACATCGTGATATGATCTGGATGGACTTCTATATGATATTTTATGACTAATTATTTCCATAGACTCTGAGTACTGACTAGACTAGAGAATTTATGAACCTATAATAGGGATCCATGTCTTCCATGGAGTATTATTCTTGTTTTATTAAGATGAAGTGTTTTATCTTACTTTATCTAATGATGATCTTATGACTTCTAGGTGATTCAAGGATGGGTCAGTATACATCATCTGATTGCAGTTTAATGTTTTCAGGATGACTATTACTTATGAGATAGTTAACGGGTCCCCCATTACTAAGAGGAATCTAAGGGAATCAGATGGTGGGAACCAGGGAGGTTCATCACCTAGAAATTCCAAGGGTTTTTCTAGAATACGTAAGCATTGCTTAGAGGATTTTTTTGGCGGTAGAAGCAGTCAAGTGACTCAGACTGACAGCTTTATTATCTTTCACCAGTGTGGGAAGATGGGACATAACAAACCCCAATGTTTATGGAATCCATTGAAATGATGAGGTTGTGGTAGGATAGGGAATATCCTGCATTTCTATAGGACATTTCCATCAATGTCTAGCAAGTGGGGATCTACACCTACCCCACATTATGGTGTGGGGCTAGTATTATCTCACTGGGAAGGTATATAGAATACCACCAGCTGCTTAGGCCTAGGTGTTGGTCGATACGGGGATAACCAAACTCAGGATTCTCAGTGCCAGCAGAGCGGACCTGCTCAGGGTAGTCAGATTATGACTCAGGGTCGCGGTATGGTCCAGTTACATGTAGTGCAGCCTATTCTAGAGGAGCAGAGCATCGAACCTCCTACTATTTAAGGTACTATTCTAGTATCCTCCACTTTAATGTTTGCCTTATTTGACACAAGCATGTATCAATATTTTATATTTAATTAAATCATGGAGAGTTTGGGCCTTAAGATGGAATACTTATGTGGAATGATGGTGCTTGATACCCCATTAGGTATCTGATATGAGAGCATTCATCGTTTTAAGGATTGTCCCCTTGAGATAGGTGGATATCTCTTCAAGTGGAATCTATTCATCCTTAACATGATAGGGTTTGATGCAATTTTCAGGATGGACTGGTTAGTTCCCTATCAAGCCTATATTGACTGCTATCATCAGAGCATGATATTTACATCACCATAGGGTGGTAGGAACATGTATAAGGGAGAATGGGATATCCAAGCTACATAATCAGGACCTGTGAATCAGGGGATGGGTAGTGTGACTACCTATATTTCTAGTATTTTCTTAGATTATTAGGGGTTATGAACTAATTTTTTCCCTCCTATGGTTGATCATTTCAAGGACGTATTCCCTAAAAAAATTTCTAGGCTACCTCTAGTGAAAGAGGTAGAATTAACCATTGAGATGGTGTCAGGAGTGGTACCAGTTACCATTCATCCATATAGGATGGCACCTATGGAGCTTCTGGAGCACAAGAATTAGTTGTGGGATTTTGAGGTTAAAGGCTTCATACAGCCCAAAACTTCTCCTTAGAGTTCACCAGTCCTTTTTTTCAAAAAGGAGTATGGTACACTCAAGTTTTTTGTGGATTACTTTTGATTAAACCAACTCCTAGTAAAGAATCAGTATCCACTACCTCGAATATTCAACCTCTTTAATAGGCTCTGGGGAGAGGGGTGTTTTCAAAGATTGATTTGAGGTCACACTATCATCAGGTGCATGTCAGATCATCAAACATACCTTGCACATATTTTCAGAGTATGTGTGGTCTTTATAAGTACTAGGTAATGTCATTGGGTCTCACAAATGCACCAACTATTTTCATGGATTTGATTAATCGAGTTTTCCACCCGCATTTGGATTCATTCATGGTAGTATTTATGGATGATATCTTAATGTATTATCATTATCGACACGACCATGCCAAACATATTGATATCGTTATGAATACACTGAGATAGCACTGTATTTATGCTAAGCTTATTAAATTCCACTTCTATATCGAAAAAGTTCACTTCCTAGGTCATATTATCTCAGAGTCAGGAGTATCAATACACCCATAGAAAGTGAGAGTTTTAGTATCTTGGGAGTATCCAAATAACTTAATTGACATACGGAGTTTTTTATGGATAAATGGATATTATATATGCTTCATCTAGGATTTCTCATGCCTTGTAGCACTACTTATGGGCTTGACTAAAAAGGGTGTGAAATTTGTATTTTCAGAATCTTGTGAAGTATCCTTTAAAGAGTTTGGGGGCGGATTGACTTCAGCATTGATCCTGATTTTTCTAAATCTAGGAAAAATCTATACTATTTATAATGACACATCGGGTATCAGGTTGGGGTAGTTTTGATATAGGAAGAGTGAGTCTTAGATTACAGGTATCATCAATTGAGGCCTCATGAGTGAAATCACCCTATGAATGACCTCAATCTAGTTGTTGTTGTTCACACTTTATGTTGTTAGAGACACTATTTACTTAGAGAACATTTTTTTGTATTCACTGACCACAAAATCCTTAAGTACATCTTTACACAGTGTGATAGAAATATGAGGTATATCGGATGGGTTGATTACCTGTAATACTTTGATTTTGAGCTTGCCTGTATGCTTGGGAAAGGCAATGTTGTAGTTGATGCTCTGTGCCAGAAGACTTGGAAACTGGTAGTTTAGGAGTCCAGTGGTGATTGGAAACTCATGGAATTATTTTTAGAGATTCATGTTGAGGTTTAGGAGTATCATGGGTAGACTATCATCTCAGTGTTATAAGTGACCTCAACCCTCATAGAATGGGTAAGAATGAGGAAAATTTCAGATCCTAAGGGATTAGTCCTAAGGGAAAGTATCTCGAATGATGATTCATCTTCTAGTTGGACCATGGATGAGAATAAGACCCTATGATTTCATGGATTAGTATAGGTTCCAGCATACATCAAAGAGGATGTGATGTAGGAATTTCATGCCTCAGCATGGGAGGTACATCCCGGTGTCACCAAGATATATCAATATTTACATTTCCAGTATTTGTGGCTTGGTATGAAATGGTATATTTTTGGCTTCATCACTCGATGTTCCACCTATCATAGGTGAATGTGGGACATCAGTGACTGGTATGAATTTTACAGTCATTTTCCATTATCGAGTGGAAATGGGATGATGTTTCTATGGATTTCATGACTGGTTTACCCATATCACCTCATAGAAATGATACATATTGTGTAGTCATTGATAGTTTGATGAAGGTCATGCACTTATTATTGGTTCAAGAGACCTTTTCATTAGACAAGTTATGGAGGATATATGTCAAGTTGGTTATATGTTTTCATAGAGCTTTGTGATGCATCATATCTAAAAGGGATGCTCGATTCACAACTCAATTCTAGAAGGGGTTACATAAGGCCTTGGGTACACAGGTGCTTCTAAGTATGGCATGTCACCCTTAGACTGATGGATAGAAAAAAATGATTTAAGTGTTATAGGACATGCTCTGTGCATGTTTCCTTAACTTCAAGGGTTCTTGGGAGAAATTCATACCCTTTGAAGAGATCTCTTATAATAACAGCTTTTAGAATATCATCTAGATGTCTCCTTATTAAGCCTTATATGTAAGGTCTTTTCAATCACCTTTATACTAGTTAGAGGCGAGGGAGGTATATTTTCTTGGACCATGTCTTGTCCAGGAGACTTCAGAGCAGGTCTAGTTGATTAGAAAGTGCATGATGATAGCTTAATCTAGAAAACACTCATATTCCAACCAACTTTGATGACCTCTTGAGTTTGAGGTCATAGATTGGTTTTTCTTGTGAGTCTCGCCCAGGTTGGGCCATCGACATATTTAGAGGTAGGGAAAGCTTTCGCCTTGATTGGTTGGACCCTTTGAGGTTTTGAAATGAATCAAACTAGTGGCCTATCAGATAACACTTCCTCAGAGATATTGTTCCATGCATGATGTCTTTCATGTATCTCATCATCACCAATATTATCCAAATCCCTTGCATGTATTACATCCTGATGAAGTTGAGTTAGAGGAGGATGATTCCTTCGAGGAGTGTTCAGTGTGTATCGTGGATCAAAGCAAGAAGACACTCTAAGTTAGGTTAGTTCCTTTAGTATGGGTGTTATGGTAGTATGGATGAGTATAGTATGAGACCAGGGAGAAGGAAGCTTCTATACAAGCTCAATGGCTGAAAATTTTCTTATATGATACCTCTTTACCCTTAGAAGGCCAACTCAGGGATGAGTTTCTTTAAGTAGGGTAGGTTGTAACAACCCATATTTTCTCAATGTATGGATCTTTTTTTCTTATATTACTTAGTGTGGCCCTTATAATGTTACCTAATGGAGTCACATAGGTCATGAAGGTGTGTAGGGATTTTTTAGAGCTTGGATCCCCGGAATTTGGAGAAATGGGCTGGGCCACATGGTTAGAAGAAATTGTGCAGCCCAGACCGCACAATTTCCCCTAACTGTGTGGGGAGTTTTAGAAGGGAGCAGGGATCCACACGGTTGTCTGCAATTATGTGATCTGAGGTGCATGCTTGTGCAGTATGTCTATAATTTTTATCAGAGCTGAATCACATGGTTTGCGCACAGTTTGGAAAAATGTGTGCATAAACCATGTGGGGTCCCTCCTTAGATAGTGAGGTGTGCACGATTAGCACACGGTTTGGCCAATCGTGCGACCAAACCCCTGAAACCCCATTTTTTAGGGTGAATTACTTGTTTCCCCTAAACGAACCTAAATACTCAAAACCTTTATTTCTTTCTCCCATTTCTAGTGGATGGCCTTGGTTCTTCTCTCATGATCTCTCCCTCCATATAAGCTAGGGATCAAGGTAGATATTTCATTCCGACACTGAATTAAGTGTCATCAGAAGAATTGGATACGCATTGGTAAGCACTTGAATCCTATTTCCTACTATATCAGTTTCTCTTTATATCTATTGCACTATTTTGGTGTAAGCTCATTCACCCAATTTTCAAGGTGTTAGTTTGTTATTCATTTTTCTTCTGATCTACTTCAAATATAAAGCTGATATTAAACAAGAATTAATTTACAGCCCTAAGGTATGTGGTCTAGTTGTTCTTTAAAAATGTCAAGTTGATTTCATAGCTCCTTCATTGTGCCTCATACCATCCATTGTCACACATTTCCTTAAATTATGTTCTTCATTTCTAAATAATTATATGCATGATATTATACTCTCTTGGACCCTTACTAAGCAATTAGAGGATGTCTAACTAAATTATAGACATCCCTTTAGGTGTTTCGAATAAATTTTCCTCTTTTATATAATTTTTTAAATGGACCAAACACATTATAAGTGTTTATCTTGGGTTGTAAACGGAATTTACCCTTATTGGGTAATTTTCTAGTTGATTAAAGCACCTTATAAGTGATTGGTTTGACCTTGAATTGAATTTCCTTGCTTAATTAATTAAATGGATGAATTAATGAATGATAATGGGTAGAAAGGCCATGTCAAGTGATTCATGCTATTATGTATGGTTTAAATAAACTGTGACACCCTTGATTATACTGTAAATGGTGATTATAAATGTAATAGAGGTGATACCTCATTGGTTCTTATTATTATTATTATTATTACATTAATATTGGTTGTGGAATGATGGTTAAGGGACTTGTTAAGCATGATGATTCACTCTCCCTTACATCGGGTGTTGAGAATGACATCTCTCACCATTATAATTTTATCTGGGTGATGGGCATGATTTTCCTCATTCCTCTATATTAGGTGTTTTGAAATATGAATCACCCCACCTATCTCTATTATTGAGAATGAAGTCTCAAATTCATTATGAAATTCAAGGCATGTACCATTTTCTTGGGCCTATAGCTCGTTAGACTAGTTATGGATGCGTGAGTTACACCCTAAGTCCAGTAAGCACCTAGTATCCTGGTATATGCCTACTTAAATACTCACATACTTAGTTCATTTAGGTGGATAGAGTATATAACTATACAATATATATTTTATTATTATATATATGTATGGTTATGATCATACTCTTACATCGGCCTATGTCGAAGCAGGTAGAGTTGGGCATGTGTCCTTGAGGAACCTGAGTCGGATGATATTTATTTATTCAGATTTTTTATTATTATTTATACCTGCACATTTTTGTTACCATGTACACAAACTGGATTATTTATAGAAACCATTGGTGGTGGCCTACTAGTATTTTATCTCACACCCTACTCAGGTCACATTTGGTACCTGAGTAGATTACTTATCTATAGGTATGGATAAGGTAAATATCCCTACTTCATATGCTTGATTCATTTTACTTATAGTATGGATAATGATAGTAGAGGACTGAGCATATGCTTGAGATTCTAGTGGAGAAATCTTTGGTCCTTTTGTAGTTTTTTGTAGCATATTGTAAATGATTGTCCCCTGTTTCCTTCCCCCTTTTGTGTATCATATGTCATGACATCATCTTGTATATTAATCAGCCTCTTTGATTGATTATTTATTACAATTTTTTTTATTTATGCTTCCTCAGTTTATTATTATTGCATCATTTCTGTTGTTCCATTTGTTTATATATGCTTCCTCTACAGCGGGTTACTGAAAATGTTGTTATAGTTTATGTTTATATATGCTTTCTCTTTTGTATGCTTATTTATTATATCTATTGTTCCACTCTGATATGTGGTTATATTCTCTCCACTATACCACTATAGACCCTTACTGCTAGTCAATAGACTCTGGCATATGGGGAGGTGGGCTTGAGGCCATGTGACCCACCGACTCGGGGGATGGGTTAAGTGGATCTCAATTCAAGATGTTACAATTTTGATACTTTAAGATAATAATTCATAAGTTGTTTGTGACATGTAGAAATCTATCGCACCTCAATCCAAAACACGGTGTGACCGGTATGAATCCAAGTGTGTCTTTTCATTTAAAATTGATATTTTAGTAAAAAAAAGTGACATACTCAAAACTGAGAAAAATCATTTGGATTATTTTGATACTTTAGGAAAAAATTCATAAGTCATTGTGACATGTAGGAATCAGTCTCACCTCAATCTGACACACAGTGTGACTGGTATGACTCAAAGAGTTCATTGTCAGTTTAAAATTGACATTTTAGTTCAAAATGTGTGTCACTCACTGAAAACTAAGAAAACATGCTCGGATTGTCTAAATAATTTAAAAAAATAGTTCATAAGTCATTTATGATGTGTATGAATTGGTATCACCTCAAACTGAGATATAATGTGACAAGTATGACTCAAAGTGAATGTTTTCAGTTTAAAATGAAATTTTAGTAAAAAATACAATTCACATCCTCAAAACCAAGAAAATGCATTCGGGTTGTTTTGATACTTTAGGAAAATGATCCATAATTTATTTTTGACAATTAGGAATCAATCGCACCTTAATTTGATGCATGGTGCGACCAGTATGACTTCAAATGTGTCTTTTTATTTAAAATCGACATTTTAGTAAAAAATAAAAATGACATACTCAAAACTAATAAAATGAATTCAAATTTTTTTGATAATTTAAGTAAATGGTCCATAAGTAATTTTTGATGTGTAGGAATCATTCACACCTAAATCTGATACATGGTGTGTCCGATATGACTCAAAGTGTCTCTTATCAGTTTAAAATTGACATTTTAGTTCAAAATGTGGGTCACTCACTGAAAACTAAGAAAACATGATCATATTGTCTTGATAATTTAGGACAATGATTCATAATTCATTTATGATGTGTAATAACCATTTTTTAGAATAAATCATGTAATATTTTTTTTAATATTATTATAATGGGATAATGAGGGATAAACTTTTAAAATTGATGGAATTTGACGGTTAATTAAATAACCATCCATGAAAACTATTTTATCCATATTTAAAGGGTCATATCCTTTCCAATTATGTATTAATCAAAATTATGGTATGTTCCATCAAATTTTTTCTAGAATAGAGAAAATTCCAAAGATAGAAATCCTTTTATGTGGGAGAAAATCAAGGAGACTCAAATCTAGAAGTTCAATGGATCAAGGTATGTCTTTTATTTTGAATTTTATTTATGTAGATATGTGATAAATAAAGATTTTAAAGATCCTAAATTAAATGAAATTAATTTACATGTGGTATCAGAGTAGGTTATGAAATATTTGTTTTTTTTATATTTAAATTTATTATGTGTTGTGTTAAATTAAGAATCAAAAATCTAGATTATGTTCTTCAAGAAATGGGTTTTCTGAATTTTTTTCATTATTATTTTAAATGGATGTTAAAAATAATAATTATAGTGTGTGGTGGAATTTTATGGAATCACTCTGTGGGTTTTTTCTTTTTTCTTTTGTGATAATCATATATGTAATTTTGTTTAGAAATTTGAAAGTTGTTGTGCAATTTTTTTGGGAATCCCAAAACACTGCATCTCTCCTCATGTGTTTTAAAATCTAAAATTTGCTGTGTAATTTTTTTGGCAATCCAAAAACACTACCTATCTCCTCATGTGTTTTAAAATTTGAAACTTTTTGTGCAATTTTTTTGGGAATCCCAAAGCACCACCTCTCTCCTCATGTGTTTTAAATTTTGAAAGTTTCTATGCAATTTTCCTGGGAATCCCAAAACACTACCTCTCTTCTCATGTGTTTTAAAAATTGAATGTTGTTGTGTAATTTTTTTTTTTTTGGAATCCAAAAACATTGTCTCTCTCCTCATGTGTTTTAAAATTTGAAATCTAATTTTATTTATTTATTTATTTATTTATTTATTTATTTATTTATTTATTTATTTATTTATTTATTGCATTTCTCTCTCCTTATGTGTTGCATCTCTCCATTTATTGTTATTATTATTTTTTAAAGATGGATTATGTTAATTTTGTTATTAAAATGATTTATAATTATTTTAAATAATTGTTATTGTTTTGATTTTTATGTGATATATATATATATATATATTATTCATCATCATTTGAAATAAGTATTATAGTTTTAAGTTTTATGACAAACAAATTAAAGAAAGAGTAAACAAAATTTGGATTTATGTTTATTAAAAATTATTTTTATTTATAACTATGTTATGATTATGATGTTTTATATTTGGAACATTACTGCATGAGATTTTTTAATCACCAAAGTGGTAAAATTATAAAGTTAAATTTGTTTCAAAATTGTGTTAAAATAATATAAATTGATTACTCATAAATTTGATATTATTATGATATTTTATGATTAATTAAAATTAATTATTATGAGATATTTATTAATTTACCAAAATTAATTTGCATATTTTTATAATTTATGAATATAATTATTGGAAATATATATATATACATTATGAGATTTATTTATATATCAAAAGATAATAAATAATTCTAATTTTTACGTATATTATTTCTAAATAAATTTAATTTACTTAGTATCGATTATGTTTGTGTATTAGTGTACCACCCAAAGGAGAACACTAATACACATTTATGTTAAATAATTTGTCTGAATCTATGTATTATTATTATTATTCAAAACATTAATTTTAACCATGTATTTATTGCAGTTATCTTTCCATCATCATTGCACTCACATGCATTGAATGTTATGATCTTTAATAGATTAAAATTCTCTAATTGGAGTGAACAAATCCAATTTAACCTTGGTGTATTGGGTATTGATTTAGCACTCTGATTAGAGAAACTTTCTACTGTAATGGATGATAGTAGCGATGATGATAGAGTATATTATACAACATGGGGAAGATCAAACAAGTTGAGTTTGATGATCATGTGAATGAGCATAGAAAGTAACATAAAGTATGGTCTCCCTAAAACTAAAATTGATAAATAATTTATGAAATATGTAGGATATCGATCTCAAACTACTAACAAATCTCTTTTTGGTACATTAATGAGTACATTAACCACCATGAAGTTTGATGGTTCTCGTACTATGTACGAGCATGTCATTGAAATGAAAAATATTGCAACAAGACTTAAATATTTGGGAATGGAAGTAGATGAAATTTTCCATGTAAATTTTTTCCTAAACTCGTTACCTTTTGATTATAGACCATTACAAATGAACTTCAACACCATGAAAGATAAATGGAATGTGCATGAATTTCATATTATGCTAGTTTAAGAGGAAACACATTTAAAGAGTCAAGGAATACACTCCATTAATTATGTGCATCATCAAGGAGTAAAGAACATAGTATAAAGAATCATGGAAAAGGAAAGGGTTCATTGAAGTTTAATGATTCCTCTACCAATAACCAGAAGAATGGAAATAAAGATAAATTCCATTTCTATGGGAAAGTTGGACATTTCCAAAGGGATTGTCTAAAACGAAAGGCTTGGTTTGAAAATAAAGGTAAGAAAAATGAGTATACATGTTATGAATAAAACTTAGCTAAATTTTCACATAATACATGGTGGATTGATTATAGTTGTACAACTCATGTTTTTAATATTATGTAGGTATTCCTTTCAAACTAAATAACAATCCCAACTAAAAATTTCATCTTCATGGGGAATATAGTAAAGGTTCCAGTTGAAGCTGTCAGGACTTACCATTTAATCCTTGATAATGGATATAGTTTGGATTTATGTGAAACCTTTTATGTACCAACTATATCTAGGAATTTTGTTTCCTTATCAAAACTTGATGTTGTTGGATACTATTTTAATTTTGGGAATGGATATTTTAATTTATTTAAGCATACACACATGATTGGATCTAGTTTATTTTATGATGGTTTATATAAAATAAATCTTGATAATATGTATGCTGGAACACTTGTGAACTTGCTTCATAATTATGGTACTAAACATGGTTTAGTAAATGAAAATTATGATTATTTATGTAATAAACATTTAGGTCATATTTCCAAAGAAATATTTGAGAGATTGATTAAGATTTAAATCCTTCAAAATTTGGATTTTACTGACCTAAACATTTTTGTGAATTTTATTAATGGAAAATAAACAAAACACGCAAAGAAATGTTCCACAATAAGTGTTCAACTCCTTGAGACCATACATATCGATATATGTGGACCTTTTGATGTCAATTCTTTCAGTAAAGAAAAATATTTTATCACCTTTATTGATGATTTTTCATGCTATGGATATGTCTATTTATTGCATGAGAAATATCAAGAAATAAATGCCTTGTAAATTTATGTAAATGAAGTTGATAGACAATTAGATAGAAAGGTAGAGGTCAAAAGGTTTGATAGGGGTGGTGAATATTATGGAAGATTTTATGAAAGTGGAAAAAACACTGATCCATTTACAAAGTTTCTAGAAAGTCATGGCATATGTGCAAAATACACTATGCCAAGTACACCATAGAAAAATGGTGTAGAATAAATGTGTATAGTATATTGATGTATGTTTTTAGAAGTATGTTAAGTAATTATTCCTTACCCTTATAATTTTGGATGTATTCTTAAAAAAATTGTGTATTTATTGAATGGGGTTCCTAGTAAAGCAGTTCTAAAGACGCCTTTTGAACTTTGGACTAGTAGGAAATCTAGTTTGAGACCCCTGCATGTATGGGTTTGTTAGGCATAAATAAGAGCATATAATCCAAAAGAAAAGAAAACTGGATGCAAGAACAATCAATGGATATTTCATTGGTTATCCAGAGAAATAAAAGGGGTATATATTTTATTGTCCTGACCATAGTATGAGAATTTTTGAAATTGGAAATGCTAGATTTACCAAGAATGGTGAATCTAGTGGGTGTGAAGTTCCAAAAAAATGTGGAAATAAAAGAAGTTAGAATTCAAGTTCCATTTTCTTGTATTCCAACTTCACATTTTATTGTTCCTAAAATTATTACATCATAAAATAATCATTTAGAATAATAACAGAATGTTTCCAAAATTTATAATGAATAAATGGTTGAAGAATCGGACGAAATAGTGTTAAGAAGATCCAAAAGGTAAAGAAGGTTAGATATTTCTGATAACTATTTGGTATATCTACATTAAATAGAATGTTTTCTTGGCATTGGTAATGATCTAGTTTCATATTCTCAAGCCATCAAGTGTGATAATTCTAATAAATGGTTAGATTCCATGAAATTTGAGTTAAATTCCATGGAACAAAATAAAGTATGAGACTGTATGGAATTTCTTGAAGGATGCAAGAGAGTTGGATGTAAATGGGTCTTCAAAACCAAATGTGACTCTCATAGAAACCTTGAATGTTACAAGGGTGGACTTTTTGCTAAAGGATTCACTCAAAAAGATGGTATAAACTATAAGGAAACTGTCTCACCAGTTTTTAAGAAAGATTCTTTCAGAATTATTATAGCATTGGTTGCTTGATATGATTTAGAGTTACATCAAATGGTTGTTAAAAAACATTTCAAAATGGAAACTTAGAGGAAGTTTTATACATGGATCAACCAATGGGTTTTTCCATTGAAGGAAAGGAACATGTGGTATGTAAATTAAAGAAGTCAATATATTTACTTAAACAAGATTCCCAAAAATGGTATATTAGGTTTAATGATACCATTGTATCTTTTGGATTTAAGGAAAACACCATTGATCGGTGTATATTCAAGAAGATTAGTGGGATAAAATTTATATTCTTGATTCTATATGTTGATGAAATATTACTTTCTATAAATGGTCTTGGTCTGTTATGTGAGACTGAGAAATTCCTCTCTAATAATTTTGAAATAACGGATATGGGAGAAGCCAAGTATGTGATTGGAAAAGAAATATTTCATAATAGAACTCAAGTTTTATTGGTATTATCTCAAAATTCATACATTAATAAAATTTTAGAGAGGTTTTGGATGAAAAAATGTTCATCATCACTGGTTCCAATTCAGAAAGGAGATAAATTTAATGTCAATAAATGTCCCAAAAATGTTTTGGAATGAAAACAGATGGAAGGAATTTCTTCTATGTCTATTTTTGAAAGCTTGATGTATGCTCAAACATGTATAAGTCTAGATATTAACTTTTTAGTTGGTATGTTGGGAAGATACCAAAGCAATCCTGAACTAGATCATTAGAGAGTTTCAAATATAGTTTTACGATATTTGCAAGGAACAAAGGATCACATGCTTACTTAAAAAAAGATCTAGTGATCTTGAGGTGATTGGATACTCTAATTCAGACTTTTTCAGTTGTGTTGATATAATAAATTACACTTTTGGTTGTGTGTATCATATATTTGAAGGAGAAATGTCATGAAAAAGTTCAAATCAATCGGTTATAGATGCTTTGACCATGGAAGTTGAATTTGTAGCATGCTTTGAAGCTACAATTCACGGTACACGGTTGAAAAACTTTATTTTGGGACTTGGAATTGTCGATAGTATCAAAAAGACCTTGAAATTTTATTGTGAAAATACCATAGCAGTATTCTTTTCAAAGAATGATTGATATTTCAAAGGTGTTAAACACATGGAATTAAAGTAATTTATAGTTAAAGAGGAAGTTCAAAAACATAGGGTTTCAATTGAACATATTAGCACAAATCTTATGATTGTCATCCCTTTGAAAAAAGGGTTTACACCCAATACATTTATTGGAAATGTTGAAAGTATGGTAATTGTCACTGAGTATGTTTCATTGTATGTATTGATTGTTATGATTATTATAGTTGACACTTGGACTTATAAATGTTTTGATCATGTTGCATGTTTTTTCAATAAGTATACATAATTGAATTGAATAATGATAACAGGAATAGTCTTAAATAAAGGAATTATCATTGGAACAATTATATATATCCCATTTTAATTATGATAGGGAAAATTTCCATATAGTAGTACATGGAAGGGAGTATATTAATAAAGAATATACGAGCGTCATGACTCATGTGGACATTATCTTTAATTATGATGAATATGTTGTATACATGATTGAATAGATATAAATGTGCATAATGACTGACTGAATATTAAACATCATAAAGTAATATTATATGAGTTAAGTGGGAGAATGTTGGAATAAATCATATCATATTTTTTTTAATATTGTTATAATGGGATAGTGAGGGATAAACTTGTCAAATCGATGGACTTTGATAGTTAATTACATAACAACCCATGAAAACCATTTTATCCCTATTTAAAGGGTCATGTCCTTTTCAATTATGTCTCAATCATGATTCTGGTATGTTCCATCAAAAATCGTTGCAGAAGAGAGAATAGGAAAAGGATAGAAATCCTTTCCACTGGGAGAAAATCAAGGAGACTTAAATACAGAAGTTCAATGGAATAAGGTATGTCTTTTATTTTTAATTTTATTTATCTAGATATGTGATAAATAAAAATTTTAATGATCCTAAAATAAATAAAATTAATTTACACCAATCTCAGGTCAAACTGACAAATGATGTGACCGATATGACTCAAAGTGTATATTTTCAATTTAAAATGACATTTTAGTAAAAAAACACAAGTGACATACTTAAAACTGATCAAATTCATTCGGATTGTCTTGATAATTTAAGATAATGATCCATAATTCATTTGTGACATGTAGTAATCAGTTGCACATCAATCTGACGCATGGTGTGACCGATATGACTATAAGTGCATTTTTATTTAAAATTGACATTTTAGTAAAAAAAGATAAGTGACATACTCAAAATTTATCAAACACATTCATATTGTTTTGATACTTTAGGATAACGATCCATAATTCATCCGTGATGTGTAAGAATTAGTTGCACCTCAATATAACACACGGTATGTCTGGTATGACATAAAGTGTTCATTATCAGTTTAAAATTGAAATTTTATTAACGTATTATTTCATATTTATGTTTAATTTAATTCTTTATAGTATTATTAATGTAAGAATTATTTTCTTATATAGGTGTATTTTTTTACTTGAGTTAGGGTGGTTTTTAGGAAACTAATACCTTAATCAAGATTTTTGAGAGCAAGTCAGGTGCCAAAAATAATGAAACCATTGATGTTTTTGAATGTTTGTGATAAATTGTAATTGTTAATGTAATTGTATAAAATAATGTTTAAAATGTCAATAATATAGTGTTTTTTTGTATTTGTAATGTAATTTTTATTTTAGTTAAATTATTAATTTTCTGTATTATGTATTTGATGTTGTTGTCTGTATTTGGTGGTGTAGTGCGCTGTAATTTTAATAGCACAATACAGTAGTATGAACTTTATCAATGCTAGAAGTAGCGCGGATAAAAAGGGCCCCCTTTTAACGACGCTTAGACTGACAATGTTGTTGGTGACTTTTTATACACTACCACAGATCCTGGCAAGGGATGCGCCGACTTTTATTAGTGCTGACCAGAAAAGTGTTGATAAAAGAGGGGTCTTTATCAGCCCTAGCTAAAAGTGCTCATAAATCTATCATTTATCAGTGCTAAACAAAGCACTGATAAAGGTGTACCCTTTATCAGCACCTTTTTAGCACTGATAAAGGGTAGATTTATCAGCACTATTATTAGCATTGATAAAAGTTTCAAATAAAAAATATTATTAATTTATATAAAATTATTATATTTATATTCAAAATAATGTTTATTTGTATACATTAAATAAAAAACCCCATGTTTATAATTAATGTATATTTTTTTATAATTCAAATATATATATATAATGTTTAAAAAAATAATTTATAAGATTATAATTAAATAAATATATATTTAAATAATTATAAGATTATAATAAATTTCATTAAATAATAAATATATTTATTATATTTATTATATTTATAATTATATATTTATAATTATATATAAATACTTTTTAAATATATATATATATAAACATATGTTTCCAATGAATTTGGCCAATAAATATATTGATGCGTGAATATAATTAACAGTCATATGTTATGTATTCATCATGAATGTTTATTTACACATTACACCCTAATTATTATTCATGTTGTCCATATATATGTGATGAATCATTTCTTATGATTTATACTTTACTAAGTATATATCTATATATATTTATAATTATATACAAATATTTATAAAGATATTTATAATTACAAACAAATATCTATATGTAAAATTATAAAATTATAATAAATATATTTATTATACTTATAAATTTATAAATATATATAATTAAATAAATATATTTATAAATATATGTTTTTTCTTACTTTCATTAAAGAAAGTATCCTCATTTTGTGTTTCAAATGTGTTTAATAACTAATTGGACTTTTCAATGGTTTTTTCTAAATAAATATAGATACATTTAAATAATTATAAAATTATAGTAAAGATATTAATTATATATAATTATAAATATAATAAATATATTTATTATAAATTTATAATTATAAATAAATATTTATTTATTATATATATAAATGTAAATAATTATTTATTTATTTATAGTTATAATTCTATATATATGTGTGTGTGTGTGTGTAAATAATTATAAAATTATAATAATTATATTTATTATACTTATAAAGTTATAAATATATATAATTAAATAAATATCTTTATAAATATATACAAATGTTTATAAATAAATACAAATATTTATAATTATAATTCTAAATAATACAGATATATTCAAATAATTATTAAATTATAATAAATATGTTAATTATATATATTTATAAAATTATAAATGTAATAAATATATATGTTATAATTTTATAATTATTGAAATAAATAAATATATTTATTTATTTATTTATAACTATAAATAAATATATATTTATTCTAACTATAAATAAATATATATAAATTTATAGTTATTAAATAATTATAAATTATAATAAATATATACAATTATTTACAATTATAATTCTAAATAAATATAGATATATTTAAATAATTATAAAATTATATTTAAGATATTAATTATATATAATTATAAATACAATAAATATATTTATTATAAATTTATAATTATAAATAAATATTTATGTATTATATATATAAATATAAATAAATAAATATTTATTTATAGTTATTATTATAAATAAATATATGGTTATTTATAGTTATTATTCTAAATAAATATTTATTTATTTATTATACATATAATTTTATTAATATATATAAAAATATAAATAATTCATTATCATTATAGTTTTATCAGTGCTAAAAAGTACCAATAAAGGCATGTTTTATCAGCACTTTCTATTTTAGAACTAATAAAAAATACCTTTATTAGCACTTTTTAGCTAGCACTGATAAAATGTTTACCCACTTTTATAAATAAACCCTAATAGTCTCCTCCTTCTCTTGCACGCCTCAAGCTTTTGTGGAAGCTGAACCTGACTGCCTCCTCCTCCTCCTCCTCCTTTGTGTCACTGAATCCTCATCCTCCACCACCACTGCAAATCCATCCTCCACCGCCGTGAATCCCCACTCCGTTGTTGTGAAGCCCTTCTCCGCCATAAATATCACCTTCATCGTCAAACCTCATCTGCTACGAACCTCACCTCTACCGCGTGTCGAACACCACCTCTGCCCAAAACCCTTCCTTTTCCACAAACCTGCCTCCTCGGCGTACCCCACCTCTACTATTAAACCCCACCTCTCCCATGAATCTCTTCTCCTCTACGAACCCACCTCCATCATGAACCCATATTCTCATGTTCTACCACTGTGAGTATTCTTGTAATGCTCTTAGTATTTCCTTTGTATTTTCTCGTTGTTCAATTTTTCATGATCAATTCCATGTATGTAACTTTTCTATTTATGATCAAGGATATTGATGAGCTTCTAGGGATAGAATATGTATTATCCAAATCATTATGTTTGATGAATTTATGGTGTAGAGTTGTCGTTGATCATCATATTGAAGTGGGTCTTGGTGCATTATATACCTATTTCCACCAATAAGATAATAATCAATGAATATTCAGGATTAGAACTTTATACCTTACAATAGGTATATAGTCAAGGATGTTTTGGGTGTGGATATAGGATACCTAGGATCAACTCTCTAGATCCTCCCAATAAATTGTGTAAAAGGAACATGTTCATTTTATTGAAATTAGATTGGTAATAAATATATTTTTAGAATCTTGAGGATTCTCATTGTTGACTTCTTAAAATTGTTTTACATTGCATATTTATTTCTATAATGTTATTATTTCTATCGAATAGTAAATCTCATTTGATCAATTTTTCATTCCATTGAAAATGAAATACATATGTAAATTTTATATTGATATACTTTTATTAATAAAAAATTATAAGAACTGATAAATAATAAATTTGAGTGACATGAAAACTGTGAGTCTAGTTTGTGACTACAATTAAAACCCCCCATGTAGTTATGTATCTACTATATCAATTACTTTTATTGATGGTTGGAATTATATTTTTTGAGGGTGATGATTATGTCTATATTGGAGAGTTGGATATGAAAACTAGTTATGTAGGACCTATATTTTTGTAGTTGGGTAGAATCATAGACTATTTTTCTAGAGTAATTTTGGATGATAGAGAGAAACATCAGTTAGTATGTCCTAATATCATTGAAAAGTTCCTAGATGTATTTCCCAAGGACTTATCTAGGTTACCGTCCAAGGGATAGGTTGATTTTTTTATTGTGTTCTTACTAGGTGTGGAGCATATATCTATTCCACTATATAAGATGGATCTTATATAGCTATGAGTGAAGAAGGCTCAATTGAATGAATTCGATGTGAAAGGGTTCATATGAATGATTATGTCCCCTTGGGGTGCCTTATTTTTTTATATAAAAATTCAAATGGATCATTGAAAATATGTGTGGACTATTAGAGGTTATTCTAAGTGAAAGAAATGAACTTATATCCACTTATACATATTGATGGACTATTTGATCAACTTAAAGGTGCTAAAGTGTTCTCTAAGATCGATTTGATTTCAAGTTATCATCAATTTATAGTGAGGTATTTTGATATACAACATACTATATTTAAAAGTACATATGTATTGTATGGGTTTATAGTGATTTCATTCATTTTGAAAAATACAATGGTAGTGTTCATGGATGAGATGAATTGGGTATTCCATCCTTATTTAGATAATTTTGTAGCCATATTTTTTAATCATATCATCATGTATTCCCAGTTGAGGGAGGAACATGGTCAATATCTGGGGATCATTTTGAGAAAACTTAGGGAGCATCAACTATATTCCATGATCTCAAAGTGTATGTTTTGGATTGATAATGTACACTTCATAGGGAAAATTATATTAGTGGATAGCGTATTTTTAGAACCTGATAAGTTCGATGTTATAGTTTATTTAGAGAGTCCAAAGAATTTTTTTGAGATATAAATATTTTTGGGAATTTCTAGTTATTATTAGAGGGTCAAATTTGATTCTTCCTGGTTGGAAGTGCTAAGAAGGCCTTAACCAAGAATATGGTATAGTTCCTTTGCTTAGATGTTCATGAGATTTCCTTTTAAGATATTAATAGGAGATTGATTAAAACACCAATCTTAACCATAAATGAAATGGGTAATGAGTATGTCTTATATTGTGATGTATCAGGAGTCGGGATTTGAATAGTTCCAGTCCATGATTGTCACGACCCGTCCCCTGGGCCCCATGTCATGACTACCCCAAGCCCGCCTTCCATAGGCTAGGAGTTAGATACTAGCACTGAAAGGCATATCCCTGAAAAACAGGAAGGCTTTGCCTTTAAACCTGCAACACATAGTCCAAGAATACAACGAGCACAACCCACGTAGTAAAACTGATTTAGTAAAAAAATGTGAACTAAAAGTAAAAAAGGGTGATTACTGTAAGTAAAGGGGGCTGGAATACAAACCCAACTGAAAAGTAAAACTACAATAGAAAGATAGCTCCCAGAATCATCCACCAAGGTTCCTACTTAATGGTAGGTACAGCTCACAGTCGGTCGTCACTACAGCACATCATGTCTAAAGGTCCACCTTCGAGCACTATTTAGTCCTAGCTCCCAAACCACGGTCAATGTTGTTCATAGTCTGCACAAGACACAACAAGGTGCGGGAAAATCCCGTGTAGGGGTGAGTATAACAATACTCATTAGAGACCCCGAGACCCCTGAAGGTCTCCCAGAGTTCCACAAAGGAAAAACCACAAAGCAAGACCTCAATCACAAAGCACGAAGTAATAGTCAGCTCACACTATGTATACAAATCAGAGTTCAGGAATATAGATGATTAGTTCTAAGTTATATCATCTTATTCCATTAGAAGTTCCACAACTGATCCACAAGAATTTGTTCTACTATCGGTCCACTCTTGGAAGTAAGTCATTGTTCCACAATGGGCCACTGTAAGTCTGGTCCTCATCGGGTCACGCTACTGTTAATCCACACAGGGTCGCTAGAATGCTGATCCACATAGGGTCGCTGGAATGTTGATCCACACAGGGTCACTCAATGTTGATCCAAATAGGGTCGTTATAAAACTGGTTCTCGTCAGGTAGCTATGATGCTGGTCCACACAGGGTCGCTAGATGCTAGTCCTTGACAGGCCGCTCTAAAACAGGTCCTTTTCAGGTAGCTACAATTCTGATCTACACAGGGTCGCTATGATGTTGATCCACACAGGGTCTCTATGATGTTGATCCACACAGGGTCGCTACTTCTAAGACAATCAGCCACAGGATTCCTCACACCCGGTGCGCTTGAGTTCGTAGAATCTGCTCCTTGAGATATTGGTCATACCCCTACAACCACTAAGTTTTACAAAGGAGTAACCCAAAGTACCTCTATGTCGTAAGGGTTCCAATGCGACAGACGACGCATCAATCGGACGCCCGGTCTATGAGATATAAGCATTTTAGTACCAAGGGCCCAGTTGGATTCGGGTTCAATCCAACGCAGAAGTACTCCAACTTTCACCAAAATTTGATTAGAGTATACCAAAAGTTTTTTCTCTCTCCAAAGATCCCAGCTCCACTAACGGTTTGTCAAACAGACGTCTGGATTTCAAGTTATAGAAATTTAAGCGAAACTGGCTTCATTGGGTCCGGGTGCGGCCCAACCCGGTCGGTCCGAAATGGTCCGAACCGGCCTGAGACGGCATGAACCAGGCTGGGCCATGGCGGGCTCAGCCTGTTGGGTCACGGTCTGGCCCAACCCATAGGAGGCGCGGCCCGGCCCGCTGTAAGGAACGCCCCAGCCCGCTGGGGGGCGCGACCCGGCCCGCAGGGGGCGCAGCCCGACCCGCAAGGGGGGTTCAACCCGGCCCGTAGGGGGAATGGCCCGGCCCATAGGAGGGCACAGCCTAGCATACAGGGGTCACGGATCAGCCTTCTGGAGGGCTCGAGGCCCGCCCTAGCTGGCATGGGGGGCAAGCATTTCCCCCCTGGTTTCTGAATGGCATAGTCGTTCGAAATTGGAGCAGCAGCGCCACGCGGCGCCTCCAGGTCATCACGGGACCCACAGAGGTGGGTCCCTCCTCCTCCGTCGCAGATTCAATCCATGGAAATCTTTAGTGGCGCGCGACGGCACACCGTTCCGCCTCCACGGCTAGTCGTTGTCTCTTGCCATGCTTGACCGCCGCGGTTGAAAATCCACAGCCTTCTCCTCCAACAGCGCGCGACGGCGCGCCACACCACCTCTGCAGCCAGCCAGTACCGGCCGCTCTGCTGACTGTCTGGGGCTAGTTTCACGACCTCCTCCTATAGTGCACAATGGCGTGCCCCCTCCATCATGGTCGGTCGGTGCCGGTCGCCGCCATCACCTGCTGGCGTGGGTCGTCGGTGCCACGCCGACGGTCTTCTATAGGAAACCGGGTGAGCTCTGGTGGTCCTTTTTTTCATCCGATCACACCTATGGATTTCTCAGGTCATCTCCTTTGCTTCTTGACCCTCATATTTGGGTTTTGTCTAACCTGAAAATTTACCCGAGATGAACGCAATGATAAACAAGTGGTGGAGGGACCATACCTTGTTCGTTTGGCCCATGCCCTCGACGTTATCATCTTAACAAGGAAGAGGATAATGATTCAAAAACTCTTGAAATTTAAACAAGATAAATCCCTACCTTGTGAGTCATTGGAAGGAGTCCTGTGATTGAAGATGGGTCGGTGTTTGTCGATCATGAAGTATGCCTCCAACGATTCTGTTCCAATGACATTCTTCGGTTCTTACTTGAAGGATCCATTCTTCGTCAATGGGTTCCTCCAAAATACTCCTCTCCTTTTCCAATGAAAAGTATTACCAAAAAGAGAGAGAGGAGAGGGGTGTTATAATCACAACACAAAATTAAGATAGGTTCATTAATTGGTGAAATTAATGAACCTCCTTAATTGTATGTAGGATGGTTACACATTTTTGTGTAACCGGACATTTATTGTCCTACTTTAAATGAATGACCACTCCTTGTGGTCCCCTCCACCAAAACCTAAAATAAATGTGTAGGGTGTTTAAAATAAATTAGATTTATTTTATTACTCCTCCACAAAAACTGCAAAAACAAAATTCCTCTCTCAACCCACTGCGATCAAGGTTAAGGCTTTCTTAAGCGAATTCAGGCACTGCGAGTTCAACGGTGCCCTCAGATTTCAATTCTGAGCACCAGTTCAAAATTTAGGATTTCCCACTTACACATTTACTAAACGTACCTACAAAAAGTTTAGAAATTCATTCTAGTCACACCGGGCCTCAGAATCATGCGCCGTCAATTTTCAAAGACTCGTAATAATTCAATATAACAAAAAAATTACATGGAAAAATATGGGTCTTTACATTCTCCCTACCTTAGGGCTTTTTGTCCCTGAAATCCACAACATAGACTAAGGAAACAAATGGGGGTACTGAGAATGAATCTGACACTGCTAGAAAATTGTGTTTTCCCAACACTTGTATACCAACGGTTTGAATAAACTGTTGGTATACTTAATTTTTTACAACAGTTTCTTCAGACCGTTGGGATAGTGGGATGATAACGAGCTTTTCCCAACGGTTTACTCAAACTGTTGGGATAATGGGATGAGAACAAGATTTTCCCAATGTTTTACTCAAACCGTTGGTAAAATCTATATGTATACCAACGGTCTTTAAAAACCGTTGGTAAATACACTCTTTCCCAACGGTTTTAACAAACCGTTGGGAAAGTTTCCCCCAAATAGCAGCACATCCAGAATCCCTCTGCGTGATTGAATCCATAAACCTAGTCGCTCCCAACGCTCTCTCTTCACCCCAAGGTATCTCTTAAAGCTCTCTCTACAATCTATCAGGTAATTCTTTACTTCTACACTTCTAATCTGTAAGTGTAATGTCATACATCTATTTTTGTTTGTTATCTATTTTGATTTTGCCTAAACGAGATCCGTGTGGTCTGCCTCTTCCTGTATTTCTATTTCTCCTATCATGTTCCCTTTCCACAAGACCCTTCTGCAAGAACTGATCATGAGAGTGAGGTTTTATATTATTTAATGTTATGGGGGCCTTGGGTATAAGTTCTTTCTAGTGGGAATCCTTTCCATTTGTACATTAAGGCATTCTATTGTTCCATGTGGATAGTGAAAACCCATTTGAGGTGTTGAATAATTGTGGTTCTGTTTTTTGTGGGTTATGTTATCTCAATTATGAGAGGTATTGGTTGTATAATGAATCTAGTTTTATGGGGGATTTCATGTATAGTGTATTAGAAATATGATTCATTGATTTAATGTATAATGTGATAACTTATTTCATTGATTTGTATTATTTATCTTGCTGTCACTATTGATAAATGTAAGATGTTGTCTTAGTGCGGTTTTGTTTTAGTAGACTTTTTGTAGTTACACCTCTTCATAAGAAGATATATGGTGACATCCTTAGTTTTTTTATTCATTTAGTATATGGAATGTGTTTGAAATGGATAATGGTCTGAGTGACTCTTTGGGGTTATATTATTGAGTGAGTTGGGTAAGTTGAAAATTGTTATGTGAGTTCCTTGTGGCCTATGGGGTATGGTTACAACCTCGAGGGGTGTTATGATAGGATATGGATGAGGGTGGCTAATGAGATTGACCATATATTGATTATGTCCTATGGGATTGTGTATAACATTTGGATATTTCTGAGTTATAGGGTATTCCTTGGGTGGTATGGTATGGTCAGATGGGATAAGAAAATTGATGATGATTTGCTTATACAAATTTCACTTAGGAGGGGGGGTGTGGGCTGTCCGGGGAGGGAGGGGAGTTGTCCACCCCCACCCCCCTTGGACAACCCCCCTGGACACCACCCCACCCCCTTGACACCCCCACCTCCCTGGACACCCCCACCCCCTTGGACAGCCCCCCTGGACACCACCCCACCCCTTGGACAGCCCCCCACCCCCCTAGATAGCCCCCCTGGACACCACACCACCCCACCCCCTGGACAGCCCCCACCCCCCGGACAACCCCCCCCCCCCCCCCCCGGGCACCACCCCACCCTTGGATAGCCCTCCCACCCCCTAGATAGCCCCCCTGGACACCCCCCCCCCCTAGACACCCCCCACCCCCGGACAGCCCCACCCCCTTGGACAACCCCCCTAGACACCACCCCACCCCCTGGACACCCCCACCCTCTAGACACCCCCACCCCCTTGGACAACCCCCCTGGACACCACCCCACCCCCTTGGACAACCCCCACCCCCCTAGAACTAGTTATAAGGATATCCTTCTATTCTCAACCTTTCTCCATTTATTTCACTATCTAGAAACATCATTTTCATTATTCCCTATTTCTAGGGATTTTGTAAAATTTTATGATTCCCACTATTTGATATTGAATAAATGACTAATACTTGATTGGTATATGTCTGTGAGTATATAGAAGATGTTTTATAAACTATCCCTTAAAAGTATCACTATTTTGTGTTCTTTATGATGTGTAGTATCATTGACATACTTTATTATTAATCTCAAATTTAAAAATAAATTTTTTTTGTCTATACTTTATGAAATTAAACCTCTTTATGATCCATGAACAACCTATTAGTGTAGAATCCTAAAATTTATCCACCCATGGGGTGCGCTTTACTTGGGGAACTATTTGGGTAATGAAAGGTGTGACCATAGGGGTGCCGAGAATGAGTTATTGAACATGAGTGAATGATTTGGGATTCCTATAACACATAATGGGACCTGATGCATGTGCCTCTTATATGAGACCTATTGAAAATGAATATAAATAAATTTTAGTTTAATTTTTGAGTACTTGATCTTTGATTAATGATTTGGAATTCCTTGAAGAAACCAACCAAGGATTCATGTTAAAAACATAGATTTTAATTCGATTTGGAAACCCCCTTGGATTCATGATGATTTGGTTTAGAATACCTTGGGGAAATCAACCTTGGATTTATAGTGATTATGATTTAGAAAGCCTTGGGGAAGTCCCCCTTAGATTCTAAACTAGAGGCCTCTCTCTTTACATAGGTTGGGAACTCCTTCCTTCTTATAAATTCACCTTAATTCAGTCAATTTTTTAGTTCTACACTCCAAATATGTAAGGATTAACATAGTTTTAATGTTTTGCATCTATTATTCTTTGTTTATATTTTGATTTGACCTAAACTAGGTGGTGACGTGTGTGGCATGACATACCCAATAAGTGTAGTTTGATTTGTTTTCTATTTTCGTTTTACAATTCAAGTTTCATGATTATATGAATCAACTTGATTTGAAGTCTTCATATCCACTCCTTTTATGTAGTTAGTGAATCATATTGACTAATGGAGGTGCTGGTGAGATATATCCCCACTCAAAGATGGTAAATAGTTTATTTAGTCATATTTTCTTGAGGTGGGTAATGGATATAAGGATGATCCATGTGAAGGGATTGGGGACGGTTGAGGTAGTGGGGCAGGTGGTTTTCTTTTTTTTAGTGGGATGCTATGGTAATTTCTGTGGACTTTAGTTTGGTTGTTATGAAATGTACTAACTTTTCACAATATTTCCATTTTTTAGCATCAATAACTTTTTTTTAAAACTCTCTTTACACATTCTGCATCTTTCATGAAAAGCCTTCGCTTTGTAATATCTTGAACAATGTTCTATCAGGTCTATGGTGTCTTCTTGTATGTGATAAATGAAAAAATTAAAAAACACATCTCACCTCAAATTTAGCCACAAATAACTGAATTAGTATATATTTACATTGTTTTAATAGTTCACTACATCAACTAGAAACTCCTTCCTTTATCGTTTACTTAAATATATTTTCTATTAAACTTCAATCTTATTGAATTTATTATGATGAAATGACTTATAAAAATTCTTTTACAGAATGGATAGAAGTTAGATATATGAAACTGATCGGATCTCAAGCGATTTTCAAAACAATTTGGAGATCTTTTTATATTTTTCATTTCACAATGCTTCAGATAGTGGTCACAAACACTGACCATATTCCAATTATGTTGGTAGACCTTGGTTGATCCATGAAGAAGTCATCTACCACATAACCAAATATGGTTTTCAAAAAAACTACTATGTGTGGTATCACAATGGGGAGAAAATGAAATCTCAAATTGCTGATGATCGAAATGAAAGGAATGGACTGGATAATTTGTTAGATGACTGGTTTTCGTTTATTTGTCATCATGAAAAAAAAGGATTTAGACTCAAGAAGACTTCGATATGAGGATAAATGATGCATCTAATTAAAATAATGATATTGTCAGGGTGAAAAAATTGAATGATGCTGCCACGACTCCAGTATATCGACAATGTGATAAAATGAAAAGGCTGGAATTTTTAATCCGATTGTTTCATAGGAAAACTATGTATAGGATTTCTCATACAGCAATCGATTACATTCTTACCTTCTTGAAGGATTTACTTCCAGATGATGCAGATATTCCCTCAAACCACTATATGGCATGGAAGTTAGTTGAGGAACTTGGATTTTCAAGAAACAAAATTCATGCTTTCCTGAAAGATTGCAGTTTATTCTGGAAGGAAACCGTTGAACTAAATGATTGTGTAAAATGTGGCACATCCCACTGGAAGTCAAAATCTGATGGAACACCATCCCGCGTGCCACAGAAAGTAATGTTCCACTTTCCATTGATCCCCAGACTCCAGAATCTTTTTATGTCTGATGAAATATCAATAAAAATGAGATGACATGATACTGAGATAAAGAAGACTAATGATGAGTTGGTTCACCCTGTAGATGGATTTTCATGGCATAGATTTGATGCTCGATATCTTGATTTTGCAGCTGACGTGTATAATGTGAGGCTGGGTCTTTCATGCAATGGTTTTAATCTGTTTGGGAAGATTCTTACTTCGCACAGCATATGGTCAGTTTTTATACACATTTATAATCTTCCCACATGGTTTTGTATGAAAATACCTTTCACTTTCATGAGTATACTCATATCTGGCCCTTCTGATCCCGGCATTGATATTGACGTATACATGCAACTTTTAATAAAAGAGTTGAAACTTCTTTGGGATGTGGGTGTGCACACACACGATGCATATTCGAAAGACATATTTCATATGTGTGTTGTGCTTATGTGGACGATCAATGATTTTCGGGCTTATGCAATGATGTCTGGATGGAGCATGAATTAAAAACTATCATGTCCTGTTTGTATGAAGAATACACGATCCAGAAGACTAAAACATCATTGTAGTTTTAGTTTTATGGTACATCAACGATTCTTTCCAATGGACCATCCATATAGAAATAATCATCAAAGATTTGATAATACCATAGAGACCGATGATCCACCTCAGTGTATGTCTGGAACTGATGTGCTTAATGAATTGAAATATTTCAGTTTTTCATTCAGGAAGAGTCAAATGAAATATGGAAAGAGAAAGAATTTTTCCACTGAAACCTGTTACAATTAGAGGAAGAGGAGTATCTTTTTTGATTTTCCTTATTGGTCAATCAATTTGTTACATCATTTCTTAGATGTAATACACGTTGAAAACAATATATGTGAAATGTTGCTTTCGATACTTCTAAATGTTAAGGGAAAGACAAAAGATGATTTACGGTCTCGGCGTGACTTGGTGGATTGGGGCATCAAACCAAAATTGCATCCTGTGCGTATCAGTGAAAATAAATTGAAAGTTCCATGTTCTTCTTATGTTATGACACCTGCGGAAAAAAATTCTAGAAGTATTAGAGACTATTAGAGTTCCTGATTGCTATTCAAGAAACATATCTAAACGGGTCAACAGAAGGGATTTGAAGTTAAAATCTTTGAAGACTCATGATTATCACGTTCTTATACATGAGTTTATTCCAATAGCAATCTGTCATATTTTGTCTAATAATGTAAGGGTGACTGTTATTTGGTTGTGCCATTTGTTTAGAGATCTTTGTGCTAAGAAGTTATCCGAGTATTTCTTGTGAAAACTGTTGACATATGCCCCATTAAATTTGTGTGAGTTGGAGAAAATATTTCCTCCATCATTTTTCACATGCATGTTGCATCTGACAGTCCATATTCCCACTGAAATTATTCTTGGAGGACCTATTTCTTTTCATTGGATGTATCCAACTGAAAGAAATATGTACACATTAAAGTCTTATGTCCAAAATAGGAATCATCCTGAAGGTTCTATCGTGAACGGTTACTTAGCTCAAGAATGTATGGATTTCTACTCAATATATTTGTCTGATATTACTACAAGAATGAAAATACCAATGAGAAATTAAGAATAATATTATGAGAAAATTGAACCCAGCTTTCCATCACTTCCTCAAACAGGAGGAATTCTTGGATCATATACATTGAAGACGTTAATCCTTAAAGAGCGGGAGATGGCACATCGCACAATTTTGTTCAACTATGATTTGTTCAATGATTACATCAGGTAAATAAATTTAATATGTATATCTTACATATATATCTGTTAATCTATTCATATTTTTTATCTACAGGGAACATAAAACAATGATAAATAGAAATCACCATTCGTTATCTTTGAGAAGGAGGGAGACTTTTCATAGCAAAGAGTTTTCTTCTTGGTTAAAATTGAAGGTAAATATATTACTGTTTAAAATAACTAAATCAATATTTAATTAAGTTTAATATTCATTTATATTTCAGGTATTGGGTTTTTCTGCTGACTCTGTCTCTGAGGAAATAAGATATTTGGCTTTTGGTCCAAATATCGTGGTTCGTGACTGTAAATCAATTGTTATCAATGGGTACAAATTTATTGTCACTGAATGAGCAAATAACATGAGAACAAAACATGATGGTGTTATGGTTACTGCTACAACAGATTGTTATGCTAGTGCATTAGATAGTAGACCATAATTTTAAAATGTGGGTTATTATGGAGTCATTGAAAAAAAAATGGATTATTACTCTCATGTATGAGTCACGATGATGAAATTCCATTTGTTTGATTAGATGAAGAGACAGGGAACATTTATTGATGATTTTGGATTTTGAGTAATTAATATGACTCGCACTTTTTCTACTGAAGAACCATATATATTGGCATCAATGGTTAAACAAGTTTTTTATGTCAAAGACCAACTTCAACCTGAATTTGGTGTCATAGTTGAAGTAATTCCAAGACATATTTTTTATGATGGTGATGATGGAATTGACACTTTCCCAACTTCCATTAGAACCAATCCATTCATTTCTTTTGATGACTCTAATAGCTCAGTTGTCATAGTTGATTGTGAACCTGAAGTTGTGGTGGAAAATATATAGAATCATCCATCCATGTTCTCAATTCTTTTGGTTTACCTCGAGTTGGGTTGTTAAGGTTGGTACTATTCAAATTGATTTAATATTGATTACAAATATGTTGTATCCTACTTGACCGTTATGTGAATTTTCAATGTTTATTGGTTGGAATTTTTATTTGAATTGCATTTACTAATTTGGAATTGAACTGTATTTAAACCTATGAAACCAAAATTTATAACTTGGTGAACATTTCAATGCTACAACTATGATTTGTATAAATTTTGTATGACTCTAAGACCTGTCTTTAACATTTTACCAGGTAATGAACATGATGGTTTGTATTCTTCTTCAAAACATGTATTGAAACCTGCATCATCTACCTGAGCTAAAGAAATTAAATTTTTCCTTAATTTTGACAACCGCTTTACCACTTATGAATATGGTAGAATCAATGTTCCATGATTTTAATAGACTGATGACACTTAGTAAATAATCATCCTACTAAAAATTTAATTTCTTTATTACACATTGTACGATTTATTGACTTCATTATATATTTGTTCAAGCTCACCTAAAACATTGGTTAGTTAAATTATCCATGAATCCCCCTATTTCTTCTCATTTATTTTGTTTTTTGGGTTACACATTAGTTATCCTTTTCTATTTACTTCCATATTTGTTTTCAAATGTAAGAAATGAAACCAATTAAAGAGAGGCGATGAAAACAAATTATGGACAACCATTGTCGTATGACTGAGCTGGGCATTCCACCACTAGTGCCTGCAGTGAGTATTCTATTTCAAATATATTTCTTTAAATAATATATAATGCCATGTGATTAATTTTTTTTTAACATTTTTTCAGGATCCATCTATTAGGGGACAGTTATTGGATGAGCAGCCTAGTAGTGGTCTCAGTACTCGGGGTGTTCATACGAGGGGGGTGGTACGGGAGCTAGACGATCTGGTCGGCGTACCCGATTAGACCCTTCCCCTCCCACTGACATATCATCCATCCCACATTCTGATCCCAGTGTGTCTTTAGGGACACACGGGATATTTAGGCCTCCCATGTTTTTACCACCCTTTACATCTGAGCCTCCTCACCCATCTATATCATGTTCAATGATGATTCCCACTCCCCATACAACATTTGGCTATCCATCCCTATCATCTTATTTTACTTCTACTTCCTTATCTCTGGGATTTTATATTCCATCCTCTTCAACTCCTGTTCTGCCAGAGTTTGTCCTTACGGAGCATACATTGGGACCCACTCCATCTGTACAGGGTGTTCCTTTAGTTTCTGTGGATCCAGCGGCGCCCATTGATCAAACTACCGCAGGTATACTTATACAACCCTAAAAAATTGTTACACCATTATTTATTTTCATTATAACATGTATTGATAAAATATTTGTTTTTCCTTCATAACAGATACATCTACTGATAGGAGGCGGGGGAGGGGGCGTACACGCATGCGTGCGGTGTGGAACCACTGCACGTAGTTGATGGTGGACTACAATGAAGATAGTCAGATGATTGAAAAATCAGGGTAGTAATGTTGGATTTTTTTGGCGATGCTCACCAAATACTCTGACATCATTCTTGTCAGCCCGCTCTCATGGAGACAGGTGCCAAATGAAGTCAAGGATAAAGCTTGGGCAGAATTATGGGTAAAAAAATCTGTTGTATTTAATTAAATATATTAATTTTTGTATTTATATGAATTAATATTTTGGTGTCAGCTACGGTTTAATTTCCCTGATGGTGAGGATGCACGGGCAGCACGTCTAAATGATTTAGGCAAGCTTTGGAGAGCTTATAAGCATGAGTTGTACATTGGTTGGCATGCTAGAGTGGGTACAGAGTTAGAGGCGGTCCCTATTGTGGATGATTGTTCGTTAGAACAGTACCGACAGATGATTACTCATTGGACGACTATCCAATTTATGGTATTAATCAAATTAGAGGTATTTAAATGAAAAATTTCATGATTTTTGTTAATATTAATTATTGAATTTTATTTAGGATGCATCTGGAATAAATAAAAAAACATTGATGCTAAGAAATACGTCCATACATTGGGACGTACTACGATGCTAGATCATGAGAGACAGTAGGTATGATAGTTTATAATCTTTCTTTATGACTTGCACTTTCTATTGCTTCCTCCATAATTTATTTGATTGCTAAAGTTGTTATATAATTTTAGTTATGAAATTACTATTTTTTTGTATCCTATTTTTAATTATGGTTTCCTACATTCAATGTCATTATAAAGTCATAAATTGAATATAGAGGGCTGTGTGCCTTGAGCAATATTTTTTTTCTCGAGTAGAAGGAAGAAAGATGGAAGTGCGGTTAATGAACCGACTCAGTAGCAGATTATAAGTTTTACTTTGTAGGTTTACAATTTTAATATCTACTTTGTAACTTAATAATCTATTTATATTTGTAATAGGCTGCTTTAGAGTCCCTTGATTCCCAGGAACCTAAAAATTTTGGGCCAAATGGTCACTTACATCAGGTGTTGGGAGATGAGCACCCTGGTAGAGTACGTTGTTGACCTGGGAAGAGTATAGTTCTGATGAGGTATTGTCCTTCCTCAGGTAAAAGTTGTAATTCCACTGAGTTGCAGTAGGTTAAGTCATAGGTAGAACAGGATGAAAAAAGATCCATAGAGACAGCAGAACAGTCTGCTAGGGCAAACACTGCATTTATAAAACTGATGGAAGTTTTACGTCCAACACTTCCACCAGAGGCCAGCACTGCTTATGATGAATATATGTCATCTATGCATTCTATATATGGTGCACCAGGTGGAAGTTCTAGTGGTGGTTGAGACGATGGCGAGGAGGAGGTCGAGGTAGAGGAGGAGGAGGGTGAGGAGGAGGATGAGGTGAAGAAGGAGGGTTAGGAGGAGGCTGAGGCAAAGGATGAGGGATATGAGGAGGCTAAGACTAATTATGAGGGTGAGGAGCATGGTGGGGATGATTATGGGGAAGAAAATGAGGACGAGGGTGAGGGTGATGATGGTGGTGATGATAGTAATGGTGATAAGGGACAGATTGATCTGTTACATTTTTAACTGATATTACTGACCTTTTATGTTTATTGATTTGTTGTGACTAAATATATGTGTGATTAGTTAGGTTACATTATCTTCATTTTTTTTATCTATAAATAATAAAACTTAACTTGATGGTTTGTTGTGACTGATTCACCCCTCCCATAGACATCCCCCACCCCCACCCCCTGGACACCCCTCACCCCCCTGGACAACCCATACCCCCATGGAAAATTATCCATGGGTCATTTATTACGTGTACGAGTCAACCCTGCCTCAATCTGAGGCATAGTGTGGCTGGTACCACTCAAAGTGTCTCACCTTTATTTGAAATGGACAACATTTTAAGTGAAAACAACAACTAGAATACGGAAAACTAACCAAACGCATTCGGATTGTTTTTATACTTTGGTAAAATGATCTATGGGTCATATGTGACGTGTACGAGTCAACCTCTCCTCAGTCTGAGGCATGGTGTGGCCGGTATCACTCGAAGTGTCTTTCTTTTGTTTAAAATGGACACCCTTTTAAGTAAAAACAACTGGAATACAGAAAACCAACCAATCGTATTTGGATTGTTTTGATACTTTATCAAAATTATCCATGGTTCATTTTTGATGTGTAAAAGTCAACCCTACCTCAATATGAGGCATGGTGTGGCTGGTACCACTCAAAGTGTTTCACTTTTATTTGAATTGGACAACATTTTAGGTAAAAACAACAACTGGAATACGGAAAACTGACCAAACGCATTCGGATTCTGTTGATACTTTAGTAAAAAGATCCATGGGTCATTTGTGATGTGTATGAGTCAATCCCGCCTCAATCTGAGGCACAGTGTGGTCGGTACCACTCAAAGTGTCTCACCTTTATTTAAAATGGACAACATTTTAAGTGAAAACAACAACTGGCATACGGAAAATTGACCAAATGCATTAGGATTGTGTTGATAATTTAGGAAAACAATCCATGGGTCATATTTGACTTGTACAATTCAACCCCACATCAATCTGAGGCACAGTGTGGCCAGTATCACTCGAATTTTCTTTCTTTTATTTAAAATGGACAGGATTTTAAGTGAAAACAACAACTTGCATATGGAAAACCAACCAAACACTTTCTTATTATATTGATACTTCAAGACAATGATTCATGGGTCATTTTTGACTTATAAGAGTCAACCCCGCCTCAATCCGAGGCACGGTGTGGTCAGTATCACTCAAAGTGTCTCTCTTTTGTTTAAAATGGACATTGTTTTAAGTAAAAACAACAGACATTCAGATTACTGAACAAACATATTCTGATTGTGTTGATACTTTAGCACAAGGATACATGGGTAATTTTTGACATGTACGAGTCAACCCCATCTCAATCCAAGGCACGGTGTGTTCGGTACCACTCAAAGTGTCTCACTTTTATTTGAAATGGACAACATTTTAAGTGAAAACAACAATCAGCATATGGAAAACCGACCAAACGCATTTGGATTCTGTTTATACTTTATAAAAAACAATCCATGGGTCATTTGTGACATGTTTGAGTCAACCCCACCTCAATACGAGGCATGGTGTGGCCGGTACCACTCAAAATGTCTCACTTTTATTTGAAATGGACAGGATTTTAAGTGAAAACAACAACTTGCATACGGAAAACCGACCAAACGTATTCAAATTGTGTTGATACTTTAGCACAAGGATCCATGGTCTATCCTCACACAATCCACTTCTCATATGAGGAACTCCTACCCCTATTCTAAAACACATGACATTTAATATGCCAATCCCATCCTCAAATAGTGGGTTCTAGGACCAAACCAAAGTTCCTTTGGGAACCCAATACCAAAGACATAATTGAATATTCATACCCACTACCCAAAATGGGGATTAATCTCACATCACACCCAGGAGACCAAATTACAATTAGACACATACCCCCTTATTCCAATTGAAAAGTCTATGAAAAAAATGTAGGCTATTCTGGTAACCCATCTCATATGTCGAGATTGGCCAATGTTTCCCACTAACACATCAGGAACCATTTATACATTGATACATAGTCATTAGAGGAATATAAACATTACATGTGCTTCCTATAACTCATCCTAGGTCTGAGCACATGACCACTAACATTGTCTATCTTATGGGTATCATGATCCTTATCCACTCTACCCAAGTTTTTCTGTTGGTTTTAACATAGTCAACCCAAGACCATGAGTAAACATCCCATGTGCTTCCTATAACATGTAGACTTTTTCTCTTGTGTGTATTGGTGTTGTGGTTTGAGTGAGGAGTGAATTCTAAATTTTGAATACTGTTATGGGTGTTATTAATTTTCAATTCTAAATTTATGAATTCTAGATGTATTGGATTCTGGATGTATTGGTAATGAATTCTAAATTTTGAATACTGTTATGTGTATTGGATTCTGTATGTATTGAATTTTAATTTTGTATTGGTGTTATGGGTGTTATTTCATTTCAATTATGGTTTTATTGGATTCTGGATGTATTGGATTCTGGAATTTTCTCTTCTGTTGTGGTTTGAGTTAGTAATGAATTTTAAATTTCTGAATTTCTGAATTCTAGATGAATTTTAAACATACCATGTAGGTTTTTGGATTTTGGTTGTATGTGTTCTTGTGGTTCATGGAGAGTTGTAGGTTGGATGTGGTTGTTGGCTGCTATGGAGCTGCAGCATATGTATACCAACGGTTTTCTAAACCGTTGGTATAGACTTATACCAATGGTTTTCAAAACCGTTGGTATAGCCTTTTGATGTATATTATACCAATGGTTTTGTTATAACTGTTGGTATAAACTTCTACCAACGGTTTTCAAGTCGTTGGTATATCCTTTGGATGTATATTGTCCACTATATACCAACGGTTTGTGAAACCATTGGTATATCTCTTACTTTAACACATATACCAACGGTTTACACAGAACCGTTGTTATAAGCATATACCCACGACTTACTTGGCCACGGTTTGGGAAACCATTGGTATATAATATACCAATGGTTTCCCAGCCTTTACTAATGGTTCTGAACCATTGGTAAAGGGTAAAATTCCAGTAGTGTGAGCCTCCCGCTCCCATGTGATCTCCTGGAGGTTCCCATGCTGCCAGCAAATGCGCTCAAAGGGATCGATCATCCACAAAGGACCCACTCTTGTTGAACCTCAATCTCCACTAGAACCTCCGTAAATACTACCCCATCATCGATGTCCATGTATTCCCAGTCAATAATGTGCAATGGATCATCCACGTACTTCATCAGATGCGACACGTGGAAAGCGTCATGTACTCGATGCATCTGTGGGGGAAGAGCTAGGCAATACGCCACCTCACCAACTATGCTGAGAACTTTAAAGGGTTCGATGAACCTCAGAGATAACTTGTCGCCCCAGCCAAATCTCTGCAAACCTTATCGAGGTGAGACCCATATAAATACATGGTATCCCCCCTCGAACTCCAAAGGTCTCTGTCTCTTATCAGCATAAGACTTATGTCTACTCTGTGCAGTCTTCATCTGCTCCTGGATGATCTTCACCTTCTCAATGGTAGCCCGTACCAACTTTGTATCCATAAGTGCTAACTCCCCTAGGTCTGTCCAGTATAGAGGTGATCTGCATGGTTGACCGTACAAGGCCTCAAATAGTGTCATACTTATGGTGGAGTGATAGTTGTTGTTGTACGTGAACTCCACCAAGGGAAAGTGATCCTTCCAACTATGGCCAAAATCTAGGATGCAAGCACGAAGCATGTACTCCAGTGTCTGAATGGTTCGCTCCATCTGACCATCTGTCTGTGGATGAAAGGCGGTGCTCAAACATAGTTGAGTCTCGAATACCTCCTATAATCCCTTCCACAAATGGGATGTAAAACATGTGTCACATTTAGAGACGATCATCGATGGAACCCCATGAAGATGTGCAATCTCTTATACGTAGAGGCGTTCCAATCCCTCTACTGATCCCTAATCTCAGATGGGTAGGAAGTGGGCTGACTTGGTGAGTTGGTTAATGATCACCCAGATGGAATCATGTCCCCTAGAAGTATGTGGTATCCCTGTCACGAAATCCATGGAAATACCATCCCACTTCCACTCTGTTACCTCTAATGGCTGCGCTAAACCTACCGGAAGCTGATGTTCAGCCTTCTCTTGCTGACAAGTGAGGCATCGTGAAACAAACTATGCAACTGCTTTCTTCATCCCTTTCCACCAGTGCTGACGCCGGTGGTCCTGGTACATCTTCACCACACCAGGATGTACCTCCAGAGGGTACGTATGGAACTCCCTCAATACCTCCTCCCATAGAACCACTAGAACCATGGTGCATCCTTTTAAGAGAATGACGTGCTCCCCACCTTCAGAAAATCCATCAGGTGCCTGTCCTGAGGATATCTGAGCACATCGATCCTTGCAGTCAATGTTCCCAAGTTGTGCCTCCTGAACTCGCTAAATAAGTGGGGAAGTTACATTCATAGAATGTAGGTAAGCTGCTCCATCTCTATCCACAAAGGATATCAACAACGCGGCTAGCTGCTCCGTTGCCTCACTCAGAAACTGTAGACCAGACCTCCTACTGAGTGCGTCTGATACTACGTTCCCCTTACCAAGAGTGTAGACTGTCTCAAATTCATAGTCTTGGAGGAATTCTATCAAATGTTGTTGTCTCAGGTTCAGGTACTTCTGTGAGAAGATATACCTGAGACTCTTGTGATCAGAGTAAATAGTAAATCATTCACCCATCAAGTAGTATCGCCACATCTTCAGCGCAAATACCATTACTGCTAACTCCAGGTCATGGGTAGAATAGTTCTGCTCATACTGTCTCAGTTTTCATGAACCATAACCAATAACTACTCACTCCTACATCAGGACACATCCAAATCTATTCCTTGATGCATCGCAGTAGACTACATACCCAACGCCCTCGTCTGGTAGCCTCAATATGGGGGCACTCGTCAGTCTTTGCCTCATCTTATAACAACTCGGATGGCATCTCTCCATCCACATGAAGGGTTTTCCCCTATTTTTCAATGCTGAAAAGGGTTTCACAACTCTGGAAAAGTTAGGTACGAATCTCCAGTAATACCCAACCAACCCCAGGAAACTTCACACCTTAGTCACACTCTTGGGTGGCTCCCAAGCTAGCACAACCTCTATCTTTGCCGGATCCACTGCAACTCCAGCCTCTAAGATAATGTGTCCCGGAAAGTGGACCTCTTATATCTAGAACTAGCACTTCGAGATCTTACCATAAAGCTGGTGCTCTTGGAGTGTATCCAAAACTATCTGCAGATGATAGGCATGCTCCTATTCCGACACCGAGTATATCAATATTTCATCGATGAAGACCACCACAAAGTGATCGAGGTATGGCTAAAATATCATGTTCATGAGTCCCATGAACATCGCAGGGGCATTGGTCATGCCAAATGGCATAACCAAGAACTCATAGTGGCCATATCGACATCTGAAGGTCGTCTTCTACACATCCTTATCTCGTACCCTAAGCTGATGATAGCCTAATCTGAGGTATATCTTCAAAAACCAATGATATCCCTTCATCTGATCAAAGAGATCATCAATCCTCAAGAGTGGATACTTGTTCTTCACAGTCTCCTGGTTCATGCGCTAATAATCCACATAGAGACTCAAACTCCCATCTATCTTCTTAGAGAACAAAATTTGGGCTACCCATGGAGAAACACTAGGCCTTATGAACCCCTTCCTCTACAAGTCCTCCAGTTATACCCGTAACTCACGAAGCTCCACGAGATCCATCCGATATGTTGGTGTAGATATCGGTGTCATCCCGGGGTACAGTTCGATGTAGAAGTCCACCTCTCTATGAGGAGGTAGTCCCGGAACATCATCAGGGAAGACATCGATATACTGGTCCACCACTATAGGATAGATCAAACTCTCAACATCAACTTCTCTGAGGGTAAGGCTATCCAACTGATGTGTGATCGATTGCACCCTCCTCCGGGTAAGTCCATCATGTGCTGTAAAGGTTCCCTTCTCACCGGTGAAGGAAAACCTAGTCCCATCCTCGTGGACACACTGCACTTTGCACCTAATGCAATCAATCTGAGCATGGATTGTGGATAACCATTCCATACCCAATATGACATTGTAAATCCTCGACGCCACTACTAAAAGATCCCAAAAAAATCTCTCGCCTCCTAGAGTAATCTCACACTTTTGTCACTAGTGTGTAATCGTCGAATCTTCTCCCATAGGAGTCTCTAATTGCAAAGATCGAGCCAACGAATCCACTGGAATCTCTGAGCTCCGAATGAGAGTCGTGGAAATGAAAGAGTGATTGGAACCTGTGTCTATAAGTACTGTAGCTAAGGTGGAGTAGACACAAATTGTACCTCTAATCATCTCTGGAGCACCATGGTCATACGCCTCATCTACTTGGAGTTGAGCTCATCCCAATCCACCTACTCCCTATGATCGGGGTGGAACACCTGGAGGTGGTGGTGGTAGGACCTCGAACCGTCATCCACCACTTGCTGAATGACCTGCTACTATGCCTCGTTCACCGCCCTGCAGACCTCCTTGCTCGAATCTCTTCCTCTGCCTCAGTGGTCCCTCGATCGTTTGTTGGTCGTCAGTGCGGCTGGTCGAGCAGTCGCGAGCCATGTGACCCTGCCCATCACACATGAAGCACAGTCTGCTCCTCTGTTGGCCTGCTCTACCTCGTGAGCCTCACACCTCCGACCCTATGTCCCGGGGTCATCCAACAGAAGGTATGGTCTGCTTGGACCTCTATGTCATTTGCCTACCACCAGCCGTAGATGACTCTGCTACGTGTTGCCCGGTGGTGGGTCTCACTGTCGGTGTCTGCTCAGCAAAGAAACTCTCTACCAAGAGTGCTCTCTCCAGCACTCCAACATGAGTTGGAATGCTGATAGATACCATCGAAGCCCTGATCTCCCATTGGAGTCCCTACTCAAAGGTTTTGGCCTTGAAGAAAGGTTCATGAACCATGTCGGTAGAGTACCACAAGAGGTTGGTGAATCTCATCGAGTACTAGGCCACGGTCATGTCGCCCTACTATAAGTGTAGCAGCTCCTATATACACACAGAGTGTAGAGTCTCTAGAATGAACTCTATCCTAAAGAGGCCCTAAAAATCTTCCCAGGTGAGGGTCACCTCATCATGTGTTTAGAATGTCAGGATCCACTATCTTTCTACTTATCCCTGGAAAATACTGGCATCTAGGATCACCATCTGGTTGGCTAGTGTCCCAAACAGGCAAAAAACTCTGGCCACAGCCTCCATCCAGTCCTCAGCCACCTGTGGATCCATCTCACCTCAGAACATCGGAGGCCTATGCCACTGAAACTCGTGCAACATGCTCAGTCGGCGTGCACCATCTGTTGGTGGGGTTGGTGGAAACGGCTGCCCAACAGGTGGTGGTGTTGCTGGTACACCACCCGATGGTACTATCACCGTAAGAGGACCATGCACCAAATCCTCATCGCTCGGTGGGCCATCATTGCAAACTCTCACTGGAATCCTGGTTGTCTATCTACATGGAGGCATCCTGAAAGAAAACAGGTGTTCCACAGTCAACAAGTTATACCTTGTGAGATGACTCAAAGAGATCAAAAATAAAACACTTCCAAAACACACGCAATCAGTGTTTTCATACACTAAGTCGGAAATCAAAATTCAGGGTCCTAGTGTATGGATACGTTAGCCTCCGCACCAACACTAGACTCCCTAAACTGAAAACCACACTCAAAACACTTAACATTGTTGCTCTATTAAAAGATCAGAGTCCTAGTTCTTCAGTAGAACGGAATCCTCTAATACTAATTTGTCACAACTCGTCCCCCGGGGCCCATGTCGTGAATACCCCAAGCCCGCCTTCTATAGGTCAGGGGTTGGCGACTAGCACCAAAAGGTATATGCCTGAAAAACGGGAAGGCATTTCCTTTAAACCTATAAACACATAGTCCAAGAATACAATGAGCACAACCCACGTAGTAAAATTGCAGTAGTAAAAATATATGAATTGAAAGTAAAAAAGGGTGAGTATTGTAAGTAAAGGGGGATGGAATACAAGCCCAACTGAAAAGTACAACTACAATAGAAAGAAATCTATCAGAATCATCCGCCAAGGTTCCTACCTGAAGGGTAGGTACATCTCACAGTCGGTCGTCACTACAGCACGTCACGTCTAAAGGTCCACCTCTGAGCACCGTTTAGTTATGGATCCCAAACCTCGGTTAAATCTATCTATCATCTGCACACAAGACACAACAAGGTGCGGGTGAATCCCATGAAGGGGTGAGTATAACAATACTCAATAGGGACCTCGAGACCCCCAAAGGTCTCCCAAAGTTATAAAAAGGAAAAAACACAAAGCAAGAACTCAATCACAAAGCACGAAGCAATAGTCAGCTCACACCAAGTATAAAACTTAGATTTCTGAAATATAGATGATTAGTTTTAAGCTATATCATCTTATTCCATTAGAAGTTCAACAACTGATCCACAAGAAGTTGTTCTGCTATCGGTACACTCTTGGACGTAAGTCGTTGTTCCACGATGGGCCACAGTAAGGCTGGTCCTCATCGAGTCACACTACTACTGATCCTTATAGGGTCGCTCGATGGTGATCTACACAGGATCTCTATAAAACTGGTTCTCATCGGGTAGTTATGATGCTGATCCACACAGGGTCGCTAGATGCTGATCCTTGACGGGCCATTATAAAATTGGTCCTCGTCGAGTAGCTACGATGATGATCTACATAGGTTCTCTATGATTTTGATCCACATAGGTTCATTATGATGATGATCCACAAAGGGTCTCTACTTCTAAGACAACCAGCCACAAGATTCCTCAAACCTGATGCACTCGAGTACATAGAATCTGCTCCTCAAGATATCGATCATACCTTTACCAACACTGAGCTCCACAAATTAGTAACCCAAAGGACCTCCATTTCTTAAGGGTTCCAACATGATAGACATCACGTCAATCGGATGCCCGGTTTGTGAGTTATGATCATTTTAGTACCGAGGGCCCTGTTGGATTCGGGTTCGATCCAAACCGGTCATACTCAAAATTTCACCAAAATTCAAGTGGATTAAACCAAAAGTTATATCTCTCTCTAAGTATCCTAGTGCCGTAGACGGTTCGTCAAATGGATGTATGGATTTCAAGTTATAACAATTTAAGCGAAACTGGCCTCGTTGGGTCTGGGTCCGGTCCGACCCGATTGGACCGACCCGACCCAACCTGACCCGTCCCGACTGGACCTGGGTCCAGCCTGACCTGGGCCAGTTGGGATGGGCCACGGCGGGCTCAGCCCGTTGGGCCGCGGTCTGGCCTGGCCCGCAGAAGGTGCGGCCCGGCCCGCAGTGGGGTGCATCCTGGCCCGCAGGGGGCGCGGCCCGGCCCGCAGGGGGCACGGCCCGGCCCGCAGGGGGCACAGCCCGGCCCGCAGGGGGGCGCGGCCCTGCCTGCAAGAGGGCGCAGCCCAGCCCATAGGGGGGTGCGGCTCAGACCATTGGAGGGTGTGGGGCTCGCCCTATCTGGCACTGGGGGGAGGAGTTTCCCCTTGGTTTCCGAATGGCACAGCCGTTCGGAATTGGAGCGGCGGCACCATGTGGCGCCGCCAGGTCATCACGGGACCCGCAAGGGTGGTTCCCTCCTTTATCTTGGCTTCGAGCTGTGGCCATCTCCAGTGGCGCGTGACGGTGCGCCGCTCCGCCTCTGCAATCATCCGTTGTCAGCCGCCCTGCTCGACCACCGCGGTTGAAAATCCACGGCCTTCTCCTCCAGCAGTGCGCGACGGTATGCCATACCACCTCTGTGGTCGGCTTCTCTTCTGAAATCCACGACCTAGTGTTGCGGCCTCCTCCTACGGCGCGCAACGGAACGCCACCTCCATCATGTTCATCCAATTCTGACTGTCGCTATCGCTTGTCAGCACGGGTCACCGGTGCCGCACTGGCGGTCTTCCATGGGCCACTGGGTGAGCTCCGGTGGTCTGTTTTTTCATCTGATCGCACCTATGGATTTCCCAGGTCATCTCCTTTTCTTCTTGACCCTTGTATTTGGGTTCCATCCAACCTAAAAATTTACCCTCAAAAATTGAAACGATAAACAAGTGGCGGAGAGACAAGGCCTTGTTCGTTTGGCCCGTGCCCTCCGCGTTAGAATCTTAACAAGGAAGAGGATAATGATTCAACAACTCTTGAAATTTAAACAATATAAATCCCTACCTCATGAGTCATTGGAAGGAATCCTGTGATTAAAGATGGGTCGGTGTTTGTAGATCCCGAAGTATGCCTCCAACGATGTCATTCCAATGACGTTCTTCGGTTCTTGATTGATGGATTCATTCTTCATCAAGAGGCTCCTCCAAAATCCTCCTCTCCTTTTTCAACAAAAACTCCAACCAAAAATTGATAGAGGAGATGGGTATTATAATCATCACACATAATTAAGAGGGGTTCATTAATTGGTGCAATTAATGAACCTCCTTAATTTTATGTAGAATGGTTACACATTTTTGTGTAACCAGGAATTTATTATCCTACTTTAAATTCCTAACCACCCATTTTGGTCCCCACCACCAAAACCTAAAAGAAAGGTGGAGAGTGTTTAAAATAAATTAGATTTATTTTATTAATCCTCCATAAAAACCACAAAAACAAACTTCCTCTCTCAACCCACTGCGGTCGAGGTTAAGGATTTCTTAAGAGAATCCTGACATTGTGAGTTCAACGGTGCCCTTGGATTTCAATTCTGAGCACTGGTTCAAAAGTTAGGATTTTCTGCTCGCACGTTTACTGAACGTACCTAAAAAAGTTCAGAAATTCATTCTGGGAACACTGGTCTTTGGAATCATGTGCCGTTAATTTTCAAAGACTTGTAATAATTCCATATAATAAAAAAATACATGGAAAAATATGGGTCTTTACAATTATGGTCATGTGGTTTCTTAGGTCTATACATTTAAGGGAACATAATAGAAACTTCCCAAATCCTTTCCTAGATTTGGAAATAGTGGTTATTTCCATGAGGTGTTATTGTTATTATCTTTAGGGTGATATATTTTTATAATACACTAAAAAAAGTGTTTGAAATATATTTAATCACAAATTGAAATGAACCATTAATATATGAGAAGGTTTGAGTACCTATAGTTCGTTAACATTGACCTAATTTATACCCTCGATAAGGGGAACATTTTTTCTAATGTACCATATTGGAAGGATCAAGATTAGGTAGTACATTATTCAAGCATCAAGTGGAAGATGGTTTCCCATTTTGAAGAGATGTGACTTTATGTTCAAAAGCATCATGGCCAAGTTACACTTATATATTTATCTATCATTTATTCACTCCTAGGTATTATTATGGGAGTAAACTTAATGATTCATATTATTTATTCATGAGAGACATGATATAACTTTTATAGATTTATATTTTGTAAAATGTTGGTTATTTTTTATCCATGTATCCTTTATAAAGTGCCTCTCTTAGGATTTATGTCTTTGTGAAAATTCCTAAGTGGATCTTTTAAAATGATTCAAGTGTTTTGAAATGTTTTTTAAAAAATTATATGTGTTCAACATGCCCTTTTTTGGTTTTAAATATCTTTAAAATGATTCAAACACTTGGCATGGACTTAGGTTGCATGCCAAGTGTTTTTCAACTCGCCCGATTGACTTTCATAAAGGTATGTGTATGTTTTCAAAGCATATTTAATGGTGGTTTCATTTTAAAAGGGGTGTGTTATTTTAAAGATGAATTTGTATAAATGGTTGGTTTTTTTAATGGGATTTCAACTGTGATTTTATAAAAAAAATGGAATTTGGTGTTAGCTTCTAATGGGATGAGTCATGGTAAAGTTATACATGAGAAAGGCCTATGATATGGTGGAATGGGGATTTGTTATCAGAGTCTTGGCTTGCATGGGGTTCTCAAATTGGACTAGTGATCTTCTTTTCTGCTGATTCATCTCGATGTGGATTTCAACTTCATTTATGGGTAATCAATTTGGGTTTTTCAAGGCTTTCTGTGGTCTTCGGAAAGGGGATCCTTTGTCCCCCACTCTTTTCATTATCTCCCAAAATGATTTCAATTGATATATTAATCAAGGCCTCAGCACGGGTAAAGTTCTCCCTTACCATAATAGGCCTGATACAAGGGGTATCTATCACTTGATGTTCGCAGATGATACGATTGTATTTATCAATGGAAGTAGACAGTCAGTGCAGGGGTTGAATGGTCTTCTAGGGGAATACTGCAAGTGGAGTGGGTAGGTGGTGAAAAAAGAGAAAAGTATTTTTTATATAACCAAGAAGATCTATGAGAGGAGGTAGAGGGATATGGGGGATAGCTTGAGTATGGAGAGAAGATCTTTTCCCATGGAGTACCTCAGGGCTTCGGTTAGTCCTTCCTCTCTTAGGGTCCATCATTTTGATAAACTCCTAAGCAAAATCTCGGGATGCATCTACAACTGTAAAAATAGATTCTTATCCTTTGGAGGCTGCATAACATTAGTGAAAAGTGTGATGTTTTCCATTACCATGCACATTCTCTCCACCCTACAAGTTCCCAAGATTGTGATTTCCAATCTGGATAAGATTATTGTGTCCTTCATATGGGATGGACAGATGGAAGGAAGACATCATTGGGCGTCGGGGAAACTTCTTGCAAGACCTCTTTTCGAAGGGGGCATTAACCTGAGGAGTGTCTCCTCAACCATACAAGGGCTTCATGAAAAGCTTACATGGGTGGCTCTGAAAGGTGGTTCCTTTTGGGGTAGGACTATGAAGGACATATACGGCCTGAACATGTGTGATTGGAGAACGTGTCCATCTATGATATGAAATTTGATTCACCCTTACATAGATATTCTGCAACATCACTCACAGTGGTTAGCGGGAATAGGGAGCATCAATTTTTGGTAGCAAGATTGGGGGCGGGTAGGATATTTTTTTTGGGCTGCCCCACCTCAGAAATGTCTTTTAGAGAGGCTAGTAGTTACCCCAGGTTACTCCAGGCCATTCTTGATGTTAATCAACTTTCTTTTTTTAACAACATTACTACTAAGGATGATCCTGATAAACTCATCTTCACAGGATCGATGTCATGTATTTTTTTCATCAAGGATTTCGTACATGTGACGAGGTACATATCGAATGAAGATTAGTGGGGTTGACTTTGTGGTGCAAGGATCTTCCATCCAAATTTAATTTCTTATTGTGGCGTGTGAGGAACAAAGCCTTGCCTACTGATGAGAATCCGTAATATATGGGTGTGACAATGGCTTCTAGGTGCTTTTGTTGCATGTCCTCTAACCAAGAAACAGTGGGACATTTGTTCTATGACAGTGAATGGACCAGAGGGGTATGGCGGATCTTCAGGGATTTCTTTAGCTAGGATGCATCTGACAGGGTGCAGGATGATTTTCTCAGCTCATGGTTTAGAGGAGTGGGGACTCATGGGGCCGAGAGAAAGGCCAGGACTATCATTCTTATCATATGTTTCTAGACCATATGGAAGGTTAGGAATGTTGTTTACCACAAAAATGGTTCGGGATCTCAGGTAAGTATAATCTTCAACATGAAAAATAATTTGTTGGATCTGGTTCGATTGTGCCCCAATTATCAATCTACACTATCTGTAAACCCAATTATCCCAAATATCTCACGTGATAATCAGGATAGAAATCTAGGGTGGGGATGTTGGGTCTGTTGGAATCCTCCTAGCCAGGGGCTCAAGCTCAATATGGATGGGTCCCTACTCAGTGGGGAGATGCATTGGGGTGGGTCGTTAGAGGTTAGAGGGGCTCCATAATTGCAGCGTACGCAGCCTTCTATGGAAGAGGTTATGTATTACAAGCAGAGGCTTTAGCCATAGCTATCAAGCTGGAGATATGCAATCAAAGGCAGATCAATCTTAAGATGCTGGAGATAGACTCCATGATACTGTATAAATCATTGTTAGCCAAGGGCAATTTTCCTTGGAAAATCACATACACTATCATAAAATGAAAACTACTCATAGGTAATCATATGGAGGTATCCCACACATGGCGGGAGGGGAACATGGTGGCGGATATTTTGGCATCTACGGCTTCCTCAAATCAAATCATACGTTATTTCTTTTGTTTGGGTTCTTTTCCAAAAGAGGGGATAGAATTTGTGGCCAATGATGCTTTGGGTTTACATTACTTTAGACCAACATGATGTTTTCTTTTAGTTTCCTCTATACAGTGGCATTTCAAAATTAATAAAAATGTTAGTTTTCAGTCAGTCTAATGGGATGAGTTCTAGGCAACAAAATGCAATAATAACTATCATTCAAATGTTGAGTTCCCCTTATTTTAAAGACCCCATTTGTGTATTTATTTTTTAAAATATTAATATTACAGAATAAAATAAGATAGATATGAATAAATAATGGATGGATGATAATTGTTTGATAAAAGAGTATGAGGATAGAGTGAAAGAGTTCATCAAATTTGAAAAATATCATGCATAAGACCCTTCTCAAATCCTTTGTTTGTTTTTACGTTTTTTTTATTCAAGACAAGTTAGTCTAGAGGAGTTGGAAGAACACTTGATCTGTCATGGAATAGATCAAAGTTATAAATGTTGGAATAAACATGGGGAAAAAGAGAATGTATCTGGTGGTTGGGATAGCAATGCATTTTATGGATCATCAGATATGATTACAAGTGTGGACAATGAAGAATATTGTATCGAGGATATGATTATTGACATGAATGATGATGAAGATCGTATTAAGGAAATGAAAAAGGACGGTTGAATATGAACTTCATGATTGCCCAAAATTGTTTGAGCAGTTAAAGAGTTGTGAAAAGACATCATTTTATGCTGGTTGCACTAAATATACTGCATTATCAGTCATACTGAAGCAGTATAATTTGAAAGCAGGCAATGGATAGAGTGACATCGGTTTTACAGAACTACTTTCTCTCTTGAATGACATGATCCCAGAAGATAATGAGCTCCTGAGCTGAACATACAACACAAAATGAATGTTACGCTCTGTGGGTATGATCTTTGAAATAATACACACTTTTCCAAATGACTGTATACTATTTCGAAAGGACCAAAAATCACTTACAGAATTCCCAAAGTGTGGTACTTCTCGATACAAGAAAAATTAATTTGGTCCTACAAAATTTGTATGGTATTTTACAATCATTCCAAGGTTTAAGAGCCTATATGGAAGTGGGGAGACTACAAGGCAATTGATGTGGAATGTAGATATAAGAAATAAATATGGGAAACTACATCACCCTACAGACTCTCCTCAGTGGAAGAGAATTGATCATGAGTATCCTAAATTTGGAAATGACCTGAGAAACCTTTGTCTTTCATTATCTACAGATAGAGTGAATCCTTTTGGTTTTCAAAGAAGTACTCATATTACATGGCTGGTTATGTTGGTAAATTATAACTTTCCACCATATTTATACATGAAATGAAAATACATCATGTTATCTATGATTATATCAGTAAAAAAACAATTGGATAATGATATTGATGTTTATTTGGATCTATTAATATATGATTTGAAATTATTATGGGATTTAGGTGTTACGTTGTATAATGCTCATAGAAATGAATATTTTACATTGAGATCAATATTGTATGGTACTATAAATTACTTTCCTACTTATGTAAATTTTTCAAGATATAGCATTAAAGGAACTCAAGGGTGTACCGTCTGCGAATAAAGTACATAGTCAATTAGGTTGAAACATTCATCGAAAACTGTGTTTCAAGGACATCATAGATTTCTACCCAGATGGCATAAGTACCAATATTTGATGACATCATTCGATGGAAGTTTGGAAGAATGTACAACACCATCTCTACTAACAATTGATCAACTATTTGATAAAAGTAAAAGATGCAGACACTGCTTTTGATAAACTATTTTTGAAAAAGCTTATGAAAATCGGTTGGAAAGGTGGTCTATTTTTTTTTGAATTACCATACTAGAATTTTATATACGTAGAATATTTTCTTGATGTTATGCATGTTGAAAAGAATGTATGTGATAGTGTCATCGACACGTTGCTAAATGCACCTGGAAAAAAAAGAATGAAATTAAGGCTAGGTTGGACATGATTGAAAAGAAAATACGATAAGAGTTGACGCTGGTGAAGGGTGAAAAATGAACTTTTCTTCCTCTAGTTTCTTACACTCTTTCTATCCAGGAGAGATATTATGTCATCCCACCTTTTTATTACATAACTTTTCATTACATTTTACAAACAGAGGATCTTTAAAGTCTATTATCTTGGAAATCAGGAACATAAAACATGAAAAAATAAAACATTATTCTAATCCACTTGTAGTGATTCATCATAAGTTCTTCCTAAGTACAATTATTTCATCTCATAACCTGAAGACATACATCAAAGGAAAGGGTGAGCAGAAGGCCCAGTAAGGAAAATAAGGGAATTAGTTTACTTGTGAAATCAATAAGAACTTGATAAAAAACATAAATACATGTGAAATGGAAGTAGAGGAATATCATAATAAAAATAAATTTAATAATAACTTGATTATGTGGCTAAAACATTTAATTTATACATTCATGAACATATCACCAAGGTTCATCCTCAAGGTGTCATAAAAATTACCAAGGTTATTCACCAAGGTATCGTGAAACTTGTCATCTCTGGAGATTAAATTATTTACCCAAAGAATTAGAGAGCTATCAGGGTGCACCCTTAATATGTATTTATTTTCATGTGATCCACATAGATCATAATCAAACATTTCATAAATAACCCATAGAGAGTAAAAGTAACGGGTTTCACTTCAAAATCGTGACATTTTAAAAGTGCTTAGAAACATGATCCTTATGTATTTTATAACCCTTGGAAAAGGAAAGAGGGTTTATTGTATGTCAATTCCAAAATAAAATAGATCAATTTTATGTCTTGATGAATACCTCTGTAAATGAAAATATATTGGGGTATTCAGATAAATAAAACAAGAGAATTTCTTGAGAAAAAGAGAGAGATATTTTGAGACAAAAATTTTGCAGCATAATGGCTATATAACATGGTTTTAAAAAACAATAAAATGAGAGGGGACAAGGTTCTGCCATAAATAAATGAATCATTTATAGTGTAGGTACAGAATAAAAAGAAATAAGATCATGGTATGGATATTTTAATGACATACCACATGCAAAGGAAACTTGAATGAAAAGAGAAGATGTGATTTCTTTTACGAAAAATTTGGCATCCTAATGGAATCATATAAAATTCATAAAATAAATTTATGAGGTAAGAAAGGGTTTATCATAATTTGGACATGAAATGGACAGTAATAAGAATATATAATAACATACCCCCACATAATAAGATGGAAACTGGAAGACATAACTTAAAGGAAATCATGACTAAAAGAAGAGGGTGGAAGGTTCCCTTACCTTGAAGAGTGATTTCGAAAGCTAGAAGGTTAAGACCTTGGGGGCTTGAGGGAACCTTGGGAGAAATACTTGGAAGGAAAAAAGACCAGATCTTCGTTGAGGAGGATTTTGGAATGAAATGAATGAGGTAATGGCTTGGTATTTATAGGAAAAGTGAAGGAATATTTAATTAATTTCTAAGGGACACCTCATCGGTGGTATTTGAAAAACCATGGTCTTTCCCATGGTATTGACCACTTGGAACACCTCATAAAATATCTTAATATTCAAAATTAAAACATATTTATTACATCATGATCACATCATCAATGATGTCATTAAACACCCAAAACTCAAAAATGTATTTTTACTATTCACCAAAAATTCAACTATTTTAGAAAAATCCCAAAAATTTACCCTAACCTAATATCGATGCTCTGAATTCAAAAATTAACTCCATTTTATGAAAATAATTTTTTAAATATTTTTAATTTAATTTTTAAATAAAATCATTATTTATTTAAAAAACAACTCTAAAACTATAACTTGTTTTGTAACACCTTGAAAAAGTAATCAATGTCCCTTAAAATTATCATATAACCATAAGAAAATAAAGTAACAATTTATGATTACATTTTATGGAAATAAATTTTCATTTTAAATTATTAAATTAATTATAAAATTTTAAATAAAATATTTATGACATACAAAAATACCAAAACTTATATTATGATCATTTTTTCACTTTTAAGATGTCTAAATTGTATTTATACATTCATGGGAGAAGTTTCTATTTTTTTGGCTGATTTACTATTCATTACTATTCAGAAGGGTATGTTACTATTCATACTTTACTATTCACTAAAAATCAAGTTGATCTTATTAGACTCTAATTTTATTACTAATCACAACTATAGAAGACTATTTTTTGAAAATCATTTCACATTATTAATTATTTAAAGTTTACATTAATATTTTAAAATACCCTTTTTCTTCCAAAATTCATTAGTAATATGGAACTATAAATTCATCCTACATTTATCCAGATATTTTAAATTCACCAACTTTTCCATAATAATAAATAACAATTTTAATTATACAAAAGTTTTACACAAGTAACTAAGGTCGCATTACATATCCCCTTATAACACCCGCATAGGACCTAAGTGTAAGGTGTGCTATGGTGATAGAATCTTGGGGCGGCTCAGACAACATTTCCTGAGTGGTGATTTCTATCAGCTTGAAATTCTCCCTTAGGCAATTTTGTTCAAGCTTCACATGTTGGAGTTTGGATTGGGTTTGGTCCAGAGCAAAGCCCAGAGATGCAACCTCCTTCCCAAGCTCTGAAATATGGGCTTCGTATAGCCCAAGTCTACTGAATGACGCCTTTGACTCCTCTTTATGTAGTAATTAACCAAGATCACTTGTATTTATAAACAATAATCATAATGTTAATAGTATATTTTTCAACGGTCATATTGACCAACAGTCATATAACTATCGAAGCCCAATGGTCTCATTTAATTATACTCACTTTATTAATTAATCCATCCAATGGCCCGAAGGCCTTCATTTTTTATTGATTTTAATAATCCACCATTCAAGGGGTGAGGTGGAACTCTTACAATTCCCGTAGGCATAAGTATTACATGGCACATAGTCCTTAGAGGAATTCATTGCCCATAGGCTTCAAACATTACATACAACCCAGACTAACTACTTAGAACTGCTCCTCCCCAGCATCTTCATCATGACATCAGCTCTCCACCTTCTCATAGCTATTCGGCTAGGTTATCCCATGCATGCATAGGCTTGTCCCGATGGCAGGTTCCATACCCTCTCATTCTCGCAATCCATGTAGCTTCTGCTGTGGTGAAATCTCCTTGCTCATCCTCCAATAGAGCTTGTTCCTTGTAGGTTGTCTGGTTTGCATCTACACTTAAGGTGGACCGAAGGCCTTGAGACTTCATTAATTAAAGGATATAGTTTTTTGGAGTAAAAAATGAAATAACAAACAAATTTAGGAAAAAAATATTATTAAAAAGTTTGGGTTGTTACAGATATCAATTTTTCAACTTCTTGAATGATGTAAAGGTTCCCGAGGTGTATTCATCAAATATCAAGAACATCATGTCAATAACCGATTCAAAGTTAAAGGGTCTAAAATCACATGACTACCATGATTTTATGCAAGATATAATGCTTATAGATTTTCGTTTAATTTTTCCAATAATGTTCATCATACATTAACCAAGATATGTTTCTTCTTTAAATCTATATGCAGCAAAGTTATAGACCTGGAAAAATTTCTGACTATGGAAAGAGAAATTGTCATCATATTATGTGGATTGTAAATGTTCTTCCTTACAACATTATTTTATATGATAGTTCATTTTATTTTTCACTTATTGAGAGAGATTCGACTATGCAGTCCTATACACTATATATGGTTGTACCCCATTAAATGGTATACAAAGATTTTGAAAGGCTATGTCAAAAATCGAAGTTGATCAGAGGGTTTTATTATAGAGTGATATATTGTTGAGGAAGCTATTGAATTTTATACTGAATACATGTCTGGTGTAAAAATCATTGGTCTATCAAAATATCATCACACCGGGTGGCTTGCTAGTGAAGGAATTTATAGAAGAGATGTTGTCACAATCAATATTACAGATCAGGAGCAGGCCCACCTTTACATTTTTCATAGCATTTTAGAGGTTTTCCCATATGTTGAAACCCAAAAAAAAATTATTATACATTTAAATCCATCAAGGGATGAAATATGGATATCAAATACACATAATCAATAGTTTATAGGATGGTTTCAACACCATATTTTTAAGGAGTAAGATGAAAATACAGATTCAATTTCAAAATGACTTTGATGGATAGTTGGGGGACCAAGTGTGTATGTATTATCTTATAATGGTTATGTAATTAATGGTTATATGTTATATACAAATGATAATGATGAAGAAAGTACCATGCAAAATAGTGGAGTTACACTTGTGGCTGAAGTGATGCATGTTTCTGGTACTAAGGATAGAAATCCAATTTATGTGAATATGTCATACTTTGTCATCATCAAACAAATATGGGAGTTGGATTATACAATATTCCAAGTATAGATTTTTCAATGAAAGTGGGTTGTTAATAGGATTGCTGTTAAAATAGATGAATTAGAATTTATGAAAGTTGATTTTAATAAGGAAGGGTACAAATAAGAACCATTTATAATGGAATCACAGGCAGTACAATTATTTTATGTTCTAGATCCTACAAAATGATGGTCAATTATTCTGTTATCGACTAAAACTGATGAAGGGTTAGATGAAAATTCAACTGAGGATGACCCTTTCATTGGGATTTTGTAATCATTTTGCAGCAGTCCCAATGTAGATGGAATTTTGTATGTTATAGGAGACCATAATGAAGGGATTTGGATAGTCGATAGAGGGGTCAAATCCCTTCATCCTTAAAAAAAGAGTTCAATAATCAGGTTATATTTTTTTGTAATATACATCATGTCACCTCATGTTATTATCCGTTTGGTGCTACATTTATGTGATATAAATTAAATGTTAAACCACTTCTGTAGATAATGACTTCTGCACATGTTGGTGCTTCGAATCTCGAGGAACAAAAGATCTCTCAACCTATTGATGCTCGTAGTTCAAAGGAACAACGACTTTCTGCACGTGTTGGCGCTCTCATTCCTGAGGAACAATAGGTTTATCAACCTACTGATTCTCTCATCTCATAGGTACAAAGACCATATATGTCGATGCTACCTCTCTAGAGTAACATATTGACGATGTTGATTCTGAGGAAATGGTAGGTGATAAAGGACCAGCGATGCAGAAAAAACAAGAGCGTCATAGTTTGATGGTGTTAGAAAAAATAATTAAGGTGAAAGTCAAAGGTATAAATATGATGTCGGATGTAATGTTTGGGGTCAGCATGTTAACCCCAACAAGGTCATTTTTAGTAGTTACATTGGAAGTCAACGAGCCCATACCCAATTGGTAAGGGCTCCTACTTGGCATCCAAGAGACCCATGTTCTAAACTGGGTGGAGGAAAATTTCTGGGTTACTGTAATAGTGATGTACCATATAGAGAATCATAGCTTTACATAAATGGACATTACATTACTTTTGAGTAATACTTAATATATAACAAAAAAAGACACCAAAGTACCGTAATAGTTTAGTGTCTTTGGAAACTTGGAACATAATCTTCTAATCTTAGTGAAAGATCTTCAACATCTCCCATAAAGATCTTCCCTTTTTTTTCTTACCTAAAACCTTTCTTTATATCCTAGGGAAAAGAAAACATATAAAGGGTGATCTCAAATGCTCAGTAAGGGTGAGCATGGAGAAAATAAAACAAACCATATACATTTGAACTTCAAAACATGAACATAAAGTTTAAACATCAAAATATTTAGTTGTGAATTAAATCTTGGCAGTACGTAAGGCATAGATCATAAAATAACATCAATCATGATAAAATGGAATGGGAATAAAACATTTAATTGTGTAAAAACAATAAGCACAAGATATGATTTCCATAGTAGCCAAGGCATTGCTGCCAAGACAATCTTAGTGGACAAAGTCCCTTTCTGAATCGAGTTCACTCCCTGTTTTAGTCATGTATCACTGAATCGGATTAACTTACCATTTCAGTCATGTCTATATCATGAGATATAAATCTTTACCCAACGCATTGGAGGGATATATAGATCTCACCCATCTCATAATTAAATCATTCTTACTTGTGCCACAAAATAAACATAAATCATTCATCATAACCCAAATAATAAAAATGGGTTTCATAAACATCATCCCATCATAACATAATCCATATAAAACAAATGGATATCATTTCATCATAAGAAAAGTGAAACTATGTAAATCATAGAGATATTATACTTGAAACATACACATATTAAATAATGTCATCTTAGATGGAAAATGGTTTTGATAAAACACTTGAAAAGAATTCATGAGGAAAATATCCTTTCTTCTTAAAAATCAATTTATTTTCACAAAATGCCATAAAATTTTAAAAGAAATGGGTTTTATTGAAAATAAACATGAAATCTTGTAGAGTAAACTTTATGAAAATAAGGAGTTATGAAACCGTAAAAATCTGTTCATGTCGTATAAGTTAAAAAAACATTTTTCTCGTACTTTTGCTGGAAAAGTCAAAAAAGTACCTCGTAACGTAAACAAAAGAAAGATTATTTACATACCATGTATTAAAAGTAAAAAATGGTTAAAAAGTACTTTAAACATACCTGAAACCATTTTTAGAAAACAGGGACATGGATGATAAATATAACCCCAGTAAATACTTACGAATAAATAATCTCAGATAAAAAACGAGATTGGAAAAGTTATCTCTTACCTTATGTCTGATATGCTTCATATATATCTGAACCTCCTGTATAATGATTTAAATAATTTCATTTACTTATTACATAATCATATTCATTATTGTGATATCATATATGGTTCACTTATGACTTTATATTACCCGTTCTTTTTTAAATTCCATGTTAAAGTAGCGTTTTGGGTAAAATCGTTTCATTTATCGTACATGTTTCGATTTGTTGTTCTTGATATTATTACTTATATCATAATTTAGTTAATTACATAATTTAAAACATGATTTATATATAATATATATTTAGTATAAAAATTTATATTATATATCGATAAATGGAATGAAATACACCGTTCATGGAGACGGTAGGTCGTACTTACGCATGAACGCTGTTTTCATTTCCTTATTGAATTGAATGGAATTAATTAAATGAAACATATATGTACATAAATACAGTATCATTATTATGTAATATATTTCATGATTATTTATTATATATACTTTATAATCATACTTGAATGGTTAATCATGGAAAATGAATCTCATCGCGTTCGTGGAGACGGTAGTCCGTACGTACGCACGAGCGATGATATCGTTCCCATAATTATTGAATAGAATTGGAGTTGATGATATAATATCTCAGAATAAGTATGATGTTATAATAAACATATATAGTTATTATTTACACCATTATACCCATCCATGTAAGGTGGTGGTGGAAAAACAGATTACACTACAGCGTGGAGACGGTATTCCGTACGTACGCACGTGCGGTGATTTCGTTTTTCATAGGATGGATAGAAGGTGAAATAGGGTTGTTTCATATTTATAATAACATATCATTATATAAGTAATACTGATGTTATTACTTTATAATGAAACAACTAAATAATAAGAAGTTGAAGAAGAAAGAAACTTGAAAGAATCGGTAGAAGAGATTGCCTCTTCTTCGACGCACCTCCTTTAAACTTCTTCTTAGGGCACTAGAGTTGGTCTTTTGAGAAGACCAGAACCTCTATGATATAACTATACAGGTTTATAAGAGGAATTGGCAGGGTTTTTCCAAGATTTAAGGCTCAAAATGGTGTGAAGAGGAGAGGGAAGGGGTACCCTTTTTATAAGGGAGGAGAGGGGCACCTTTGGTAACATAAGAAATATTAATTTATAATAAATTCAAAATCACTTAAAAACCTTCAAAAATGACTAAAATACAAATATTAGATGATATAGGGTTTTAATCTCATCAACCAATAAAATTTAGACATGTTGTGAATTTATTTTAAACATTATCAACTTTATTTATCCTTATTTAATCTATTTAATTTTATTTGTGGTAATAAGATTCTAAATTATAAATTGTTATAAATAATTACTTATATGTTGTGAATTTTCCATAATTTTATAATTTATGACATTTTAGACCATATAAATTTTAATTTATAATTTTTAAATATTTTTGTGATTTTTAAACAATTTTATATTATGTTATTTTTATAAAATAACAATAGTGTCAATTTTGACACTATTCATTTATTTGAATTTAAATAAAATCCACACAGAGGATATATTCTAAAAAAAATATTTAATAGATTCCAAACATTTAAAATTTGTTTATAAAATTCTTGGAGCATATTAAATAGTTCATATAATATTTATTTTAATATTTTTAAAACCATTTATTTGGTATATCTCTTAATAAAATAATTAGTACAACATTTTTGTATAATTATTTAATATACTTATTTGTTGCATAAAAATTAAAAATAAAATCCTATGATGAATATAAATCTCATATATTTTATAATAATGCTTTTACTCAAATTTATCATCTTAAAATCACAACATGTAAATTGTTATATTTATTAAATTATGAAGGTGACAACTTTGGAATCATTTAAAATAAAATAATATAAGTGTCATAATCTTCTTTATAAGGATCCAAATGGTCACCAATTCGTCCATTGGATGATTAGGGTTTATATATAATCGAACAATAAGTTTTGGTAAAGTTTTTTGTCCTTTTTATAGGTATTATTATTTTAATAAAAACTATATTATTGATTTTTCACTAAATAAATAATTTCTACCTCATTAATGTATAAGCTATTAAGGTAATTAAATATTTCTTAAAAATCACAAATAAATTACCATGATAAAGAAAAATATTTTAGATTTCAAATTATTATTTATAATTGAAATTATATTATGTATAACCTTATATTAAAAATAATCTAACTATTAAAGTTTGAGTGATACATATTTCACTTTCTTTAAAATAAAATAAATTAAAGGTCTTAATCACATCCAAGTGGGTTATAATGGATTCTATTTTGACCCAAATATGCCTTACGACTAAATATAATTATCCAATTATATTAAGACAAGTTTTAGGGTAATTTTATAATATTATATTTACCCTTAATTACCTGATTTACCTTTAACTATGGTAAATAAAATTTACCGTAGTTACTATTCATAGTGCCCAAAAATAAAAAGTATCCTATTAACATAATTTGGACCTACTGATTCCAAATATGGAATCCATTTCTCCAAATTCAAATCACAGAAGTTCCAGAAATTAATTTAAAATTAATCCCGTTGTTAAGAAAATGAGTTTTAAAAGTTAAAACATTGCAAAAGATTGAAATGATTTTACCTATGAATTCAATGTAAAATTAATGCTAATGACATACGTTATATTAAATGGTAAAAATATATTATATTTATACTTTAAAACCATTCAATATTATAATTTAACCATATAAATTATTATGATGAAAAAAGTTGTTTTTAATTAAAATATAGCGTGTTTTTACTATTCATTAAAATATGAAAGTTATCAGAATAATATGAAAAATTTATCCAAAGTAAATTTTTATATCCTGATTCCAAATAAGAATTTTATTTTGTCAAATTTAACTTATAAACATGTCAAAAACTAGATTTAAAGTGGGTGCGTCATCAAAAGGCAGCAAAACTGCATTTTTTGAAAAATACTTATTTTACCCAAAAAAATATTTTGTTCTCATACCATGTTTTAGAAAATGTGTAAGATGAATAATAATGTTATAAAATTAAAAATGTATTGAATACTATTCATAATGGCTAGTTCATAATAATATTATAACAATATATCGTTGTTTAGTGAAACCCGGTGTTGCGTACTACACACGTTATCGAGGAAGGTCGTGATTGCGTGTAATGCAAGCCAAGAATAGTATTGTGTATACTTCAAGATAATACAGTGTTGCGTATAGTACAAGCTAATCTTGGTTTAGCATACAACACAAGACATCAAAGAAATTAAAAAAAAAATTCTCATAAAATTTCAGGGTGTTACATTCTACCCCCCTTAAAATGAACTTCGCCCTTGAAATTCGTCGGGGTTATAAATGGTTTACTACATGAAAGTTTATTTCATAAAAACGCACAATGTAAAAAGTAATAATAAAACTTAATTTTAAAAATTGGAGTATGAAACATAACGTTTACCCAAATTAACTCATCACTGGGTTTCCACATAGGAGAACATAGGTGAAAATATGGATATGGAAGAGAAATCTATCCATCAAGGTCTGGTGGAGAGTGGTAGAGAACATGTCTATGAAAAGGCCAACAATCACAAACCCATAAATTTGTGATGATCTAAGTTACCATATGATTCATCGTATATGAGGACACTAGGACAACATTTTTGGTTTTCAAGATCATTTCTCTAAAGTTGAAGAATTTGAATTAGAATAAATACTTACTTTATTTCGGTACAATCTCACTGTTGTTCATGCATTGAACAATTTCCACTTAATCTCTTAAATAAATGAAGTTTTTGTCATTATTGAAGTGTTAGAAGATCATGTGATATAATGATGGGTCATTTCATCTGTCTCAAACAAAAGGGTAGAAAAAGTTATCAAATATACATAAGTCCATCTATGGTGAGGTTAATCATATATGATTCCAAAAATGGAATTATACTTCATCTATCATACCGCTTAATAAAATAAAACTAGTTTCTAATAACCAGGGACTTCCTGTAGGCCAGTGGTAGGCGATAAAGGCATGTCGCACTTCAGTTGTGGGTTTGATTCCCTCAGCCTTGTCCGACACGACGGGTTGTCGCCCGTCCTACAGGTTGTCCTTTTTTCTAAAACTACATTATTATAACATCCCATCAATAATATCGAAAAAAGTTCTAGCCTTATACAATACTAAATTATGTCCAAAATAATCCATTCTAATCTTTAGGGTTATCCAAAATACTTATGTCCAAGCTCATAGTATAAAGAAAACAATTACTAGAAATGTCATCTACCGAGCATGTGAATACCATCATTTATCCCAGATATATTTTGTTGATCGCATTAAAAATATGTTAATACCTTAATCATGTATTCTCTTGAAACATAAACTACCATATAACCTTAGTGAAAACATGAATGCTATCAAAAGTTATCACTTTCCACATACCAAAATCCCAAAATTTCTATATACTCAAACCATGATATAACTTTGTCCTTATATCAGTCATGAGCTCATTTCATTTTCTCTTTATCCCTTTATTATGCGCATATCATCTTCTTTCCAAAAATATTTCAATCACTTTTCATGGTTACTGGTACCATAAAATTATTAAAAACCACAATGATCCAATACATTGATATTCCAATATTCCACGATACTTTAAATGAGATTCCACAACATTATCTCGAAATCTCGTTACATAAACACTTATTCATTCCACCACATCGTTGTCATACTCAACATCACAAATAGTGATTGCATGTGACTTCCCTTTATCTTTTTCTTTAAGAGGTTTCTCACGTCGATCATCATTAACCCTTGGATTAGGGCATTGATTAGCATAATGCCCCATTTCCTTGCACTTGAAGCATTGAAGTGTTGGTGGAGCATTCTCTGTAGTCTTTTCTCTATTCACATCATTAGATACCTTTTTTCCATTACTTTGACACTCAACTAATCGATGACCTTCTTTTCCACACTTAAAACATTTTCTAGTACCTTTTAGGAAATATCCACCATGCTTCTTTCCACACTTTGAGCATAAAGAAACATTCAACTTGTTTTCACCATTGTTCGGATATTTTTCTTTAAACTCCATATTTCATTTTTTGTCCAAACCATGAGATGGATATGTAACACCAACTTTCAGTTCTACCTTGATAGCACAACGTACAATTTATTCATAGCTACCGAAGTCTCTTATAGATAATGCCCTTCTAAGACTTGGTTTTAAGCCACTAAATAATCGATCAACTTTGCTTTCAGGTTGGATGATAAATCTAGATGCATACCTTTCAAGCCGTGTAAAATTCGCCTCATATATGCCAACAGATTCATCATCCTTTTTCTTAAGCTCGAGGAACTCCTTTTCCATCTTTGTTCGAAGAATACGAGGGAAGTACTTATTGAAAAACAAGTTCTTGAACTCGTCTCATTCCATTGATTCAATTTCATCTTGGGGCCTTGTATTCTTAATTAGAGTCAACCACTGGTCTGCATCACCTTCTAAACGGTAAACATCCAGAATGAATTTTTCATGTTATGAATAGCGAAGTATGGAAAATATCTTTTCAATGGTACTGATCCATTGTTCAGAAACAAGTGGATTAGAAGACCCACTGAAAGAAGGTGGATGTTTCCTCATGAAGGACTCAATAGAATATTGTTACCTTCTCTACTCATTTGGAAGTCTATAATGATTCATAGATTGTGTAAGTATAGCAATAATATTTTGCACTCCATCTCCCATAACATTGGTTTGTTCAGAAGGACAATCATTGCATTGTGCATTACATTTATCAACACGGTTCCTTCGGGTTCCATCCATTGTCTAAAACCCAAAAAAGAATAGTGTGAGAGGCAAAAATCATGCTAGGGAAAACAACATAATAAAGGGGGAGTACCTTCAATATCTAACATCTTAGGTTTAACTCTAATATCGTTACCATAATTCTAGGACTATAACCTATACTTATACTTAACCTTAGGGACATCCCTAGACATACCTTAGAAATATCTCTAGGGATCTCACTAAAGTTTTCGCATCCTAGTTTCCAAAGGTTAACTAAACCTTTCCTCTCATACCAACTATAGAGACCCATAGCTTGACGTACATGGAAATTACATTACTTTTTCAGAATACTTAATACATAACAAAAACAGACACCAAAGGACTGTAATAGTTTAGTGTCTTTGGAAACTTAGAACATAATCTTCTAATCTTGGTGAAATATCTTCAACATCTCCCATAAAGATCTTCCTTTTTTTCTTACCTAAAACCTTTCTTTATATCCTAGGGAAAAGAAAACATATAAAGGGTGAGCTCAAATACTCAGTAAGGGTAAGCATGGAGAAAATAAAACAAACCATATACATTTGAACTTCAAAACATGAACATAAATTTTAAACATTAAAATCTTGATTTGTGAATTAAATATTGGTAGTATGTAAGGCATAGATCATAAAATAACATAAATAATGATAAAATAGCATGGGAATAAAACATTTAATTGTGGTAAACCAATAAGCACATGATATGATTTCCATAGTAGCCAAGGAATTGCTGCCAAGACCATCTTAGTGTACAAAGTCCCTTTCTGAATCGAGTTCACTCCTCGTTTCAGTCCTGTATCACTGAACCGGATTAACTTACCGTTCCAGTCATGTCTATATCATGAGATATAAATATTTACCCAATGTAGTAGAGGGAGATATAGTTCCCACCCATCTCATAATGAAATCATTCTTACTTGTGCCAAAACATAAACATAAATCATTCATCATAACCCAAAGAATAAAAATGGGTTTCATAAACATCATCCCATCATAACATAATCCATATAAAACAAATGGATATCATTTCATCATAATAAAAGTGAAACCATGTAAATCATAGAGATATTATACTTGAAACATACACATATGAAATAATGTCATCTTAGATGGAAAATGGTGTTGATAAAACACATGAAAAGAATTCTTGAGGAAAATATACTTTCTTCTTAAAAATAATTTTCTTTTCACAAAATCCCACGCAATTTTAAAATAAATGGGTTTTATTGAAAATAACCATAAAATCTTGTAGAGTAAACATCATGAAAATAAGGCGTTATGAAACCATAAAAATCCAGTCATGCTGTTTAAGTTAAAAAAACATTCTTCTCGTACTTTTGTAGGAAAAGTCAAAAAAGTACCTCGTAACATAAACAAAATAAAGATTATTTATTTAACGCCACAACCCTAGATACCCAGATTCGGTGCATTATTACATAACATTGGCATGATCACAAGAAAGATAAAGTCTCAAAAGACCGATTAGTTTAGTAGCCTTGGAAACACTAGATATATTCATAAAGTTTACATTACATCAATAAGTGAAAAACTACAACAACATATTGTCTTCATATCCCCTCATACTATCTCTGCAGGTCATTCATAAAATACTTCTTCACATCCTGGGAAAAATAAAACATTGAAAGGGTTGAGCTCAGATGCTCATTAAGGATAACAATATAGCGGAAACTTTCATAAATAAACATAAAAATTTAAGGCAATGTATAACTAAAAACAAAAGCCTTTTAAACTTGAACTTCATCATAATATGTCAAGGATAAAATGAAATAATTCCATTTACTTATTCACATGGATATTCTACTAGTTGAATAATCACATGAGAATATTAATAACCACTTTCATAACAACGGAATTCATAATGTCATACTATCATCACCACGTAGCCAAGGCCTCGTGCCAAGACTACAAATAAGATTTTGTCAAGGCCTCGTGCCAAGACACTAGTTTGTCTCATGAGACCTACCGATGAATAGAGGAGTTATAGCGGGCTCCACCTATCACTTACTAAGTCCAATGCATTCCTCATATGAAAAGTTTGAAACATAACATAAACATTCATATTAAAACTAGCATACGAAATGGCAATACTTTATCCACAAACCATGAATGGTATAAAAATAGCACATCCACAGTCAAACATAACTCATTCGATACAATATGGAAGATTGTATTGTATCATATTAACCTCAATCGAGAATAATGAAGGATATTGACATAGATGAAAATAATCATCAAAACTATTTGAGAGAAATATCAACCTTTTTCTTGAAAACAATTAAAAGTATCACTATTTATCAAGAATCCATTTTAAATAGATTTTTGAATCAAAGTGTCCCATACAACTTTGAAACTTTGAAAATGAATTTTAATTTTAAAACATTAATTTCCATATATATAAATCCTTAAAACCATTTTTAGAACATGGACATTAATGAGAAAGATTTAGAATAATAAATCTTTAAAACATTTTAATATGATATTTTATTTAGAGTTACTAACCAAAAGAGAGACACTTGAATACAAATAATTGATGTAATAAAAACTTTTTAATATCATTAGAATAAATTGATTCATGATATACTATGTCAAAGTACATTATATACACTATATAAAAGTGATTTGGTGTATAACAACAAATATGTCTCAATGGAATGTAAATTGAGATGAATTCTCTTATAAAGACCATATCCTTAGATTAAGGATAAATCAAGGACATAATTATGTGTGAAAAATATAAATAAACTCAATATGATGGTATATTCAGTGTAAATCAATCAGAGGACATTAACACATATTCTTGTAAAAACAACACCAATTAATTGGATATTTAACTCAACAAATGGAGATTGAGTTAAAATTACTCTTATCAAGTTCAAATCGATGACTTGAGAATTTATAAATGGAGTGATTATGTGTATCAAAAGTATATCCACAGAAAGGGGAGTGGAAATTATGACATAATCAAATGAATAGTGATTCCACACATAATCTTGGAGTAAAATAAGCAATGAAGTATGCGTAAAGCCGAATGAGTGGAAATTGAAATTTCAAATTCCCTTATCGATTTGGTAAATTACGAAACATACACCCCTAAAACAAGGATCATACAATGATGATGTAAATATACATAAATTAAAGTATATTGCACAATGAATACAATCATGGTCAGTACACACACCACGTGCAATAAATAAGTGGTGAACAATGGAAATCTCACGGAATTAAAAGTGAGATAAGAAACCCTTTACTTTGTACTTTTTCCTTGGTCGATGGTAGGTTAACCTCCTGTATAATGGTGAAATAATTGTTATTGAAATATAAAAGAATCATTTACATTAATATGATATCATATATGATCCTTTAACATTGATTTGTTAATAATATCTTAGTATTATCGTCATTTCGGGTGTTAACTTACTCATTTTCCTTTATATTATTTATTACGTAAGCCATGTTTGTTATGGATAGGTTGTATCTTATTCATATCCAGAATTATATCAAGTACTTAAAAATTATTTTTAATCATCAAATGAGAATTATACTTGAATGGATACTATGGAGAATGAATCGCATCACGTTCGTGGAGACGGTAGTCCGTACGTACGCACGAGCGACAATATCATTCTTTTGATGTTAAAATAATATATAATTGGATGGTATATCATATAGACAGAATAATTATCATGTTATATTTATTATTTACATTAATTACACATCATTATTATACCCATCCAAATAATAATTTATTGAATGACAATTACACCACGACGTGGAGACGGTAAGCCGTACGTACGCACGTATGGTGACATGCCATTAAAAGGACGGATAGAATAATGAATATGGTTGTACCATATTTATAATAACATCATAGTATATAGAAGATACTGGAGTTATTATTTTAGAATATAAATAACAAATAAAGAATAATTTGAAGAAGAAAAGAACTTGAAAGGGGGTGGTGAAAACATTACCTCTTCTTCAGGTTCTTCCTTTTGATTTGATCAAAATGGCTCCTTAGGTTGGCATTATGATCAAAATAAGGCCTCTAGGTTGTAGTGAGTTAAGTTTAGAGAGTATTTGGGAAGGTTTTGTCCGAGCCAAAAGGCTTTGAATGTGTGAATTAGTGAGAAGGGTGAGTTCCCTTTTATACGAGGGGTGAGGGGCACCTTTGGAAAAGCTAAAAATATTATTTTATAATAAATTAATATTCGGTTTCTAATGGCTCCAAAGTGGATTATATAAAGTTTAAGGTGGGTATGGGTCGAAAACCACTCAACCAATATAATTTATACAGGTTTGGGTCATTATATTAACCTTATCTTTTAGTTTTAACTCTTAGTTAATTAGTTTGACACTTACCATGTCACTTTGTATTTTTATATTATATAGTTAATAAACTTACTATATACCTCCAAGAGACCCGCAAGTGGTCCATTAATGATACACCTATCATGATATAAGTCTCTTTCCCGAACCTTAGATTTTTAGGAATTGAATATTAATTAATAATATAATATTTTTTTAAAAAACTCTTTTATGTCAATTTTGACACTATTTGGAAAATTGATTTTTGTGAAAATAATAACAGAATGATTACTTCAAAAAAAGTTAATTAAATCATTACTAACATGTCATATTAACCTATAAAATTAGTGTAATTCATAAAAAGTCTCAAATTACATTTATTTTTATATTTATAATATTAATTATTTTAATATTTCATTAATTAGGTAATTACTGCATCACCATTGTGTCATAAATAAAATTAATTATTTAATGTCTAAAAATTATAAATAAAATACCATTATGTAGGAAATCTTTTTATCTTTCTAATTTATATTTACAATTGAATTTATCGTATGTATAACTCTATATTAAAAATTTTTTAGTAAATAAACTTTGATTTTAACTCTTTTAACTCTTCTTTGAATTAAATAATAATAAATGTCCTAATCTAATACAAGTGGACCTAAATGATAATATTTTACTCCTAAGGTTATTTTTGGTCGAGATACACTTGTCCAATAGAATTAGGAAATGTGTTAGGGTAATATTAATATCATTTTTACCCTTAATTACCCTATTTACTTTTAACCGTGGTAAATAAAAGTAAAAAAGTTACTATTCATAAAAAATTATTTTCATCTCATTGAACCACATTTTACTCCTTGATATTAACCGTGTCTCTCAGATTTTCGAAATTCCACTCACAGAAGTGGTAAAATAAAGTTTTATGAAAAATTCAGTTTTTTAACTATCACTTAGTGGTTTCACTATTCATCAAAAAATGAAAGTTTCCAAAAAAATACCAAAAATTAGGCCTAAGATATATTTGATATTATGAATTCAAAAATGATTTCTATTTTACCAAATTCAAAACATATCAGTTGCATTAATTAATTTAAAAATTAATTCCCGTTGTCAAAACAAATTGCGTGTTTTTAAGAGATAATAACTATCAAAAGATTGACACTTGTTTATGTCTGGTTTAAATGTGAAATTACATCCAATGACCAACATTGTATTAAATGGTAAAAATATATTCTAAATATACTTTAAAACCACTCAAATTAACAATTTATCACTATTAATTATTTCGATTAAAAAAGTTGTTTTTAATTAAAATTTAGTAATTTTCACTATTCATCAAAATATGAAAGTTATCCGAAAAGTACCAAAATTTCACCCTAAGCTAATTTTGATATTAAAAATCCAAAAATTAAGTCCATTTCAAAAGATAAAATTTATAAAATTCCAAAAAGTAGGTATTACTATTCATAACGGCTAGTTTGATTGGTTGTAGTGTGTTAGAATCTCAAAGTTGCGTATAATGCACGCCATTGCATTATTCAAAGGGAAACGTACAGTGGAAGCTTGGGGTGTTACATTATCCCCTCCTTCAATAAATTGAGTCCTCACAATTTTTTTAAAATTGGGCTTGACAATACAATGGAAAGTCCCAGATCGGAAAAAGAGTCAATAAAACTATCACTTTAAAAGAAAGGAAGAGAGGTATAAAGGTCACCCAAGATAACACATACTAGGATTCCATGTAGGAAAACATGGATATGGACAATAAACTAAGTGTTAAGTTCTGATGGAGAGGGATAGAAAACATGATCAGGAGAAACTTAACAATAAGAAAATCCCAAACTTGTGTTGGGACAAACGGTCATTAGTCTCCCAGTAGGAAAAGTAAACGGACAACATTTTTTATTTTAAGTTACATTACATAAGGAAGAGGAATTAATTTATGATATTGACTAAGAACATAAAGAGATATACTTACTTTTTAAGTAGAGTTTCATTCTTTAATAAATTTTTACCACTAACTCATTTTTTTTTAACAATGAGTATTCAAGAAGACTTGGTCACAATAGAAGAGATAGAATAAACTTCTATAGAAATACATGATCCACGTAGGATAAACTATATATTTACCTTGTCTTTAGAAATTAATAAAAACCAAAATGGTTAGTATAATATCTGATGATCCCCCAAATGGATATTCCATTAGAGAAAAAAAACACTAATATTAATTTCTAAAATTAAACCATCAATACCCCAAAGTTAAATAAATACCATTCAATAATCAATTTTCCTTAAAATATTTCAATATAATCCAAACTAATATTGAAACCCAAAACATATAAAAATGTAGTCTTCCACGTTAAATTGTATCTCCAAATGACATTAATTACTCTTAAAGTCACATACTTAAAAGTAATTAACTTAATCATTTACATAAATAACCCAAATCACTATAAATACACAATAAAAACATAGATAAAAATCCACCATTACTCCTCAAATGAAATCCCATACTATTCTATTTTCCTTGGACATATAGTGTTCAAAACAAAGCGAACAACTTCCAAAATAACATTTATCACTTAATCACCAAATCATTTTCTTATACTAAGGGTATTCATTTGATAAGACATAAGATCCCAAATCAAATTATTATTGATCAATAAAATCATTTAACTAAAAATAATAGTCGCACTAACCAGGGACTTCACGTAGTCCAGTGGTAGGCGATAAATCCCAATCGCACTTTGGTTGTGGGTTCGATTCCCACAGCTTTGTCCGACGCGACGGGTTGTCACACGGTCTACGTGTTGTCCTTTTCAAAAACTATATTTTTTAACATTACCAAAATGAGATAAATTCCACAAAATAACCATAACATAATTTAACCACAAATCTTATCTCATACCTTGCATTTTCATCCCAAATTATAATAACTTATAATTGCCTCAAACCCAATGATCATATAAAACCAAATGGTTATTTATAACTATATCCACAAGAGAAAAGATAATTCTTCCTCAAATATCATTCTCACATGGAAAACTGCAGGGTTAAAAATACAAGAGAAAATTATTCCAAAGTAAACCCATCAACAAGGAGAACTAATACTTTTTAAACATTTCTCCAACCATTTATTTCCACATAGCTTCTTCTTTGACCAAGAAAATATCCTATAGAATAGGGCATTCACTCGGGTAATGGCTAGGTCCCCTACATTTACGGAAAATAACTGTAAATGGAGTCTTGGGACCATTTTTATCTTCTTCCATAGTACTCTTCATTTTTCTTCGGCAATTCTTCACTTTATTTCCTTCCTTCCCACATGTAAAGCATTTCTTTTTCCCATTGAGACACTTTCTTGGGTGTCTCATTGCACATTTCCTGCATGATGGAAATTGAGGATTCCTTTCTCCATGGTCTCCACTGTTGGAGCTCTTATCATTCATCACCTTTCTCATCTTTGTTGGGTCCGGGAATTGGTTAATATATATATTGTTGATCATATTTTTGGAAAATTGATTTGGCATAAAGACGATATCTTTTATGCCTATCAACATTCCATTTTGTTGCTCATTTTCACCACCATTCCCACCTTGTACATCATTCTCAAAGTCATTATGACTTCCTTAGAATCCATCCATTGACTAAAACCAGAAAGCATTGTGTGATTAACAGTAGTCATAAAATCATTTAGAGATTAACATGTCACCATATTCTCAATTTTAAACACATTAGGATTAACCATGGTCATTTACTCTCATCTTATATATATAATACTTCAAATCGGTTTGTAAAGAAAATGTAAATTATCCTAAGCATATCCCTAGGGAGTGTCGTAACCAAGAGTGAAGCAAGGACCGTTTTCGTGCACCAGTTCCCGTTCAAGTCTAGCTCAAAGCGGTGTTTTTGGGTTTTTCCCCTAGGTACATATGTGCCAGAGTCACCTCTACCTACTCGTATCCAGAGAGGGATGTATTGCTCGGAAAACTCACAAAATCTCTACAATACCAAAATTTTAGGAAATTATTCTATATTAATCTTCAAAGTTCATCTTAGGTCTATGTGCTCTAATCAGATTTTATCTAAATCTAGTTTCCAAGGTTTTCATTAAACTTCCTCTGATACCAACTGTAATGCCCCGACCCTAGATACCCAGAGTTGGTGCATTATTATATAACATTGTCATGATCACAAGAAAGATCAAGTCTCGAAAGACTGATTAGTTTAGTAGCCTTGGAAACACTAGATATATTCATAAAGTTTACATTACATCAATAAGTGAAAAACTACAACAACATATTGTCTTAATATCTCCTCATACTATCTCTGCAGGTCATTCATAAAATAATTATTCACATCCTGGGAAAAATAAAACATTGAAAGGGGTGAGCTCAGATGCTCATTAAGGATAACAATATAGCGGAAACTTTCATAAATAAACATAAAAATTTAAGGCAATGTATAACTAAAAACAAAAGCCTTTTAAACTTGAACTTCAGCATAATATGGCAAGGATAAAATGAAATAATTCCATTTACTTAATCACATGGATATTCTACTAGTCGAATAATCACATGAAAATATTAATAACCACTTTCATAATAACGGAATGCATAATGCCAGACTATCATCACCACGTATCCAAGGCCTCGTGCCAAGACTACAAATAAGATTTTGTCAAGGCCTCATGCCAAGACACTAGTTTGTCTCATGAGACCTACCGATGAATCGAGGAGCTATAGCAGGCTCCACCCATCACTTACTAAGTCCAATGCATTCCTCATATGAGAATTTTGAAACATAACATAAACATTGGTATTAAAACTAGCATACGAAATGTCAATACTTTATCCACAAACCATGAATGGTATAAAAATAGCACATCCACAGTCAAACATAACTCATTCGATACAATATGGAAGATTGTATTGTATCAAATTAACCTCAATCGAGAATAATGAAGGATATTGACATAGATGAAAATAATCATCAAAACTATTTGAGAGAAATATCAACGTTTTTCTTGAAAACAATTAAAAGTATCACTATTTATCAAGAATCCATTTTAAATAGATTTTTGAATCAAAGTGTCCCATACCACTTTGAAACTTTGAAAATGAATTTTAATTTGAAAACACTAATGTCCATATATATAAATCCTTAAAACCATTTTTAGAACATGGACATTAATGAGAAAGATTTAGAATAATAAATCTTTAAAACATTTTAATATGATATTTTATTTAGAGTTACTAACCAAAAGAGAGACACTTGAATACAAATAATTGATGTAATAAAAACTTTTTAATATCATTATAATAAAGGGGTTCATGATATACTATGTCAAATTACATTATATACACCATATAAAAGTGATTTGGTGTATAACAACAAATAAGTCTCAATGGAATGTAAATTGAGATGAATTCTCTTATAAAGACCATATCCTTAGATTAAGGATAAATCAAGGACATAATTATGTGTTAAAAATATAAATACACTCAATATGATGGTATATTCAGTGTAAATCAATCAGAGGACATTCACACATATTCTTGTAAAAACAACACCAATGAATTGGATATTTAACTCAACAAATAGAGATTGAGTTAAAATTACTCTTATCAAGTTCAAATCGATGACTTGAGAATTTATCAATGGAGTGATTATGTGTATAAAAAGTATATCCATAGAAAGGGGAGTGTAAATTATGACATAATCAAATTAATAGTGATTCCACACATAATCTTGGAGTAAAATAAGCAATGAAGTATGCGTAAAGCCGAATGAGTGGAAATTGAAATTTCAAATTCCCTTATCGATTTGGTAAATTACGAAACATACACCCCTCAAAGAAGGATCATACAATGATGATGTAAATATAAATAAATTAAAGTATATTTCACAATGAATACAATCATGGTCAGTATACACACCACGTGCAATAAATAAGTGGTGAACAATGGAAATCTCACGGAATTAAAAGTGAGATAAGAAACCCCTTACTTTGTACTTTTTCCTTGGTCGACGGTAGTTTAACCTCATGTATAATGGTTAAATAATTGTTATTGAATTATATAAGAATAATTTACATTAATATTATATCATATATGGTCCTTTAACATTGATTTGTTAATAATATCTTAGTATTATTGTCATTTCGGGTGTTAACTTACTCGTTTTCCTTTATATTATTTGTTACGTAAGACATGTTTGTTGTGGATAGGTTGTATCTTATTCATATACAGAATTATATCAAGTCCTTAAACATTATTTTTAATCATCAAATGAGAATTATACTTGAATGGATACTATGGAGAATGAATCTCATCACGTTCGTGGAGACGGTAGTCCGTACGTACGCACGAGTGACAATATCATTATTTTGATATTAAAATAATATATAATTGGATGGTATATAATATAGAAAGAATAATTATCATGTTATATTTATTATTTACATTAATTACACATCATTATTATACCCATCCAAATAATAATTTATTGAATGACAATTACACCACGATGTGGAGACGGTAAGCCATACGTACGCACGTATGGTGACATGTCATTAAAAGGATGGATAGAATAATGAATATGGTTGTACCATATTTATAATAACATCACAGTATATAGAATATACTGGAGTTATTATTTTAGAATATAAATAACAAAGAAAGAAGAATTTTAAGAAGAAAGGAACTTGAAAGAGGGTGGTGAAAACATTTCCTCTTCTTCGGGTTCTTCCTTTTGATTTGATAAAAAGGGCTCCTTAGGTTGGCTTTATGATCAAACTAAGGCCTCTAGGTTGTATTGAGTTAAGTTGAGAGAGTATTTGGGAAGGTTTTGGCCGATCCAAAAGGCTTTTAATGTGTGAATTAGTGAGAAGGGTGAGTTCTTTTTTATAAGAGGGGTGAGGGGCACCTTTGGAAAAGCTAAAAATATTATTTTATAATAAATTAATATTCGGTTTCTAGTGGTTCCAAAGTGAATTATATAAAGGTTAAGGTGGGTATGGGTATAAAACCACTCAACCAATAGAATTTAGATAGGTTTGGGTCATTATATTAACCTTATCTTTTAGTTTTAACTCTTAGTTAATTAGTTTGACACTTACCATGTCACTTTGTATTTTTATATTATATAGTTAATAAACTTACTATATACCTCCAAGAGACCCCCAAGTGGTCCATTAATGATACACCTATCATGATATAAGTCTCTTGGACGAACCTTAGATTTTTAGAAATTGAATATTAATTAATAATATAATATTTTTTCTAAAAACTCTTTTATGTAAATTTTGACACTATTTGGAAAATTTATTTTTGTGAAAATCATAAGAGATTGATTACTTCAAAAAAAGTTAATTAAATCATTCCTAACATGTTATATTAACCTAGAAAATTAGTGTAATTCATAAAAAGTCTCAAATTACATTTATTTTGATATTTATAATATCAATTATTTTAATATTTCATTAATTAGGTAATTATTGCATCACCATTGTGTCATAAATAAAATTAATTATTTAATGTCTAAAAATTATAAATAAAATACCATTATGTAGGAAATCTTTTTAGATTTCTAATTAATATTTACAATCGAATTTATCGTATGTATAACCCTATATTCAAAATGTTTTAGTAAATAAACTTTGATTTTAACTCTTTTAACTCTTCTTTGAATTAAATAATAATAAATGTCCTAATCTAATACAAGTGGACCTAAATGATAATATTTTACTCCTAAGGTTGTTTTTGGTCGAGATACACTTGTACAATAGAATTAGGACATGTGTTAGGGTAATATTAATATCATTTTTACCCTTAATTACCCTATTTACTTTTAACCGTGGTAAATAAAAGTAAAAAAGTTACTATTCACCAAAAATTATTTTCATCTCATTGAACCACATTTTACTCGTTGATATTAACCGTGTCTCTCATATTTTCAAAATTCCACTCACAGAAGCGGTAAAATTAAGTTTTATGAAAAATTCAGTTTTTTAACTACCACTTAGTGGTTTCACTATTCATCAAAAAATGAAAGTTTCCAGAAAAATACCAAAAATTCGTCCTAAGCTATATTTGATATTATGAATTCAAAAATGATGTCTATTTTACTAAATTCAAAACATATAAGTTGCATTAATTAATTTAAAAATTAATTCTCGTCGTCAAAACAAATTGCGTGTTTTTAAGAGATAATAACTATCAAAAGATTGACACTTGTTTATGTCTGGTTTAAATGTGAAATTACATCCAATGACCAACATTGTATTAAATGGTAAAAATATATTCTAAATATACTTTAAAACCACTCAAATTAATAATTTATCACTATTAATTATTTCGATTAAAAAAGTTGTTTTTAATTAAAATTTAGTAATTTTCACTATTCATCAAAATATGAAAGTTATCCAAAAAGTACCAAAATTTCACCCTAAGCTAATTTCGATATTACAAATCCAAAAATTAAGTCCATTTCGAAAGATAAAATTTATAAAATTCCAAAAATTAGGTATTACTATTCATAACAGCTAGTTTGATTGGTTGTAGTGTGTTAGAATCTCAAAGTTGCGTACAATGCACGTCATTGCATTATTCAAAGAGAAACGTACCGTGGAATCTTGGGGTGTTACATTCTCCCCTCCTTCAATAAATTGCGTCCTCACAATTTTTTTAAAATCGGGCTTGAGAATACAATGGAAAGTCCCACATCAGAAAAAGAGTCAATAAAACTATCACTTTAAAAGAAAGGAAGAGAGGTATAAAGGTCACCCAAGATAACCCATACTAGGATTTCATGTAGGAAAATATGGATATGGATGATAAACTAAGTGTTATGGAGAGGGATAGAAAACATGATCAGGAGAAATTTAACAATAAGAAAATCACAAACTTGTGTTGGGACAAACGGTCATTAGTCTCCCAGTAGGAAAAGTAAACGGACAACATTTTTTGTTTTAAGTTACATTACATAAGGAATAGGAATTCATTGATGATATTGACTAAGAACATAAAGAGATATAGTTACTTTTTAAGTAGAGTTTCATTCTTTAATAAATTTTTACCACTAACTCATTTTTTTTTGAACAATGAGTATTCAAGAAGACTTGGTCACAATGGAAGAGCTAGAATAAACTTCTATAGAAATACATGATCCACGTAGGATAAACTATATATTTACCTTGTCTTTAGTGATTAATCAAAACCAAAATGGTTAGTATAATATCTGATGATCCCCCAAATAGATATTCCATTAGATAAAAAAAACACTAATCTTAATTTCTAAAATTAAACCATCAATACCACAAAGTTAAATAAAAACCATTCAATAATCAATTATCCTTAAAATCCTTAAATATAATCCAAACTAATATTGAAACCCAAAACATATAAGAATGTAGTCTTCCATGTTAAATTGTATCTCCAAATGACATTAATTACTCTTAAAGTCACATACTTAAAAGTAATTAACCTAATCATTTCCATAAATAACCAAAATCACTATAAATCCACAATAAAAACATAGATGAAAATCTACCATTACTCCTTAAATGAAATCACATACTATTCTATTTTCCTTGGGCATATAGTGTTCAAAAAAAAGCGAACAACTTCCAAAATAACATTTATCACTTAATCACCAAATCATTTTCTTATACTGAGGGTATTCATTTGATAAGACATAAGATCCCAAATCAAATTATTAATTATCAATAAAATCATTTAACTAAAAATAATAGTCACACTAACCAGGGACTTCACGTAGTCCAGTGGTAGGCGATAAATCCCAATCGCACTTTGGTTGTGGGTTCGATTCCCACAGCTTTGTCTGACGCGACGGGTTGTCACACGGTCTGCGTGTTGTCATTTTTCAAAAACTATATTTTATAACATTACCAAAATGAGATAAATTCATCAAAATAACCATAATATAATTTAACCACAAATATTATCTCATACCTTGCATTTTCATCCCAAATTATAATAACTTATAATTTCCTCAAACCCAACGATCATATAAAACCAAATGGTTATTTATAACTATATCCACAAGAGAAAATATAATTCTTCCTCAAATATCATTCTCACATGGAAAACTGCAGGGTTTAAAATACAAGAGAAAATTATTCCAAAGTAAACCCATCAACAAGGAGCACTAATACTTTTTAAACATTTCTCCAACCATTTATTTCCACATAGCTTCTTCTTTGACCAAGAAAATATCCTATAGAATAGGGCATTCACTCGGGTAATGGCCAGGTCCCCTACATTTACGGAAAATAACTGTAAATGGATTCTTGGGACCATTTTTATCTTCTTCCATAGTACTCTTCATTTTTCTTTGGCAATTCTTCACTTTATATCCTTACTTCCCTCACGTAAAGCATTTCTTTGTCCCATTGAGACACTTTCTTGGGTGTCTCCTTCCACATTTTTTGCATGATGGAAATTGAGGATTCCTTTCTCCATGGTCTCCACTGCTGGAGCTCTTATCATTCATCACCTTTATCATCTTAGTTGAGTCTGGGAATTGGTTAATTTATATATTGTTGATCATATTTTTGGAAAATTGATTTGGCATAAAGACGATATCTTTTACACCTATCAACATTCCATTTTGTTGCCCATTGCCACCATCGTTCCCACCTTGTACATCATTCTCAAAGTCACTATGACTTCCTTGGAATCCATCCATTGACTAAAACCAGAAAGCATTGTGTGAGTAACAGTAGTCATAAAATCATTTAGAGATTAACATGTCACCATATTCTCAATTTGAAACACATTAGGATTAACCAAGGTCATTTACTCTCATCTTATATATATAATACTTCAAATCGGTTTGTAAAGAAAATGTAAATTATCCTAAGCATATCCCGGGAAGTGTTGTAACCAAGAGTGCAGCAAGGCTCGTTATCGTGCACCAGTTCCCGTTCGAGTCTAGCTCAAAGCGGTGTTTTTGGGTTTTACCCCTAGGTACATCTTTGCCAGAGCCACCTCTACCTGCTCATATCCAGAAAGGGATGTATTGCTCGGAAAACTCACAAAATCTCTACAATACCAAAATTCTAAGAAGTTCTTCTATACTAATCTTCAAAGTTCATCTTAGGTCTATGTGCTCTAATCAGAGTTTATCTAAATCTAGCTTCCAAGGTTTGTACTAAACTTCCTATGATACCAACTGTAACGCCCCGACCCTAGATACCCAGAGTCGGTGCATTATTACATAACATTGGCATGATCACAAGAAAGATCAAGTCTCGAAAGACCGATTAGTTTAGTAGCCTTGGAAACACTAGATATATTCATAAAGTTTAAATTACATCAATAAGTGAAAAACTACAACAACATATTGTCTTCATATCCCTCATACTATCTCTGCAGGTCATTCATAAAATACTTCTTCACATCCTAGGAAAAATAAAACATTGAAAGGGGTGAGCTCAGATGCTCAGTAAGGATAACAATATAGAGGAAACTTTCATAAATAAACATAAAAATTTAAGGCAATGTATAACTAAAAACAAAAGCCTTTTAAACTTGAACTTCAGCATAATATGGCAAGGATAAAATGAAATAATGCCATTTACTTATTCACATGGATATTCTACTAGTCTAATAATCACATGAAAATATTAATAACCACTTTCATAATAACAGAATGCATAATGCCAGACTATCATCACCACGTAGCCAAGGCCTCGTGCCAAGACTACAAATAAGATTTTGTCAAGGCCTCGTGCCAAGACACTAGTTTGTCTCATGAGACCTACCGATGCATCGAGGAGCTATAGCGGGCTCCACCCGTCACTTACTAAGTCCAATGCATTCCTCATATGAAAAGTTTGAAACATAACATAAACATTCGTATTAAAACTAGCATACGAAATGTCAATACTTTATCCACAACCCATGAATGGTATAAAAATAGCACATCCATAGTCAAACATAACTCATTCGATACAATATGGAAGATTGTATTGTATCAGATTAACCTCAATTGAGAATAATTAAGGATATTGACATAGATGAAAATAATCATCAAAACTATTTGAGAGAAATATCAACCTTTTTCTTGAAAACAATTAAAAGTATCACTATTTATCAAGAATCCATTTTAAATAGATTTTTGAATCAAAGTGTCCCATACCAATTTGAAACTTTGAAAATGAATTTTAATTTTAAAACATTAATGTCCATATATATAAATCCTTAAAACCATTTTTATAACATGGACATTTATGAGAAATATTTAGAATAATAAATCTTTAAAACATTTTAATATGATATTTTATTTAGAGTTACTAACCAAAAGAGAGACACTTGAATACAAATAATTGATGTAATAAAAACTTTGTAATATCATTAGAATAAAGGGATTCATGATATACTATGTCAAAGTACATTATATACACCATATAAAAGTGATTTTGTGTATAACAACAAATAAGTCTCAATGGAATGTAAATTGAGATGAATTCTCTTATAAAGACCATATCCTTAGCTTAAGGATAAATCAAGGACATAATTATGTGTGAAAAATTTAAATACACTCAATATGATGGTATATTCAGTGTAAATCAATCAGAGGATATTCACACATATTCTTGTAAAAACAACACCAATGAATTGGATATTTAACTCAACAAATGGAGATTGAGTTAAAATTACTCTTATCAAGTTCAAATCGATGACTTGAGAATTTATAAATGGAGTGATTATGTGTATAAAAAGTATATACACATAAAGGGGAGTGGAAATTATGACATAATTAAATTAATAGTGATTCCACACATAATCTTGGAGTAAAATAAGCAATGAAGTATGCGTAAAGCCGAATGAGTGGAAATTGAAATTTCAAATTCCCTTATCGATTTGGTAAATTACGAAACATACACCCATAAAAGAAGGATCATACAATGATGATGTAAATATACATAAATTAAATTATATTTCACAATGAATACAATCATGGTCAGTACACACACCACATGCAATAAATAAGTGGTGAACAATGTAAATCTCACGGAATTAAAAGTGAGATAAGAAAACTCTTACTTTGTACTTTTTCCTTGGTCGATGGTAGGTTAAACTCCTGTATAATGGTGAAATAATTGTTATTTAATTATACAAGAATCATTTACATTAATATGATATCATATATGATCCTTTAACATTGATTTGTTAATAATATCTTAGTATTATCGTCATTTCGGGTGTTAACTTACTCGTTTTCCTTTATATTCTTTGTTACGTAATCTGTGTTTGTTATGGATAGGTTGTATCTTATTCATATCCAGAATTATATCAAGTCCTTAAACATTATTTTTAATCATCAAATGATATTTATACTTGAATGGATACTATGGAGAATGAATCTCATCGCGTTCGTGGAGACGGTAGTCCGTACGTACGCACGAGCGACAATATCATTCTTTTGATGTTAAAATAATATATAATTGGATGGTATATCATATAGACATAATAATTATCATTTTATATTTATTATTTACATTAATTACACATCATTATTATACCCATCCAAATAATAATTTATTGAATGACAATTACACCACGACGTGGAGACGGTAAGCCGTACGTACGCACGTATGGTGACATGCCATTCAAAGGATGGAGAGAGTACTGAATATGGTTGTACCATATTTATAATAACATCACAGTATATAGAATATACTGTAGTTATTATTTTAGAATAGAAATAACAAAGAAAGAAGAAGTTGAAGAAGAAAGGAACTTGAAAGATGGTGGTAAAAACATTACCTCTTCTTCGGGTTCTTCCTTTTTATTTGATCAAAATGGCTCCTTAAGTTGGCTTTATGATCAAAATAAGTCCTATAGGTTGTAGTGAGTGAAGTTTATAGAGTATTTGTGTAGGGTTTGGCAGATCCAAATGGCTTTTATTGTGTGAATTAGTGAGAAGGGTGAGTTCCCTTTTATAAGAGGGGTGAGGGGCACCTTTGGAAAAGCTAAAAATATTATTTTATAATAAATTCATATTCGGTTTATAATGGTTCAAAAGTAGATTATATAAAGTTTAAGGTGGGTATGGGTCTAAAACCACTCAACCAATAGAATTTAGACAGGTTTGGTTCATTATATTAACCTTATATTTTAGTTTTAACTCTTAGTTAATTAATTTGACACTTACCATGTCACTTTGTATTTTTATATAATATAGTTAATAAACTTACTATATACCTTCAATAGACCACCACGTGATCCATTAATGATACACCTATCATGATATAAGTCTCTTGTCCGAAACTTAGATTTTTAGGAATTGAATATCAATTAATAATATAATATTTGTTTTAAAAACTCTTTTATGTCACTTTTGACACTATTTGGAAAATTGATTTTGTGAAAATCATAACAGAATGATTACTTCAAAAAAAGTTAATTAAATCATTCCTAACATGTCATATTAACCTATAAAATTAGTTTAATTCATAAAAAGTCTCAAATTACATTTATTTTGATATTTATGATATCAATTATTTTAATATTTCATTAATTAGGTAATTACTGCATCACCATTGTGTCATAAATAAAATTAATTATATAATGTATAAAAATTATAAATAAAATACAATTATGTAGGAAATATTTTTATCTTTATAATTAATATTTACGATCGAATTTATCTTATGTATAACCCTATATTAAAAATGTTTTAGTAAATAAACTGTGATTTTAACTCTTTTAACTCTTCTTTGAATTAAATAATAATAAATGTCCTAATCTAATACAAGTGGACCTAAATGATAATATTTTACTCCTAAGGTTGTATTTGGTCGATATAAACTTGTAAAATAGAATTAGGACATGTGTTAGGGTAATATTAATATCATTTTTACCCTTAATTACCCTATTTACTTTTAACCGTGGTAAATAAAAGTAAAAAAGTTACTACTCACCAAAAATTATTTTCATCTCATTGAAACAAATTTTACTCCTTGATATTAACCGTGTCTCTCAGATTTTTGAAATTCCACTCACAGAAGCGGTAAAATTAAGTTTTATGAAAAATTCATTTTTTTAACTACCACTTAGTGGTTTCACTATTCATCAAAAAATGAAAGTTTCCAGAAAAATACCAAAAATTAGGCCTAAGCTATATTTGATATTATGAATTAAAAAATGATATATATTTTACCAAATTCAAAACATATCAGTTGCATTAATTAATTTAAAAATTAATTCCCGTCGTCAAAACAAATAGCGTTTTTTTAAGAGATAATAATTATCAAAAGATTGACACTTGTTTATGTCTGGTTTAAATGTGAAATTACATCCAATGACCAAAATTGTATTAAATGGTAAAAATATATTCTAAATATACTTTAAAACCACTAAAATTAATAATTTATTACTATTAATTATTTCGATTAAAAAGTTATTTTTAATTAAAATTTAGTAATTTTCACTATTCATCAAAATATGAAAGTTATCCGGAAAGTACCAAAATTTCACCCTAATCTAATTTCGATATTACGAATCCAAAAATGAAGTCCATTTAGAAAGATAAAATTTATAAAATTTCAAAAAGTAGGTATTACTATTCATAACGGGTAGTTTCATTGGTTGTAGTGTGTTAGAATCTCAAAGTTGCGTACAATGCACGTCATTGCATTATTCAAAGGGAAACGTACCGTGGAAGCTTGGGGTGTTACACTTTACATACCATGTAGTAAAAGTCAAAAATGGGTAAAAAATACTTTAAACATACATGAAACCATTTTTAGAAAATAAGGACATGGATGATAAATATAACCCCAGTAAATACTTACGAATAAACAATCTCGGATAAAAAAACAAGATTGGAAAAGTTATCTCTTACCTTATGTCCGATATGCTTCGTATGTATCTGAACCTCCTGTATAATGATTTAAATAATTTCATTTAATTATTACAGAATCATATTCATTGTTATGATATCATATATTGTTCACTTATGACTTTATATTACCTGTTCTTTTGTAAATTCCATGTTAAAGCAGCGTTTTGGGTAAAATCGTTTCATTTATCGTACGTGTTTCGATTTGTTGTTCTTGATATTATTACTTATATCCTGATTTAGTTAATTCCAGAATTTAAAACATGATTTATATATAATATATATTCAGTATATAAATATATATGATAGATCTATAAATGGAATGAAATACACCGTTCATGGAGACGGTAGGTCGTACGTACGCATGAACGCTGTTTTCGTTTCCTTATTGAATTTAATGGAATTAAGTAAATGAAACATATATGTACATAAATATAGTATCATTATTATGTAATATATTTCATGATTATTTATTATATGTACTTTATAATCATACTTGAATGGTTAATCATGGAAAATTAATCTCATCGTGTTCGTGGAGACGGTAGTCCGTACGTACGCACGAGCGATGATATCGTTCCCATAATTATTGAATAGAATTGGAGTGGATGATATAATATCTCAGAATCAATATGATTTTATAATAACCATATATAGTTATTCTTTACACCATTATACCCATCCATGTAAGGTGGTGGTGGAAAAACAAATTACACCACAGCGTGGAGACGGTATTCCGTACGTACGCACGCGCGGTGATTTCGTTTTTCGTAGGATGGATAGAAGGTGAAATAGGGTTGTTTCATATTTATAATAACATATATTTATATAATTAATACTTATGTTATTACTTTATAATGAAACAACTAAAGAAGAAGAAGTTGAAGAAGAAAGAAACTTGAAAGAATCGGTAGAAGAGATTACCTCTTCTTTGACGCACCTCCTTTAAACTTATTCTTAGGGCACTAGAGTTGGTATTTTGAGAAGACCAGAACCTCTATGATATAAATATAGAGGTTGAGAAGAGGAATTTTCAGGGTTTGGTCGAGCTTCAAGGCTCAAAAGGGTGTGAAGAGAAGAGGTAAGGGGTGCCCTTTTTATAAGGGAGGAGAGGGGCACCTTTGGTAACATAAGAAATATTAATTTATAATAAATTCAAAATCACTTAAAAACCTTCAAAAATGACTAAAATACAAATATTAGATGATATAGGGTTTTAATCTCATCAACCAATAAAATTTAGACATGTTGTGAATTTATTTTAAACATTATCAACTTTATTTATCCTTATTTAATCTATTTAATTTTATTTGTGGTAATAAGATTCTAAATTATAAATTGTTATAAATAATTACTTATATGTTGTGAATTTTCCATAATTTTATAATTTATGACATTTTAGACCATATAAATTTTAATTTATAATTTTTAAATATTTTTGTGATTTTTAAACAATTTTAAATTATGTTATTTTTATAAAATAACAATAGTGTCAATTTTGACACTATTCATTTATTTGAATTTAAATAAAATCCACACAGAGGATATATTCTAAAAATATATATTTAATAGATTCCAAACATTTAAAATTTGTTTATAAAATTCTTGGAGCATATTAAATAGTTCATATAATATTTATTTTAATATTTTTAAAACCATTTATTTGGTATATCTCTTAATAAAATAATTAGTACAACATTTTTGTATAATTATTTAATATACTTATTTGTTGCATAAAAATTAAAAATAAAATCCTATGATGAATATAAATCTCATATATTTTATAATAATGCTTTTACTCAAATTTATCATCTTAAAATCACAACATGTAAATTGTTATATTTATTAAATTATGAAGGTGACAACTTTGGAATCATTTAAAATAAAATAATATAAGTGTCATAATCTTCTTTATAAGGATCCAAATGGTCACCAATTCGTCCATTGGATGCTTAGGGTTTATATATACTCGACCAATAAGGTTTGGTCAAGTTTCTGGTCCTTTTGATAGGTATTATTATTTTAATAAAAACTATATTATTGATTTTTCACTAAATAAATAATTTCTACCTCATTAATGTATAAGATATTAAGGTAATTAAATATTTCTTAAAAATCACAAATAAATTTCCATGATAAAGAAAAACAATTTATATTTCAAATGAGTGTTTATAATCGAAATTATATTATGTATAACCTTATATTAAAAATAATCTAATTATTAAAGTTTGAGTGATGCATATTTCATTTTCTTTAAAATAAAATAAATTAAAGGTCTTAATCACATCCAAGTGGGTTCCAATGGATTCTATTTCGACCCAAATATGTCTTAGGACGAAATATAATCATCCAATTATATTAAGACAAGTGTTAGGCTAATTTTATAATATTATATTTACTCTTAATTACCCGATTTACCTTTAACTATGGTAAATAAAATTTACCGTAGTTACTATTCATAGTGCCCAAAAATAAAAAGTAGCCTATTAACATAATTTGGAACTACTGATCCCAAATATGGAATCCATTTCTCCAAATTAAAATCACATAAGTTGAAAAAATTAATTTAAAATTAATCCCGTTGTTAAGAAAATGAGTTTTAAAAGTTAAAACATTACAAAAGATTGAAATGATTTTACCTATGAATTAAATGTAAAATCAATGCTAATGACATACGTTATATTAAATGTTAAAAATATATTATATTTATACTTTAAAACCATTCAATATTATAATTTAACCATATGAATTATTATGATGAAAAATTTGTTTTTAATTAAAATATAGCGTGTTTTTACTATTCATTAAAATATGAAAGTTATCAGAATAATATGAAAAATTTATCCAAAGTAAATTTTTATATCCTGATTCCAAATAAGAATTTTATTTTGTCAAATTTAACTTATAAACATGTCAAAATGTATATTTAAAGTGGATGCGCCATCAAAAGGCGACAAAACTGCATTTTTTGAAAAATACTTATTTTACCCAAAAAAAATATTTTTTTCTCAAACCATGTTCTAGAAAATGTGTAAGATGAATAATAATTTTATAAAATTCAAAATTTATTTAATACTATTCATAACGGCTAGTTTATAATAATATTATAACAATATATCGTTGTTTAGTGAAACCCGGTGTTGCGTACTACACACGTTATTGAGGAAGGTCGCGATTGCGTGTAATGCAAGCCAAGAATAGTGTTGTGTATACTTCAAGATAATACAATGTTGCGTATAGTACAAGCTAATCTTGGTGTAGCGTACAACACAAGACATAAAATAAATTTAAAAAATAATTTTTCTCATAAAATCTTGGGGTGTTACATACTAGGAACTGTAGCAGTACTGTAGCAGGTACTATTTGGTACTATAGCAGCTAAAGCTATTCACCTTATTTGGGCCTTTGGTCCACTGGTTTGGGCCTATGGGTCTCAAGGACTTCGGGTCATCAAAGGCCTTCGGGCCACAGAGACCATGGAGTAGCCCAATTCACACAAAGTAGTCCCCAAAAGAGGATCATAGCAAGAGTAGTAGTCACCAAATGCAGAGCTAACCAGATTTGAAGAATTAGAGGGTATGGAAACCGTCATTGGGACCAGGCACCGTACAGCTTTGTATGGGGCAATTCTAGTCGATCAGCAATGCAAGGTGGTGAGCTAGGAGATTAATTATGTAGAAGCTAGGGAGGGGTAGTTCTAGTGGGTTGGGTTTATGGGTCATGTAATGGGAATAGTATGCCTCTGGGCCTTCGGGTTATGTATTATCCTTCAGGTAGTATTAGGCCTTGTGCCTTGGGCCTACGGGTTATGTAAGGGTTCCCCTTCAACCCTTAAAAGGGGGATTATCCATAATAAAATAAAAATAAGGCCTTCGGGCCATTTGGGCGGGCTAGTTACATTAGAATCATCACTCAGGAATGTGTGTTGATTGATGTAGATTTGTGGAACCATGTTGTATCTGGGCTTAAGACATTGATGTGGGAAGATATTACGGTAATATTATGATATTATTTCTTTATTTTACTAAAAAATAAAATAATGAAACATTGAATTACTCTTCATTATCCATTATAGAGTGCATGTATAGTAGATGACTCCCATAATAAATATGTATTAATTCTTGTTGGAAGGATTCATAGAGGATTTCAAAAAATTCTAACACGACATCATCTTAAAGATGCTGAAGGAAAAACAAACCCACACCCACTGCTTATCTATGCACACCTGATAACCCAAGAAGCGTGGGATGCATTTATTAGTCGTTGTGTTGATGTGTCTTTTTAGGTAAATTGTGTCTAGTAATATGTTTTTTGACAATATGTGTAGTCGTCACTTTTATTGATATATTTTTATTTATGAAACAGCAACTAAGTGCTGGAAATGCAGAACGAGCAACAAAACCAGCATACCCCTACTATAAAGTAAGGATGGGATACGCTTCACTTGAAAAAAAACGGTATGTATTTTAAATCTACTGTAATACTTTTATGTGACATGAAACAATATCATAATTATGTTCCTCCATTTATATGAAGATCTATGAATCTAAATCCAAAGCCACTTTCATCCCACGCCATGTGCTATGGAAGGAGGAATGTGTAAATAAATACGGGATACTAATAGATGAAAATAAATAAAAAGTGTGGGAAACATGTGTAAGTATTACATAATAAAAAATTGTTTTGATTTGAATCGCTATTACATAACAATGATAACTTATTTTCCTATATTTTATATCCTACATAGTCATAGGAATCAACAATACCTGTACCAGATGCACACATACTATCGGTGGCCTTAAAGTGGCCAGAACAGTATGGTCATGTCAGAGGTGCGGGTTTTGGGGTGACACTCCGAACATATTTTGAGGAAAAAAACAAGAGGAAGATCAAAGTAAATTAATAAAACATATGAGAGAAAGAATAACTATCCTTGAAGAAAAATTCCAATGGAAGAGAGAGATGATGGAAACTTTTATGGGGGAAAGGAGAAGAAGCAACTCAAGAATAGCCACTATGTGGAGATCCCTCCCCACCCCCACCAGCTATGAGGTGAGTCATTCCCCTCAAAGAGATGCCTTAGTTGTGGTAATCAATGTTCTAATAAATGTTTTTATGAAATGTGAATCAAACAGATACTGATACCTTTCTTTTAGTGATATTTTACACGGTGATGATGACTATGATTTATATCTATCAACACCCACTCATCGTCTTGTAGTGAGGGCTATGGTGTTCAATATCCAAATTGACATGCTACACAATAGACCACTTCCAACAGGTCATGTGCGAGTGTTGATTAGCGTAGCCCATGAGCTGAGCACCGAGCTACCTAATCCAATTCATGAGGAAGATATTCATATGGTCAAAAAAGATATTGGAACATTCATCGCATGGTTATCACATCTTGTAAAAAACATGTTGATAAGTAGGTATTTATTTTCAATTTATTTTTCAAGCTAAACCTTTAACAATTAATGAAAAAAGTTCTTAACTGATGAATGTTATTACAGATGGTAAAAGGGAAGGGAATTAAACAAAATACTGACTCAAAACCATCTAAAGTATCGACCAACCAATCGAAAAGATCTACTGAAATCACCATTACCCCGCCCATTCTATATTTTCATTTACTAGCATTGAAGATTCATGTGGATACAAAGTTAAAATATGGTTGTAATCATATAGTTTATTTTGAAGAAAATATGTACGGAGAGAAAGATCAAGACTTCATTGGTGTTGAGAGTGTAAGTGAAATCCTCAACTATGAGTGGCTAGGCAGCTCGGTTATAAATGTATACATGAGGTATGTTTTCATGATTTGATTTTCCAAAAGCCAATATACTGTGTTAATTATGACTAAATACATTTCATATTTTTGGAAGGTGTATATATGAAAAACAATTGAATATATTTTCCCATGAAAAAAATTTTTGAATCATTAGTCCTCACATCACCTCTGCATAACAACCAAAAATATATACCAATAAAAAGATGAAATAGTGGCAGGTATGATCAAATAGTTTGAAAGAAAAATTTTGGATGACAGACTCTATTTAATACCAACGATGTAGGGGTAAAACTCTACAATTTAATCAAATAAAATATATTTTTATTTCTTTTATTATTTATTTCTTTTTTTGTTTTTAGGCAGTATTGGATGCTCATTGTGGTAAATTTGGATACTCCAAATATTTATTTCTTAGATTCAATGCATGGATATCCAACAAACCACCCACACATGATGGTGTTTATCAATTTGTAATACACTGCATCCAGTGTTTTTGAACTAAACATCAAGTTATATAATTTATATTATATTTTAATGATGATTCTGTTATGATAGGGTGGTGCATCAATATCGTTAAAAACAAAGAATAAGGTCAGGGGCTAAGCATGAGGGCCAAGACAAGTACTACGACTGGATAAGTATCAGGGTATATATGATAAGATTTCACGATCCAAACACATATCAAAACAAATTACTTATTCTACTCAATGTTTTTGCAATGTCTGAAACAAACCAATGGAAAAAATTGTTGTTATTATGTTTGTATATTTATGAGAGAGATTATATTCCATAAATAAACTAGAATCCCTGAAGAGGTATTTTAGAAGGTAATTGCTATTTAATTTAAAATATTTATTAATACTTTTTATATTTACATTTTTTCAGTGCTATTATGATTGTCGAAAAGACTCATATTCACAAGATGATATAGATGTGCTCAGAAGCGAATGGGCAGCATACTCGATGCAAGAATGTACAAAAATAGAATGAAGGTGTGACTTCCATAGAAGTAGTGGATTGTTTCATATTTATGTTTAATTTACTTATTTTTAGTATTACTCACATAAGAATTGTTTTCTTATACAGGTGGATTCCTTTGTTTGAGTTGGGGTGGTTTGTTCGAAACCGATCATGCTCGTAAGAGATTGGACTTCGAGGATGCAACTTAGAATTCAATGAGAAGGTAAAGTTTTTCTTAATATGCTATGTTTTTTCTCATAATATTATCTTTTCTATAATGTATTAACATAATCTAAATTAAATGTTTGACTACTCATGCAAACTGTTACGACCTACCTTCACCAAAAGGAGGGAAGGGTTAGCAGATTGTCAGGCCCTTCCTTCTTCAAGTTGAAGGGGAGATAATGACCCCCGAAACCCGCATTTAATAGGTCCCGGAGTGGCGACCAGCACCAAGGGTATAGAATCACTCACTAAATGGAAGGCATTACCCTTTTTATTTTAATAGGATCGGGAGATAAGATAGTAAATCTAACAACACCAAAACTATAAGTGCAAGAAAAACCAAAACAACCATTCCCATATGCATGTTCCAAAAGTAAATACCACAAAGTACAAGTGACTACAAAGGTAAAGTACCAAATAAAGGAAAACAGAAACTGCAACTGCCCCAAAGGTCTGAGCTAGTATGGTCCTGCACGATCCCCGAAGTCCTCCTAGAAACCTAAAAGTAGTTTTATATACGTAGGGTGAGCATACAAGTATACTCAGTAGGGAGAAACCAAAGACTCTCGTGTACAAGTGGGGAGACATACTAAAGTCCCGTGAGAAACAGAAAACCAACACTATCGAGGAGTTCACCCATCCCGCTCATTGGACACACTCACCAAATAACGCAAGAAAAGTAATGTACAATAAAGCACATCAATGTTTGGGTACCCTGTGCCACTTTCCCACTGGTTATTGAAGACATCCTACGCATCGAACCAATCCCACCATCCTCACTACAGTCCCACTGCCACACCCCGCCCGCACACACCTGGGCCATATCCCCACGTAGTCCCACTGCCCAACCCTGCCCGCAAACACCTGGACCACAACTGTCACACATAACCATGCCTGCAAACACATAGGCCAGAACAACCACTGCCACGCCCGAAGACACCTGGGCTAGAAGATCCACTGCCACGCCCGAAGACACCTGGGCCTCATCCCAAAGATACTTGGGAAACCACCTGCCCGTACACACCTGGGCCAACCACCATGCTACCCCGCCCGAAGGTTCTTGGGATAATAATGGATTTTAGGCCATCACAGCCTGTCCAAAGATACTTGGGCTATCCGGGAAAGGGAGCAGAAAGGAGCTAATAACCAGCCACTAACATAAGTGTTGGTAAAAACACTCTCCCCCGTGAAATGGGGGTGTTCGGCACTAAGTGTTCAACTTGGGTGGGGCGCGAATAAGAAACAAAAAACTACAAGTATATGTATATGTAACAAGCACTCACCCAAGTTTAGGTTTTTCTTCATCCAGCCTGAAGAACACAAACAGCACTCAAGTCCGAGTCACAACTCATACCAAACAAAAACCCATTTTTCTCATCCTTGTTTTCATGTTCAGTAGTGATGTTTAAATAAGTTTCTGCACCTACTTGGGCAACTAGTAAGCATAAGCACAAGTCAAGGAAAGCAAATAGTCAAGCATCAACTAAACATTCATACTCAGTTCTCTTGTAAAGTCATAACAACAAAGGAATAAGTGAGATCCCTCGAAGTATTGGAACCAAAGGAAACCCAGGAGCCAACGGTTTCTCAACAACAGAGGATCCCTTCCCAATTTGTGATATAATCAAGGTAACCACCTGGCCTTAAAATTCACAACCACTGAATCCATATCAATAGGGGATCCCATCCCCACCCACATCACCCAGCAAACGGCCCGTGAAGGAAAAAAAACAACCAGACAACCACCACCAACACAAAGCAGGCCCATGTCGGTATTTTCATATTTATAAGATTTAACACACTCCATGATTTCAATTTTTATGCCTTAACCGGGGTTATAATATAAGGGATTGATCTCGGTGCTTTCAATTTATTTAGCCGGATATACGTGATTAACCAAATCCCTTTTGACAGAACGAGTTCACAACTATAAAAAAAGTCATTTAAAACATCACCAGGGGTTCATTAGTGCACAGAGAAAGACCACCAACGGCCATGATTTTCAGTAGGCGTAAGCCCGCACAATTCAGAAATAAGATCATACAACAAAGCAGCATCATCGATCACAGCCCCCCCTTCATCCCCTATAGTCCATTCATTATATTCATTAAGGTTTGGTTAATCCAATTCTATAGAATCAAAAGCATTCCCACCCCACATGATACACAAAAGGGAGAGACGGAGGCTAAATTCCCTACCTGTTGATCAACGATCGACGCTAAGCCTAGGCATGGAATTCCACGGATAGCGATGCGGCTCATCTGAATGAAGGGTACTCCTAGAACAGGGTGATCAAGAAAAGAAACCTAAGGGGTACCCTTTTAGTTTATAAGGGTCGGGGACGGTTGAGATAAGAACGACGAAACCGCGTAAGGAGCGGGGTCGTGGGTTGACCACGCGGCCCCACATGTCATTAAAGGGTTGGGCGGTTTAAACTGATGCACACACCAGGTTAATTCATTAAATTTTTAATTAAACGACATTTATGGGCATTATTGGGCTTTTAAACAAGCTTAAAGGGGTCAAAATAGGGTTTAAAACCCAATTTGTGCAAAAAGGGAGGCACTACTGGAAAAACCCCGACAAGGCTGGGTGACACTGATCGGTCTCACCGATTAGTCCCACCGATCGGTCGCGTCGATCGGTCGTGCCGATCGGTCTCACCGATCGGTCGTGCCCATTGGCCTCACTGATCGGCCGCGCCGATCGGCCTCACCGGTCGGCCTCACCGATCGGTCTCACCGATCGGTCGCGCTGATCGGTCTCACTGGTCAGTCGCGTCGATCGGTGATCGGTCTCACCGGTCGGTCGCGCCGATCGGTCACGCCGATCGGCCTCACGCCGAGACACTACCCCTTTAGGATCCGGATTTTTGGAAAAGGAAAGGACCCTGAGAGTCTGGGTCATCACATCAGATACCTCTAAAATTATTCTTGCCCTCGAGAAATTAAACAACCCAGAAGGAAAGAGCGGGTCCAAACAACCACCTTGAAAGATACCTCTCAAGAGTGAACCTCATTGTTAACTAAGAACACCTCCCTGTCAATAACCAAGCAAGATACCATGTCAAACTTCCCAGCCATGTGGGTTGGGGGGTCTCCTCCCCCATGTCAAGATATTATCCGCTTTGGGCGGCACTAACTCCCCCGCACGGGTTTAATCGCATCCACATTAATGCGTCTTGATTAGGGGTCGGGTCCTCCCCTCCTCGTAGCCAGGACTTTTTAAACACATTCAGAGGAAATGAAACCACGTATTTCATAGCCAAAGGTAAAACGATCCACCACAAAAAGTATAAACAGAACAGCGCAAAACTCAAAACAACTCTGGGTACTGGGCACGCATCTGTGCTTCCCTTTCCCATGTACTCTCCTCAAGCCCACCGTGTCTCCATAACACACGAACCAAGGGAATGGTTTGCCCACGAAGCACCTTCTCCTCACGATCCTCTATCATCACCGGTCTTTCCACAAAGGTCATGTCATCCTCGATGTCTAGCTCTCCCCAGTCAAGGATGTGTGAATCGTCATGCAGATAACGACGGAGCTGGGACACATGGAAGACGTCATGTATCCTCAGTAGCGGCGGTGGTAATGCTAGCTGATAAGCCACTTTGCCGACCCGCCGCAACACTTTGAAGGGTCCGATGAACCTGGGAGAAAGCTTACTCCCCTTGCCGAACCTCCGTTGTCTACGCTGAGGGGAGACCTTCAAGAACACATGGTCTCCAACCTCAAACTCCAAGGGCCTCCTCCTGGTGTCAGCATACGACTTCTGTCGGTCCTGGGCCGCCTTCATCCTTTCTCGTATAAGCTGAACCTTCTCTGTCGTGTCCTGCACCACCTCCGGGCCAAGGATGCCCGCCTCTCCGACTTCGGTCCAACACACAGGTGAGCGGCATGGCCTCCCGTACAAGGATTCAAACGGGGCCATACCAATGGTAGAGTGATAGCTATTATTGTAGGCGAACTCTACCAGAGGAAAGTGTCACACCCATGATCCTCCTGAGTCCAGAACACATGCCCGCAGCATATCCTCCAAGGTATGGATGGTGCGCTCTGTCTGTCCATCTGTATGGGGATGGAAAGCTGTGCTAAGATGTAGCTGGGTGCCAAAGGCATGCTACAATCCTCTCCAAACTCGTGAGGTAAACCGTGCATCCCTATCTGAGACTACGGACCTCGAAACCCCATGCAACTGCACCACCTCATCCACGTACCTTCGTGCCAAAGCATCCACTACACTTGACTCCTTAATTGCCAGAAAGTGATCCGATTTCGTCAACCGGTCTACTACTACCTAGATGGCATCGTATCCCCCTTGAACCTTGGGTATTCCTGTGACGAAATCCATCGAGATGTCCTCCCACTTCCACTCGGGGACATTTAGAGACTGCAGCAAGCTGCCTGGAACTCGGTGTTCAGCCTTCACCTGCTGACACACTAGGCACTTTACCACAAACTCCTCCACTGTTCTCTTTACTCCGGGCCACCAAAACTGTCCCTTCAGACCCTGGTACATCTTGGAAAATCCTGGGTGTACCGCTAGGGGTGAGTTGTGGAACTCACTGAGAACCTTGTCGCACATCGCCTCTGGGACAAACAGCTTTCCTCGGAAAAGCATCCGGTTTTGACCATCCTCCGTCCATCCTTCCAGAGCATTGATTTGTTCAACTCAGTCATGCATCACTTCACACTATGGGTCTCCCCACTGAGACTCCTCCACTTTCTGAAACAGAGACGACTGCACTTCCATCTGGTATAGGCAACCTCTACCACCATCCATCCTCGCATCCAGGTGTAAGGCATCCAACTCCTCCATCGCCATCCAGGCGTCTTTCAACTCTCGAACCTCATCCTTCTACGTCCTCCTGCTCAAGTCATCGGCCAATACATTGCCCTTTCCCTCAGTATAAGAGATCTCGAAGTCGTAATCCTGGAGGAACTCAACCCATCTCCACTGCTGCAAGTTTAGGTCCCGCTGGGAGAAGATATACCTCAAACTTTTGTGATTTGTGAAGACCACGAAGCATTCTCCGATGAGGTAATGCCGCCATAACTTTAGCGTAAAAACGACTGTTGCAAGCTCCAGGTCGTGGGTGGCATAGTTACGTTCATGAGGATGCAACTGTCTAGACCCATAAGAGATCACCCCTTGTCGCTGCATCAACACTCATCCCAGGCCTTGTCCTGAAGCATCACAGAACACCTCATACGCCGCCCCTTATTCTGGTAGCCTCAGGACTGGGGCACTAACCAACTTCTCCTTCAGATAGTTGAAGGCTGCCACGCACTGCTCACTCCACACGAAAACCTGATCCTTCTTGGTCAAGGCCGTCAAAGGGGCTACAACCCGGGAGAAGTTGGGTACGAACCTCCGATAGTAACCCGCCAGCCCGAGGAAACTACGGACCTCTGCCACATTCTTGGGTACTGCCTAAGAAACAACTGCCTCAACCTTTGATGGGTCCACCGCTACCCCCCTCTCGGACACCACGTGCCTGAGGAAGTGCACTTATCGTGTCCAAAACTTGCATTTTGACAACTTATCATAGAGATGGTGTTGTCAGAGGACCTCCAAAACTGTCCTCAGGTGCTCTTCATGGTCTTCCTCTGATCTTGAATAGATCAGGATGTCGTCGATGAACACAACTATGAACCGATCCAGGTACTTCCGGAATATGGAGTTCATAAGCCCCATGAACACAGTCGGGGCGTTCGTAACACCAAAAGGCATGACTACGAACTCGAAGTGCCCATATCTGCACCTGAACGGTGTCTTCAGGATGTTTCCCTCCTTCACTCTCAGCTGGTGTTACCCAGACCGCAAGTCGATCTTCGATAACCACCCTTCCCCTTTCAGCTGGTCGAAAAGATCGTCTATCCTCGGAAGAGGGTAGATATTTTTTATCGTTACCTGATTTAGCCTCATGTAGTCTATGCACAACCTGAGACCACCATCTTCCTTCTTTGAGAACAAGACTGGAGCACCCCACGGTGACGTTCTTGGTCGAACATAACCCCTCTTCATCAGATTGTCAATCTGAATCCGTAACTCCCGTAGCTCCAAAGGTGCCATCCGGTAAGGATCCATTGAGATCAGACGAGCACTAGGCTGCAAGTCTATCCCAAACTCGATATCCCGTCGTGGGGGTAGATTCATCACCTCCTCAGGAAAGACGTCCATAAACTCACGGAAGATCTCTGGCACCTCCACCATTTCAGCATCTACTGATTCTACTGATAGATCTGATAACAAGGAGAGGAGGGGTTCCTCTCGCATGTTGCCCTTCTGACTGCTCCGCTCACCGGTGAAGGTAACATGTCGGCCGCCCAAGTCCGAGAACACAACCCTTCCTCAAAATCAGTCGATGATGGCACACATAGAGAACAGCCAGTCGATGCCTAGGATGACATCGTATGGCTGTATCTGTAGCAGAAGAAGATCCCTGACCGAATGATGTGGCCCTATCATTAGTTTGTATCCTCGACAAACATATAACAAGTCGGTCTGACCTCCGACTGGTGTGCTTAGCACCAGGGGCACTGGAATTCTCTCGGCATCTAGACCCAAATCACGGGATAGACTAGGTGCGACTAAGGAGTGCGAAGCTCCGGTATCGAACAAGGCATAAGCAAGGGTGCTAAACAAACTGATCGTACCTCGAACGACCTTCAGCCCTGCTGGAACTGCTGCCTCCGCGGCGTGCAACTATCCACACCCATCTCCTCTACCCCTTGGCTATCGTCCACCTCCCCGACCACGCCCTGGTCGAGGTCCCTAAGGAGCGCCCTGAGGTCGGCCTCCCCCTGCAATGTCTGCCCTCGGAGGAGCGGGAGCTCGCTGTCCCTACTGCTGCTACTGGAAAGGCCTGGCTGGAAGCTGCTGCTGGGGTGGGTGTTGGGGCTGTCCGCCACCGTCATACTGTACTCAGTCCGGGCACTGAATTCGGAGATGTCCATGGCTCCCACAGACGAAGCACTGGGGTCCTGGGCCCGAAGGAAAAGGGAGAGGACCGGGGGACCGAAACTGAAACTGCTGTGGCCTGCTCCCTGTTGGTCTGAACTTGGAGGGTCCTGACGCTGGAGGCCTGGTGCTGATGGCCTTCCCCTTTGATGGCCCCAGCTGGATCCCCTCTCGTGACACACCTCCCAGAGCGTGCATCCTCTCCACCACTTCGGCCTTCTTCTGGACCTCCAAGTACGTCGGGAGGGTAAAGGGGGTAACAGCATACTGGAGGGAGGGTCGGAGCGCCTCCTCTAAACATCTTTCCTGGGACTCCTCGTTGGGAAAGAGGTCCAGATAAAAACGTAGGAGGTCCTTGAACTTGATTCCCGGCTCCCTCACTGACATACTCCCCTGTTGGAGGGAGATTAGCTCCTGCCTCTTCTCTGCCTTCATCGTCAAAGAGAGGAATTCTGCCCGAAACTCCCTCTCAAAATCAGCCCATGCCACCTCAACCTCTCTCCTCTCCCCCAGGTAAAGCGTCCACCACTGACGCGCCGCTCCCCACATCTGGCTGACGGCCAGAGGAACCCAGTACTCAGTCGGGGCCCGAATCAGGCCGAAGGCTATCACTAGCTCCTCAAGCCAGCCTTCCGTCTTCATATCGGAGGTATTTCCCTCATACTTCTCGAGGGTCAGCCACTGGAAAGCCCGAAGTGTCTTCTGCCACTGGTCGTCCTCCTCCCGATCAGCTCTCTGCCGATCGGCCAAGGTAGTCTCCTGGGCCTCGATCGCCCATACCACACGTGGTCGCCTTCCAGGCGCCATAGCTGCAAGGTAAACAAGGAATGCCTAAGCCCAAGTAGTGCAGATTATTGTTCTTAATATTTCCTAAACTTCTTACTCATTTTAATTTCCCAAAACACTCATGAAACACAAGAACATAAGTCATTATGATGCATGTACCTTTCCTAGGGTCTCTACCCTGCAATCAGCGTGGCCTCACTTGGTCGTTCGGTAGGTCCAGAGTCCTTGCATCGGATCACGGGGGGGCCTAAAATCCCATGTCCTAGCCGGTCTTCCCTGGCCTAATTCACGCACCAAGGTCACCCAACACTGTTTCCCTACCATCCCATGCAACCCTCACTATGCCTGCCTCCAGACTCCATCCTATCTCTCAACCATCACCTTTGATACCATTCTGTCACGACCCGCCTTCACCAAAAGGAGGGAAGGGTCTGCAGATTTCCAGGCCCTTCCTTCTTCAAGTTGAAGGGGAGATAATGACCCTCGAAACCCTCCTTCAATAGGTCCCGGAGTGGCGACCAGCGCCAAGGGTATAGAATCACTCACTAAATAGAAGGCATTATCCTTTTTCTATTAATAGGATCGGGAGATAAGATAGTAAATCTCACAACAACAAAACTAGAAGTGCAAGAAAACCCAAAACAACCATTCCCATATGCATGTTCCAAAAGTAAATACCACAAAGTACAAGTGACTACAAAGGTAAAGTACCAAAGAAAGGAAAACAGCAACTGCAACTTCCCCAAAGGTCCGAGCTAGTATGGTCCCGCGCGATCCCCGAAGTCCTCTTGGAAACCTGAAAGCAGTTTTATATATGTAGGGTGAGCATACAAGTATACTCAGTAGGGAGAAACCAAAGACTCTCGTGTACAAGTGGGGAGACATACTAAAGTCCCATGAGAAATAGACAACCAACACTATCGAGGAGTTCACCCATCCTGCTCACCGGCCACACTCACCAAATAATGCAAGCAAAGTAATGTATAATAAATCACATCGATGTTTGGGTACCCCGCGCCACTTTCCCACTGGTTATTGAAGACATCCTACGCATCAAACCAATCCCTCCATTCTCACCGCAGTCCCACTACCACACCCCGCTCGCACACACCTGGGCCATATCCCCACACAGTCCCACTGCCCAACCCTGCCCGCAAACACTTGGGCCACAACTGTCACACGTAACCACGCCTGCAAACACCTAGGCCAGAACAACCACTGCCACACCCGAAGACACCTGGGCTAGAAGATCCACTGTCACGCCCGAAGACACCTGGGCATCTTCCCGAAGATACTTGGGAAACCACCTGCCTGCACACACCTGGGCCAACCACCACGCTACCCCGCCCGAAGGTTCTTGGGATAATAATGGACTTCAAGCCATCACAGCCTGCCCGAAGATACTTGGGTTATCCGGGAAAGGGAGCAGAAAGGAGGTAATAAACAGCCACTAACAAAAGTGTTGGGAAAAACACCCTCCCCCATGAAATGGGGGTGTTCGGCACTAAGTGCTCAACTTGGGTGGGGCGCGAATAAGAAACACAAAACAACAAGTATATGTATAGATAACAAGCACTCACCCAAGTTTAGGTTTTTCTTCAGCCAGCCTGAAGAACACAAACAGTACTCAAGTCCGAGTCACAACTCATACCAAACGAAAACCTATTTGTCCCATCCTTTTTTTCATGTTCAGTAATGATGTTTAAATAAGTTTATGCACCTACTTGGGAAACTAGTAAGCATAAGCACAAGTCAAGGAAAGCAAACAGTCAAGCATCAACTAAACATTCACACCTGGTTCTTTTGTAAAGTCACAACAACAAAGGTATAAGTGAGATCCCTCGAAGTACTGGAACCAAAGGTAAAACCCCAAGGTGCAGCCCCATGTTCCCAAAACCCAGGAGTCAACGGTTTCTCAACAATAGAGGATCCCTCCCCAATTCGTGATATAATCAAGGTAACCACCTGGCCTTAAAATTCACAACCACTGAATCCATATCAACAGGGGATCCCATCCCCACCCACATCACCCAGCAAATGGCCCGTGAAGGGAAAAAAACAACCAGACCACCACCACCAACACAAAGCAGGCCCATGCCAGTATTTTCAGATTTATAAGATTTAACACACTCCATGATTTCAATTTTCGTGCCTTAACCGGGGTTATCACAGAAGGGATTGATCCTGGTGCTTTCAATTTATTTAGCCGGATATACGTGATTAACCAAATCCCTTTTTGACAGCACGAGTTCACAACTACAAAACAAGTCATTTAAAACATCACTAGGGGTTCATTAGTGCACAAAGAAAGACCACCAACGGCCATGATTTTCAGTAGGCGTAAGTCCGCACAATTCAGAAAGAATATCATACAACAAAACAGCATCATCGATCACAGCCCCCCCTTCATCCCTTAGAGTCCGTTCATTATCTTCATTAAGGTTTGGTTAATCCAATTCTAAAGAATCAAAAGCATGCCCACCCCGCATGATACACAAAAGGGAGAGACGAAGGATAAATTCCATACATGTTGATCAACGATCGACACTAAGCCTGGGCATGGAATTCCACGGATAGCGATGCGGCTCGTCTGAACGAAGGGTACTCCTAGAACAGGGTGATCAATAAAAGAAACCTAAGGGGTACCCTTTTAGTTTATAAGGGCCGGGGACGGTTGAAATAAGAACGACAAAACCGCGTAAGGAGCGGGGTCGTGGGTTGACCACGCGGCCCCACACGTCATTAAAGGGTCGGGCGGTTTAAACTGACGCACACACTAGGTTAATTCATTAAATATTTAATTAAACGACATTTATGCGCTTTACTGGGCTTTAAAACAAGCTTAGAGGAGTCAAAATAGGGTTTAAAACCCAATTTGCGCAAAAAGGGAGGCACTACTGGAAAAACCCTGACAAGGCTGGGTGACACCGATCGGTCTCGCCGATCGGTCGCGCCGATCGGCCCCCCCGGTCAGTCGTGCCGATCGGCCCCCCCGGTCGGTCGCGCCGATGCCCCCCCCCCCCCCGGTCGGTCGCGCCGATCGGCCCCACCGGTCGGTCCCACCGGTCGGTCGCGCCGATCGGTCGCGTCGATCGGCCTCACCAGTCGGTCGCGCTGATCGTTCGCGCCGATCGGCCTCACGCCGAGACGCTACCCCTTTAGGATCCAGATTTTTGGCAAAGGAAAGGACCCTGAGAGTCTGGGTCATCACACAAACAATGTCTTCCACAGACTTATTCTCCCTCAAAACCTTTTCACCCCATCATTGTTGGCATTTATCACTTTTCTTCAAGGGTAGTGGAGGGAACTTGAAGGAAAGTGATAAATGTCGACAATGTAGTGTCCTTATTTCGACAAAGAAAGCAAATGGAAAGCATGGTAATGCATGATGTGGCCGGTATGACTCAAAGTGTGTCTTTTTATGTAATTAATTAATTTTTTCATCATTTTATCTACTATTTGTATGTTAATTTCCTTATCATTTTTATCTAATACTTATTTAGTTTTTTATATAGATGTTTTGGGAAGTCATGTTTTCCTTTGAACTATCTGAAACAAGCCAGAAAAGAGAGAACATGTTCCTTTCAGGTGGAAGAGGAAACCTCATATTGCATGAAAACTGTGCAAACACATGGTGTGGCCAGTATGACTGAAAGTGTCTATTATCAGTTTAAAATTGACATTTTAGTTCAAAACGTGTTACTCACTCGAAACCAGGAAAATGAACTCTGATTGTCTTGATAATTTAGGAAAGTGGTTTATAAGTCATTTTTTATGTGTATGAAGCAGTCTCACATCAAATCGACGCACAATGCGATCAGTATGACTCATAATGGTTGTTTCCAATTTGAAATGGCATTTTAGTAAAAAAACACAAGTGACATACTGAAAACTGATCAAACATATTTGAATTGTTTTAATACTCAAGGACAATGATCTATAAGTTATTTTTGATGTGTATGAATTAGTTGCACCTCAATATGATGCACGGTGTGGCTAGTATCACTCAAAGTGTCTTTTTTATTTAAAATTGACATCAATTTAAGTAAAAAACAACAAGTGACATACTGAAAACCGACCAAATGCGTTCAGATTGTGTTGATACTTTAGGAAAATTATCCATGAGTCATTTGTGACATGTAGGAGTCAACCGAACATCAATACAATGCACGGTGTGACCGGTATGACTCTAAGTGTGTCTTTTTATTTAAAATTGACATTAATTTAAGTAAAAAAGAACAAGTGGCATACTGAAAATTGATCAAACGCATTCGTATTGTTTTGATACTTTAGGATAACGATCCATGAGTCATTTTTTACCTGTAGAAATCAACCACACCTCAGTCTGACACACGGTGTGACCGGTATGAATAAAAGTGTTTGTTATCAGTTTAAAATTGACATTTTAGTTCAAAATGTGTCACTCACTGAAAACCAAGAAAATGCGATCCAATTGTCTTGATAATTTAGGAAAATGATTCAAAATTCATTTTTGACGTGTATGAAGTAGTATCATATCAAATCGACACACGATGCGACTGATATGACTCATAATGCGTGTTTCCAGTTTGAAATGACATTTTAGTAAAAAAACACAACCGGCATATTGAAAACCAAAAAAACGAATTTGGATTGTTTCAATACTTTAGGAAAAGGATTTATAAGTCATTTTGTGATGTGTAGGAATCAACCTCGCCTCAATACGACACACGGTGTGACCGGTATCACTCAAAGTGTCTTTTTATTTAAAATTGACATTAATTTAAGTAAAAACAAAAGGTGGCATACTGAAAACTGAGAAAATGCATTCAGATTGTTTTGATATTTTAGGAAAATGATATATAAGTCATTTTTGACATGTAAGAATCAGTCGCACCTCAATACAATGCACGGTGTGGCCGATGTCACTCGAAGTGTTTCTTTTTATTTAAAATTGACATCAATTTAAAGTAAAAAAAACAAGTGACATACTCAAAATTGAGCAAACGCATTCAGATTGTTTTGATGTTTTAGGAAAATGATCCATGAGTCATTTTTGGCATGTAGAAATCAACTTCACCTCAATAGGACGCATGGTGTGTCGGTATAACTCCAAATATGTCTTTTTATTTAAAATTGACATTAATTTGAGTAAAAAAGAACAAGTGACATACTAAAAACCAAGAAAACGCATTTGGATTATTTTAATACTTTAGAAAAATGATTCATGAGTCATTTGTGACATGTAGGAATCAACCACACCTCAATCTGATGCATGGTGTGACCGGTATGACTAAAAGTGTTTGTTATTAGTTTAAAATTAACATTTTAGTTCAAAACGTGTCACTCACTGAAAACCAAGCAAACACACTCTGATTGTCTTGATAATTTAGGACAACAATTCATAAGTAATTTTTGACATGTATGAAGCAGTCTCGGATCAAAATGATGCCTGATGCAACCGATATGACTCATAATGCATGTTTCTAGTTTGAAATGACATTTTAGTAAAAAAAACACAAATGGCATACTGAAAACCGAGCAAACGCATTTGGATTGTTTTGATACTTTAGGAAAATGATCTATGTGTCATTTGTGATGTGTAGGAATCAGTCGCACCTTAATACGACAGACGGTGTGGCCGGTATAACTCTAAGTGTCTCTTTTTATTTAAAATTGGTATTAATTTAAGTAAAAACAACAAGTGACATACCGAAAACCGACCAAAGGCATTCTGGTTATTTTGATATTTTAGGAAAACAATTTACAAGTCATTTGTGATGTGTAGAAATCAGTTGCACCTCCATACAACGCGCGGTGTGGCCAGTATCTCTCAAAGTGTCTCTTTTTATTTAAAATTGACATTAATTTAAGTAAAAAACTACAAGTGGCGTACTGAAAACTCAGCAAATGCATTCAGCATGTTTTGATACTTTAGGAAAATGATCCATGAGTCATTTGTCACATGTAGGAATCAACTCTACCTCAATCTGACGCACGGTGTGAGCGGTATGACTAAAAGTATTCTTTATGAGTTTAAAATTGACATTTTAGTTCAAAATGCGTTACTCACTGAAAACCAAGAAAATGCACTCCGATTATATTGATAATTTAGGACAGCGATTCATAAGTCATTTGTGACTTGTATGAAGCGGTCTCACATCAAAACGACACACGATGTGACCGGTATGACTCATAATGCGTGTTTCCAATTTGAAATGACATTTTAGTAAAAAAAACACAACTGGCATGCTGGAAACCGAGCAAACATATTATGATTGTTTTGATGCTCTATGACAATGATTTAGAAGTCATTTGTGACATGTAAGAATCAGTTACATCTCAATACAACACACGGTGTGACCGGTATAACTCTAAACGTCACTTTTTATTTAAAATTGACATTAATTTTAAGTAAAAACAACGAGTGACATACTGAAAACCGAGCAAACGCATTCAGGTTGTTTTTATATTTTAGAACAACGATTCATGAGTCATTTGTGGCGTGTAGAGGCCAACCACGCCTCAATCTGATGCACGGTGTGACTGATATAACTAAAAGTGTCCGTTGTTAGTTTAAAATTGACATTTTAGTTCAAAATGTGTCATTCACTGAAAACCAAGTAAACACGCTTCGGTTGTCTTGATAATTTAGGACAACGATTCATAAGTCATTTGTGATGTGTGTGAAGTTGTCTCACGTCAAACCGGCGCACGATGTGACCGACATGACTCATAATACATATTTCCAGTTTGAAATGACATTTTAGTAAAAAAAAATATAACTGACATACTGAAAACCGAGCAAATGCATTTAGATTGTTTAAATGCTTTTAAAAACAACTCGTCGGTAATTTGTGACAGGTAGGAACCAATCACATCTCAATCTAACGCACAGTGTGACCGATATATCTCCAAATGTGTTATTATTTAAAATTGACATTAATTTTAGTAAAAGAACAAGTGACATACTCAAAATCAAGTGAACGCATTCAGATTGTTTTAATATTTTAGAACAATGATCCATAACTCATTTGTGACGTGTAGGAATCAACTCCGCATCAATAAGACACACGGTGTGACTAGTGTAACTCCAAATGTGCATTTTTTTTATTAAATATTGACATCTTATTAATGTATTCTTTTATATTAATATTTAATTTATTTCTTTATAGTATTGCTAACGTAATATTTGTTTTCTTATATAGGTGGAATCTTTTGCTCGAGTTGAGATGATTTGTTCGGCAACTGATACCATGAGCAGATATTTTTGAGAGGGGATCACGAGTGTCAAAAGATGGAACATTATTGTTTTTAAATGTTTGTTGGATAATTGTATATGTAATTATATAAAACATTGTTTGAAATGTATATAGCAGTGTTTTTTTGTATATACCATGGGTGTATATTTTTGTATTCTCGATGTCACATTAAATGTATACAACATTGTTTGAAATTACAGGTTTTTTGCAGGTTTTTGTTGGATGTGTTGTTATATTAACAGTACATTGCAGCTAACTAGGCCTTTATTAGCGTTAAAATAACGCTAATAAAAATGGTCTTTTATCAGTGTTTTTTTAGCGCAGATAAAAGCTCCCCTTTATCAACGTTTTTTTAGCGCTAATAAAGAGGACCCCCTTATCATCGTTGTGATTAACAACGTGTTTTAGCGCTATTAAAAGCATTTTGTACGTTGTTAGAGAGCATAAGTGTAGTATTGATAGCACTGATAAAATACTTTTTTCTAGTAGTATAATAAACTTTCAAATAAGAGAGATCCAATACTCGAGTTGAGTGGTACAAACAATATTTCGTGATAGAAAATTGAACACTCAAAATGGATTAAGAACAATCTATTGAGATAAAATATTTAATGTCCGGGTCATCATCCAACTCATCCATCCATTGACATTCTTTTTGCACATGTGGTTTCGTGAATCTTCAGGAGTGACCTTTTGAACCATCCACACCCGGAAACCCCTCTCCCCACGAAGAGGTCATTCGGAGAAGTCCAAGCCGGGAAGGAGCCGTTGCCAGCCGGGATGGTCGAGCGTCTCACGGGGTAACAACCCGATCAACGATGTTTCGACACAACAATCCGTCAGCCAGTTGGGTTGCGCCCTTCTACCCATCCGATGAGACATTAGGTGACCTGACAAGACGAGCAGAGCGTGCGAGGTGAAAATTCCCCGAAGATCGGGTTCTCAGAAATCGAACTTCATACCTCACCGAACACCGTTGTTATGATCCCCGACCTTGCATCATAACTTATTTTACTTGTAATTGTGCACTCAATTTATGAACAAATTATGTTTGCATCTCATTTAATGCATTACGAGCTAACAATTAATGCACCCAGTGGGATTAATTAATTTATAATCACGGAGGAATCATCCAAAATAATTCTACAACTATGATCTTAGCAATAATTAACCTACCAATGACAAAATTATTTCAATGTTACATTAAACTACCAAAAGCAATGTGGTGGGCACTATGATTAATATCGTATTATTCAAGCTAGAAAGTCTTATATTCAAACTCCATCATTATTTTTATGCCTTTTGTTCAGGTACCCGCCACGAAAACTTTGACCGAACCTTTACAGCCATAATTTCGATTTATTTTGTAAAAAAAATGTTTTTATTTAAGTTTTCTACAAAACCAAAAAGCATTTAAAAAATACGGGAATCAAAGTTCAAACAAATTAAATTTACGAGGCGTTGATGGGAATATAAAGGGAGTCAAATTTTTTAAAAAGCAAATATATAAAAAAAATATTGAAAATAAATATTATATTAGAAATGAATGGTTGGGCAACTGTGAAATTGTAGATAACACGGAAGTTTAATAATAACTGGACTTGAATCCGTTTAATACCCATTTAATTATACATGAACCTAACTCAAACCCAAATTTCAATTATTATTTAAAACCCAAACATATTTAAATATCCGTTTATATTTATTAATTTTAATTTCGACAATGTTTACTTACATAAAACTCATTTAAAACCCGAACACAAATATAACATTTTATTATAATATTATTTAAAAATCATAGTAGTTTATATATATTACGGTTTCATGTATCCTATAAGAGGTAGCAAAACCCGGCCCAATTAACAATCCAACAATATTTTTAAAATTTAAACCCAATTTTCGGACCGGGTAAGGCCGGGTGCCCTTGTTATCGGGTACCCATTGCCCAGACCTATGCATGGGTCTAGTGACTCGTCCGCCCGATTAGCCCGACTTGATAAAAAGGTCTTATTTGATCAAAATTTGACCCTGATTATTAAACAAACCTATTTTTTAAGTCTAATTAACAATACAATCGTGCTCAAACTTTAACATGTGACCCAGTACATGACCCGTCCAACCCGATTAAGTTATGTTATAATGATATTTTAAAAATACTATAATATTATGTATTTATTATTTTTCGTTGCGTCTCTGCGGTGGTGTTTGGGAGGTATGGACCTGTGCACATTCAAGATAAGTTTTGGTTGTTTATCCCCCTCCCCGCACCGATACAATTTACATTTATTATTAAAAGAATGATGATTATAATTTAATAATTTAATTTAATTTAATAATTTAATTTAATTTAATAATATTTTAAGCCCAATCAATAAATGGATCGGTTTTTTTTTTTTCCAACCCTAGACAATATACATAATCTACCATTTTATTTCAATAAATTTTATTTCATTAGTAGGCGGTCATTCCAAATTTTAATCCTAAAATCATAACCTATAATGGGTATTGGAAAAAAATTATGTTTTTATTTTAAAAATATATTAGAAAATATTTTAGATTTTATAAACAATAAAAAAATATGTAATTTATCAAATTTTACATTTTCATTTTTCATTATATATATACATATTCATAAATTTTTTCTATTACAATTTATTTTTACAAAAATTATTTTATATTGATATATTTTAATTCATTATAATAAAATGAAAATAAAAAAAGTTTTCTGAAATGGTTCTCGAATTAGCTCATGCCGAAAAAAATTAGTAGAAGGGAAGGGACGGGGGCGAGCGAATTGGTGGGGAGTGGAAGCAATGGGATGGGGAAGAAGAAGACGATGGCTGGGGGAGTGAAGCTCTGAAATTCGGTTTTCCCCAGGGGGGTTAGGGAGGGAGGGCAGGAGGAGCCTCGACGGGGCATGGAAGGGCTGGCCATGCTGAGGCAGCTCATCGGACAGTTTGAGGCTCGCTTGGAAGTCTTTGGGCTACTTCATCATCATGATCACCTTGGTGCTCCTCATGAACCCCACCAACACCATCATCATCACCACGACTGTATTTTTCTCCACCAACATCCTCATGCTCATGTATTCATCCGGCAGAAACCGTGCAACAGGTATCTCTCCCTCTATATTTCTCTCCTCCTCTCTCTTCCTCCCAGAAGTTTATCATCGCTTGAGGCTTTGAAATGCCAGTTCCATTGGCACTTTTAATTTTAGATCTATGTGATTTTTATTTGGAATCGTTTATGTGCACCGATTGGTTTGATTGCTTTAGGATCATTGCTTGCTTAGGTCTTCATTTAGTTTGCCGCGGTCTTAATGCTATCGGTAAATTTGGGCTGTTTCTGGTTGAACTTGTTGTGGTGATTGAAGTTGGAATCATGTTCATATTTTTTTCAAGAGTTTTTTTCCTCCCCTTTTTGTGTTTAGTGACTCACTGAAGGAATATGCTATTGGCCTGCCTCGATTTTCCTTATTGCTTCCCTTCTTTTCGTGTTTTTCTGCGTGCGCGCTAGCTTGGTTTTCCCTGTTTCTCAGTTGCTCGACTGTTTCTCATATCTTTTGCTTTTAGGAAGTAAACCTTTTTTCGTTTTGTGGAAGCAACCTTCTCAAAGAAGATAATCCGTACTTATCAGAGACTGTTTCACTGGTTTCTATTAGTAAAAGCTCTCCTAATGTCCAATACCTACCACTGATAATTTGCCAAGCAAAAATTAAGTTAAATCTTAAACAAAATTGGATTCAGAAATGAGTGCTGGCAAATTTAATGATACGCGATATGGGGAATTCTACTGTTTGATGGCATGACCACCCTTTCCCCCTATATTCCTCCTCTATAATTCGACTCAATCAACTTTCAATCTTAAACACTCGGGTTTTGTTACATGATTTTTTTTTTCTCCATTTCGCTTTGGTCATTGGTCGTTTCATGTGATATTTTTGTAGCTTGCACTCGAGCTAGATTTCCATTGCATTTCTGTTTTTCTTTAACATTTATTTTAGACTTTCTCATTTTTTCAGACATTCTATGATTTTCAGATAGGGCTTGTCGTTGATACTTGCTTTTCATCTCTTTCATTATACCTGTCATCCGACTCAAAGTTTATTCCTCCATCCAAATTTCATTTTTAGTTTTCAGTAGTTCAATCCATTTTTTCCCCGTTCCTCATGCAATTCCAACAGCCGGTTCCTGGGTTTTAATGTCATTAATTCTTCTCTATTTCTCACCAACCAAATTGAACACAATTGGTTGACACAGTGTCGTCGAACACGCTCTCATCACACCATTACATGTTTTAGCACTCTTTCCACTTTTATTGTTCCAATGAACAAAAAAATCCGTCAATAATTAGTATGATGCCATTTCAAGTGGACAATTGGGATCAATGTGTTCATACACAACTCATTGGGATGCTGTTAATTGATCAGTCGGGTCTTCATTTCAAGTAAACCATTGGCATGGAAAAGTGACAGGGTGTTTTGAATTTTCAATTGCTGCCTTATGAATTGGAAGATTACACCACTTATTTAAATCATTTAAAAACATAAAAGCAAATTATTTTGATTTCACCATCAAATTATACATTCCTGCTATTGACGCATCAGCTTCATATGACTCACATATTCTCTAAATCTTCGGTCTTTTTTCACCGTGCTAGATAAATGAGTTTAGTGGCTTCGGTAGGCAGGTCATAATGTGAAGTTGATGAATGATTGCTGAAATTGGGGAGTATGTGTATGCCTTTGTGTATGTTTTTTTCTTCCCTTTTGTTTATTTAATGATTGCAAGGAATTTATTGTGCATGAAATTGTTTGAAAACATCCCAATGCATCTTTTGTCTCATGAAAGCTGCTAATTTAGTTTTCCTTCTCTCTTCTAAGTTGAGCAACATTTTTCGCTCTTTTGTGCATCTTAAGGGTGGAGTTGCTGGCTAATTTATAAAAACTACATATCTAGATTGAGGAACCATCCTATCACTGTAAAATTGAAATGGGGTTGATAATGCTTGTTTCTGCCATTTTAACAGTCTGCTTTTCCTTTTTTTCTCATTTCCTTTAGGAAACTCTGCATTTTGAATAGTCATTATGATGCTGATTGTCACTGTGGTGCTTTTGCTTCACCTGGCTTCTGCAAATAGGCTAAAGTAAATATGCTTGAAATACATAGAGAATATTTTTTTATGTTTTTTTTTTCTCGTAAAGCTTTTCTTATGGAACCGTCTCCTTGTAACATGGGAAGAACTGAAGCCCCCTTTGGTTCAAGGAATCCAACATGAGGGAATGGTGATTCAATGATATTGAAGTGTTAAGCCCCATTTGGTGCAATTTTCTTAATGAAATGTAGTAGAATGGAATATGATACAATGTGATGAATGATGTTTGGTACGTAATGAAAATAAAAAAATTAAATAATAATTTTATTATTAATAATGATAGAATATTTGTAATTTATTAAACTGCTATATATTAATTAAATTGCAATTATTTTATTAACAATGCTAATAATCAAGCATTAATAATTTTTTATAATTAATTAAAATAATTACTTTTCATTTTTTATTTTTATCATTTTTATTTTATTTTATTATTTTTAAATGTTTTCAACCTAAGAAATCTAGATTTATTTGATTTTGAGTATGAATCTAAATTCTTTAAAATCTAGTAATCAATATTTCTCAGGCTATCCATTTAGACCAACCAAACAAATAAGATTAAAAGATTGTGGGAATTGGTCTTTCGGTCGATGTCGCAGGGAGTCCTGTTGACCATATTTTAAGGAATCCAGGTTCCTTCAAAGGAGTCAGGTAATGAAGATCTCATGAGTGAGTTTAATTTTTGAGGACTAAATCGCTTTCACAGATACAGCAACTACAAAAATACATTAACACCCTTATGGGCAGATGTGTCATTTTGGTTGATAACTTTATTTCATTCCCATGTTTATATTGCTCAATCAAATGGTTTATCAACATTTATCGCCTTTTATTTCTTACGTACGGAAAATAATAATGGTTTACATGATTCCGTTCCATCCGCTCTCATTCCATTAATATAGAGGAACCAGACTGGGCCAAAGAAGATATCTGACATGGTTGGAACTCATCATTTGAACAACCAATTCAATATTTTTAATCCATATTTCAAAATTTTGGCATTGTTGGCATAACTCCTGCAGATCTGTTAAATTAATTTTATAATTTTTTTAAACTTTCTTGTTTATTTGCCCCCCATCTATGCAGTAATCTCTGTGCTTAATCCTGGTTTTGTTAGTTTGAACAGAATTTTATTTGCACTCATCATGTGGTTTACCATAGCTTTTCACTATAATATCTTTGGGGAGCTTTTCCTTAGCATATTCTCTTTATACGACACTAGCATTAGGTAGTGTAATCCCTTTCAACCTATTATTATATGCAATTCACAGAATCGAGTGTTAAGATGCAAACTGTTTATGCAGATATTGGTTGTAATCTGTATTACTTTGCCACTGATTCTTGTTTTAAACATTGTATATCAATATCTAGATGCCATGTCTCACCAAATCTCTTGTCCAGTTGGTGCCTCCTCAATCCCGACGACGGCCCTGCTGAAGACAGCTGCGGCAACCTAATGATCACCACGAGAAAATCCCAAACTTTCAAGGTACCAGAGCCTTACCACCTCGTGCCAGCAAAGAAGAAGCGCCGACGACAAGATCGGAATCCCATAAAGGTGTCATCCGAGACAATGGACGAGCAGATATGGAAAGAATTCCCTGAGGACCTCCTCGAGGCGGTCATCGCGAGGCTCCCTGTGGCCATGCTATTCCAATTCCGTTCTGTTTCCCGCAAGTGGAACTCCCTGTGCACCCAGGTTAAAACCCAAACCCCCGAGCCCTGGTTCTATACGGTCTACCACGGCAACGTGAACATGGGAGCCATGTACGACCCGTCCCTGAAGAGGTGGCACCACCGCCCCGTCCCGTCCTCCACGGGCATGATTGTCCTCCCTGTGGCCTCAGCTGGGGGGCTTGTTTGCTTCATTGATGTGGTTAACAGCTACTTCTATGTTGGGAACCCTCTCACGGGTTCGTTCGAGGAGCTACAGCCCCGGTCTGTGGGCCCTTGGTCCCCGGTGGCTGTTGGGATGGCCTTTAATGGAAGCGGCTACAAGATACTCTGGGTGAAGTCCGACGGGCGGTATGAGGTGTATGACTCATTGAAGAAGTCGTGGGTCTGCCTCGAGGGCATGCCGAAGTTGAAATTCCGGTCGCCCTCGGCCTGCGTCGGGCGGACACTGTACTTCCTGCGGTCTGACCCGGATGGGATCGTGTCCTACGACGTGGAGACCGGAGCGTGGAGGGGGTTCCTGATTCCGGCCCCACCAAACGTCACAGACCGGGCACTCGCCACGTGTCGGGGGCGGGTCATGCTCGTGGGGCTGGTCACGCGGAACGCCGCCACATGCGTTTGCGTGTGGGAGCTCCAGAGGATGACGTTGTTGTGGAAGGAGGTCGACAGAATGCCAAATGTGTTGTGCTTGGAGTTTTATGGGAGGCACGTCAAGATGGCGTGTTTGGGGAACCAGGATGTGGTCATGGTGTCACTGCGGTCGGGGCAGGTGAGCCGGCTCGTCACATACAATGCGCGGACGGGTGAGTGGCAGAAAGTTCCAGGGTGCGTGGCGCCTGCACGGCAGTGGATTGCGTGCGGGACCGCATTTTACCCCTCCCTGGCTGCAGGTTTGGGTTGATACCATCCTGTTGAATGTGGTATGCTTCAAGTCGTTTATTTTCTGGTACTTTGTGGTTTTGGATTGAATAATCGTCTTTTCAACTGTTTATGGCTCTGTGTTTCGTCTGTCTGGTGTTGGTATACAATTTGAAAGTCTTGGATTTGGAATTTCTTGGAATGGAATTTCATTGAATATTTGGTAGAATTTATTGATTTTGGGAGTTTTGTTGAATTGGAGTTGGATTAGTTTTGTTGAATTGGATTTGAATAAAATTGAGATGGGGAAAAAAATTAAATAATTGTAATGAAAACGCTTTTTAATCTGTGTTTGAATTTGAATCTTATTTTTATTATTATTAAATTTAAATAATTATTATGTGGGGCGGGTTCACGGGTCGAGTCCCCGGACCTGGTGAGTGTGTTGTGACCCAAAGATAATAATATATATTATTAATATGATGTGCTGTGTTATTAAAATCTTCAGTGAAGGATAAAATATTTAAAGGATAAAACATTTATGAAATATTAAATATGAATGTCATAATTATGGAAACTCTTCAATGAGATGTGGACTTCTTGGCTTTCAACATCCTGTTCTTTTATTTCATTTATTCTATTATATTTGCTTGTGATCTACTTGGTTTCTATTTGTCATTGTCATCCTAAATATTCGATGTCATGTTTCACTCGTCATTGTTTTGGTTTTGATCACCAAATTCATCAAGTTCTCAATTGGCGTTTGATCCGTTTTACAACATGTTATCAGTATGATTGTATTCTCCGTATTGTGCATTGTAACGACACCATCTTTATCACTATCATTAACATGAGATAATTTTTACATGAAAAAAGTGAGTCTTATTTTCTCTATCATATATTGTTATATTTATTCCCCCACTCTCATTAACATTGTATAAATATATAAATTATTTTCTTAATCTTTTGTTACGGAAAAAATAACAAGTTCTTGAGGAGCAGTAATGACAAATTATACTCAATTCCTTGAAGTGAATGCGACTGGTTAATAGGTGATGTTGTTAATGTCGGGACAAACATCACTCGTCAAATGAAAAGATGAAACGATGCCATCGCAAATGATCAAATGATGAACATCGTGCACCTGTTGTACATTGAGCCGAAGTTTGCTAATCATTTCATGGACCATGAAATGTGACATTTCTTATTTCTTTGAACACTCTAGTCGAACTTGATTATTTTGTATAAAAATTCATGACATTGATGATATTTACTTATATATTTCTAATAAATATAGCATTGTTATATTACTTTTCTCTTTCATTTTATTTCTTTTAAAATATTTGAGAGGAATTAAGTGTTCATGGAGAACAACATAAATATATTTTATTGACACTCATCCTCTGATGTTGATGAAAATGCTGAATTGAATATTCATGTTATTATCTTGAAAACACCATAAAACCCGATCAAATAATTTTATTCTATTCTCTGAAGTGAATAAAAATATTTCTTAAAACAACTATATTTCATTCCCCGAAGTGAATGCAAATATACCCGATCTTATTTAAATTGAGTTCAGGTTAATATGATATCTTGCAATGATTATTGTGCCTTATTTGTTTATAACAAATAATAATATAACTGCCAACAACGGTTTGATGAAAATACATATTTAAAAAGCATAATGAATTTTATTAATAATTATAAAATAGTGCATCCCCGAAGGATGATATGAAAATAATGTATTTTGACATTATGTTGGAGAATATTTTTCATCTATCTTTTTTTGATGCAAAACAATATCATGAAAAAAATTATCATTTATTTTATGCTTATAAATTATCAATACCATCTCGTGTAATTCATCCAATTTTGTCCTCTGAAGTTGATATTCTTCTTCTTATAGTTCATATACAAATATTACATCAGTGCAAGGAGGGGGAGAAACAATCAAAATCTACACTATATGCGTGTGGGGAGGCTCGAAATCTACAAATATTATTCTTCTTTCAGGAAAATAATTTTACCACCCGAAGTGGTTAAATAATGGTCATGATGATAAATAAAATTAGTGTTTTTTTATATAAGATGATCATATAAATAATGAATTATTATTCGTGAATCATGATATTTAATGAATGAATTCATTCTCTGTTGTGAATGTGATTTTGATTGCTTTTATTTCATTCTTTGAAGAGAATGGAATTACTCATGAATAATTTGATATGATTTGTGCTACCTGTACTTGAAATTTTACCATGAATATTTGGAAGTTATAAATCTTGTTTACTTAATGAAGTGAATATTATTATAAAAATTGTTTTATGAATTATAAATTACGATCGCAGTGAGGTGTGTGTTGTGAATCCAGAAGATTCTTCTACATCGCTTCTTGCACCATATTTATCTTATGTATGTCGATCTCAAAGAAAACGTTTTGCAAATATTATTTTAATTAAATGTTTCAAAAGAGCTCATAAATGTTTATTATCAATCGAAACTCTTTAAGAGTTACTATATACTCATGTAAGTATATTTACTCGTAGTGCAAATTAATCAAAAGGCTTTAGAAGAGCGAATATATTCCTATCCGACGATATACATTTTTTAATCAATAATGATTTGTTAGATCAGAAGTTTCAATAAAATATATTTTTCATTAATGATATTCTTGAAAATGAATATCATATGGGGACATTGGATGAAGGTGTTAAATACCTCTATATATAACAAGTATTCATAATAGATAAAAATTGATTCTAAAGAATTTGTTATGTACAATTGAATCAATTATGGTAAATTAGAAGTTTACTGATCTTGACACATTAAATACATGACATGATCACTAAGGTCATCCAAGACCAGTTATGTCACGACCCGTCCTCGGGGCCCGTGCCGTGACTACCCCAAGCCCGCCTTCCATAGGCCAGGGGCTGACGACTAGCACCAAGGCGTAAATCCCGGTAAAAGGGAAGACATTTCCTTTGTAAAGTAAACCACAAACACCACAGAGCAAGCAAGCAGAAGTAAACAGTAAGTAAAAACTGGTACAACACTAAGTGCGGAAAAGTAAGTGGGCCAGTATACAAACCCAAACTGAAAGTAAAGTACAACTGGAAAGGGAAAACAACAACTGAAAAGTAAAGCCGCAACGTCGAGCTGTCCACTGGAAATCCCACCTGAAGGGTGGGTACAGATAGCCTCCACTGCTCCTCGGGTCCAGCCGACCGCTCCGAGTACGACCCGCCCAGTGGTCCACCTCCAGGTACCGTCCTGCTCCGCAAGCCTCAACCACGATCAGCGCTGTCCGTCGTCTGCAACCAACACAACGTAGTGCGGGCATAGCCCGTACAGGGGTGAGTATAAGCTACTCAGTAGGGACCCCGAGACCTCCGAAGGTCTCCCAGAATCCACAAAGGAAAGATACAATCACAAAGTAACATCCGACACTGCTTAGGTATATGCTCATACATATACCTAAGTCATCAATTCTCGTTCGACTCCAACATCCGAACCCAAGTACAACCCAGTCCACACAGGAAAACAAAACGTAAATCTACACAGGATAGCATAGCACAATCCACATAGGAAAGTAAAAAAGGATTCAGCTCACACAGGTATACTTCTTCGTATGACGATAGAGATGATCAAATATATCCACTGATTCATCTAAGTCGTCGGACCCACAAAGGATCGATATGTACTAACCCCCGCAATGACCCAGGAAGGGTCTGACCCACACATGATCGATAGGTAACTAACCCCCGCAAAGACCCACACAGGATCTGTAGGCGCTAGCTCACACAGAACCGCTGAGCGCTGACCCACACAGGATCTGACCCACACAGGATCGGTAGCACTGATCCACGTAGGATCGCTGAGTGCTGTAGTCGTCGCCGTTGAATCCACTGAGGATCTCTGTACAGTCGTCGTCGTCGTCACAGTCGCAAACACAGCCAGCTCTAGGGTTCACGCACACAACAAGCTCGTTCGGGAGGGTCCACTCCACGAGCCGAGAGGCTGATACATCAAATGACACACAGTCCAGAGTTGATGTATCCAAAAGTTCCGTATCGTCAACAGGAACTCAACGTCGCAGACGGCGCGTCAAACGGACGCCCGGTCTGGGAGTTATTGGCTTTTTCGTCCTAGGGGCCCAGTTGGTTTTTAAGACAAAACCAACCCGACCATACTCCACCTGTGTCCAAACCTCGGGCGGAGTATGCCAAAAGACCCGTCTCACTTAGAGGAATCTAACAAAGTCGACGACACGTCAATCGGACGTCCGGAGCTTAAGATATGAGCGTTTCCGCTCCGAGGGCCCGGTTGGTTTCGTGTACGAACCAACCCGGCCGAACTCAAAGTATTCCGAAACCTTGAGTGCGATATACCGAAACGACCGTCTCGTTCCAATGATCGCATCGCCGCTGACGGCGCGTCGATCGGAGGTCCGTAGCCCGAGATATGGGTAAAAGACCAAAAAGGTTCCGAAAACGGGGGTTTCGGGCCCGGTCCGTCCCGGCCGAGACCCCCTGGGTCGGCCCGAACCGGGTCGAGCCCGGCTGGGCGCGGCGCGGCGCGGCCCGGCTGCCGGCCTGGAGGTCCGGCGCGCGGTGCCAGCTGGCTCGGCCGAACGGCCGAGCCGTTCGGTGTAGCGGGGGGGGGGGGGGGGGGCGCTGCCCTCCGCGATTTGTAACCGCGGCCCCCCTTAATGGGGGCCGCTTGCTGGCCGGCCGGGGGTTTGAACCCCTGACTCCTCTCCTGCCCGGCCGACCTGCCCTGGCCGGCCGGTTTCTGCCACTACGGGACCGACGACGGCCGGTCCCCACCCTGCTTCGACACCGGCAGCCCGCTTCCGGCCGTCGGTTCCCATGCTCCGCCGCGGACCGGTATCGGCCGCGACCTTCATTCGTCCGGTGCGGCGTGACGGCGCCGCACCCCTCCGCCGCTGCCCCGCTCCGGTCGCGGTGTTTTTGCGGTTCTCCGGCGCGGCGCGACGGCGTCGCGTCCTTGATCGATTTCACGGCGCGGCGCGACGGCGCCACACATTCCTTGCCGCACGATCCCGCGTGGTGCGACGACACCACACCATTTCTTTCCAACCACGTTAGAAACAACATCAATAATGGAGGAGGGTCGGCCGTGTTTGTGCGGTCCGGCCCCCTCTCGTTAGTCGTTAGCAATTGTTCGTATTTTCACGAAGAACGACAAGATAGTATTCACGAACGAAATAAATAAATAAATCCCCTACCTCGTGCGAGCTTGAACGGAGGTTCGTCGAATGAGGATTCTTCGTGGAAAAACCGTCGCGGAAGGAGGAAGTCGCGTCGGTGTCGCGGTACACGGCGTCACGTAATCGGTTTCCGAGAACTCGGCGTTCTTCGTCGGAGACCGATGTGTTCTTCACGTTCTTCGTCGAAGACGAAGAAGTTCCTCAAATCTTTAGTCTTTTCTCCCAAAAACTCCACCACAAGGTTCCAACCCCAAATAAAATAATCTCACCTCTTATTTTATTAACATTACATAACTTTTGAATTTCAAGAGTTTGAAATTCAAACATCCACACTTAACTCACTTAATTAATAACATAAGTTGTCAAAAATTAATGGTGAGTTGAGGGGGTTTAAGAATATGAAGGGGTGGGGTTCGTGTGGTCCCCACCACCCTCATAACCTCTCTTGGGAAGTTGGGTAGTTACCCAACTTCCACCCAAAGCCTTAAACCACAAAAATAAAAATAAAAATTGTAGTTAAATTATAAATTAAACTTCCACAATTTTTATCATCTTCTCTTGTGAAAACGCAACTTTGGAAAAGGCGTTTCTAAGCAAGTACCGGCGCTGCGATTCCATCGGTGCCCTCAGAATTCGATTCCGAGCACCGGTTCAAAAGTTAGAAATTCCCACTTGTTCGTTCACTGAACATACTCGAGCTAAACTTCGGATAGAAATTCCGGGCACACCGGGCCTCGGAATCAAGTGCCGTCAGAAACTGCGTTCTTGTAAAATCCCATAGAAAATTAAGAAAAATTTTTCCTTGAATTTTACAGGTCTTTACATTACTCCCACCTCAGGGATTTACGTCCCCATAAAGATACATCATAAGCTAGGGAAACAAATGTGGGTACTGAGCACGCATGAGCCTCTCGCTCCAAAGTGCTCGCCTGGAGATTCCCGTGCTGCCATCTGATGCGCACTAGAGGAATCGACCGTCCACGTAGGACTCGCTCCTGTCGATCCTCGATCTCCACTGGGACCTCCGTAAAAGTCGTCCCATCATCAACGTCTAGCTCCCCATGGTCAATGATATGCGTCGGGTCGTGCACGTATCTCCTTAGCTGAGATACGTGAAAGACGTCGTGCACCCGGTGTAACTGAGGTGGTAGAGCCAGGCGATAAGCCACCTCACCAATCCTGTTGAGGATCTGGAATGGTCCAATGAAGCATGGAGACAACTTACCGCCCCGGCCAAATCTTCGTAATCCACGTCGAGGTGAGACACGCAAGAAGACGTGGTCGCCATCCTCGAACTCTAGTGGCCTCCGCCTCCTGTCAGCATATGACTTCTGCCGGCTCTGAGCTGTCCTCATCCGCTCTTGGATGACCTGGACCTTCTCTGTCGTGGCCTGGACCATCTCCGGTCCCACAAGTGCTGTCTCCCCAGGGTCTGTCCAGCACAAAGGAGATCTGCAAGGTCGGCCGTACAACGCCTCGTATGGTGCCATCCCGATAGTGGAGTGGTAGTTGTTGTTGTACGCGAACTCCACCAAGGGTAGGTGGTCCTCTCAGCTGCGACCAAAGTCGAAGACACATGCGCGGAGCATGTCCTCGAGAGTCTGAATGGTCCTCTCCATCTGACCATCTGTCTGAGGGTGAAAGGCGGTGCTCAGACGTAGCTGCGTCCCAAACGCCTCCTGCAACCCCTTCCAAAGTCGGGAAGTAAAGAGAGCATCTCGATCAGAGACGACAGATGATGGCACACCGTGAAGCCGTACAATCTCCTGAACGTAGAGACGTCCCAAGCTCTCCACTGAGCACTGCTCTCTGATGGGTAAGAAGTGAGCCGACTTGGTGAGTCAGTCGACAATCACCCAAATGGAGTCGTGACCTCTGGAAGTGCGTGGAAGTCCAGTCACGAAGTCCATAGATATCCCGTCCCACTTCCACTTCGGGACCTCTAAGGGCTGTACCAAGCCTGCTAGTACCTGATGCTCTGCCTTCACCTGCTGGTAGGTGAGGCATCGAGAAACGAACTCTGCCACAACCTTCTTCATGCCCGGCCACCAGTGCTGTCGTATGAGGTCCTGGTACATCTTCGCCACTCTAGGATGTACCGCCAAAGGAGAAGTGTGAAACTCTCTCAGCACCTCCCCCCGTAAAGCAACTGGTACCAAGGTACGTCCTCTGAAAAGGACGTCGTGCTCTGCTCCAAAGGAGAAACCATCAGGTGCCTGTCCTGAGGATATCTGTGCACGCCGCGTCTCACAGTCAGCGTCCCCACGCTGTGCCTCTCTGACCCGCTGCAGTAGTGGAGGGGTGACTGTGAGAGACTGAAGGAAAGATGCTCCATCTCTATCCACAAAGGATATCCGTAAAGCGACTAGCTGCTCTGTCGCCTCCTCAAGTAGCTGAATGCCCGTCCTCCTACTGAGAGCATCGACTACCATGTTCCCCTTCCCAGAAGTATAGACTATCTCAAAGTCATAGTCCTAGAGAAACTCGAGCCATTGCCGCTGTCTCAGGTTCAGGTCCTTCTGAGAAAAGATGTACCTGAGACTCTGATGGTTAGAAAAGTCTGTAAAGCGCTCGCCCATCAGATAGTGTCGCCATGTCTTCAGAGCGAAGACCACTGCTGCTAACTCCAGGTCATGGGTAGCGTAGTTCTGCTCATGCGGCCTCAACTGACGTGATCCATAGGCGATCACTGCCCGCTCCTGCATCAGGACACATCCGAGTCTGGTCCCTGATGCATCACAGTAGACTACGTACCCAACTCCCTCCTCTGGAAGCCTCAAGATAGATGTGCTGGTCAATCTCTATCTCAGCTCTTGGAAGCTCTGCTGACATCTGTCTGACCACACAAAGGGTTTCCCCTCCTTCATAAGAGATGAGAGTGGTGCCGAAACTCTGGAGAAGTCGGGCACAAATCTCTGGTAGTATCCAGCTAGTCCCAAGAAACTCCGCATCTCCGTCACGCTCCTGGGTGGCTCCCAAGCTAGCACTGCCTCGATCTTCGCAGGATCCACCGCAACTCCCGGCTCAGAGATGACGTGTACCAAGAAGTGGACCTCACGTATCCAGAACTGAAACTTTGAGAGCTTTCCATAAAGCTGGTGCTCTCGGAGTGTGTCCAGTACAACTCGCAAGTGGTAGGCGTGCTCCTCCTCAGTCGTCGAGTATATCAAAATGTCATCGATGAAGACCATGACAAATCGATCGAGGTATGGCTGAAAGATCCTGTTCATGAGGCCCATGAACACTGCCAGAGCGTTGGTCACACCGAAAGGCATAACCAAGAACTCATAGTGGCCATACCGACATATGAAGGCCGTCTTCTGCATGTCCTCGTCCCGAACTCTGAGCTGATGATAGCCTGACATGAGGTCTATCTTTGAGAACCACCGTGCTCCCTTGAGTTGATCGAAGAGGTCATCAATCCTCGGTAGCAGATACTTGTTCCTCACTGTCACCTAGTTCAGGCGACGATAGTCGACACAAAGTCGCAAGCTCCCGTCCGCCTTCTTGGCGAACAATATCGGGGAAGCCTAGGGTGAAACACTGGGTCGGATGAATCCCTTGCCCTGCAAGTCCTACAACTGTACCCGTAGCTCTCGAAGCTCAGTGGGGGCCATCCAATATGCTGGAGTCGATATCGGGGCTGTCCCGGGGTACATGTCGATATAAAAGTCTACCTCTCTACGAGGAGGTAGCCCTGGAACATCGTCGGGAAAGACGTCCGCATACTGATCCACCACTGCAGGAAAACCAGGACTCCGTACGTCAACTGCTCCTAGGATGAGGCTAGCCAACTGATGAGTGATGGGCTGTACTCTCCTCTGTGAGAGTCCATCCTGTGCTTCAAAGGCTCCCTTCTCGCCGGTGAAGGTGAACCTGCTCCCGTTGGTGCGTACACATCACACCTTGCACCTAATACAGTCAATCTGTGCATGGACTATAGATAAACAATCCATGCCCAAGATGACGTCGTAAGGCCTCGACGCTGCTACAAGAAGATCCCAGCCGAAGATCTCGCCTCCTAGAGTAAGCTTACACTGCCGGCACCAGTGCGTAATCGTCGAGTCTGCTCCCGTAGGAGTATCTAGCCGTAAGGATCGAGCCAACGGCTCTGTCGGTATCTCCGAGCTCCGAACAAGGGCAACGACTATGAAAGAGTGACTCTCTCCTGTGTCTATAAGAACTGCAGCAAGGGTGGAATAGACACAGATAGTACCTCGAATAATCTCGGGTGCGCCGTGGTCGTAGGCCTCCGCTGCCTGGAGCTGTGCCTGTCTCTGCCCGCCAGCTCCCTGTGGCCGGGGTGGACCTCCTGGTGGTGGTGGTGGTAGAGCCTCAAAGCGTCGCCTACCACCTGCTGCTCGGCCAGATCCTCTGCCTCGTCCGCCTCCTCCCTGCGGACCACCACGGTTGACCCTCTGCCTCTGCCTGGGTGGCCCCTTAACCGTCTGCTGCTCCTTGGCATGGTGGGTTGGGTAGTCACGATCCATGTGGCCCTGCCCGCCGCATGTGTAGCACTGCCTGCCTCTCGAAAGACTGGCTCCACGCTGTGTGCCCCGCACTGCTGAGCCAGTGTCTTGAGGTCATCTGCATGAGGGTCTGGTCTGCCTGGACCCATGAGTCATCCGTCGACTGCCTGACACAGAAGACTCTGCTACGTGTCGTCCCGCGGTAGATCTCGCTGCTGAAGAAGGCTCAGCAAGAAAGCTCTCGATCAAAAGGGCTCGCTCCAGTACTCCTGCCTGAGTCGGAATGCTGAGGGAGATCAGCGATGCCCTGATCTCATGTCTCAATCCCTTCTCAAAGGTCCGAGCCCGGAAGAACGGGTCCCGTACTATGTCTGTCGAGTAGCGCGAGAGATCGATAAATCTCACCGAGTACTGGGTGACCGTCAAGCTGCCCTGTCGCAGCTAAAGAAGCTCCTGGATGCGCACCGCACAGAGGGTGGCCGAGACGAACTCTGAGCGGAAGAGGCCCTCAAAGTCTGTCCAGAGAAGAGATGCCTCATCGTGCACCTGAAGCATCAAGCTCCACCATCGGCCCGCTGCCGCGTGCAGTAGGCTCGCTGCGAGGATCACCACGAGGTCTGCTGGTGTCCTCACTAACCGGGAAAACTCGTACCACTGCCTCCAGCCAGTCCTCGGCTGCCTGGGGGTCCGTCTCCCCGCAGAACCTGGGTGGTCGCTGGCGCTGGAACTCATGCAGTGCACTAAGGAGTCGTGCATCGTCAGCGGCTGGGGCTGGAAGCATCGGTGGCTCGACGGGTAGAGCTACCGCCGGTGCCTCTGCTGACAAAGGGCCCTACACAAAGGCCTCGTCGCTCAGTGGGCTGTCGTCACGCACAACTCTCGGAACCCTAGCTGGCTGCCGTCGTGGGGCCATCCTGAAAAGGAAACATGTGCGCCACGGTCAGAACAGTATACCTGGTGAGCTGACACAAAGTAATCACAAAGAAAACTTGAGACACACATGCAATCAATGTTTTCGTGTATTAGGTCGGAAATTAGAAGTCAGGGTCCTGGTGTACGGATACGTCGGCCACCACACCAACACTGGACTCCCTGGACTGATAACCACACCCAATATGCTTAACACTATTGCTTCACATAGAAAAGATCAGAGTCCCAAGTTCTGTGGTAGAACCGAACTCCTTTGATACTAATTTGTCATGACCCGTCCTCAGGGCCCGTGCCGTGACTACCCCATACCCGACTTCCATAGGCCAGGGGCTGGCGACTAGCACCAAGGCGTAAATCCTGGTAAAAGGGTAGGCATTGCCTTTGTAAAGTAAACCAAAAACACCACAGATCAAGCAGGCAGAAGTAAACACTAAGTAAAAACTGGTACAACAGTAAGTGCAGAAAAGTAAGTGGGTCAGTATACAAACCCAAACTGAAAGTAAAGTAAAACTGGAAAGGGAAAACAACAACTGAAAAGTAAAGCCGCAACGTCGAGCTGTCCACTGGAAATCCCACCTGAAGGGTGGGTACAGATAGCCTCCACTGCTCCTCAAGTCCAGCCGATCGCTCCGAGTACGACCCACCCAGTGGTCCACCTCCAGGTACCGTCCTGCTCCGCAAGCCTCAACCACGATCAGCGCGGTCCGTTGTCTGCAACCAACACAACGTAGTGCGGGCATAGCCCGTGTAGGGGTGAGTATAAGCTACTCAGTAGGGACCCCGAGACCCCTGAAGGTCTCCCAGAATCCACAAAGGATAATCCACAAAGGAAAGATACAATCACGAAGTAACATCCGACACTGCTTAGGTATATGCCCATACATATACCTAAGTCATCAATTCTCATTCGGCTCCAACATCCGAACCCAAGTACAACCCAGTCCACACAGGAAAGCAAAACGTAAATACACACAAGATAGCACAACACAATCCACATAGGAAAGTAAAACAGGATTCAGCTCACACAGGTATACTTCTTCGTATGACGATAGAGAAGACCAGATATATCCACTGATTCATCTAAGTCGTTGGACCCACAAAGGATCGATAGGTACTAAACCCCGCAATGACCCAGGAAGGGTCTGACCCACATAGGATCGATAGGTAACTAACCCCCGCAAAGACCCACACAGGATCAGACCCACACAGGATCTGTAGGCGCTGGCTCACACAGAACCGCTGAGCGCTGACCCACACAGGATCAGACCCACATAGGATCGGTAGCACTGATCCACGTAGGATCGCTGAGTGCTGTAGTCGTCGCCGTCGAATCCACTGAGGATCTCTGTATAGTCGTCGTCGTCGTCATAGTCGCAAACGCAGCCAGCTCTAGGGTTCCCGCACACAGCAAGCTCGTTCGGGAGGGTCCACTCCACGAGTCGAGAGGCTGATACATCAACTGACACACAATCCAGAGTTGATGTATCCAAAAGTTCCGTATCGTCAACAGGAACACAACGTCGCAGACGGCGCGTCAAACGGACGCCCGGTCTGGGAGTTATTGGCTTTTTCATCCCAGGGGCCCGGTTGGTTTTTAAGGCAAAACCAACCCGACCGTACTCCACCTACGTCCAAACCTCGTGAGGAGTATGCCAAAAGATCCATCTCACTTAGAGGAATCCAACAAAGTCGACGACACGTCAATCGGACGTCTGCAACTTAAGATATGAGCGTTTCCACTCCGAGGGCCCGGTTGGTTTCGTGTACGAACCAACCCGGCCGAACTCAAAGTATTCCGAAACCTTGAGCACAATATACTGAAATGAACGTCTTGTTCCAAGGATCGCATCGCCGCTGACGGCGCGTCGATCGGAGGTCCGTAGCCCGAGATATGGGCAAAAGACCAAAAAGGTTCCAAAAACGGGGGTTTCGGGCCCGGTCCGTCCCAGCCGAGACCCCCTGGGTCGGCCCGGCTGCGCCAGCTGGCTCGGCCGAACGGCCGAGTCGTTCAGTGTAGCGGGGGGGGGGGGGGGGGGCTGCCCCCCGCGATTTGTAACCGCGGCCCCCCTTAATGGGAGCCGCTTGCTGGCCGGCCGGGGGTTTGAACCTCCGGCTCCTCTCCTGCACGGCCGGCCGGTTTCTTCCACCACGGGACCGGCGACGACCGGTCCCCACCATGCTCCGACACCGGCGGCCCGCTTCCGGCCGCCGGTTCCCATGCTCCGCCGCGGCCCCACTCCGGCCGCGGTGTTTTTGCGGTTCTCCGGCGCGGCGCGACGGCGTCGCGTCCTTGATCGATTTCACGGCGCGGCGCGACGGCGCCGCGCATTCCTTGCCGCACGATCCCACGTGGTGCGACGACACCACGCCATTTCTTTCCAACCACATTAGAAACAACATCAATAATGGAGGAGGGTCGGCTGTGTTTGTGCGGTCCGGCCCCCTCTCGTTAGTCGTTAGCAATTGTTCGTATTTTCACGAAGAACGAAAAGATAGTATTCACGAACGAAATAAATAAATAAATCCCCTACCTCGTGCGAGCTTGAAAAAAGGTTCATCGAATGAGGATTCGTCGTGGAAAAACCGTTGCAGAAAGAGACGTCGCGGAAGGAGGAAGTCGCGTCGGCGTCACGGTACACGGCGTCGCGTAATCGGTTTCTGAGAACTCGGCGTTCTTCGTCGGAGACTGATGTGTTCTTCGTGTTCTTTGCCGAAGACGAAGAAGTTCCTCAAATCTTTAGTCTTTTCTCCCAAAAACTCCACCACAAGGTTCCAACCCCAAATAAAATAAGCTCACCTCTTATTTTATTAACATAACATAACTTTTGAATTTCAAGAGTTTGAAATTCAAACATCCGCACTTAACTCACTTAATTAATAACATAAGTTGTCAAAAATTAATGGTGAGTTGAGGGGGTTTAAGAATATGAAGGGGTGGGGTTCGTGTGGGCCCCACCACCCTCATAACCTCTCTTGGGAAGTTGGGTAGTTACCCAACTTCCACCCAAAGCCTTAAACCACAAAAATAAAAATAAAAATTGTAGTTAAATTATAAATTAATACACAATTTTTATCATCTTCTCTTATGCAAACACAACTCCGGAAAAGGCGTTTCTAAGCAAGTACCGGCCCTACGATTCCATCGGTACCCTCAGAACTCGATTCCGAGCACCGGTTCAAAAGTTAGAAATTCCCGCTCGTTCGTTCACTGAACGTACCCGAGCTAAACTTCGGATAGAAATTCCGGGCACACCGGGCCTCGGAATCAAGTGCCGTCAGAAACTGCGTTCTTGTAAAATCCCATAGAAAATTAAGAAAAAATTTTCCTTGAATTTTACGGGTCTTTACAAGTTATAATGAAAAAATATTGTTATAAGTATATATGAGCATCAATTTGTTGATTAAATAGTTGACATCAATTAGGAGGAGAATGATGAATTTATATAATGGATGTATATCTACTAAATTATCACTTATAAAAGAATTATTCATTCTTGTTATGTTATTATGAATGCCCATTGTATGATGATTTACTATGGGTTACTAATTATTAAAAAAATTATTTGTATTATCACCATATATTTGAAGTGAATTTCCAATATTTATATGAAATATTAATTATGGAATATATACGGGTGCACCCACATACCATGTGAAACTATTTAAATTTTATATGAAAATGCATCTATTAAACGATCACACACATTATTATTTGATGGTGAGTATACGTCACATGATATGTGTGTTGATTAAAATAAATATTGAGCATCATATACCATATATAAAATGGTCCAACAGAACTATTGACAAAATGTTCACAACAATTATATGAATAATTCAAATATAAAGTTTTGAAAATCAATAGTCTAATTATACACAACAAAAGTGTGGGGTTGAACTGATTATATAAAATCATTGTTTATCATGAGTGAAAAGTAATAAATATATTTCCCCTTAAAGAGTAAAATGAATGTATCAATAAAAATGTGTATTTTTCTTATATTTTCCCGGAAGTGAAACAAATACCAGATAAATTATGAGATCTCATTAAATGTTATTGATGATGTATTTGAATTTTTGAAATCTTTCAAAACTCATCAATGGCAATGGATTTTCAGAGATGCCGACATTAAAAAAGCTGACCAAAAGGATTAAGTAATATGTGGCATGTTCAACATATAATTTTTTTAATTGGTTATCTAAACTACTAATACTATTAAATATATATGTGCTTATTATTAGAAATGTTCTTCCTTATAAATTTGAATATTTATATTTGGATTATGTCTAAATCGATGTTTTTATTGTTGATCTATATGGTAACATTGATTATAACATCTATATATGAATACCTAAAGGGTTCACAATGCCTGAAGCATATTCAAAGTTATGAAAGTTTCACCCAATTTGATAAATCACTGGATGAGGTAAATTGAAAAATATATATTTCATGTATCCATTAAGGAAGAATATAATTCCCCACCGTTGGTGGTGGGGTGGTAAGGGTTTGGGGGGGTGAGGGGCAGGCTGCGAGGTCAAGTCCCTAGACCTGCGTGTTTACTGTAATTTCTTTCCTTGCATTGTGTTCCACGGTGACAGATATAATCAACCTTATTAAGGAAGAATAGAAAATTGATTTTATCATCCTATGGTTTGTATAAATTAGTATATTTATTCATCATATTATCAATATGTTTTGGATAATATCAAAACTCCTAAAGAGTTTCTAAAAGTAATAAAGTATTTGATCATTAAATTTAAAGTAATGTCCATGTATTTCTAAATTAATCATCTATAATACGAAATCATGAAATTTGGAATGATTTTTCTTATTCATGAAAATAACCCTAATAAATAATTAATATCATCCTTGCAAGAATGATTCATTTTATACATGATGGGATATTAAAGAACTTATTTATCTTAGAAGGATTAAATATAAATGCATATTTTATTTATCATTGAAGGATACAAATGTGTGTAATATCCTCAATTTTTAATCATTAATAAAACCCTCTTTTGTTTGTAAATTATGAGTATTTTTATGTGAAATTGTAAAATTTCAATAAAAATTACTTTTAAATTTTTTAAAGGTTTGACATAAGGGTAGAATCCCAGTTGATGCAGTGACACAATTTTTGCCTTGAAAAACTTTGGAATATTCTATGGAATATTTTTGGAGTTAGGCGTAGAGTTAGTGCAAGATTCCGATGGGTGTAGAGCCTTGATATTGATATAATAAAAATAATAAAAATATTATATCACGTGCATGCAATTTTTATGAAAAATGAAATATCTCCCGAATGGTGTCTCAGATAAGAAATTCACGACAACCATTAAATCTGGAACACAGGTTTTACCCTAGGCGTGATATAACTATGGAATGTATTGTAAAGACTCGTAAATTTCAAGGGAATTTTTTTCTTTTTTTTTCTTTGGGATTTTACGAGAACGCAGTTTCTGACGGCACCTGATTCCGAGGCCCAGTGTGCCCGGAATCAATTTCCGAAGTTTAGCTCGGGTACGTTCAGTGGACGAACGAACGAGTTTTCCTAACTTTTGAATCGGTGCTCGGAAACGAAATCCGAGGGCACCGATGAAACCGCAGCACTGGTAATTTCTTAGGAACACCATTACTGGAGTTGCGTTTGTTCGGGTGATGTTATTAAATAAATGGGTTAACTAAAGAATGAAATAAAATATTGTGCTACAATTTTTATTTCTTTTCTAAGTAGTTTAAACCTACGCATGGGGGTTGGGATGGGACCCACTACATCCTAACTTCTCTATGTAAGATATTAGTGAAGTGGGGCCCACATGAGCCCCACCCCTTCAAATCCCTTTAACCACCCTCTCGTGCATTTATTTTGTAACTCACCCACACCCTAATTAAATGGCAAGTCAACCCTCATTTTTGATTTGGATTATTAAACTCTCTACAATTAAGTGAATTATTTGGAGGAGTTTCTTTTGGAATTTCAAATTAATGGCATGCGTGTGTGATAATAAAATAAGACATGACTTATTTTATTAGGGGGGTTGATTCGTTGTGCGGAAAGGAGAGGACTCTTGCGTTCTTGAGGAATATCTTCATCCTCGTCGAAGAACGCGAAGAACGCCGATTCTACGACGAAGAACTCCGTCACCGCAAAGGGAGTTCGCTGAACCGTCTTCTTCCCTCACCGCAGCCGGAGAGAGACGCCTTCTTCGAAGAAAGACGACGCGCCGCATCCTTCTTTAGGCGAACGCTGACGACACTTACGGAGAATCGATCCGCAACACCGTCTTCCACAACGCTGTCTTCTGCAAAGCTGTTGTTCCGCGACGACCATCGTTCAACAACTCCTTGAGGTAGGGGTTTTGTCTTTATGTTCGGATTTTAATTGGACGTTTTTTGATAATATTGTCCACCTGTTATCAAAATAACAGAGGAGGTCGGACCGCACAAACACGGCTGAACCTCCTCCCATTTTTTTGATGGTTATCTTCGTGGATTGAAATGGAAGCGACGCGGTGCCGTCGCACCGCGCGGAAACATGGAGAATCACGGTGAAGAAGCGTGGCACCGTCGCGCCGCGCCATTGAGGCCGAATGAAGCCGCGGCCGGAGTCGGGCCGCAGCGAAGGGGCGCGACACCGGAAAACCACGAAGAGACCGCGGCCGGAGCGGGGCCGCGACGGAGGGGTGCGGCACCGTCGCGCCGCGCCGGTCGGACAAGGCCGTGACAGAGCTACAGGAGGCGGCCGGCTTCACCGACCGCCGGTAATCAAAAGGAAGCCGCGGTCGTGGCCACGACAGTTCTGCAAGGGGGGCGGCTGGATCCACCGGCCGCTGGCGTTCAAGGGAGAAGAGACCCCGTGAGGGGGGTCCCGCGGCAGCGGCACTGGCCGGCCAACTGGGCCGGCCGTTCGGCGGGGAGGCCGGGGGTCGTAACCCCCGACGGTTTTCTGGGCTGGCCCCCTCCACGTGGGGGGCCGCCGTTTCGAGACCAGGGGGGCAGTGCCGCCCCTTTCCGCGTGCGCTCCGCACGCGGGCGCTGCACTGCGCGGATCGGCCGCACCGAGCCGGGCCGGGCCGTGCCCTATTGGGCCGGACCCGGATCAGGGTCGGGTTGACCCGGTTTGGGCCGACCCAGGGGGTCTTGGGCCGGGTCGGTCTGGGCCCAAAACCCCCTAAAACAGGATAGTTTTGTTCAAATGCCCATAACTTGGACTACGGACCTCCGATCGACACACCGTCAGTTGAGATGCGATCCTTGGATCGAGACGATCGTTTCGATATATTACACTCAATGTTTATGTGAACTTTGGGTATAGCCGGGTTGGTTCAAACATGAAACCAACTGGGCCCTTGGAGCGGAAACACTTATAACTTGAGTTCCGGACGTTCGATTGACGTGCCGTCGACTTTGTTGGATTTCTCTTAGTGAGATAGACCTTTTGGATTACCCCGCTCGAGGTTTGGATGCATTTGGAGTACGGTCGGGTTGGTTTTGACTTAAAAACCAACCGGGCCCTCGGAACGAAAACGCCAATAACTCTCAGACCGGGCGTCCGATTGACGCGCCGTCTGTTGCGTTGTGTTCCTAATGGCTGACGGAACTTTGCGATACATCAACTCTGGTCTACGTGACAGTTGATGTATCGACCTCTTGGCTCGTGGAGTGGACCCTCCCGGAACGAGTGTGCTGTGTGCGGAAACCCTAGAGCTGGCTGAGACTTGACGACTGCTGATCGATCGACTCAGAGTGTTTCGATAGCCCAGTGGGGAGCGCTTGGTTGTAGCGGTAGACCCACGGTGGAGGGGCGCTTGGTTGTAGCGGCAGACCCGCGGTACTGAATAGAAGGAGTACCTCTGTAGGCTTTGAGGGGGAGCGCTTGGTTGTAGCGGCATACCCATGGTGAGAAGTGCTTGGTTGTAGCAGCAGGCCCACATCACTCGACAAGTGGAGTACTGCAGCAGTCCAAGGTTACTGGGAAGCACTTGGTTGTAGCGGTAGACCCACTGTACTCGATAGAGGAGGAGTTCCCCAGTAGCTATGGGTTTGATGGCGATGACAACAATATTGGAATCCTCCGTGGGTTCGACGGTGAAGACTTTTGTACTGAAATCCTCCGTGGGTTCGACAGTGATGACGACTGCACTGAAATCCTCCGTGGGTTCGACAGCGATGACGACTGCACTGAAATCCTCCGTGGGTTCGGCAGCGATGACGACTGCACTGAAATCCTTCGTGGGTTCGACAGCGAAGATGACCGTACTAAAATCCTCTGCGGGTTCGACGACGACGACTACTATACTTGTATCCTACGTGGGCCCGACAGCTTAGCTGGTTTAGTATACTACGTGGGTCCCAACTTAGATGAATCAGTGGCTACATCTGATCATCTCTATCACCTTACGAAGAAGTATACCCGTGTGAGCTGAGTCTTGACTTTTCAATCTTTATCTTCGATATGATTGACTTGCTTTCCTGTGTGGATTGGGTTGTGCTTTCCTATGTGGGTTGGGTTGTGCTTTCTTATGTGGATTGGGTTGTGCTTTCTTATGTGGATTGGGTTGTGCTTTCCTGTGTGGATTGGGTTGTACTATCTTATGTGAACGTGATCGAACTTGGGCTCGGATGATGGAGCCGAACTGGAATTGATGACTTAGGTATATGTATGGTCATATACCTAAGTAGTGTTGGATGTTACTTCGTGATTGTATCTTTCCTTTGTGGTTTACCCTTTGTGGATTCTGGGAGACCTTCGGGGGTCTCGGGGTCCCTACTGAGTATCGTATACTCACCCCTGCACGAGATTCACCCGCACTACGTTGTGTTGGTTATAGACGATGGACATCACTGATCGAGGTTGAGGCTTGTAGAGCTGGAAAGTTCCCAGAGGAGGAACTCACGATGAGTTGGTGCCCAGAGGTGGATTGTAGAGCAAGTCGGTACCTAGAGGTGGACCACTGGGCGAGACGTACACGGGGTGGACGGAAGGACCCAAGGAGCTGAGGAGTCTATCTGTACCCACCCTTCAGGTGGGATTCCAGTAGACGGCTCGACATTGCTGCTTTACTTTTCAGTTGCTGTACTTCCTTTCCAGTTGTACTTACTTCAGTTTGGGTTTGTATTCTGGCCCACTTACTTTTCCGCACTTACTATTGTACACAGTGTTACTTAGTGTTTACTTCTGCTTGCTTACTCTGTGGTGTTTATTTTCTTATAAAGGCAATGCCTTCCCATTTTTGTCGGGATTTATGCCTTGGTGCTAGTTGCCAGCCCCTAGCCTATGGAAGATGGGCTTGGGGTAGTAACGGCACGGGTCCTGAGGACGGTTCGTGACATGCATCAGGTGTTTGGTTAGATAGAATGTGAGGGTAAATATATTATATTATGCATGCATGATTTTTTTTTGAAATAATGTGTTGGGGTAAGATGCACCGGAAGTAGATAGTTTTCACAAATCCAAAAGGACCGATTGGGTGATTTTTTCACAAGGATCGAATCAAACAAAAAATGAACATTCAAGATGCAATAAGGTAAGAAAACTGTAAATAGGAACATAAGAATTTAACATGTTTCAGTCCCGTTGGGGCTTACATGTACAACGAGAACACCACTCACACTCAAAAATTTTAATAAGCTCAAAAGAAAACAAACATGATACAAGATAAGGTTAAACAAAAATATAAATGAAAAACACAAACAAAAAACTTCAAACAACTTATTTAAGAACAAATAAAAGAGTGAAGAACTTACAGAACCTGAAAAATTTAAATCTAGTCTGGGGGTCCTGATCTCTTTTCAGTCACCTGTGTTATTCATCCATGATCAAAGGATGCAAACAATATCAAAATTCGGTGTGAAAAAGAAAGATCTCACTTGCACTTCTTGGTTCATTGAAATCCAAACTTCTTTGCAAAGAAAGAACGTCGTCACAATACTCCACTAGGAGCGGTGCATCAGGAGCGAAAACCAGAGATGAAGAGCTTAGAACCTGATATTCAACACCACACAAACTACCTCCAAAATTAGGGTTTCAGTAGAGGAGAAATGGGAGAAAAAACTGGAAGAGTAGAACTAAACTGAGATGTCTTCTGAAGAGTCAAGGGAACAGGAGTCATCAATTCCCCTGACGCCCACAGAGCCTCAAAATGACCCAATTAACTAGAGATCACCATAGATCCACACCAAACTGGAACGAAGTGGCACTAATGAGTGAAACTAAAATAGGTGGATGATGCAAATCAAATAGGCAACGAGGTTAATCAATGAACATTAAATCATTCGTGGCAAATTAGTGAGTCAACAGACACGGGCTGATGGGCAGGACAGGTAGGCCAATCCATTGGCCTAACACAAGATCCCACATGGAGATTGAACGACTAAACACACAAAATAATATCCAAAATATAAATTTTAGTATATTAATAATAAAACTAAAATAAAAACTTATTTTCTTGCATGCGTATAACATAATTAAATGGAAGAATATAAATAGGCATATTTCAAATTGAAAATACCTAAATTCACAAATCTCCACCATTTTCAATTGAAATTGGCTATGTTATTGCACTTAAGGTTATTGAATTAGAACCAAATTCATCATATCTAAGCAATATTTGAATTTAGATAATACCATGACTTTAGTCAAACTATCATCCGGGTTATCATCAGTGTCTATCTTAAATACACATACAATTCTAGATTCAATAAAAGCTCTAATAAAATGTAATCTAATATCTATGTGTTTGGATTTACCATGAAATAATAAATTTTTGGATAAATGTAGAGAAGATTGACTATCACTATACATAGTAATAACAAAATCATACAGTTTGAGTTCAGCAGACAAATCCTTGAGCCATAAGGCTTCCTTAACATCCTCATTCAAAGCAATATATTTTTATTCTATGGTTGAAAGAGCTACCATAGACCGCATATTACATTTCTAGGATTTAGGGACTCCAAAAGTAGTGAAAATATACCCACTTAATGATTTTATAGTGCCAATATTTCCTGCATAGTCGGTATCTATATATCCAATAATTATTTCAACAGTATCAACATCTTTACAATAGCACAAAGATAATTCAAAAGTACATGAAAAATACCACAACAACCACTTCAGGACATGGCAATGTAGATTCCATGGACTGACCATAAATATTTTAAGGGTGAAGATTGAAAAATCTATATCAGGTCTACTGTAAATCATTGAATACCTGACGCTGAAAACTATATTAGCATAGGTAATTTTAGACATAAACTCAACATCAACAACATCAGTGGGCACTTGAGTTAATGAATGTTTAAAATGATACTCAAAAGGTAAAATAACAGGTTTGAGAGATTCAAATGGGTATTTTAACGGTCCATGCCCTCCCAGTATGTTACTTTGTCGGTTTTGGTTGTTGGAGGTGTTCCGGGGAGGTTCCGAGAGTTTTTTGGGGGAGTTGGAGGTGCAGCAGAGCTGTTATAGGAAATACATGCCATGTAAGTGTATTGAATGAAATGAAAGTAGGTTTCATGACTTTTCTAGGGTTGGTTTATGATGTTTATATTTTTAGGGTTAAATAATAAAAAGGAAACACAATTTTCGGTGAAAATGAACCTTGAGGATTACACAATGTGAAAGGGGATTACACATCATATAAACCCCTGATCCAAAGCAATTTTAAAATTCTTTTTCAGATGAATTTTCATTAATTCGGCCATGGATTCTTCTTCCAATCATTTTGATGGAACCCTAGTCACCCTGATGAGTTCTTTAATCCATATTCCTACCTGTTTGATCTATTGGTCCCGATGGTTGTTCATTGGTAATCCATGGTAGGTTCTTCTCTCTTCTTGGTGGTTTTTTTTATGTTCTTCTCTCGAGGATTCGTTGCAGTGATATTTTTATGGTTTGTGGTGTGTGTTGGGTTGTGTTTTTATGGTATTTAGTTTCGGTGTAGGTTGATCCATGTTTTCTCATAGTGCGTTTTTGGTTTGGGGGAATTCTTCTTCTCCCTGCGGTGCACAACAAGTCAGCAAAGCTTCTTTGAGGTAGATATTCCCTCATTTCTCCTTATTGTGTGTCATGCAAGAGGGGTTTAATTTTGTTTATCTATGGGTTATGGTTGTGACATATTAATAAAATATAAATAATTGGTTAATTGAATTTAAAGGGGTAAAATGGGGTTTGATTTGCATGCTTTTACAACTTTGATATTATTTGTGATATTGTAAATTGTAAGGTCTTGATGCCCCATTGAAAATTGTGGCTGTTGGGGGCTTTGTTTGCACTGAATATATGTTCTGTGATTGTTTCTTTGGTTGTGAATGTTTTTTTATTACTCTAAAATGGAAATTTATTAACCACTTATATTTGGATAATGAAATAGTTGCCCCAGGATTTTGGTTTGTGTGATAATGCCTCTAAAATAAAGTGGAATGTGATAAAAGCCCCTTTATAAATTTGTTAAATGATCTTGATGTGTTTTGATGTGTGGTTGTGCTTGTGGGATAGTGATTATCAACTAAAAGAGGCTAATATTCATTGTTCATATTATAATATTCATGTACTTCATTATTCATAAACACCATTTTTAGTGAAATTTACAATTTGAACATCATTTCACATTATGATTGTAATTCTTTGTTAAAATGCACTATTACTTGGAACATATTTGAATACCTCCTAAAAAATGGTAATAATTTTACCTTAATATTTAATTTTCAGGTTTCTAATTTCATTGGGAATAATTAATACTTTTGGAGTACTTGAAAATTCACATTGGAAGACCACCAAAATGGGTCTTGAACCAACAACATTTTGAGCGAAGTGAATTGGACAGAAGCCCAATAAAATTACTGTATTGGAAAAGATACAAGCCCAATGACTCTTAAATTTTAACTGAATATAGAAGAAATCTTGGGGAACATTTAATTAAACAGTTTCCCAAGAAAATTTGGATTTTTAAATAGAGTTCTAGGTGGCCCAATTTGAAGATGCAATTCTGGTCTAGATTCTACGGCCCAGAAAAACAACCCACCATTTAAATCATATCTCGAAAACAAGAAACTATTTTAGGATTAAATTTTACAGAAATCCATGGGAAATACATATCTTCATATTTATATTCTATGGCCTACCCCAATTCATCCATATAGATTTTCTTTTGGACACACCTGTCGGAGGCATGCAAAATGGCTCAGATTTTTTGTCATGGGTGGAAAAGTCCACTCTCCCTTAATTTTACAACCACCTTATCCCACCACCATTAATTGAGGAGACTTGGAATATTTGAGGATAGATACAATCCTATTTAAATTTCTATTTAATTCAGTTGTGGTGGAGAGGTTAATCATCTTTGGTATTTAGTTTCATTATAATGTTATTCTGCCGATTTGTCTTTGTAATATTCTTATTTCAATTGTAAGTTATTCAAATCACCTTAGTCTATTAATAAAACTTATTATTCTTCTAAATTTATAATATTTTTATTAACACATTGACATCTTTTCATTATAGTGTGAATTTATTCACACAGTGAAGAGAGAAATCCTTCACACAATGGTGAAGTGTTCATTATTATATTGTTTTTACTTCTTCAATTCCATCCTCATGAGTCTACTTCCCGATTCCATTGTGATCATAGAATCAATGGATGGATAAAACACTTATGGGTTGTTACAAGGGAGTATAAAGGGTATGGTATGGATGTTATTTCTCAATATTTTAATGTCAAATCACTTATTTTAATTGAGAATTTCATTTTATGATTTTTAAACTTCTTCATCCTTATTGAATTTTAAGGCCACACACTTCAAGTGATAATATGAACCTTTACCTTGGAGTGATAAAAAATATGACCCTTCAAGTGTATAAATGATTAGTATTATGGTGTGTAGGTATTAAAACAGTAAGTTATGAATCTATTTGACCTTCTTGAATGAAACCATCTCAAATATAAGAAATTAAAATAGTTGGAAAAGGAATGCATCCAATCCACCCTAAGTGATAACCTAGGATCAACTCATTATATTAAATTGAATCCACTTAAGTCACTTAGTGTTCACTTAAACCTATCTAAAATCAACCCAAAGTTGTCCACTTCATATCCAAAAATAATCCATAGGATGTACGTACTTTTAGGATCCTTCTTAGGTCTCTGAGGATTCGACAACCCAAGATAAACTACAAGCAACTGATTAACTCTAAAAACTTGGGTAAATTTGGGAGAGACCAAATTTTGGTGCCGTTTATGGGGACCCAAGTAATTCATCTCGACACTCATTATATTCTCCCCCATTTCTCTTTTCTCACCTCAACTTCTCTTATCTTTTCCCCTTTCTTTTATTTTTCACTTTTCTTGGCACATGTCCGCCTATACCTATGACCAATCAAACCGACTTGTTAGGGTAGATAGTCCTAGGGTTGTGGAGAAAAGTACACCTAGAGAATTATTTACATTAGATACTAATATTACTAATACTATAGAGTCAAAAAATTGATCCCATTTAAATGGAGGGTCTTCAAAGAAACCAAATCATAAACCTGGGTAGGAACCAAAATGGAAATCCAAACGAGGTAGCCCAAAACATGGGGAATGTCATTGATCAAACCATGAATGACCAACTCAAAATTTCCTGTACCAAAGAACCCTCTTGCATTAGGAATTATGCCTTAGGAGAAGCTTACTACGTCTTTAAACCTCATGTCTAAAACCACATTCCAACCTTCCATGGGATGGAGTTGTAAATTCCATATCTTCATGTCAAAGAGTTCAATGAAATTGTTGAAACCATGTGCCCCCACATAAACTTGAGTCAGATAAGATGAGGATATTTACTTTTTTACTAAAGGATAGAGGAAATAATCAGTTAAAAAAATTTGATACCTACATCAATCCACTCATGGGACCAATTTCAAAGAGAGTTCTACAAAAAATACTTCCCCCATCACAAAACAATTGTACTTAAAAAGATTATCCATTTTTTTTGAAAAAGAAGGAGAGTAATTTTATGGAACATGGGAAAGGTTCAAAGATATACTAAACATGGTACCTCACTATGAATTTTCAATCCCAGAATAAGTTCAGATTTTCTATGAAGGGTTGGGTCCAGGAAACAAACAATTTATTGACATGATGTGTAATAAAACATTCAAAAACAAAGCCCCGAATGATGATTATGAGTATCTAAAAGGAGTGGATAAGAAAAAACAAACATGGGGAACATCAAATTATTATGATAATCCACCCAAATCTGGTGGAATTAACACACTTAGGGAAGAGGAAAGCCTTAGAAAAAACTTGTTGCACTCACTAGTAAGGTCGAGGAGATCGATCTTAGGAAGGTCCATGAAATTTAAACCGTTGAAACTGTTTTCACAATTTGTAACAAACATAACTACAATACTGAAAACTACCCAACCATCACTTCTATTAAGGATTTTATTTTAGGAGGACCATCAGCGGAGGTCAATGATCTGAATTTTTAGAATCCACAGTACCAAAAAACTTTCAATCCAAGGTACAATGACCATATAGGATTCCATTGGAAAGATAACCAACAACCTAGTTAGCCATAAGGACCAAACCCCTACCCTACACAAAATTTTCAAAACAATAACTAGTTCCAACCATAACCAGTTCAATACCAACATCCTCTTATCCAATACCAACAACCCATCCAACAACCAAAGTTTCCTCCTGGGATAAACCAACCAGCACAAGCCCCTACCTAATCCATCCCTCTACCAATCCTTGAACATTTGTGTAAACAAATGGAGAAAATGAACTCATAAGTCTCATCCCTAAAACATGAATTGGAAACCATTAAAACTGAAAAGGTACCCATGCTTACTCAGGCGGTACCATCCTCAACCTCAAGAGGAGAATCCAGTTACACATAAACCTCTCATAAACAACTAAAAGCAATGATTGTTTTAAGAACCGGGGAATCTATTGAGAAACCTAAACAAACAATTCTAGAACCATTAAAATCTTTAAAAAACACATGAAAATGATGAAGAACCACCCATATATTCTGAAAAACCCAGTGAGAATGCGAAGAAAGCACAACTACACCAAACAATAAAACAACCTCCTCCCTTACCTCAACGCATGATAGGAAAATATAAACCAGAATTGAATGAGATTTTGAGGGAAATATTCTCTCAGGTTAAGTTGAAAATTTCCCTTCTCAATGAAATCAAAACCATTCCTGCCTACTCAAATTACCTTAAGGATTTTTTCACTTTTAAAAGAAAACTTTCACATAAAAACCAAGTCCTTTTGGATGATAATGTGAGCACCACCATTCAAGGGACCATTCCTCCAAAGTTGAAAGATCCAGGATGTCCATAAATCAATGTTGAGTTAGGATAGAAAAAAGTTGTAAAATATATTATTGATCTAGGAGTTAGTGTGAACCTCATTCCATATGACATGTATTTTCAGTTAGGTCTCTAAGAACTCCAAAATACATCTATTACTCTTCATCTTGCTGATCGTAGTGTTGGAGTTCCTAAAGGGATCTTAAAGGTTGTTTTGGTAAAATTTAAAAATTTCATTTACCCTACTAACTTCATTGTCCTTGACAATCACCCAAGATTAGGTCCTAAGGAGAAAACCCCTATCATACTTTGTCATCACTTATTAGCAACAATCAACTCATTCATCCGAGTTAGGAATGGGAACATGACAATAACCTTCAGAAACATGAGCCTTGATCTAAACATCTACAATAAAAACTTTCAAATTGGGGACAATGAATAGATCCATGAGGTTAATTGGATTGGTAGTGTTGATAGTGAACTTGAGGAACACCAAGGATTTATTGAAGGATGTTTAAGTCAAAAAGATATTTATTTTCTTTGTTCACATGAGGGAAATTTGTCTCCTTGGATTTAATATCTTTCGAATATATCTTTTGATGATTTTATCAAATCACCAATCAATGATACCATTAGTGAAATCAATAATATAGAGTTCATACCAATTCATGAAACTAATCTGGCCAATTTGGTGGCTGAAGCTTCTGTTCAAAAGGAACCAATTCTATAAAATAATTTGAAAAAAGAGACCAATTTTGATAAAAAGTCCCATCCTTATTTCTAAAGTGTTAACCAATCTGATATTGAATTTAAGGTCCTACCTCCATCACTCAAGTACACTTTCTTAGGGTACAATCAAGCCTTTCCTATTGTAATTTCTTCCTCTCTTGAATCCAATCAAGAGAGATTCTTCTAGATGTCCTAGAAAAGTATAAGAAAGTAATTTTATGGACCATTTCTGATATTACTGTGATTATCCCACTCATTGGAACTCATAGGATTGTTCTTGAATATGACTCCAAACTATATCATCAACCTCAGCGAAAAATCAATCTCAATATTAAGTTTTTGAAAGTGGGTATCATCTACCCCATTGGTGTGAGTGAGTGGGTAAGCCCAAATCAAGTTGTTCCAAAGAAAGATGGAATCATTGTGATCACCAATGAGGATGGTGATCTTCTACCCACAAGGGTAGTATTGGATGGAGAGTCTGCATTAACTATAGTAATCCCAACTCATGTACCAAGAAAGACCATTTCCCTTTTCCCTTCATTAATAAAGTCCTCAAGCAAGTGGTGGGTCATCAATTATACTGTTTCCTAGATAGATTCTTAGAGTACAATAAAATTGAGGTCCCTTTAGATGATCAAGGAAAAACAACATTCACCTGTCCATTCAAAACTTTTTCCTTCAAGCACATTCCCTTTGGGTTATGTAATGCCCCTAGTACCTTCTAGCAGTGCATGATTGAAATATTCTCTGACATGGTGGGGGATTGTTTATAGGTCTTTATGGATGACTTCTCCACCTTTGGGGATACTTTTTATGGATTACTTCTAAATGTTGAAAGGGTTTTTTCAAGATGTGAGGATAATAATCTCATCCTAAACTGGAAAAAATTCCATTTCCTAGTAAAGGAAGGACTTGTTTTGGGATATCTGGTATCTGATAGAGGGATTGAAGTTGATAAAGCTAAGGTTGATATAATTCGTCACCTTCAATATCTAAAAACCATCAAGGAAGTGAGGCCCTTCTTAAGACATGATGGTTTATATAGAAGGTTCATTAGGAATTTCAACTCTATTTCTCGACTACTTTGTGCTCTGTTAGTGAAAAATTATCCATTTATATGGGCAAAAAGTTATGAGGAATCATTATATACACTCAAGTAATCTATTATATCTCCACCTATTAGGAAAGATCCAAATTGGAAGCTTCCATTCAAACTCAAGAGTTATATTTAACCATTAAGGAAAAAAGTGTGTTGAAAATGTTGTATATGATCACCTATCTATAATGGAATTCAAAGTTATGCGTCTGATTCATTTCCCAATGAGAACCTCTATTCTGTGAGTGATTTTCCATGGTATGTTGACATATAAAACCATTTGGTTATGAGTGACATTCCAAAATTCCTCGAGACCCAAGCTAAGAGGAAATTCCTTTCCAATTCCAAACACCATGTGTTTGATGATCCATACCTCTTCAAGTTTTTTCCTGATAAAATCATTAGGAGATGTGTTATTGAGTTTGATCAAGATTACATTCTAAAATTATATCATAGATATTCATGTTGAGGCCAATTTTACACAAATAAAACCACTAAAATGGTCCTCCAAAGTGGTTTTGTACTAGGATAACCTCACTAAGGATTCCTACAAATCCTTCCAAAGTTGTTCTCAATGTTAGAAATTAGGATCCATAACCAAAAGGAATCAAATTACCCTTACTCCCATTCTGGTCATAGAAATATTTGATTGTTGTGGAATTGATTTCATGGGACCCTTCCCAAACTCTCAAGGATATCTCTACAACCTCTTAGATATTGATTGTCTCTAAACAGGTTGATTCCATTCCCACCAAGTCCAATGACCATCATGCTGTGATCCGATTCCTGAAAGAGCACATATTTTCTAGATTTGGAATCCCTAAGTCTATCATTAGTGATCGTGGAACCCATTTCTACCCCCATCCCTTCTCAGCACTCATGTTTAAGTATGGGATTTCTCATAAAGTTTCCACTTCCTACCATCCACAAACCAATGGTCAAAATGAGTTAGTGAATAGGGAGATTAAACAAATTCTTGAAAAAAATATCAATACCTCTAGGAAATACTAGTTTGGGAAACTTTTGGATGCCCTTTGGGCTTGTCACACTACTTTCAAAACTATCCCAGGAATGTCACTGTATAGGTTGGTTTATGAAAAAACATGCCATTTACCTATTGAAATTGAACATAAGGCCTTTTGGGAAATTAAGAAAATGAACTTTGAAATTTATTTGGCTGAAGAAAAGAGGAAATTATATCTCAATGAACTTGATGAACTTATGATGGAGGCTTATAAAAATTCAAGGATAAATAAAGATAAAGTTCAAGCCTACCAATAAAATAATATTAAAGTAAAACACTTTGAACTGGGAAAATTCACGCTCTTTTATAGTTCAAAACTTCATTTAAACCTAGAAAAGTTAAGGTCTAGATGGTCAGGTCCTTACATAGTTCATCATGTGTACCCTCATGGGGCATTAGAGATTTAGGATCCCACTAGTGGTCATGTCTTCAAAGTCAATTGTCATAGGTTAAAACCATTCATTGAGTCATTCAATAAACAAGAAACAAATGATGATTTAACTAAGCTAACCTATGAACTAGAAATAAATTGATAGATTTAGGGTCTAAGTCGAGCTAAATAATTTAAACAAAGTTCTTTTTAGGAGGAAACCTGGCCTTTTACCTATACATTTACTCAAGGTTGGAGTTTCAAAGTAAACATGTATGTTTTTTTCTTTTCCTTTTGTTTTTGTTTATTTTTAGTTAAGGGAACCTCAAGGGGTTCCCATTATGTTATAATTATGTTGGTATGTAAGATTCAGGGGATACTGAGATTCATGAATTGTTAGGAAAATCATAGGTGTACAAACACAAACTACCATCATTGATGATCCTTCTTTGAGTGACATGAAGATCAAGGGATTAAATGGGAGCAACACAAATTTCAAATTAAAACACCAGGTGACATCATTACATGATTCTTATTTCAATTTAATTTTATAATTCCTATGCTATACCTCTACCCCCTTATAAATATTCTTTTCTTTAAACACTGGGTACAATGTTATTTTAAGTTGGGGGGATGAAATAATTTTTTTTTGGTAAAAAAAAATTAAAAAATGTTTTGAAATGAAAAAAATTCATGTTAATGGAAGGAAAAATTTATTTAACCTTAAACATGATAATACACATTTCACACTTTGAAATTGAATATCATAATATTTTTTCATACCTTGATTATGATTTAATTCATGTTTAAGTTCTTAAATAGAGATTTTGGAAAGTATGGTAGTCCGATCTGAATTTTCACCATTTAAATTTTCTTCCAATTAAAAAAAATCACAATGTTCTTTAGATTGTGGGGTATTGATTTGAGTTCTTGGGGTCCCATAATAAAATGCACAGTTTTTTTGATCATTTTAATTTTAACACGAGTATTCAAAAAAATTTTTTCACGTAGAGAAATGGATTGACTTAATGCATGGATTTCGACACTTGGGGATCATGAATCCATAGTTTTTTGGCCAGGAGTTGGGTATTTTATCTCTATTTTTAGTAATTTTAATTTTTTTTGATTGAGTAAACTTGAGATGATGATCGAGTATATGATCTTCACTTGGTTCCCTAAGGTCTTTGAGCCTGGGATTAATCATAAAATTCTATCTACATGGGTTGACTCGATTGAGTTCAATTTCAATTACCATGGAAAAATTGAAAAAAAAACAAAAAAACAAAAAAATTTGAGCACTCATCTTAATATTAAAATGTGATTCAACCTATATGTTCTATCCTTTCCCCCTTGAATAAAAATGAACCCCACGCCTATTGTGGTGCACAACACTTCATCGTGTTTAATTGAAATTGGATGAAATATAGAGATGAATTTAAACAAAGGAATGGGATTAGGCTTGGTATATGCTTATAGACCTGGTTTGTTTTAAATGATTTTGAAGGGTTTAATAATTATTTGGTATTAGGCCCTTTTGTGAGCATTGTGTATTAAAATGTTTTTGGAAAAGGAAATTCAAAATTCATATTTTTTAGATACATTTTGCTTAGGACTAGAAAAACTCATGTTGGGGGGGTGTGATTAGCCACTAAAAGAGGATAATATTCATTTTTTATAATATAATATTCATGTGCTTTATTATTCATAAATACCATTTTTAGTGTATTTTACAATTTTAACATTATTCCACATTATGATTGTAATTATTTGTTAAAATGTACTATTACTTGGTACATATTTGAACACCTATTAAAACAAAAAATGGTCATGATTTAAACTTAATATTTAATTTTCAGGTTCCTCATTCTATTGAGAACAATTCATACTTTTGGAGTACTTGAAGATTCAAATTGGAAGACCACCGAAGTGGGCCTTGAACCAACAACATTCTGAGATAAGTGAATTGGACAAAAGCCAAATAAAATTACTATATTGGATAATATTAAAGCCCAATTACTCATAAATTTTAACTGGATATAGAATAAATCTCTAGGAATATTTAATTCAATATTTACTTGATCGCACTGTGATTCACTATTTCATTTTTACCCTTACACCACTGTGCTAAACTAGTTTTGTATTGAAAATTATAAAAATAATAAAAAATTTAACTTCATGTTTGATTCCATTATTTTGTGTTTATCACTATTAAAAATGGAAAAATTACTTGTTTTTATAATTTAATTTAAGTTGAAGGTGATTTGGAGGGCCCATTACGAAATTCAAGAAAAATGGGCCAAGCTGCGTAGGATCCAAGCACACCAATTAACTAAATCACACACTTCTACTAAACCGTGCATAAAAATGGGATGAATTTTTTTATAATGATACAAAATTTAATGTGATACATTTAATCTTGAATAAAAAAAGCCCAATTATACAACTAAGATGTCCATCCTACCTGATCTGTCCAATAAATTGAATCTAAATGAAGTCAAAAGTGGTGTACTATGATCTGTCCATATCTCAATCTATAGGTGTTCAAATGAATCCAAACTTTTAGTGGAGATATTAAAGAGGTTGGGAAACAACTTTCTTGTTTTTTCCAAAGCTATATAAGTCTTTATACCCACCTAAAACAATGGGCCAATTAGTTTTACACAATATGTGTGCCCAAAACTACCTTCCACTTTGCCTATAAAATGATACCTTGGGCACCTCATTTGGGAGTTCAAACCAGAAGAAAAGATCTAAAATTTTGGAGTTCTAGAGGATTATCCTCTTTATACTAAATGTTTTTAAGGCCCGTATCCTCATAGGGGGAACAATAATGAAGAAGGATTTCTACCTGAGCTTCCTCCTCCTCCTGATGTTGAGCTAAACGGTGGGAGTTCATTGTGAGGGAGATACACACATGTAAAGGGAGTTCCAACGCATATATTAGCTACTGGTTTGAAGTTATTTGGGTTTTTAAACATTTAATTCCATGTATCTTACATCATTTATTATTTGAATTCTTTTTTTGATGCATGTGATTGATTGTCTCTTAATTTCCATCCGATAAGTGTGAGATTTTGAGTGCGTGACTTGTGTTATTACAATTGAACAATGTAATGTCCCAATTCTAGAATCCACCTAGAGGAACCCCATACCCAGTTGGTCACATGGACTCAAGCGCATTTCCCCGAATGCCAGAGGCTGCCGACTAGCAGTGAGGGCCTTGGGTGTAATAGTGGGGAAACTATGCCCTCATTGGAAAAAGTCTGGCCTGCTCTACAGCCCTGTGACCCTGCCTGACCAATCTGTGCTAATCCACCCTGCTGTCACTGAAAACCGGTGACTGAACACCCCAACCATGACCTCCACCTTAGCCTGAACGGCTAAAAGAACTCCAGTTCCCAGACTGGTGAGAAACTGGTGGTGATGCTCCCGAACACGGAGTCATGGAAGAAACACTGTCTCTAGTTGCTGGAGGAAAAAACTGGCAGAAACGCTGGAGATGGCCCATAATACCGCAAGATCGACACTCCATAGGGTCTCTCGGGAAACGTGGCCTCATATTACCGCTCCTCCTGCACTGGTAGCACACCACGTGGCTACAAGAAGGTACATCCCGCCTACTCTGATCTCCACGAGAAAGCTCCCTGCGGCGCTTCCTGCTATCAACAGGAGGAATACTAACTCTAGATATTGAACTGCCCTGGCTCACTACTCCAGAATCCCTCAGATTATGCTCTGTGATTAGCGTCTGGTTGATGATAGAGGATATCGAAGTCAACCTAAAGATGTTCACCTGTGATCGGATGTCGTGCCTCAGAACATCCTCAAACTTCCACACAAGGAATAACTCATCGCCTCAGGGAATAGGCATGAAATGCTGCAACTCAGTAAAAAGATATGAGTGATCCATAACATAAAGAGTAATTTACTCCAAAATCATAAAATCCCAAGCTCGATCATCCCTCAAGGTCTCTGGGTAGAAGTAATCGTAGAAGATGTGCCAAAACTCATCCCAAGTCATACTCTGCTGGCATCCTGACTGTGAGATCACCTCCCACTACCTCTTGGAGGAGTCTCAAAGCATATAGGTAGCGAGCTTCACCCTCTTCTCTGGAGGTATCTCCAGATGCTCGAAGATTGTAAGAATGGCCTCTAGCCATGATTCTGTAGCCTGGGGTCCTCCATCCCCTGAGAAAGTGGGAATATGATGCTGCTAAAAAACCCGCGTCAATTCCACCATCGACGGGGCAGGAGATGGCGCTCCCTGAAAAGTCTGCATCATCCAAAAAAATCCTTCCCTGAACTATGCATCAATACCTGTTCTAGGTATAACGGCTGGTGCCAAGGCTGACACAATAGGAGGATCTGTTGGAAGTCTCTGATCAGCCATACCTAGTGTCTGATCACTTTCTGGAAACTGGCGTACAACCGGAGGATGTCTTGGTGGCATAATTCAGCAAGGTCAACGCACACCTTAGATTCAAGATTATCAAAAACTAAAAACTGGAAGGCCAAGAAGGTAATAGAAGAAATAAAGCATTCAAGTTTTGTAAAACATGACTACACGGCGAGAAATTGTCCTACACTATGTGTTACCTTAAGTCATTCACATGGGAGTGTACTCCTGCCTAAACTGGTCATGTAACACCCCAAATACACGACATGTTGTCGGCATACATGGTGTGTACTTGAATCCTCTTCCCTTACCAAGTCCTTATACATGGGTAACCCACACGGTCCTCTTAATCCTAGACTACACAGTGTGTTAACGAAGGACACGGTGTGTACTAAACGAGTTTCAACGACTCATGTTGTTAGTTACCTGGCCGGCTACACGGTTCACTCTACACGACATGCTCCATGTGCACACGGCATGTGTTTGAAGGATTTACCTGACCCATGTTGTTTGTGACACGATCAGGTACCTAGGTTACACTGTACGACATGTGAAATCAGGACACTACATGTATAGTTGAAGTTTCATCCATCTGTGTCATTAGTTACATGGGTAGAAACACGGTCATTACAACACGGCATGTACGTACCATACACGGTGTGTTCCGGCAAGATTTTTCACAACCCCATGACCCTGACCAGACAGTCAGTGACACGGTTTAAAACTACACGGTGTGTATTCATAAAGTACACACTGTGTATTCTGGGTTTTTCTGGACAGTAGCCTCAGAAACTACTCCGGAGCCCAGAAAATATAGAAAACAAGTGTTACGGTGCCAAATTATGATATGTGAGGGCCCTTAATCCCCATGAATCAAAGATTGAAATCTTATACATGGCATATAAAAGGGAAACAAGTCAATGATCCACCAAGTTCCGATTCATGAGGGCCCATAACACCTCAAGAATCAAAATTTGGAGTTCATTCAAACAAGGCCTTACATATAGCAATACCTATTGAAAGTAGGTATTCTATCAAGCATCTATCACAATAGTATGCATATCTACACAACATCTATAACAACAACATGAAATCGCTAATGCACCCTAAATGGCATGACAAAAATGCATGACATGTGATTTCTAGCAAGTGCCTATATGATGCATGGGGTGACATACCCTCATCTCACCGGGTTGCGACAGAAATAGAGCCCCAATAATATCAACAGTAACAACACAAAACATGTGAGTCACCCATAAGTGAAAATCAGATTAACTGTAAATTTTCAAAACCAGAATAAATTGCAATAAACGAGGTAGATTGGCTTTTCCCTGTACACGAGTTAGCTACTCCCGGGAACAACTTATTACCAAGTACCTATTCTGTCCTATCCTTGGCTATAATAACAAAATAGTAAGTCAAGAGAAAAGAATCCATTTGATACCACTTTATAACGTCCCAGTTCCAGAAGACACCCAGATGCACCCCATACTCGGTTGGTCACATGGCCTCAAGCGCATTTCCCCAAACGCTTGAGGCTGCCGACTAGCAGCGATGGACTTGGGTGTAATAGTGAGGAAACTATGCCCTCATTGGCATAGTACACATTATAAGATAAAAGACAATAAAAAATAGTGGAAGCAGAAAAAAATCCATACACAAGTGAACAACGAAAGACTAAATATGACAAACAGTAGAAGCACATATATATATGATGCATGATACATATGTCTAGGAAAACAGCCAAACAAGTCACAATGTTGGAAACACAAATATTACTTAAAACAAGTACAAAATAAATATAAACAACTCCTCAACATCACAAGCCTAAGCTTGGTCTCATGATCTCCATCTCCAGAGCAAGTCAAGTACCTGAAGTCGAAGGGCTCTTTCCCTTGTCTATACCTACAACAAAATAGTCTGTTTGGGCCCAAAAGCATGACCCAAATAGGGTATGAGACTAAATACCAGTAGGAAACCACACGAATATCTATTTCTAATAGTCAGTGAATATATGGTAGGTAAAATTATAGAAAGCAGTAAACAGGAAAAACACACAGCAGTAAACAATCCACAGTTCCAAAATCAAGAAACAACTAACAAGCAACTATGCACAAACAGGTAACCCTCTAGGAAGTACTCACAACCATCCCCTATGGTCCTACCTAACAAGTACCAACAAACCTATGAGCAATAAACTCATCCTAAACCCTATGGTTTGGTTATACTAAAATTATAAAGACTCTCTGAGGAAGAACAGGTGGTCAACTCCCCTTATAGTCTAGGGTAGTTAGGGACTCTCTGAGGAAGCTCGCACAGTCAATTCACCTTATATCCCCAAGGTAAAGGAATCTCTGAGGAAGAAAAATAGGTCAATTCCCCTTATAACCCAAGTCGTTCATAGACTCTTCGAGGAAGCTCACACTGTCAATACCTCCCATAGACTATGGTAACAGGTGATTCAAACAAAAAAAATAGAGACTCTATGAGGAAGATCACATGGTCTATCCCCGTATAGTCTAAAGCAGTTAAGGACTCTCTGAGGAAGCTCTCACGGTCTATCCCCTTATATCACCAAGTAATACTAAGATCTCTGAGGATGCTCACTCGGTCAATCCCCATATAGCCTAAAACTCAAAGACTCTCTGAGGAAGTTCACTCAGTCTATCCCCTTATAGTCTTCTACACCCGGTTATCACGACCCTGTTTAGGATAACCACATAGCAATACAATATGGCCAAAGTAGACTTACATAACTACTTGGATAAATAGTTATACAATATATCAAGCATTTCAGAAAACATTTCACCATCATACTACAATAGGCATGGAAACAGACAAAGAAGCCAAGGCAAAACAGGACTAAATGGTCATAAACAGAACGTGCGTGGGCAGAACCTCCAAAGCATAATAGTTCAACCATATTCTTATTCAAACATCCTCTATACAAGCATACTAGCTTGGAAGACATACATTAGGGGTAAAATAGTAAACACACAATACTCCGTTCAAGGTTATTGGTGGAATTTTCACATAATATTCAAGGAATTTCAACAGAAAGGCACAAACCACCTACCTTGACGTTAAGAGATTAGTATACTTGAACCAAGTGGCTTGAATCACCTTATAAAATCGTAGATATACAAAAAAACATAAAATTTTCAACCCACAATAACTTGAGAAAGATGGGAAATCATGGAATTAAACTCAAGAAGAAGGAAAATATTACCGCTGCGGTTCTGATGCAATTAATGGCGGTCGATTCAGAGAACAGACGGAGGCTCGGGGGCTCAAAGAAGTTCCGGCGCTGTATGGTTTCTCTCGGATGAATGGAACCTAGAAGAATATGCTTCTGGGGGTTAAAAGCAACCCCAGTGCGATTAATGAAAAAAAAACAAAGTACACGGTGTGTACTTTTAGAGTACACGACGTGTACTTGCTGTTTCTGTAATCCGCTTTAGGTGGCCCCCATGTCAACCCTACATGGCTGTGTGTGTGTCCATGACACGGCCAACACACGGGCTCTGGCGGAATCGAAGTACATGGTGTGTACTTATAAGGTACACAACATGTACTTTGAAAATTTCCATATTTTCCTCTTTTTCTCAAAAAATGACCAAAAAAGGAAAAACATACCTGAAAAGAAGATCCAGATTCTTACAAACTTCCCCCATTAAAGAAATTTTTCCCTGAATTTCCCTAGCGTGGTGTAGAAGAAGAAACCCCAAACAGCTTTGACCACTGTGCTCGTACATCGGTCTCCCTCTCCCAAGTCTCATCCTGTACCCATCCGTGTTGCTATAACACCCGTACCAGAGGAACAAACCTACCATGGAGAACCTTTGTACTGCGATCGACAATCTAGATAGGATTCTCCTCAAATGATGTATCCACCTCAAGCTCAACCTCCTCTATTTGAAAGACATGAGACGGGTCTGAAAAGTAACGTCGGAGTTGGGAAACGTGGAAAACGTCATGCATAGCCTAGTACCTCTGAGGTAACTGCAACTGATAGGCAACCAAACCAACACTCTTCAACACCTCAAATGGCCCGAAGTACCTCAACGAAAGATTACCCTATCTCTTAATCCTCCTGTGCCCCAACCTTGGTGTGACATGAAGGAAAACCTGATCCCCGACCTCAAACTCCAGAGGTCGTCTCCGCTAATCAGCATAAGACTTATGATGAGACTGTGCAACATCCATCCTCTTCCGAATCATCTCCATCTGCTCTGTTGTCTCCTGGACAAGATGAGGACCCAGAAAAGCTGCCTCTCCTACCTCCAGCCAATATAAGGGTGATCAGCATGGCCTACCGTACAAAGCCTCATAAGGTGCCATCTGAATAGTTTCTTGAAAACTATTATTGTAGGAAAACTCCAAAAGAGGTATATTCTTATCCCAAGAACCTCTAAGGTCCAGAATGCAAGCTTGTAGCATATCCTCAATCACCTAAATCGTACGCTTGGACTGGCCATCCGTCTGGGGATGGTATACTGTACTCAAAAGTACCTGTGTACCCAAAGACTTTTAAAGCCCCTGCCAGACCTGAGAAGTAAACCGCGCATCTCTATATGAAACAATAGAGTGAGGAACTCCATGTAAACGTACAATCTCTTGAATGTACAACCATCCCAACTCATCAACACTTAAGGTCTCCTTGATCGTCAAGAAGTGAGAAACCTTCATAAGCCTATCGATGACAACCCAAACGACATCATTCCCTCGAGGCGACCTCGACAAACTGGTCACGAAGTCCATCGCGACATTATTCCACTTCCAATCCGGAATGGGTCACTACTACAAAAGACCTGCTAGTTGCTGATGCTCTGCTTTCACCTGCTGATAAGTGGAACACCTCATGACGAACTCAGCAACATCCCTCTTCATACCTGGCCACCAATACTGATGGTGTAGATCACGATACATCTTGGTGATGCCAGGATGAACTGCCCAAACTGAGGAATGAAAGTCCCACATTAGCTCCTTGTGTATATCTACTGGCACACATACGCACCCCTAGAAACACAAGATCTCATCATCACCTATGGTCTATCTAGGAATAGGTTCCTCTCCTGACACGCTTTCCCTTAAGACTAGGACTTCAGAATCTGATAGCTGCCTCATTTGTAATCGATCAAGAAGAGTATAGGTAACAACTACAGAAGATAGAAAAGTCTGCCCCTGTCTATTGTGAACCTCCAAATGCATCTCATAGAACAGATCCATAATCGTCCACTAACTGCTGGCCTCCTGAACTGCCTATATCTGAGTTCTCCTACTCAGCACATCAGCCACTGCATTTCCTTTCCTAGGCATATAGTTAAGCTCAAAGTCAAAAGACTGAAGATACTCAACCCACCTTCTCTGCCTCAAATTCAAGTCACATTGAGTGAAAATGTACTTAAGACTTTTGTGGTCAGTGAATACCACAAAATGCTCTCCCAAAAGATAATATATCCAACTATGTAAGGCATGAACAAAAACTACCAACTCCAGATCATGCATCGGGTAGTTCCTCTCATGTGGTCTCAACTTCCAAGACCCGTACGCAACGACTCCATATCCCTGCATAAGCACAGCTCCTAGCCTGATACCTGATGCATTGTAGTAAACAGTATATCTCTTGCCTAGATCTAGCAAGACTAGTATCGGTGCTGAAGTCAACCTCCATTTCAGCTCCTAAAAGGATGACTCACAAGAATTTGATGATAAGAACTTCCCACCCTTCTTATTCAGACCCATTAGCGGTGCTGCTAAGCATGAAAAGTCCTGAATAAAGCATCTTTAGTATCCATCCAGCCCTAGAAAACTCCGCACCTTAAATACATTCTTTGGCTGCTCCTAAGAAACTACCGCCCTCACTTTCTCTGGGTCTACTGATACTCTTAGCTCTGAGATAACATGACCCTATAAGTGAATCTGATCCATCCAAAAGTGTCACTTTGAGAGCTTAGCATATAACTGATTCTCCCTCAGTGTACTCAAGATGATCTCAAGATGGGTAGCATGGTCGTGTCGAGTGTGAGAGTACACCAAGATGTCATACACGAAAACCACCGAGAAGGAATCCAAGTATGGATAGAACACTCAGTTCATCAGTTCTATGAAAACTGCAGGCACATTCGTGAGACTGAACGACATAACCGTATACTTGTATAGACCATACCAGCTCCTAAAAGCTGTGAGAGGTATATCAAATGGTATAACACGCAATTGATGGTAACTGGACCTCAAGTTGATCTTTGAGAACATCCGGGCTCCTCGAAGATGATCAAAGAGATCATCAATACTCGGCAAGGGATATCAGTTCTTGACCGTTAACTGGTTCAGCTTCTGATAATCTACAAAAATCCTAAGGGTGCCGTCTACTTTCTTCGCAAATAGGACAGGAAAACCCTGAAGAGAAGTAATGGGTTAGATGAAACCCTTGGCTTGCAACTCCTCCAACTGCATCTTGAGCTCCTGCAACTCAGGTGTAGCCATACTATAAAGAGGAATGGACACCGGTGCCGCTCATAGCATGAGATCAATAGAAAAGTCTACCTCACTCTCTAGAGGCAAACCTGAAAAGTCCTCTAGAAAGACGTCCCTGAAACGATCCACCACTGGAGGAAAGTCTAACTATGAAGTCCCCTGGTCATCCAGATGTAGACTGACAATCTGGGCTATAACTCCTTCTAGCCCATGATGCTCGGGTTCTGCTTAACTCGCCTGAACATCCCACTCGCCTCGATGAAGAAAAGATCCACCCTCTGGTGATATGAAACTCACCCTGCGGCGATAGCAATCGATGACTACCTGGTAGGGAACTAACCAGTCCATTATGATAATGACATCATAAACCGTCATCTCTAGGACATACTGGTCCTATAGAAAGTGACACCCCACAACCTCAAGAGGGAACTCTCTGCACTGACATACACTAACCGCTCTAGTCCCCAACGGTGTGTCTAGTGTCAAGATATCATCAGAAGAAAAGATGCAGAGACTAAGTCTTTCCACAATAGCAATAGAGATAAAGCTATGGGAATCCCCTGTGTCAAAAAGAGCAGAAGATAAAACTGAGGCTACTAAGATCGTACCTCGAATGGTAGAGGGTATGGGATCCTGCTCCTTCTGGGTCTGCTCCATTACTAAAGTCTAGCTTGCTCCACGGCCCTGTGACCCTGCCTGACCACTCTGAGCTAATCCACCCTGCTTTCGCTAAAAAAACAGTGACTCACCACCCCAGCCACGACCTCCACCTTGGCCTGAACAACCAGAAGAACTCCAGTTCCCAGACTGGTGAGAAACTGGTGGTGATGCTCACGAACGCATAGTCATGGAAAAACCCCTATCTTCGGATGTTGGAGGAAAAAACTGACAGAAACGCTAGAGATGGCCCATCCTGCTGCAAGATCAACACTCCATCGGGTCTCTCGGGCAATGTGGCCTCATATGACCACTCCTCCCGCACTAGTAGCACACCACGTGGCTACCAGAAGGTGCATCCCACCTACTCTGATCTCCACAATAAAGGTTGTAACGACCCAAACTTTTTGAATAGTATATTAATTTACTCTTAATGATTTAATAGAGATGTTAATGGTTAATGTAGAAAGAAGAGTCGATGGCTTCATCCAGTAGACTCGAACCATATGAATCCCACTTATCAGATCTTGGGAAGGAGGTGGCATCTTTGGGCTTCGCTTTGGGCCACGACCAAGCCGAACTCCATCATGTCAAGCTTGAACGGAATCACCTATGGGAGAATTTCAAGTTAGTGGAGATTAATACTAGGGCAATGTTATCCAAGCCTCCCCAAAATTCTTTAACCATCGCACACCTTATCCTTAGGTCATATGTGGGTGTTTTATGGGATTATGTTTCAAAGCCCTAATATGTAATCTCATAGTATTAATAAAATTATTGTTTCATCATTTCTATGTTATAACTAGATTTTCTTAATAAAATATAAGTTTATTGATTTTAGAAGTTAAAAATGGTATTTAAAATATTTCCCTTACATAGAGAGTTTTTATGGAAAAATAAACATCATTTTTTGAATTGGAAATGTCAAAACTAATCTAGGATAAATTTTTAGAAGTTTTCTAAAAAGTTTCATTTTTTGATGTATAATGCTTGATGAATAGTGTTTTTATGAATAGTAAAATGATGTTTAATTGTTAAATAACTTTTTTGTGAATTGATTTTCAAAAATATGATAGACATGGTTGTAATTAAGGTGAAAAATGTGGTTCATTGAAATCAAAATAATTTTTGGTGAATAGTAATTTTTACCCCTATGAATAGTAACATGAATAATAATATGAATAGTAATATGAATATTAATGCGACCATTATAATTAGTAAAACATATTATTATTTTATTTTCATAAGGTTATAAGGTATTGGAATGTTGACTAAATTCAAGGTGTTAAAAAACGAGTTATAGATTTTGAATTATAATTATTGAATAAATTATGATTTTAATTAATAATTAAATTAAAAATATTTAGAAAATTGTTTAAAAAAAATGGAGTTCATTTTTGGATTCTACACGTAGAAAAAGAGTTAGGGTGAATTTTTGGGATTTTTCTGAAACAGTTAATTTTTCAGTGAATAGTAAAAATACAGATTAGGGTTTCAGTATGTTTAATGATATCATGACTGCATCATGATGACGTCATGATTTTTTTTTGAGGGTTGGTAAACCAAAGGGGATGAATTATTGTATGAGGGGTCCCATGTGGCCTAACACCATGGGAAATACCATGGGCAAGCCCATGGTTTTGAGAAAACCACTTGTGAGGTGTCCCTTGAAATTATTAAAGTATCACCTCCCTTTCCCTATAAATACCCGCCCTTTCCTCCTATAGTTTTCAATCCCAACTCTCCCTCAATGAAGATATGGTTTCATTACCTCCCAAGGAGTCCTCCCAAGGTGCCCTCATGTCACGACCCGACCCTACCTGGGCTCGAGCCGCAACTACCCCAAGCCCGCCTCCATAGGCCAGGGGTTGGCGACCAGCGCCGAAGGCACAATAACTCGGGGAGGCCTTTTCCTAAGCACCTGTACACACACACGTAGCAAACTCAATGCAACAGTGCAGAGTAAAAGTAAAGACAAGAAAAGAAAAGGAAAGAGAAACTGCTATATATATACCACAAAGTGCATCAACCTCTATAAGTACAAGCAAAGTGCTGAAAAGGAAAAAGGGAAAAAACACGCGCCCAACCAGAAAAGTGCCACAACCCGGCAACAGGTAAACAAAAAGAAACAGCTAACGGGTCTCCCACCTGGAACCCGGCCACGACCACCCCACGCGGTCCAAGCTCCCAAGCTCCTACGCTCCACTGAAGTCACGCTCCACCTGTCCGTCGTCTGCAAGGGCACACCAAGTGCGGGCAAAGCCCAAGCAGGGGTGAGTATAAAAATACTCAGTAGGATACCCTGAAGGCTCGAGGGAGCAACAAAGGAGGTACCAAAGGGTGAGCAGTAGAGAGAACAAGGGAAAGCAAAGGGAGTACAACAGAGAGTGCAGTAAAGAGTCCAGCTCAATCCAACAAAAGAAAGGAAGTAGACTCGTCCAGGCACAAGGAGCTGGAAACGGTGAGAAGATGATCTTCCCGTCAAGTCTTCGCTACCTATAGCAGGAGAGTAGACTCATCCAACCACGAGAAGCTAGACACGGAAAGCACGTGGCATACCCCGCGTGTCTTCGCCTCTCCTGGAGGGAGAGTAACCAAGCCCAAGAAGTGGGTGCTCGAACAAGGTATATACATATCTTTATGCTCAGCAAGAAGCCCGAACAACGTCGTAAGGGGATCTCCGTCCCGTAGCTCAGCCCAAGAAAAGAGTAGCCAACAATCCCAGACATAACCCCATCATCGATGCCCAACATCCCGCACGTCTGCCCTGAACCGCAAGCCAAGGGGCTCAATCACCGCACCTTGACACTATCCGCTTTGGGCAGCACTGACTCGCCCACACGGTTTTAGATCGCGTCACAAGAACGCGTCTCGATGGGGGAAAGCGCCCCTCGTACTTGAGAGTTCTGGGGGAACGTCAAACCACAACTCGTCACTGCCCTGCAGTCGAGAGGTATCCTCAAAGTCAAAGCAGTTCCATCACCGACCCATACAACCAAGGGTCCCGCTCCGGTGGTCACAGAGGAAAGCCACAGACTAGCCTAGTAGAAAGGACTGAGTCTGGAATGCCAACAGGTGTCCCACTGCCCAGCCCTGCTGGAGGGTAATTCATAACCAGATATCGGGTGACCCACTGCCCAACCCTGCTGGAGGGTAAACCCTAACACATCATCAAGCGACCCACTGCCCAACCCCGCTGGAGGGTAAACCATATTAAGATACTGGGTGACCCACTGCCCAGCCCTACTAGAGGTAAACCATAATACATCAACAGGCGACCCACTGCCCAGCCCCGCTGGAGGGTAAACCATAATACATCAACAGGCGACCCAATGCCCAGCCCCACTGGAGGGTAAACCATAATACATCAATAGGAAACCCACTGCCCAGCCCCGTTGGAGGGTAAACCATAATACATCATCAGGCGGCCCACTGCCCAGCCCCGCTGGAGGGTAGACCTGGAAGAAGTCGACAGGCGACCCACTGCCCAGCCGTGCTGGAGGGTAGACCTGGAACTAGACGACGGGCGACCCACTACCCAGCCCTGCTGGAGGGTAGACCCTAAGAGGTCATCGGGTGACCCACTGCCCAGTCTCTGCTGGAGGGTAGACCCAAAGTGTGTCGAGTGACCCACTGCCTAGTCTCTGCTGGAGGGTAAACCCTAGAAGTAAGTGAGCAACCCACTGCCTAGCCCTACCGGAGGGTAAACCCGAAGAAGGCGATGAGTAACCCACTTCCCAGCCTCGCTGGAGGGTAGAACTCAGAACTGCTATGGCCATATCCACTGGAGGGTACAACACTGGCCAACCAAACACAAGGTGGGTACCGCGCAACCACCCAACTCCAGAACAACTCACCCAAAAGAATTCCAGCGCCTACTCCATCACTAGGTGTCACTAGCACCGCTACCAGCCAATCCATCGAGAATGAAACCAGGGGGAGACCACTCAACCCTGCTGGTCAACAAACGAGCACCGAGTCAGGGGAAAAACTCCACCCTGCTGGTCAAACAAACACACAGAGGGACCCTCTACGCTGCGAGAGGTCCAAGTACGCGAAGCAGAACACAACACGCACTTGGGGCCCACATGACGCGTGTCCCCAAGTAAAACCCCAACCAAGCGCACAAACAGTCTCAGGCACAAACCGCACGTACCTCCAAGCGCTCCCGTATACTCCCTGAGTATACCTCGTTCTAGCCCAAAGGCTATCGTGCACACGACACCCAGCGTCAACGCGAAGCCGTGACGTATCAACTCCACCTCAAAGGCCCAGTCACGACCAACCACATCTCGTGAAACATTTACATCACTCCCCCAAGAGTGCGCGATCACACGCCAAGGGTCCACTACAGACAAAGTAGGACGAACCACCACCGGAGCACCTCTCATGATCCACATTTAACAATATTGCGCAAGAGGCTCCGCATAACCAAACAGATCACACTGTTGTAATCCTCGTGAAAAAACACGCGAGATCGACTACTTACTCGCCTCCAACGGATCCCGATGGAAAAGTCACCAACACCGCCTCACGCCCGAACGGCGTCCCGTGATCCTGAGCCTCAGCCCCGAAAACAGTCGGGCGCATCGCACCATTGCGATCCCCTCGGGAAAACGCGTCAAAAGCACTACTCGCTTGAGTGCAATGGATATCCAGAGAAAAAGATGCATTCCGGCGCACCGCACACGAGCGGTGCCACGTGGGACCCACATCCCGGTCCTAAAACTCAACGAATGGATCGCACCGTTGCGATCCTCTCGAAAAAGCACACAAGATGGACTATTCACTTTTCCGAAACGATCGCCCGGTGATAAAGATGGAAAATCACCGTCGACGCCCAAACGACCCTCGTGGGCCCCGCACCATCGTGCGGAATTACAGCGGGCAGACTGCGCCAACGCGTTGCCCTCGGAAAAACACCCAACATCGACTGCTCGCATGCCCTGAACAGACGTCCGAGGAAAAAGTCGCTAAAAGCTGCACGCAGCTCAAAAGACGGGCCGTGGGGCCCGCACCTCAACTACGGCTTCAACGCCCAGAACCACCCTGGAAACCTCCGCCTCGATGCTAGGGTTCCAACGCCACTAACGACGCTTAAAACGGACGTCGGACGCGTCCGCGCCGTCCAAGACAAGAACCCCCGGGAAAACGCCCGGCCACTTGACGGTCATGCCGCGCCCCCGAGCCCCTCGTTTCGAGAATTAAAAATTCCCAAAACCATCTCAAAAAGTCCGCCATGACACGGGCTCCGCGCTGCCGCAGACGGCGCGCAATACGGACACTCTGCGGATGATTTATCATTTTTCTTAATAATAACAATAATAATAATAATAATAATATTATTATAAAACAAATTCTTTTTTTTTATAAAACAAGACCGGACATTCGGCCGGTCTTCCTCCCCGAACAGGACCCGCGAAACGCGGGTCCGTTGTCTACTGGCCGGGGTCACGAAGACCCCGGGTCTTTGTCCAGCGACGACCGGCCGAAGCCGGTCCCCCTCCTCGCTAGCGCCGCGACCACCTGCCGCTCGAGCTCCCCTCGCCGCACCAGCAGCCGAGCTCGCCGTCCACGACCGCTCCGCCTCAAGCCGACACCGCCATCCGGAGCTCGTACCGACCAATGCCGCCTTCGACCGACCGACGCCGCCCGCTGCAACCGCCGATCTCTACTCCTCTGCGATGCCGCGGCCGCCTGCCGCCAGCTCCGCTCGACTGGGGTACCCGGCCGTGAGCCGCCTCGCCCTGGAAGGCCCGCCGTCCCGGCCTCCTCTGCTTGGCCTCACACCGCACCGACACCGGCTGAACCCACCACGGACCGCCGCTGAACCGGATCACCTGAACCATCGCCGGGCCGCCTTGGTCCACCGGAAAACACCCAACCCGCCAAGTTCGAAGAACGGCCGAGACACCATCCGAACCCGGATTTCAAATCCAAAATGAGCGTTGGGAAGAGAAGAATTTTTACTAAATGGACATGGGATTTGTTTGACTATTTAACAGAAAATCGATGTATAAAATTGAATCCAAAGGAAGGTTCAGAAAAGAAAACGCAACCAAAACCTCCTACCTCGATGGGCGATGCCCGGAGCTTCGTCGCCGAACCGCCGCCTTGCCGGAGCCGCTTCGCCGGAAGGGAGGAGGAGGGGAGGAGATTCTACTTCGGTTGCTGCCTTCCGCCAGAGGATTGGCCCAAGGGGGGTGGAGTGGGGGTGAGGGTTTATTTAAAGAAAATTAATTAATTAGATTCTTAATTAATTTAAAACCTCAAATCTTGCCCGCATCCGAAACTCTCGACGGGGTCGAGGTTAAGCCTCCCCTAGGGTAAACACCACCTCCCGAGCACAATGGTGGTCTAGAAATTTTAATCCGAGGCCCCGTTCAAAAGTTATAAAACTCAACGCCCGAGGGCACCAAATTACGAAAACGCCCCTGGGGCCATTTTTCACAGACGACATGCACCCGCGAAACTTATACCCCTCCTAGGGTAAACAACACACTCCAAACTCAATGGTGCCCTCAGTTTTCCAATATGAGCCACCTTTTAAGAGATACTAGTGTTTCACCATTAAACGAATTAATTAATTAATTAATTTATCTGTTTAACATTCTAGAAGCGGGCGAGGGGTCCAAACATCTCACGCCGACAAGTTTTATGTCATTCCTAGGGTAAAAACCCCATTCCAGACCCATCCGTACAATCAGATCTCTGATCCGGAACTCTGTTTAGGAGTTATCCCATTTATTTAGCGTTTCCAGTGTGAACGCACTGGAAATTTAATTCCGGCCACTCCGGGGCTCGGAATCGCACACCGTCTGAGGGAGCTGCTCTGGAATATCATCAAGAATATTCCAAAGTCTTCCGAAGTAAAAACTGGGTTCTTAAACCTCAAGCCTCCAAGGTCTCGACCTTTGAGTTTTAGGACTTACGTTTTAAGGTAAGAGATTCTTTCACTCTTCCCATTTTCAAAGTTCTACTTTCATGTCAAGTATTTCAAGTTACTTTTTTTCATGTTGGGGTATGATATCTATATTCATAATACTGTACTTTTATGTTCACATGATGAGAGACCCTATTTAATCTCATCAATTCATTTTTTTAAAGTTTTAAGTGACGCCGTTAGGCTGCCGAATTTTTCATAAGAGAAATCTTATTTTTGTCTTCCTTTCAGGTTTTTCATTTCATATGGTATGTCCTTAAAATTTCATTACCATGTTCTTATATCCTTTATATTCTGTACCTACACTATTTTATGGATCATTTATGAGTGGGTGACCCATGTACCCTCTCTTTTCAATGTTCTCTAAAACCCTGCAACATAGCCGTTATGCTGCCGAATGTTCGTCTCAAAATGTCTCTATCTTTTTCTTAAATTCTTTTATTTTATTATGTGAATACTCAAAAATCTTTATTCTACAGGGGTATTCACATATATATCAAAATTTTCTATTTTAAATTCTGGTATTTACATATGTGAGACCCACTTTCCTTTTTCGTGGGTTTAAAGTGACATAAAGATCACGTCTTTAAAGCAGTTTTTAAAATGTTATAACTATGAAACGAAACCCATTTATTTTATTCTATATGGGTTATTTATGAAATTATTGATGATTATATATGTGGATCACATGACAATAAAGAAAAATTAAGGGTGCGCCCTAATAGCGCTCCAATGCATTGGGTAAAGACTTAATCTCTAGAGATGACCATTTTAACGATACCTTGGTGAGTAACCTTGATAATTTTTTTATGACACCTTGGGGATGGACCTTGGTGATACTGAAATGATTGTTTAAGTTAAATGTTGTAGCCAAATATTCAAGTTATGAAACACATTATTTTTATTATGATATGCCTCATTATATCTTTCTCAGGCCTTAAAGTTATTTATCATGACTTTATTGATGTATATCAAGTTCACATGTAAAATGTTTCTCTTGTTTCCCTTACTGGGTCTTCTAATCACCCTTTCCTTTGATGTATGCTCCCAGGTAATGAGATGCAGTAATAAACCTAGGATGAACATAAGGATAAGACTTTCAAGTGTTTTAGAAGAACCTCTTTTGTTTTTCATGTATTAAGTTCCTGGTTTCCAAGGCACTAAACCTTAAAGATCCTTGGTTTTGTATAATGTAGAAAAAAGTTTATGTAATGAAAAAGGCAGGATTCCATAGTTGGTATCAAAGGGAGGTTTAGTTATTTATGGAAATTAGGATATGAAAACTTTAGGAATAACCCTATAGAAAGTTTAAATATAGGAAATCTTCCTGGTATTTTGGTGAGTATAGAGTTAGTGGTTTATCGAATAAATACATCCCTGTCTAGATACGAGCAGGTAGAGGCGGCTCTGGAACAGATGTACATAGGGTTAAAACCCAAAAACACCACTTTGAGCTAGACTTGAACGGGAACTGGTGCACGACAACGGGCCTTGCTGCAGTCTTGGTTACGACACTCTCGGGGGATATGTTTGGTTAATCGCAAGCTTTTTATGAATCATTATGAAGGAATTATAGAGAAATATAATTGTTTATGCATGATGTTTTAAGACATAGAATCCTTTATAGTTAAAATATTCGTAAATGAAACAAGTTTCTCACTAAGATTTTATTCTTTTAGAAAATGGAGGGAAATAGGAGGAACCGTGCAAATGGTGACCGCAATGGACCATGCGCTGACAACCCTCCGATGGAAGCCAAAATGGAAACATTCATGCAAATGCTGAACCAACTGACTCAAGTTATGCATAATAACTTGAATCAAGATGAGAGGCTGATATCACCACGAAGGGAACAACATTTTGTTGATTCCTTTATGCGCCAATGACCACCAAACTTTAGTGGATCGACTGACCCATTAGTTGCAGAACAATGGATAAGCTCCATTGAAAAGATCTTTTCTGTACTTCATTGTTCGGAACAAGAAAAATTCACCCTTTCTGTTTACTGCCTAGAGGGAGAAGCTGATTAGTGGTGGTCACTGATAAAAAACACAAAGCTAAGAGGAGATATGGAATCTATGTAGTGGGAAGAGTTCAGGGGAATATTCTTCAATAAGTATTTCCCTCGTTCAATGAGAATGAGAATGGAGAAAGAATTTATCGAGCTAAAGTAGAAGGAGAATGAATCTGTTGGAATCTACAAGATAAACTTCACAAGTATTTCCCGTTATACCTCAATATTTGTCATGGACCCTAATGGGAAGGTTGATAAATTCTTTGGTGGACTACGACCTCATATGTGGAAGAATCTAGCCAATAGGGACTATGATATCTACAAAGAAATAGTTCGAAGTGATATGAAAGTCAAACTGGAGTTTGGTGAGACACAGTGATCTCACAAATCTAATGAGAATAAGAGAGCTCTAGAACCAAGCCTGGGAAGAATATTTGACCAGGAAAGATGTGGAAAGAAAATGCAACTTGACACATGCAATAAATGTGGGAAGAAGCATTCGGGGCACTGCTTGATCAGAAGTGGCAAGTGCTATAAGTGTGGAAGAGAAGGCCACATTGCTCAGAATTGTCTTAGTGAGGTGAAGCCTCAACTCCCCAACACTAACGACAGAGGAAATATGGTTCTGGTCCTACCCAAAGTCCAATGCTTCAAGTGTGGATAGCTTGGTCACTTTTCTAATCACTGTCCAAATCTGAGGGCATTGGAGGGGAATCACCATCAACCTCAGCAAAGGCCAAGAGAGTAAGGTCATGCTTTTTCTATCACAACAACTGAAGTTGAAGCTCTGAATGACTTGGTAGCAGGTACTCATGTTTTCCTCTCAAAACAAGCAAGTATTTTGTTTGATTATGGTTCTACGCATTCCTTTATTTCCTCCAAGTTTGTAAAGAATATAGAATCAATCCCTGAACTGCTATAGGTAGAGTTGTCAGTCAAGACTCCAAGTGGGATTATCCATGCATCAACAGTGTTTAGAGATTCTAGTGTTTACTTTAGTGAGCACAATATTATCTCAAATCTAGTAGTCATTCCCATGATGAAATTTGTCGTTATACTAGGGATGGACTGTCTCTCAAAGTATAATGCTAAGATCAAATGCAGAAGTAAGGAAATCTCAGTAGTCTTGAATGAACGACCTACAACTATCTTCCAAGGAGATATATCCCGACCTGATCTTTGTCTAGAGGCACCTACTATAGCCTTCTTTATGAAGTTAATTGGTGAGGATGAAGAAGGAAAAGGGAGTATACAAATAGAAGATGTTCCGATTTTTCAGGAATACATGGATGTATTTCCTAAGGATTTACCTAGACCTCCCCTAGAAAGAGAGGTAGATTTATCCATTGAACTCGTACCTGAATCTCAACCGATATCAAAGACCCCGTATAGAATGGAAAATATGGATCTAGAGGAGTTAAAGAAACAATTCCAAGACTTTTTGGAGAAGGGGTTTATCCGATCGAGTGTGTCTCCTTGGGGAGCACTAGTTCTCTTTGTGAAGAAGACGGATGGATCAATGCGGCTATGCATTGATTATAGAGAATTGAACGGGATCACAGTGAAGAACAAATACCCTATTCCAAGAATTGATGATTTATTTGACCAACTTCGTGGGGCTCAATTCTTATCCAAGATTGATCTTCGATCTGGTTATCATCAACTGAGGGTGAAGAAGGAAGTTATTCCAAATACTACCTTTCGATCAAGATATGGGCATTATGAGTTTACTGTTATGCCCTTCAGCTTGACTAATGCTCCTGCTATTTTCATGGATTTGATGAATAGAGTCTTTAAGGACTACCTTGATAACTTTGTGGTAGTTTTTATTGATGGTATTTTGATATATTCAAAAATTCGTTAGGATTATGAAGATCATTTGAGGGTTATTTTGAAAACTCTGTGGAAGGAGAGGCTCTTTGGAAAGTTCAGAAAGTGTGAGTTTCGGTTACAACAAGTGGATTTCTTGGGGCACATCGTAACCAATTAAGAAATCTCGGTTGACCTTGCAAAGAAAATGGTTATAGAGGAATGGCCTCAACCCACAATAGTAACTGATATTTGTAGCTTCCTTGGTTTAGCAGGATATTATAGGAGGTTTTTGAAAAAAAATTCACGGCTTTCTAATCCACTAACCAAGTTGAATCGAAAAGGGGTTAAGTTTATCTAGGCAAAGGAATATGAAGAAATTTTCCAAGATCTGAAGAAGAGATTGGTTACTGCACCTGTGTTAACACTACCCTCTATCGGAGAAGGATTCGTTATTTTTAGCGATTCATCTCTGAAAGGGATTGGGTGCATCCTCATGAAAAATGACAAGGTAATTGCTTATGCATCTCTTTATCTGAAGCAACATTAGAAGAATTATCCTACGCATGATCTAGAGCTGGAGGCAGTTGTTTTTTCTCTAAAGATATGGAGGCACTATCTTTATGGGGAGAAATGTGATATATACACCGACCACAAAAGTTTAAAGTATATTTTCACGCAGAAAGAATTGAACATGAGACAAAGGAGATGGTTGGAGATTATTAAAGACTATGATTGTTCAATTCATTATCACCCTGGAAGAGCAAACAAAGTCACGGATGTGTTAAGCAGGAAAGACCCTATTGTTCTGGCAACAATGAGGATCCTAGGAGATCCCTTGATTAAGGATCTAGTAAAACTATACATGGGAATTGTAAGGGAAGGGACATCATCAACCCTATCCTAAATTATTTCTCAACCTTCATTACTAGAGAAGATCAATAAGTCTAAAAAAGAAGATCTTTTGTTGTAGGAGAAGTTTGAGGCTGTGAAGTATGGGAAGTTTCCTGATTTCAATATTGATCAAGAAGGTGTATTGAAATTTCGTACAAGACTACGTGTTCCATCTATTCCAGAGATAAATAAAGAATTGATGGATGAAGATCATAGATCTACTTTCTCTATACATTCGGGAAACACTAAAATGTATAGAGACCTTCGTGATCATTATTGGTGGGATAACATGAAGAGGAAGATTGCTGATTACACTACAAGGTGCCTAGTGTGTCAACAAGTAAAGGCAGAACGACAACTTCCTAAGGGGGTATTAAAACCTCTACCCATACCAGAATGGAAGTGGGATAATATCACTATGGACTCTGTCACTGGTCTCCTGAAAACATCCAAAGGGAACAATGCGATATGGGTTATAGTGGACCGTCTCACCAAGACCACCCATTTTATCTATTTTCGGAAAGATTTCTATCTGGATCAACTTGCCAAGATATACGTAAAGGAAGTGGTAAGGCTGCATGGGGTACCACTATCCATCGTATCTGATTGTGATCCAAGATTCACATCAAAATTCTGGATAATTCTTCAACATGCTCTGAATACTGAATTGAATTTTAGTACGGCCTATCATACTCAAACTGATGGCCAATCTAAAAGTACTATTCAGACACTTGAGGACATGATGAGATTATGATCAATGGAGTTTAAAGGTGGATGGGATCAACACATCCCATTAGTTGAGTTCTCATACAACAACAACTTCCATTTGAGTATTCAGATGTCACCCTATGAAGCTCTGTATGGAAAGCGATGTAGAACTCCTACTTGTTGGGATGAAGTTGGTAAGAGAAAGATTCTTGGGCCTGATCTTGTGCAAGAGATGATATAAAAGGTTCATGCCATCCAAAAACACATAAAGGCCACTCAGAGTCTGCAGAAGAGCTATGCTGACAACCGTCGAAGGGACTTAGAGTTTGGTGTTGGCGATAAAGTCTTCCTTCAAATTTCTCCATGGAAGAGAGTCATGCGGTTTGGGAAGAAAGGGAAGATCAGCCCTAGGTACATTGGCCCCTATGAAATCATTGATCAAATAGGAGCAGTGACCTATCATCTAGAACTTCCACCGAACCTAGCTCAAGTTCACGATGTCTTCCTTGTATCTCTCTTGAGGAAGTACATACCCGACCCTTCGCATGTACTGAACCCAGAGGTGGTACAAATGGAACATGAACTCTCTTATGAGGAGCAGCCAATGGAGATCTTAGACCGTAGAGACAAGGTTCTACGCAACAAGACTACCCACCTTGTGAAAGTGTTTTGAAGGAATCATAAGTATGAATAAGTGACGTGGGAGCCTGAGGAAACAATGAAGCAAAAGTACCCTCACCTTTTCGACTAGGCCTTTAGTTTAAAATTTTGGGGACAAAATTTCTTAAGGGGGGAAGAATGCAACGACCCAAACTTTTTGAATAGTATATTAATTTACTCTTAAAAATGTAATAGAGATGTTAATGGTTAATGCAGAAAGAAGAGTCGATGGATTTATCTAGTAGACTCGAACCATATGAAGCCCACTTATCAGAGCTTGGGAAGGAGGTGGAATCTTTGGGCTTCGCTTTGGACCAAGCCCAAGATGAACTCCATCGTGTCAAGATTGAATGAAATTGCCCACGGGAGAAGTTCAAGTTAGTGGAGATTACTACTAGGTAAATTTTATCCAAGCCTCCCCAAAATTCTTTAACCATCGCACACCTTATCCTTAGGTCATATGCGGGTGTTTTAAGGGATTATGTTTCAAATCCCTAATATGTAATCTCATAGTATTAATAAAATTATTGTTTCATCATTTATGTGTTATAACTAGCTTTTCTTAATAAAATATAAGTTTATTGATTTTAGAAGTTAAAAATGGTATTTAAAAGATTTCCCTTATATAGAGAGTTTTTATGGAAAAATAAACATCATTTTTGAATTGGAAATGTCAAAATTAATCTAGGCTGAATTTTTGGAAGTTTTCTAAAAAGTTTCATTTTTGATGAATAGTGCTTTATGAATAGTGTTTTTATGAATAGTAAAAATATGTTTAATTGTTAAATAACTTTTTTTTGAATTGATTTTCAAAAATTTGACAGACATGGTTGTAATTAAGGTGAAAAATGTGGTTCATTGAAATCAAAATATTTTTTGGTGAATAGTAATTTTTACCCATATGAATAGAAATATGAATAGTAATATGAATAGTAATATGAATATTAATGTGACCATTATAATTAGTAAAACATATTATTATTTTATTTTCATAAGGTTATAAGGTATTGGAATGTTGACTAAATTTCAGGGTGTTAAAAAATGAGTTATAGATTTTGAATTATAATTATTGAATAAATTATGATTTTAATTAATAATTAAATTAAAAATATTTAGAAAATTGTTTTAAAAAAATGGAGTTCATTTTTGGATTCTACATGTCAAAAAAGGGTTAGGGTGAATTTTTGGGATTTTTCTGAAACAGTTAATTTTTCAATGAATAGTAAAAATACAGATTTGGGTTTCGGTATGTTTAATGATATCATGACTTCATCATGATGATGTCATGAGTTTTTTTGAGGGTTGGTCGACCAAATGGGATGAATTATTTTATGAGGGGTCCCATGTGGCCTAACACCATGGGAAATACAATGGGAAAGCCCATGGTTTTGAGAAAACCACTTGTGAGGTGTCCCTTGAAATTATTAAAGTATCACCTCCCTTTCCCTATAAATACCCAACCTTTCCTCCTATAGTTTTCACTCCCAACTCTCCCTAAACGAATCTCTGGTCTCATTACCTCCAAAGGAGTCCTCCCAAGGTGCCCTCAAGCCTCAAAGGTCCCGACCTTTGAGTTTTAGGACTTACGTTTTAAGGTAAGGGATTCTTTCACTCTTCCCATTTTCAAAGTTCTACTTTCATGTCAGGTATTTCAAGTTACTTTTTTCCATGTTGGGGTATGATCTATATATTCATAATACTATCCTTTTATGTTCACATGATTATATACCCTATTTAATCTCATCAATTCATTTTTTTGAAGTTTTAAGTGACGTTGTTAGGCTGCCGAATTTTTCATAAGAGAATTCTTATTTTTGTCTTCCTTTAAAGTTTTTCATTTCATATGGTATGTCCTTAAATTTTAATTACCATGTTCTTATATCATTTATATTATGTACCTATACTATTTTATGGATCATTTTTGAGTGGGTGACCCATGTCCCCTCTCTTTTCAATGTTTTCTAAAACCCTGCAACTTGGCCGTTATGCTGCCGAATTTTCGTCTCAAAATGTCTCTCTATTTTTATCAAATTATTTTATTTTATTATGTGAATACTAAAAAATATTTATTATACAGGGTTATTCGCATATATATCAAAATATTCTATTTTAAATTCTGGTATTTACATATGTGAGACCCGCTTTCCTTTTCTGTGGGTTTAAAGTGACATAAAGATCACGTCTTTAAAGAAGTTTTTAAAATGTTATGACTATGAAATGAAACCCATTTATTTTATGCTATATGGGTTATTTATGAAATGATTGATGATGATATATGTGGCTCACATGATAATAAAGACAAATTAAGGGTGTGCCCTGATAGCGCTCCAATTCATTGGGTAAAGACTTAATCTCTAGAGATGACCATTTTAACGATACCTTGGTGAATAACCTTGGTAATTTTTTATGACACCTTGAGGATGGGCCTTGGTGATACAGAAATGATTGTCTAAGTTAAATGTTGTATCCACATCTTCAAGTTATGAAACACATTATTTTTATTATGATATGCCTCATGATCTCTTTCTTATGCCTTAAAGTTATTTATCATGACTTTATTGATGTATCTCAAGTTCACATGTAAAATGTTTCTCTTGTTTCCCTTACCGGGTCTTCTGCTCACCCTTTCCTTTGATGTATGCTCCAAGGTTATGAGATGCAGTAATGAACCTAGGATAAACATAACGAGAAGCCTTTCAAGTGTTTTAGAACAACCTCTTTTGTTTTTCATGTATTAATTTCCTAGTTTTCAAGACACTAAACCTTAAAGATCCTCAGTTTTGTATAATGTAGCAAAAAGTTTATGTAATGAAAAAGGAAGGATTCCATAAAGCTCTCTGCGGTTCTTCTTGCTATCAACAGGAGGAATACTAACTCTGGATGTTGAACCACCCTGGGTCACTGCTCCCGAATCCCTCAGATTTCGCTCTATGATTAGTGCCTAGTTGACGATATATGATATCAAAGTCAACTTGAAGATGTTCACCTGCGATCGGATGTCGTGCCTCAGACCATCCTCGAACTTTCACACAAGGAACAGATCATCTCCTCTTAGAATAGGTACAAAACGCTACAGATCAGTAAAGTTAGATGAGTACTCTATAACAGAAAGAGTACCCTACTCCAGACTCATAAACTCCCGGGCTCGATCGGCCCTCAAGGTCTCTGGGTAGAAGTAATCATAGAAGATACGCCAAAACTCATCCCAAGTCATACTTTGCTAGCATCCTGACTGTGAGATCACCTCCCACCACCTCCTGGTGGAGTCTCAGAGCATATAGGTAGCGAGCTTCACCCTCTTCTCTATAGGTATCTCCAGATGCTCGAAGATTGTCAGTGTGGCCTCTAGCCATGATTCTACAGCCTGGGGTCCTCCATTCCATGAGAAAGTGGGAGGCTGATGCTGCTGAAAAACCTGCGTCAATTCCACCATAGATGGGGCAGGATACGACACTCCCTGAAAAGTCTTCATCATCCTCAAAAATCCTTCCTTGAACTATACATCAGCACCTGTTCCAGGTATAACGGCTGGTGCTAAGGCTGGCACAACAGGAGGATCTGATGGATGTTCCTGATCAACCATATCCAGTGTCTGATCACCGTCTGGTAACTGGCGTACAACTGGAGGACGTCTCGGTGGCATAATTCTGCAAGGTCAACACACACCTTATATTAAATATTATCAAAAACCAAAAACTGGAAGGTCAATAAGGAAATAGAAGAAAGAAAGCATTCATGTTTTGAAAAACATGACTACACGACATGTACTTGTCCTACAAGGCGTGTTCCATTAAGTCATTCACATGGGTGTGTACTCCTACCTAAACTAGTCATGTAACACCCTAAATACATGACGTGTTGTTGGAATACACAGCGAGTACTTGAATACTCTTCCCTGCCCGAGTCCTTCTACACGGCTAACCCACACGGTCCTCTCAATACTAGATTACACGACATTTTCACTAAGGACACAAAGTGTACTAGACGAGTTTCAATGACCTGTGTTGTTAGTTACATGGCTGGCTACATGGTTCACTCTACACGACATGCTCCATGTGCACACGACGTGTGCTTGAAGGATTTCCCTGACCTGTGTTGTTTGTGACATGGCTGGGTACCTAGGTTACACTGCACAGCGTGTGAAATCAAGACACAACATGTATAGTCGAAGTTTCATCCATCCGTGTTGTTAGTCACACGGGTAGATACATAGTCATTACAACACGGTGTGTATGTACCATACACTACGTGTTCTTGAAAATTTTTTCACAACCCCGTGTCCCTACCCACACAGTCAGTGACACAGTTTAAAACTACACGACGTGTATTCATAAAGTACACACTGTGTATTTTGGGTTTTTCTGGACAGTAGCCTCATAAACTGCTTCGGAGCCTAGAAAACACAGAAAAAAAGTGTTACGGTGCCAAATTCCGATCTGTGAGGGCCCCTACTCCCCACGAATCAAATCTTGGCATATTATACATGGCATATACAAGGGAAAAAAGTCAATGGTCCACCAAGTTCTGATTCATGAGAGCCCATAACACCTCAAGAATCAAAATTTGGCGTTCATTCAAACAAGGCCTTACATATAGCAATACCTATTGGAATCATTTATTATATCAATCATCTATCAAAAAAGCATGCATATCTACACAACATCTATCACAACAACATGCAATCGCTAATGCACCCTAAATGGCATGACAAAAATGAATGACATGTGATTTCTAGAAAGTGCCTATATGGTGCATGGGGTGGAATACACTCATATCATTAGGTTGAGACAGAAATAGAGCCCCAATAATATCAACAGTAACAGCACAAAACATGTGGGTCACCCATTGGTGAAAATCAGATCAACCATAAATTTGCAAAACCAGAAGAAATTGCAATAAATGAGGTAGATTGGATTTTCCCTGTACACGGGTTAGCTACTCCTGGGCACAACTTATTACCAAGTACCTATTCTATCATATCCCTGAATATAGTCTCCAAATAGTAAGTCAAGAGAAAAGAATCCCTTTGATACCACTTTGTAATGTCATGGTTCCAGAAGCCACCCAGAGACACCCCATACCCAGTTGGTCACATGGACTCAAGCGCATTTCCCCGAACACCAGAGGATGCCGACTAGCATCGAGGGCCTTGGGTGTAATAGTGGGGAAACTATGCCCTCATTGGAAGAGTACACAGTGGAATAGTAAAGAAAATAAACAATAGCGGAAGCAGTACACAATCCATACACAAGTGAACAATGGAAGAATAAATATGATAAACGACAGGAGCACATATATATATGATGCATGATACATATGTCTAGGAAAACAACCAAACAATTCACAATGATGGAAACACAAACAGTACTGAAAACAAGTACAAAATAAATATAAACAAATCCTCAGCATCGCAAGACTAAGTTTGGTCCCATGCTCTCCAGCTCCACAGCAAGTCAAGTACCTAAAGTCGAAGGGTGCTTTCCCTTGTCAATACCTGCAACAATATAGTCTGTTTGGTCCTAAAAGCATGACCCAAACAGGGTGTGAGACTAAATCCTAGTAGGAAACCACTCGAAGATCTGTTCCTAACAGTCAGTGAATATATGTTAGGTAAAAGTACAGAAAGCAGTAAACAGGAAAAACACACAGCAGTAAACAATCCACAGTTCCAAAATCAAGCAACAGCTAACAAGGAGCTATGCAAAAACAGGTAACCATCTGAGAAGTACTCACAACCATCCCCTCTGGTCTTATCTAACAAGAACCAACAACCCTCTGAGTAGTAAACTCAGCCTAACCCCTCTGGTTTGGTCATATGAAAATTATAAAGACTCTCTGAGGAATCACACGCGATCAACTCCCCTTATAGTCTAGGGTAGTCAGGGACTCTCTAAGGAAGCTCGCACAGTCAATTCCCCATATAGCCCTAAGGTCAAGGAATCTATGAGGAACCAAACTCAGTCAATTCCCCTTATAGACTAGGTCATTCATAGACTCTCTGAGGAATCTCACACAGTCAATCCATCCTATAGCCTATGGTAATAGGTGATTCAAACAAACAAAATAGAGACTCTCTGAGGAAGCTCACATGGTCTATCCCCGTATAGTCTAAACCAGTCAAGGACTCTCTGAGGAAGCCCTCACAGTCTATCCCCTTATAGCCCTAAGTAATCCTAATCTCTCTGAGGATGCTCACTCGGTCAATCCCTATATAGCCTAAAACTCAAAGACTCTCTGAGGAAGCTCACTCGGCCTATCCCCTTATAGTCTTCTACACCCGTTTCTTATAGACCTGTGTAGAATAACGACATAACAATAAAATATGGCCAAAGTAGACTTATAAAAATAATTGGATAAATAGTTATACAACATATCAAGCATGTCAGAAAACATTTCTCCATCCTACTACAACAGGCATGGAAACAGACAAAGCATCCAAGTCAAAACAGGACCAAACAGTCATAAACAGAATGTGCGTGGGAAGAACCTCCAAAGCATAACAGTTCAACCATATTCTTATTCAAACATCCTCTACACAGTCATATTAGTATGGAAGGCATACATTATTGGTAAAACAACAAACACACAATACCCCTTTCAAGGGTATTGGTGGAACTTGCACATAATATTCAAGGACTTTCAACGGAAAGTCACAAATCACCTACCTTGATGGTAGGAGATCAGTATACTTGAACCATGAGGATTGAATCGCCTTAGAACGTCGTAGATCTACAAAAATTCATAAAACGTTCAACCCATGATAACTTGAGAAAAATGGGAAATCATGGAATGAAACTCAAGAAGAAGAAAATCTTACCACTGCGGTTCTAACGCAATCGACGATGGTCGATTCAGAGAACAGACGGAGGCTCGGGGGCTCAGAGAAGTTCCGGCGCCGTACGGTTTCTCTCGACCAAATGAAACCTAGAAGAAGATGATTTTGGGGGTTAGACGCAACCCCGGTGCATTTAATTTTAAAAAAACAAAGTACATGGTGTGTACTTTTAGAGTATACGATGTGTGCTTGCTGTTTCCATACTCCGCTTTAGGCAGCCCCCATGTCACCCCTACATGGCCATGTGTGTGGCCATGACACGGCCAACACATGGTCTCCAGCGGTATCTAAGTACACGGTATGTACTTATAAAGTACATGACATGTACTCTGAAAATTTACATATTTTCCTCTTTTTCTAAAAAACAACTAGAAAAGGAAAAACATACCTGAAAAAAAGATCCGGGTTCTTACAAACAACACAAGAATCATTTTATTACCCACTTTCTTGAGATTTCAATCTTATTTAAAAGCTCTTATTCCATGCATAAGTTCTGGACCTTGACAATATGATTGTTATGTCAAGGTTTGGTTCTTCAAGCAATGAAATAAAGGCTTAGGAATTAATCTATATTCCAATTAATTTCAACAAAAAAATTGCTCCAAACCTAAATGTATATATAATAAAAATGAACTTGAAATGTGTGTAGTGAAATCACGATGACCCCTTTATCTCATATTTTTAAAAATCAACTTGTTCTTTCAACTTTTAAACTATTTTGATTAAGTTATTTTCTTTAATCTGTTTTTAAAATCACCCCCTCTTTTAGTAATATTTATTAAAAATACATACTATAAACTACCAATGATACTTGAGATAAAACCTAGGTTCTTACCTAGACTATAAACAAACCTTACAAACATAATAAATTTTATGTGTCACAACAACGCGTTCAAATTTTGGCACTGTTGCTGGGGAGCACTTTGGTTTTTAGTGTGTGTTTTTGATAAGTTTTTTGTAATTTTTGTGAATATTTATTTGTTTTATCTACCAAATTTACCTATATTTTTGTGTTATTATTTATTTATTGTGTAGGTTATGTGCATGAATCATTCTACTCCATGATATTTACCACCTTTCAAACCCGAACCGAAGAGGATCCCACGTCAACAACACCGAGACGCACCAGAGAACCCTGAAGTTCCCAATCAGGATCTAAGCATTACTGAGAGGGGGGAGGGGTGAATCAGTGACATATTTTTCTTTTTATGTTTATTTCTTTTTGAGACAACCTTCACCTCCTGTTAAAGAGTTTCTTCTCTTCTGAACACACACAACCATAGGAACAGAAGATTTACAAGGTTCACTACTCAACAAGAATAGCTACGTCCTTGGTATGGTACATAAATAATCCAGTACCACCCAATCCACTAGAAAAATCCTTTTATGTGGAATAAAAAGAGTAGGATATAACCTTAAAATCATGTAGAACTTGGAAAACAATCCACAAGTGTGTTTTACCCTCTTAGAAAAAATAGGGAATTGCAGTATTTTAGTGCTTCTTTACAATTGAGAAGGTTTATTCTTTGAAGTACAAATCTTCACTTTCTTACCCAGAAGCCAGTAAGAACTGTCTTATGAACAACTAAATATGTGTGAAGACCCCAAATCTTTTGCACACCCTTTTAGGTTTCTTGCATGTAACTTTTATGCCAAGCACACAATATTTTACTTTTGTCACGAAACACCTCTTGCGGGAAACTTCAATATTGCACGCAACTCTCTTCTTGCGCGTAACTTCTCCTTCTTGCGCACAACTCTATTTCTTTAGCGCACTCTACTTTTCTTAATATTTTTCTACACCTCAGATCTTGGTATTTCTCTAAGTGTTGAAGATAAATGATGTGATGTGTTCACCTCTTATTTATAGACCTCTTTGACCCCTGTGTGCAAAAACTCCAATCTGTCACGCAAGATCCTAATGCGCCGTGAAAAACCCCATTTGACGTCACCTTAGGCACGTAAGTCTCTTCCGTGCCAAAATTATCTTCCACTAACTTCTAAGAATATTTTGATAACTTCTAATAATATTTTGCACACTTCTAATAATCCTTCACACACTTCACGCCTTTACCATTTTTCGAAGTTTGGACTTCAAATCAAGCCTCACGTACAAAACCTCATTTTACATTGCCTTTGGCACGTAAGAATCTTTCACACCAACCTATTATTTCATGCAATTATTGAATCTTTCATGAAATTCATTCCTTTTCCATTTTTCAATGTTTGGACCTTGAATCATGCCTTGCGTGTAATATCCCAAACTACCTCCAATCTTATGCGCAAAACCCCAATCTTTCACGCAAGCCTCTCCTTTGCCAGATTTTGATGTTCGGATCATGGAAAACCACTTGAGCTCAACATACTAAGATATCTTTAAACTTGTGCGCAACATCCTTTTCCAAAACAAATTTCTTCATCTCCCGATTTTCAGGTCCTAAAAATTGGAAAACACTGGAAAACAGTGCCACCTTAGGATGTTCTTTTGTGCCACCCCCAGATCGTCCGTTCCTTTGTCATGTTCTCTATTCAGTGTATCTCATAAATATTATTTAGCTTTAATCATGAAATCCACTATTTTGATATGTATCCTTTGATAGAACAACTTTAGCATCGTCAGAATTTCAATGGGAAGTACTAAAACTTCACTATCTTCCACCAGCATCATTCTTTCCAATAAAAACTTCATATGAATTGCATCACCTTTAATCCACCTTTCTTCATAAGGCTTGAATCACAAGTTCTCCAACCTTATGATATTTGTGAAATACAAATCATCAAAGCATCGTCTTATTTACAAGTCCTTTACAAAGTGAATTGATTTATCTTCTTTGACAACAAAAAACAACACTCTGTAACAACAAAATCTTATTAATTCCTTATCTATCCAACTTGGTCCCAAAAAACCCTTTGAAAGAGGACACACAAAACATCGACACTCTTCTTTATCCTTCTACCTCTTCTACTAAAACTCATGTTAAAACTGAACATAACTTGTATAAAATGAATGAAAATAATAGAACACTAAAAGAACTAACCTCACTTGATGTTGATATCCAACCCACATATATTCAAATTCAAGGCGAGGCACCCAATTTTGAACTTAAATCTAGTTTAATTAATTTATTACCAAGATTCCATGGAATTACTGGAGAATATCCATATAAGAACTTAAAATAATTTTATACCGTGTGTTCTATATTAAAAACTTCTAATGTGGATGAAGAACAAGTAAAGATTAGGGAATTCCCATTTTCATTAGATGACATTGCGAAAGATTGGTTTTATTATTTTAATTCACTAATTGGAGGTTAGGAGGACATGGAACTCTTTTTTTATTGAAAAATATTTCCTAGAATATAGAACTTAAATGATAAGGAAATAAATACACGGGATAAGACAATCACAAAGGGAAATACTTCAGGTTTATTAGAAGATATTTAAGAGGTTATATTCAAGATGTCCACACCACCAAATAAGTGATCAACTTTTAATTTAGTATTTTTATAAAGGTTTAATTTCTATTGATAGAAACTTGATTGATGCTTCTGTAGGTGGTGCGCTAGATGATGAAATCATAATTGTTACTGAAGGTTCCGGGCGCAGCGGAAGCGCGTGAGTGGATGTGCCCACTTGGATTTTTGTCATTAACAATGATCAATCCGGGATCAATACGACGACAAATGCCAGTCTCCACAGATCAAATCATAGAAATAGAAAAAGAAAAGGAAAGTCCCGGAACCACAAAGTAGGATCGTTACAGGTTGATTATAATTAATTTAATTAATTGACAAGAAGTACCTTTTTGGGTGTTCTTTCTTCGTTGATGTTCTTGATCAATGTTCCGATGTGATTTGTCATTGCGTCGTAGAATCCAAGTATAGACTTCCTCTATCGGTGATCCACACATGCACCATGTATCTCTGGACGTTGCCAAAGGATTCTCTGGGTGCTAGCATGGAGAAAACTTTGCTTGCATTGTCCACCTTAGATCATCTTGATCTGATGAAGAGGACCTCTCTCGATCTTGATATCATTCTTGGAGGAAAAAGTTCCCTCGGCCTTGAGGGAATTCTCCAAAATTGTTGTGCACAACGATTCTATTCTCTTGTGTAGGAAAAAGAGTTGGGGTTGTGAGGATATTTATAATCGGGGTTGAGGTTGTAGAGTTATGATAATAAATAAACGCGTTACGCATTTTATTTATTTCATTGACTCTTATTGAAACCCCATGTCGAATAATTAATTCCTTGACATGAGCCCGTGCTGATTATAATAAATATCATTTAATAAAACAATATTATATCCTCAAAATCCCGACTGGAAAACTACACAACATGTAATCATTAATACATGACGTGTACTTGTTTTCCATAAAACTACACAACGTGTAATCATTAATACACGACGTGTACCTATTTTTCTATTTCCTTTAAAAATGAAAACTACACAACATGTAATCATTAATACACGACGTGTACTTATTTTCCATGAAAAACTACATGGCGTGTAATCATTAATACACGGCCTGTATATCTTGTTTTTCATTTCTTTCTTCCTCCATCATTAAAACTATTTAGTATTCCTTGAATAATTATTAAACCACATATGGGAATAATATTTATTCTACTTGAGATACTTGGATACACTTAGTGTGTGACCCTCTAGGCCTATTTCTCGTTGGCATTAGGCGGGCTTGCCTAAAGTCCAAGATTACTGTCTAGCAATGGGTCAAGGAACCCAAGAGAAAGAAGTTGACGCCGCATTGAAGTGTCACCTAATATGAATGCTTATTGTGTAATTTAATCCCTTTGTCTCAATATCTCATCAAGCATGTTTCATGGCAGTGTCATAAACCTATATGCTTGATCAGTCATTCTTTTACTTCCAGAAATAAACTCGTCGTGTCACCATGGACATGGAATTTGTTTGACAGTTATATTTCAATCAAAGGGCCCGAGATATCTACTTCCATAAATATGGAAGGGAAAAATCCTTCCTTGACTTATCCATTAACAACATGCCATTCGTGACACACCCAACGTACCCTACTTCCTTCCAACTGTCTTCGTGATGGTTTTTTGTCAGCAAATCTAAGTGCACGAGTCATGACATGAGTTAATGATAATCTTCCAGTATAAGGACCATTACACATTCTCGCAGATAGCAATATCCGATGACACCAAAACATGCGTAATTACTACTGACGGGTCTGTTCTCATAATCTCCCATCTTAGAGATTACCAAGTGCGAACTCCATGAGAGAGAGTCTCATCTTCTTACAAGTACTCACACATGATGGTCTATATACTATGTGTCCTATCATAGTACGTCATCCAACTATAGAACTTTATTTAAGAATATTGTTATAGAATTTCAAGGTTCTCATCATAGCGGGGATCTTCCATGACCTTATTAATGAAACAAATATTCCAGGACATTATTATATTATAGTCATGCATAATAATGAACAATATATAATAAGAGTACATTCATGTAATAAAAGTACAAAACAGTTGGTTCTCAGGACACCAACCCTTACAAACTCCCACTTGGACTAGAGACAATTGCCTAAGACTTTTAGTACTCTATACCTCACATGATGATCATGTTTCTTCTGAGTCAAGGCTTTAGTCAAGGGGTCTGCCACGTTGTCTTTAGTGGAAATACTACTCACTACAACTTCACCTCTCTGAGAAAAATCCCTCAAGAGATGATACTTCCGAAGTATGTGCTTTGTCCACTGATGTGACCTTGGATCTTTTGCAAGTGCCACTACTATAGTATTATCACAATAGAGTGTGATAGGATATTTTCTGCTAGGTACTACATCTAGCTCTTGGATGAAGCTTCGCATCCATACTACTTTGTTAGCTGCCTCAGAAGCTGCGATATACTCGGACTCCGCTGTAGAATCTGCCACCACACTTTGCTTTGAGATCTTCCAACTCACTGCACCTCCATTCAAACTGAAGATGTATCCAGTCTACGACTTTATGTCATCTTGATCAGTTTGGAAACTATCACCTACATGTCCTCTGATGACTAGTCCTCATCTCCTCCATAAACCAGGAACATATCCTTAGTACGCCTCAGATACTTAAGGATAGTCTTGACTGCCATCCAATGGTGGTCTCCTGGATCAGCTTGATATCTTCCTACCACACTTAATGTGTAAGAAACATCTATCCTTGTATATAGTATAACATACATGACTAACCCAATCGCGGATGCGTAAGGTATCCTTTTCATTTTCTTTCTTTCCTCATGCATCTAAGGACACATTTTCTTGGAAAGATGAATGCCATGTGACACTGGAAACAATACCCTCTTGGACTATTGCATACTGAATCTCTTCATTATCTTGTCAATGTATGTACTTTGACTCAGGCCCAGTATTCTCTTGGATCTATCATGATAGATCTTGATCCCAAGAATATATGCTGCCTTGCCCAAGTCTTTCATGGAGAATCATTTATCTAACCATGCCTTAACTGACTGTAAGACGGGTACTTCGTTTCCAATTAGTAATATGTCATCAACATATACTATTAGGAAAATGACTGCACTTCCACTAAACCTCTTATAGACACAAGGCTCACATTCGTTCTTAAAAAATCCAGATTCCGTTACGGCTTCATCAAAATGAATGTTCCATGACCTTGATGCTTTCTTTAATCCATAAATGGATTTTTACAACTTTTATACCTTGTTGGCATCCTTTGGAGTCACAAACCCTTCAGGTTGTGTCATGTAGACATCTTCCTGGAGGTTCCTGTTAAGGAATGCTGTTTTGACATCCATTTTCCAAATTTCATAGTCATGGTAAGAGGAAATGGACAATAGGATTCTGATGGATTTCAGCATCGCAATCGGTGAAAAGGTTTCATCATAGTCAATTCCTTGACGCTGACTAAAACCTTTGGCAACTAGTCGTTCCTTATAGGTGATGACTTTCCCCTCCATGTCTAGTTTCTTCTTGAATACCCATTTATTACTAATAGGATTTACATCAACTGGAGGATCTACCAAAATCCAGACTTGGTTTTTCTATATGGAATCCATTTCAGAATTCATGGATTATTTCCAATTGGAAATGTATGTGCCTTCAACTGCTTCCTTTTAGGTAATAGGATCATCATTTTCAACCAATAATGAGTCACCATCCTCGGTGACAAGAAAAACATATCATTCTGGCTCTCTCACCTCTCTCGTGCTCCTACGCAGTCCTTGTGTCTCTAGAACAGATTGTTCTTCCATAGGGCTTTGTGGAATCTGTTCCTGTACCAAATCCTGTGTATCTTGATCCTTGAATTCATCGAATTCTATCTCACTCCCACTATCTCTTTTGTAGATGTGCTCCCTCTAAAGGAATATGGCGTGTATTTCCACTGTAACCTTTTTTTCTGAGGTGTTTTATAGGTAATATCCCCTTGTTTCCTTAGGATATCCTATAAAGATACACTTTGTGCCTCAGGGTGCAAGTTTGTTACCTGAAGAGGCTTTAACAAATGCTTCTCTACCCCACATATGTAAATTCTATAACATGGCTTTGCATCCACTCCATAACTCGTATGGAATAACATTTATCAATTTAGTTGGTACTTGGTTTAGTATGTGTGATGCTGTTTTTAATGCATATACCCAAAAGGATAATGGAAGACTCGCATGACTCATCATTGATCTCACCATGTCCAACAGGGTGCGGTCCCTCCTTCCACTTACACCATTCCACTGAGGTGTGTAAGGAGGAGTGAGTTGAGATAGATCCTGAACTCCCGTAAGAAATCAATGAAGTCCTGATTAAGATATTCTCCTCCTCTTTTTGAGCGGAGTTTCTTAATATTCTTACCAAGATGGTTCTCAACTTCATTCTTGTATTCTTTGAACCGATCAAAAGAATCTAACTTATACCTCATTAAGTAAATATATCCATATCTACTAAAATCATCAGTAAAAGTTATGAAGTACGAGAACCCACCCCTTGCTTCAAATGGAAATGGTCCACACACATCTATGAGAACTAATTCTAGAATCTCTTTAGCCCTTTCACCTTTCCCACTAAATGGTGCGTTGGTCATTTTGCCTTGTAGACATGCATGTCATACACCAAGTGGTTTTAGTTTGAAAGAATCTAAATACCCATCTTGATGTAATTTTGTCAAACATTTCTGATTGAAATGACCTATTCGGTGATGCCAAAGTTGGGTGTGGTATGAGTCATGTGAATTAAATTTTTCATCGATTGACATTACTTGATTTGTGTAGTCTAACACATAAAGGCCGTTATATAATTGTGCCCTACCAAAACAAATTCTATCTTTATAAAAAGTAGCAACATCCACTTACAAACTTGAAGATGAATCCATCAGTATCTAATCTGGATACTGAAATAATGTTTTTGGTTACATAGGGCACATAATAACATCCTTTCAAAACCAAGACCATCCTAGTAGGTAATGTGAGGTGGTAGTCTCCGACAACTACAACAACGAGTCTAGATCTGTTGGCTACTCGTAGATCCACCTCACCTCGGTCAATCTTTCTGAATCTACTTGGTTCCTGTATTTGGATACAAATGTGAGCACCACAAGCAGTATCTAATACCCAATTGGTAGAAACAGATAGATTTCATTCGATAACAAACGCACTTGAAGCTTCCCCTTGCTTCCTTGGCTGGGTGCAGTTTTTCTTCCAGTGGCCCTTCTTGCCACATGCGAAACAAAAAAAATCCTGTTCCCTTGCCTCCCCTTTGATATTCCTGTTCTTGGAAGGCCTTGAAGAAGCTTGGGGCTTAAATCTCTTCACCTTCCCTTTCTTTTTATTCACCATAAGGACATAAGGTTTTTCATGCTTCATGTCATTGTCCACTTAGAAAATGAGGATAAGAAGATCAAACATAGACTTCTCAATATTATTCATGTTGAAGTTCACAACAAAGTTAGAGAAGTTCTGGGGGAGTGATGCAAGAATGAGATCAGTACCCAGTTCTTCGGGGAGTTTAAACCCTATAACCTCCAAGCGCTCAATATAGCCAATGATCTTGACTACATGAGGCCCAGCTAGAAAACCCTCTCCAAGCTTGCTCTGGAATAGAGCCTTGGAGATCTCAAACCTTCCCTATCTTTCTCTCTCCTGGTATAGATCACAGAGGTGCTCGAGCATGCTATAGGCATCCATATCTTCATGAGACTTCATGAGCTCACTAGACATTGATGATAGAATCAAACATTTAATGTCGAGTGCATCATTAAAATGTTGATTATAGACCAGAAAATCTTCATCACTTTCCACTTGGGCGGGCGAATCAAGAAGTGAGGACTCCGGCACGTAAAACTTTCGTTCATGGCGTAGGATAACCCAAAAGTGACTAAACCATTTCTGAAAGTTACTACCGGTGAGGATATTGTCTTTATCCAGAATTGATCGCAGAGAAAATGTGGTTGAAGAGTTTTTCATTTCGATTCTACAAATTAAAAGAGCAGATTTATCATTACTTTCTTGATTACATTTTATGATAAATAATACATTTTATTAAGTATCCCACTATTTTATCAAGTCCCAATGGCCCTCACCATTGAAATCGGAATGTCCAGTTGCTTTGAAATTCTAGTGGAAAGGATCCATATTCCCATTCACATAACCCCAACAAGGGTTGGTCAAGATATTTGAAGGTATTTAGGTAGGCAAGTCTTTTCCAACTATGAGCTTACTGTTCCTTGATCTATTGAGTGGACTCCCCAATCCTGAAATCCTGACTTGGATTTCCTTAACTCTTGCCTCCATTATTACATAAATTCTAGCAAGGGATACTCCTCTTGATGTAATATGGTTAAGTCAATCTGAAACCTTTCATAAGGGCTTCCTTTATAAAAGTAAGTGTCCCAACAAGGGTTGGTCAAACACATAGTTTTATTGAGTCTTGCCCTTAATCAAGTAACGGAAGGCTTGGTATGACTTAATATGGCATTGAGGGATTTTAATACTTTATGCATAGTTTCACATTATAAAATGCTTGTTAATATTAAGTGATTCTTTCTTAAGTGATTAACCATGTTCCAATAATTTTTACGCATAGTCCGGTTTTTATTTTATTCCATCTTTGCATGATTCTTTATTTCATTAATTATGTGATCAAAACAACACATACATAATAAATAAACCATGAAATTAGACAGAAATAAAATAAGATGGCATGATCATGAGCTTCTATTGGTTAGCTTATCTTTTGGTTTTGATAAGCTAACCCTGACCTAGGGAAAAACACCTTAAACCAATGGTTCATGTTTTGCAGCTCCCACCTTCCCACCTTTGCATCTTCTTGGGTTGGTTTCACCTCAGCTTCAAATTTTGAACCGTCTCCTCTGTCTTGGGAGATCCTCCATTACATGGGGTTTACATTAAAGAAACCATGGGCACGCAGACCCTACATTTTATTGGAAGAAGGATCACAGGCCAATGAATTTAAATAAATTTAAATGAAACCATACACATACAAAGGGTCTTTGGTCTAGATCATGATCATCTATAGCATGCAACAAAATTTACGCATATTTAGAATTCAAATTCTTTTAATCATTCTATTATTCAAGATAAGTCGTTCTTGAATTCAATTAATTATGATCTTATGATTAATCAATTCTTTATCTTAAATTCCTTTTTGAATTTCCTTGAGATTCTTCTCATCCATATTCCTTGTACAATGTCTTTGTACATTTGGAGGAAACCTAGTGAAATTACATTTCTGGAAAGTACACGACGTGTAGTTTATATTTACACAACATGTATTTCTTTCACCTTTTATCCAAAGTACACACCGTGGGCTTTGGCGTGTTTTCTATACTTTTTAAATTTTGGAGTACACGATGTGTAGATAAATTATATACAGTGTGTACTTCCTTGCTACGCGTTAACCGGCCTGGCAATCCCGTGTACGTGGAACATGGCTTCTCCTTGTACAGGGTTTCACTTGGGCCAGATCAGACTACATGGCGTGTTGATTCAACATACACACCATGTATTCCGGTTCCACGTGCCATTCATTTCTGGTCAAAACGGGGTAATAAATACTTAGGCATACTCAATTCACACGGCATGGTTTGGCGGACCAGTACCAGTTCATTGAACCTAAGTACACGACGTGTAGTTTTCACTACACGCCCTGTATTCTTGTGTTGTACGGACAGAAAGAGTGGCTCCTCCGAATGAGTTCCTTATTTTTAATTTAATAAAAATTAAAATTAAAATGTCATTTCTATGATTTGAATCGAGAAACGAAGTAGGAAGAATAGATCTCGTTCATTCAGTTTTATAGAATGATTTATCTTGAATTGAATCAAATATAAATGCGTAAATTATCAACGAAAATTAAATAACTATAATCAACATTGTAACCTCCCTCTGATACCATTTGAAGGTTCTGGGCATAGCGGAAGCACACGGGTGGATGTGCCCACTTGGGCCAGATCATACTACACGGTGTGTTGATTCAACATACACACCGTGTATTTCGGTTCCACTAAGTAGGATCATTACAGGTTGATTATAATTAATTTAATTAATTGAGAAGAAGTACCTTTTTGGGTGTTCTTTCTTCATTCATGTTCTTGATCAATGTCCTGATGTGATTTGTCATTACGTCGCAGAAGCCAAGTGTAGACTTCCTCTAGCGGTGATCCATACATGCACCACATATCTCTGGACATCGCCAAAGGATTCTCTGGGTGCTAGCGTGGAGAAAACTTTACTTGCGTTGTCCACCTTAGATCATCTTGATCCGATGAAGAGTACCTCTCTCAGTCTTGAGAGCATTATTGGAGGAAGGAGTTCTCTCGGCCTTGAGGGAATTCTCCAGAATTGTTGTGCACAATGATTCTATTCTCTTGTATAGGAAAAAGAGTTGGGGTTGTGAGGATATTTATAATCGGGTTTGAGGTTGCAGAGTTATGACAATAAATAAATGCGTTACGCATTTTATTTATTTCATTGACTCTTATTGAAACCCCATGTAGAATAATTAATTCCTTGACATGTGCCCATGCTAATTATAATAAATATCATTTAATAAAACAATATTATATCCTCAAAATCCTGACTGGAAAACTACACGACGTGTAATCATTAATACACGACGTGTACTTGTTTTCCATAAAACTACACGGTGTGTAATCATTAATACACGACGTGTACCTATTTTTCTATTTCCTTTCAAAATGAAAACTACATGCCATGTAATCATTAATAAACAGTGTGTACTTGTTTTCCATGAAAAACTACACGGTGTGTAATCATTAATACATGGCGTGTATATCTTGTTTTTCATTTCTTTCTTCCTCCATCATTAAAACGATTTAGGATTCCTTGAATAATTATTAAACCACGTACGAGAATAATCTTTATTCTACTTGAGATACTTGGATACACTTAGTGTGTGACCCTCTAGGACTCTTTCTCATTGGCATTAGGCAGGCTTTCCTAAAGTCCAAGATTACTGTCTAGCAACGGGTCAAGGCACCCAAGAGAAAGAAGTTGACGCCGCATTGACGTGTCACCTCATATGAATGCTTACTATGTAATTTAATCCGTTTGTCTCAATATCTCATCAAGCAGGTTTCATGGTAGTTTCATAAACCTATATGCTTGATCTGTTATTCTTTTACTTCTAAAAATAAACTCGTTGTGTCACCATGGCCATGGAATTTGTTCTATAGTTCTATTTCAATCAAATGGCCTGAGATATCTACTTCTATAAATATGGAAGAGACAAATCCTTCCTCGACTTATCCATTAACAACAAGTCATTCGTGACGCACCCAACATACCCTACTTCCCGCCAACTGTCTTCGTGACGGTTTTTCGTCAGCAAATCTAAGTGCGCGAGTCATGAAATGAGTTAATGATAATATTCCAGTCTAAGGACCATTACACATGCTCGCAGATAGAAATATCCAATGACACCAAAACATGCAGAATTACTACTGGTGGGTCTGTTCTCATAATCTCCCATCTTGGAGATTACCAAGTGTGAACTACATGAGAGAGAGTCTCGTCTTCTTACGAGTACTCACACATGACGGTCTATATACTATGTGTCCTATCATATTATGTCATCCAACCATAGAACTTTATTTAATAATATTGTTATAGAATTTCAAGGTTCTCATCATAACAGGGATCTGCCATGACCTTATTAATGAAACAAATATTCCAGGACATTATTATATTATAGTCATGCATAACAATGAACAATATATAATAAGAGTACATTCATGTAATCAAAGTACAAAACAGTTGGTTCTCAGGACACCAACCCTTACAGTTACAAGAACCCTAATTGAGAACATGGTACAAAACACTCAACAATTTGGTTCACGGTCAAGTATACCCATTTGAGGTGTCTATGAGGTGTAATATACCAAATTTGAGAAGAAGGTGGACACAAAGTTTGAATAGGTAAGTACACTTCTAAGAAAACATTCTCTTTCCTAAGGGGAATACCAATATCCTCCTCCCATCCATTGTGGTATATGTTCTTCTGAAACCCACTACTATGACCAATGTCCTCAATTGAGAGAAACATTTGAGAGTTCTGAGGAAATATTTCTAGGTCACCCCTATAACCAACCCTTTAGGAAAGAACCTTACTATCCATCCAACATTGGGTGGAAATATAACCAAGCATATAGGCAGGGGGTATTCAAACCAACCTCAACAATAATGGAGCCAACTGGGCCAGAGTAGTCATCCACCACCTCCTAGAAATCCTCAACCACAACAAAGGAATTTACAAAAAACCCCACCAAAACCCAATCCTATCCTAGAAGACACGATGAAACAAATGTATTCCAATAACATCCAATTCCAAAAAACCACCCAAGATACCATACAAGACCTAAAAACCCAATTAGTCCAACTTTCCAACTTAATGGGGGAAATTAAAAGTCACGGGTTGGGTAAAATAACCTCTCAACCACTTGTCTACCCTAGGGATAAGGGAAATGTTAGTGCCATCACCCTTAAAAGTGGAAATCAACTTAAAAGACAAATGACCCCTCCTTTAGAGTCATCCCCTCCTAAAGAAAACACCATCCCAACTGTTGAAATCAGTCCAATATTGAAAAACTTTGACCTAAGAGAAGCCATTCCAAAGGAAAGAGTGTGTCTGTTGACGATTCACCTATCCCAACCATTCCTATTACATTCCCCCAAAGGGAAAACCAACCAAGAAAATAAAAGTAAACTAAACTAGATAAGGAAATATTAGAAACTTTCAAAAAAGTGCAGGTTAACATTCCTTTGATTGATGCTGTGAACAAAATTACAAAATATGCTAAGTTTATAAAGGAGATGTGTACACACTGAATGAGAATTTGTGGATATGAGAAGGTGAGATTGGAGATGAATGTCTCATCATTTATAGTTCCATCACTTCCCACCAAATGTAATGATCTGGGAACATTCTCAATTCCGTGCACCATAGGGGAGTATTCCTTTTCCAATTCTATGCTTGATTTTGATGCTTATATAAATGTGATGCATCACTCCATTTACTCTTCATTTCAGGTTTGGGAACTTAAGCCCACTATAATTGTTGTTCAATTAGAAAATTGGAGTACAACACACCCTGCTGGTGTGTTAGAAGATGTTCTTGTGAGGGTGAAAAATTTAATTTTTCCTTCTGATTCTTATGTGCTTAAAATGGAAGATGATAGGATGAATGGAAATGATTTGATTATATTGGGGAGGCCCTTCTTGAAATCCACCAAAACCATAATTAATTCCCATAATGGTACATTATTGATGGAGTTTGGTGGTGAAATTTTCAACTTCAACATCCTTGATGCCATGAAACACCCCTTAGAAGAACATTCCTCTCTCTCTGTTAACTCTATAGATGTACTTTCTTCCCCTAAAAACACTTATTTTCATTCCCATGACCCCCTTTCTAAGTTTTTATCATTGTTTTAAATTCTAGGTAATGAATCATGCATTTATTATTGCAGTGGTCTAGAAAAATGTCATGCATGTTTATTAATTGATGATTTCTTGAACACTAAGGATCCAATGACCATCGATGATACTAATAAGCTTGTAAAATCTTATTCCTCATTTTAGTATGATACCATTGAGAAGTTATATGAGATTATCAACCTATCACTTTCACACACACTCCCATAAATCCAAAATCCCCCTGAATTGGAACTAAAACAACTACCTCAAGATTTAAAATATTCATATCTTGAGAATGGAAACAAGTCGACTGTCATAATTTCTATTTCACTCCCTTATGAGTATGAATTTTGACTGATTGAGATTTTGAGGGAGTATAAACAAGATTTGGGATTGACACTTGCTGAAATTTTGGGTATTAGCCCATAAATTTTCACACATAATATATTGTTAAATAATGAGGCTAAACTAGTGAGGCAGACACAACGACAATTGAACCCAATACTCCTAGATGTTTTAAAAAAGGAAGTAAAAAAATTATTGGCTGATGGAATCATTTAACCCATCTATGATAGCCAATGGGTTATTCCAGTTTAATTAGTTCCTAAAAAAACTAGTCTGATAATAATTAAAAATGAAAATAATGAATTGGTTCCAACTCGTGTGAAGAATAATTGGCGTGTCTATATAGACTATCACCGATTAAACCAACACACTAGGAAGAACCATTTCCCATTGAAATTCATTGACCAGATGCTAAAGAGGCTAGGAGGGAAGTCCCATTACTATTTTCTTGATGGGTATTCTAGATACTTTTAGATCTATATTTCCCATGAGGATCAAGAAAAGACAACCTTTACTTACCCCTTTGGAATATTTTCATATAGGAGTATGCCATTTGGTTTGTACAATGCTCTAGGTACTTTCTAGTGGTGTATGGTTAGTAATTTTTTGGATTACCTAGAGAATTGCATGGAAGTTTTCATGGATTATTTCACTGTTTATGGATCCTATTTTGATGAATATTTGAGTAGTCTTTCTTTAGTACTATGTTGTTGTATTGAAAAGAATATTGCATTAAATTACGAGAAATTACATTTCATGGTGTGAAAAGGTATAGTTTTGGGAAATTTCATTTCTGGGGATGGTATCCAAGTAGATAAATAAAAAATGGATGTCATTTCTTCCCTACCATTCTCTAAAAATGTACAGGATGTGTGGTCTTTCCGAGGTCATGCTAGATTTTACCATTTCATTCGTGACTTTAGTAAAATTGCACCCCCTATCTTGATTTCTCCAAAAGAAAAGGAATTTATTTTTGATAATGAATGTGAGGAAGCTTTAAATAAGTTAAAATGGAGTCTCACATCACCCCCAATAATCCAACCACCTTGGTGGGATTTAACATTTGAGATCATGTGTGACACCTCTAACTATGCAATTGGGGTAGTCTTATCACAAAAGGTCGATCAAAATCCACATGTCATTGCTTATGCCTCACATGCACTAGATCCTTCCCAAGAAAACTACACCACAGCTGAAAAATAATTTCTCTCCATTGTGTTTTCCTTGGATAAATTTAGGTCACATATTTTAGGGTCCAAAGTCATTGTGTTCTCAGACCATACATCCCTCCAGTATCTCCTTAAGAAATCAGAATACAAACCACATCTCATTCACTGGATACTCCTCCTTTAGGAATTCAATTTAGAAATTAGACATAGAAAAGGAGTAGAGAATGTGGTGGTTGACCATATTAGTAGGATCCACCCATCCTCAGACATTGACTCATCCCCCCGTATTCCCATAAATGACATGTTTCTAGATGATCAATTGTACTGAGTGCAAGATTATATTCCTTTTTATGCCTAAATTTTAAATTATTTAGTAGCATCTTTCATTCCTACCGATTTAAATAAAAACTAGGACAACTGTCTAAAACATGAGTCCTATTGGTACATTTGGGATGACCCATAACTTTGGTGAACATGTAGCAATTAATTCCTTAGGCGTTGTGCTCCCGATAGAAAGTTTCAGTCTATCCTTAGGTTCAGTCACACTCTTGCTTATGGGGGCCACTTTGGTCCCCAACAGACTACTCACAAGGTCCTAGATTCTGGTCTCTTTTTGACCCACTTTGTTTTGGGATTCCCATAACTTCTGTAAATCTTGTCCTTACTGTCAAAGAATGGGGAATTTCTCCAAAATAAATGAGATTACACAACAAACCTTTCTATTCCATGAAAATTTCGATGTTTGGTGCATTGAATTTATGGGAAAATTTCCCAATTTATTTGGGAACTTGTACATTATTCTGGTATTGGATTATGTTTCAAAATGGGTAGAGGCATGAAACACAAGGATAGATGATTCCAAGATAGTTGTGATGTTTTTGAGAACCCAAATCTTCTGTAGGTTTGGATTACCTAGGTTCATAATTAGTGATCAGGGTTCTCATTTCTGCACCCAAATAATGAAATATCTTTTGCGTCGGTATGAGGTCAAGCATAGAGTGTCTACTACTTATCACCCATATAACAATGGTCAACCTGAGGTGTAGAATAGAGAAGTAAAAAAAATTATTGAAAAAATGGTTCAACCCAACATAAAATATTGGATTCTTAGACTATATGATTCATTATGGGCTTATTGTACTGCCTTTACAACTCCCATTGGAATGTCACCCTATCGGCTTGTGTTTGGAAAGAGTTGTCACCTCCCTGTTGAGATTGAGTACTTGGGATACTAGGATATTAAACAATGTAATTATAGTCTTTCTGGTGTAGGTTCTCAAAGGAAGTTATAGAGTCAAGAGCTGGAGGAAATTCATAGAGATGCATATGAGAAATCCATGATTTATAAGGAGCGAACCAAGGCTTCCACAACCATATCCTCCTTCATCGTCAATTACACATTGAGAAAAAGGTCCTCCTATATAATGAAAGGATGAAGTTGCATCCAGCCAAGCTTCATTTCTGCTGGTTTGGACCATACACTATTACTAATGTCTCTCTATTTGGTGTTGTCTAGGTTAAAAATGAAGAAACCAAGAAAACCTTCACTGTTAATGGGCAGCGGCTGAAGCACTTCCATTAATCCATTCTAGAGTACCCTATGGAGGAAATCCATGTTCAATAAGCAATCTATGAATGAAAATAACCAGGTTTTATCCTTCCTTCCCACATTCTCTTTTATTACAGTGAAGATATTGCACAATTTAGGTGTGGGGGGATGGGTATATTCCTGGGTTAGTTAGGAATTTTCATCATCTTTATTCCTTTTCTCTTTTTTAATTGATGTATTGTATTTTCACTTTCTCCCCTTTCCCCCCTCACTTTTGTTCCAAAATGTTAATTTTTTATGCCCACTTTATCATGGAAAATGATGCCTGCTTAATCATGGAAGTTATTGAAAATGCATGAGTAATTTCTCTATTTCATGTTGTTTTAACATTCAAAAAAACTTATAATGAAATTTGAATTTTATTAAGAATTCAATACTATGGTATGAATTTCTCTTGAAATTTGGTTTTTTGTCGATGATATAAATGGTTGTATCATTTTGAAACCTTTGAGAAGAATGGTACCCTTTTTTTGAATAGTTTAATGGAAAATTGTTTCACTTAATCTCCCCACACATCTTTTCACCCAAGAATTAAGTGTGAAAATATCTGCTTAATAGAAGATAAATATAAGTTAGGTTTATTTTTCTCTACTTTCCAAAATCATTTTTCCATATCTTCACTCCTTATCTAATCTATTTCATTATTATAGAATATTGACCTATGAATGTGTACCTATTATCTGACTATTGTACGCCCTCAAAAAACAAAAAAAGGGTTGTGTCTTGTCTAGGTCAAAAACCATCCTTCCTCAACCTTTTATCTTGTTATAACTTTTACAACTAGTGTTGTGAGGAGATCAAACATGGGTTGAGAGAAGATTGAAAGATTTGTTCCAAGTGAAACTTTTGAAAAAATAATAAATGAAAGGAGTGATGAAATGTACAACATATGGGGATATATAGGTCTAGAGTTTATGGTTTTACTTATAGGAATTATTAAGTGAGTGGGTCTTGAAATTTTATTGTGAAGGATGTGGGATAGGTTTGGTGGAAAGGATCATGTAAGTAGAATTTTTTTAAAATAACATATATTTACTTGATAGAAAGTGGAAAGAATAACATGAAATGGTTGTCACACACACACATGGAGAATTAGTGACATGATTAAATTTTGAATTATTTTATTCAATCAGTATCATGCATCTCTTGGAATTTCATTCTGATACAATTTTGAGACGTCTTTTTCCTTGTTCATTGAGAATAACTCTTCTGTGTGATTTTTCTTTGATCACATTTATATCAGGAATTAAATTTTCATTGAATGTTAAATCTTTATGAAGTTTGAAATATCTACATGCATATTTTTTGGAAACATGACTTTTCTCAGGAGTTCAAATGTTTAGGTGTGGGGGTGTGATCGCATTGTGATTCACTGTTTCATTTTCACCCTTACACCACTGTGCTAAACTAGTTTTGTATTAAAAATTATAAAAATAATAAAAAATTTAACTTAATGTTTTATTCCATTATTTTGTGTTTATAATTTTTAAAAAGGTTAATGTTACTTTTTTTGATAATTTCATTGAAGATGGAGGTGATTTTGAGGGCCCATGACCAAGTTCAAGAAAAATGGGCCAAGCTGTGCAGGATCCAAGCATACCAGTTTACTAAACCACACACTTCTACTAAACCGTGAATCTAGATGGGATGAAATTTTGTGGGATGATAAAAAATTTAATGGTATACATTTCATATGTAGGATGAGAATCCCAATTCGGCCACTAAAAGGTCCATCCTACCTAATCTGTCCAGTACACCGAATTTAAACAAAGTCAAAAGTGGTGTGCTGTGATCTATCCATATCTTGAGATGTGGGCATCCAAATGAAGTAAATATTTTGGTGGAGATATTAAAGAGGTGTAAAAACAACTTTTTAGTTATTCCCAAAGGTATATAAGGCTTTCTAACTATATAAAACAATGGTCCAAGTGGTTTTACACAATCTGTGTACCCAAAACCACCTTCCACTTTGCCTATAAAATGAAACCTTGGGAACCTCATTTGGAAGTTCAAACCAGAAGAAAAGATATGAAATTTTTGAGTCATATAGGAGTATCCTCTTCATCATAGAATTTATAGAGGCCACTATCCTCATAGGGTGATCGATAATGAAGGAGTTCCACCCAAGCTTCCTCCTCCCCCCGATGTCGAGCTAAACAGTGGGCGTTCATTATGAGGGAGATACACACATGTAAAGGGAGTTATGATGCATATATTAGATAATTTTTTGGAGTTATTTAGGTTTTTAAACATTTATTTCCAATTATATTTCATTATTTATTATTTTAATTCTTTTTTTGATTCATTTGATTGATTTGCTCTTAATTTCTAACCGATCAGAGTGAGGTTTTGAGTGTGTGACTTGTGTTGTTCTGATTGGAAAACACAAGAATACTTTTATTACCCAATTTATTGAGATTTAAATATTATTTGGAAGATCTTATTCCATACATAAGTTCTATACCTTGACAATATGATTGTTATGTCAAGTTTTGGTTCTTCAAGTAATGAAATGAAGGCTTAGGAATTAATCGGGATTCCAATTAATTTCAACCAAAGAGTTACTCCAAAAATAAATGAATTTATAATAAAAATGAACTTGAAATGTGTTTAGTGAAATCAAAATGACCCCTTTATCTCATATTTTTTAAAATACACTTGGTTTTTCAAATTTTAAACTATTTTGATTAAGTTATTTTCTTTAAACTGTTTTCAAAATCACCCCCTCTTTTAGTAATCTTTATTAAAAATACATACTATAAACCACCAACGCTCCTTGAGATACAACCTAGGGTATGAAATAGACTATAAATAAACCTTAAAAACACAATCAATTTTATGTGTCATGAAAATGCATTCATGTTCCAAGATAATTCGAATGTTTGAATGGAGTTCCAGGCAGTCCAATTTGAAGATACAATTCTGGGCCAGATTCTGCGGCCCAGAAAAACATCCCACCATTTAAATCATATCTATAAAACCAAAAATCTATTGGGATAAAATTTTACATAAAGTTAGGGGACATTCGTATCTTCATATTTGTCTTATTTGGACAACCTAAAATTTTCCATCTAGATGCTTGTTTGGACACACTTTTCAGAGGCATGTAAGTTGAATCACATTTTTTTCAAGGGTGGAAAAGTCCAATCTCGCTTAAATTTACACCAATCTTGGACTACCACCATTAATTTAGGAGTCTTATAATGTTTTAGGCTCGACCCAAAACTCTTTAAATTACTATTTAATGTAGTGGTGGTGGAGGATTTAATCATATTTGGTGTTTAGTTTTATTGTAATGTTATTCTGCCGATTTGTCTTTGTAATGTTCTTATTTCAATTGTAAGTTATTAGAATCACCTAAGTATATTAATTAAACTTATTATAATTCTCAATTTCTATTCTTTTTATTAAAATGTTTATACCGTTTCATTATGGTGTGAATTTATTCACACAGTGAAGAGAGAAATCCTTCACAAAATGATGGAGTGTTCATTATTTTATTGTTTTTACTTCTTCAATTCCGTCCTCATGAGTCTACTTCCTACTTCCATTGAGATCATAGAATCAATGGAGGTATAACCCACTTATGGGTTGATCTAAGGGAGAATCAAGGGGTTGTGTTTGAAGTTATTTAGAACTCTTTTAATGTCTAATCACTTATTTTAATTGAGAATTTCATTTTATGTTTTTTAAACTTATTTGTCCTTATTGAATTTTAAGGCCAAACACATCAAGTGCTAATACAAACCTTTACCTTAGAGTGATAAAAAATATGATCCTACAATTGTATAGGTGATTAGTGTTAGGGTGTTTAGATATTAAAATATTAAGTGATGAAGTTGTTCGATCTTCTCGAATAAACCAATCTCAAATATAAGAAATTGAAATAGTCGAAAAAGGAATGCATCCAATCCACCCCAAGTGATAACCTAGGATCAAATCATTACATTAAATTGAATCCACTTAAGTCACTTAGTTTTCACTTAAAACTGTCTAAAATCAACCCAAACATGACCAATTCATAGAAAAAAAATCCATAGGATGTACGTGTTTGTAGATTCCTTCTTAGGTATCTGAGTATTCGACAACCCAAACTACACTACAAGCAACCACTTAACCCTAAAAAATTGGGTAAATTTGGGAGAGAAATTTTTTTAGCACTGTTGTTGGGGACTCAATTAAGTCATATCAACACTCATTCTATTTTCCCACATTTATCTTTTCTCACCTCAACTTCTCTTATCTTTTCCCATTTCTTTTGGTTTTCACTTTTCTCAGTGCATCTCCGCCTATACCTATAACCAATCAAACCGACTTGTTAGGGTGGATAATCCTAGGGTTGGGGAGTAAAGTAAACCTATAGAACTATTTAAATTAGTCCTAATATTAATAATACTCCACAGTCAAAAGTTGAGGCCATTTCAATAGAGGGTCTTCAAAGAAACCAACTCATAAACCTCGGCAGGAACCAAAATGGAAATCCAAACGAGGTAGCCCCAAACTTTTGGAAATTCATTAATCAAACCATGAATTAATACCTCACACCTTCCTGGAACAATACACCCACTTTTATTAGGAATTATTCCCTAGGATAATATCATTATGTCTTAAAACCTAATGTCCTAAACCACCTTCCAACCTTCCATGGGATGGAGTCAGAAATGACATACCTTCATGTCAAAGAGTTCAACATCATTGTTGAAACCACGTTCCCACCACATCAACTTGAGTCATATAAGATGAGGTTATTTCCTTTTTCACTGAATGATAGAGAAAATAATTGGTTAAAAAATTTGAGACCAACATCAACCCACTCATGGGACCAATTGTAAATATATTTCTACAAAAAATACTTACTATATCACAAAACAATTTCACTTAAAAAGAGTATCCAATTTTTTTTCACAAAGAAGGGGAGTCATTTTATGAAACACGGGAAAGGTTCAAAGACACACTCAACATGGTACCTCATCATGTATTTTCAATCCCAAAATAAGTTTAAATTTTATATGAATGGTTGGGTTTTGGAAACAAACAATTCATTAACATGATGTGTAATGGAACCTTCAAAAACAAATCCCCAAATGATGCTTACGAGTATCTAGAAGGAATGGCCAAACAAAACCAAACATAGAGAACATCACCTTAATATGAGAATCCAACCAAATCTGGTGGAATTCAAACACATAGGGAAGATTAAAGACTTATTGCAAAACTTTCTGTACTCACTAGGAAGGTCGAGGAGATCGATCTTAGGAAGGTCCATAAAATTCAAACTGTTGACCCTATTTGCACAATTTGTGACAAATATGACCACAAGAAAGATAACTGCCCAACAATCCCTTCCATTAAGGATGTTATTTTAGGAGGACCACCAGTGGAGGTCAATGATCTGAATTTTCAGAATCCATAGTACCAAAACACTTTAAATCCAAGGTACAATGACCATCTGGGATTATGTTGGAAAGATAACCAACAACCCATCCAACAACCTAGTCAGCCACAAGGATCAAACCCCTACCCTCCACAAAATTTTCAAAAAAATAACCAGTTCTAACCACAACTAGTCAAATACTAACATCCTCTCATCCAATACCAATAAACCATTCAACAAACCATCCAATAACCAAAGTATCCTCATGGGATAAACCAACCAGCACAAGACCCTACCCAATCTATCTCTCTACCATCCTTGAACAGTTGTGTAAAAAAATGAAGAAAATGAACTCAGAAGTATCATCCCTAAAACATGAATTGAAAACCATTAAAACTGGAAAGGTACCCATGCCTACTTAGGCAGTACCATCCTCAACCTTAAGGGGAGAATCCAGTTACATAAAAACCTCTCATGAACAACTAAAAGCAGTGAATATTTTAAGAAGTGGTAAATCCATTGAAGAACTATAGAAAATGATTCAATAACCATTAAAAGATTCAACAACACATGAAAATTATGAAGAACCACCCATATATTCTAAAAAAACCCAATGCTAATGTGAAGTAACCACAACCACACCAAAAAATCAAACAACCTGCTCCCTTCCCTCAATACATGAGAGGAAAATCTAAACCAGAATTGAATGAGAGTTTAAGGGAAATATTCTCTCAGGTTAATTTGAACATTCCCATTATTTATTAAATCTAAACCATTCCTTCCTACTCAAAGTACCTTAAGGATTTGTGCAATTTTTAAAGGAAATTTTCAAATAAAAACCAATTCCTTTTGGATGTTAATGTGAGTACCACCATTTAAGGGACCATTATTCTAAAGTTTAAAGATCCAGGATTTCCATACATCAATTTTGAGTTAGTAGAATTTTTTTTATCAAATCCATTTGTGTTCTAGGAGCTAGTGTGAACATCATTACACATGCCATTTATTTTCAGTTAGGGCTCAAAGAACTCCAACCCACATCTTTCACTCTTCAACTTACTGATCGTAGTGTTCTAGTTACTAAAGTGATATTAAAGGATATTTTGGTAAAAGAGAAAATTTAATTTACCCTACTGACTTCATTGTCCTTTAAAATCACCCAAGCTTAAGTCCTATGGAGAAAACCCCCATTATCCTTGGTCATCCCTTCTTATCAAAAATCAACTCAGTCATCTGAGTGAGAAATGAGAACATGAAAATAACCTTTGTTAACATGATCCTTGATCTAAACATATATAATGAAAACTATCAAATTGGGGATGATTAAGAGATCCACGAGGTTAATTGGATTGTTAGTGTGGATAGTGAACTTGAGGAACATCAAGGAATTATAGAAGGATGTTTATGTTAAGAAGAGATTTATTTTCTTTATTCACATGAGGGAAATTTGTCTCCTTGTCTTGAATATATTCTAGATAGATATTTTGATGATTTTATAGAATCACCAATCAATGATACCATTGGTGAAATCAATAACATATAGTCCATACCCATTAATGACACTGATCTGGCCAATTTGGTGCCTGAAACTTTTGTTCAAAAGGAACCAATTTTGTAAAATAATTTGGAAAAAGAGACCAATTTTAATACAATGTACCATAATTATTTCTAAAGTGTTAACCAGTCTGATATTTAATTTAATTTCCAACCTCCATCACTCAATTATTCATTCTTAGGGGACAATAGATCCTTTCTTATTGTCATTTCTTCCTCTCTTGAATCCAATCAAGAGAGAATGCTTCTGGATGTCCTAGAAAATCATAAGAAATAAATTGGATGAACCATTTATAATATTCCTAGGATTATCCCACTCATTATAAATCATAGTATTGTTCTTAAATCTGACACCAAACCATGTCTCCGACCTCAATGGAGACTCCATCCCACTCTTATGGATGTGGTAAGGAAAGAACTTCTTAAGTTGTTGAAATAAGGTATCATCTACCCCATTGCTGAGAGTGAGTGGGTAATCCTAATTCAAATTGTTCCAAAGAAAGCTGGAATCACTGAAATCACCAATGAGGATGGTGATATTCTCCCCACAAGGGTCAATAGTGGATGGGGAGTCTGCATTAACTATAGGAATCTCAACTCATGTACCAATAAAGACCATTTTATTTTTCCCTTCATTGATCAAGTCCTCGAGCGAGCGACGAGTCATCAATTATACTATTTCTTAGATAGATTCTCAGGGTACAATAAAATTGATGTCTCTTTAGAGGATCAAGGTAAAAAACCTTCAATTTTCCATTAAACACTTTTTTCTTCAAGCACATACCGTTTGGGTTATGTAATTCCCCTGGTACCTTCTGGCGGTGCATGATGTGAATCTTCCCTAACATGGTGGGGGATTGTTTAGAGGTATTTATGGACAACTTCTCCATCTTTGGGGATACTTTTGAGGGATTAATTATAAATTTTGAAAGGGTTTTTTCAAGATGTGAGGATAAGAATCTCATCCTAAAATGGAAAAATTCCATTTCATGGTAAATGAAGGAATTGTTTTGGGAAATATAGTCTCTGATAGAGAGATTGAAGTTGATAAATATAAGGTTGATATAATACTTCACCCTCCCTCTCCAAAAACTATCAAGGAAGCGAGGTCCTTCTTAGGACATTATAGTTTCTATAGAAGGTTCATTAGGAATTTCAGCTCTATTTCTTGATCACTTTGTGCTCTGTTAGTGAAAGATGCTCCATTTATATGGACATAAAGTTGTGAGGAATAATTCTCTACACTAAAGTTATCTCTTATCTTCCACCTATCATGAAATCCCCAAATTATAAAATTCCATTAAAAATCATGTGTGATGTGAGTGAATTCACTGTAGGAGTAGTCTTAGGAAAACAATGTGAGAAAACTCCATGTTTCATTGCTTATACAAGAAAATATTTAAATGATGCACAAATAAACTACACCACCACTGAGAAAGAGTTAATTACTATTATCTTTTCCTTAAAAAAATTTAGGTCATATTTCTTAGGATCACCCATCATTTTCTTCACCGATCATTCAGTCCTGAAATACCTTTTACAAAAACAATATGCCAAGGATAGACTGATTAGGTGGGTACTTATTCTTCAAGAGTTTGATTTAACCATTATGGATAAAAAGGGTGTTGAAAATGTTGTATCTGACCACCTCTATAGGATGGAATTCAAAGACAACTCACATCACCAATCTGTGTCTGGTTCATTTTTTGATGAGCACCTCTATCCTATGAGTGATTTACCATGGTATGCTGACATAGAAAACCATTTGGTTATGGGTGATATTCCAAAATTCTTCAAGACCCACGCTAAGAGGAAATTATATTATGATTCTAAACACTATGTGTTTAATGATCCATACCTCTTCAAGTTTTGTCATGATCAAATCATTAGGATATTTGTTACTGAGACTAAGTAAGATTCCATTCTAAAATTATATTATGAAGCGCATATGTAGGCCACTTTTCCACAAATAAAACCACAGAAAAGGTCTTTCAAAGTAGTTTATACTAGCCTAACCTCACTAAATATTCCTACAAATTTTTAAAAATTTGTTCTCAATTTCATCAATTAGGACTCATAACCAAAAGGAATCAAATGTCCCTTACTCCCATTCCGGTCATTGAAATCTTTGATTATTGGGGAATTGATTTCATGAGACCCTTACCAAAATCTAGGGGATATATCTACATCCTCTTAGCTGTTGATTATATCTCTAAATGGGTTGAGACCATTCCCACCAAGTCCAATTACCATCATGATGTGATTTGAAAGAGCACATATTTTCTATATTTGGAATTACTAGGTTTATTATCAGTGACCATGGAACCCATTTCTACAAATACCCCTTCCCAAAACTCATGTCTAAGTATGGGATTTATCATAAAGTTTTCACTACCTACCATCCTCAAACCAATTGTCAAGTTGAGTTAGAAAATAGGGATATTAAGAAAATTCTTGAAAAAGATGTCAATCCCTCTAGGAAAGATGTGTCTGAGAAACTCTTGGATGCCCTTTGGTTATATCACACTACTTTCAAAACTATCCAAGGCATGTCACTGTATAGGTTGGTTTATGGAAAATCATGCCATTTACCTATTGAAATTGAACATAAGGCCTTTTGGGAAATCAATAAAAATAACTTTGAAATTTATTTGGACAAAGCAAAGAGGAAATTAGATCTTAATGAACTTGAGGAAATTAGGATGGAGGCTTATGAAAATTCAAGTATAAATAAAGCTATAGTTCAAGCCCACCAATCTAGGAATCTCAATGTTAAACACTTTAAACCTAGAAAATTCGTTCTCTTGTATAGTTAAAAATTTCATTTACACCTAGGAAAGTTAAGGTCTAGATGGTCAGGTCCTTACATAGTGCATCATGTGTACCCTCATGGAGACTTAGATATTCAAGATCCCACTAGTGGTCATGTCTTAAAATTCAATGGTCATAGGTTAAAACAATTCATTGAATCATTAAATAAACAAGAAACAAAGGAGGAGTTAACTAAGACAAACTATGAACCAAAAATAAATTTATAGATTTAGGGTCTAAGTCAAGCTAAATAATTCAAACAAATCACTTTTCAAGATTAAACCCAGCCTTTACTTTTAAATTTACTCAAGGTTGGAGTTTCAAAGTAAATAGGTATGTTTTTTCCCTTTCCTTTTATTTTTGTTTATTTTTAGTTAAGGGAACCTTAAGGGGTTCCCATTGTGTTCTAATTATGTTGGTATATAAGATTTAGGGGCTATTGGGATTCATGAATTTTTAGGAAAATCATAGGTGTACAAATACAAACTACCATTATTGACGAGGCTTCTCTGAGTGACATGGTGATCAAGGGATTAAATGGGAGAAACTCAAACTTCAACTTAAAACACTAGGTGAATTCATTCCATGATTCTTATTTCAATTTCCTTTTATAAATCCTCTCCTCTACCTCTACCCTTTCTAAATTTTATTTTATTTAAACACTAGGGATAGTGTTATTTTAAGTTGGGGGAGAGATGAAATAAAAAAATAAAAAAATGTTCTAAAATGGAAAAAAATGCATGTTAATGGAAGGAAAAATTCATTAAACCTTAAACATGATAATACACATTCCACAATTTGAAATTAGATATCAAAATATTTTTGTATGCCTTGATTATGATTTTAATTCAAGTTTAAGTTCTTAATCATAGATTTTGGAAGGTGCAATTGTCCAATGTGATTTTCACTATTTACATTTTCATCCAATTAAGAAAAAACCCAATGCACGTCCTTTGGATATCGGGGTATTAATTTGAGTTCTTGGGGTACCACAATAAAATAAATATTTTTTGTGATCATTTTAATTTTAACATGAGTATTAAAAAAATCAAAAAATAAATAAAATAAATTTGTGTGTAGAGCAATTGATTGAATTAATGCATGGATTTAGACACTTGGGGATCATGAATCCATAGTTTTCCACCCTAGAGTTGGGTATTTTATCTATATTTTTGGTAATTTGAATTTGTTTTTAATTGAGTAAATCCAATATGATTCCCGAGTATGTGACCTTCACTTGGTGCCCTAAGGTCTTTGAGACTTGGAGTCATCAACAAAGTCTCGCTACATGGGTTGACTCGATTGAGTTCAATTTCAATTACGATGAAAAAATTTTAACAAAAAAAATTGAATACTCATCTTAATATTAAAATGTGATTCAACCTAGCACTTCCATATTTTTCCCCCTTGAATAAAAATAAACCCCACTCCTATTGTGATGCACATCACATCATCATGCTTAATTGAAACTAGATAAAATGTGGAGATGAATTTGAACAAAGGAATGAACATGGGCTTGTGATATTCTTATGTACCTAGGTTGTTTTAAATGATTTTTATGGGTTTCATAATTGTTTGGTGTGAGTTATTTTGGTTATCATTGTGTATTAAAATGTTTTTGGAAAAGGTAATTCAAATTTCATATTTTTTTAGATACATTTTTCCCAGGACCAGAAAAGATCAAGTTGGGGGGTGTGATTAGCCACTGAAAGAGGCTAATATTCATTATTTATATTATAATACTCACATTATTCATTATTCATACACACAATTTTTAGTGAATTTTACAATTTGAACATTATTTTACATTATGATTTTAATTCATTTTTAAAATTCATTATTACTTGGTACATATTTGAACACCTAATAAAACACAAAATGGTCATGATTTTACCTTAATATTTAATTTTTAGGTTTCTAATCCCATTGGTAACAATACATAATTTTTTATTACTTGAATATTCACATTGGAAGATCACCAAAGTGATCCTTGAACCAACAACATTCTAGACGAAGTGAATTGGACAACAACCCAATAAAATTACTATATCAACCAAAATACAAGCCCAATGACTCTGAAATTTTAATTGGATATATAATAATCTTCGAGTAACATTTCATTAAACATTTAACCAAGATAATTATGATTTTTAATGGATTTATATGTGGCCCAATTTGAAGATGCAATTCTGGTCTAGATTCTGAGGCTTAGAAAAATGGACCACCCTTTAAATCATATCTCGAAAACCAAAAACTCTTTTGGGATGAAATTTTACTGAAAATAAGGGGACATAATTAAATTAATATTTTTCTTCTATTTACAACCCAAATTCTACCATATAGATACTCTTTTGGACACACCTGTCGAAGTCATGCAAGTTGGATCATATTTTTTGTCAAGGGTGGAAAATTCCACTCTCCCTTAACTTTCCACCCACCTTGGACTATCGCCATTAATTGAGGAGTCTTGGACTATTTTAGGATCGTACAAAGCCTCTTTAAATTCACATTTAAGGTAGTAGTGGTGGATTATTTAATCATATTTTGTGTTTAGTTTCATTGTAATGTTATTCTACTGATTTTTCTTTGTAATGTTCTTCTTTCAATTGTAAGTTATTCGAATAACCTTAGTCTCTTAATAAAACTTATTATTCTTTTCAATTTATGTTATTTTTATTAACATTTTGATAAAATTTTATTATGATGTGAATTTATTCACATAATTAAGAGATAAATCCTTCACAAAATGATGGAGTGTTCATTATTTTATTGTTTTTACCTCTTCAATTCTGTCCTCATGAGTCTACTTACCGCTTCCATTGAGATCATAGATTCAATGGAGGGATAAACCACTTATGGGTTAATACAATGGAGTATAAAGGGGATATTTTGGATGTTATTTATCACTCTTTTAATGTCTAATAACTTATTTTAATTGATAATTTAATTTTATGATTTTTAAAATTCTTCATCCTTATTGAATTTTAAATTTGCACTATTCAAGTACTAATACAAAACTTACCATAGAGTGCACACAAATATGATCATCCAAGTGCATAGGTGATTATTATTAGGGTGTGTAGGTATTAAAACAATATGTGATGATGTTATTTTATCTTCTTTAATGAACCCATCTCAAATATAAGAAATTAAAATAGTCATAAATGAAATGCATCCAATCCACCCTAAGTTATAACCTAGGATCAACTCATTCTATTAAATTGAATACACTTAATTCACTTAGTGTTCAATTAAATCTATATAAAATAAACCCAAAGTTTTCCACTCCATATAAAAAAATAATCCATAGGATGTACGTGTCTGTAGGTTCCTTCTTACGCCACTGAGGATTCGACAATCCAAGTAGTGATGGAATAAATAAATAATTGTTCAATAATGTTTGGAATGGATTGGGTTGGGTTGGTTAATGGAATTAAAATGGTTAATGGATAATTAAATGGTGGGTTATGTGATTATATGTGGTTGATGCTAAATAATTAAATTAATGAGGTGATTAAATGAAATTGTTTAGAAATATGAAGTGGGGGTTGTGGCTTTATGTGTGGTGTTATGCATTTAGAGGTGTCAAAAAAAGTGATGGTGTTTTGAGTTGGTTCATTTGTTTACAAACCCATAGGTCGGGCTTGAGTGTTTGATATTATATATATATATATACTTGTACATTCTTTTGATTTCAACATTCACCCCACCCATGTCGAGCACTATGTGCCAATACCCACATAGTCATGTGGGGGGTGTTTTTCCCAACATCCGATGAGGAGTACAGATATATAGGTACCCAATATTTCCCACTCTCTCATCCAGGAAAGGTAGGTATTGAAAAGACTATGATGGACAGAGGTTTTCTAGTGCATTAGATGGTGGTTGTGATGGCCCAAGTATCTTTGGGTGAGATGTGATTTCCCATGTGTTTGTGTGTGAGATGTGACGACCCATGTGTTTTTGGGAGAGGCGTGACCATTATTGTGGGGTGGATTCTGGTGGGGGTCATGCATGGTAGGAGGAAGGAATGAGGTTGATTTCCTACATGCCCATGATACCCTACTACTCTGGTTATGGTGGTGGTTGTGTTTTGGCCAAGGTGTTTTCGAGAAAGATGTGTTGTGGCTGTGCTTGTGTGGTGGCGTGCCTAGGTGTCTACATGCAAGGTGTTTTGTGACCATTCTTGTGGGGCAATGTGGTATACAGAAGAGATGAGAGTTTCAGGATGTACGACATTGGGTGTGAAAGTGACATACTAGTGGGAAAGTAGTGCAGGATACCCTTATCAATGTGATTATTATTATACTATATTTCTTGGTTTATGTTATTTAGTGAGAGTGTCTTGGTGAGGTTGGGATGGTTAGTATACCTTTATAGGTGCTATTTGGTTCTAATGTTTTCTCAGAGGTGCATTAGTATGCTTATTTCACATGGGAAAGAGATATTTGAGTTTTTCCCACTGAGTATAATTTTATGCCCACCCTACGTATATAAAATTGTTTTTAGGTTTCCAGGAGGATTATGTGGACCGTGATGGGAATTACTAGCTCGGAACTTTGAATAACTATAGTGTCGCTGCTTAGATTTTCTTTGGGTATTTACTTTGGAGAATTGTATCTAAATCAATTCTATTTATACATTAATATGAGTTGATTTTTGGATTTATTTTTATATTGTGTATTGGATTTGTTTGTGGATGATTCATCATATCTCTCAATCCTATTTATATTATAGAGGGTGATGCCTCCCATATATGAGATTTTCATACCATCGGTGCTAGTCGCCAACTCAGGGCTTACTGGAGGTGGGAATCAGGGGCCATTATCCCTCTCTCTTCATTGTGGTATTTATGGAGGGAGGGGGTCATGAAAGAGTGGTATCAGAGGTGATGGTTGAGAGATATGGTGGATTTTGGATTTAGGCACATTGAGGATTGCACGAGGTGGTATGGAAACAATTCCAGTTGACCTTGGTGTGTGACATAGGCTAGGGAGACTAACTAGGACATGGGATTTTAGGTCCCCCCATGATCTAGTGCACATATTCTAATCTTATTGAATGACCAAGTGAGATCGACATGCTTGTAGGATAGATACCTAGGAAAGGTACATGCATCATAATGACTTGTGTTCTTGTTTGAATTGGGTTGTTTTGGGAAATTTTAAATGAATAAAAAAATTAATTAAATGAGTTAAAATGAATCTTAATGAAATTCCATACTACTTGGTCTTAGTAAATCCTTGTTTTCCTTTCAGATATGTCTCCCATTCATCATTTGCATGTGGCTCTTCCATTTGAGGTTTAGAAGGCTGATCTGATTGATCATCATAGGGTTGATCCAATTGAGGAAGATGATCAATGGGAGATGATGTTGCACACTTTACAATGGTATGATTTGGGGAAGTATGAGGGAAACATTTCAAATGTAGAGATAGAGAGTTGTCTAGAGTAGCTTGAAATTTATTTCAATTTGATTCAGGCCCTGAAAGAGTACTGAGTCCCTTTGGTAGTCAGTCAGATGTGGGGAGCTTTGCGTTAGTGGTGGATTCTATATCTGGGAGAGCAAAATGAGGAAGATTTTTTGTCGGTTGAATTCTAGAAAGAGTTCTAGGTAGAGTTCCTTTCATTGACCATGAAGGCAGTAAAGTGGCAGGAGATTCTTTCTCTTCAGTAGGGGAGCATATCAATATGGGATCTAGGAATCAAGTTCAAGGACCTTATGTGTTTTCCCAAAATCTTTTTATGGATGAGGAGTATCATGAAATACGCCTTGAGGAGGCACTCTGTCCTTTTATCTAGTATGCAGTATCTCCTTTTACATTTACAATGTATCTGGAGGTTTAAAAGAAGGTAAAGGTGATAGAGAAGATGCACTTGTGAGGAGGTTTTCCATGATAGGGGAACCAACAGGGTTCCTCAAGGGGTAGGGTTGTTAGTGTAAGGTCTCAAGCATCAAGGCCTTCAAGGTTTCAACTGGTAGAGAGTCGACCTTAGTAGCTTCCTTTCTGGATTTATGGGGCCAGTGGTTTCCATGCTTTTCCTAGGAGTTTTGTGTTAGTGTGTTTTGGTTGTGGGGTTCGTGGAAATTTCCAAAATTAGTGCCCAGTGGTTACTTGAGTTTATCTTGATGGAGGTGGATAGGTTCAATTACAACCTCAACAACAGCTTCTAGTGAGGCCGTTTCAGCAGTAGTGGCAATAGGTTTTTGCTCTGCTAAGGGGATTTGGAGAAAGAAGAGGATGAACTTAGGATATTCCTAATATTTAGAGACCTCAACCTGATCATGGTCATGGTGGTAGTCATCAACATAGAGACAAAGGATTTGGGTACAGTTAGTTGCACGCAATAGAGGCAAAAGTTCCATAGGGTCCAAATATCATCAGAGGTATGATTAATTTTTTTAGTAACTTTTTTGTCAATTATTTGATTCAGGAGCTTTGCAATACTTTTTTTCACCCACTATATCCCATTATATGGGACTAGACATAGAGAGGCTTCCCGTACCCATGGTGTTGACTACGTTGGAGGTCAGACCAGCTTGTTTAATGTGTGCTGGGGGTGTAGACTGATGATGGGGATACATAAGTCCTGTGGGGATATTTTCTTACTAAAAATGTATCCATATGATTTCATCCTTGGCATTGAATGGTTGTATTCTATACCCATGTGGTGCTCTAATTTTGTTCACAAAGAAGAATGATGGTAGTCTGTTGTTGTGTATAGAATACCAAAGGTTGAATCAGGTGATAGTCAAAAACTATTATCATCTTCTGAGGATATAAAATATTTTAGACCATATGATAGGGGAAAGTTGGTTTTTTAAGATCAATATGTGGTCTGGATATCACCAGTTGAGGGTGAAGGAGGGAGATATCTTGAAGACTGCCTTCAGATGTAGGTATAGACACTTTGAGTTTGTAGTGATACCATTCGGTGTTACGAATGCACCAACCATGTTCATGGGGATTATAAAATTCATGTTCTGTGAGTTCTTATATTGGTTCATCATCGTATTCATCGATGATATATTAATCTACTCGAAGTTAGATTAGGAGAATACTGAGCATCTCAGAACTTCCTTTCATGTTATTTGATACCACCAAATCTATGGAAAGTTGTCCAAGTGTAAGTTTTGGATACAAGAGGTGAATTTCCTCGAGAATGTGGTGTCTCAGTAGGGTGTGGTAGTATAAATGTCGAAGGTTGAAGCAGTTGTTTCTTGGGAAGAACCCAAGAACGTGGTAGAGGTTTGCAATTTCCTTGGTCTTCAGGATATTATCAGAGGTTTGTACCCAATTTATCTCAATTTGTAGCCCCGTTGACATATTTTACTAGGAAAGACCAAGATTTTGTGTCGAGTGATCAGTGTCAGACAATGTTCGGTTACCTAAATGGGAAGTTATTCAGTGCCCCATTGATTCAGCTATCATAGGAGGGTGTATTATTTGAGGTGTTTTGTGATGATTCCCATATGGGATTAGGATGCATACTAATACAGTAGCAAGAAATTATCTCTTATGGGTATAAAAAGTTACATCACCACAAGCGTAACTATGCCACCCACGATATAGAGCTAGCAGCGGTTGTGTTTGTGCTAAATTTGTAGCGACATTACCTCATTAGGGAGTTCTTTGTGGTCTTTACAGATCACAAGATATTGAGGTATATTTTTTCCCAGCATGATCTAAACTTGTGAAAGTGGAGGTAGATAAAGTTTCTTTAGGATTATGATTTTGAGATCTCCTACACCTTAGGAAAGGGGAATTTTGTGGCCGATTCTTTGATCAAGAAGTTGTGGAAGGGTGTTATTCGAGAGTCTATGGATGCTTTAAGAGAAATGGAGGAGTTTTAATCCTTGAACTTAGATGCAAGATTGGATGGTGGTAGAGGCTATTTGTTTAAGATGAAGTTGCAGTATTCTTTGATGAAGTAGGTAGAGGAGTCTTAGTGGGGGGACTCAGAGTCATAGGTGATGTGTGATTGTGTTGGCCATGGTGATGCTCTAGAGGGATGTCTAGAACCAGATGTTGTTTCATGGAAGTTTTTTTTGTTCCGATTGTAATGTGTGATGGAGTCCTTCGTGAGTTTCATAACTCACCTTTAACAGTACACCAAGGAGTTTCTAAGATGTACCGTGGCTGGAGGGTGCAGTTTTGGTGGCTCAGGGTGAAATGGGTAGTGGTGAAGTTTGTGGAATAGTGCTTGGTTTTACAACAATTAAAGGTTGTGCATCATGTTACTAGTGGTTTGTTGTAGCCCTTGGATGTTACCAAGTGGAAATGGGATGAAATATTGATGGATTTCATCATAGGGTTACCTAGAGCTCAGGGAGGTTGTGATTCTATCTAATTGATAGTGGATCAGTTGATGAAATCAGCCCACTTCTTAGCAATCAAGGAGTCAGGCACAAAGGATGATTTTTATAAGAGGTATGTGGAAAAGGTGGTGCAATTACATGGAGTTTTGAGGACCATTGTCTCATATCAGGACACACATTTTACTTCATGAGTCCAGAGGGGATTGCAACATACTTTTGGTACTCAGTTACATCTCAACACTACTTCCACCCTCAAGTAGATGGGAAAATGGAATAGACTATCCATACATTGGAGGATATGTTGAGAGCATTTATCTTGGACTTTAGTGGATCTTGGGTACAACACCTACCTTTGGTAGAGTTTTCTTATAATAATAGCTATCACTCTTCCATCAACATAGCTTTGTTTTAGGTTTTTTATAGAAGACCATGTCATTCTCGTTGTGATGGATAGAGGTTAGGGAGACAACCATTATTAGTACCAATGTGGTGCAGATAATGATAGAGAAGTTCATCTTGTTCGTGAGAGGATGAAAGAAGTGCAAGATCAGCAGATGTCTTATGATGATCACAGGAGGAGGCCCTTGGAGTTTGATTTTGGGGACCACATGTTCTTGAAGTTTACCCCTCTACATGGGAAATGGAGGTTTGGAAAAGGGAGTAAGATTTATCCCAGTTTATTTAGTCTCTTTGAGGTGTTGGGGTGAGTTAGTGAGGTGGCATATTGTTTGGTGTTTCCACTATGGTTGGATAGGATTCACAACATCTTTTATGTCTCACAACTTATTCGGTATCTTTACAATGACTCCCATGCCATTGACTGGGAAGAGTTGGATATCAAGGATGATGCAATGTTTTTGGAACAATCAGTAGAGATCCAGGATCACCAAGAGAAGGCACTGCATGGATGAACCATTTCTTTGGTTAATGTGTTGTGGAGGCATGGTGTCCTAGAGGAGAGTACTTGGGAGTGAGATATACAGATGCGTACCTAGTACCCAGAGTTATTTTGAGTTTTTCTTTTATATGTTTTGTTTTTTGATGTGATGTTTGGATCCTTTTGTTTTATTATATGAGCTATTTTCCTTGGTTTGTGATGTGTGTGGCATGATGTGTGATAAATTAATTATATATGAAAAGGGGAGGACCTTATTCTTAATCAATACACATTAATTGTGATGAAATTCAACCTATGCGGATGAGTCAGTGCTGACCAGAGTGGATAATATCTTGACATAGAAGAGGTAATTCCCTAATTTGTGTGTTCAGGATGGTGCAGTTCATTGGTTGCAACGGTTGTTGGTTTGGGCTGAATGGAGGTTGATATAGTTGTGCAGTGGTGATGTAACAATCTAGTTGTGTGAGAGGATACAAATTGTGGTTGTGTAGTGTGTTTTGTGGCTGTTTAGATTGGTGTGTTTAGCTGGTGGTAGCATTTGAGGTATGATGAGATCCTTGATAGGTATCTCATGGGATGGTTGTTCAGACCACTTTTCTTCTGGGCTTGGTTTTGGATTCTCGAGGGTGATAATTGTGAGGTATCTTATATAATGTTCCATTCCCTCCTAACCCGTTAATTTTCCGATTTTGGTTGTTGGAGGTGTTTAAGGGAGGTTCCATGAGTTTTCATGGGAGTTGGAGGTGCAGTAGAGTTGTTGCAGGAAATACATGCCATGTAAGTGCATTACATGATGTGAAATTTGGTTTCACAGTTTGTATAGGACTGGTTCATGATGTGTATATTTTCAGGGTTAAATAATAAAAAGGCAATGTTTTTTTAGTGAAACTGAACCTTGGGGATTACATGACATGAAGTGGGATTACATATCCTATAAACCCCCGATCCAGTGAAGTTTTAAAATTATTTTATGGCTAAATTTTCATTCATTTGGTTGTGTCTTCTTATTCGTCTCATTTTGGGAAAACCTTAGTCACCCTGAGGAGTTCTTCAAGCCCTATTCCCCCCTCTTTGATCCATTGGTCCCGATGGTTGTTCATTGACAATCCATGGTTGATCTATGGTAGGTTATTATCCCTTATTGGTATTTTTCTTATGTTCTTCTCCTGGGGATTTGATTCAGTGATGTTATTATAGTTTTTGGTGTGTGTTGGGTTGTGTTTTGATTGGATTTAGTTTTGGTGTAGGCTTATCTATGTTTTCTCATGGTGTAGTTGTGGTTTGCAGGCGTTCTTCTTCACCCTACGGTGTGCAACGAGCCGACAAAGCTTCTTTGAGGTAGGGATTCCATAATTTCTACTTATTGTGATTCATGTGGGAGGGGTTTAATTTTTTTAATCTATAGGTTATGTTTGTGATGGATTAATCAAATATAAATAATTGTTTAATTGAATTGAAAGGGGAAAATGGGGTTTTATTCGCATGCTTTTACAACTTTGATATTATTTGTGATATTGTGAATTGTACGGGCTTGATACCCCACTTAAAATTATGGCCATTGGGGGCCACTAGATATATGTGCTGTAATTGCTACTTTGGATGTGATTGTTGTGACATCACCCTAAAATGGAAATTGATTAACCACTTATATTTGGAAAATGAAATGGTTGCCCTAGGATTTTGGCTTGTGTGATAATTCCCCTAAAATAAAATGGAATGTGATAAAATACCTTTTGTAAATTTTTTAAATGATCTTAATGTGTTGTGATGTGTAACCATGATTTTGGGATGGCGATGTGTGGTTGGGGAATGTGGGGATGATAGTTTTTTTGGCCGCGATTTTAGGGTGGAGGGTAGGTAGTTTGTTTGGTTGTGATTTTGGGGTGGTGGGGAGGTAGTTTGTTTAACCTTGATTTTGGGGTGGTGAGATGGTGTTTTCTTTTTGCTAGATGCCTGAGTAGTGATGGAATAAATAAAAAATTGTTCAATAATGTTTGTAATGTCTTGGGTTGTTTTGTTTAATGGAATGTAATTAGTTAATGGATAATTAAATAGTGGGTTGTGTGATTAAATGTGGTTGATGTTAAATAATGAAATGAATGGGGTGATTAAATGAAATTGGTTGGAAATATGAATCAAGGTTGTTTCCTGAAGTGTGGTGTTATGCATTTAGAGGTAGCGGAAAAAGTGACAGTGTTGTGAGTTGGTTCGTTTGTTTTTGAACCCATAGGTTGGGCTTGAGTGTTTGATATTATATATATATATATACATGTACATTCTTGTGATTTATATACTTACCCAACCTAGATAGAGCACTATGTTTTGAAACCTGCATAGTCATATGGGGGGTGTTTTTTCCAACATCTGATGAGAAGTAAAGATGGTTGGGTACTTGCTCTTTCCCGCTCTCTCTTAAAGGAGAGACAGGTATTCCACATGCTATGATGGCCAGAGGTCTGTTAGTGCATTTGATGGTTATTGTGATGGGTCAGGTGTCTTCAGGCAAGATATGATAGGCCATGCATTTACGGTCGAGATATGACAGGCTAGGTGTTTTCGAGCAAGATGTGACTGTGCTTATGAGGAAACTTCTAGTGGGGGTCATGCATGGTAGGAGGAGGGCATGAGGTTGATGTCCTATATGTTCATGATACCCTACTACTCTGCTTATGACAATGGTTGTTTTTTGGCCTAGGTGTTTTCAAGATAGTTGTGTTGTGGTTGTGCTTGTGGGGTGATGAACCCAGGTGTCTGTGGGTGAGGTGTGTTGTGACTGTGATTGTGGGGTGGTGTAGTATATAGAAGAGATGGGAGATCCAGGATGTATGACATTGGGTGTGAGAGAGTCTTACCAGTGGTAAAATGATGCGAGGTAACCTTATCGATGTGATTCTTATTATAATATATTACTTGGTTTGCGTTATTTTATGAGCACACCTTGGTGAGTTTGGTATGGTTAGTATACCTTGATAGGTGGTGTTTGGTTCTGCTGTTTTATCACAGATGCATTAGTATGCTTCTTTCACATGTGCATGAGAGACTTGAGTTTTTCACACTGAGTATACTTGTATTCTCACCCTATGTATATAAAACTATTTTCAGGTTTTGAGGAGGATTATGTGGACCGTGTTGGGCATTACTAGCTTGGACCTTTGGATAACTTCTATGTTTCTTCTTTAGCTTTACTTTGGGTATTTACTTTGGAGACTTGTATCTGTATATTTTCTATTTATACATGCATGTGGGATGGTTTTTGGATTTCTTTTTATATTTTTTCTTGTATTTTTCTATGTATGATCCATATTATCTCCTGATCCTATTTATATTATAGAGGGTAATTCCTCCCATATATGATATTTTCATACCCTCGGTGCTAGTTTCTAACCTGGGGCCTACTGGATGTGGGACTCAGGGGTCATTATCTCTCTCCCTTCATTGTGGTATCTTTGAAGGGAGGGGGTTAGGACATGTATCTTTTGAGAACTTTAAAAATATAAGCATGATGCGAGAGATATAACAGTTTATTTGGTCTATCCCTAATGATTTTTACACTAAGAATCTGCTTATCTTCACCTAAGTCCTTCATTTCAAAAACACCTTTTATTTGAGATTTAACAACTGTAATAAGCTTTATATTATTGTATATAATAAGTATATCATTAATATATAATATAAGGTAAATCATTTTATTTTTTATGAACTTGAAATAAACACATGCATCATATTGGCTCCTAACAAAATGGTTATTAAGCATAAAAGAATCAAATTTTCTATACCACTACCTTGAGGCTTGTTTTAAACCATAAAATGATTTATTTAAAAGGTAAACTTGTTTAGATTCAAATTACTTAGAATAAACATCAGGAGTATTCATGTAAAACTTCTCATTAAGGACACTATGAAGGAAGACCATTTTCACATCTAGTTATTCAAAGTTAAGGTCATTATAGGCATAAAAAGTAAGAAGAATTCTTATTGAAGAGTGATTAACAACTGGTGAAAAAATTTCACAGTATATTCCTTCTCTTTGATGTAATCCCTTGGTAATTATTATTGCTTTAAATTTAATTTTCTTTTCTGTAGTTTTATCCTCTTTTCTTTTGTAAATCCACTTAAAACGAATTACTTTACCATTGGGTGGTTTATCTATGATAGAAAAAGTGTAATTTTTATTTAGTGAGTTAATTTATTCATTAATGGAAAATATCCATTGTTTTGAATCTTTTCTATTAAGGGATTTCTTAGAAGTCTAATGATCATCATCAACAAGATCCTGGGAAACATAAAAGGAATAAGAACCCATATCATATTATATAAACCAAGTAGGAGGTATATGGATCCTTATTACTCTATCACATTTTAACTTGTAATAAATATTATTGGAAGGAGGTTTAGTATATGAATTTGAATCAAAACTGGAGCTTGATTCATCTCAGTTCACAGGTTAAGGATCTAGTGGAGGGGGCTATACAATATCCTCAAATTGGATTAATGTCTTAGTTTTAACAACCCAATCAAGGGCTTTATCGTCACTATTTTGAGTGAAATATTTAGATTCAGAAGAACAATAATCATGAAATACCACATCATTATTAATTATACATTTTTGGTAACCAGTTTTATCAACCCACAATTTATAACAATTTTCACCCTTGGGATACCCCACAAAAATGAACTTAAGAGTTCGAGGTTTAAGCTTATTAGTCTTAACATGTGCATATGAAGTGCACCCAAAGAATCTTAGGTGATTATAAGAGGATGGTTTATTATTTAAAAGTTATTCAAGGGATTTAAAATGATCAGTAGAGGATGAGAATCTATTTATTAGATAAATTTTTATAGTGTAAACCTCTTCCCATAAATATTTAGGGATATTTGATCATACAAGAATGCTTCAGACTCTATCAAGAATAGTCTTATTCATTAATTTAGAAAGACCATTCTACCAGGGGGTTTCCCTAATAGTCTGGTATCTTTAAATTCCCTCAGATTTATTTTTTATAAATTCACTATAAAGGTATTATAATCCATTGTTAGTTCTCATTGTTTTAATTTTCTTTCCAACCTGATTTTCTACAAGTCTTTTATAGGTTTTAAAAGTTTCAAAAACATCATATTTTCTTTTGAGTATGTAAATCCAAACCATTCTAGAGAATCCACCAATAAAGGTATAAAAATAGGATCCTCCACCATGTGAGGTGTTCCTAGCTAGTCCCCATAAGCCAAAATGAATATATTTCAAGGAGATTCTAGCTTTGAAAGTATACCTATTGAAACTAACCCTATTAGATTTACCCATTATACAATATTTACAAAAGGGAAGGTTACTAGTTGTAATGTCATTCAATATCCCTTATTTATTAAGTTCTTTTATACCCTTGGAGCTTATATGACCTAATATTCAATTTCATAATAGTGTGTTATCAGTGTTTGTAGTATACACACTACCCAACTATATTGATTGGGTATTTACATTCAAAACATATAATCCATTAATAATAGAACCCTTAATTATAGTTCTAGATCCTTTGGAGATTTTTAAGAAACCTAATTCAGACCTAAAAGTGAAGTGATTTTGGTCTAGAATTTCTAAGGATACCATATTTCTATGGATGTTAGGAACCCATCATAGAAAATTAATGATAGAGTGGGAATCTAGTTATATTAAAATAGAACCAATTACTTTCACTTCACATGTAAGATCCCATATTTTTCTAGGTACTTCCCTCTTTGAGTTTTTCATTATACCTTGGTGGTCGAGTCTTGTTCGGAGATAGAGAGCCTTGTTGGAGAAAATGACCTAAAGTTTAGAGATGTATGTTTGTTTGAATTAATAGAGTCTATTAATAAATTTGTTAAATGAGTTTATAGGGTTTCCATGATTTGAAAGGATTTGTAGGTGGTTTAGGTACTTTTTTATAAAATGGGATGAAAACTATATGTAGAGAATTTACATTCCATGTAACTGCCACCAGACACATGTTATGAACCATTTTATGATGTGAAGTGGTTACACATCATGAAACTAATTTACATCATGTAAATGTTGATTGAGATAAATATTAACCCGAGGTAACAGGTTTATCAATGTAACTTAAAAATATTGAAATACATAATGTGAAAGGATTAAACACCACATATTCCTTAGAACCAAAGGTTTTAAGTGGTAATCACATATGATTTATTTAATTCCATTATGTGCATCCTTACTCTCTCAACCCTAGGTGACTTTGAGGAAAATTTAGAGCATCCTCTCCCATTATGGATGTCCCAATTATACATATGATCCCTAGTGAGTTGTTCTTCTTATATTTCCCTCTCTCCTCCCATTGCTCTCTGTCATTGCAGTGTAAATATCTTGAATGTGTTTGCATTGGGTTTTGATCTTAATCTAGTGTGATCTAGGTTTCATAATAGATCTCCATCACCTTCATTTCCATTGGAATTACCCATTTTTCATGTTTCTAAATCTCTAAATAAATGTAGGGAGTTTGAACCCAACCCTATGGTCTGTTTAATTGTGAAGTATATGAAATATTGCGATTGAACCAACATAATGTTTTCTCTAATTAAATTATTCACTGATTAATGATAAATCATGGATTTAAATATTGTTTGGATCCCTTGGATTCAATTGTTAGTGTGACCTGGCTTATGGATACCCTTTGTGTGAGAGAACCTTGATTAATAATGTATTGGATAATGGCTTAGAGTGTGTTTAGCATGAAATGAGATTTAGTTGATTGATTGATATAGACTCACCGTTGAAATTGAACTGTTTATTGAAATGTCTATCATGTTAATGGTTTAAGACCAACTTGATATATGAAAGGGGTAATTGAAAGACAAAAGAAAATTTACATAATTAACCATTGAGGCTTATGATGTGATATTGTGATATCCTTGTTGCTATGATAAGTGTTATGATTCAAGATGTAATTATTTTATTGAGCGGGATCTACCCATTCCCATACTGTAATGCTTATATTGAGCAGGATATTCCCATTCCCATGCTGTAATGCTTATATTGAGTGGGATCTACCCAATCCTATGCTATAATTCTTATTTTGCATGAGATCTACTCAATCCCATTCTATAATGATTATATTGAGTGAAATCTAACTAGTCCCATGTGGTAATTATTATATTCAGAGGGATATTCCCAGTCCCATACTATAATACTTCAATTAACTAGGCCCTACCCCGTCCTCGCTATAATGATTATATTGAGTTGGCTTTGACTAGTCTCATGCTGAAATTATTATATAGTAATCTTGGACCAAATTTGTGTGATTTTTCCATGGATACATGGTTATGGTTGGTATGGTTGTGTTAAATGATCATATACATACCTACATAGTGCCGAAGTAGGTTATTTGAATATATGGTTATGGTTGACATAATTGTACTACATACTCAGAGACATTATAACATAGTGTTGGAGTAGTTTGATTTATATATTATATTAATTGATTAATTAATACACATGTTTATTGCTTTATTGAATGCACTTATTATTATATTGATTATATTTAGACATGGTAGTGTAGACCAACTAAGTTTTAATCACACCCTATTTGGGTTCCATTTGGTACCTGAGAAGATTACATGGATGCAGGTTTGGACAAGGGAAAAAGACCTTTTTACTGATTGTTTATTTCTGGATGGGATGGATTTTAGAGATGGGACCAAGATGGGGTTTAGAAAAGAGGTCCTTTGAGATTATATTGTGTCTACCAATTCTTCTATTTGTATTGTTTTTAGCTTGTCATTTAGATACATCTCATCTTTTCATTACAAGATTCATTATTATTGGCTTATTTGATTCTACTTTACTTCTTAGTTGTTTGAAATATTGTTTCCACTATTATCCATTAATCTTATATTTTTATTTATATTATTTATTTCCTATTTCTTGTAACTCTATACCAGGGGTTATAGTCTCCCCACTATACTTGTCACACTCCCACTACTATTTAGCAGCCTCTAGCATACGAGGAGGTGCACTTGAGGTCCCGTAACCAACCCTTTTTTGGCCACGTGATAGAGTGCTAGATAAAGAGATGTTACAAAGTGGTATCTGAGGAGAAAGGGTTTCTTTTTAGTTTCTTTACTATTTTGGAAAGTTAAAAGGAGACTTAGATGTGTCAAGGCTTGGTAATGAGCTTGTGAATGGGAGTATCTAACCCATGTACGGGGGAAATTCCGAGTGCCCAGGGATGATATTTATATTTATGCTATTAACTTATTATAGTTGCTTTTATTTCACCCTAAGTGATTCACATGCTGTGTGATATTATCATTTATTAAGATTTATACTCATGGCCCAGTATGACATTATATGAGTATGCATGCATCATGATAGGAACATAGAGATATATATTGGCATGCATTTTTCATTATAGAGACATATTTATTTCATGTGATATATTTTCCTTGATAAAATGTGAAATGAGATACCTGTTATATTTGATAAATGAAATAAAAAGAACCAACATGTCCTGCTAAAACACTTGTAAGCCATTTTTAGAGAGACCAAGAGTAGTGTTTATCTATTGTTGTCACATGTTGAGGGTGATATTGTTATAGATAATGTTCCAAGAAGTGAATTTTTCTTTTAAAAAAAATACATCCCTGTTGTTTTTGATTTGAGGTTCAGGAGAGTGGTAATCAACACACTCCAAACACACCTGATCTAGAGCTTCCTGTAGCTCATGCGAATCAGATGAATGTTCATATTCATGAAAAATTATTAAGGTTTATGCATTCCATGTAAAGGGAGACTGTTCGTACCATTCTTTTGATGTATTAGATAATGAGAGAGTTTTAGCTTCAAAATCCACCTATGTTCACTAGGGAGGGAGGACCCAAGGTAGTTGAGTTTTGGATTGAGTTTGTCTAGATGATCTTTAATAATATTAATAAATCCGATGATAGGATGGAAAATCTTACTGCATATATGCTCTGTGGACCTGCCAAGTGTTTTTGGGATATTCTAGAGTAGGTTGGGAAATAGGAGTTATCTTGGAATGAATTTGAGATGAAGTTCCTGAGAGAATTATATCCTAAGACATCGAGGGATGATAATCCTCATGAGTTCATAAACCTAACACAATAGGGAATGTTAGTTCTAGAATACACCAGATGATTCACCTACTTTCAATGTTTTTCATCATCTTTAGTAAATGATGATATCTCTATGGTGATATTTTTTCATGATGGTATTCACTATGAGATTAAGCCAAAGGTGAACGACTTCCATCTGAGAAATTTTATGGATGTGATAAATCAATAACTCATCATATAACGAAATATGAGAGAGACCCCAAGTAGTGTCCAGGATATTTCAGTAGGGTGAACTTAGAGATCTTCTTCTGGTGGAAAGAAGCACCACTATGACGGGTTTTTCCAAGGAAATAGTGGGAAGATAAGTCAGGTATGTGGATAACCATCTCAGAACCATTCCCCATTACAGTGATTTCAGTGTGGAAAGTTAGGGCACAATTGGACTTAGTTTTCATACCCCTCTTTGGAGTATTGTGATTTTAGTGGGATGGTCCACCTGTAGAGGTTTTGTAGGGACATGCATAAAAAGAGAAATGGAAGGGGATTAGGACAGGTACCTGAGTCTGGGAAGGACTCAACTACTCCTCACTAGATTGGTATCTATAGTTCCACTGGATATTTAGGTCGATATAGGGGATGTGGTACTCTAGTGCAGTATTATCTATTTTAGGTAGAGGGAACATCACAAGGGAGTTAGATTGGAGCCCAGGGTAAAGGGTCTAGTCAGATGCACATTATGCAGTCTACTCCGACCAGTGTGGATGAAAAAATTCTATTATAAAAGTTACGATTCTTGTATCATCTACCCTTTCTTGTGTTTTTTTGATACACGAGCATCACATTACTTTTTTATTTTCTCTTTTTCTGAACGATATGGGATTTGATGTGGAAATATTAGATGGTGTTTTAAAAATTGATACACTTTTAGGAGAGCGGTCAATGAATATCAAATGTTTCAAGGTGTTTTCTCTAGAGATTGATGGTTACCATTTCTTTTGGGAACTGTTTGTGTTGGAAATGACAGAATTCAATTTGATTCTTGTTATAGATTAGTTAATTCTATACCAGGCTCATATTGAATATTATTGGAGGATAGTTACCTTTCTATCTCTAGAAGGAGGAAACTATTCTCACCACGATGAGTGAGATATTTTAGGATAGCTGTTCATAACTAATTCAGTGCAGATTGGATTCTCTCATGGCTCAGATAGCCTATCTTTCTCTAAAAAATGGTGGGATGCAACCGAATTCTTTTCCTACAATGGTAAAACGTTTTTAGGATGTCTTTCCTGATGAGTTTTATGACTTACCCCATGAGAGGGAGATCGATATCATGATTGAGTTGGTGCCAAGAGATGAATCAATTTTTATTATTCCTTATAGAATGGCACCAGAAGAGCGTTAGGAGATGACTGTTCAGTTGGAAGATCTATAATCTAAAGGTTTTATACAACCTATTATGTCTCCATGGGGTTCTCCAGTTATTTTTTTCCAAAATCCTGATGGGACTTCATGATTATGTGTGGATTATCAGAGGTTAAACTAGATTATGATCAATAACTGATATCCCCTTCCACGCATTTATAATCTATTCTATCAGTTGAGTGGTTCCAGGATATTCTCCAAGATCAATTTGAGATCAGGATACCATCATCTATGGGTGAGAACATTATACATACCTCCAACTTTTTTTAGGAGTAGGTGTTGGTGCCGAAATATTTGAATAAAGGAGAGAAGAAAAAGAGGCCCCGTGCTCTTCCTCGCGAAGCCCCGACGCAAAGCCCTCCGAAGCAATGCGGCCGGTGCGAAGCACCAGAGGTGGTAACTCTCCTCGAATGCCCTGACGTTTGCGAACCCTCTGCGAAGTATAGGATGCGGTAACTCTCCACGAACGCCCTGACGTTCGCGCTGCCGCCATGAAGCAGATGTGGCGGTAACTCTCAGCGAACTCGGTTGATGTTCGCGACCCGTCGCTGAGCAAACCAAGCCCCCTTTGCACTGCATGAGCTCTGCTTCGCAACACCTCTGGCCTATAAATACCTAGCTCCCCCTGAGCCCTCTAGACAGACAATCTGACCTTTCGGCTTCTCAGCTCCCAAATCGTGAAGCACCCTTCGCTATGGGAATCATGAGCTCCACAAGGTATTTTTTATTCATGAGAGGCCTCCGCCTTGTCTTATTTTGAGCCCCTATTCCGAGATGGATTCCCTTCGCAAAGCCTAAGGGAATTCACAAAGTAATGGGATCCCCAAGGGGACCCGGGAAGTCATGTAGCGTTTATGCTTCATGAAACACCCACCCTATACACTTGATCCACATGCCAAGGCAGGGTCACTGTACTTCACGAAGCACACTACTTCACGACACCTTGCTCCGCGAGGCACCTATGCTTCACGAGGCAGTTCTCTGCAAACGCCCTTCCACTTCACGAAGCACCTCCCACTTGCACCTCTGCCCCATGCTAAGGCTAAGTCACCCCACTCCGTGAAGCACACCCCTTCGCAAGTGCCCTTTACTACGCAAAGCAACCGAGCTCCGCAAGGCCCCTGCCTGTGGACCCCTCTGCTTGGAAATTCCTTCTCCCGTGTGACCCTCCAAGTTTGCACGATGTGATTTCAAAGTCCCCTAGATGATACCACTCGTGGAGTTACTTTGCCTAATTATTCTTCGCATAGGCACAGTAACGGCTATTGCTTCTTCGCATATCCATGCTAACGTGGACCCCTCGATGGTTCGCTCTGCGACCCCCCTTCTACACGACCTTACCGATGCCTTCCCTCCCACAAGGGGCAGAGGGTACTGGTCATGTAAGTCCTAGGGGTGTGGAGAGAACCCATCTCGTCTGAGCTGTAGGATGTTAAACTGCCAAGCACCTTGTCCTCAACACATGATGTTAAACTGTGATCCGACCCCGTGCCTCGCACGCAGGGTCCCCCCAACTTAGAAATTCTTTACGCCCAATTATCTCTACGGAGATGGGATCACCCCTCACAGGGGATGATATCCTCCTTATCAGAGTGGCGTTTGTTCGTGGGGAAGGGCGGCCACCTTGGCATAAGCCCCTAGCCCCTCTTGCGGAAGATAGCACCCATGCACCTCTGTACTTCCTTACCGCCAGGGCTAGCGGAGGGCATGATAGGGAACGAGGCACCCCCTTTCTTCGGTCCCAAATCCCTCTCCCTCTTCTCTTTGTCACTCTCGGGCCCCCATCCTAGATTAAGTCCCAACACCATGGGCTGCTCAACGCGTAATCCCCTCTTCGCTTCTCACAGACGCACCCTTCACGACGTGATCGTTAGGTCTCTGCTGCCTCTTGTTTCTCACACCGAGCACGACTCACATGGGATTAGAGTAAGCATTGACCATGACAATGCCTCCATCCAGCATGACATTAAACTATATTCCCCTGTCTAGCATGACGTTAAACTGTATGCTGTCCCGCATGACATTAAACTGTACATCCCTTTTGAACTATGAGGTATTTGATCCATGTCAAGGCATGGTACGTAGGAAGCCTCCACGATGTTTAAGCCCACCGCCCATCATTTCTTCACATCAGGTTCCACCCTCGTCCCACATGATGTTAAACTACATTCCAGCCCAGCGGTAAGCCGTTGTGACTATCCTGAACTACGGGGTTTTTAATCCATGTCAAGGCATGGTACGTAGGAAGCCCCACAAGGTTCAAGCCCACCACCAATGGACCCCTGGGTTCATCCTCACGTCGATTTGCTGAAGAAACCTAACCTGAACTACGAGGACCTTGATCCATGTCAAGGCATGGTACGAAGGAAGCCTCCCAAAGGTTCAAATCCGTCACCCATCGGACCAAGGCCCTTCTTCACGTCGGTTCACCGGCACCCACATCCTTTTTGAACTATGAGTTCTTTGATCCATGTCAAGGTATGATATGTAGGAAACCTCATGGGGTTCAAGCCCACCATCCACCTGGGCCAAGGTCCTCATTCATGTCAGCTCTTCGACATGCCCCCATCCCGCATGACGTTAAAATGCATCCCAATCCAGCGGTAAGACATTGTAACCCTACCATCCAGTTGTTCAGACACCCCTTTGTGTCAGTTCAACTCCCCCTTTTCTTTCCCAAACTACGTGTACTTTTATCCATGTCAAGGCATGGTACATAGGAAGCCTCCACGAGGTTCAAGCCCACCACCCGGTCGTTCCGACCACATTCACGTCGGTTATTCCACCACATTGGGTAGCCTAGAGTGTAAGACCCACACATCCATTCTGAACTACGCGGACTTTGATTCCATGCCACAGGGATATGTAGGAAGTCTCTTCAAGATTCAATCTCACCACCACCATCATCTCTATGACGGCTCCATTTCATCCCCCCTCCACTCCGTGTAGCTTTCCATCACCCATCCTGATTTCTTTCTGGGCCGCCACATCCTGTTGAGATCATGCCACCCCATTCCCCTCTACAGCATTCAGGAAGCTGCCCATGGGCTGGTTCTGATATCAGCGTTCCCTCAAAGGGGGTTCTTCAATATGATTCACCCTCATCGCTGTTCTGATCAGTCCGATCCGTCTCCGTTGGATGTTAAACTTGCGGCATACCCTGTGTTAAACATGGGAAGCTGAGGAAAACCTCAGATACATGCCTATGTAATATGATTCCCCACACTCGATGTGGGATGCCTCGGGTTTCCGCGCCCTCTAGAAGCCCTATAATAAGGAACAAAAGATAGACACGCCAATTCCACAGCGTTCAGACACATTAATGATGCCTCGACGTGACTACTCCCCCAACTGAAGGTTGCTGCCCGGACCAGACCCCTTGGAATGTCTAGATAGAAGCAGTGTAATTAACCGGCATCCATAGAAACATGGCACTGGGAAGAGTTTCACGAACAACGTATTAAATCTATGAGGAAGACCTGGACTAGGTGTCGAGTTCTGAGGAGGAATCCACAGAAGGAATAACCAACATACCATCATCCCAATTTCGATCAAGGAGCAGATGTCCCTGAATAAGGAGAGAATGCCACCCGCCTTTGGAAAGCGGGAATGCAAGGTAACAAAAGCCGCGACTGTCGTGCCCTAAGAGGACGGACGCGTGCGCCCCGAGGAAAGCGTCAGAAATAGAAATGGTGAATCCGACGTGAATTATTCTCCTCAATATGGAGATTAGTAGCACTCGAGACATCAGTAGATTGACGTGTCCCCGGATCCAGATATCCGGTGCTGGGTCTTTCCAAGAAAATAGCAGGCCTGGCATGAAACTCACTAGAAGTTGGGGCAGTAGAACATGGGGAATTCTGTTCTGCAACGTTGTCAGTGTGGATCCCTCTTACCGAACACGGAATACGGAATGAAGTTGGGGCACTGGTTGTTGATTTATTTTCCTTGCAGTGTTGACGAGTTAATATCCCTACTTCTTAGGAATCAGGTTTCTGCTACAGGGACACGATCACCGCCCACCCACCTATGCAGGGGCAGGGGAAACACCAGTACAGCCGCTCCGCGTGGCTCCAATGCTGCCACAACGAAGTTTTCATCCATGAAAGTGGGGCACCCACACCCCATCTCCCTATCGAAAGTCATCCAACGAAGGGTGATTAATGACCTCATACGCCGTTACGAGGAGGAGGGCATAATCCCAACCTGGGATATGTCCTGCCTGGAACTGGAGGTGTCCAGGCCCTGCCACCAACACCACCCTCGAGGGCTGCGCAGGGAGCCCCTGCTCCCCACCCCAACATTAAATCGTTTTGGGAGCCTGTCCCCGGAACGCCTTGACGACTCCATGCCTTACGCTGATGAGGTGGGTGACGTCCAGCTCAGCCCGATCAGAGTCCCGATCCAAGGACTCCAAGCAAGGTCCCCCACCCAGGCACATCAGTGCCGCCGTCCGTCCTCGCAAGAGGAGCAGGTAGGTTGTGCCCCTACACCACCTGCACCGGCTCACCTGACCCAACGCCAGCATTGGGCCTGAGATGAGGACGCCTGTCAAGGGGCGTTAACGTTGAAGGCTGCTGTGGCCCGATCCACCTCCGATGCATATCACAAAGTCCCTACACACGCTGAGTAGGGTCACTCCTATGCCCAACCGGGATTGAGGCCCTAACCGCCCTACGGGCAGGCTGGATTGACTCTCCGGACCGCAGGCCTGAGTAGCGATCACCACGAACCAACCCGCGGTGATGTCATCCCATACGGAGGCCCTCCCCCCCCACTACTCCATAGAGCATGGCCCTTCCCCACTCCGAAACTCGTCATGGAGGTATGCCCTGTGCTGCCCCCAACCCGAATAAAGACCTGCCCCACGACAGTGATACTCGGCGCGGAAGCCTCTCCCATGCCCACCACACCGGGTATGGGGTTCCTCCTCCTGCCCCCAACCATCGATGTGAAGACATTGTCCATCCGGTCCCTCTCCAGTGTGGGGATCCTCCCTACGTTATCTCCACAGCTGGTGAAGGTCCTCCTCGCCCTGGAAACCAGAGGGGTGAAGGTCAACCTCACTCCACCCGCAACAAGTATGGAGGTCCTCCCCATGCTCCCGCCAGTTCCAATGGAGGTTTTTCTCACTCAGGTGCTGTTCATGGAGGTCCTCCCCATTTCCCCTTTGACATTTGTATTGGTTCCACTTGCACTCCGACTGTCTCAAGAGGAAGTCCTCTCTGCCCTGGCACCAGCGCGGCCCCAAGACTACATGTCGGGAATCATCCTTGTTCCGAGGAGCCATATAGGGGCAGGAGGGCGGGTCATTGCCGCCACAAAAAGAATCCTGGGAAGGCCCGGACGGAGATCAAACCAACCCGCTTCTCGGATTCTGAAGCAGAATGTGACTCAGCAGTGGAACCCTCCCCTCGGTCCTCTTTGTCAAGAACCAGGGCATGAACAAGGCGTGTCAGCCTCATCCTTTCAGAATGTGAAGTCCACAAAATTCCCGCCTCTCTTCGCAGGTACATCCAGGAGGAGGAAATTTTAGGAGTCCCACAGGTTCCGACCATGATGCCACCACCATTGTCACCAGAAGCGCCCTCTACCTCAACCAGAGATCACAGAGAGCTATTATGGGGACTAATGGTGGTTGATCAACAATGTGACCCATTGCCGATAACCAAAATCCCTGCACCAGAAGCTGTGGATATCAGCCCGTCGTATCGTGACATTGTGTCCAGGTCACCGAACTCTTTGGAGGATGGCCCGGAATTCGGCGGCCAGTCAGCTCGTTCACCCTATTCTCCGCCTCCCAGTTTACTGTCCCAGTGGTCCACCTCAGTACCGCTACCGGGTCCTCAGCCACCTCCGGTTGACAAGTGGGGAAATACGGGGCCGGATGAGTCCGAGACTAGGAGTTTCTGGAACATTCTTGCGGTGGATCACTTCCTGGAGAAGTTTTGGCTAGTAGTAGCGTCGAATTTTCGTGCGCCGGAATACCTCACCCCAAAGGAAGTCGAATGCTTACGTAAAACCCTATGGGTGATGCACTTACATCTTCTCTATCATCGGGTGGTGTACCCCAGGAGCCAAGTGTACTTTGAGGAAATCGGTGAGCAATGACGTCTGTTCGATTTGGCCGCACTCCCTGTGGCCCAGCGCCCTGAGTCACTAGGTCGCCAGAACACCTTCCAGCGAAAATGCGTTCAGAGTTTCAAGGTACTCCGAAAAATCATCAGGGAAGCTACCCCCCATGTTCAAGTCCGTGGATGGGGGCAGTATGCTTCCCTCCTCTTCATTCCTATACAGTGGTAGTCCGATTCATTATGCGACATTGAGGACTTGCCCCCAAGAAGGGTTGCGGTCCACATGGCTGACATAGTTGACAAGGAGGACGAACTGGAGTTTCTCGATGGAGACTTACCCCCTGAAGGTGTACCACCATTGTTGGACCCATCAGGGAGGATTAATCATCAGCAGAGGAACCTCTTAGGTCTTCCTGTGCTCACCGAGTCACTGGTACTCAGTCGGAATGCCGTTAAGGGTAAATAGCATGTCGGAACTATCAAGCACTCCGACCCGTCTGCCTCAGTACAGAAAACGGACGAAGACCCCGATAAGGCCGTGTTGCGCCAACATCTCGCTGAGAAGAAGAGGCTGGTAGACGAACTCCTGGCCGAATGTGCTATAGAGCGGCGACCCGACTATGGTGATCCTAAGCTGGGGCAGCAGGGGCAGGAACAACTTCCCCCCAACGTGATTCCCCCAGGCAACCCTGATCATGCTATTCCCACAGACAAGGCTGAAGCCGGAACTCACGACAAGAGGGCATGATACGTCTCACCAAACCCTCTCGAACGATAAGGAAATCTGAGGAATCCAGCCCGGGTTCCACCAGCTACCCCGCGGGCCATTCCGCCAGCTTCTCCACGATCCGTTGAAGCCGTCTACCGTGTTGAATATCCCGACAACGCACTCATGGTTAGGGATCCACGCCAAGACATGGACCCCACCCGAATGATCCTATAGCGGCACTCATCACCTGCCTCGAGGTGTTGGAAACACAGAATGTGGAAGTCCCACCAGATGGCAAGCCATATCCTGCGTGGGTGGATGATATGCCTGCACCTCCGGGTTTTGGGAATCCCACTTTCTCACCCTTTAATGGGACAGGGGACCCGCCGCAACACCTGACCCACTTTTCCTCCAAGTGTGACCCCATGTTGGGGACCCTAGCATAGCAGGAAGATGCCAAGCTCTGCTATTTTGTGTAGACGTTGGAGGGCCCAGCATTCGTCTGGTACAACCAGATCCCTATTGGATCGGTGACCAGCTAGGAGGATCTCCGCCGGTAATTCCTATACTAGTTCAGATCCACCATGCGAAAGACTAGCATCGAAGACCTCTTCAAGTGAAAACAAAGGCCTGATGAGTGAGTCGCGGACTTCATCGCCTGATGGAAGGGGCTTACATACTCCCTCGACATTCCACTAACTCAGGAGCAATTGTTGACGATGTGCGTAGGGAATGTCAAAACAGAACTGGTTCCTTCCCTGATCACCCAGAACTACCCCGGAGGGTTCCGAGACTTCTCAGATAAGGCCCAGTGCCTTGAGGAAGCTCTGTAACAAGCTAGTCAAGCACGTCTGCTGTCCCCTATGATCCCATCCTGGAGGGATTCCAGAGCCGATCCCACTGCGGTGGCCCAAATAGAAGCCCCCAGGTAGCTAGAATTGCTGCCAGTAGCACCGGCTCCACAACCACGCAGAGGCCTGCCACCTCAGGCACAACCTCTTGCCCAGCAGCGACCACCTCAGAACCGGAAGGTTCCCCCGCACAATGTGCCACCACCTCCTAGGCAGGACAATCAGGCTCTGCCTCCTCGGTAGGCCCCTCCGGCCCCTCGTCAGGGCCAGGCTCCGAGAGCCCCCTATCTAGAAATAAGGCACTATACTTACTCGTTCAATGAGAATCAAGTCCCCGGTTACTTCTGAAGTGCCCTAGAGAAGGGGATTGTGCGCTTACTCGAGTGCAGAAGGATGACAAAGGAGAATCTCATCGATCTCCCCAACTACTTCCCCTATCATCAGATCCTGGGGCACACCCTCAAGAAGTGCTATGTGTTTAAAGACTGGATCCAAGACCAGGTCGATAATAACATAGTCAGGTTGGGCACAGCCCCGACACAAGTGGAGGGTGTCTTTGTCAGGTCAGAAAGTGGTAGCGACGACGAAGGCGAGCGGCAGCAGGTTCCTGGCCACGGGTCTTAGAAGTACAAGGACTGTATGGCTCGTAAAACCGTCGCCCTCACCCATGGTATCATTCAGGCATGCCTGAATCATCCTAAGCCTTCAGAAGACGTGACCAGTACCTCTGCGTCGTCATCTCAGCCGGCCTCTTCACAGAAGGGCAAGCAGCGGTAGTTCAAGAAGAAGCAACGCGCTCCACCACTGCCATCATCACCCCTCACTCTTGGTGATTTCATGCCCCCTGAGATGGAGATCCCTCCCAGAATCCTCCCAGTGGTGGATGATTCATCAAGATACAGTCAGGGATACACTTCAGTTAATACCGTGGAGTAGGTAAATCCATATATGAATCCTGACGAGGGAAAGCACCAGGAGAACCTCCCCAATGCCCCCGGTCGAAGTCAATGTCGGTGGAGCCGCGAATACATGGGTCGTCGGGGTGCATCGGCTGGAACCTCTAGCCAGGCCGTGCATGCTAATGAAACTAGAAAACAGGCCCAACGCAGAGCTCAGCACGCGCAACCTCCTCATCTGGTGCCCTCAGATCTACCTCCACCACCGTTTGTGCTACTAGATCAAGCAGATATGCCTCGTCCGTACCGCAACCAGTCTTGCCCTACTACATGCCAATATCAGTTGTCTAGTCCTCATCTAGAAAATACTCTTAAAGCCTCGACTAGAAAGCAGCGGGATGTACCCAGTACCAGCCAGCCACCGATCCAGCCAGCAGGGCCCACCGTGTCTCCAATTGCAGAGCGACCTCCTGTAAGCAGAGGCTCACATCTGGCCTAGAAGTAAGATGTTCTGAAGCACCTTTCCAGTATTCCAGTGAGGCTTTCTATCCTTGAGGCCCTTCACCTATCGTCTGAAATGCGTGAGGCACTTGCCGAGGCCCTAAAGAGCCCCTCTAGTTTGAGAAGGAGGTAGTAGCTGCAGAAACTTTCCATGCAGAGGCAATTGAGAATGCCTAATGCTAGGCGATTATCTCGTTCTCTGGAGAAGATAAAGACCCTCCCATACAGGGGCACATTCATCCACTATACGTCACTGGCCAGTTCAATGGCGTGGAAGTCCGCCGCTATCTTGTTGACACAGGCTCTGGGATTAACCTAATCCTGACTCAGACATTGCGAAAGCTGGGTTTGTCTAAGGATGATCTAACTACCTCTGACTTAAGGATCCAGGGATATGACATGACCGAACAAACCCCGATTAGTAAGATCCATTTGAAGACCCAGTTCAGTGGCCTAATTGATAGTACTGAATTCGTGGTTTTCTCTCAGGACACCACATAAAACGCATTGATGGGAAGGCCATGGCTCCATCTGCATGCAGTGGTCCCTTCGTCGTATCACCAATGCCTCAAATACTCCCTCAATGGTCGAGTAGGCGTGCTCCAAGGAGATGCGTCTCATTTTGCCTCTTGTGAAGCCTGCTATCTGGACACTGACTATTAAAATAGAAAGGATAAGCAAATTTTTGCAAGTGAGGATGAACCCGTCAAGGTCACAAGTGATCCCTGGGCAGGTCTGGATGACGCCTACATCTTTCTGATCCATCAGTTGGAGGCCACGACCCCCGATATGGGGCAATGCTTTTTCGTTTCGGGTACAAGAGGAAGACATATTCCCAGGTCCAAGGGACGACGGAAAATCACCTAGTACTCCTACACCAACTAGGATCAGGTGATCTCATAACCTCCTACCCCTATACGGTATCGGGACGTCAGGCTCAGGGCAATGGTGGTACATCATACGTGTCTCTTCCACCAGGATGGAATCAACCGGCTCAATCCAACGTGCCACTACTGCTTTGATGTCATCAAACGAGGCCCCTTGGGCTGAAGACCAGATGGGATTGGATCAACTACCTTCATTCCTATGGTCTCAATGGCACATGAGTCTCCTGACGTGATGACCACTGCCACTCAGGCCGGCACCAGCTTCCCATCAGAGTCTCGTGGCTCGGAAGTGACTACCCTTGTGGAAGATCTCTCCACAAGTGGAGAAGAGGATCTGGAGGATGCTCCCCCTGCCTTTGAAGAATGCGTCTCTACCATAGTTGATGAACTGGTACAGGTGAACCTTGGTAGCGAGGCAGACCCGAGACCCACATTGATCAGTGCTGCCATGTCCCTTGAGGATCAGCAGTGGTACGTAGACTTACTTAAGAAGCACCGAGATGTGTTTTCTGGGAGTTATGACGATATTCCAGGACTAGATCCTCAGGTAGTTTTCCACCGCCTTGGCCTCCTGACAAACCATCACGGGTTCAAGAAGCCTTCCAGAAAGATGCACCGAGATGTGTTTTCTGGGAGTTATGACGATATTCCAGGACTAGATCCTCAGGTAGTTTTCCACCGCCTTGGCCTCCTGACAAACCATCACGGGTTCAAGAAGCCTTCCAGAAAGATGCACCCTTCCCATGGTGCCATGGTTAAGGCCAAATTTTACAATCTTATCAAATCCAACTTTGTTAAAGAAGTCCAGTACCCCAGGTGTCTAGCCAACATTATGAAAGTCAGGAAGAAGAACGGGTAGATCAGAGTCTATATCGACTTCCGTGATCTCAATCGCCACTGTCCGAAGGATGATTTTCCCCTTCCAGTGACAGAGTTGTTGATTGATGCCATGGCCGGGTTCCAAGCCCTCTCCTTCATGGATGGGTATTATGGGTACAACTAGGTCTGGATGGCCCCTGAAGATGAGGAGTCCACTGCCTTCAAGGCTCCCCAAGGTACTTTTTGTTATCAGGTTATGCCTTTCGACCTGAAAAATGCAGGTTCCACCTATCAACGGGACATGCACCACATATTCAAGCTGATTCTCAGGACATTGGTGGAGTGCTATGTAGATGATCTGGTGGTCAAATATCACCAGTGCCAGGACCATCTCAAGGACCTTGAGAAAGTGTTCGGTCTCCTCTACTCCTGCCACCTGAAGATGAACCCGTTGAAGTTTGCCTTCAGGGTCACCTCCAGGAAGTTTCTTGGATTTGTTTTCAAATACCGAGGCATCGAGATCGACCCAGAGAAGATCAAGGCCATCAGCCAGATGCCTCAACTAAGCAATATTCAGAAGCTGTGAGGTCTCCAAGGCCACTTAACCTATATACGCCGATTCATCGTGAATATGATTGGAAAGTGTAAGCCCTTTTCCCGGCTCATGAAGAAAGGCTCCGCCTATGAATGGGATGAAGAGTGTCAGGCCACCTTTGAGGAAATCAAGCAGTATCTGCTCCAGCCTCCAGTCCTGATACCACCCATTGCCGGAAAGCCTCTGGTCCTTTATGTGACCACTCTGGAATGGTCTCTCAGTTCCCTGCTCTCCCAGAAGAACAATGAGGGGATAGAGAACAACCTCTACTACCTCAGCCACATGATCCTCAATACAGAGACTAGATAACCCCCATCGAGAAGAGCTGCCTTGCACTCGTGTTTACTGTACATAAATTGCGGCATTACCTACAACACCACGAGGTATAGTTGGTCTCTCGGGTAGACCCACTAAAGTACATTCTGAACCATCCCATGTTGACTGGCCGACTAGCGCGGTGGGCAGTGATCCTCCAACAGTTCAACATCAGATTCGTGCCTCAGAAGGATATCAAAGGATATGCATTGGAAGACTTCCTAGCTTCCCATCCAACCTCTGCGGATCAATACCTGGATCTGGATTTTCCTAATGAGGCAATCCTCTCAGTCGACCATGCCGTCTCATGTTGGAAAATGCACTTCGACGGTGCCTCCCGGAGCCCCATCGGTAAGAGGCTCAACGATCCCAAGCTCAACAGAGTGGGTCTGGATATCATCTTCATCACCCTGGTGCAATCCATTCTTCCATACTCATTCTTGTTGTCAGAAGGCTGCACCAACAATGAGGCAGAGTATCAGGCTCTCATCACTGGCCTCGAGTTGGCCCTTGAGATCGATGTTCCCCATTTGCATGTAAAAGGGGATTCCGAACTAGTAATCAAGCTGGTCAATGGAGACTATGTTTTCAGAAAGCCAGAACCTGTTCCATTGTTGGAGTGAACCCTCCGTTTAATGGCCCAGTTCCCTTCTCAACCAGAGGTTACCCATGTCCCTCGGTCACAGAATGGTCGATCGGACGCTTTGGTCGGCCTAGTTGTGTCACTTACAGAACCCGAGCAGGGTGATCTAATTATACATGTGGCACACCGGAGATTCATTGCCCCCGTCACCTCAGAGGATGACGACAGCCAACGGGTAAGCCATCTTACCGCCAGACCCTCCACGTCAGGATCCCCAGGTTCTTCAAATGCAGTGGTTGAGGCCAATCCCGACTGGAGGGCACCTTCTATCGAGTATCTCCAAAATGGTTGCCTCCTAGATGATCGGGCCGAGTGCGAGCGAATCCGATGCCGTGCACTGCAATTTACCCTCCAGAGCGGTCCCAGTCTTGAGTGGATCCTCTATAAGTGGTGCGTCGACGGTGTTCTCCTCCGTTGCATTTAGGGAGCCGAGATTTCTCAGGCCATGCAAGAGGTCCATGCCGGTTTCTGTGGTTCCCACCAGGATGGGCCCAGGCTATCCCATCAGATCTGGAGGTTGGGGTACTTCTGGACCTCTATGATCCATGATTGTATTGAGTTTTCCAAGAGATGCCACACATGCCAAGTTCATGCTAACTTCCTGCATCGGCTACCAGAGCCTCTCCACTCCACCAAGTACTCTTGGAAATTTGCGGTGTGGGGACTCGATGTTGTGGGACCATATCCACCAGTGACAACTCGCTAGTGTAGGTTCATCCTGACCACTACATATTTCTTCTCTAAGTGGGAAGAGGCAGTTCCACTCAAAGAGGTCAAGTTCTGTTCCATCGTTGACTTCGTGAGCTCTAATATCATCCACCAGTTTGGAGTCCCTCACGCTGTCCTCACCGATAACGACAACAACTTTCGAGCAGCTGGGCCGAAGAAATTGTACGCCAAGTACAATATCCGTTCGAACCATACCTCTCACTATCATGCGCAGGCAAATGGCCAAATCGAGGTGTTCAATAAAAATATCTCTAACATTATGTAGAAAATAGTTGGTCAGAACAAGAAGAGTTAGACGGAAAAGCTCCCCAATTCCCTCTGGGAATATCGGACGACGACACACAATTCCACCCAGGTGACTCCGTATTCCCTGGTGTATGGGGCTGAGGCCGTCCTTCCTATCGAGATCTAGCTGCCGTCGTTACGCACTGTATTCTATGACCAGATGGCGCCAGATAAGGTGGACGAAATCTGTCTAACGGAATTGGAAGCATTGGATGAGAACATGCTCCATGCCCTGCACAATATGGAAAGGAATCAGAATAAGATAGCCAGAGCCTTCAACAAGAAGGTTCGCCTTCGCTCTTTTCTGCAAGGCGACCTGGTGTTGGCCCTCCGAACGCCAATGATCCCTAGTAGGAAACCACCCAAGTTGTAGCCCAAATGGGAAGGACCTTAAATCATTCATAAGGTTTACCCCAATGGAGCATACTCCTTGGTGACCATGGATGGTGAGTGCATAACTCCTCCCACCAACGCCAAGTTGCTCAAGCAATACTTTGCCTGAGCTTTAGGGTCCTGCATGACCCTAAACTACACCATGGTCCTACAAGACCTTAAACTGTACAGTCCCACACGACCTTAAACTGTATGGTCCTGCACGACCTTAAACTAGATGGTCCTGTATGACCCTAAACTACACGATGGTCCTGCATGACCTTAAACCATCCAGTCCTGCATGACTTTAAACTGCAACATCGTCCTGCACGTTGTTAAACTACACCATCATCCGTCAGGACGTTAAACTGATCATTATCGTCCTGTATGACATTAAACTGCATTTTGTCCCACATGACGTTAAACTGTGCATCCAGAACTACGTATGGATTGATTCCCATCCTCATGGGATACGTAGGAACGCTCAGACGTCTCATCATGAGCCCATCCCTGAGATCTTCTCTTTGACTGTCCCCCTCTGGGTATAGTTTCCTCAGAGGGTCCTCACATGATGTGGAGTAGGCTTCCTAATCCCCACTCATACAAGTATTGTAAGGGTCACACCATGTGTCCACTCCCGTTCTTCTATCCTCCTCACGTCTTCACCGCATGACGTTAAACTTCATGAACTTCAAGAAATACGTATGGCTTGATTCCCATCCTCATGGGATATGTAGGAACGCTCGGACATTTCATCTGTGAGCCCAGCCCAAAATCTAGAATTCTTCCCCTCGGGTCAGGACATATGGCAGGGAGCATGTTTTTGCCCCAATTCACGTCGAGTTAGCCTCGACCCGGCTGTACATCCCCCTCCTTGGAGATGTTTGCCTCTTTCGTAGATGGGTACAGCTATGCTTCACCCACTCCTTGACTGGGATTCCATCACTTTCCTCATCTGGAAGGCCCCCTGAATGGTATGGATGCTCGGCCTAAGGGACCTCTTACCACTTCGGGCCAATGCCCTCGAGGATGTCGAGCAACAAGATGATACAAGTACCGCGTTTTGAATGTGGTCAGCGGTCGACGCTCATTTTTTGTTCCCATATCAGGTTACCCTAGGGACGCTGTGTTTCTAACATGGTCAACAGTTGTCCTGGATCTTCGGGTCCACCCCAAGATGTCCCAAACATTGAGTGTAATGGTTCATTATGCCCCATCCCTAAGCGACAAACTTCCCTCCGGTTGGTGCCAACAGTCGGGCCCCTGGACCTGATTCTCTTATGGGAGTGTACAGAGTGGTGTGGGATCATGTCCTCATACACATCAGGGTTACTTGCCTACCATAAAAACTTCCTGACCGAGGCCCAGCCTCAGGCCCCTTGGCCTCCTCGGGCCCCCGGTCCTCGTCCTCACTGTAAGACGTTAAACTACAAGCAGGTCAGGACTTCCTGACCTAAGCCCAACTATCAGGCCCTATGGCCTTTTCGGGCCCCTGGACCAGGTTCTCTATGATGGGATTGTGTGGTGTGGTGTGGGATTATGTCCTCATTCACGTCGGGTTATTCGTCGTACCGTACCCATCCCTGGAAGAGACACCTTACCCAGCCTTCGTCTTTACTGCAAGACGTTAAACTGAAAGCTGGTCAGGCCTTCCTGACCGAGGCCCAGCCTCAGGCGCCTTGGCCTCCTCAGGCCCCTAGCCCTCGTCCTCAATTCAAGACGTTAAACTGCAAGTAGGTTAGGATTTCCTAACCAATGCTTAACTATCATGCCCCTTGTCCTTTTCGGGCCCCGGCCTAGGTCCTATCTTACAGGAGTGTACGGTGTGATATGGGATTATGTCCCCATTCATGTCGTTTTACTCTCCGTACCATACACCTCCTTTGTGTGGGGGTATCCTACTCCCCCTCTGGTCCTGCATGACATTAAACTACATCTTGAGAACTACGTGTGGCTTGATTCCCCTCCTTATGGGATACTTAGGACCGCCCGAATGTCTAGGCTTCGGGTCCAGCCCTATTTTCTAGAAATATCCATCACACCTTGGCCCCTTGGCCTACCCTTCCTCGGAGAGGAGAGTATATAGTGTGTCATGGGATTAAACCCTCATTCACATCAGGCTTTTAATGACCATGCCGTGTACCTCTCCCTACTGAGCCGCTTCGTCGACCCTTTTCGACGGTTCACCAATGTAACTAAGGGTACTTTGGTTTAGTTACTTGGAATGTCGGACTCTATTCGGACACATCCGTACCCACTTTTCAGGATTTGTGTTCCCCTTCATCAGGGCTTTCATCATCTTTCACACTCGGAGGGACCCCCAAGAAGTCCCTAGATACCACTCCCAAGGGCTCTCCTACCGTTACAGGCCAACACCCCCGAGGGTTTCAGACAAAAAATCGATACAAATCCTGCGTTGTGAATACGGTCAGTAGTCGATGCTCATTTGTTGTTCCCACTTCAGGCTAACGTGATATGGAGACTGTTCTTCCGCCATGGTTAACAGTTATCCTCCATCGCCACACCAACCCCATTAATCCCAAAATGTCAGTTACACGATTCGCATCTTTCTCCATTCTCATCATGTCCAAGTAGAGTTTCAAAACTCTCAATACTATTCCTCAGTGTGCATCTGCGCATTAGGGGAACAAAGCCGTGTTATTGGTGTCTTTCAGGGCTCTGCACCGACTTCCCTTTGGTGGACGTTCCGGGTACTGCGATAAGGACCTTCCTCCCTTGTTTCCCACACTGAGTTTAACTCACGCGGGCTTAGGGATTGGGTTGAGGTCTGCGCTTACTTGGAAAGTTTCCATACATTCATGGTCCGAGCTCTAAGACCATAAACTAAGATCTCCTCAGAACTATGTCTGGCTTGATTCCCATCCTCATGGGATATGTAGGAATGCCCAGACCTATAGTCTTTGGGTCCAGTTTGAGTTCAGCTAATTTGTCTCTTCTGTCTTGCCTTCGGGACTTTGACTGCGGGACCGCGTGGCGTGCTGTGGGATTATGTCCTCATTCACTTCGGGTTTGCAATAGCCGCACCACGCGCACCCCGTTCTAAGAATTAGCCCTCCTATTTCTTTTCCCACATGACATTAAAAGAAACCCTCTAGAACTACATGTGGCTTAATTCCCATCCTTATGGGATATGTAGGACCACCTGAATGTATAGACTTCGGGTCCAGACCCACCTCCTAGAGATCTATCGATATCCCCGATCACCTAGGTCCCTTGTCCTATCCCTCTCCATGAGGGGGATATATAGGTGTGGTACATGGTTTTTGGCACCATTCCCCCCTTCCCCCGGGAATCCTCCATCTCTTGGCCGCCCTCAAGTTGAGTCCCTCGACCCCTTGCAGTGGTTCGCCCATGTGTTAAGAGTAATCTGGTCTAGGACCAAGAGTATCAGATTCAACTTGGTCAAGTTCCTTCCACTTTTCAAGCTTCGTGTTTCCCTTCATTCAGGCTTTAATCATCTTTCACACCCAGAGGGACCCCCAAGAATGTCCTGGATACCACTCCCAAGGGATCTCCTACCGTTATGGGCCAACGCCCCCGAGGGTTTCGAACAACAAATTGATACAAATCCCACATTGCGAACATGGTCAGCGGTCGATGCTCATTTGTTTGTCCCCATTTCAGGTTAACGCGACATGATGCTGTGTTGCGAACATGGTCAGTAGAAATCCTCTATCGTCATGCCATCCCATTCAGGCCTTGAATATTGGTTGCATGATTCACATCATGTTCCACCCCATTGTGTTCAGGTGGAATCTCGACACTCTTGGCACTATCCCTCAGTGCACCTCTGCACGTCAGGGGGACAAAGCTACAATACGGCGTCCCTCGGGGCTCCCACAGTCCGAGCTCTAAGACCATAAACTAAGATCTTCATTAAGGGATATGTGCGGCTCGATCCTCATCCCCATGGGATGCTATGGGTCACCTGGACATCTTGTCTCCGAGTCCATCTCAGTTGGGAGCTAGTTCCTCATGCCTCTTTCCTTCTTTCCCATATTTGGGCCCCTTGGCCCGAGGTTCCTATCTCGGAACTGCGTACGGTGTGATGTGGGATCATGTCCCCATCCACGTCGGTTATGTCACACGACACCATACACATTCCCGACCTAGCATCATCTCTGCTACATCTACGCTGCATGACATTAAAATGCATGCATGGTTCTATCACACGACCCTAAACTGTGACATTATCATCCTGGACGCACGATGAAAAATGACACTGCATTGTGATGACCCCATCATAGAGGTAATCATGTTGGGTATTGGTCACATGCCATGCCATTTGTCAATGCCTATCACATCTTTATTCTTTTGGCGACACCAGGGCTTGTTACCCTAGGCTTGTTGCTTCACAAAAAAAAAACCACTCACCTTAAAGGAAAAACAAGATATATCAAATACCACTTCTCTTGGTGTGAGGGCCAGACCCACATGCCCCTTTCAACTTCCCTAGAAACTACGTATGGCTTGATTATCATCCTTGTGAGATACGTAGGAGCGCCCGGGTACTTCCCCGCTAGCCCAACCTAATTTTCATGTTCGGTCCCTTGACTCGAGCATTTCCCCAGAGAACACACGATAAGTAGGGCTTATGTCCTCGTTCACGTCGGGTTTTGTAACCACCTTACCGTGTGTCCCATGCTCTCCTTACCCATTCATGGTCTGAGTTCTAAGACCTTAAACTAAGACCCTCTCAAGAACTATGTGCAGCTTGATCCCCATTCTCATGGGGTACATAGGAACGCCTTTTCACTTTGCTTCAGGCCCAGCTCAAATCTCTTTTTCGGTCCCTCAACCTAAAACTTTCTGAGAAGCATGTGGTGGTCAGAACCCCTAGTTCCCATTCACGTCGGGTATTTGAGTTACACCACCACGTGCCTCCTATGTTTCCTCCCACCCCTGGTCCAAATTATATGACTCTAAACTAAGATCTCCCTATGGGAAGGGACTCGACTCCCTCTATCTAATACATCTCATTAACGTATTCAGATGCATTTTGACAAAGAGTCCAAAGTGTGGAATTTTCATGGAGACATTCTCTTGTTCCATGACCAAGCTTTGTGAGCTTTCTATTTGGATACTCATCCTCTCCCACATCCAAAAGGACCCTTAGACGATATGGATTCTAGGATTAAGGGATCTCCATGGATGTTGGGCCTAAGAGCTCTCCTATCGTTTCAGGACAACGTCCTTAAGGGCTCTCCGACAACATTTGCGACATGGTCCCGTGTTTCGAACATGGTCAACGGTCAACCCTCATTTGTCTGTCCCCATTCTAGGATAATGCGATATGGATGCTATGTTTCTTCCATGGTCAACAATTATCCTCCATCGTCACGCCGCCATCATTGTGATCCAAATATCGAGCGTCATGATTCACACATTTCCACTTCCTCATGTTTAAGTGGAATTCCAACATACTCGTCTCTACCTCTTCGTGCATCTAGGTGCACCACATGGTCGTGTTAGTTCCATTGGGACAATATTCACCAAGCGTCCCTTCACCCTAACCTTCCCCTTACTGTGTCGGGAAATTTCCCCATTACTTCTTGTTTCCCACATCGGGCACGAATCACGTGGGCTTAATAGTTTTGGTGGGATATGTACTGGCGTAACCAGGATTCTCATCATCCTGCATGATGTTAAACTATGCTTCGAGAACTACATGTGGTTTGATTCCCATCCTCATGGGATACGTAGGGACACCCTAGTATTTTTACCTAGGGTCCATCCCATAGGAATCATAAATCTTTTTCTTCCCCTTTCTAGCCCCCTGGATGGACCCCTCGTAGGGGACCGTATAACTATAACTCTGTCCTGAACAAGTTCAGGATTCCCCAAGATGACACTGGGAAGTGACATACCACCTCGCCAGAGAGACCCTGTCTGAAAGAAGGAATGATCCATGATCAAACCGATGCCCACATCTAGCTTACTCCCACCACGGTGGCGTAATTTCATGAGTGTTGGATTCTGTTTGAACAAACCATCACTCCACATCCCACGCTTCGTGTGCCCCTTATTCAGACTCTCATCATCTTTCATATCTAGAGAAAACCCCTAACAGTATGGATGTCTGACCTATGGTCTGCCTACTGTCCCGGGCCAACGTCCTGGAAGACTGATCGAAGATATTTGAGTTAGGTCCCGTGTTTCGAACATGGTCAACGGTCGACCCTCATTTGTCTATCCCCATTCCAGGCTAACGTGATATGGATGCTGCGTTTCCGCCATGGTCAACAGCTATCCTCCATTGTCACACCACCCCGTAGTGTTCCAAATCTTGGGTATCATGATTCACACTTCCTATTCCCATCCGTTCGAACCGACTTCAGCGCCCTTGGTGTTGCACCGTTCGTGCACAAGAGCACGCTGGAAAAACGGTAATTCAGATATTTTGAGAACTTCATTCTCCAGTCAGGTCTCTCCCATTTCTCAGAGATCTAGACCGGTTGTCCAAACCCAAGATACATGAAGCTTAGTTTGCACTCCTATGTTTGGATGGGGCGATGAAGTGACTATCTCTTGTTTCTCACATCGGGCCCAAACCACGTGAGCTTAGGGAATTGTCGCTGGACGTTCCACATACATTATAAGGATACAATGAACCAGTGCCAACAATGGAACTCGTGCATGCTATGACATTCAAAATAATTAAAGCAAGAAAGTATGATTAAGGGTTTGTAATCATTATAATACCTAGGGGTAAACTCCCCCCATGGACAGATTTACCCCGTCAAAAGAGCGCTGCAGCTCCGCCACCCTTCGACTTGTGGCATCTAGGAATTGCTGCCACTGACTCAGCTCCCGCTCCTCCTCAGTAGTGATGGGGCACAATTCATTAGCCTCAGCTCAGGCCCGCTCTATGACATCCTGAATGACGGCCATCTCTTCGAAAGCCTTCCTCATACGCTCTTACGCCTCTACCAGCTGGGCCTTCAGTTGCAAGATCATCTCATATTGTGCATTGAGAGATGCTGAGTGCTCATCCGCCCAGATCTGTAGGTGTTGGAATTCATTTTCAGCCTCCTGGAGATTCTTGATGTTCGTCGCCTTCCTCCGCTGCCAGCCCACACTGATCCTACGGTCATACTCCCGGATCTTCTCTGCTATGAGATCTTAGATGATCAGATGAGGGCGCTAGGCATCCACTCCCCCAGAACACAATTCGCGCAACCATGAGTGAAGTCTGTCCATTTCGTCCAGCCATAGCTCTTGGGGGGTGTCGTTGATGAAGCGTGTGATCATTATCAACGATCGGCGGTGGACTATTTTACTGTCCTCTTCATCGGAGGCTGTCTCATCCTAGTCCACGTGATTAGCAGGCTCGTACGTGGGGTATGACTGCAAGAAGTCTTCAGCGGGATCTACATCTAGTGTAGGATCAGGCACGACATCTGGTGTTGGATCAGAAATGGAGGGACTTGGGTCGACTGGTCGATCCTCATCGTCGGACTCCACCTCAATAACCTTGGGCATGACCCTGTTGGTGGTTGCGCCAATAATAGGGAGTGCTTTAGTTCGGGTAGGCGGGGTAACTATCTCCACGATCACCGGAATTCCCCTAGGAGGGATGCCACCAGACATCCCGACTAGCCTTGCTGTAGCAGACCATGCCAGTCATATAACTGTACGTGATAGGGAAGGACATGGACTTTAGTTGGAACGATCTACATATGACAAGCAATGAATTCAGTGGAGAAGACTTATGGAGATCAAACTCCTGGTGATTCTCCTGAGTTGATGCTGATGGGACCCCAAGGCATGGCCCTATGTATATTGTCGGAAGGCCTGGAGATCCTGGAGGAGCCACATTGGGTTCCCTATCCCCGCAAGACACAGAACTGGACGCGGCTACAGGCGCGGGTTCCGAAGGTCCTTCATCGTCACCCACCAAGGGGAAAGAGCAAGGTATGTATACAAGCTCCTCCTGCATGGTCCAGATGTTGGTAAGAAATATATGATGACCTGATAGCAGAACCCGAGGAAAGAAATTTGAGATGTTACCTCGAGAGTCTTTGCGAAATCATCGAGATCCGAGTCTTTATCGCCGAATTCTTCTTCCTCCAACGGGCTCCCTTCGCCGACCTTGTTTTCCCCAAAGGATTTTTCTGATTCCTCAGGCACGGGGAAGCACTCTCTCAGTTCGACGACTTCCAGTTGTGGGGGAACCGTCCAATCCAGCAGTACCCTCACCCGGTCTGTCATTAGACGTAGGACACCACTGGAATGTACGTAGTCCTCTAGCTCATCCAGATATTGCTCCGCCTCCACCGGAGACACCATGAAACTGGACCGAACAGAGATTATACCCAGTAAAACCATCCCAAGACGGTTCAGGTGTTCCCACATCTCGGGCGGACTGAGGTGTTGCTGGTTGATGTCCCAAATGTCCCAGGCCTCCTGGAAAGTAGCATTCTCTGGCATGTCGATATGGCACAGCTGTTTCCTCGGAGCCTGAGTGGATATCCTACAGAATCCCCTCAGTGGCCGCCCCTTAGGATGGCTCTGTTCTTCTGGGACCACCGGATCCGCCGCTACTGTTGGGTCTGTTGCCACTGCCTCATCCTCAGCAGGTGTAGGTCTCTCCTCCACGACATCTCTACCACCGCGAGAGTCCCTTTCTGCCCTCCGACCCCAACCTCGGGATAGGGGAGGCCCGCCATCACCAGCCCGAATGGTTAGCTACTTCAGCATTTCCCCCGGATAAGCTGCCTCCTAGATGATGGAATACTCCTTCACCAGTCCAAAGGCGGTAGTGGACGGAGGAAATGCATTTCGCATTTTCCTGTCTTCCTGTGTGAACATGAGCCATAATTGCCTCATCACACACTGGTTCTCCTCGTGATGAACCTCCCAGTAGACCTGAGGGGTCAGCCGCTGTAGGTACCGAAACTACCTCGCGAACCGGTGCGGGGTGTATGGCTCACAGAGCAGATCACAGTCCACCTGTGCCACCAAAATTCCACCTCGAAAGGCCAGGAGATAGGCCTGGTGCTCTTCTATTCCCTGACCGTCATTGGTGAGTAACCCTATCAACAATGGAAATGGGTGGAAGTTTAACTCATCTGCCTTCCACACCCGGTTCATTACCATCAGTATGATTAGTTTGACTGGGAAGATCCTGGCAGCATTCAGAATGGAGTGGCGAAAGTTTGACCCCAGTGGAGAGATGGGGTTTGGATATTCGTAAACCCCCCAAATGTTCACCGTGATCCATCCATATAGAAGGTGGAAGGGCACACATATCCTTGGTGGTTTCTTGCCCTCGCTAACGTGCCGTATCATCTTATATAATCTGGCGAGCATCAGAATCCCTAGATTGACCCGCCTTCCTGTGGCCAACATGGATTCCATGATGAATGAGCTAGGATGCACCCCCATGTTGGTGTCCCTCACTGGTAGGATCCAACTGCAGATAAGGGCCGCGATAAATGCCGCCAGCCTGACTATCGGCTGCTGTTCAGTGCTGACACTGAAACCCCAGGTATTCCATTGTCTTTCCCCCAAGAGCCTCCAATACGAGTGCTCCTTGCCCCGTTGAGCCCCCTTCGGACAAGTTCGAGGCATCGGAGGGAACTCTCGATCCTCCAGGAAGTTCAGTAACTACTTGAACCACTTCTTAAAGTGGACATCTCTCACCGCTTCCTTGTCCTCTCAGGGGACCAATCCTATCAGTGCCAGTTCCAGCCGCGGAATCTACTCCTAGAAGACCATATGCTCAACAGCTCTGACATCAGCTGTTTTGGTTGATAAATATAGAATTGGGAGGCCCATGCCACCTCATACAAGCCCACTCTCCTCAACTCGACCCCAAACTCCTCGCATGAGGCACCTACCCAGTAGGCCCATGCCCAATCATTGGTGAAGTTTCCACCCTAGCACGGGTCCCACTCATTGGACCACCCCTTCTTCAAATCCCCCAAATTTGCCTTCAGTATAGTGCGGTACAGAGGATGGGATGTCTCCAGTTGCCAGGGAATCCCATCAATGTTGTTCAGGTGGTTGTACAGATAGTCAGCGGTGACAGGCGTGAAGTCCTCCTACACATGACCATTAGACACCCTGAACCATTGACGCTGGCATGGCGTACTCCTGAACTAGTAAGCTGGTTCATCCCTACTCACCTCAGGAATGAAGAAATCATCCCTTATCCGAAGCCATACAAGGGTAGCTTCTTGCATATAGGATAGTTATTTTGGATCTCTGATAGTAGTTCTGTCAAAGAATTATGGTCCGAGTGGCTTCGGACTAGCTCCCCCAAGCCCAGACAGTTGGCCATCTCATCCCTCCAGGCGGTGTCTGCGAGCACCCCCAGCGAAGCTTCTTGATGGGCCATTACGGTTGCAGAAATCGGAAAAATTTCGAATCAGGCTGCGAATATTGTTTATGGAGCTTTCTCGCGAATATCGTTCGCAAAGTCGAGAAACAGAACCTAGACTCAGCCTGGAAGAACACGATCGCTTGGCGCAGTCACGGAGTCAAAGACTCGCGGTTCGCCGCGAAGCTCGATTCGCGGTGAGCAGACGCAGAGTACGCAGAGCTTCGTGAACCAAGAGTGAAAAAGGGCAAAGTCATGGAGAAGGGAAAGGAAAAAAGAGAGGTCAGACCCCCTATTTATAGGCGGCGACCCTCGGAGCTTCGCGGAACATCCGGCCCTCCGGAGCTTCGCGGCGCGTCCGGACCGCGTGGCCCCTGTCCACCTCGCACGCCTTCTTCGCGAGTTAGCACTGTGAACTGCCAATAAGTTTGGAGATTTCCCTCAGACTTCGACCCTTGATCCCTCTGCGAATCCAAGTCTGATGGGGGGCATTTTTTGGCACCAAAATATTTGAATAAAGGAGAGAAGAAAAAGAGGCCCCGCGCTCTTCCTCGTGAAGCCCCGACGCGAAGCCCTCCGAAGCAACGCGGCCGCCGTGAAGCACCAGAGGCAGTAATTCTCCATGAATTCCCTAACGTTTGTGAACCCACCGCAAAGAAGAGGAGGCGGTAACTCTCCGTGAATGCCCTAAAGTTCGTGCCGCCGTCGTGAAGTAGATGAGGTGGTAACTCTCCGCGAACTCGGTTGATGTTCGCGACCCGCCGTGGAGCAACCCAAGCCCCCTTCGCGCCGCATGAGCTCTGCTTCGTGGCGCCTCTAGCCTATAAATACCGAGCTCCCCCTGATACCTCCAAACAGACAATATGAAATTTCGGCTTCTCAAATCCCAAATCATGAAGCACCCTTCGCTCTGGGAATCATGATATCCGTGAGGTATTTTTTCTTCACGAGAGGCCTCCTCCTTGTCTCGTTTTGAGCCCCTATTCCGAGAGGGATTCCCTTCGCAAAGCCTAAGGGCATTCATGAAGGAAGGGGATCCCCAAGGGGACCCGGGCAGTTGCGGAGCATTTATGATTCACGAAACACCCATCCTGTACACATGATCCACATGCCAAGGCGGGGTCACTGTACTTCGCGAAGCACACTGCTTCACGGTACCTTGCTCCGCGAGGCACCTATGCTTCACGAGGCAGTGCTCCGCGAATGCACTTCCACTTCGCGAAGCACCTCCCACTTGCTCCTCTGCCCCATGCTAAGGCTAAGGCACCCCACTTCACAAAGCACACCCCTTCACAAGTTCCCTCCACTCTGCAAAGAAACTGAGCTTCGCAAGGCCCCTGCCTGTGGACCCCACTACTTGGAAATTTCTTCTCCCTTGCGACCCTCAAGGTTTGAACGATGTGATTTCAAAGTCCCCTGGATGATACGACCCGTGGTGTTGCTTCACCTAATGCTTCTTCACATAGGCATGCTAACGGCTATTGCTTCTTTGCATATCCACGCTAACGTGGAACCCTCGATGGTTCTCTCTACGACCCCCCTTCTACACGGCCTTACCAATGACTTCCCTCCCACAAGGGGAAAAGGGTACCAGTCATGTAAGTCCTAGGGGCGTGGAGCGAACCCACCTCGTCCGAGCTGTAGGACGTTAAACTTCCAAACACCGCGTCCTCAACACATGACATTAAACTGTGATCCAACCCTGTGCCTCGCATGCAGGGTCCCCCTGGCTCAGACATTCTTTAAGCCCACTGGTCTCCATGGAGATGGGATCACCCCTCACAGGGGATGATATCCTCATTATCGGAGTTGCGTTTGTCCGCGGGGAAGGGCGGACACCTTGGCGTAATCCCCTAGACCCTCTTGCGGAAGGTAGCACCCTTGCACCTCCATACTTCCTTACCGCCAGGGCTAGCGGGGGGCGTGATAGGGAATGAGGCACCTCCTTTCGTCGGTCCCAAATCCCTCTCCCTATGCGATTTGTCACTATCGGCCCCCCATCCTGGATTAAGTCCCGACACCATGGGCTGCTCAACGCATAAGCCCCTCTTCGCTTCTCACAAACGCACCCTTCACGACGTGATCGTCAGGTCTCTACTGCCTCTTGTTTTTTACACTGAGCACGAATCACATGGGCTAAGAGTAACCATTGAACATGATAATGCCCCCATCCAGCATGATGTTAAACTGTATGCCCCTGTCCAGCATGGCGTTAAACTGTATGCTGTCCCGCATGACATTAAATTATACATCCCTTTTGAACTAAGAGGTATTTGATCCATGTCAAGGCATGGTACGTAGGAAGCCTCCACGAGGTTCAAGCCCACCACCCGTCGTTTCTTCACATAAGGTTCCACCCTCGTCCCGCATGACGTTAAACTGCATTCCATCCCAGCGGTAAGCCTTTGTGACTATCCTGAACTATGAGGTATTTGATCCATGTCAAGGCATGGTACGTAGGAAGCCTCACGGGGTTCAATCCCACCACTAGTGGACCCCTGGGTTCACCCTCGCGTCAGTTCGCTGACAAAACCTAACTCGAACTATGAGGACCTTGATCCATGTCAAGGCATGGTACGTAGGAAGCCTTTCAAAGGTTCAAATCTGTCACCCATCGGACCAAGGTCCTTCTTCACGTCGGTTCACCGGCACCCACATCCCTTTTAAACTATGAGGTATTTGATCCATGTCAAGGCATGGTATGTAGGAAACCTCACGGGGTTCAATCCCACCATCCACCTGGGCTAAGGTCCTCATTCATGTCGGTTCTCTGACACGCCTCTATCCCACATGACGTTAAACTGCATCCCAGTCCAGTGGTAAGCCATTGTAACCCTGCCATCTAGTTGTTCCGACACCCCTTCATGTCAGTTCAACACCCCCTTTTCTTTCCCGAACTACGTGGACTTTGATCCATGTCAAGGAATGGTACGTAAGAAGCCTTCACGAGGTTCAAGCCCACCACCCGATCGTTCCGACCGCATTCACGTCGGTTTTTCCACCACCTTGGGCAACCTAGAGTGTAAGCCCCGCACATCCATTCTGAACTATGCAGAATTTTATTCCATGCCACGGGGATACGTAGGAAGTCTCTTAGAGATTCAATCCTACCACCATCGTCATCTCCACGACGACTCCATTTCATCCCCCCTCCACTCCGTGTAGCTTTCCATAACCCATCCTGATTTCTATCTGGGACACCACATCCCGATGAGATCATTCCACCCCATTCCCCTCCACAACATTCGGGAAGCTACCCACGGGCTGGTTCTGATATCGGTGTTCCCTCAAAGGGGGTTCCTCAATCTGATTCACCCTCGTCACTATTATGATCAGTCTGATCCATCTTCGTTGGATATTAAAATTGCGGCACACCCTGTGTTAAACATGGGAAGCTGAGGAAAACCTCAGATACATGCCTATGGCATATGATTCCCCACACTCGATGTGGGATGCCTTGGGTTTCCATGCCCTCGAGAATCCCTATAATAAGGGACAAAAGACAGACACGCCAATTCCCCAGTGTTTAGACACGTTAATGATGCCTCGACGTGACTACTCCCCCAACTGAAGGTTGCTGCCCTGACCAGACCCCTTGGAATGTCCTGACAGAAGCATTGTAATTAACTAGCGTCCATGGAAACATGGCACTGGGAAGAGTTTCACGAACAACATATTAAATCTACGAGGGAGACCCAGACTAGGTGACAAGTTCCAAGGAGGAATCCACAGAAGGAAGAACCGACATCCCATTATCCCAGTTTTGATCAAGGAGGAGACTTCCCTGAATAAGGAGCGAATGCCGCCCACATTTGGAAAGCGGGAATGTAGGGTAACAAAATCCGCGCCTGTCACGCCCCAAGAGGACAGACGCGCGCGCCCCGGCGAAAGCGTCATAAATAGTAGGTATGGAGTTTATAAGTTTTTAGTGATTCCATTTGGTTTAATGAACACATTAGTGATATTCATGGACTTCATAAATCTGATCTTTCATTATTTTCAAGATCAATTTTTGGTGGTTTTTTATGAAATCTTTGCGTAATCCTATTCATTATATGATCCTTCCCAAAATCTTGAAATCATCTTGATTACATTGAGAGATCATTATATTTATTCCAAGATAACCAAATTCAGTTTTTTGGATTGATAAATTGCACTTCTTGGGCTATGTCATCTCAAAGGCCGGAGTTTTAGTAGACCCCACATAAGGTTACAACCATATTATCTTGGGAGTATCCCAATAAAATATTCAAGATTAGGAACTTTCTAGGGTTAGAATGTTATTATAAATTCTTTATCTTGGACTTCTCCTATATGATATCATTGAAATCTAGGATGACGAAGAAGGTGTTGAAGTTTTTTTGGTCAAATGCTTGTGATAAATATTTTTAGGATTTTAAAGGTAGGACGACCTTAGTGACTATCATCACTTTACCTACACTAGGTAAAGCATATACCATGTACAGTTATGCATCTAGAGTTGGAATAAAATTATTTCTGATGTAGGAGAATTGAGTGGTTTCTTATGGATCTAGGCAGCTAAGACCGCATGAGAGGATTTACCCTACTCACACTCTAGAGTTAGCTGCAGTGGTACATGTACTGAGATGCTGGAGAAATTATCTTATGGGTGAGAGATTTATGGTATACATAGACCACAAAAGACTCAGGTATATATTTTCTTAGCAGGTCACGAACCCTTGATAGAGGAGGTTGGTCAAGAATCTATAGTCTTTCAACATTGCGTTTCCTTATACATAGGGTAAGTACAAAATATTTTCCAATGATTTGAACTAGAATACATAGAAAAAGGTAGTTTAGGAGTCTTACAATGAGTGGTGGATGATATAACTCTTTGAAGACATGAATCTAGATGTTTAAGAGTCATAGGGAAGAGTAGATATGAATTTAAAATTTATTATGACCATGATTTTGGACTAGATCAAGATAAAGTATTTATTTGATTCAGAGTTCTTGGTTCTAAGAGATAGGTTATATGGTGGGGAGACACTATCAATATGGTCTCTTGGAAATGGTAGTTCTCTTATTTTCCATGGTTTAGTATGAGTTTCTACAGGATTATGCAAGGAGCTGATGAGCGAGTTTCATGATTATAGATTGGTGGTACATCCTAGTTTTATAGTGATGTATCATGATCTCCATAAATAGTACTAGTGTTTAGTAATGAATAAGGAGATATTAGTCTTTATAGTGAGATGTTTCACCTATCAAAAATTGAAATCCAAAAATCAGAGGACAGTTGGGATATTATATCCTATGCCCATTCATGAGTGGTAATGGGATGATTTCACTATGGATTTTTTAATAGGATTACCCAAGACAACCCATAAGAATGATCCAGTATGGGTGATCATGGATCTACTGACGAAGGTAGCCCACTTCTTTCCTATCAGGGAGACCTTTAAAGATGATTATATGGGTATTATTTATGTGTGTGAGGTATTTCAACTACACGGTGTTCTGAGGAGTATCATTTCTGATATATATCCTCATTTTCACTTTATGATTATGGAAGGGTCTTCAGAAGGTTTTGGGATCATAGTTTCTTTTGAGCATAAATTATCATCCTCATAGTGATGCTCAATCTGAGTGGACTATTTAGGTTCTATAGGATATGTTATGAGCTTGTATTTTTAATTTCATTGGTTTATGGGAGCATCATATGACACTCATGGAGTTTTTCATGTAATAATAGCTTCCAGGCATCGATATAGATGACAAATTTAAAGGATTTATATGGTAGGCTATTCTGTTCACCACTTTATTGGATAAAGGTATATGAGTCAGCACTTTTTGGTCCTTGTCTTGTGTAGGAGATGTCTGAGCAGGTTCAGTTGATCAGGAGGTAGTTGGTGACCACACAGAACTGGCATAAATCCTACATTGACCATCGAAGATGACCTCTAGAGTTTAAGGTTGATCATCGTGTCTTCCTTTCGATGAAACTTAGGTTGGGGTAATGACATATCAGAAAATTAAGAAAGCTAGCACCCAGGTTTGTCGGTCCATTTGAGATAGTGGATAAGGTTGGTCCAGTGGCGTAACGATTAACCCTTCCATAGCACTACTATTCCTTGCATGATGTGTTTCATGTGTAGAAACTTTAGAGATATTATCTTGACCCTTATCATATGGTAGACATCGAGGATGTGGAGATTTTTTCCAATGCTTCCTTTGAGGAGCATCCAATATGAATTGTGAATTATAGTGATAAGTATCTTTGAGGTAGGATTATACCTTTGGTTCGTGTGCAGTGGAAACATGGGTGTTTTTAGAAGAATACTTGGGAGAGGGAGTCTAATATGCGAGCAAAGTGGCCAAAGTTGTTTGCTGATACCCCATAGTGATTCTTGGAGCACCTCTAGGATGAGTTTTTCTATGGTGGGGAGGTTACAAGATCCCAAATTTTTCTAGGTACATCCTTCGTTGATTTTTTTATCGGACCTTGGTGGTTGAGTCTTATTCGGAGACAAATATAACTATTGAGTAAAATGACCTAAAGTTTAGAGATGCATTTTTTTTAAATTAATGGAGTCTGAGTTGTAACGACCCGGACCCAGCCAGCCACCTGAACAGTGCCAAACGGGTCGGGTGTCACTACCTTAGGCGCACCTCCCCTGAATTCCAAAGGCTGCCAACTAGCAGAAAGGGTCTGAATAGGTATAGTGGGGAGGTTATACCCTCAAGGAGGAAATAAAGGTATTAGTCCGAGTATAATGTCTATAGGTAGCGGAAGTTTAATGAATCAACAGACTCAAACCAGACCCGCAGAGCAGAAGCATATCAAATATCAAATAAACAACAGAAGCAATATAGAACAATGGCAGTGGAAGGTAAACAAAACAACATGTTGAATATCACAAGCAACTACGACTGTAAACAAACAAACATGCACCCATAGCAAGTCATACACATCAACATAGAATGGAGCCAATGGATAACCAATACTTGCTACATAATAAAGTAAGCATGCTAATAAAAAAAGGGAACTAAGCAAAATGACTCTAGCAAGGCACGACATCAAGGTCCATTCCAGTCTCCATGCCAACAACACTAAGGTCCAGCTCCTGAGGCTGACCCTCTACCTGCACGCAATTTCATAAAGTCTACACACATCCCAAAGGGCCCGTGTAGGGTGTGAGACGAGTCTCAGTAGGATACCACCCAATGGTGTGTACCTAATATAAGTGTTTCGATAAACATGCTTATATAAGAAAAAAAGTAAACAGTACAGTGCCCAAAAGTAAACACAAAACTCACTGGTGCTCAATAGCCACCAGGAAGTGTCACCTGCTTCATCCAACACCGGAATCTATGGTCTGTAACCCGAAACCACATTCCATCTGACACCATGTGTCTCAAGTACCGATGTACCGATGGTACGCCCAATAATCTTAACCCAGCTCGAAATCTCAACCTACCCATGGAACAACATCCAGAGAAACAATGATACCTATCCTCAAATAATAATCGGAGGGACAACGATGTATGCCCTCAAAAAATACCCGGAGGGACACCGATATCTACCCTCAAATCAAGGTGATCCTCGACCCCCAACCTGACAGCCTCAACGCTATCTCCCGAAGGATCTTCACCTCCCACATGGATTCCTATGGTAAGAACCCCCAAACCAATAACACCTAACCACATATATCGGGGGCCTCTACCCAGCAAGTGGCCATACCACCTCATCACAGAGTCTATATGTGTGCACACTACTCAAAAGTACCCGGTGAGCGGTAATCACCTTAATAAGTTCCCAAATCCACAACACCTCGTGTCCCTAGGGACCAGTCGCTCAAGTCTGATGTCCTCGCCATCCAAGTAACTCGGGCCAAGCCCAAACCGACAGTCCAACTGTCTCAACCAACGTCCATGATGCCCAATACCGTGGTAGAAAACAAACAAGTAACCCGGGAAAATCCCCAACCTGTGATCAAAATCACTCAAAAAAATATCCGGGCCACACCCAACATAACTAAACAGTTCAACACATGAAATATCAAACATTGCATATATATACTAGAAAGCATCAATTTGAACAGGAAATTTCTAAACAGTCAAGTTGTACCACATGTGTGCCGTCCCATACTAGAACCTAAGGTCTAGAATGCCTTAAGAAAATTCAATCATGATTTAACAAATTAAACTCAACAGTTTAAACTAAGAAGTTCAAATTATACTCATTTCGGTAGCCTTTGACGAAATGACCTAGACGAGCAACAACCTCTAACCCAGCCTTTCTCGATCACAACTAGGTCAGGGAATACCTAGAGGCATCCCACATTGCAGATAAATAATTAAAAATAATTAAACAGGGTTTCACTCAATACCCAATGTCACGCCCAATGGTTGCAACCCCCAAAAGTCTACTAAAACAAAAAATAAGGTATGCACCAATCACCTCATACTCGTATGATGACACTCCTTCAATATCAGCCTCTGAATCGGTCTAAAACGTGGTAGATCTGCGTTTCCATCAAATTTCGGCAATTCCGCTCGGATGGAAACTGTAGAGAAAAGTCAAGGAATCAAGGATGAAGAGGGGTGCATGGGGTTATCCTTTCCAATGCAGTCCCGAAGCCACCGAAAGATTGAATAATAGAGGTCGTATGAAGAATCTAGGAGGGCTTATGTTTTTCAAAGGTTCTCAGACGAACTGTTCACCCAACAGGGAAGAAGAAGATAATTCTGGAAATAAGACGTGACAACGTCTCGGATTCTCAAATAAAAATGAAAGTACACAGAGTGTATTTCAAGACTACACGCCGTGTAGATTACTTTTCCATAGTTCGACTTAAGCAGAGTCCAGTGCATGGCTCAGACCGTGTACACGATCAACCCACGGCCCGGAACTCAGCCATTACACAGAACGAGGTTACACGGCGTGTCAAGGAAGAATACACGCCGTGTAGATGAAAATTTACACACGAGCACTACACGTCATGTACTTGTTCTCACACGGGTTGTCACATGCCTAGCTGATACACAGTGTGTACTTGGGAATACATGGTGTGTAGTCTGGAAATTTCTAGAAATTTCCAGATTCCCCAGACTTCTCAAATGTCAGCCAAAATCTTTATATAAAATCAGAGAATTCAAAAAGGGTCATAAGAATTAACCCATTCTAAAAACCTGGGTTCTTACAAACTCCCCACCTTAACATAGCTTGTCCCTGAGCTATCAGACGAAACCCAGAGATGGCACTAAACATACCACCCCGATCAAGTAACCCAGACTTCCCCAGTCTCAGAGGTCCTAGATAAATTCCTCAAGGGGCTCCCCACCTTAGGAATTTCCTACTTGGTCTAAAACCAAACAAAGATCAAAGCAATCAAAATAAATAAATAAGGTCCAATGACCTATTTCCCGGACCCATGGTTCCTCCCGTGATGCATTGTCACTCCTACACCTCCTTGGTGCCCACGTGTCGCTTCCGACACCCAACGTAACCCTCACCGCATCGGTGTCTGCATCCAAGAGGTCCTGCATCTCATAGATGCTCCAATCCAAACCTGGTGCCTTGCACCTCAAGTAACCCACATCAATGATGCCCCGATACCCATGGCACCTCACGTAACCTGCATCCTTGATGCTCCTAATGCTACGCATCTCAAATATATAAATAAAATATATAACACATCTGATATGATGCCAATCCCACTAACTAGCATCTAGTCAGTCCCCAAGTATCCTGTGAAACTCATGGACTCAACTAGACATGCCTCAAAAGGCCATGCCAAAAGAAAGCAAAGAAAATCACGGCCACACCCGCAGTGTACCTGCCACCGTCGTCGACTCACCAGCCTGCTCAGTCCCTAGCAGCTCCACAACGTGCACCTGGCTTGAAGTACGACTGCCTGATGCCTGACCTCCCTGCGGTGTTGCTCCAGTCACTGACCACTGACAATCAGCTGGGTCCCACTATCTTTATCATGTCCTCCACGCACAACCGAACCTCAACTAACCTCTCCTGTTACCAAACCTGAACCAACACCTGATGCCATAGTCTATCCTGGTCCTTGTCTGACAGCTGTCTGAGAAGGCTGCCTGCAAAACCTCTCCAGATACGCGACCTGTCTACACACCCGAAACTCCTTCGAAGGGCTATCAAACTGAGCCCGAACATACACCGACTGCCCAAAATGAAAGCAAACCATGTTGAACTTCCACGAGGTGGCCTAGAAGAGTCCTTGGCCTGCCTGCCCTGCTGGAACTCATCTCTACCTCGCTTCCTGCTGTCCGAACCATCACCTGAAGCTATCGCCCTTCCAATCTGGGGTCTATCCCTATGGTTTCCCTCTACTATAAGCGCATGTTTCACCGCCTTGGAGAAGGAACCTAGAATGAATATGTTCACCTAGACCCGAATGGCGTGTCGTAATCCATCCTCGAAGCGCCTCACCCTAACTACGTCATCGCTTACCATACCAGGTGAAAAGCGAGACAACTCTATAAAGGTAGTTGTGTAGTCCATGATAGACATATCTCCCTACCGAAGACTCAAGAACTCCCAAGGTCTCTCTACCCTCAGTGTATCTGGATAGAAGTTCTCAAAGAACATGTCCTCAAAGTCCTTCCAAGCCAGTCCCTCATGCCTACAAGCCTGTACTTGTACATCCCACCAACGCTTCACCGGTCCTCTCAGCATGTATGTCGCCAGCTTGACCCTCCGCCCTGGAGGCATCTCGAGCTGCTCGAAGATCATCTGCATGCTTTCTATCCAGTTCTCTGCCACCTGTGGACCACCCTCACCTTAAAAAATCGGTGAGTGCTACGACTAGAACTCCCGCATCAGATATTCCATAGAAGGCTCTCTACCCTGTGTGCCTCTGTCAATCCCCTGTAAGACACATACCAGGATAGCTCAGAGCTGCTTGTCAAGGCATGGTCCGAACACTGCCAAACCCGGCTGCTACCCTGCCTGCACCAGATCCTGAACCTGATCCTGTCCCTGAGCCTGTACCTACGACTCATGCTTTGCCTACACCAGATTATGAACCTGATCCTGCGACACTGTATCTTCTCCTACCTGACACTCCATCGAGTTGTGAAGGAGTAACCCACTGAATACCATAAATGGTCAGACAACCCATACATATATATATATATAACAATATATTCAACACAGATAAGGAAAGAAGTAAAGAGGCAATGTATAATAACTACCCTTACTCTCCCCTATCGCAACTGATGCCCTCGACATCCTGAACTCACGACCTCTTTACCCACCCTCAATAGAGCCAAGTATCAATGGTACCTCAGGCTATGCCCATCCTGACAACCAACGTTTCCTCCAACCCAACGACTGAGTCACCCAATCCTGACAGTTACACTGCCTCAGTCATAATACCTGCCTACTCTCATAAGAGCCAAAACTAAATATCCTGCAACATACAATTATAAAAATACACAAAGCCTGTCATACATATTGCAATAAACAAGCAATTTTTATCAAGAGTTTCACCTATTCACATTTCAAAGCATACATAACATGGCAATTGATTTTTATTCACATGGTATTATCACTTTACAAAGCATACATGCAGTTATGAAATTGAAATACCCTAAAATGTGCCTATCAAAAGCCAAGAAAAATAGAATTGCCATACCGGGCCAAGGTCCAATTCTCCTTTATCGCACCGGGTCAAGGGTCACATATCAAAATCAATAACATCACACACAAAGTGATCCACCAAGGTGGAAATCAGATAAACTGTAATCCGAGCAAAAGCAAACAATAATTCCCCACCCATGGAAACTTGGTCCATCCCTCATACTTGAGGATGTAGGCACCCAAGAACAAGTTATAAACCCAGTTCCAATAACAACCTATCTCCAGTATACCATATCCCAAATAGTAAAACCAATATAAATAAAAAGAGAAGTCTCAAACTCATTAGTAGTCAACAAGGCACTGCAACTAAATCCCTGTCAAGAACTGCCTTTGATACCACTTTGTAACGACCCAGACCCGGCCAACCACCTGAACAATGCCAAATGAGTCGGGTGTAACTACCTTAGGCACACCTCCCCTGAATTCCAAAGGCTGCTGACTAGATGCGAGGGTATAAATAGGTATAGTGGGGAGGCTATACCCTCATAGAGGAAATAAAAGGTACTGGTCTGAGTATAACGTCTATAGGCAACAGAAGTTTAATGACTCAACAGACTCAAACCAGACCTTCAAAGCAGAATCATATCAAATATCAAATAAACAACGGAAGTAATATAGAACAATGAAAGTGTAAAGCAAACAAAACAACATGCTGAATATCACAAGAAACTACGACTGTAAACAAACAAACATGCACCCATAGCAAGTCATACATATCAATATAGAATGGCGCTAATGGATAACCAAAAGTTGCTACATAATAAAGTAAGCATGCTAATAAAAAAAAGAGAACTAATAAAAATGAATCTAGCAAGGAACGGCCACAAGGTCCATGCCAGTCTCCATGCCAACAACACTAAGGTCCAGCTCCTGAGGCTGACCCTCTACCTGCACACAATTTCATAAAGTCTACACGTGTCCTGAAGGGCCCGTGTAGGGTGTGAGACGAGTCTCAGTAGGATACCACCCAATGGTGCGTACCTAATATAAGTGTTTTGGAAGACATGCTTATATAATAAAAATAGTAAAAAGTACAATTCCCAAAAGTAAACAAAAACTTCACTGGTGCTCAACAGCCACCAGGAAGTGTCACCTGCTTTGGCCAATGTTGGAATCTCTGGTCTGTAACCTGACACCATGTGCCACCTGACACCATGTGTCTCATGTACCGACATCCCGATGGTACACCCAATAATCGTAACCCAGCTCAAAAGCTCAACCTGCCTATGACACAACATCTAGAGGAACAACGATACCTATCCTCAAACAATAACCAGAGGGACAGCGATGTCTGCCCTCAAATAATACCCAAAGGGACAATGATATCTTCCCTCAAATCACGACAAGCCTCGGGATCCAACCTGACAGCCTCAACGCTATCTCCTGAAGGCTCCTCACCTCCCACGTGGATTTCTATGGAAAGCACCCCCAAACCAATAACACCTAACCACATCTATTGGGGGACTCTACCCAGCGAGTGGATATACCACCTCATCAAGGAGTCTATCTGTGTGCACACTACTCTAAAGTACCCGATGAGTGGTAATCACCTCAATAAGTTCCCAAGCCACAATACCTCTGACACCTCGTGTCCCTGCAAACCAGTCACTGAAGTCTGATTGCCTCACCATCCAAGTAACTCGGTCCAAGCCCAACCCGGTAGTCAAACTATCTCAACCGACGTCCATGACGCCCAATCCCATTGTAGAAACCACCCAAGTAACCCGGGAAAATCCCCAACCTGTGATCAACATCACTCAACAAAATATCCAGGCCACTCCCAACATAACTAAACAGTTCAACATAGGAGATATCACACATTGTATATATATACTGGAAAGCATCACTTTGAAAAGGAAATTACTAAACAGTCAAGTTGTACCACACGTGTTCCATCCCATACTAGCACCTAAGGTCTAGAATTCCTTAAGAAAATTTAATCATGCTTTAACAAATTAAACTCAGCAGTTTAAACTAAGCAGTTCAATTTATACCCATTTTGGCACCCCCAGACGAAATTCCCCAGACGAGCAGCAACCTCTAACCCAGCCTCCCTCGATCACAACTAGGTCAGGGAATACCTAGAGGCACCCCACATTTCAGATAAATAGTTAAAAAAAATTAAACAGGGTTTTGCTCAATACCCGACGTCGCGCCCGAAGGTCTCAACCCCCAAAACTCTACAAAAACACAAAAGAATGTATGCACCACCCAGCTCGTACTCGTATGATGAAACTCCTTCTATATCAGCCTCTGAATCATTCTAAAACATGGAAGATCTGAATTTCCGTCAAATTATGGAAATTATTCTCGGATGGAAACTGTAGATAAAAGGAAAGGAATCAAGGACGAAGAGGGGTGCGCAGGGTTAGCCTTTCCGATGCTGTCCCGCAGCCACCGACGGATCGAAGAATGGAGGTCGTATGAAGAATATAGAAGGGATTCTGTTTTTCAGAGGTTCTCGGACGAACTGTTCATCCAACGGGGAAGAAGAAGATAATTTTGGAAATAAGATGCGATGACGTCTCATATGCTCAAATAAAAATAAAAGTACACGACGTGTATTTCAATACTACACGCCGTGTAGATTACTTTTCCGTACTCCGACTTAAGCGGAGTCCAGTGCACGGCTTGGACTGTGTACACGGTCAACACATGGCCCAGGACTCGTCCATTACACAGAACGAGGTTACACGGCGTGTCAAGGAAGACTACACGCTGTGTAGATGGAAATTTACACACAGGCACTACACGGCATGTACTTGGTCACACCTGGGTTGTCACATGCCTAGCTGATACATAGGGTGTACTTGGGAATACACGGCGTGTAGTCTAGAAATTTCCAGAAATTTTCCAGATTCCCCAGACTTCTCAAAAGTCAGCCAAAATCTTTATAGAAAATCATAGAATTCAAACAAGGTCGGAAGAATTAACCCGTTCTAAAAACCCTGGTTCTTACACAAGTATAAATGTGTTAAATGAGTTTATAAGGCTTTTCCATGGTTTGGAATTCTTTGGAGGTGGTTTGGGTCCTTTTATATAAATTGGGTTGAAAACTGTCTGCAAAGAATTTACACATTGTGTATATGTTACACGATGTGTAATCATCTCCAGACACATGTATTGAAACAATTCATGACATTAAGGGGTTACACATCTTGAACCTAATTTACATCATGTAAATAGTGACCAGGATAAATATTTACTCGAGGTGGTGGGTTTTTCGGTGTAACTTAAAAATAAGTAAATACACAACATGAAAGGATTGCACTGCATGTATTCCTTAGACCCATTGGTTTTAAGTGGCTAATGCATATGATTCATTTCATTCATCCATGTGCATAATTCCTATATCAAACCAGGGAAGATTCTAGGTGAATTTAGAACCTCCTCTCCCATTATGAACATCCTGATTACACATTCGAACCCTGGTGAGTTTTTTTTCTTATTTTTCCCTCTCTTATTCCATTGCTCCCTGTCATTGTGGTGTAAATCTATTTAACATGTTTTCTTTGGGTTTTGATCTTAATATGGTGTGATCTAGGTTTCTTATTTGATCTCTATTGCTTTCATCTCCATTGGAATTACTCATTATTGGTGTTGCTAAATCACCAAATAAAGGTTGGGAGTTTAAACCTAACCCTACGGTCAGTTTAATTTTGAAGTATATGAAATATTGTGATTATTCTGACATAATTTTTTATCTAATTAAATTATTCACTGATTAATGGTAAATCATGAATAGAAATATTGGTTGGATCCATTGGATTCAATTTTTTATGTGACCTGCATTATGGCTACCCTTTGGGTGAGAGAAACTTGATTAATAATGAATTGGATAATGGATTAGAGTGTGTTTAGCATGAAATGATATTCAGGTGATTTATTAATATAAATTCAACATTTAAATGGATTTGTTTATTTAAATGGTTGGCATGTTAATAGTTTAAGACATACTTGATAAATGAAATGGGTAATTGAAAGACAAATGAAAATTTTTATAATTAACTAATGAGGCTTATGATGTGATATTGTGATATCCTTGTTGCTATGATATGTTTTGTGATTCATGTTATAATGCTTATATTGAGCGGACTCTACCCATTCCTATGATGTAATGCTGATATTCAGTAGGCTTTTCCCATTACCATGCTGTAAGCTTATATTGAATGGGCTCTGCCCAGTACTATGCTATAATGATTATATTGAGCTGGCTCTTCCTAGTCCCATGATGAAATGATTATATACCAAGCTTGGCCCATATTTGTGTGATTTTTCCATATATATATGTTTATGGTTGAAATGGTTGTGTTACATGCTTATATACATATAGTAATGGTGACCAAGTATATTATTTGGATATATGGTTATGGTTGGCATGGTTATGATACATGCTCACAGACATTTTGGAATGGTTCCAAAGTAGGTGGATTTATGTATTGCATTTATAGATTAATTAATACACATGTTTATTTCTTTATTTCATGCACATATTATCAGTCTGGTTTTGTTTAGACATGGTGGTGTTGACCTACAACGTTTTAATCACACCCAATTCAGGAGCCATTTGGTACTTGGGCATATTACATGGATGCAGGTTTGGAAAAGGTCAAGGGACCTGGTTACTGATTATTGATTTTTGGATGGGATGAAGTTTGGATATGGGACTGACATAGGGTTTGGGAATGAGGTATTTTGAGATTATATTGTGTATAATTATTCTTTTATTTTTATTGTTTTCATCTTGGTATTTAGATATATCTTAGATTTTCATAACATGATTCATTATTATTGGTTTATTTGATTCTCATTTACTTCCCAATTATTTGATATATGGTTTCCACTTTTATCCATTACTCTAATATTTTTATTTATATTTTTTTATTTCTACTATCTTATAACTCTATACTAGGGGGTATAGTCTCCCCACTATACTTATCACACACTCACTGCTATTAAAAAGCCTTTAGTGTATGAGGAGGCACACTTGAGGTCCCATAACCAACCCTTTTTGTCCACATGAGAGAGTGTATAATCAGGGGACATTACATCACACCTCCTATAATTCAATAAAAGAACATATACTTTTAATCTTTCTACTAAATCAAGGAAGTAATCCCTAAAGGGACACATATGGAATGCGCAACATAAATCTAGGACCCACTCATGGGTGAGTTCATGGATGGTCACATTTAAAAGTTCAACAGTGTCATAACCAAAATTCACTAAAAGGGACTGGTTAGTAGGTTCTTTAGTCTCAAAGTTTTTTTTAGATTTTTACACTCTTTTCTAGTGTGCATGAGCTTACCATAATAGAAGCAAACAACTTTTATCTCCCTAGACTTAGACCTTGACTTGGGATGATTATTATTTTTTCCTTTATTCTTATTATAATATTTATTTTTACCCCTAGATTATGGTATGACTCTTGTAAAAATACCCTCCTCACCTTTAACTCTAGGTTTAGAATTTAATTCCTTTGAGAGTATGGTAGACTTAACCTCTTATATAGTTAGGGAGTCATGACCGTAAATCATTGTCTCAACTTATGTGCTATAGAAATTGTATAAAGAAATTAAAAGAATCATGGGTTGATCTTTACCATCAATAGTAAAATTTATGTTGGATAAATCTAACATGATTTTATTGAATTCATATAAATTGGATTTAATTGAAACACTATATTTCATTTTTAATGTAAAAATATGATGTTTATTATAAATTCTACTAAGAGGTGAAGCTTTCATATAATTTTTCTCTAATTTAATCCATAAACCAATAAAAATTGTTTCATAATAAACCTCTCTAATCACTTTATCTCTTAAAGAAAGAAGCATATAACTGTGGGCCTTAACAAGACCATCAGAGGATACACCTTTATAAACAGTAGAGATCTATCCATTTTATAACACAGTAACAAAATTTTTCTTAGATCCAAACAGGGCATCAATTAACCCTTGATAAACTAGAAAGGCTCTCATATGAATCCAATATAAATTGAACTCATTATCACCATCATTTTTTGATTTCAAACCTAGTTATTGTCATGTTTATCCAAAATATCGGATACTGAGTTTTCACAAACAATGAAATTTTACGCCCCCAAGAACAGACCAATATAAGTGGATATGTATGACTATACAATTAGGTTTTATATTTTTGAAGGAATATTTGATGTTATAATGACTTTAATTATCAACCTAAAGGGAATAGGAAAATCAAAAATGAAATTGAAGAGCTTAATTAAAAGAAAAAACTAAATTGAAATAGGAAATATATTAAAAAAAGGATAACCCAATGAGGATCTAATACCACTTTTTGGGGTAAGTCACACTAGTATTAGATAGTTCACATGAACCCCAAAGGGTTGATTAGGTGATTTGTTTATAAGAATCCAATCGAATCGAAAATGAACATTCAAGATGAAATAAATTAAGAAAACAGGAAATAAAAACACAAGTATTTAACGTGATTTGGTCCTATTGAGGCCTACGTGAACAACAAGAACACCACCCACACCCACATGTTTTATTAAGCTCAAAATAAAATGAACATGATACAAGATAAGGCTAACAAAAAAGATAAATATAAAATAAGAATAAAATAATTTGAAAAAATTCTTTAAGAACAAAGAAAATAAGAGGGAAGAACTTACAAACCAAGAAATATTTAAATCTGGTCTGGGGGTCTTGATCACTTCTCAGTTTTCTGTGTTGTTCTTCCAAGATCAAAGGATGCAGATGGTCTCAAAATTCAGTGTACAAAAGAAAGATCTCATCGATACTTCTTGGTTAATTGGAAATATGAACTTATTTTCATGGAAATAATGTTGTAAAAATACTCCACCAGGAGAGGTGCACCATGAGTTCAAAACAAAGATTATGGTCTTATAATTGGGTATTCAAAACCACAAAATCTACTTAAAAATTAGGGTTTCACCAGAGTAGAAACAAGAGTGAAAAATGGGAAAGAAGAACCAAACCGATACATCTTCTGAAGAGTCTAAGGGGAAGGGGATCATCAATTCCCTCGACACCTGTAGAGCCTCAAAATGGACCAAACAACCAATGAGAACCATAGATCTATGATGAATAGAAATGAAGAAGAAATAATGAGTGTGTATAAAATAGGCAGATGACACATATCAAATGGGCAGTGAGGTTAATCAATGACCAGAAAATCATTTACGGCAAACCAGTGAGTTAATAAGCATGAGTCAATGGGTAGGACATGAAAACTAAGCCAATGGCCCAACATATTATCCCACATGAAGACTGAGTGTACTAGCGCATAAAATAATATCCAAAATATAAATTTGAAAATATTAATAATAAAACCAAAATAAAAATTAATTTTTCATGCATTAATTAAATGATAGAATATAAATAGGAATATTTCAAATTGAAAACCCCTAAATTCATGTAATGGAATATCTCTAGAGTGGTATTTCAGAAGATAAATCTGAGTCTTCCATTAGGTTTGGAATATTTTTTTTACACTAGGAACAACATAACCTTTGTGAGTGTCATGTGTTTGGTACCATCACACGTGTGAGTAATTTATTTTACCCTTTTTTATTATTATAATATTATTTTAATTATTAATTTCATTTTTTATTCTTTCTCCACACCAAAATCCCCTTTTTTCATGTATATTCATCCAAAAATCATAGATTTATTTATTTTTGATCCATTTAAGTTGTAAAAAACCTAATGAGGTGAAATCAAAGACCCCATATTCAAGTTTCAGTTGAATCATAGATTAAACCGATGGATTAATTTTCAGTTATGAAAATATCATACATAGTTGGAGATCCTGAAATAACCAAACCACTTTGTTTTTCATCCTTTGATATTTCATTGAGCCTGAGTGATCCTAGAACTCATCTACACCTAACCAAGGAAGCTCCTTCTATCTAGTTCGATCCCTCTTCCAGGCACGCGGTGTACCCTTCCTTTTTTCCTTGGAGCGTGGATCCAAGGTTGAAGATGGTGAGTTTTATTTTATTTTTAATTATTTAATTTATTCCCACATTTCCTCTTCATAATTCTGAAAAAGGTAAAACTTAAAAAGGATAAAATCTAAATTATATAGAGATAATTTAGAAAATTATCAAATGATAATTACATGGAATTAATGAAGATATTTGTAAAAAAAATTATCTAATTATAACTGTGAAACATTTACAAGGATAATTATGTGAAATTATAAAAAGATAATTATGAAGTATTATCAAATGATAATTTCATCAAATTATCAAAAGATAATTAAGAAGAAATATCACACAATAATTACATCAGATTATCTATGGATAAGAGATTATCAAAAGATAATTATAAAAGGATAATTTATAATAAATTATCAAAAGGTAATTATAAAAGGGTAATTTATAATAAATTATCAATAGATAATTATAAAAGTATAATTTATAAGAAATTATCAAAAGATAATTATTATTGGGAGGAAAATTTCTAACACATATGTTGGCTAAAAATGAAAATTTAGAATTATCCAAGAGAGAGAAGTATCATTTCGTGTGATATTTTATTTCTTTTTGAAATAAAATAATTGGTTTTGGTTCTAGGAACCCTTGAAAAACCTTGATCATTGACGTGTTGATTACTATGATAATAAGGCCTAGGAGTGTTTGTTTTTGACTATCAAGCTTTCCACTCTATCTTTTGAACCACACGGGGTGGTTTATCCTTTTCATTGATGTTGATAAATTTAGGGTAGGAAGTTTCTAACCTCTTAGGATTTTGTTACACATGTTTCCTTAATATGATTTATGTGTATGCATATTTGATGACCGTGCTATATTATGATCGCATATGAGTGCATGTGTAGCCTTAAGAACCTTATACAAAACTTGTTTCCATTAGTACTTCATTGATTATTATTCATGTTTTATGTTGATCACATGTATTGTATACGATAATTTACCTATAATGATGTTATATTCTTTTCCATACATACTACCATGTTATGTGTTCTTTTATGGTATTGTTCTTAGAGCCCAAGGTAGGTGGACCATTTTGGCATGTTTATCACTTAAAGGGGAATGTGCACAACTTGTGACGATGGTGATGAGGGACCTATGCACAAGGTATAGATATGAAGGTGACTTGTGGATTCCATGTGATACACTCGATGCATAGTGAATTATAAAGGGTATGTTACTCAATTCTTAGTGAATTATGAGTAGATCTCGATGCATAATGAATTCTGAGAAGATTACTTACTTGATGCTTAGTGAATGATGAGTTACACAATCACACGATATCGGAAAAAATGATTGATTTACCTCTTGGATAGTCCTTTATTACTTCCAACTCCATTATTATCTTTCTAGTATGGAGTTAAAGAAGGTAGGTCTGGGGGTTGTGGTAGCTTGGTTAGGGAAAAAATGCTCGATTTTGGTTTGTGTGTTTCTCCTCATTACACATTTATTATTATAATAGTATACAGTTTTTATAGTTGAACACACTAGGTTGAGGATTCATTGGTGTTTTATACTGAGTATTGTACTCACACACTACTTGAGCATTTCAATGCACTTATATGCTTCATGGATAGAGATCTGGTGAAGGGAAAGGGCCCTATGATGGGTGATTGAACAATGAAGCTTGGAGTAGTAGTAGTCTGGTACAAACTTTAGAGGACCCCATTGATGTTTATTTATTTATCTGTTGCTTATAATCTGAATATGATTACCACTTTGGGAGCTATTTTTATTATATGACATGTATTCCTTTCATCAGTTTCTATATGTTTACTATGGTTATTTATTTTATTGTTTATTATTTATTTTTTTGATATGAGTTGATACTGAGGGTATAGTCTCCTAACTGATGGACTTAGACCATCACTACTAATTGGAAACCTCTTTCCCACAAGGATATGTGCATGAGGTCATGTAGTACTTTATTTTGGACTCAGTGGTTCGGGTTAGGGGTTTAAAAAATGGGATTAGAGGATACTTGGATTCACTAACTTATTTCTTATCCTTGTCTTAATTTGGGATAGGTTAGACAAGAGATATGATGGTTGGGACTCAGGCTGGGGAACTATGACTGTGCCTAACCAGCATTGTATAATGGATCTCTGAGTTTCCATAATGTGGGGGAAATTATGTTTTGTTGGTACCATTGACTAAATTAACCTTAGGTGATTCAAATGATGTTGATATGTGATTTATGATATTTCAGGTAAGTTCATGTATCATGACTAGGCACATAGTTTCACATGCCATATATATACCTATTATTGTGCTACATATTAGTTCTTTTACTAAATGACTTGATTTTTTCTATTTGTTCAGGATAGTTTCTGTTTGTGTGATATATTTGTGTTTTCATACTATTGTAATATATCTTTATTGGAATTAATTAGTTGAACTGATCATGCTGTTGTGTTAGTATATATATGATAACTATACATAATGTGTTGGGAAAGATACTAGGGTTAGTTTTATGAGGGTTATACCTTGGGTTGAGGGTATACTCCTAGGAAAAACCTTGTGTGATCCCATATACTATTTAGGGTTTACCCTAAAAACTTTGTTTTTTTTCTGAAGTGTTTCCTTCACATTACAGAACATGTCGCCTTGATGTAGTATTATAGGACTACTTGGGAAGCAGGTTAGAATAATCCCCCAAGGGAGGATATTTTTTCATTACCACTAGAAGTGTAGGAGAATGTAACGCCCCGACCCCAGCTACCCAGAGTCGGTGCATTACTTCGTAACATTGGCATGATCACAAAAGATCAAGTCTCGAAAGACCGATTAGTTTAGTAGCCTTGGAAACACTAGATACATTTATAAATGTTACATTACATCATAAAGTGAAAAACTACAATAACAAAGTCTCCATAGTCCACACTCATATCCTCTTCTGACTATCCCTGCAGGTCATTCATAAAATACTTCTTCACATCCTGGAAAACATTAAAACATTGAAAGGGGTGATCTCAGATGCTCAGTAAGGATAACAATAATGCGGAAGCTTTCATAAATAAACATTAACATTTAAGGCAATGTATAACTAAAACAAAAGCCTTTTAAACATGAACTTCAACATAATATGGCAAAAGTAAAATGAGATAATGCCATTCTCTTCTTCACATGGATATTCTACTGGTCGAATAATCACATGAAATATCAATAACCACTTTCATAATGAGGGAATGTATAATGCCGGACATTCTGAAACATTTTGTCAAGGCCTCGGCCAAGACGTCTAAAATGATTAAGGCCTCGGCCAAAACCATAAATCAAATTGGGAAAGGGCCTCGGCCAATTCCACGTCTAGTTGTCTCATGAGACCTACCGATGCACCGAGGAGCTATAGCGGGCTCCACCCGTCACTTATTAAGTCCAATACATTCCTCATATGAATAGGTTTAAACATATCATAAACCATAACATAATCGTATCACATAAAACATGCATAAAGGAAACATAACATTTCCACATTTCAATCACAAGATATCAATACAACACTTTGATATGATAAAAACGCTTTCAAAACCATTTTCAATACCAAAATAAATGAAAGTTAAAACTTTGTATTTATTTTTCATTAAAAAAAATGATGGCTTGTAGAGGAAGCCGAAACTCAAATAATGGTCACGGCGGTGGAGAAGTCGTTGTCGCCGCATATGTACGGAAAGAAAAACATTCTCTTTTTGTCGTTTAGTAAAACGCTTCGTATAAAAAGATTCCTTTTGAATAAACGTAAAAGTCAAAGGGGTTTATACTCCGTATAAAAGAAAGTTGTGTATAAAACCAAATATGACTCAATGAAAGGAGATTGAGACGAAGTCCTTAAAAAGATCATTTTTAAAATAAAATAGATCTATTATGTGTATTCACTATAGTTACACATAAAGAAAGTAAAAATACAAAATAGGACATAATAATATCATGACATAATTTGAAAGTAGGAGATTAACCCAAAGAATGGAAGTTGGGTTAAGAAATTCCCTTACAAATATCATTTAAATAAAATATATCTATTATGTGTATTCACTATAATTACACATAAAGAAAGTACAAATACAAGATATGACATAACAATATCATGACATAATTTGAAAGTAGGAGATTAACCCAAAGAATAGAAATTGGGTTAAGAAGTTCCCTTACCTCGTGTCTGACTTGACTCAACCGTTCTTTAACCTCCTGAATAATAAACTAGAGTTAATATATACCTTATTAAGAACCATTTTCAATTTCATTATCCTTATTATATCACTTATTACAATGATATGAACATTATGTAATTATTTAAGTTAATAACGGTCGTTTTGTTGATCTTTGGTACTTGAGTCAACAATAAGCTTCTTATAATTACAAGTTGTTTATGTGGTGAAATATCCATTATATACAGAATTATATTCATGATTTAGATGTCATATATATATTATATATCCAGTATATACATTCATTTATAATATTACGTAACATTTAGAGGTGAGAAATGAAATGCACCGTTCATGGAGACGGTAAGCCGTACGTACGCATGAACGCTACTTTCATTTCAATTTCATATTTAATGGAACTAAATCATAATGATATAAATGTATAATATAATTCCAGTATAATATAGTGTATAATACCATTTACTCCATCCTTTATACATCCCACATATGGCATTAACGATTCAAATCACTTTGAGGGGGCGGTAGTCCGCACTTCCTAAAATGAAATTATCGCGTTTTACCCATAATGGAAATCATAAAGTAAGCCATAAATGAGAAATACAGAAGCATAAGTAAAACATAAACACATTATATATCATATATAAATATAGTGACATCTTAATGGCCACCTTTGAAGGTGTTATATGAGTGTTGAACAATCATCGTTTCGTGAGGCAGAAATTCGCCATCCACAGAAACCGTATGTTCTTTAACCATTAGATGTAGGTGTGTGTAAGTGTAGCTCGAATCCTTCTTATAACAACATCCTAGTATATTGAGGATACTGGTGTTGTCACAAAATAAATGAATAAAAAGAGTTTAGGGGGTTGGAGAAGAAAAATAAAACAAAACAACATTAGAAAAGACATTACCTCAAAATCGGGTAACTCTTTTTGATTTGAGCCAAAGGATTCCTTGGGAAGAGTTCTGACCAATGTGAGGCTTCTATGAGTAAGGGAGGAATGTTGGGAGAGTATTTGGGCAGAGTTTGGCCGAGCCAAATGGCTTGAAAGTGTAAATGAGGTGGGAGAGGTGGGGGCCTTTTATAAGTGGAGAGGAGGGGCACTTTTGGAAAGATTGAAATGTTACATTATTTCACAATGATTTTCGGATTCTAAAGGTCCCACACTTATATAATTAGAGGCTAAGGTGATAAGGGTTCGAAATATCCTCATCCAATTGGCTTTGGACAAGTGTAAGCCTTGGATGTTGCATTATCTTCCCATTTTATTTAAATCATTAAATAATGAGGTCATCGCTGCATCATAATGATGTCATAAATAATTTAATTTATTTAATGTCTAAAAATTATAAAAAAAATACTATGATGTAGGAAATCTTTTTAGCTTTCTAATGAATATTTATAGTCAAAATTTGGACTTTTGTAACCCCACTTAAAAACTCTTTTAGTAAAACAACTCATGTTTGTGTCAATTTAATTTTAACATTAAATAAATATATATTAATGCCATTTTCCAACTAAAGTGGCTCCATGGGGTCCCCAAGTTGACCCATGGGTTGTCTTGGTCGGCCATGACTCATCCAATAGGAATAGGACAAGTGTCAAGCTCATATAATATTATTAAAACATTGTTTTTACCTTAAACTACACTAATTACCTCTAATCGCGATTAAGAACTTAAAAGTTACTATTCACCAAAAAATTATTTTAATCTTATTGAACCACATTTTACTTCTTAATGACAACCATGTATGTCGGATTTCTGAAAATCAAATCACAGAAGTGGTAATATTTCATTTAAACGAAAAATCAGTTATTTAACTACCACTTAGTGGTTTCACTATTCATCAAAAATTGAAGTTTTTCAGAATAAGGCCAAAATTTCACCCTAAGCTATAATTGATATTACGAATTCAAAAATGATGTCTATTTTAAAAAATTCCAAACATATTAGTTTCATGAATTAATTTTATAATTAATTTCCGCTGTCACAACAAATAGCGTGTTTTTAAGAAACAATTTATATCAAAAGATTGGCAATTGTTTATGTCCAATTTCAATGTTAAATTAATTCTAATGACCACCATTGGATAAAATGGTAAAAATATATTCTAATTATACTCTAAAACCACTCAATAGTATAATTTATCACTATGAATTATTTTGATTAAAAAAGTTGTTTTAAGTATTTTTCACTATTCAAAAAAAAATTGGAAGTTCTCGGAAAATTACAAAAAATTCAACATAGGCTAATTTCAATATTAGGAATACAAAAATGAAGTCCATTTTGAAATATAAAATTTCTATAAATTTAAAAGGTGGTTATTACTATTCATAACAGCTACTTTGATTAGTTGCAGTGTGTTAGAACTCGAACTTGCGTACAATGCAAGCTATTGCATTATTGAAAGAGAGGCGTATCGTAGAAGCTCGGGGTGTTACATTCTCCCCTCCTTCAATAAATTGCATCCTCGCAATTTGAAATTTTTCTTGGAAAATAAAAGGTTGAAAAGAGAAAATACCTTTGAGGAAAACCCACATCGGAAATAAGGTTAATAAATATATAACATTAAAAGAAAGCAGGATAAGTACAAAGGTCACCCGATATAGCCCATTATAGGATTCTATGAAAATATGGATATGGAGGAGAAACAAACCATCAAGGTCTGATGGGGAGTTATAGAAAACAGGATTAGGAGAAAGTTTAACCACAAGAAAATCACAAACTTGTGATTGGTTAAACGGTCATTGAATCCCTAGTTGGAAAAGTTAACTGACAACATTTTTGTTTTAAGTTACCTTTTATAATGTTGAGGATTTTATTTAGGAGATTTACTAAGAACGTAAGGGAATATACATACTTGTTATGTATACTTTCATTCATTAATGAATTTTTACCACAAACCCATCTTTTACTCCAAATGGTAACAGAACTCAAAAATATTCTATTTATCCTAATTGTATAAGGTACCAAAGGTTAACACATACCATTTAGATTAGTAAAATTATTTTGTAATAACCAGGGACTTCCTGTAGGCTAGTGGTAGGAAATAAAGGCCTGTCGCACTTTGATTGTGGGTTCGATTCCTACAGCTTTGTCCGACGCGACGGTTTATGCCCCACCCTGCAGGTTGTCCTTTTCCTAAAACTATAGTATTATAATACTCCAAAAATAATCTTCATAATTTTTTTAACCTTAAACCATACTATCCAAAAATCAACTTAATCCACTCCAACCTTTATAGTTATCCAAAATACCTCTGTCCAGACATTCTCTAAAAGGTCTCTTAATTCCAAAATCAATTTATCAGATTCCCCAAACAAAGTAAAGTTTCTTTTATTGTCACATACTAAAAATATAATTACCTTCATCATATTAAAACCTTACTGAAACCAACAAGTACTGCAGTAAAATCCTTATATAGATCACATTATTCTAATAACCAGAATATAATCCATGAGTCCAAAAGCACCAATACATTAGTTATTCTGCTTCAACTGTAGTAATAGCATAAGATTGTCCTTGATCCCTTGGCCTTTTCTGAGGTAAGTTTCCTTGACGCTTAGGACATTCATTTGCATAATGACCCATTTCTCTACAATTGTAGCATTCAACTTTGACAGCCTCTTTCTTTCCCTTGCAATCACGTGCCTGGTGACCTTTTTCTCCACATTTATAACAGACTCCCATTCCTTTTAGGCAAGTACCAGGGTGATTCTTCCCACAATTATCACATAATGGAAAATCCGTCTTTCCCTTTTTCCCTTTATCTGTCTCTTGTTCCACCGTTCTCTTCTTCTCTTGCTTTAATTTGTTGTCATAAGACTTAGAGAATTCCTTTTCTGTCTTGATAGCACATGAGACTATATCTTCGTATGTTGAGAAAGATTGTGACACTAGAGCTCGACAGAGAAATGGTTTTAACCCATCAAAGAAACGATCAATCTTACTTCTTGGGTTACGTATATAATCTGCAGCATGCCTTGCTAACCTTGTAAAGTTAGCCTCATACTTTGCGACATTCTCATCCTCCTTTTGTCTCAGACTCAAAAATTGCCTTTCCATATCCGCTCGATGGTCTCGAGGAAAGTATTTTTCTAAGAACAGCTCTTTGAACTCCTGCCATTCCATGTTTGTTAATTCATCATCTTCCTTTGTGTTTTGAATTAGTGACCACCATTGATCGGCATCTCCAGTGAGGCGGTAAACTGCCATGACAACATTCTCCCTTTCACTACTCCCCAGGGCATGGAATATTTTCTCTAAGGAATTTATCCATTGCTCAGCTACTATAGGATTTGTACTCCCATTGAAGGTTGGCGGTTGTTGCCTCATGAAATGGTCTAGCATTGATCCTCCACGTTGCGGATCAGGGTGCTCCATACGAGTAAGGTTATTATTCATAACCTGAGTGAGTTGTCCAAGTATGGTAATAAGTTGATCAGCACCAGTTGTATCTCCAGATCCACAATAATTATCTTGATCAGGAGGGCAATCCCTACACGGAGTTCGTGCATTGATACGGTTTCCATTCCTTCTACTAGGCGCCATTTCTAAACAATGGCATAAACTAAATTAGTTTATGAATCAAAATACATAATTCCATACTTGTAAAACACTTTACATAAATTGAACTATTTATGGATATAATCCATAATCATAAAAAGAAATGTTTTCTTTGAGGAAGTATATACTCATAACCCTTCATAGTGGTTTGTAAAGAAAATGATAATTATCCTAAGCATATCCCCCGGGAGTGTCGTAACCAAGAGTGCAGCAAGGCCCGTTGTCGTGCACCAGTTCCCGTTCGAGTCTAGCCCAAAGCGGTGTTTTCGGGTTTTACCCCTAGGTACATCTGTGCCAGAGCCGCCTCTACCTGCTCGTATCCAGACAGGGATGTATTGCTCGGAAAACTCACAAAATCTCTACAATAACAAAATTCTAGGAAGTTATTCTATACTAATCCTCAAAGTCTATCTTTGGGCTATGTGCTCTAATCAGAGTTTATCTAAATCTAGCTTCCAAGGTTAGTACTAAACTGCCTCTAATACCAACTGTAACGCCCCGACCCCAGCTACCCAGAGTCGGTGCATTACTTCGTAACATTGGCATGATCACAAAAGATCAAGTCTCGAAAGACCGATTAGTTTAGTAGCCTTGGAAACACTAGATACATTTATAAATGTTACATTACATCATAAAGTGAAAAACTACAATAACAAAGTCTCCATAGTCCACACTCATATCCTCTTCTGACTATCCCTGCAGGTCATTCATAAAATACTTCTTCACATCCTGGAAAACATTAAAACATTGAAAGGGGTGAGCTCAGATGCTCAGTAAGGATAACAATAATGCGGAAGCTTTCATAAATAAACATTAACATTTAAGGCAATGTATAACTAAAACAAAAGCCTTTTAAACATGAACTTCAACATAATATGGCAAAAGTAAAATGAGATAATGCCATTCTCTTCTTCACATGGATATTCTACTGGTCGAATAATCACATGAAATATCAATAACCACTTTCATAATGAGGGAATGTATAATGCCGGACATTCTGAAACATTTTGTCAAGGCCTCGGCCAAGACGTCTAAAATGATTAAGGCCTCGGCCAAAACCATAAATCAAATTGGGAAAGGGCCTCGGCCAATTCCACGTCTAGTTGTCTCATGAGACCTACCGATGCACCGAGGAGCTATAGCGGGCTCCACCCGTCACTTATTAAGTCCAATACATTCCTCATATGAATAGGTTTAAACATATCATAAACCATAACATAATCGTATCACATAAAACATGCATAAAGGAAACATAACATTTCCACATTTCAATCACAAGATATCAATACAACACTTTGATATGATAAAAACGCTTTCAAAACCATTTTCAATACCAAAATAAATGAAAGTTAAAACTTTGTATTTATTTTTCATTAAAAAAAATGATGGCTTATAGAGGAAGCCGAAACTCAAATAATGGTCACGGCGGCGGAGAAGTCGTTGTCGCCGCATATGTACGGAAATAAAAACATTCTCTTTTTGTCGTTTAGTAAAACGCTTCGTATAAAAAGATTCCTTTTGAATAAACGTAAAAGTCAAAGGGGTTTATACTCCGTATAAAAGAAAGTTGTGTATAAAACCAAATATGACTCAATGAAAGGAGATTGAGACGAAGTCCTTAAAAAGATCATTTTTAAAATAAAATAGATCTATTATGTGTATTCACTATAGTTACACATAAATAAAGTAAAAATACAAAATAGGACATAATAATATCATGACATAATTTGAAAGTAGGAGATTAACCCAAAGAATGGAAGTTGGGTTAAGAAATTCCCTTACAAATATCATTTAAATAAAACATATCTATTATGTGTATTCACTATAATTACACATAAAGAAAGTACAAATACAAGATATGACATAACAATATCATGACATAATTTGAAAGTAGGAGATTAACCCAAAGAATAGAAATTGGGTTAAGAAGTTCCCTTACCTCGTGTCTGACTTGACTCAACCGTTCTTTAACCTCCTGAATAATAAACTAGAGTTAATATATACCTTATTAAGAACCATTTTCAATTTCATTATCCTTATTATATCACTTATTACAATGATATGAACATTATGTAATTATTTAAGTTAATAACGGTCGTTTTGTTGATCTTTGGTACTTGAGTCAACAATAAGCTTCTTATAATTACAAGTTGTTTATGTGGTGAAATATCCATTATATCCAGAATTATATTCATGATTTAGATGTCATATATATATTATATATCCAGTATATACATTCATTTATAATATTACGTAACATTTAGAGGTGAGAAATGAAATGCACCGTTCATGGAGACGGTAAGCCGTACGTACGCATGAACGCTACTTTCATTTCAATTTCATATTTAATGGAACTAAATCATAATGATATAAATGTATAATATAATTCCAGTATAATATAGTGTATAATACCATTTACTCCATCCTTTATACATCCCACATATGGCATTAACGATTCAAATCACTTTGAGGGGGCGGTAGTCCGCACTTCCTAAAATGAAATTATCGCGTTTTACCCATAATGGAAATCATAAAGTAAGCCATAAATGAGAAATACAGAAGCATAAGTAAAACATAAACACATTATATATCATATATAAATATAGTGACATCTTAATGGCCACCTTTGAAGGTGTTATATGAGTGTTGAACAATCATCGTTTCGTGAGGCAGAAATTCGCCATCCACAGAAACCGTATGTTCTTTAACCATTAGATGTAGGTGTGTGTAAGTGTAGCTCGAATACTTCTTATAACAACATCCTAGTATATTGAGGATACTGGTGTTGTCACAAAATAAATGAATAAAAAGAGTTTAGGGGGTTGGAGAAGAAAAATAAAACAAAACAACATTAGAAAAGACATTACCTCAAAATCGGGTAACTCTTTTTGATTTGAGCCAAAGGATTCCTTGGGAAGAGTTCTGACCAATGTGAGGCTTCTATGAGTAAGGGAGGAATGTTGGGAGAGTATTTGGGCAGAGTTTGGCCGAGCCAAATGGCTTGAAAGTGTAAATGAGGTGGGAGAGGTGGGGGCCTTTTATAAGTGGAGAGGAGGGGCACTTTTGGAAAGATTGAAATGTTACATTATTTCACAATGATTTTCGGATTCTAAAGGTCCCACACTTATATAATTCGAGGCTAAGGTGATAAGGGTTCGAAATATCCTCATCCAATTGGCTTTGGACAAGTGTAAGCCTTGGATGTTGCATTATCTTCCCATTTTATTTAAATCATTAAATAATGAGGTCATCGCTGCATCATAATGATGTCATAAATAATTTAATTTATTTAATGTCTAAAAATTATAAAAAAAATACTATGATGTAGGAAATCTTTTTAGCTTTCTAATGAATATTTATAGTCAAAATTTGGACTTTTGTAACCCCACTTAAAAACTCTTTTAGTAAAACAACTCATGTTTGTGTCAATTTAATTTTAACATTAAATAAATATATATTAATTCCATTTTCCAACTAAAGTGGCTCCATGGGGTCCCCAAGTTGACCCATGGGTTGTCTTGGTCGGCCATGACTCATCCAATAGGAATAGGACAAGTGTCAAGCTCATATAATATTATTAAAACATTGTTTTTACCTTAAACTACACTAATTACCTCTAATCGCGATTAAGAACTTAAAAGTTACTATTCACCAAAAAATTATTTTAATCTTATTGAACCACATTTTACTTCTTAATGACAACCATGTATGTCGGATTTCTGAAAATCAAATCACAGAAGTGGTAATATTTCATTTAAACGAAAAATCAGTTATTTAACTACCACTTAGTGGTTTCACTATTCATCAAAAATTGAAGTTTTTCAGAATAAGGCCAAAATTTCACCCTAAGCTATAATTGATATTACGAATTCAAAAATGATGTCTATTTTAAAAAATTCCAAACATATTAGTTTCATGAATTAATTTTATAATTAATTTCCGCTGTCACAACAAATAGCGTGTTTTTAAGAAACAATTTATATCAAAAGATTGGCAATTGTTTATGTCCAATTTCAATGTTAAATTAATTCTAATGACCACCATTGGATAAAATGGTAAAAATATATTCTAATTATACTCTAAAACCACTCAATAGTATAATTTATCACTATGAATTATTTTGATTAAAAAAGTTGTTTTAAGTATTTTTCACTATTCAAAAAAAAATTGGAAGTTCTCGGAAAATTACAAAAAATTCAACATAGGCTAATTTCAATATTAGGAATACAAAAATGAAGTCCATTTTGAAATATAAAATTTCTATAAATTTAAAAGGTGGTTATTACTATTCATAACAGCTACTTTGATTAGTTGCAGTGTGTTAGAACTCGAACTTGCGTACAATGCAAGCTATTGCATTATTGAAAGAGAGGCGTATCGTAGAAGCTCGGGGTGTTACATTCTCCCCTCCTTCAATAAATTGCATCCTCGCAATTTGAAATTTTTCTTGGAAAATAAAAGGTTGAAAAGAGAAAATACCTTTGAGGAAAACCCACATCGGAAATAAGGTTAATAAATATATAACATTAAAAGAAAGCAGGATAAGTACAAAGGTCACCCGATATAGCCCATTATAGGATTCTATGAAAATATGGATATGGAGGAGAAACAAACCATCAAGGTCTGATGGGGAGTTATAGAAAACAGGATTAGGAGAAAGTTTAACCACAAGAAAATCACAAACTTGTGATTGGTTAAACGGTCATTGAATCCCTAGTTGGAAAAGTTAACCGACAACATTTTTGTTTTAAGTTACCTTTTATAATGTTGAGGATTTTATTTAGGAGATTTACTAAGAACGTAAGGGAATATACATACTTGTTATGTATACTTTCATTCATTAATGAATTTTTACCACAAACCCATCTTTTACTCCAAATGGTAACAGAACTCAAAAATATTCTATTTATCCTAATTGTATAAGGTACCAAAGGTTAACACATACCATTTAGATTAGTAAAATTATTTTGTAATAACCAGGGACTTCCTGTAGGCTAGTGGTAGGAAATAAAGGCCTGTCGCACTTTGATTGTGGGTTCGATTCCTACAGCTTTGTCCGACGCGACGGTTTATGCCCCACCCTGCAGGTTGTCCTTTTCCTAAAACTATAGTATTATAATACTCCAAAAATAATCTTCATAATTTTTTTAACCTTAAACCATACTATCCAAAAATCAACTTAATCCACTCCAACCTTTATAGTTATCCAAAATACCTCTGTCCAGACATTCTCTAAAAGGTCTCTTAATTCCAAAATCAATTTATCAGATTCCCCAAACAAAGTAAAGTTTCTTTTATTGTCACATACTAAAAATATAATTACCTTCATCATATTAAAACCTTACTGAAACCAACAAGTACTGCAGTAAAATCCTTATATAGATCACATTATTCTAATAACCAGAATATAATCCATGAGTCCAAAAGCACCAATACATTAGTTATTCTGCTTCAACTGTAGTAATAGCATAAGATTGTCCTTGATCCCTTGGCCTTTTCTGAGGTAAGTTTCCTTGACGCTTAGGACATTCATTTGCATAATGACCCATTTCTCTACAATTGTAGCATTCAACTTTGACAGCCTCTTTCTTTCCCTTGCAATCACGTGCCTGGTGACCTTTTTCTCCACATTTATAACAGACTCCCATTCCTTTTAGGCAAGTACCAGGGTGATTCTTCCCACAATTATCACATAATGGAAAATCCGTCTTTCCCTTTTTCCCTTTATCTGTCTCTTGTTCCACCGTTCTCTTCTTCTCTTGCTTTAATTTGTTGTCATAAGACTTAGAGAATTCCTTTTCTGTCTTGATAGCACATGAGACTATATCTTCGTATGTTGAGAAAGATTGTGACACTAGAGCTCGACAGAGAAATGGTTTTAACCCATCAAAGAAACGATCAATCTTACTTCTTGGGTTACGTATATAATCTGCAGCATGCCTTGCTAACCTTGTAAAGTTAGCCTCATACTTTGCGACATTCTCATCCTCCTTTTGTCTCAGACTCAAAAATTGCCTTTCCATATCCGCTCGATGGTCTCGAGGAAAGTATTTTTCTAAGAACAGCTCTTTGAACTCCTGCCATTCCATGTTTGTTAATTCATCATCTTCCTTTGTGTTTTGAATTAGTGACCACCATTGATCGGCATCTCCAGTGAGGCGGTAAACTGCCATGACAACATTCTCCCTTTCACTACTCCCCAGGGCATGGAATATTTTCTCTAAGGAATTTATCCATTGCTCAGCTACTATAGGATTTGTACTCCCATTGAAGGTTGGCGGTTGTTGCCTCATGAAATGGTCTAGCATTGATCCTCCACGTTGCGGATCAGGGTGCTCCATACGAGTAAGGTTATTATTCATAACCTGAGTGAGTTGTCCAAGTATGGTAATAAGTTGATCAGCACCAGTTGTATCTCCAGATCCACAATAATTATCTTGATCAGGAGGGCAATCCCTACACGGAGTTCGTGCATTGATACGGTTTCCATTCCTTCTACTAGGCGCCATTTCTAAACAATGGCATAAACTAGATTAGTTTATGAATCAAAATACATAATTCCATACTTGTAAAACACTTTACATAAATTGAACTATTTATGGATATAATCCATAATCATAAAAAGAAATGTTTTCTTTGAGGAAGTATATACTCATAACCCTTCATAGTGGTTTGTAAAGAAAATGAGAATTATCCTAAGCATATCCCCCGGGAGTGTCGTAACCAAGAGTGCAGCAAGGCCCGTTGTCGTGCACCAGTTCCCGTTCGAGTCTAGCCCAAAGCGGTGTTTTCGGGTTTTACCCCTAGGTACATCTGTGCCAGAGCCGCCTCTACCTGCTCGTATCCAGACAGGGATGTATTGCTCGGAAAACTCACAAAATCTCTACAATAACAAAATTCTAGGAAGTTATTCTATACTAATCCTCAAAGTCTATCTTTGGGCTATGTGCTCTAATCAGAGTTTATCTAAATCTAGCTTCCAAGGTTAGTACTAAACTGCCTCTAATACCAACTGTAACGCCCCGACCCCAGCTACCCAGAGTTGGTGCATTACTTCGTAACATTGGCATGATCACAAAAGATCAAGTCTCGAAAGACCGATTAGTTTAGTAGCCTTGGAAACACTAGATACATTTATAAATGTTACATTACATCATAAAGTGAAAAACTACAATAACAAAGTCTCCATAGTCCACACTCATATCCTCTTCTGACTATCCCTGCAGGTCATTCATAAAATACTTCTTCACATCCTGGAAAACATTAAAACATTGAAAGGGGTGAGCTCAGATGCTCAGTAAGGATAACAATAATGCAGAAGCTTTCATAAATAAACATTAACATTTAAGGCAATGTATAACTAAAACAAAAGCCTTTTAAACATGAACTTCAACATAATATGGCAAAAGTAAAATGAGATAATGCCATTCTCTTCTTCACATGGATATTCTACTGGTCGAATAATCACATGAAATATCAATAACCACTTTCATAATGAGGGAATGTATAATGCCGGACATTCTGAAACATTTTGTCAAGGCCTCAGCCAAGACGTCTAAAATGATTAAGGCCTCGGCCAAAACCATAAATCAAATTGGGAAAGGGCCTCGGCCAATTCCACGTCTAGTTGTCTCATGAGACCTACCGATGCACCGAGGAGCTATAGCGGGCTCCACCCGTCACTTATTAAGTCCAATACATTCCTCATATGAATAGGTTTAAACATATCATAAACCATAACATAATCGTATCACATAAAACATGCATAAAGGAAACATAACATTTCCACATTTCAATCACAAGATATCAATACAACACTTTGATATGATAAAAATGCTTTCAAAACCATTTTCAATACCAAAATAAATGAAAGTTAAAACTTTGTATTTATTTTTCATTAAAAAAAATGATGGCTTGTAGAGGAAGCCGAAACTCAAATAATGGTCACGGCGGCGGAGAAGTCGTTGTCGCCGCATATGTACGGAAAGAAAAACATTCTCTTTTTGTCGTTTAGTAAAACGCTTCGTATAAAAAGATTCCTTTTGAATAAACGTAAAAGTCAAAGGGGTTTATACTCCGTATAAAAGAAAGTTGTGTATAAAACCAAATATGACTCAATGAAAGGAGATTGAGACGAAGTCCTTAAAAAGATCATTTTTAAAATAAAATAGATCTATTATGTGTATTCACTATAGTTACACATAAAGAAAGTAAAAATACAAAATAGGACATAATAATATCATGACATAATTTGAAAGTAGGAGATTAACCCAAAGAATGGAAGTTGGGTTAAGAAATTCCCTTACAAATATCATTTAAATAAAATATATCTATTATGTGTATTCACTATAATTACACATAAAGAAAGTACAAATACAAGATATGACATAACAATATCATGACATAATTTGAAAGTAGGAGATTAACCCAAAGAATAGAAATTGGGTTAAGAAGTTCCCTTACCTCGTGTCTGACTTGACTCAACCGTTCTTTAACCTCCTGAATAATAAACTAGAGTTAATATATACCTTATTAAGAACCATTTTCAATTTCATTATCCTTATTATATCACTTATTACAATGATATGAACATTATGTAATTATTTAAGTTAATAACGGTTGTTTTGTTGATCTTTCGTACTTGAGTCAACAATAAGCTTCTTATAATTACAAGTTGTTTATGTGGTGAAATATCCATTATATCCAGAATTATATTCATGATTTAGATGTCATATATATATTATATATCCAGTATATACATTCATTTATAATATTACGTAACATTTAGAGGTGAGAAATGAAATGCACCGTTCATGGAGACGGTAAGCCGTACGTACGCATGAACGCTACTTTCATTTCAATTTCATATTTAATGGAACTAAATCATAATGATATAAATGTATAATATAATTCCAGTATAATATAGTGTATAATACCATTTACTCCATCCTTTATACATCCCACATATGGCATTAACGATTCAAATCACTTTGAGGGGGCGGTAGTCCGCACTTCCTAAAATGAAATTATCGCGTTTTACCCATAATGGAAATCATAAAGTAAGCCATAAATGAGAAATACAGAAGCATAAGTAAAACATAAACACATTATATATCATATATAAATATAGTGACATCTTAATGTCCACCTTTGAAGGTGTTATATGAGTGTTGAACAATCATCGTTTCGTGAGGCAGAAATTCGCCATCCACAGAAACCGTATGTTCTTTAACCATTAGATGTAGGTGTGTGTAAGTGTAGCTCGAATCCTTCTTATAACAACATCCTAGTATATTGAGGATACTGGTGTTGTCACAAAATAAATGAATAAAAAGAGTTTAGGGGGTTGGAGAAGAAAAATAAAACAAAACAACATTAGAAAAGACATTACCTCAAAATCGGGTAACTCTTTTTGATTTGAGCCAAAGGATTCCTTGGGAAGAGTTCTTCCCAATGTGAGGCTTCTATGAGTAAGGGAGGAATGTTGGGAGAGTATTTGGGCAGAGTTTGGCCGAGCCAAATGGCTTGAAAGTGTAAATGAGGTGGGAGAGGTGGGGGCCCTTTTATAAGTGGAGAGGAGGGGCACTTTTGGAAAGATTGAAATGTTACATTATTTCACAATGATTTTCGGATTCTAAAGGTCCCACACTTATATAATTAGAGGATAAGGTGATAAGGGTTCGAAATATCCTCATCCAATTGGCTTTGGACAAGTGTAAGCCTTGGATGTTGCATTATCTTCCCATTTTATTTAAATCATTAAATAATGAGGTCATCGCTGCATCATAATGATGTCATAAATAATTTAATTTATTTAATGTCTAAAAATTATAAAAAAAATACTATGATGTAGGAAATCTTTTTATCTTTCTAATGAATATTTATAGTCAAAATTTGGACTTTTGTAACTCCACTTAAAAACTATTTTAGTAAAACAACTCATGTTTGTGTCAATTTAATTTTAACATTAAATAAATATATATTAATGTCATTTTCCAACTAAAGTGGCTCCATGGGGTCCCCAAGTTGACCCATGGGTTGTCTTGGTCGGCCATGACTCATCCAATAGGAATAGGACAAGTGTCAAGCTCATATAATATTATTAAAACATTGTTTTTACCTTAAACTACACTAATTACCTCTAATCGCGATTAAGAACTTAAAAGTTACTATTCACCAAAAAATTATTTTAATCTTATTGAACCACATTTTACTTCTTAATGACAACCATGTATGTCGGATTTTTGAAAATCAAATCACAGAAGTGGTAATATTTCATTTAAACGAAAAATCAGTTATTTAACTACCACTTAGTGGTTTCACTATTCATCAAAAATTGAAGTTTTTCAGAATAAGGCCAAAATTTCACCCTAAGCTATAATTGATATTACGAATTCAAAAATGATGTCTATTTTACAAAATTCCAAACATATTAGTTTCATTAATTAATTTTATAATTAATTTCCGCTGTCACAACAAATAGCGTGTTTTTAAGAAACAATTTATATCAAAAGATTGGCAATTGTTTATGTCCAATTTCAATGTTAAATTAATTCTAATGACCACCATTGGATAAAATGGTAAAAATATATTCTAATTATACTCTAAAACCACTCAATAGTATAATTTATCACTATGAATTATTTTGATTAAAAAAGTTGTTTTAAGTATTTTTCACTATTCAAAAAAAATTTGGAAGTTCTCGGAAAATTACAAAAAATTCAACATAGGCTAATTTAAATATTAGGAATACAAAAATGAAGTCCATTTTGAAATATAAAATTTCTATAAATTTAAAAGGTGGTTATTACTATTCATAACAGCTACTTTGATTAGTTGCGGTGTGTTAGAACTCGAACTTGCGTACAATGCAAGCTATTGCATTATTGAAAGAGAGGCGTATCGTAGAAGCTCGGGGTGTTACAGAGAATATAGTTGAGCATGAACCTACACCTACTCTTTAGTTTAGGCAGCATGGTCGCTTCAACTGGAAGTTTTTCACTTACAATACTAGAAAATTACCCTATACCCATAGTTTTTAACCATGTGTATATCCCATAAAACCATGGGTATATGTTATACCCATGGCTCAGAGAACCATGAGATATTAAGCCATTGCTATAGCTCTGAGCTATAACCATGATTTAAAAAATCTATTTCCATGGTTATGAACTGTGGTAATAGGTGAGTCCACCATGTCAATAGCCCTATACCTATGGTTCTAAAACCATGGATATAGGATTTTAAAAAAATTATTTCCACCAGATTAGAACCCTAGACCACCACTACAGAATCCAAGAACCTAACCACTTCACCTCATATGATTATTGGTATAAAAACATATATTTACTTATATATATATATATTATTTTAAACCATGGGTATAGGTTAAAAGAATACGACAATAGGTATTCCCATGGGAATTTTTTCCCATTATTATGTGGGAAAAGATATAGCCATGATTTAAAAAAACCATGGCTATAGGGGTGACCTATACCCACAGTTATTTGAAGAACCATGGTTATAAGTCTTGAACCAAACCCTATACCCATGATTTTTTCAAAATAGTGGGTATAGTGGTGACTTATACCCACCTTTTTTTTGAAAAAATGTGTGTATAGGTCTGAAATAAACCCTATACCCAAAGTTTTTGGAAAACCGTAGGTATAGGGGTGACCTCTACCCATGGTGTTTTCAAAAACCATAGGTATAACCTTATTTTCCAGTAATGTTAGTTCCTATCCTAAGAATAGGAGTTCTAAAATATGGTCACATATGACCTGAATTCAACTCCAACATTCTTTATCCTTATAGGGAAATAGAGGCCCTTAGGATTCTGAAGAATAGGTTGAAATATTATGGAAATATTTGATCTAGTAGAGAATTTTAAAGATCAAAAAGTTAAGATGATATTGAGCTCATGCTAGGCACAAAACCCCTTTCGATACCCCCATATAAAATGGATCCAATTGAGTTGTAAGAGTTCAAGGTTCATATTGATGAATTGTAGTGGAAGGGATTTATCAAGATGAATACTTCACCTAGGGGTGAACCTATATTGTTCTCAAAGAAGGTGGATGAAATCCTTTCACTCTATACCGATTACTAGAAATAGAACCAGGTGATGGTGAAAAATAGATATCCCTTTCCCAATATTGATGAACTTTTCGATCATTTATGGGGGTCCCAATGGTTCTCCAAGATTAATATTCGATTGGGCTATCATGAGTTGAAAAATAGGGAGGAGGGAATTCCGAAGATGGTGTTTTAGAGTAGGAATGGGCTGTATAAGTACTTGGTGATGTCGTTTAAACTAACAGACATGCCGATATTGTTCATGGATCTCATGAAAAATATCTTCCACCCATACTTGGACTCATTATTCTTGGTGTTATTCTATGAAATCCTCATATATTCATCGAAACCATAACAACATTATAGGTACCTCCAGATAGTCTTGGGCACACTTCGAGCACATCATTATTACACTAAGTTATTAAAGTTTGGATTTTGGATTTGAGTGGTGAAGTTCCTAGGGAATGTGGTGTATAAGATGGGTATATTCCTGGACCCATAAAAAGTAGTGACCATAATTTTATGGACACATCCTAAAAATGTGTTCAAGATTAGGAACTTTTTGGGATTATCAGGATATTATCAACAATTTATCCACAACTTATCTCAACTATCAGCACCTAGAAATACACTGAAAAAGAAAGGAGAAAGGTTCTAGTAGATGGACTAGTGTGAAGAGTCCTTTATTTAGATTAAGAAGAGGTCTAATATAGCTTAAGTATTTATATTACCTAAGCCAAGGATTATATATTCCATATACTGTGATCCTTCAGGCATTGGTTTGGGAGCATAACTGATATAATGGGAGCAGGTAGTAGCTTATGGGTATCATTTTATATAACCCCACAAGTTGAACTATCCTACTCATGACTTGGAGATGGAATCTATGGTCTATTATCTAAAGTGTTGGAGACACTATCTCTTCGACAAGATATTTTTTGTTTACATGGACCACAAGTTCCTTCTCTATATCTTCATGCAGTAAGACCAAAATATGAGACAAAGGCACTAGGTTGAGTATCTAATGAAGTTTGAATTCAATATGGATTATTCACCTAATAAAGGTAATGTCATTATGGATGTTCTTATCCATAAGATATATGCAGAGTATGATCTTGGTGAGAGGCCTTCAAAGGAGCAGCGTCACTTGATGAGATTGTTATCCGAATGGAGGATGGATGCTTATAAGGATCATTGATTGATGACTTATGCCCATTTATTGATCACATCCACATTTTTAGATTGAGTTAAGGCTAGATAGGATTCAGAACCAGAGTGTACTGTGATGCGAGAACAACCAACTAGAGGAGAACCAATACTTGGGTGGACTTTTAGTGATGATGATGTGATCATGGTACATGGGAGAGTAGTATTACTTGCTTCTATTAGATATAAGATGATTAAAGTTTTCCAAACCTCGAGACAAGAAGTACATATGGTGTCACTACTACAAAAAATGGTTTTATCAGCATTAAAAAAGACCTTTATCATCGCTAAAAAATCATGGATAATTGAGGCACTATTAAAAGGGTCATTTATAAGCACTGATAAAAGTTAAAAAAATAAAAAAAATCTGCAAATTGGAGGGTTTTAATATCACTTGACACCTTTCAACTGCGCTATGTGAAGCCCCCTATACCTTCCCGCACACCCCAACCACCCATGCCAGCATGCCCAATCCACCCCTACCCTTTAACAATGCTAGCCCCGATTCCCCCCACGCGTGCGCCCCTGCCTCCCCCAAGATTCGAACTCGAGACCTCCCCTATATGCACTTGGACCCTTTACCACTCCTCTATATTGCCTTGTTCTCCATTTAATGATATATCTATATATATCTATATATTTAGTTATATTTATTCACATATTAATATATATATATATATATATTAATTTATATATATATATATTAATATATTAATATATATATACATATATACATATATACATATATACTTATATTTATATATTTATTTGTATATTAATATATATATATATATATATATATATTTATATATTTATTTTTATATTAATATATATTTATATCTATTTATTTGTATATATATTTAGTTATATTTTTTTATTTTTATATTTATTTATATATTAATATATATTAATAAGACCAGTTTTAAATACATTTATAAAATATGTTTTCTGTGTGTGTTTATAAATAAATAAATAAATAAATAAATAAATACATACATATATACAACACACACACACAAATATATATTATATATATGTGTATCTGTAAGTATAATTATACATATTTATATATATTTAAAAATATTATATATTATTATGTATATACATATGTTAGAATATATAGATAATATATCTCAGTTTGTTAATACAGACACACAAAAATACACACACAAACACATTATATAGGTATAAAAATATTAATATATTTGTATTTCAAATAAAATAGATATTAGTTTTTATTTAGATAAGGCTTATATATTGAGAAATATATTTTATATGTAAATATGTTTAATTATTTATTTATAAAATTAAATTTTTATATGTGAATATATAAAAAATATGTATATATTATTATATATTTGATTATAAATTACAGTACATTGTGAAAAATGATAAAATTTCAAATCCATAATATCACTATGAATGTAATCCCTTGGAATAAATTCAGTCCCCATTGAAAAAGTAAAAAATACCCCCTTAAACGAGGTTGAAATTCCATCGAATGTTAAAAAATTGGGGTACCCCGACTAAAAATTCAGTTTTGGAGGCCTTTTGGGCCTTTTTTGGCCTAAAAAAATGTGATGGAGGGTGAAAACTAAAACATTAGGGTGTAGATCTTATAACAAGATTTGATTTGATATGTGGTAGAGCCTAAACGACACCTGGATCAAAATTTATATCCATTTGAAGTTTGAGTTATGTTTTCAACTTATTTTAGATATTTTATTAATTTTTTGATTTTTTTGCCTTCAAAATGTTATTAAATGACTATTACTTGATAATAATTAGTAAATTATTAATTAATAATATTTTTTAAAATATTTTATAAGCTATTTTCACTAGATATATTATATAATAAGTTTAAATGTCTATTTATACTTATCTAAAACATGTTTAAAAAATATATATATTATATTTATATCGATATAAATATATTTATGTATTTATATATCAATATATTATTTTTAATTATTTTTTTGAAATATACCCTTTATTAATGATAGTAAAAAAAAGCACTGATGAAGACCCCCCTTTATCAGTGCTACTAAAAAAAGTGATGATAAAAGGGGTCCCTTTAACAGAGCTCTAAAAAGCACTAATATAGGGGAACTTTTAACAATTCTTTTTTTAACACTATTAAAAGTACCATTTATCAGTTCTTTTTTTAGCACTATTAAAAGTACCATTTTTCAGTGCTTTTTTTAGCACTGTTAAAGGGTAGCACTGCGGAAACCCATTTTTGTGGTAGTGTGTGAAGAAGATGTACCATGACTTCAAGTGATAGTTATGGTGGCCATGAATGAAGAGGTACATCACAAGGATTGTGTCCTGATTCCTCACCTTCTAGAGGTTAAAGGTTGAGCACCAATTCTTGGTGGGTTTCTCCAACTAATTTTAGTGACCATGTGGAGGTGGGAGGACATGACAATGGAATTTTTTATAGGGTTACCCAAGACCCCAAGAATTCATGACAATGTATGGGTGATTATCAATTGGTTGATGAAAGTTTCCCACTTTTCACCAATTAGGGTGACTCACTCAGTGGACGAGTGAGGACATCTCTATGTCTGTGAGATCATATGCTTACATAGAGTTACCTTGAGAATTATTTTGGATAGATATTTATGTTTTACATCACAGTTTTTGAAGTCTTGCAGAAGGTCCTAGGGACTCAGTTGAGGTTGAGCATAGCATACCATCCTCATACAGACGAATAGTCCAAGAAGACAATACACATATTAGAGGATATGATTAGAGCTTACATTATAGTATTTGGTGGAGCATGGGGGGATCCTATTTCCTTGGTTGAGTTCATATAAAATAAATGTTATTAGGATTCGATTCAGATGCTACATTATGAGGCTTATTATGAGAGACCATGTTGATTATCGCTTTTTTGGTGTGAGGTAGTTGAGATAATGATTGTGGGTCTCATTTTGGGTTAGGAGAAATCTAAGAGAGTGCATCTGATTTAGAAGTGGTTGGTCACTGCTCATAGTAGGTAAAGATCATATGTCAACCATATGATGATACCATTAGAGTTCGTTAATGGTGATTAGGTTTTATTGAGAGTGACTCATCGGTTTGTCCACTAACATCTAAAGGAGTAAGGAAAGCTATCTCCACATTCTGTTGGACCCTTTGAGGTCAACAAGTGGGTTAGGATAGTGCCATAACATCAAAATATTCTTTCTCACTACTAAGGTATGCATGACGTGTTTCATGTGTCACAGCTCTAAAGGTACATTTATGATCTCGTGCATGTCATCGACTATGAGGATGTAGAGTTTGAGCCTGATGGATTATATGAGGAGAATCTAGTGCAGATTATGGATCTAACTGAGAATGTCCTTCGAGGGAATATGGTATCACTTGTTCGAATTCAATGGATGTATGGACAGATCTAAGAGGGGACATGGGAGTGAGAGTCTGATGATTGATCTCAATGGATTGACTGGTTTGATCAATACCACTAGAGTTACTTCTTAGGGACAAGAATTATATATAGGGGGAGAATTTTAAATTCCTTAATTTTTAAATGTTAATGAAACCCTATTTTGTTAGTAAATTATGAGTATTTTTATGAGAAAATGTAAATTTTCAATAAAAATAACTTTTAAATGATTTAAAGGTCTTACATAAGTGTAACACCCTGATATTTTTATAAAATATTTCTCTTTAAATAATTTTATTTTTTTGGTAGCTTGTGTTGCATACAACACCGAGTTTAAACGAACCACGATATACTATTAACACAACCATTATAACCTAGATATTGAATTTATGGTATGAATAGGAATAAAAATATTATAAAATATATATATTTATTAATTCTTATGAAATAAACACTTAATTTTTAGTAAAGTCATTTTATTCTTTAAATATAAGTTTTAATAAAAAAACATCCTTTATTGCTTTTTATGGAAAACATAAGTATAATTAATTTTTTGTAACTTTTATAAAATGTATTTAAAAAATTAAACTTTACTTTTTAAATGGTAATATAAAAATTATTATATAGTGAAATTTTGAGAATTTTCTAAAAAAGTTATTTTTTTTGTGAATAGTAAAAAATACAATTTTTTTAAAAACGATATCTTTTGTGATATCATAAAAACATAAATATGATATAAAAATTTACTAAAATTATGTAAAGATTAATATATGATAATATAATACAAATATAATCCAAAAATAATACAGAACATATAAGTTATAATTTATTTCATAATAAATATAAAAATCATTTTTAGTGCCAATGCAGTGCCTACGCAACATTGAAAACGTCAAATTCAGTGCCATATAGATATTAATTTAGATGTAAAAAGTCTTTTAATGAGTTTATAATAAAATATAATTCATGCATTATTATTTTTACTGATATTTTCTAATTTTTTACTTATTTAACATGAATTTTATCCAAATGCTTGTGCAATGCTTACACAAGGCTAGAAAAGTCAAATTAACAAATTAAATAAGTTGTCTTGACATAAATATAAGTAAATATACATAATTAAGGAATATAAAGGAATATATTGAGACTAATTAATTTATTTTTTATGGTATTAATTTTTTTTTAATTTTTATATATGAAATAATTTTCTATAATGATTATGCAACAATGACGCAGTGCTTGTACAAGCAGAAGAAAAATCAATAAAATTATTTTAATTAAAATTATAAGAAACATTAAATGACCCAAAAATTGGACTAAATATTATTTTATGATTAATTTTAGACCATTATAACCCATTTTTCAAATTTAGGAACTTTTGGATCCACTTGGTTGAAATTAAGTCCCTTATAGTATTTTTTTTAAAAGAAAGTCAAACTTGTCACACTATTATTTTTAATAAGTTTAAAATTTTTAATATATGGTTTTCAAAAATATATGGTCAACCATAAATATTAATTTTAAATATAAAATATTTATCTTCATCATGGTAATTTATTTTTAATTTTTAGGCAATAAATAAATACCTTAAATTCTTACACAACGATGATGCAGTAATTATTAAATTAATGGAAAAATCAAATAAATGATATTAAAAATAATAAAATAAGTATAATTTGAAAAAATTAAGTTTATAAAATAATTATATATACTTCTACGACATTTATAGAATATAATAAAATTGTTGGATCAAATTTTAATCTTTTTTTTGATGTTTTTAAAGCTATCGTAATAAATAGTATCAAATTTGACAATAATGATATTTCATGAACATATTATTTTATTAAATTATTTAAAAATCATAAAAATATTAAGTAAGTCTAAAGGGGATAATATATGGTCTAAAATTTCATATCATGTGTATTTAGAGGGTATTTGGATGATTTTGGCTCTAAAATAGTCTCATTATATTTTAATATTTTTTAAAATTCCTAAAGTGCCCCTCACCTCAATTATAAAAGGGCACCCCTTACTTCACTTAATTTAACCACATAGATCCTTATAAATTGAAAATACCTTTAAAATTCCTCTTCCAAACTTCCATATACAAATTCTATAGGTTCTGGTCTTCTCAAAATACCAACCCTAGATTCTTTTAGAGGAGATCCAAAGGAGATGTTTCAAAGAAGAAGTAGTCGCTCTAACCGATCAATTTCTTTTTTTAATCTTCATTACCACTTATAAATATAATATTTTTATCATAAAATAATATATCCAATATACTATATATACTGAAATGTTATTATGATTATGAAAATACCATTATACACACTCTCTCCCATAAAAAAAGAAGTGAATGTATCGCTTGTGTGTATGTGCGACTTACCATCTCCACACATCGATACAATTAATTTTTCATCATCAACTATTGTGGATGAGTATTATGATTTTTTAATGAATATATATGATATATATGATATAATAATTATTCTTTAAATATTAATTATTATTTTCCTTTCTTTAATTCCATCAATCGAAAAATTAAAATAGCATTCATGCATACATACGACCTACCATCTCCATGAACAGTGTAATTATTTTTTCTATTTCTAGTTTCTAAGAATGATTATAAATATGTATATAATTATTATATATTATTTTTATACCATGATTATAATTTTGTAAATTATGATACCAAGATCAAAGTATAAGGACCAAGATTTCTGAACCGAAAATTGTTTTAAAAATGAAGTAGTTGTTACCCAAAACAATAATTTTAATAAAAAAATATTAATAAACTGGTGATAATATGTTATAAATAAATAATAAATTATATGAAAAAATAAAATATTATGGAATAATTTTATAATAAATCCATATTTATTAAACAAGATGTCTGAATGTGAATAAAGAAAGCCGTGACTTGAGGTAAGGGGATTCTTAATTCAATTTTCATTCATTGGGTAAACTATTATTTCATTGATTATGTCATGCTAAGATTGTGTGAAATAATTTATTTTATTATATCATGTTGTATTTATAATTTTAATATATGTATTTATAGTGAATACGCATAATCAATTAATTTGATCAATATTCACTTCAATGATATGATATTTGTAAGGGTTTCTCATCTCACCTTTATTTCTATGAGACATATGCCTTATTCACCACTTGTATCCTTTGTGTGGTATATATTCTACAAATTATTTTATTTTATGATACATATTATAAATGTTATTAGGATATACATATCCATATTCAGTTCTTTCTTTCATTGGGCTTATGATTCAAATGATACCCAAGCAGTAAGAGTTTATTTCACAATCTCATCATTATTCGAGATTGTTTATATTTAAATATCCACTGGGTAATATTTATATTCAATGTTTAAGTGTTATAAAAATGTTTTTAAAAAGGTTTTTAATATTCTCTTAAAATTTTTTAAATTTATTTTTACCAATGTCTGCCTTTTTACAAAATGTTTGTAAAGGAATATTTTTATCATTTTCCAAATACGGCACTTTGTGACTTTTCCAAAAAAATATGAAAGGAATGTTTTTTAACTTATATGGAATGATTTTATTTTCCCAATTTTATGACACCTTGATGTCTTGAAGATTCCTTTATAATTTTACAAGGTTCTTCTCAGATTAAATGTTTTCCTTTATAATTACACATATTATTAAAATAAATAATGATTTAAAAAATGGAAAGGATATTTTCCCCAAGATCATTTCAAATGATCTTTAGAAACCATTTTACATCTAAGATAACATTATTTGTTGTTACTTATTATTTAATTGTGTAATTATTCAAGGATTATATACTTATACTTTATGTGGTGGGTTTATGTTTATGATGGAATGATGCTTATGAAACCCATTTCTTTTCATGGGTTATGATATGATGAATGGTTTATGTTAATGTGGCACACATATGTATGGTATTCATTATAAAATAGGTGGTAACTATATATTCCTATAGTGAATTAAGTAAAGCTTAATATCTCATGAGATAATAATGGGAGAAAAGTTGATGGGCTTGATCCACAATGGGAAATAGGTACGTCTTAATCCACTATGGGAAACAGGTGTGTCTCGTTCCACTATGTTGATTGTCTTGGTATTTAACCTTGACATATGAAATGTTTTTTTATATTTATGATGGTGACACACTTTTATGACATGATATTATGTTCATGAATTATTAACGATGATTTCTCACTCATATGATTTATGTTTTCTGAAATGATAATGCTTATTCCATGAATCATGTTTATGATCTATGACAGGTTGAATATGAACTTCATAAAATATGTTCATGATCACATAACCTTATTATTATCTAATTATTTCATATAATAATGGATTTATATCACCTATGTATACCCTTACTAAGTATCTTATCTCACCCTTTCTTATGTTTTCTTCCCTAGGTGATGAAGAAAGGTTTAGGTAGGGTATGAGGATAAGGATGTTTCATAAAATAAGAAGACTGTATATCTAATATCCAAATACTCTAAACCTTTATGGTTATAGCATGGAAAGTATTGTTATGTATTTAAAATTCATCTATATAGATGTAATATTTGTGTATGAAAATACTGGTTCGTTATAGTTGGTATTAGAGTAGGGTTTAAACAATATTTGGTGATTAAGGTTAGAAAAAGTTTATGAAAACCCTAGAGATAGGACTAAGCATAAGAAAAAATCCTAAAGTTTTGATAATGATCATGAATAACCTATATTAAACCTAAGGTTAAATAGAATAAGGTGTCATGATTTAGACATTATATAAATTATTTTTCAAGATTATGTGGTTATCCACTATGATTAGTGTTTCTCATGCTTTGATTTATGGTTTTAGTCAATGGATAGAACCTGAAGGAACCGTGTTAATTCCGAGTATGAATAATAGTGAAATGATTGTCCTCTTGAGCATAAAAACATTATGGTATATAGAATTCATTATCTTTCATCTATTCTTACACAACTTTATCAGGCTATGAATCATGTCGAGTAGGGTATTAGAGTAAGGTTTAGACAATCTTTGGAGATTAAGGTTAGAAAAATTTTATGAAAACCCTAGGGATATGACTAAGCATAGGAAAAAATCCTAAAGTTTTGATAGTGATCATTAATGACATAGGTTAAACCTAAGGTTAAATATAATAAAGTGTCATGATTTATACATTCTATAAATTATTTTTCAAGATTATGTGGTTATCCACTATGATTAGTATTTATCATGCTTTGATTTATGGTATTAGTCAATGGATGGAACCTGAAGGAACCATGTTAATGCTGAGTATGAAGAATAGTGAAATTATTGTCCTCCTGAGCATAAAAACATAATGGGATATGGAATTCATTATCTTTCATCTATTCTCACACAACTTTATCAGGCTATGAATAATGTCAAGTTTCCAAATGATCAGAAGAAGAAACAACATGTTGTTGAATCTTTAATGAGGAAAAATCCACATACTTTTAGTGGGTATCCTGATCCACTAGAGGCTGAGTGATGGATAAACACCATTGAGAAAATATTTTATATTATTCAATTATTGGGACATGAAAAAGTTTCCACTGTTTTTTATCTTCTATAAGGAAAAATAAATCAATGGTGGAATATTATCAAGAATAAAAGGTAAGTGTAATAGATTGAATCTATGGAATGAGATGAGTTTAAGGGGATATTCTTCAGTAATTAATTTCCTCATATTCTATATACAAATATAGAGAAGGAATTTCTGGAGTTAAAGAAAAAGGATGACGAATCCATTCATACCTATGAGGTAAATTTTATAAGTCTTTAAAGGTATGCCTTTAGTTTAATTATCATCCCTAAAAGTAAAATTTATTAATCATTTTGTGGCCTAAAACCAAGTTTCCAAAAGGAATTAGCTATAAGATACTTTTGTGGATATGAGGAAAATTTTCAATGTGTAGTCAAAGTAGAAATGGAAATTGGAGATTCCCACCATTCCCATGGTTTTGAAAAGAAAATAATGATTGATTCTCATGAAAACTTGAATAAATCATATGGTTAAAAGAAATTCTAGTAATATACATGTTAGAAATATGGGAAGAAACCTTATGGGATGTGTTTTAATGGAACTGGTAGGTGATTTAAATGTGGAAAGGTGGGTTATAAAGCCCTTGAATGTTGAAATGTGATTAATGTTCAGGTTATTGTAGTGGAGGAGAAGATTATGCCAACTAATTCACCACCCACACTCTAGTGTTTCAATTGTAAGGAGTTTTGGAATTATTAAAATCAATTCCCTAATTCAATGGTTAATGTGGATGATAGTCCAAAACAAACTCTAAAGACAAAGGACAAAGGGAAAGCTTATGAAATCACAATAAATTAAGTGAATCATGATAATTAGGGAACCCTTATTATTCCATACTTAGTTGGGAGTTTCATGTTTGATTTTATATGAATTATACCTATGAAAATCATATTATTCATCCTTTAGATAAATTTCATGTGATGATCTCCTTTTACATGGATTCTAGAATAATAAAATCACATTTGATATTTTATCAGTAAAATGATGAATTCCGATGAAACTATTTTTGTATAAAATAAGAGCTTGTATAAGGAATAAAGGGTGAATTAACTTTTGGAAGTGTATATATATCCATACAATATAAACATAATATTTATGGATACCATCACGGGTTTATGTATTGAAACCCCTTTTGAGGTTTTTATATGATGGTATTTTATCAAGATTAAGGATATTTAAGAGACATTTCTATAAATATAACCCTTTGGTTTTGTATATGTGAAAAATATATTAAGGTATTAATGCCTTTATAATTTTTGGTAATATGATTAAAGGTATTGTTAACCTTTAGGGTTTATATTATTTTTGATATTGAAGTAATTATGGGTTGTAGTTAATAACCTTATAAAGTCAACACACTTAATTTAGAGAACATTTCTCTTTGGATCCTCTTTCTATAATATAAATTAAGTGGTAAGGTTGCATGTAATACCACATTCAATTGTATTTTATTTGAATCTAGAGTTTACCTATAAGTTTTGGATAGATCCAAATACAGAGTTGAGTCTCAACACTACATATCATACTTAGACATATTTCCAATTTCATAGAATAATTCAAAACATAGAGGATATTTTAGGATTCTATTCTATAGATTTCAAAGGTGGTTGGGATCAACACATTACCCAAGTTGAGTTTTATTGAAAAAAATAGCTTTCACTTGAGCATTTAGATGGATCCTTTGGAAAACATTTATTGAAGGAAGTTTAGAACTCCAACATATTAGAATGAAGTTTTAGAAAGAAATATATTGGGACTTAAGTAAACTAATGATATGGAATATAATGTAATATCCAATTAGAAAAATGTAAGGACTCCACAAAGTGGGAAAAAATGTTAGAGAAATAATCATAAACACGATATAAAATTTGAAGTTGTTGAGAAGGTCCTTCTACAAATTCATCCATATAAGAAATAAGGGAAAACTAAGACCCATGTATATCTTTCCCATTAAAATACTTGATCTTATTAGGACAATAGATTATTATTTGATGCTTCCACCGAACCTCTCTCAAGTCCAAGATATGTTCCATGTATATCTCCTGAGGAAGTACATACCTGATTCATCACATGTACTAAACTGAAAGTTCATATCATTGTAGTATGATATTTATTATGAGGAATAATCAATAGATATTTGTATTATTGAGAGAAAATTTTATGAAAAAAAACTATATAACTGGTTAAAGATTTGAGGTGAAACCACCAGCTTGAGAAAGATATGTTGGAACATGAGGATGTGATAGAGGTATCCTCATTTTTTTGTATTCAAGTAAAAAATTTCGAGGGAAAAATTTATTTTAAGGGTTGTATAATGTAACACCACAATATTTTTATGAAATATTTCTCTTTAAATAATTTTATTTCTTTGGTTGCTTGTGTTGCATGCAACACCGAGTTTAAACGAACCACTATATACTATTAATACGACTATTATATACTAGCCATTGAATTTGTGGGTGTGAATAGAAATAACAATATTATGAAATATATTTATTTATCAATTCTTAGGAAATATATACCTAATTTTTAGTAAATTCATTTTATTCTTTAAATATAAATTTTAATCAAAAAGAAGATTTTATTGATTTCTATGGAAAAAATAAGTATAATTAATTTTTGAAACTTTTAGAAAATATATTTAATAAAATTAACTTATTTTTTTTAAATCATCATATTAAAATTAGTCTATAGTGAAATTTTGAGAATTTTATGAAAAAGTTAAATTTTCGGTGAATAGTAAAAGAATAATTTTTTTAAAACGATATATTTTATTATATTGTCAAAACATAAATATGATATAAAAATTTATTAAAATTATTTAAAGACTCATGTATGATAATATAATAAAAATACCATACAAAAATAACACATAACATATAAATTATAAGTTATTTCATAATAAATATAAAAATCATTTTCAGTGCCGACACAATGCCTATGCAACATTGAAAAAGTAAAATTTTGTGCCTTATAGATATTAATTTAGAGGTAAAAAGTATTTTAAAGAATTTATTATAAAATATAATTCATAAACTATTTTTTTAATTATAGTTTAGAAGTTTAGACTAATATAACATGAATCTTATCCAAATGTTTGTGCAATGCTTGCGCAAGGCTAAAAAATAAAATTAACAAATTAAATAAGTTATCTTGACTTGGATATGAGTAAATATACATAATGAATGAATATAAAGGACTATATTGATACTAATTAATTTAATTTTATGTTATTAATTTAATTTTAATTTATATATATGAAATAATTACCTTTAATGCTTATGAAACACTAACGCAATGATTATACAAGCAGAATAAAAACCAATAAATTGATTTTAATTAAAACTATAAGAACCATTAAACAAACAAAAATTTTGACTAAATACTATTGGATTTTTAATTTTAATATATAATCATACATGGGTTAAATTTATGACCTTTTTTATCCACTTGGTTGACATTAAGTCATTAATAGTATTTTATTTGAAAGAAAGTCAAACTTGTCACACTATTATTTTTAATAAGTATAACATTTTTAATATATGATTTTCCAGAAGATATATTTAACCATAAATATTAATTTTAAATAAAAAAGATTTATATTCATCATGGTAATTTATTTTTAATTTTTATAGAATAAATACATACCTTAAATTCTTACACAATGATGATGGAATAATTATTAAATTAATAGAAAAATCCAATAAATGATATTAAAAATATTAAAATTAATATAATTTGAAATAATTAAGATGATACATGAATTATATATATTAAAATTACATGTATATGATATAATAAAATAGTTATTTTAATTTTAATGTTTGTTTTGATGTTTTTAAATTCATAGTAATGAATAATATCAAATTTGACAATAATAATATTTCATGAATATAATATTTAATTAAATTATTTAAAAATCATATAAATATTAAATAAGGAAAAAATAGATAATATATAGTCTAAAATTTCAACCCTTGTATATTTAGAGGTAATTGGGTGGATTTTGGCTCTAGAATAGTCTTATTATATTTTAAAATTTTGAGAAATTCCTAAAGTACCCCTCACCTCAATTATAAAAGGGAACCCCTTCCTTCACTTCATTTAACCACCTTGAGTCTTCTAGACCAACCATACCATGATATTTTATCTTCATAACTTTCCTATACACTGTATAGATGTTCCGGTCTTCTCAAAACACCAACCCTAGAGCCCTTTAGAGGAGATCCAAATGAGACGTTTCGAAGAAGAGGTAATCTCTCTAACCAATCACTTTCTTTTTATACTCTTCCTTACCTCCTATAAATCTAATATTTTTATTATAAAATAATAAATAAAGTATACTAAATATTCTTAAATTTAATTATGATTATTAAAACACCATTATACACACTCTTTCCCATCAAATAAAAAGTGAAAGTATCACTCGTACGTACGTATGACTTACCGTCTCCACATAGTGATACAATTTATTTTTCATCACAAAATATTATGGGTGGTTATTATTATTATTTTAATTAATATATATGATATAATAATTATTCTTAAAATATAAATTATTATTTACCTTTCTTTTATTCCATCAATTGAAAAATGAAAATAGCATTCATGCATACGTACGACCTATCGTCTCTATAAACAGTGTAATTCATTTTTCTATTTATGATTTCTATGAATGATTATAAATATGTATATAATTATTATATATTATGTTTATACCATCATTATCATTCTTTAAATTATGATACCAAGATCAAAGTATAAGGACCAAGACTGCCAAACCAAAACATGCTTGGAAAACAAATCAGTTATCACTCAGAACAATGATTTTAATAACAAATTATTAATAAATGGGTAATAAGATGTTATAAATAAATAATACATGATATGATAAAATAAAATATTATGTAACATATGTATCATAAATCCATATTTATTATATAGTAGGGTTGAACATGAATAAATAAAGGAAATACTTGAGGTAAGGGAATTCTTAACTCAACTTCCATTCATTGGGTTAAACTACTATTTCATTGATTATGTCATGATACAATTATGTGTGAAATGACATATGATTATCTTATATTTTATTTAAATTTTTATATATATTTATAGTGAATACATATAATATATTCATTTTATTAATTCTCAATTCAATGATAATATATTTCAAGGGTTCCTTGTCTCACCTTTATTTCTATGAGATATATGCCTGAGTCACTAATTGTATTATTTTTGTGGTGTATATTATTCCCAGTAATTCCTTTTATGATACATATTATGAATTTTATTGGGATATAAACATCTAATTTATGTTATTTCTTTCATTGGTCTTATGATTCAAATGATGCCCAAACGGTAAGGGTTTATTTCACAATTTCATCATTATTCAAGATTGTTTATGTTTAAATATCCATTGAGTAATATTTATATTACATGTTCATATATTCTAAAAATATTTTTAAAAAGGTTTTTACTATTCTCTTATATTTTTTAATGTTGTTTTTACCCATGTTTTAATTTTTACTAACCGCTTTGAAAGGAATCTTTTTATCATTTTCCAAACAAGGTTCTTTGTGAATTTTCTAACAAAAATATAAACGGAATGATTTTTTAACTTATATGACATGAGAGGATTTTACCAATTTCATTATTACTTAATGTATTGAAGATTACTTTACAAGTTTACATGGTTCTTTTCAAATAAAATGTTTTCCTTTATAATTACATGAATTATTAAAATAAATAGTGATTTCAAAAATAGAAAGGGTATTTTACTCAAGATTATTTAAAATGATCTTTCAAAACCATTTTCCATCTAAGATTAAATTATTTGATGCTACCTATGATTTACTAGGGTAATTATTCAAGGTCACTACCCTTATTATTTCTATGGTTGGTTTATATTTATGATGAAATTATGTTTATGAAACCCATTTCTTTTCACGAGTTATGATATGATGAATGATTTATGTTCACTATGGTTGGGGTGGATGCAAGCGAGTTTTCTTTAGCCTCTGGTAGTGCTGCTCTGGTGTCAGATAAGGTGGTCTCACTTCTTAACATATGGATTGACAAGGAGAAATATCTTAAGGAGGTGGTATGTGGGGTCTTTTCGAAGGGTGGTTACGGTCAGATTTGTATTCCTCTGATTTAGTTGGAACCTAGAAGGCCGGAGCTTCTAGATGGATCTCTGGTAGTTGCAGTATCTGAAAAGGAAATGTGTAGCACTATGTATTTCCATAGCTTAATTCCAGTGGATAGGTTTGGACTGGTGAAATCTTTACTATAGGAGTTCAGAGAGTTCATGGGATCCTAGGGGATTCAACATTCAACGACAGTCTCAGAGCTTTCAAGATTTGCCTTTTGCATCTATCTATGAAATAGGGAGGAATTTGTGAACACTTGGTCGAGGGTGGGCCGACTATGTGGAGATCTTCGCTTCACCCTTTCTATGTGGTCCTGGGAGCATCACTATAGAAAATAATCCTTTATGGTCATGGTCTGGATGATCCTCCCAGGTCTTCCTCACCCTTTCCATAACCCTTCAATTCTGGCAACTGTGGGCGCTGCTCCGGGGCTATTTTTGTGTTCGAATGAGAAGACAGGGAGGTTGTTGGATGCAGGCAATCCTCGTATCTATGTTGAGATAAATCTTGTGGTAAAGTTTACTTCAATAATTATTATTAATTACCCTGAGTGGTTTAACTAGTGGCAGTGGTTTGTGTTTCATTCTCCTCCCAGGTTCTGTTCATGTTGCAGTTTCCAAGGGTGTGCACTGGAGTTATGTAAGAAAGGGATTAGGAGCGATCAGAAGAAATGGGGAACTAACATGCATAATACTTATAGGATGGACTCGAAGGATTGGAATGAGAGTGGGCTTGGTAATAAGGTAAGGTTTCATGGCCTTTATGGTGTGGCAGCACTATCAAGGGACCAGCCATTGTCGTCCGCCTTGGGGGGGGGGTCCAATGTCCACGGTTCGACATCATCATGTGTAATTTCAAATTATGTCATATACAGGTTGGTAAAGCGATCATCCTTTTCTAAAAAAGCGTAGGTGGATAGTTGTATGGAGGATTGTACCGTTCCTTCGAATTTTTTACCATTGGTGTCTAGGTTTCCTGATTCGGTGGAGGTGGTAGGTTGCTCGATGGTGATGGGTGTAGCGCTGACATTGCCTCATCTTTCCAAAGGGAAGGAAAATGTTGTCGACGCGGTGGTGTCAACCATTCCAAGAGGGTTATCACCTCCTGCTTCAGAGGTGCAGTTCTCTTCATTTCTTTCGTTAGATATGCTGAAGTTATCGCTATTGGCTTTGGTTGAATACCCCAAGGATGTTTGGTTGAAATTCATGGGGAACGGTTTTCCTAATGGGGATGTCCAAGGAAATTTCTTCATCTCGCTTTTTTCCCTCTAGGTTGATGATGGAGTCTTTTCTTCAAGAAGAGGCGACTCCATTGTCTCCTCCTATCACGATGGGGAGCCGGATATCACTGTTGTAAGAATAGGATAGTCCTCTGAAGAAGAAGGTTCTCATCCCTAGGAAGGGCTATTCTTCAGATGGATTTTCTAGGATGGTGACACGTTTGATGGCTAAGGAAGAGCAGTGTAGAGATTTTTTTGTTCCAAACTCAGGTAGCTCTGGACTTAGGGCTAAGAAGGCCTTCCATTAATGTCTTCTTTGATTATCTAGAATGTGTGTGGGATGGGGGTGCATGAAAATTGTGATTTCATGAACTCCGATTCAAGGAATTGTAGGTCTTCTATAGTGGTCATCCTTGTGCCTAAGTAGGATTCTAGTAGGATCAGTGTCTTTTCTAGGAATATGGGGTTCAGTTCGTATTTGTATGGTCATCCGGATAATAATCATGTATGGGTGTTTTGGATGAAATTCCTTCGGGTGGAGTTGGTTCAGGCTATGAAGCAGTGTCTCATGGTAAAAATTGGGTTCATAAGTCATGAAATCTTATTTTCATTCATTTATTCTAGTATTGATTTCCTCAAAAGAAGAGAGATGTGGGAGTATCTTAGCTCCTTTGATGCAGCTGGATCTTGATGGTTTGTAGGAGGGGACTTTAATGCCATTGTTTACATCTTTGAGAAGAAAGGTGGTACATCAACCTTTAATAATGGTATGTTGGACTTCAATAATTTCATTTCTAGTAAGGGTCTCATGGACTTGGGCTTCAGCGGGTATAGATATAAATGGTGTAATAACCGCAGAGGTAGTAGCCACATTTGGTGTAGGCTGGATAGAGTTCTTTCTAATCTCCAGGGGTTATAATTATTCTCCAAAACTTTAGTTTCACAATTTTCATAAGAAATATAGAATCATTCTCCTCTACTAGTGGAACTAAAGTTAGGGAATACTGATAAAAAGGCATTTTTGTATTCGAGTAACTAGCACTCAGTGGAGGGATTCATCCAAATGATGCATGACTCTTGGGAATATTAGATGGAGGGTAGATCTTAGGATGGGTTTTCTAGGTGGCTTAAATTCCTTAAGACTGATATTATCAGGTGGTATATGAACAGTCCAACAACGGTTGATTTGGTGGAGTTACTTCATGATGAAATCGGTCGGTTGGAGGAAATGCTCTATTAGAGTTGGGACAATGCTACATTCTTTCTACTTTATGATAAATGCTCTTTTCTAGCTTAGAGATTGTTGGAGGTGGAGAAGGACTATAGAAAAAGATCCAAGGTTAGGTGGGTCAAGGAAGGTGACAAGAATAGTGGTTTTTTCCATGATTTCTTTAAGGAGTTCCAAAATATGAAAATTAACATTAAACTTGAGGATAATTCATTTTCTTCTAACATGGATACTGCTGAGAGGATGGACTTGGATTTCTTTGAGACTTTTCTGGCAGGTGAATGATCAGGTACTACGGGGGAGGACATATCATCAGTGGAACATGAGGGGTTCATGGGGAGCATTCCCAAGCGGGTGGAGGATATGGACAATGAGTTTTTAAGGGGCATCCCGACTAGAGATGAGATATGGGAGGTGGTTCGCAACATGTCTTTGGAGAGTGATTCTAGGACTAACGGATTTCAGGGAGGTTTCTATGTGGCCGTGTGGGACTTCGTGGGATCTTAGGTGGTTGAAGCTGTGTAAGATTATTTCCAGGGGGTGCACTCAATAGGAGTTCATGTGTGTCAAGGGTGGTTCTATTACCAAAGGTCAAAGATCCTTCTTCCATCAATCAATATAGACCAATATGTCTTTTCAATGTATCATACAAGATTTTATCCACTGTACTGGAAAGGAGGCTGAACAAGGTGTTTCCAAGGATCATCTCTCAAGAACAACACATATTTATTCAATCTAGAGGGATTCAAGGAGTGTTGGGAGTGGATCAAGAATTATTTATGGATGTGAACAAGAAGGTGGTTGGGTCTAATGTTATTTTACAAGTGGATATGGATAAGTCATATTACAATATGGAATGGAGTTTCATTATTCGGTTGATGAGGAAGCTAGGTTTTCATGAGTGGGTGTGTGATCTCTACTTATGTTGTTTCTCTTCTCCTTGTCTCACCATTTCTCTGCTGGGGAAAGGTTTTGGTTTTTTCAAGAATGTGAGGGGTGTGCGGAAAGGAGATCCCCTTTACCCCATTATATTTTTCATTTAATAGGAGGATCTCTCTCAAAATTTACCTAGGTGTTTGCTGGACCATAAGATTTTTCCTTATTTATCTCTAGATTCAGATGGTTCTTGCTCACATATTATTTTTTTCAATGATATTATCATCTTTTTAAATGTAAGGAGATCTTCATTGGTCAACTATATGCAACTTATAGAGATATATGGTAGCCTAAGTGGTCATCATATTAACTTTAGGAAGAGCAATACCTTTTTATCCAATAAATTCTCAAGAAGAAGGGCTCAGGTCACACAAGATATCTTGGGAATTCACAGAAATAGTGGCCAATGTTATAACTTGGGGCACCAATTTATAATGAAAAGGTGAAGAAAGTTTTCTTTCAGGACCTTATTAACAGAATGTTTGGGAGGATTTTTAACTGGAAAAACAGGTTTCTCTCTTTTTAGGTATGGTTGGAATTGATTAACAGTGTGATTTCATCCATTCAGATGCATGTTTTGTACATTATTACTCCTCCAAAGGGGATATTTCATCCATGGAGAAGCTAATGAACAGGTTATTTTGGGACGATAACTACATGGTTAGGTCTCACTGGGATGGATGGTATCGAGTGGCTAAACCAGTGGAAGAGGGAGGTATCGGCCTCAGAGACATTTCATTTTCCATGAAGTCCATGCAGGCATGCATGACCTGGGACTTTTTGGTGGGGAAATCGATGTGGGCTCAAAATATTTGATGTAAGTATGGAAAAAAATGGGAGGACTGGGATACCAGGAAACTGTCTTGGCTAAGGAAAATGGTGGTGGTTCAACTGGGAATCCTACAAGGGTCTTTGCGATGGGTGGTGGGATGAGGGGAGATAAGAATGTGGAGAGACAATTGGGTTTGGGATAAGTTGTTTTTTCCCACACTGTCTAGGGCTAGAGATGGTGGTAAGAGAGGCTAGTAGGCACCATATATTACTTGATTCCATTTTGATTTTGGATCATGAGGACTTCCTCAAAAAAGTTGTGTTTTCATAGGAGGATGATTGTTGTTGTTTCACCGAGGATAGATCCAGGTACTTTAATGGGTGGAGATTATCGTGGGTTGATTAGGCAGGAAGGGAAATGAGATGAATGGGGGCCGAATTTTTGGTGAAAGGAGTTACCCTCGAAGATGAACTTTCTGGTTTGGAGAGAACGAAACCAATATCTACCTACAGACAGAAATATTCAAAAGAAGGGCACCCAATTGGACTTTCTAGGAAGAGTTGGTGGTTCATCTGTTTCTCAAGAGTGAATGGGATATTAGTCTTTGGTCTTGCATGGATAAATATGGTATTTTTAGTAGGTCTTTCACTTTAATGTAGTATTTTCTCACATTTTGGTTTCTAGGCTCAGATCAAAATGGGATGGAGTCCAAGGCTCATAGTATCATGGTTACCACAACATTCTAGACCCTATGGGAGGCCTGGAATAATGCCATAATAGGTTCTTGAATGAAAGTCTCGATGCAGTAAGTTAGAATAAATGAACTTCTGCATGATTTAGGTTTACTGGTAAAAGGGGGGAAGCAATCCTATACTCTTTGTAACTTGCTGAACAGACCTGTGGCCCGAACGAGTTCACAAGGCATCTAGGTTAGATGGAAAACTCCAGGAAATGGTTTTAAATTGAATGTTGATGGGTAATTTATGGATGGACATATGTGAGGGGTATGACTGGTGCGAGATAGGAGTGGCTTGGTGTTAGTTGCTTTTAGCAGCTTTCATGGGCCAAGAAGCTTGCTGGGGGATGAAGTTCGAGCATTACACACAGGTGTATTACTTTGAAAGAGATTATCCTTGATGGTCTCTGAAGTGGAATCAGATTCCGAGGTATTGATTCAGGCTTTACTTAGGAAATTCAAGGTGCCTTGGTTGTTTACCTGTCTTGTTCATAGCTATGTCATGAATATTTCTAATGGTTATTCTATTTGACATATTCCAAGAGAGGCCAAATTTTCTATGGATGCCCTCTCTTGGGGGTGTAATTCTGAAGAACCCATGTTAGTTTTCTCTATAATGGGGTATTTACCTCTGGGTTTTAATGGGTCTGTCTTAGGGGATTCCCTTGGGCTTTATCACTTTAGTCCTCCTTGATTTCTTGTTTATGTGGATGGGTGTTATGCCCCCTTTAAATAATTAAAAATGCAATTATCGATCAGTTAAAAAAATAATGATTTATGTTCATGTGGCACATATATGTATTGTTTTAATTATGTGATATGTGGGACCTATATATCCCTCTAATGAATTGGGTAAATCTTAATATCTCATGAGATAACAATGAAAAACAAGTCCATGGGCTTGATCCACAATGGGAAACATGTTCATCCTGATCTACTATAGGAAATAGGTGTGTCCTGATCCACTATGTTGATGATCTTGGTAGTTAACCTTGAAATATGAAATGGTTTTATATATTTATGATTTTACACACTTTTATGACATGATATTATGGTTCATTTTTTATTTTTTATGATTTATCACTCTTATGGTTCATGTTTTTTGAAATGATAATGTTTATTCCATGAATCATGTTTATGATATATGATAGGTTGGATATGAACTTTGTAAGTTATGTTCATGATCACATAACGCTATTATTATATAATGATTTCATATAATAATGGATTTATATATATTATATTTAACCTTACTGAGAATTTGAGTTCAACCTTTCTTATGTTTCCTTTCCTAGGGGATGAAGAAAGTTTTAGGTAGGGTATACCTAAGAGGAGTACTATGAGAGAAGATCTTTGCAGGGGAGGTTGAGGATATTTCATAAATTAAGATTATTGTAAATTTAATCTAAAAAGACTCTAAAATTTTAGAGTTATATCATGGATAATATTTTTATGTATATAAATTCATCTAAATATATGTAATATTTGTGTATGAAAATCTTGGGTCATTATAGTAACGGTAGAAGCCCAACTGATGCAATGACTCTTTTTTCCTTGAAACACTTTGGAATATTCTATAGAATATTTATAGATTTATGAAACATGTTAGAAATATATTCAAAGGCCCATATATCCTAGTTATTAATATAATAAAAATATTAAATATATTACATCACACGTGTAGTTTTTTTTGAAAAAATAGAATATCTCTCGAATGGTGTCTTAGATGAGAAATATGAGACCATCCTTAAATCCAGAATGTGGGTTTCACCCTAGGCACGACATAGTGTGTGATAGGTGTTTGGTTATATCACATGTGAGGGTAAATATATTAAATTACACAGATGTGATTCTTCTAAAATAATGGAATATATTCTGAATGATATATCAGTTGGGAAATCCATGACTAATGTTAGGTTCAGGATATAGGTTTTCCCTTGGTGCAATATAACCTTTGAGCTTGTTGGGTGTTTGGTAACATTGCACGAGATAATAATTTATTTTACCCCTTTTTATTATATTATTATTATGTTAATTATTAATTTTATTTTTTATTATTTTCTAAGATAAAACCCCATTTTTCACGCGGCTTCATCTGAAAATCGTGGATTTCAACTCGTTTTTACCCGTTTAAGTTGGAAACACTTTAATGGGGTAAAATGAAAGATTATTCATTCAAGTTTTGGTTGAATAATGAATTAAATTATTTGATTAATTTTTGATTATGGAAATTCCATATACAGTTGGCGATCCTAAAAAACCCAACCACCCATTTTTTCATCATTGGCTATTTCATTGAGTCCGAGTGATACCAAAACTCATCTGTGAATAACTAGTGAAGCTCCCTCCATCTTGTTTAATCCCTCTTCCAGGCATGTGGCGAACCCTTATTTTTCCCTAGCGTGTGTTTCCTAGGTTAATGTAGTTGAGTTTTATTTTCTTTTTAATTATTTATTCTATTCTTCTTTTTCCTCTTCAAAATTATGAAAAATGGTAGATTTAATTAAAATAATAAAACCTAAATTATCTGGGGATAATTTATAAAATTATCAAATGATAATTTCATGAAATTAACGATGATAATTGTAAAAAAATTCAAACAATAATTATGTGAAATTTACAAGGATAATTATGTGAAATTATTAGAAGATAATTATAAAGAATTATCAAATGATAATTTCATCAAATTATAAAAAGATAATTAATAAGAACTATAAAGTGATAATTAGATCAGATTATCTACGGACAGTTTATAAGAAATTATCAAAAGATAATTATAAAAGGATAATTAATAATAAATCATAAAAAGATAATTATAAACATATAATTTATAATAAATTATCAAGAGATAATTTTAAAATGATAATTTATAAGAAATTATTAAAAGATAATTATTCTTGAGGAGAAAATTTCTAACACATTCATTAGCCTAAAATGATAATTTGGAATTATCCAAGAGAGAGAAAGTATCATCACATGTGATATTTTATTTATTTTTGAAATAAAATAGCTGGTTTTGGTTCTATGAACCCTTGATGAACCTCAAACATTGACGTGTATATGAATACAATAATAAGTCTCAGGAGTGTGTGTTTTTGACTATTATGTTTTCCAATCTAACTTTTGAACCAAACAAGGTGGTTTATCATTTCCATTGACATTGATAAATTTGAGGTAGGAAGTTCCTTACCTCTTGTAATTTTTATACACATATATTTTGTAACATACCATTACTTATTTCAGGTATTCCTTGACCCTTATTTTACCTCCTTTAAGTTGGGTCTTGTTTTGAGGTCATTCCAGTATATTTTGAGAATTTTTGGAGGCTTTTTGAGCTATGCAAGGTTGGTGCACAATTTGACCAAACCGTGCACCCCCCAGTGAAAACCGTGAACCCACTAGATAGTGGGGAATGCATGGTTAATGCATGGTTTCCAAAACCGTGTTCCCAAAAAGGGGAAACCATGTGATCCAAACATTAGGGGTGTACAGTTTCCCCTAACCACCCCTTCTAGATAACTGTGTGTGGGAGATTTTAATGTTCTGGAAATTAATTTTAAATTTTTGAACCCCTCATATAAGTTATTTAATAGCACCATTCGGCCCAAATATGATTTTAAATTACATGGAGGCTCCCAATAAGTGATTTTAGAACCTCCAACCCCCTCCTTTGGTGAATCAAAGTGTAATTGGAAGATCTTATCCCTCTCCAGTAAGTGTATATCCTCTTGGATGTTCTCTTTTGACCTTCCTTCTTATTCTCCTTATAGAGTATTATATCATCATGTTCTTGATGGATCTAAACTATTTTTTTTATTTTATATAATCCTTTTCTTGATAGATCAATATTCTTGATTTGATTCACAGGGCTTCCTCTCCTTCAATCATCGTTGGAATTACCGTTTTGGGTGTTGATCATTTGATTTATGTGATTAAAGGCAGGTGGTTCCATTTGATATTTTCCATGTAATTGAAACCATGAATTTATTTATTTGTATGAAATAGATTTAAATTGATTTATAAAACCTCTATTGGAAATTATTTGATTATGAAATTTGAAATTGCATGGATTTTGAGAAACCCCCCAATTCCAATGGAATTAAAATTATGGGGTGAATTTTTAAATTGATGGAATTGATGAAATTATTTGAGAATTGTTTTGAGAAAATTGGATTAATTTGAAATGACTAAAACCTATTATAGATTTTGTATTGAAAATAATGAAATTATGAAAAACCCATGTTTTGGTTTTAAAATTGAATTGACATATTGAAACTGAAAATTGTGAAATTGAATTGTAAATGATGATTGATTTGAAATGAGATGATTTTCCCATTATTGATTTATTCATTAGTAACATGTGATACTAGGTAGTTAGTAATTTTTTTTTGGGACAATCATACTAGGATCTTGATCCTCTAGAAATTTATTGATGATGAAAACTCTAACAAAATCCCTTTTCAGCATGATTATTCCCAATAGGATATTTATGAGTCCTATTCCTCCTGAGCCTAAGGGACGCGTGCACACATGTTTTAACATGATCACTAATTTGAGAAGTGTGAGTATACCATAGAAATAAATTAATGTACTTCAAGGAAGATTACCATGGTGCTTGTTGTGTATGTTTTGATTATATTTTCCATTGTCTATAGAACTATTTTACTCATACCAAATGATTTATATAAATTATTTTATATAAAATGTTTATTTAATCCATGTTTGAAATATTTTCCATCCATTGAAAAGAAATCATGTTTTGTTTTAAATATGAAAATGATATTTTATTCCATTCCCTATTTTAATTTAATTGAAAGCATGATTGGTTTACTATTATGGAATCTATTATGGAACACTTAGTGAGACCCTAATAGGATTTATATCTCACACCCTACATTTTACCTCAAGCATTTATAGATTTTCTTATTCCAGGTCCTAACAAAGGAAAAGAACCACTTGGAGGTGGTGAATGTTCTTGATCCTTGGGACTGTGGAGTGGTGATGGTGATTAGTGGAGCTGAGCTCCACTTGTTACACATGGTTTTGAGGCCTTTGATGGTTTATTTATGGTACTTTGGGTTGATATTTCATTTATATTTTTATCAATATGCTTGGGTATTGTTTTACCTATTTGAATTCTGGTACTTTATCATTGTGGTGTGTTGATACATTGACTTGTATTATGACACCTCAGGTGTCACAATGTATTTATTTTGGTTTATTTTGTCTTTTTATATAGTGGTTTTGAGCTCTGATAGTTGGTGGGATGAAAATTTAATTTTTTTGAGTATTTTTAGTTGTTTCATGGTTAGACTGCACGATTAGTAGTAACCATGTGGTGCCAGTACAGTTTCTCAGTATTTTGAAATTTAGGTTTTTTTTATATTCTTTTTTTCTTTATTTTTTTCCTCAATTTTTTATATCTACCATTATCCTCCCTAGATCCGTGTGATTTCCCCTCCCCCTCCCTCTCCATCCATGCACCACACCCCCTCTTGACCTTCTCTTCTTATGGTGATACCCCCAATTTTCTTCTAGTTTTTTTGGTCGGTTATTTAAGGTAATCCATTATATCCTATTCTTATCCCTTGATTTAGCTGATTTTACCTCTCCCCATCAACCTGATTGGATCGAATGAACCCTAAGGATATCATTGATCTGAATTTTGGTTGTTTCTTCCTTGGTTAAGGCACGCAATGGGCTCATTGAGTTGTCTTCAGGCATGTTTCAGTGTTTACTGCTAAATGCGATGTGTTTCTAATCAGTTCAATTTTTTTTCCACTTGAGGTAGGATTTCACACATTTATTTGTCTAGAAAAATTTTATTTGGGGTCTTTTAGTGATTTTGAGTTCCTAGTATTTTTATGTAGTTCGTTTTGGTCATCCTTGAGGCGAGTTTGATTTTCCAGAGTTGAAGGAAACTTACCTGCGCATTCATAGGTAGGAATATATATATGTAAGTCCCCATGTTTCATATATATATTTACCCATAGTGGCATGAATATATATGTTGGGCCAGTTGTTATTATTTTTATATATAAAAAATGCATACATGTGTAAGTGTAATAAGGTATATGCATATATAAGCATATATGTAATGATTACCTTGTACATATCCATGGATATAAGAATATGTACATAGGGTCTAGGTGTCATTATATATATGAGAAGGTGAATATACTCAGAGGTGGTGAAGAGAAGCTTCAAGTGGTCACCAATGAAAACATAAAGTGATGAAGTGTTCCAGCTTGACCATCTTCTCCTTGAGGCACGTGTTAATATGAAATTTGTTTCCTTTTGGAATTATAATATTCCTATGAAATTTTAAGTTTAATTTTTTGAAAGTATAGATATATGGATATCCTTGTGACATGTTGAAACCATTTCAGCGTGTTTTGTACTTGGCATAACTGGTTTTTCATGTACAATCCGTGTTCATGTTTTGAAATGGCATGTTTAGTTATACAAAGCTTTTGTGAAATGAATTTTGTCCTTTTTGAAATGGTTTTGAAAGGTGGATGATGGGTTTTAAATTTTTTTTTAATTTTTTTGGTTTTCATTAAGTGAAAGTAAGGTTTTAAGGGGAATTTGGTCTTAAATTTAGGTTTTAACCTCAAATGACTTAAAAATGGGTTTTAAATTTTATTTTAAATGGTGATTTGAAATGCGTGGGCAGTTTAACATTTATGGAAAATCATGTTTGGATTATTTAAATATGGTTTGATTGAAATGAAAAGGTCTTGTGACTTTTTTGGTTTTTCACATGGTAGATTAAAATGTTTTATAAAATAGATGATTTTGTTGAACCTATTACATTTTTTAAGGTGGTGTTTTATGGAGAGTGTGATGGAAGGATTTTAGAAATGTTTTTAATTTTCAAAGAATAAATCCATTATGTGAGGGTGACCTTGATATACTATAAATGATTGGGTTTTTCCTTTGGAAATAATGGGTGAATTGCGTAATACTGGGGAACATGGTTTTAAAATGGGGTTTTACTCATTTTTCATGTTTGATAAAAATTACAATGAGGGTTTTTGTTGCGAAATGCACTTGATCCTTGGTATTTTAGGCCAAATGGATTTTTAAGTGGGATCCATTTTTGTGTTCAACGAGTTTCCTTATTTAAAAGGATGTTTTGGTTTTATAAAGTGAAAATGTAGTTTCCCTTAACTTATGTGGTTGTGCTTGGAAGTGTTTATGCTTCCCATTAGAATTGTGTTTAAAATTTCAGATTGTTTTAGAAATGTATTTATAAATGTATATAATATAATTAAAGGCCTAGTTGACACTTTTTATGTGATTTGGTTGAACCTTGTTGAACCCTTGTGTTTGTAGATGATGATTTTGTTATCCATGTGATTGATGTTTGTGATGTGATAAATGGTTGGGTATGGTCGGACGATTCATTCTAAATCCCAGTAGGATTTATCTAATTATGGAATTGATATGTGGTTTGAATGTGGGATTGATTCTCTAGTAAATATGGTTTTGATGTATGGTTTGGGTGCTGGACTGAGGATCCAAGCACAAGAAGTATGCTACTGAGATGGAATGAGACTAAGGATTTATATATTGATAGTATACTTCATGGATAGTTCACTAGACTGAGGCTCTGGGTAATGATGGCATGCCATGTGGGAAAGGTATGGTGGATTAATGCTCATTATCCTTAGGTTGATCTATACCGATGCTATAGGCACCACCATTGTATGTATAAATGAATGATGGAATGGGGATTCAGACACTAATATTTTGTTTTGTGATGGATTTGGTAGACCTGATTCTTGGTATTAATACTGATTGTTTGGTATATGGTTAGGTTTGAGACAATGGTTCCAACCACATTATATTTTGATATTGATATTTTATTTAGATTCCATACTGAATTTCTAGGAAATGATGGTTCATGTACTTTGGATAGGCCTTGTGGGTGTAGGTTTATGTTCCCCTGAGTTTAACAAAGAGTGAATACCCTTGAAATTTGCAGTATGTACCTCCTATATTACCATTTAGATGAATGGTTTATATCATTACATGTTTGTTTGTAATGAGATTAACCTTAAAGACCTTGGGCTAGTAGGTACTAGATGAGATGTTATTTCCTTGTCTTGTATCCTTTTTGTTATATTGTTTATTTTATTCCACTATTTATTTTCATACACTATTGTACTGACTGTTATTTTCTCTAGATACTGTTGGTGGTGGCCTACTGAGTTGTAATCACACCCTTCTCAGGTTTTTATTACAATTGAGTACCCAAGAATCTCTCACATGGTTGGACATGTCATTCCAAATCCCTTGATATGTTTACTTCCTGGAATGGTTTGTTGTTTTCTTGATGTATTTTTTTAGTTCCATCTTTGACACGATGTATTGAGATATGTTATTCCCATTGTGTTCATTGAGTATATGTGTATGATTATGTCCTAATTTTCTAGGCCTTGTTAGATATTTTAGCTTGTTGTTCCTAAGTTTCCTTAGGTTTTTATTTGATTCTTGTTGAAAATTTTTATTAATTGATTGTTTTCATTTAAATAATGTAAGTGGGTTGTTTTTGAGAAATTATAATGGTGTGCATGGTCTTTGATAAGCCTTAGGACCATGGATTTGTTTTCAATAATGTTTGTTTGGTTTTTGGAAAGCAAATTAAAATTTTTTGTAAGTATTCTATGGATTTGATTTGTTTTTACTGGAGATCATTATGTATGTAAAGCATAATTTATAGCTTTATTTTAAAACTAGGATTGATGAATTTCCTTAAGGAACCTATTTCATAGTTTTTACGGGTTGTGGTGACCTAATGAGATTTTAGACCATGCTTATATCTCTCCAGGTTCTCAGTTGGATCGCATTTTTTCTTCATGGACAGTGTGGGGGAGAGTTGGGTAGAGATTCTTTGGGTCTCATATTGAGTCGGATAGTTTTCCCTTCTTACTTTCTTATAGTTGTTTCTTTTAGTTAGTTTTTTTCTGTATAGCCTGCTTTTCTGCTTATTTAATTATTTTGGTTATTTCATTTATATAATTTACTTTCGTTTAACTATTATTTGGGAAAAATAATTCCCAAAGGAATTTTTGTGGTGCCTAGGTACTAGTCTCCAGCATATGGGGATTAGGAATGCACTTCAGGTCTTGTGGAGAATCTAGTCAGGTAGGATGGCATCCCATGATAGTTTGTTACAAAGTGACATCAGAGCCTAAGTTCCCAATGGGACCTAAGTTTTGTATATCCCATGTTATTTGGGGATGTTCTATTAGAAGGGAGACTAATGATATCAGAGATTGAGAGGTAAGGTAAGAGAGAGTCTAACTATTTCTTTCTTGTCCTAAGCCTCAAGCTACCAAGATAAGTTGGGCTTAGAATTGTGGATTTAGATTTATTTTGGGATGTTTTGATTATTTTTATGTGATTGATGTTTTGATCCCCTTTGATCATGTGCTTGATATTGGGGGTATCTCTTTGTCTCAGAGTGGAAATGAAGGAGAACTTGAGCTGTATGGTTGGCACAAATGGCCTGGGAAATCATGCGGTACCCATGAGGTCAAGTCTTCCTATTATATAGACTGTGTTGCAGGGTTGGATTTCAGTCCCCCAACCACGTTTCCAATGCATTCATAACACTATTCCCTATTTAGTTGGACTTTTTTAGACTCCTCATGATTATGTATTTATCCAATGGTGGATTCCTCACATTATAAGCAGATCGAGGAGTGTTTTGGGATGCGTTTTTTGTGTGATTATTATGTGTGTTCTTGTGCAGTACTTGTGTATTCTTGGTTTTGAAAACCTTGATTGAGAAATAAAAAAAGGGGGGTTTGAGGAAAACATTTACTTTCAAATTTGGTTTTGTGTAAAATAAGAAAGGGTGAATTTCCTTGGTTTTATGAAATGATTTATAAAAAATGGTTGTCTCCTGGTGAAATGGTGTTTTCAAAAGGAAAGTGAGTTTTGAATGGGAATCATTGGGTGATTGGTTTTCAAAATGAAATGGAATTTTGAACGGGATTTCATGTGGTTTTTCTCATTTGGGAAATGTGTGGGTTCCACTAAGGTTTTTTTGGTTTCAAAGTAATATGGATTGATTTTTGGAAAATACCTTGGTGGAGGGTGATTTTTAAAAGTATGTTGGTGAAAATGATATTTTCAAAGGAAACGTTATTTTGGTGAAATTGTGTGTGTCACTTTTAAGGGTTATTGTGCGACTTGTTATGGATTTATGTCTGTTATAATTCCTTGATTTAGAAGGAATATTTTTTTTTGTTTTAGGAGGCATGGATTTCCAAGGTCCATGCCTAGTGCCGTTGTTTCTGTCCCCTAGAATGGTGGAAAGAGTTTCTTCAGATTTGGTGCCAACCCAAACTCTGAGTAGAGTAGTGGATGAAAAAACATCCTCCTAAGATTAGTTAGAATATGTATTGTCTGTTATATTTGAGTTTGATGAGGTGATTTGCTTTGTGAAGCCTTTCTTTTGTTGGATGTGATCTTGGTTTTGGAGCTTTAGATGTGGTAGTTTGGATATTGTGGATGTTGTGCCTATTTTCTCATTAATTCATTGTGGTGCTTTTTGTTTGGATATGAGAGAGTAATTGGGTGAAAAATTGGGTAACTAGAGTGTTTTATCTACCATATGAGTTTGTTATATTACCTAGCGTTTAACTATGGTTGTTTTGGATACACCATGTGGGGGGTGATCCGTGCTTTAGACCCTAGGTTAACCATGTGTGTTATGACTGAAGGTGAGACCTCTTATCATATTTTGAGGATACTTGTGGTGGTTATTTCTTTCTTGGGTTTGGAAGTGATTTTTCTATAGAATTTATCCCATGGATGTTAAATTTTTCAAGGATATGTCTTCTAGTAGTTCTCTTTAGTACCATCATTTTAGAGTAACTCTAAATGGTGGGGAGACCATGTTAGTGGTTTCCATGCTGAATAAGTTTTCTTGTTTGAGGTTATTGTTCCAGTATTATTGGAGATATGGATTATTATTAGTTTATTAGAGGGAATTTTTTTTAGGATTTTAGTCATTGTCTTTGAGGTTAATTCACGTCGAGTGTTTCTTTTGGTGTTTTACTCTTTGGACATTTTGTTTTCCTTTTCTATTATTTCAATCGAGAATTTATAGGGACAAAAAGTGGCATGGTGGGGAGATTATGACACCTTGGGTTCCATAATGATTGTATTTTGGTTTATTTTATCTTTTTTTGGAGCGATTTTGAGATCTGGTAGTTGGAAGGCTGAAAATTTAATTTTTTGAGGCTTTTAAGCTGTTGCACGGTTAGTCCACACAGTTACTAGTAACCATGCGGTGCCTGTGTAGTTGCCTAGTATTTTGAAATTTGTGTTTTTATTTTATTTTTTTTCTTTATTTTCTTTTCACTCTTTTTTCTCTCTCCCATTCTCCGCCCTAGCATCGCATAACACCCCCTTCCTCCTAGCCCTCTCTTCTTCCGATGATACCTTCATATTTCTTCTTATTTGTTTGGTTGGTTCTTTGAGGTAAGACCTTATCTCCTACTCTTCTTCCTTGATTTTGATGATGTTACCTCTCCCCATTGCCCTGTTTGGATCACCCAAACCCTAGGGTTTGGGTTGATCTGAATTTTGGTTGTTTCTTCCTTGGTTAGGGCATGCATTGGGTTCCTCGGGTTGTCTTCAGGTGTGTTTCAAGGTTCGTAACTGAATGTGACGTGTTTCAAATCATTTTGGCTTTCTTTCACCACTTTAGGTATGATTTCTCCCCCTAATTTTTTCTAGCCCAATTTTATTTGGGGTCTTTTGGTGATTTTAAGTTCCTAGTATTTTTTCATAGTGTATTTTAGTTATCCTTGAGTTGAGTTTGAGTTTCCAGAGTCAAAGGCAATTTACATGCATATGCATAGGTATAAAAATATATATGTAAGTTTCCCGGTTATATATATATTCACCCATGGTGGCATGAATATATATATTGGGGCTAGGTGTGATTATGTATATATATGAAAAATGCATAGGCATGTTAGTGTAAATGGGTATATACACATATACACATATATGTATGGATCCTCTTGTATATATTCACAACCATGAGAATATGAACATAGGGGATAGGTTTCCTTATGTAAATGTGAAGGTTCATATGCTTAAAGTTGGGGAAGAGAATCTTCGAGTGGTCGCCGATGAAAGTGTTAAGATCCAAAGTGTTTCGGCTTAATACTCTTCTCCTTAAGGTAGGCATTGCTATGTAATTCATTTAATTTTGTAATTATAATATGTTTATGCCTTTTTAAATTAAATTTTATAAAATTATAGATATATGTATATCATTTTGATGTTTTGAAACCATTTCAGTGTGTTTTGTACTTGGCATAATTGGTTTTTCATGTGAAATCCATGTTCATGTTTTGAAATGGCATGTTTAGTTATACAAAGATTTTATGAAATGAATTTTGGCCTTTTTGAAATGGTTTTAAGAAGTGGGTAATGGGTTTTAAATGGGTTTTAAACTAGTTTTGGTTTTCATTAATTGAAATTAAGTTTTTAAGGTAAATTTGGTCTTAAATTTAAGTGTTGACCTCAAATAAATTAAAAAGGGTTTTTTAGTTTTATTTAAAATGGTTATTTGAATTTTGTGGGTGGTTTAACTTTTTTTGAAAATTTAAATTGGATTCTTTAAAGGTTATTTGATGGAAATGAAAAGGTCTTGTACCTTTTTTTTGGTTTTTTCACATGGTAGCATAAAATATTTTATAAAATGTATGATTTTGTTGAACCTCTTAGAATGTTTAAAGTGGTGTTTTATGGAAAGTGTGATGCAAGAAAGGACTTTTTCCATGTTTTGAATTTTGAAAGAAGAAATAAATTATGTGAGGGTGAAATTGATATGATTTAAATGCTTGGGTTTTTCATTTGAAAAGAATGGGTGAATTTCATAATGAAGTGGAACTTGGTTTTGAAACAGGGTTTTACACATTCTTCATGTTTGAAAAAAATTCTAATTAGGGTTTTCATTTTTAAACACACTTGATCCTTGGTATTTTTGGAAAAATGAGTTTTTAAGTGGTCTCCCTTTTCTTATTCAATGGGTTACCTTGTTTAAAGGGGTGTTTTGGTTTTATAAAGTGAAAATGGAGTTTCCCTTGACTTATGTGGTTGTTCTTGGAAGTGTTTATGCTTCCCTTTTTAATTGTGTTTGAAATTTCAGATTGTTTTAGAAAGGTATTTCTAAATTTATATAATATAAGTGAAGGCCCAGTTGGCACTTGTTATAAAACTCAAATCCAAAATATTCTCCTTGAGGAAGTGTTTGTCAAACTTTACCTTAGGTAAGGAAAATTTTGATAAAATGTATTCACAAATCAGACCTTGAAGGAATACTTTTGGTTTTGGTTATACTGGTTCTAAAACAACTTTTAGTAATAATTACTTTGTTCCTCAAAGTGCCCCATTCTGTACTAAGTGTCAATGCAGTTTTCACTGGGCAAATAATTGTTCTCTAAACAAAACCGAATCTTTAGGATTTTATAAAGCTTATTTTTCTAAGAAGATGTGGGTTCCCAAAATTTTACTTTCGAAGATTTCCAGATCCAAGAATGTCTGGATTCTGAAAACCTAAATTTTTCTTATTTTTAGGAAAATAAGGAAAGTACCAATAGTAATACATGGTACATGGAAAGTGGATGTTCCCGGCATATGACTGGTAACAAAAACTCTTTCTAAAAGATTATCAAGACGAAAGGAGGAAAATTAACTTTCAGAGATAATGCTCATGGAGAAATTATTAGTATAGGTAACATCGTTCTTCTTGGAAAAACTTTGATTTCAAATGTTCTATTTGTTAAGGGTCTTAAGAACAACTTCATCAGCATAAGTGAATTATGTGATGAAGGCTACCTTGTGAATTTTAGGAATGATAAGTGCTTAGTACACAATTCCAAGGAAGAGATTATTCTTTCTTCCCATAGGCAAGATAATGTTTACACACTAAACTTAGAAGACCTTAGGAGTCAAGACTTACCTTTCCTTAGTGCAATGGAAGATCATTCTTGGTTATGGCATAGAAGACTAGGACACTGTAACCTTAGGAACTTATGCAAACTTTATAAGAAGAGACTAGTTAAGGATCTACCAGAGCTTAGATTTGATTCTTCAAAAGTCTGTGAACCTTATAAATATGTCAAGAAACATAAATCAAGTTTTAAATCAGTCGGTGAAGTCTCAAATACTGATACATTACAGCTAGTGCATATGGATCTTTTTGGTCCAACACAAACTGGAAGCATTGGGGGAAAGTATTATGTATTTGTCTTAGTTGATGATTACACTAGAGATACGTGAGTTTATTTTCTAGCAAATAAGTCTAAAGCTTTTTCTTATTTTAAAAGTTTTATAGCCCAAGTTAAAAATGAGAAAAACCTTCCATTGAAAACTATTCATAGTGATCATGGAGGAGAATTTCAAAATTCTGATTTTGAAACTTTTTGTAGTAGAAAAGGCATTACTCATAACTTTTCAGCACCTATAACACCTAAAAAGAATGGTGTTGTTGAAATAAGAAATATAATTATTCAAGAAATAACTAGAACCACGTTGAGTGAGTATTCTGTTGCCAAACATTTTTGGGTTGAAGCTGTAAGTACTGCTTGTTATACTATAAATCGTGTTTTGATTAGACATTTTCTTAATAAAACTTCTTATGAGTTATAGAATGGTAGAAAACCTATACTTTCCTACTTTAAGATTTTTGGATGCAAGGAATTCATTCTGAATACTAAAGATAACTTACACAAATTTGCACCAAAATATTATGAAGGAATTTTCCTAGGCTACTCCACAACTTCTAAGGCCTATAGAGTTTTTAACAAAAACACATATACTGTTGAAGAGACAATACATGTCAAATTTGATGAAATTGATCCTTTTGTTTGTAAACAACCTCAACCTACATCCTCGGATGTGTTTTCAAAAACTGGTTATCAACCTATGATAGAAGATTATTCTGATAAGGAAAATGTTCAAGAATATACTCCTTAAAAATTTACCCCAGAAGATTTCTTACCATATATTGATGAACAGGTTTTACAAAACCCAAATAAGTCGTTTCTAAAGAATCATCCTAGTGATAGTATCATTGGTGATGTAAATCAACCTATAAGGACTAGAAGTTCCTTAAGAAATGAAGTAGAACATATAGCATTCCTTTCCCAATTAGAACCAAAAAGCACTGATGAAGCTCTTGGTGATGATGATTGGATAAAATCCATGCAAGATGAACTAAATTAATTCGAAAGGAATAAAGTCGGGACCTTGGTTGAAAGGCCTAAGGAAACTTCTGTAACTGGAGTAAAATGGGTCTTCATAAATAAGTGTGATGAAAATGGAATCATAGTAATAAATAAATCTAGATTAGTTGCTAAAGGATATAATCAATAAGAAGGAATAGACTATGAAGAAACCTATTCTCCAGTATCTAGACTTGAATGTATTCATATTTTACTTTCCTTTGCAGCATTCTTCAATTTCAATCTTTTTCAAATGGATGTGAAATGTGCTTTCCTTAATGGTTATGTTCAAGATGAAGTTTTTGTTGAAAAACCTCCTGGATTTGAAGATACAAAGCATCTTGATCATGTTTTTAGACTTACCAAAGCTTTGTATGGCCTTAAACAAGCCTCTCAAGCCTAGTATGATAGAATTACAGGATTTTTGCTTCAAAATAACTATGTTAAGGGAAATGCAGATCCAACCCTTTTTATAAAGAAAGATAAGAAAAATGTTTTGATTGTTCAAATTTATGTTGATGACATTATATTTTGTTCAACTCAACAATCTTTAACTGATTTCTTTGAGGATCTAATGAAATATGTGTCTGAAATAAGTATGATGGGTGAGTTAAAATTCTTACTTGGTTTTAAAATTTCTCAAAAACCAGAAGGAATCTACATATCCCAACATAAGTATATTAAATATATTCTTAAAAAGTATGGATATTACAACACTAGGAGTATAATTACTCCCATAGATACCTCAAACACACTTGATCTTGATGAAGCTGGGAAACCAGTAGATCAAATATCTTTTAGAGGAATGATAGGAAGTATACTTTACCTGATAGCTAGTCATCCAGACTTAATGTTTTCAGTATGCTTATGTGCAAGATATCAATCCAATCCTAAGGAATCTCATTTAAAGGCAATGAAGAGAATTTTTCGCTACTTAAAGGGAACCATGGATTTAGGACTTTTTTACACTTCTGGAAATGATTTTGTTTTAAAGAGTTTTTCGGATGCTGACTTTGGTGGATGTAGAATGGATAGAAAGCGAACATCTGGAACTTGTCATTTCTTAGAAGATTCATTAGTTTCTTGGTCGTATAAGAAGCAACACTCAGTATCACTTTCCACTGCTGAAGCTGAATATGCAGCAACTAGAAGTTGTTGTGCTCAAGTGTTGTGGATGCAACACACACTCACAGACTATGGATTGAGTTTTACTAAGACTCAAATTTTGTGTGATAACCCAAGTTCCATTTACCTTAGTAAAAACCCTGCACACCACTCTTGTGAAAAGCACATAGACATTAGGAATCACTTTCTTAGGGATCACACACAAAAAGGAGATATCATTCTTCAATTCATTGGAACGTAAGATCAACTTGCTGATATTTTCACAAAATATTTACCTACCGATAGATTTGAATACATTAAACAGAATTTAGGAATGATAACCGTGAGGTAATATTCCTTCATTAACTTCCTATTTAACCAATATCCTTACAGTAATAAACTACTTTTCATAGGGGGAGTACATCTGTTATTGAAGTTTTTTCAAATTTTTGTAATGAATGTTTTCGTAGTCAGTTTTTTTAAAAAAAATTTCATAATGAAGTTTTCATAGTTAGTTTTCAAATTTTTCGTAATGGAAAATTTCGTAATGGAAATTTTCATAATAGAGATTTTCGTACTGGAAATTTTAGTACTGGAAATTTTTATAATGGAAATTTTCATAATAGAAATTTTAGTACTGAAAATTTTCGTAATGAAAATTTTCGTAATGGAAATTTTTGTAATAGAAATTTTCAAAATGAGAATTTTCGTACTCATAATTTTCATAATCAAATTTTGATAATCATGTTTTTGCAATAAAGCTTATAGATCTTAAGTTTTTCGTTGTGAGTTTTTCATAGTGAGTTTTTTGTGGTAAGTTTTTTTTCATAGTCAAATTCTCTTCAAGAAGAATATCACCTTTTAAGAATAATATTCCTAGCCAATCCGAAAGGTATAATTTATTTACTCAAGTTTTCTTAATCATTTTTACTTGCTAGTATTTTCTCTTGTATTTTAATTTTTCATATTCATTTTTCCTTAAATCTGAATGTTTTTCTTAAAACCTCAAAAGATCGGATTCAAGATTTTCTTACAGGCATGTTTTCAACCATCAGATCATATTAGAGAGTTTTTAAACCATTAGATTGGTTTTGGAAGTTGAAAGGTCACCTCCATCACCTATATAAAGGAGTCCCCCATTGGTGTCCCACATTGGTTTCTAAGCTCTCGCGTCTCGAAGCTCTGCCTCAATTCTTAAGCCTGTTCCGAATCCCTCAAAGTTCTTCTAGTCTGAATTTCTATAGAAGATTATTCTCAAGAAATGTCTACCACGAAGCCAATATCAAAATGGAAAGTATTCAGGGAAAGATTGTTCAATCCAAACTTTTTCAAGTATGATTATATCATTTCTAAGAATATCAAGTTAAATGGATGGGAAGATGTATGAATATCTAAGCCAGGTGTTCAAGACCTGGTGTATCCAGATTTACTCATAGAGTTTTATGAGTCAGTGTGATTCTTTAAGGAAGATGATAGAGAAATATTTTCATTCAAGTCTTATGAAAAAACCTTCAAACTTTCTTATACCAAGGCAGCCAGCTTGGTGGGATTATCCTATGAAGGGGAGGCATAATTTTGCTCCCACAAACTCCCAAATGTTCAAGGTTGTTTTGTTAAGGTGAAGGACCTGCAATGTCTTGGACTTTCTGATGTCAAGACAACAAAGATTTCCCATCTATCCTCTAACAACAGGATCCTTTAGTTATGGGTACACAGTTTTTTAGTACCGAGAAAAGGTGAAAAAGATACCCTCAAGAAGAGTGACATATATTTCTTAGAATTCCTGGTAAATCTAATAAAAATCAATTTGATGAGGCATTTTCTTGTTACAATTCAGAATATCAAGAATGGAAATATAAGAGACCAAATTATCATGTATCCTGCCTTACTTTCAAAGTTGATAGTTCGGTGTCTTGAATCATTCAAGATTGCATGCAAATCCAAGGTTCAGAATTGAAAAGTTATGCTTGTTAGTGATGACACCCTGAAAAGAATGAATATGTGTTATTCTAAGGAGATAGAAGAGTTTTATGATCTTCCTGAGGATGAGGCAGAAGACAATCCGGAAAATATTGAAAATGCCGAACCATCAAAGAAATTAGGAAAGAAAATAAATTTGAAGGAAGTGGAGGAAACAGATAAAACCCCTAAATCTAAGGAAGTCCAATCCGCACCTCCCAAACTGAAGAAAAAGAAAGCATATCCAGATGAGGTGGTTGAAAAATGGAGGGAAGATAAGGAAAATAGGAAATAAAGGGAGCCACAGTTCAGCTTAGACCCTGCTAAAGCTAAATCTTTAAGGGAGAAGACTGGTGAATACCTTGAGAAGGAAGAAAAAGAGAAGAAGTTGAAGAAGAAAATGTCTAAATCTAAAGTTGTACAATCTCTTTTGAAAGCCACAGAAGTAGATTTCGAAAATATTCCAGTACCGAAAACTTTCCTAGTCAAGCCTTTACCTGAGACCCCGGGGAATAATTTCTTCAATCTGGAAAAATCCAAATAGAAAGAAGTTGTTGAAGAAGTGGAAGAGGTGGAAGTAGAAGAAGAAGAAGAAGAAGAAGTAGAAGAAGAAAGTGGTGATTTATATGATCTGATTAAACAAGTTTAAGAATATCAAGATAAGGCAAATCCATCAGAGAAATTACCACTCCAAACATCTAAGGCCGAGTCCTCGAAGCTTGTCACTCCTGGAAAGGAAGAAGAGAAAGATGGAAAGAAATATGAAGACAAAGAATAAGAATAAGTAAATGAATTATCTGAGGAAGAAAGTTATAAAAAGCACTTTATTGAATAAGGAGAAGAAAATGATATAATTGATGAAGATATATTTGTTCAATTATTTGATAGCGAGCATAAATCTCCTGATGAGCAAGTCATACTGAAGGTTGATAAGGGTAAGCAAGTGGCTGTTGATTCTCAAAGAAAATATACAGTGAAGAGAAAGGAAGTTATAGGAACTTCAAAAAGGAAGCTTGTTGAGCTTGAAAAGCCACTCTCACCAAGTAATGTCTCGGATTCAGAGTCATATTCGCTTGGTCATGATTTTGTGGAGCAGTCTTTGAAGAAGCTATTCGGTTCCATTCCGACCTTTACAAACATAGATTCTAGATGCCAGTTGCTCCAACACACTCTTAACCAGAAGTCGGATTCAGTGTCCATGGTGATGGAAAAGTGTGTAAAGATAGAATCAGATTTCAAATATTTTCTTATAGGCTACGAAGATCACAGGAAGTCTTGCAAGAAAATGACCACTTGGTCAAAGAAAATCGTCCAAAATATGGGAGATCTTGATGAATTTCAATAGTATGTAAAAGAGGCTTTTGACACCGAAGATTACAAGATCAATGATCTTACAAACAGTTTTCAGGAAAATATGACCCTAGAGAAAAATACTCGGAATCAACAGGTGAAGGATCTGAATGGGAAGCTTAACTCTATTGCTCAAAGATGGAAAGGGGAAAGAGATCTCCATATTGAGATCGAAGAGAAGCTTGTAAAGTAGGATGAAGTTCTTAAGGCTCAGTCTGAGGCACTGAAGGCTCAATATGACAAGATTAAAACCTTAGAAAATCAAGCTAAGGAGGACTACAAATAGTTAAAGAAACTAAAAATCCTTCTAAATAAGATAATCCCCAAGGAAAAAAGAAGACAAATAGACCAATCCGATCTTTTTTTTGTAATGTCTTTCCTTGTAAAAATCCTTTCAATCTTAATGAAAACTCTGGTTTCTTGTCTTTTGTGTTATTTTGTACTAATATTTCCAATCATAATGAAATTGTCGATGCTTGTATTGTTTGTATGTCTTTAATTTTTCAGGTACCATATTTCTTTTCCATTACCTCAAACTCATTTTGAAAATCACAAAAGGGGAGAAGGAAAAAGAATTCTAAAGAAGAGAAGGAAAAAGACTTATAAGTATAGAAGAATTATCCCTAAGTAAGGGGGAGTTTATCTAAGGGGGAGTGCTCATTACGAAGATTTCAATATTCATAATGAAATTTCTCATTCCGAAAATCTAGAATACGATCCTTAGAGTTCCAAAGCCTAATGGGGAGTTAGTCGTATTCACCATTTTTCATAAAAAAGGAAGATAAGATTTAATTTCAAGTCTAGAAGTTTATTCTAAGTCTTTACATTCTTTTTTGTTTGGATGTTTGTGATTTCCAAAAATGGGGATATTTTTGAGTCAATAAGGTTTTCCTTATGACTTTTCTATTCCTTCATGAAAGGGGGAGATTGATAAGTCATCAAGGTTTCCTTATGACTTGATTGTTCCTCTTGTTTTGAAAATCACAAACACATTATCTTAAAGAAAAACTGATTTTACCCTATTTTTTACTTCTATAAGGAAAATTTCCTTACCCAAGGAAATTTAACCTTTCATAGACTTAATTGCTCAAAACATATTTTTCTTAAGTATAAAAATCGGATTCATATCTAAAAACTCGAAATTTTATAATACTTAGACATGAAGCATTCTGTTTTAGGATCCGAATTCCTGTTACGAAATTTTATGAAGTTCTACTCTGAATTCCTGTTACAGACTTTTATGAAGTTCAACTCTAAATTATAATTACGAACTTATATAAAGTTCTAACTAAAAATTATGATGATGAATTCTGATTACGAATTCTCATTACGAATTCTGATGATGAATTCTGATTATGAATTCTCATTACAAATTCTAATGATGAATTCTGATTACGAATTCTCATTATGAATTCTAATGATGAATTATGATTACGAATTCTCATTAAGAATTATGATGATGAATTCTGATTACGAATTCTCATTACGAATTCTAATGAATAATTCTAATTACAAATTATCATTATGAATTCTGATGATGAATTCTGATTACAAATTCTCATTATGAATTATAATGAATAATTATGATTACGAATTCTCATTACGAATTCCTTAAGAAAAATAAAATCTGAATATCTTAGTACTAAAGACTCCAAATTCATTTTTTACTTATATTCTGAACTTTCATTTTCTCCATTTCGAATATCAGTTTTTGGTTATACTTACACTCATTTTGTTATAAAACAATGTCGTTCTTTCAGTTATTAATTAACCGTTGTTTGAGTGACACGCGTACAGGTCCCTCTGAAATTCAAGGAGGAATATGACTGTTGGAGGAGGGATATGACCATTAGAGCTTTGCCTATAAATAGGAGCTCATTTGAAAAGAAGAGGGAAAACTTTGACACAACTATGACATCTGTTCTTACATGCTGTTGAAGTGATTTCTAGAGAGAGAGAGGCTCTTATCAACTCTTAAGATTCATGCAGAAAGTTTCAACAGCTTGTTAAAACTTTTCCTTGTGCATATTTGCTTTGTGCGACTTTGATTGTTGTTATATACAATCAAGGTCTTCCAAGGATAGGAAGACAGAGGTTCCAACACCTTGAAGTTGAGGGCTTCCTTGCTGAGGAAGACATAGGTGCCGACTACCTGATAATTGAGGGCTTGTGGGGATAGAAAGACAGACTCCGATCTTCATATCGAGGGCTTACCCTGGTGTGGGTAAGACAGACTTTCTTGAAAGTATAAATCAAGGGACCTTTATCCAAGGTTGCCAGATACCCTTCTCTTTGGGTTAAAAGACTTATTACTTGTTACTTATTTTGTTACAAGTTTTTTTCCGCTGCATTTTGTATTGTTAAGGAAAGTATAACTAACCTAAAATTACTTACTCTTGTACTCTGATATAGTTAGATTCTATATGCTTTAAGGTAGAATCTTCATCTTTGAAAACTTTAGTTAAGTTCCATTTCTGGAATCACTTTTTCGGAATTTAGCAAGTGATTAGAACTTATAGAGGTCCTGTGAATTATCTTGTTTAACCTTGTTAAACATAACCATCTTTAAAAGTTCCAAAGGAATTTTTAAAAGGTACAATTAACCCCCCTCTTGTATCTGATAATATCATTCTTATTTTGATTCTATGTTTGGTATTATAGAGTATATCATACTCAGACATACCATCCTAACAATAAATGGTTGGGGATGGTCAGAAGAGTCATGACAAATCTTGATTTAGTTTATGAAATTATGTAATTGATATGTAGATTTAATGGAAGATTGATGCTCAAAGAAAGATGGTTTTGATGTATGTTTTGGGTGTTGGAATGAGGCTCTAGGGAACAAGAAGTAATCTATCGAGATGGTGTTAGACCAAGGCTCTAAAAAATGATAATATAATTCATGGATAGTGTGTTAAACTGATGCTCTAGGAAATGATGGAATTTCATGTGGGAAAAGGATGTCGGATTGATGCTCCTTCTACTTGGGTTGGACCAGACTGATGCTCTAGGAACCACCATTGTATGTATAGATGGAAGCTGGACTGAGGCTCTGATAACTACTATTTTGTTTTGTGATGGTTCAATAGACTCGGTTTCTGGTATCAGTATCAATAGTTTGGTATATTTCTAGGTACATGATAGAGGTTTTGACCACGTTACATTTTGATGTTGATATTTTATTTAGATTTCGAATCAACTTTCTAGGAACTAATGGTTCATGTACTTTGGATAGGCCTTGTGGGTGTGGGTTTATGCTCCCCTGAGTTGAAAAAAGAGTGAATAACCTTGACATTTGCAGTATGTACCTCCTATGTTACCCTTTAGATGTATGGTTTATATCATTACATGTTTTTTTGGTCTGAGTGTCACCTTAGAGACCTTGGGCTAGTGGGTACTATATGAGATGTTGTTTTCTTGGCTTGTATCCTTTTTGTTATACTATTTATTTTATTCCACTATTTATTTACATACACCATTATACTGACTGGTATTTTCTATATACATCATGGTTGGTGGCCAACTAAGTTGTACACACACCCTTCTCCGGCCTCCATTGTACTTGAGTACCTCTCACATGGCCAGACATGGCATTCTAGATCCCTTGAGATGCTTACTGCTTGGATGATCTTTTTGTTTTCTTGATGTATTTTGTTAGTTCCATGTTTGACATGATGTATTGAGATATGTTAGGACCATTGTGTTCATTGAGTATACGTGTATGATTATGTCATCCTTTTCCATGCCTTGTTGGATATTTGAGTGTGTTGTGCCTAAGTGGCCTTGGGTGTTTATTTGAGTCTTGTTGGAAAATGTTATTAAGTGTTTTTTTTTCATTTAAATAAAGAAAGTAGGGTCTTTTTTGAGAAATTATATCAATGTGTGTGGTATTAGATAAGGCTTAAGACCATAGATTTGTTTTTAAACATGTGTTTTTGGTTTTTGGAAAGCAAAGCAAAATGTTTTGGAAGTTATCTATAGATTTTATTTATTTTTACTGGAGAATATTATTTATGTAATGCCTACTTTATAGCTTTATTTTCAAACTATCATTGATGAATTTCCTTAGAGAACCTATTGTATAGTTTTGGAGGGTTTTGGTGACCTACTAGGATTTTAGATCTCACATATATCTCTTTAGGTTCTCATTTGGATCCCATTTGTTCTTTGTGGATGGCGTGGGGGAGATTTGGGTAGATATGTTTTGGGTCTCAGATTGAGTTGGTTTGTTTTCCCTTCTTACTTACTTATAGATATTTATTTTATTTAGTTTGTTTCTATATAGCCTACTTTTCTTCTTATTTAATTATTTAGGTCATTTATTTTATATATTTTTCTATCATTTAACTCTAATTTGAGAGAAATAATTCCCAAAGGAATTTCCATGGTGCCTAGGTGCTAGTCGCCAGCCCATGGTGATCGATAATTCACTTCGGGCCTTGTGGAGAATCAGGTCGGGTGTTGGGTAGTATGGAATCCCAAGCTAATTAATTACATATATCTTCTTTATCTTCTACTATTTTTGGGGAAATTTTTTTCCCTCTTTGATCATATATTATGCCAATTTATAGTTACCTAACCGTGGGGATCAGAAACTCCCTTCAGGCCATGTCATTGGTGACTTGAGTATTAGGGTACCTGGGTATCCGGGATGGTTCATGAGAAAGTGGTATTAGAGGGATGTTAAGCATCTTTCTTTGAAGTCAGTATGTCGTTTGGGTAGTCTTGGTAGATAGGGGGTAGGATTGATGGGGCTTAGGAGGTATTTATGAGAAAGTGCCTAACCATCTCTTATCATAATGAGGCTTAAGTCACCATGGGTGTTGGGGAAAAAGTGTATTTGATGAGTATTTTGATATGTTTCTAGTATTTTCTCTATTTGAGTAGATTCTTCTAAAAATACTAGGCTTTTGGATTTTGTTTCTTAGATTTTAAACTCTTGGGTTTTGTTTGAGTTGTTGATATGAGTGTCTTGGTTAATGTTTTTCTTATTTTATATTGATGATGTATAGCAACATGCATTCAAGAAGATGTTTGAACCGACTTGAGGATATATTTATTGATAAACCATGGTAAGAAAACACTCCAGTTGATCAGAATCTCATTGAGATAGTGTTGTGTGTTGTCAATGATTTGGGATAGGCAACCACACCCATTCCTGTCCATGCTCTAGTCATGGAACCTTGAAGGGATGGATCTAGAGATTATGAAAAATAGTTTCTTTACCATAATCCACCAGTTTTACAAAGATATAATGATCCTAAAGCGGCTTAGCCTTGGTTGAAAGGAATTGAGTGTATTTTTGATTTCTTTGAAACTCTTGATTCAATTAAATTGAAGTGTGATACCTTCATGATTGAGGGTCTTAGCATAAGGTGTTGGGATTCGATGGTGATGATGAAGAAGCATGAAGTCTTGGAGTGTAAATACTTCAAGGTCCTTTTTATCGATCAATTCTATCTAGAGTCCATGGTTTTAGAAATTTTAATAGATTTTATTAATCTCCAGTAAAGTGACATGACCCTGATTCAGTATGAAAACCACGTTTTTGAGAATGTATAGTTTTCTCTTGAGACTGCGACCAATGAGAAGTTTAAGGCATGAATATTTGATATGGGACTTCAAACTGAAATTATATCTTTGGTTTTCCTGCTCAAGCTAACATTTTATGATGATGTACTAGATAGATCATTGATGGCTGATATTGACCTGACTGGTAAGTCAATGTTGTTAGAAGTAACTTTTTCTCCTAGTGGTAGTTTGGTAAGTTCCTTTAAAAGAAATATAAACTTGATGATTCTCATGGAGGATCTCAATAACAAGGTTATTCTAGACATCATGTGGTACCTGGTAGAGGCCCTGTGACTTTATTACAGTGTAGCATGGTTGAGAATTCAAAATGGTTTTGCACTGAGGCCCCCAAGATCTGTAATTCATGCAAATTCTTAAGTCACTTGAAAAGGTTCTGGTATATCTTTTCTACCCCACATATTAGAACAAGCTCATTATAACCTAAAAGTACTAAAGTGAAATGTAATGATTCAAGAACAAAGTTTTTCTAGCCACAATAATCTAGAATAAGGATTATTTATATAGTATAAGAGTCTCTATAAGAATTTGATATGGGTCAAGTGATTGAGAGAGGTACCATCACCATAGCTTCATCCTTAGTGACTACTTTATTTAACATTGGTGCATCTCACTCATTCACATTGACCCATGTTGTTGATTTTATAACCCTTCCTATGGAGATTTTATCTTATGTGATGGATATTATTATTCCCCTTGAAATAAAGAGAGAGTATGTTCTTCAATGTCCAACTTGCATTTTCTCCTTATCATAGATTGAGCTTAACTAAAATTTTCTAGTCTTCAATATGAAATCTCCTAATGTTATTATTGGGATGGATTGGATGATCTCTCATCAGGATTGGATTGAATGTTATCTTTAATAGGTCTCCTTTACCATGCTTGATGGGGTGTGTTGTGTCTTTATAGAAGAATGAGAACTGAGATCGAGTAGAGCTAAACCTTCTTTTCTAGAGTTGGGTAGGGTAATATTAGTGTTTTCTTTTGACTTTGAGTGATAATATTTTAGTGATGATCTCCCTACAATTTTCATTGAGTTTTCTAATATTTTTTCCTTCTAATTTCTCTGGTTTTACATCAATAAGATAGGTTGATTTTTCTATTGATTTAGTACCTGGTACTTAATTAGTATTTATTTCTTCTTATCATGTGTACTTGATGAACTGAAAGAGTTGAAGTCTCAGTTGGATGAACTATTTGAGAAAGGATTTATGCATCTGATTGTGTCACATTGGGCAGTGTCTGTTCTATTTACAAAGAAATATGATAGTTCTATTTGTCTTTGTGTTGATTACTGAAATCTCAACCAAGTTACAATGAAGAAAAATATTCATTTCTTAATATTGATGATCTATTTGACCATTTGAAAGGGGGAAGTGGTTCTTGAAGATTAATCATTGATCTGGCTACCACTAGTTTTGAATAAAATAATTTGACATTCCAAGAACTGCCTTCCAGAGTAGGTGTGGCCATTATGAGTATCTGGTCATTCCATTTGGTCTAACTAATTCTCCTTCAGTTTTCATGGATTTGATAAACAATATTTTCCATGAGTAACTCGACACATTCATTGTAGTATTTTTGGATGACATCCTAGTTTACTCTAAAACTTAGGAAGATCATGTGTGTTATTTTAGGATAGTTCTATAAATTTTGAGAGATCACTGAATTTATTCCAAACTTTTGAAATGTTTTTTTCTAGATTTGGGAAGTGAATTTCTTGGGACATATGGTCTCAAAATATGGTATCTTAGTTGATATTAAGAAGGTGAAAGCTGTTATGACGTGGGAGTAGCCACATATTGTTTTTGATATATATAGATTCTTGGGTTTAGCAGGGAATTATAACCGATTTGTAAAAGATTTCTCAAAGTTTCTTCTCTGATGACCAACCTCACTAAAAAAGGAGTGAAATTTGTTTTTAATGGTAAGTGTTAGAGTTATTTTGTTGAGATGAAATGTATTTTGACTTCTATGTCGATGTTGACTCTTCTAGAGGTAGGGTATAGCTATGTGGTCTTCTGTGATGCATCAGGTTCAGGTTCGGGTTGTGTTCTTATGTAAGGTGATCATGTCATTGCCTATGGTTCTAGAAATATTAGGCCACACAAGAATAATTATCCAACCCATGATATTGAACTCAAAACCCTGATGTATGTTCTTAATAGTTGGATACATTACCTTTTTGAGGAAAGGATTACCATGTTTTCTGAACACAAAAGCCTGAGTTATATCTTATCTCAAAAATATTTGAATCCCATTAAAATGCATTGGGTAGTGTGCCTAAAGTCCTTTGATTTTGACATTTCTTATACCTCGAGCAAGGGAAATATCATCCCTAATGCTTTGAGCAGAAAAATTATGACCTATTCCATGAAAGAATCATTATAAGAGTTGAATTTTATGGATCCATTTTCTTAGTTACATTTGGGGTTCTAGGGGAATGAGTATGAGGCTATTTTTACAAGCGCTCAGTTGATATCCTCCCTTCTTGAGATGATTCTTCAGGATCAACAACATGATGATGAGTTCCATGGAATTAGAGACTCTATTCATAGTGGGGAGACCATCATGGAGTGTTTTTTTACATGTAGGGTATTCTATGTTTTCAAAACTGATATGTTGTGCCTTTTTCTATGAGGAAGGCTATGATGGGAAACTATCATAGTTCTTAGTGGACAGTGCACTCAGTTACCACAAAGATGTTCTATGATATGCGGTGAAAATTATGATGGCTAGGTATGAGATAGAACACCACTAATTTTATTTCATGTTGTTATAATTTCCAATAGGTCAAGTTTGAGCACTAGAGACCTTTGGGTTTTATCTATTTACTTCTATTACTGACATGGAAATGGGATGATATTTCTATGGACATCTTGGTGGGTTTTCTTCATACTCATTGAAATAAGAACATGGTATGGGTTATGATCGATCGACTAACCAAATCATCTCACTTTATACACAAATGTGATACAACCAAAGTCCATGACTTAGGAATCCTATACATACATGAGGTTTTCAAAATGCATGGTGTTCCATATGATATAGTCTCTAATAAATATCCCCGATTCACTTCTCATTTTTGGAGAGGCCTCCAAGAAGAAATGAGATATCACATGAGATTGAGCATGGTATATCATCTATAGATGGATATCCTGATAGAATGGGCTATATATATTTTGGAAGACATGATCCATGTTTGTGAACTTGATTTTTTTGGAACTTAGGATAACCAATTGGGATTGGTTTAGTTTTCCTATAACAACAGTTACTAGTCATCCATTCGTATGGATCCCTTTGAGGCCATGTATGGGCACACATTTAAATCTCCATTGTGTTGGTCAGATATTGGTGAAGCTTCCTTGGTTGGACCAAGTTTGGTCTAGAAGAAAATGAATAAGATTTAATTTACTAATTAGAGAATGGTGATGACACATAGCCGATATAAATCTTATACTAATATTTTTCAATGACTGTTGGAGTTTTTAGTTGGTGATTAGGTTTTCTTGAGAGTTTTAACTTAGTTTAGTCACCAAAATCTTCAGAAATAGGTAAATATTACACCACTATTTTTTGGAACTTTTGAGGTTACTGAGAAGGTGGGAAAATGGCTTAATGTTTATCATTTCCACCATAGTTGACATCAATACATAAGGTGCTCCACATATCATAGCTTCAGAAGTGTCTTTATAACCCATCTCATGTTTTGAGATGGGAGGATCCTGATGTTGAGCCAAATTTATCCATGAATAAGCATGAAATCAGGATAGTTTATTATGAGACAAAGTTAATTCATGAGAGGATGATACCTTTGATCTATGTGCTATGGAAACATGGTTCTGATTCTCATGAGACTTGGGAGAATGAGGCACTGGTGAGAGAGTAGTGGTCTCATCTCTTTGATATGGAAACTTCTTGAATTTTTTTTGGGGATAGAATGTTTTTATGGTGGGGAGGTTATAACACCCCATTACTTATTTCAGGTCTTTCTTGACCCTTTTTTTTGACCTCCTTTAATTCGGGTCTTGTTTTGGGGTCGTTTTGGGAGATTTTGAGAATTTTTAGAGGCTTTTGGGTTGTGCATGGTTGGCGCACAATTTGACAAAATCATTCACCCCTAGTGTAACCATGCACCCATGGATAGTGGAGAATACACATTTGACATATGGTTTCAAAAAATCATGCACCCACCCAGGGGAAACCATATGCCCCCTCTATTTAATAGTGTTCACAAGATTTTAAAGTTATGAAAATTAATTTTAAATTACCAAACCCCTATTTAAGTTTTCTAATCCACCCATTCATACCTAATACAATTTTACCTTCCTTAGAGACTCTCAAGAATCAATTTTGGCTCATATAACCTCCTCCATTGGTGAATCAAAGTGGTAGTGGAAGATCCAATCCCTCTCTAGTAAGTTGATCTCTTCTTGAGTGTTCTCTTATGATCTTCCTCCTACTCCACATTAGAGAGTGTAAGATCATCATGTTCTTGATGGATTTAAACTCTAATTTATTGGATCTAATCCTTGTATTGATAGATCTAGATTCTAAACCTAATTTATAGATCTTCCTTGCCTTAAATTGTTATTGGTGTTCCCATTTTGGGTGTTGATCATTTGATTTCTGTGATTAAAGGTAGGTGGTTCCATTTGATATTTTCCATGTAATTGAAACCTTGTATTGATTAATTTGTTTGAAATAGATTTCAGTTGATTTATAAAACCTAGATTGAAAATTATTTGATTATGAAATCCAAAATGGCATGAATTTTTAGAAAAACATCCAATTCCAATGGAATTGGAATTATGGGGTGAATTTTGAAAATGATGGAATTGATGAAATTATCTAATAATTGTTTTGAAAAAAAGGATTAAATTGAAATGATAAACACCTATGATTGGTTTTGTATTGAAAAGGCATTAAATGATGAAAAACCCATGTTTTGGTTTTGAAATTAAATTGGCATATTGAAACAAAAAATTGGGAAATTGAATTGTAAATGATTATTGATTTGAGATGAGATGATTTTACAATTATTTATTGATTGATTAATCACATGAAATATTGGGTAGTTAGTGGGTTATCTGAGACAAGCATGCTAGGATCTTAATCCTATAACAATGGATTGATTATTATAACTCTAACAAAAACCTTGTTCAGAATTATTATCCCTAATGGGATATTGTTGAGTCCTGTTTGGACTAAGCCTAATGGATGTGTGAACACATGTTTTGCTATGATCATTGATTTTAGAAGTGTAAGGATCCTATATCCAAAAACTAATTTATTTCAAGGAAGGTAACCATGGTGCTTATTTTTATGTTTTGATTATATATTCCATTATTTATAGAACTATTTTAGTCATTCCAAATGATTTATATAAATGATTTTATATAAAATATTTCTTTAATCCATATTTGAAATGATTTCCATCTATTGAAAAGAAGTAATATTTTGTTTTAAATATGAAAATGATATGTTCTTACATGAATTGTTTTAATTTAATTGAAATCAATATTGGTTTATTGTTATAGAATATATCATAGAACACTTGGTGAGACCATACAGAGCTTTATATCTCACACCCTACCTTTTCCCTTGGGCATTTGTAGATTTTATTATGTTAGGTTTTAGTAAAGGAAAAGAACCACATAGAGGTGGTGGATGTTCTTGATCCTTGGGACCATGGAGTGGTAATGGTGGAGCAGAGGTCCACTTTTTTACATAGGCTTTTGAGACTTTTTATGGTTTTTTGATGGTAGTTTGGGTTGATGTTTTGTTGAGTTGTTTATCTATGTGATTGGATACTATTTTACCTTATTGAATTATGGTACTTTCTCCTTGTGGAGTGTTGATATACCGACTTGTATCTTATTTATATTCTTATATTTTAGTGGAAAATTTGTTCCCTCTTTTATCATGTATGATGTGAGGTGCTAGTTTCCAACCCATGAGGATCAGAAACACCCTTATGGCCATATTAGTGTCGGATCAGGTATCAGGGTACCTAGGTATCCAGAATGGTTTGTGACATATTGTATGTGATAATTTATTTACAATGATGTGTTATGATTGCTCGTGTATCCTACTATGTTATGTTTGACTTTATAGTATTTTTCTTAGATCCCAAGGCTGGTGGACCATCGTGACAAGTTTATCCCTTAGAGGGGGAATGCACATGATTTGTGACAATGGAGATGAGGGACCTAAGAACAGGGTAGGGATAAAATGATTCCTTGTGGATATCGTTTGATGAATTTTATGCCTAGTGTATTCCAAGGGGTATGTTACTTGATGCCTAGTGCATATCGAGTATCTCTCAATTCCAAGTGGATGCCAATAACATGACTTACTTAATGCCTAGTGTATGTCGAGTTGCATGATCACATGATGCCGAGCAACATGGTTCATTATCCTCATGGATAATACTTGATTACTTATGAAACCTTGATTATCCTTTTAGTATAGAGCAGAAGAAGGTATGCCTGGGGGTTATGGAGGCTTGGTTAGTGCATGACTACTTGGTTTTGGATTGCGTGTTTACGATCATTATGAATTTCTTATTATTATGACATACACTTGTTATAATTGAGCACACTAGGTTGAGGAAGCATTGGTGGTGTCCTACTGAGTCTTATACTCACACCCTACTCAAGAATTTTGGTACACTTGTAGACTTCATGGTTAGAGATTTGGTGAAGGGAAAGGGCCCTATGATGTACAATTGAGCAGTGGAGCATGGAGTTGCAGTGGATTGGGATAGACTTCAGAAGACCCCATCAATTTTTATTTATTTGTTTATTTATTTATCTAATGCTTATACTATAGAAAGACTACAAACTTTGGGATATATTTTTATTATATGAAATGTATGCCTTTCATTACTTTCTACATATTTACTCTGATTATTTATTATATTTTTTATCATTTTTTTGTTCCATGACTTGATACTAAGGGTATAGTATCCCCACTAATGGACTTAGAACCTCATTACCAGTTAATAACCTCTTGAATATGGTGAGGAATGCATGAGGTCATGCAACACTCTGATTCAGACCTAATGATTTGGGTTGGAGTGCTACAATGTGCATGTGAATATATACCTGGCAAATAATATTAGGTTATATTATAATGAATTTGATACAAGGTAATATTATTCTCATACTAATTGATATTTAAATGTTATAAATGATTAATTATTATAAAATTTAGAATCAAAATTGGTTAGTTATGCCAATTATGGATATTTATCCAACCCACATAAATCTATATCTCAATTTGGATGTTTATTGGTGGAACTGCAATTCCATGGAATACTACAAAACAAACCATTTCTCTGACTTCTTCTAATCATGCTGAGTTGATTGTGATTCATGAATCAAGACTTAAATTTTCTTCATTGATATCAATTATTCATCATATTAGAAATAATTGTGGATTATACATGATTAATTATATTCTCACAACATTATATGTGGATAATGCCACTCGTATAGTGTAATTGAAGGGTGGGTATATCAAATGAGATAAGACAAAACATATCTCACCAAAATTATATTTCATTCATGAAATTAAAAAATAATGGCAAGATTGATATCCAAAAAATAAGGTAATGTAAAAATATTGTAGATTTATTCACAAATATAGTGCCACATTATAAGAAAAAATGTATTTTTCCGTAGTTTTCAAAACCGCCCCTAAAAACTTCATGATTTTTTTCAGTGAAAGTTTTTTAAAAACATATACTAATGTGTTTTGTTTTTATTTTTTTGAACTGATTTTTGAAAAAACACTATTCAATCCATTTTTTAATTTTTTGAATTATTTTTAGGAGCGATGTTTAAAAACCACAACTAAATTAATGGAAAAAATGTACTGAATATTAAATAATTAATAATTAATAATTAATAATAATAATAATTTATTATTTATAATAATTTATTATTTATTATTTATAATTTTAATTAATTATTATGTGTTAATTATTAATTATTTATAATTAATAGTTAGTAATTATTTGAAACTCAAATTAATTCCAGGATAAGTTGAAAATGAGATTTCAGCATTAAATGACAATAAATTTTGACTCAGGTGTCTTTTTTTGCTCCAAAACTTGTCAAATTGAAGCTTATGAAATAAAATACAATGATATTAGAAAATAATTTGAAAATAATTAATAGAATAAAATTTATTACCATTTTAAAATAAGTTGAAAATCATACTTCAACTTCAAACGACTCTAACTTTTGATCTGGGTGTTCGTTTGGGCTCTACCACATATCAAATCAAAACCTAAAATTTAATCTACCCCATGATAACTCGGGGGGACTTAAATCACTATTTAATTGAGGTCAAAAGGCCCATAAGGCCTCTAAAAATGATTTTTTTTATTCGGATAAATTGGATTTCGAACATTCGATGTGATTTCATTTTCATTTATGAGTATCTTCATATTATTGTTGGGTGATCTATGATTTTATTCCATGTATTTACATTCCTATTGATTTTAGGGTGTTGTCATTGTTTTGGTTTTCGATCTTTTGGGGATTTATTATCAATTATATATATATTTATGTATTTATGTATATTTATTTATAATATATATAAATATATATATTTATCAATATATATTTAAAATTATATATAATTTCATATATGCATAGAAATTTACATGTATTTATACATATTTAACTATATTTATATACTTTTATAAATATTTATACGTATTTATGTTAATATATTTTTATATGATGTGGGTGTATATATATATATTTACTTGAGCTAATATATACATTTTTGTTAATAATCAATTATATATATATATATGTGTGTGTGTTTGTTTATATATATTTATGCAAATTTAGTTATATGTATATATATTTATAGATATTTATATCCATTTATGTATATTTATATATATGAATGTATATTTATATATATGTTGTTGGTGTATATATTTATATGTATTCTGTTGGTTGATGTGTGCGTGCCTTTGTACTTGTATTTATATACATTTATGTATATATATATATATTTATAAGATACATATAACTCCATTTAAATAAATATATATGTAATTAAATATATATATTATAATATTTAATATTTTTTATTTGTTATATGTGTGTGTTGTTTCCTTTTTTTATAACCTCTAGGACCTTCTATGACTATTTATTATATATTTATTTATTATTAATTAATTAATTATTTATTTATTTATTACTTATTTATTATTATTGATTTATTATTAATTACTAAATTATTATTTATTTATTTATTACTTATTTTATATTTATTATATATTATTTATTATCAACACATTATTTATAAAATAATTTACTAATAATTAATAATATAGAATCTATTACTATTTTAAGAGAAGTTGAAAATCAAACTGCAAGTTCAAACGACCCTAACTTTTGATTTGGGTGACCGTTTGAGCTCTACCACATATCAAATTGAATCCTGTGATGAGATTTACTATCATGACTGAACCCAACAGGGCCCAATCCATGACTACCCCAAGAGATCCTTCAATAGGCTAGGGGCTTGTGACCAACACCGAGTAGGCATATCACACACATGTGTGGATTTAGCGTAATGTACATGTATACACACACACACACATCTACAATCCCATACAATGTTAAAATGTAAAACAAACAATAACCATGAATGGATAAATATAATATTCTACCATCAATGTATGAGGAAAAAGTACTGTAAAGCAAGGGACAAATACAAGACCATCAAAATAAACTTAAAACAAGTCAAAACTGTAAAGTAGAAGAGGACTGCTGTAAATGAAACCACCGAAACACACCTCAGTCTTTCTGGATCACAAAGCTACACATGGTATTGGTCCCTCTAGGAATCCATCAAAATTTTAGTTATCTGTATAATAGATTACATGTGTTGGTCTCACCCAAATTTACCCAATATTTTAGGGTTAAGCGGTCACTTGTAGTTTAGCTTGGGTTGTCAAATCCCCAGATACCTAAGAAGTAATCTACAGACACATACATTCTATGGATTGTTTTTGGATATTAAGTGGCCAACTTGGGTTGGTTTTATATGGGTTTAAGTGAACACTAATAGACTTAATTGAATTCAAATTAATAGAATGAGTTGATCCTAGGTTATCCCTTGGGGTGGATTTGATGAATTACTTTTCCAACTATTTCAATTTCTTATATTTGAGATGGATTCATTTAATAAGATCAAACAACATCATAACTTCCTGGTTTAATATCTACACACCCTAATACTAATCACCTATACACTTATAGGATCAAATTTTTGAGCACTCTAAGGTAAAGGTTCGTATTAGCACTTGAAGTGTGCGACCTTAAAATTCAAAAAGGGTGAAGAAGTTTTAAAATCATTAAATGAAATTCTCAATTAAAATAATTGTTTAGAAATTAATAGAGTGAGAAATAACATCCAATACATCCCCTTGATACTCCCTTGGATCAAACCATAATAGGTTTATCCCTCCATTGATGCTATGGTTTCAATGGAAGCAGGAAGTAGACTCATGAGGGAGGAATTGAAGAAGTAAAAAAAACAATAAAAAAACAATCACTCCACCATTGTGTGAATAATTTCACAAGGTTTGGTGTGAATAAATTCACACCATGAAGCAACGATATCAATGTGATAATAAAACGAACATAATAATATAATATGAAGAATTTTTATTGAAAACTAAGGTGATTCGAACAACTTACAAATGAAGAAGAACAATACAACATCAAATGGGAAACATAACATTTAAATGAAGCAAGGTACTAAAGATCCTAAAATCCTCCACCACCACTGACTTAAATATTCATTTTTTAAGATTTGGGTCTATCATCCAATAGTTAAAGTCATCCCACTTGAGTATGGTATTCTTAGGGTGGTGGAAAGCTCGTGGAACTTAGACTTTTACACTCTTGACCCGAAGTGGAATCCAACTTGCATTCACTAAACAGAGGTGTCAAAATGACCTTCTATGTTGCTGAATTATAGTGGTATATAGAAGAAGAAAATGTATCTACGTATGTCTCCTAACCTCCTATAAAATAGCAGCCCAAATAGAATTTTTTTTGCAAGATATTATCGAAATGGTGGGATGTTTTTTTGGGCCTCAGAATATGGCACATAATTTTATCTCCAACTTGGGCCACCTAAAACTCCCTTAAAATATCATAATTAGATCTTTTAACTGTTTTATAAAATGTTCCCCATGATTTAATCTATATTAAGATAAATTTTTAGAATCATTGGGCTTTGATCTTGGATGCTAGCCTCTCTTTATTGGGCCGTTGTCTAGTTTACTTTGCCCAGAATGTGTTGTCATGAAAGCCCATTTTGGTGGTCTTACAATGTGAATCTTCAAGTAATCTGGAATCATTAATTGTTCATTATATAATGGGTGACCTGAAAATAAAATATAAAAATAAAATCAATACCATTTTTTAGGGTGTGTTCAAATATGTACCAAGTAATAGTGTAGTTTAATAAAGAATTATAATCATAATGTGAAATAATTTTCAAAGTGTAAAATGCACTAAAATGGTGTTTATGAATAATTCATATCATGAATATTATAAATATTAACAATGAATATTAGCCTATTTTAGTTGCTAATCACGTGTGAGAAAATCCCATGTAGGGTTGAGTATAACAATACCCAGTAGGACACCCCAAAATCACTAAGCATATAACATCAAGAATAATAGTTAGATCCTCACAGGGATATGTCAAAAACATATATAAAAAGAACATCTAGATATAATCATAGTAGAAACAATGTCTCAAAGTAATATCACATCCATAATTCCAGCCTAGGATTCCTGCTCAAAGGTTTTATATAACACTCATCTGGGAGAACACACTCCATGAGCTAAGTAGAACTGATGGTGTCCATATAAGATATCATGCTCATTAGGTCTCACCACAAGATGTACACACTGGAAGTCTAAAGAGATTGATACACAAATGGGGATCACACCCATGGACATGAGGTACACCAACAACCCAATATAGATTAATCTACTAATTAAGGGATAAATGCCCATGTAGTTTTGGTCATGATGATTCCAGGAACCCCACTTAGGAAAAAAGATGATGATATATGATCTCACTCCGAGCCTCATAAAGGGATTCTAATAACTCTACCCAAGATTTAAATTCATTAGAGGGGATCACCATCATATTCAAAAGATGTGATTCCACAACAACCCTTAGGGAAAGGATAAAGGGAACATACTATAACAAAATTTTTCCAAGATAAAGTGGATAGGGGATCCAAGCCTTCTTTGAGAAGCTACACAACGTGTGCTATGATTACATGACATACCTCCTCAGTGCCAGGTTCTAACCATATATTAAAGCCCATGCCTGTGTCTGTGTTTGAGTACATGACATGTGTCCCACCACACATGGCATGTGGGGCCACACGATCTCTTAGGAATGTACTCCTTATACATGCCGAGCTACCTTCCAAGGTGTACATGACATGTGGCATAGACCACATGACATGTAATGCCACCCGGAATCCTGGGCATGTGACTCCTATACACACCAATATGGTCATCTATGGAAAACATGGAGTATGTTAGGGACCACCTTATGTGTGATCCTTAACTCTCCATGGAAACCCTAGCCACCAATTTGATGAAAATAAATTTCATGTGTTCTTAAAGTAAACACTATGTATAATAGATTTTTCTAGAAATATAGATCTCTTCATGTGGCTTCACCAGCACATTCAATTCTCATGGATATACTACCAATCTCTATGAAGAACATGGATCTCAACCTATGTGAGTCCATCATCATCATCACCTCGATTCCATCCAATTCCGCCACTCGAGAAACATACACCAACACATCTCATCACAGTTGTACGCCCCACTCAAACTGAGGTCTCCAAATCCATAATTGATTGATCATCAATCATAGTTGTTCCCAATAATTAAAACCTCGATCACATCTTTACCCGTGGTATCGATTAATTTCACCAAAAATGGTCACAAAACAATTGAATTCTAGGTATTAACAAAATCACGGGCCAAAAGAATTTCCTGTGATGAATGTGTGAAGAACGGGGGAAGAAATTCACAAGTCACAAACATGAGGAACATACCTCAGATAATGTTCATGTTGGCCTAAATTAATTTCCAATATAATGAAAAATGAATATATATAATATAATAAACAATTGAAATCCCAAATCCTACATAAATCTAACCCGTACCCACAATCTGTTTGATTAGAAAATCAATCTATTAGTTGATTGGTTCATGTTTATCATAGGAAAAATTAAATGGGGATAAATCTACATAAAAAAAATCCTATCTCGAGATGTATTTACCACTAATGAAGAACAAATCTATATCGTTTTTTTGGCGAGATCCTTAAATTCTGATGGTGTAATGATCCTTGATCTCGATCTGATCCAATGTCATCCATCAAGAATTCTCTCCTACAACAATCCTCTAGATCTACAAGATTAAATATAGAACCCTAAGATATTATCATAAACATATATTTATCGAGAAAAAATACATCACTGTATCAACATAATAAAATAAATAAATAATTTTACTTATTTTATTATTTACACCTGCAATGTCTTTAAACCAAACGTCTGATGATGATAAAGATTATGTTACACCTAGGGTAAATCCCATGATCTGAGATCAATAGAAGCCTAAGATTTTTTATGTGAGCCTCCTTTAAAGATTTATTCCACTTTTTTAGGAAAATTGCACATGAATGATATTAAATATATGTAATATATTTCAAAAATTAATTCCGGGCTCACCAGAAATTGGAATCAAATGCCATCTCAGCACCTAGATATGAAAATAATCCATATAATAATATAAAGTAATACATTGAAAAATAGGTGTCGTTACATTCACACCAACTTAGGGATTTAAATATTCAAAATAAAAGAAAAATACCACACAAAGAGATGTGGGTACTGAGTATGAATTTGGGTATCCTTATCCTAGGTATTTTCTTAAAGATTCTTTTTCCACCCACAGAAGATCCTATCTTGCTAATATTAAATCTCTATCAGGTAATCCTCAAAATTATCTCCATCCTTGATGACCATATCACCCCATTCAATAAAATGTGACAGTTCAGGCACGTACCTCCTTAGTTGCGACACGTGGAAGATGTCTTATACCCAGTCTAACTACAGCGGTAGAGCTAAGTGGTAAGAAACCTTTCCAACTCTACAAAATATTTGAAAGGTTCCAATGAATCTTAGAGATAGATTACTACCCTGATCAAATATCTACAATCCACATTGAGGAGAGACCCTCAATAACACATGGTCTCCCACATAGACCTCCAAGGGCCGACATCATCAGTCTATATAAGAATTATGATGGATATATGCAATCCTCATCAAGTCCAGGATGATCCACACCTTCTTTTTCATGGCTCACACCAACTCTGGCCCCATAAGTGCTAACTCTCCAAGGTCGGTCCTATATATAAATGACCTACAGGCTCACCCATATAAGGCCTCAAACAGTGCTATACTAATGGTGGAATGGTAGATAATATTGTATATAAAATCCACAAGGGTATGTGATCCTCCCAACTATGAAAAAAGTCCAACATAAAAGCCCAAAAAATGTCCTCCAAGACATGAATTGTCCACTCAGTCTGACCATTAGTCTTGGGGTGAAATGCCGTTCTGAAACATAACTGATTCCCAAAGTCCTCTTATAATCCTCTCCATAATCATGGTGTGAAGAGAACATAACAATATGAAAGGATAATTGAGGGAAATCTATTGACCTGGTATATATCCTTCACGTACAAACATCCTATGATCTATACTGAAATATGATCTCGAATATCTTGGAAGTGGGGTGACATAGTCTACGATCACCCATATGACATCGTGTTCTTTGGATGTACATGGTAACCCCATCATGATGTCCATGGATATCAAATCACAATTCCACTATGTCACCTCAATGGGTTGAGTTAAACCCATTGGAACCTAGTTCTTAGCCTTCACTTGCTAATAATTAATGCATCAAGAGAATAACTCTACAACACACCTCTTCATCCCTGACCACTAGAAATACCACCGAAGGTTCTGGTACATCTTATCCACACCAAGATTTACCACTAAGGGTGAAGTATGAAACTCCTTCATCAACTCCTCTATTATTACAATTGGTAACATCATCTATACTCTGAAAAGAATGACACAATTCCCACCTCTAGAAAATCTATCAGGAGATTATCTAGCGTATATCTTAGTGCATAGGGTCACACAGTCAGTATCCCCATGTTGTGGCTCCCTGATTTGATGTAAAAGTGGAGGGGTAACAAACATAAATTAGAGGTAAGATTATCCATCCACATTAATAAAGGATAACTATAACACGGTCAACTACTAATAATCCTCACACAGTAGATACAAACAATATTTCCTACTAAGAGTATATTCTACCACATTTCCCTTCCCAGTAGTATAGACAATCTCAAAGTCATAATACCAGAAGAAATATATAAATAACCTCTATATCAAGTTTATATCCTTTTGAGATAAGATATACTTGAGACTCTTATGGTCATAATAGATGATAAATTTCTCACCCATAAGGTAGTTTCACCACATCCTTAATGTTAAGGCTACCACTATTAGAACAAGATCATGGGTCACATACTTTATCTCATGTGGTCTCAAGTGTCATGAACCATATGAAATCATTACCTACCTCTAAATCATAACATAGACAAGCCAAGTCCTCGATGTATCTCTAAACATTACGTACTCGATGCCCTTGTCTAGAAATCTCAAGATGGGAGTGCTTTTAAATCTTGACCTCAACTCCTAGAAAGCCTATTGGAACCTCTCCATCCACATAAAAGGACGCCCCATTTGATACAAAGCTATCAGGGGAGATAATATCCTGGATAAATTTGGTACACATATATGATATTATCCTACCAACCCAAGGAAGCTCTATAATTACATCATGATCTTGGGTGGCTCCCAAGCTAACACTACCTGACCTTCGATGGTTCCATTGCTACACCATCTACTAAGATAAAATTTCCTAGGAAGTGGACCTCTATAATCTAGAACTATCACTTTGAGATATTCTCATAAATCTGGTTCTCCTAGAGTACATCTAAGACCATCCTCAAGTGTACGTGTGCTCCTCCTTGGATGTTGAGTACATTAGGATATCGTCAATGAGGACTAACACAAACCAGTCTAAGAAAGTATGAAAGATCTGGGTCATGAGTCCCATGAAAACTGCTAGGGTATTTTTCATGATTAATGACATCACTAAGTACTCATAGTGACTATAACAACATTAGAAATATGTATTCGGTTAATCCTCATCCCGTACTCACAGCCGGCGATGGACTGATCTAAGGTCAATCTTCAAGAACCATCACGCCCCTCTCAAATAATCAAAGAGGTCATATATACTTGGTTGTGGATACTTTTTCTTTATGTTCACTTGGTATAGGTGATAGTAATCCACACACAACATCAAGATCCCATCCTCCTTCTTAGTGAACAATACCAGAGATACCCAGGGTGAAACACTGGTCCTGATAAAGTCCTTCCTCTGTAAGTCCTCCAAATATACCGTCATATTATAAAGATTTGTAAGATCTATAAAATATGATGGAGTAGATATCAGGTATGTAAGAGGGTGTATATAAATACATTTCTATCTCTCGATAAGGTGGTAAACCTGGAACGTCTTTAGGAAAGACGTCCTTATACTTTTCCTCCATTATAGGAAACTATAAGCTCATAAAATCCATTATAACAAGATTCATTCTTTACAACTAGTGAGTAATTGGATTCAACCTCCTTTGCATGATCCCATCCTTCTTCCCCTAGGTTTCCTTTTCATTCAAAAAGGAAAACCCCATCTCATCACTACATACACATTGTATTCTCTACTTGAAATAGTCTTTTTAGTCATGAACTATAGATAACCATTCCATATCTATTATGATGTCGCAATTCCTCATATATAATAAAAATTTATCCTAAAATAATATATTACCTCCAAGAGTCAGGTCACACCATCATCATAAGTCTTTGAATACTGAGTCTCCTCTAGTAGGTGTCTCTAAGTGCAAGGGTCAAGTCAAGGGCTCAACTGAAATCTCTAAGTCTCTAACCAGAGTAGTGGAAAGAAAGGAGTGGATTTATCCCATGTCTATCAATATTATATATAAAGTAGAGAAAAAATATATCATACCACGTATCATCCTTAGATCCTCTGGGTTATAATCCTTAATTACTGTAGGTTCCCTCTCCCTTGACCACTAGATCCCTAAGCCTAGCAGGAACCACTTGGGGGTGGCAGTGGTAACAAGTAAAAACATCTGCCACCTCCAACTAATCTCCCATCTCTTATGCCACACCCATCACCATGTCGGCCTTCATGATCCTTATATTTCCTCTACTTAGTTATTCTATCCACTATCTCTCTATTAACAACTCATCAGGTTGGGAAATCTTATGAAATATGTCCACAACCATCAAAATAGAACACCACCTCTATCTAGGATGACTAGATCTATCCTATGAGCCAGGAAATGTAGATCCTTTGTACCAAGACTACCTCCTAAAATGTTTCACACATCTAGGCTTCTATTTCTATTATCGGATCCTACCGCTGAAGCCTCTACTCCTGTGTTCCAACTACCGACACTAACTATCTATGTCTTCTCATCCATGAAACTCTAAAAAAAGCACACTCCAAAACCCCATCACAGGCAGGAATGCATCAAGTTATCATGCTATCATGTATGTATCTATGTAGTCCTGGATCAAAGGTATGATCCTGAAAGAACTAATCACGTATCATATCCATTGAGTATCAAGAGAGGTTGGTTAACCTCTTTGAATACTCATCCATAATCATACTTCCAAGATAAATCTATTAAAGCTATTGGATGTGCACAAAACTCAATGTAACTATCGAAAACTCTTCTTTAAAAAGGATATCAAACTATGACCATGAAAGAGTCACCTTATTATATAAATATGTCACTAATACCCACCACCATCCTATAGATTTATAGAGAAATCATTCTGCTTGGAACACTTTCTAGTTTGAAGGTTTTATGAAAATATAAAAGAATCATGTCACCACCACAAGCCAATCCTTAGCCGACTGGGGGTTTAGATTTCCTCAAAAAACAAGGGGTCATGGTCTCTAAAACTCATGAAACTTCCTCATCCTATGAACCTTTTTTGTTAGTACTTCTAATACTATATTCTACTCGATAGGTGGTGGTGAGACAGATGTACCACCTGGAGGTAACACCTCTTGGACATGTCCCTGTATCAAAACCTCATCACTTATGGGATAATCCTCATGATATTTCTGTTGAATCCTAGCTTAGAAAAATCATGGTGGAATCCAATGAAGTAGACAATATTTACCATGGTCAATGAGTATATTTGAGGATCTAACTCAAGAAGGAAATAAAAACCACAAACTATTTATATATGATGCATAGACCAATAGTTTCCCTATAACTAGTGCCTACATGTAATGAGTCAAAAAGAAGGTTTTAAAAATCTTAGTGAATGAATATGTCGACCATTTAATCAACACTAGAGTCCCTAGACTAAGATCTAAACTCAAAAAACTTAACATTGTTTCCATAAAACCCAAACTGATATCAAAGACTCTGGTCCGTGACTACCCAACAAGACTTGATCCGTGATATCAAAAACTTAACATTGTTTCCTACACTAGAGTCCTCTAATACCACTCTATCATGACCCAACCCAACAAGAATTGATCCGTGACTACCCAAATCCCACCTACAATAGTCTAGGGGATGGAGACCAGTGCTGAGTAGGCATATCACATATGTGGGAGGCCTTGGATTAGTTTACCTAGACACACACACACATCTCCAAACCCATATAGTGCTGACATATAAAAAACAATAACCATGCCTGCATACATCTAAAATTCCACCACTAGACTATGAAAACAAAGTACTGGAAAGAAATGGAAAAATAAAATCCCACAAAAAATTGAAAATAAGTACAACCTGTGAAGTAAGAGATGACTTCTATAAATGAAACCACTAGAACACACCCCGACATGTCTATCTCACTAAGATCCTCCTGGTCTAGGTCCCTCTAGAAATATGTTAAATGGTCTGTTGACAACATAAAACACAACATGTGCATGAAAAAACCATGAAGGGGTGAGTATAACAATACCCAGAAGGACACCCTATAATCACTAAGTATATAACATCCAGAATAATAGTCATCTCATCATAGGGATATGTCAACAACATATATAACAATAATATCTAGATGTACTCATAGTAGAGACACAATCTCAAAGTAAGATAACAACCGTAATGTCATCATACGATTACTACTATAAGGTTCCATATAATTCTCATCTAGGAGAACAAATTCCATGATTTAAATAGCACCGATGGAGTCCATATGAGATGTCTTTCTCATCGGGTCTCACCATAAGAATTACATGATAAAAGTTTGAAGAGATCGATACAAATATAGGGATCACACCCAGGTCCATGGGGTATAATAACAACCCAATCTAGATTAACCAAATAAGTAGGGGATCAAAACCCATGTATTATTGGTCACAATGATTCTAAGAACCCCACATAAGGAAAATGATGATGATATAGGATCTCACTATGAGCCTTATATAGGGATTCTGACAACTCTATCTGAGGCTGAAATTCCTCAGTGGGGACCTCCATCCTATGAACATGATGTAATTATATAACAACCCTTAGGGAAATGATCAATGGATCATTCCCTAATGAAACTCTTCCAAGTTGAAGAGGACAAGGGATCCAAGCATTCTTTAAGAAGGTATATGACATGTACTATGTGTACACTATGTGTCTCATAGGCACTAGGTTCTACCTATGTATTACGGATCATATCCATGTCCAAGTACACAACACGTGGCCCTATAAACATGGAATATGGGGCCACATGATCTCCTAGGTGTGTAATCCCTATACATGTCAAGATGATTTCTAGGGTGTACATGATGTGTGGAATGGCCCACAGGGCATGCAATGCCACCTGACCTCCTGGGTGTGTACCTCCTATACATGCTAAGCTGGTTAGCTAAGGACCACATGGTGTATGGTAGAGAACACATAGTGTGTGATCCTTAACAATTTTTTAGAAACCCTAGATTACACTTTTATGACAATACATGATGTGTGTTCTTAAAGTACATGTCATATATATCATATTTTTACAGAAATCTAGATCTCTTTATGTGGATTTGATCGTGCCTCCAATTCCCATGGATCTACTTCTAATATCTCTGAAGAAAATAGATCTCGATCCATTTGAGTTATTCATCACCATTGACTAGATTTTGACTAATTCTTCTGCTTGATAAATGATCACCATCGTGTCTTGTCACTGTCATATGCCCTACTCGAATAGGGGTCTCCAAATTTGTCTTCAATGGATCATATATTGTAGTAATGACATGAAAACACAACCTTGATCATATCTGTTCCCATGGTATCGATTCATTGTTCTGAAGAACAGTCATGCAATAGTTGAATACTGGGAATTTGTCAAACCACATGCCAAAGGAATTTCCTATGATGAACATGTGAAGAAGAAGGGAAGAAATTCACAAGTCACAAACATAAGGACATACCTTATCCAATGTTCATGTTGGCCTTGACTTATTTTTTTTAGAATGGAAAATGAATAAATATAATTTAATCAACAATTGATGTCCCTAATCCTGGAGAAATATAACCCACACCCGTAATACTCTTCATCTGTGAATCAATCTGTTAGATGATTGATTCACAGTCATCATAGGAAAAATAAAATGGGAACAAATCCAAATAAAAAACATATTACCATGAGGTGGATTGATCTAAAATGAAGAATTAATATGCATCATTTTCATTGCAGATATCCTCAAATTTTGATGGTGCAGTGATCCTCAATCTTTATCTGATCCGATGTCATACTCTAAGAACTCTCTCCTCTAACGGTCCTATAGATATCTAGGGTTAAGAGGTCAACTTGAGATCTCCTCATAACCGTATATTTATAGATGAAAAATAGGTCTTTGTGTTAAAATAATAAAATAAATAAATAAATTTATTTTATTATTTATACTTATGACGAATTTTAACTAAACCTCCAAAACCGAGAAAGATTATGTCACGCCTAGAGTAAATCCCTCGCTCTAAGCTTAATGATTACCTCATATTTCTAGGCCTCAGAATCTCAAACTATCTTAACACCTAGCTCTAAAAATAATCTATATAATATTCTAAAGTAATACATGGAAAAATAAAAGTGATTACATCTATTCTATTCTAACCCAGAGGGACTTCATTCACTATTTTTAATGACATAAGGCCCAAAAGGCCTTTAAAACTGAGTTTTTTTATTCAGGTAGCATGATTTTTGAACATTTAATGTGATTTCATCTTCATTTAAGAGTGTATATATATGATTATTAATTCATCTATGATTTATTACATGGATTTACATTCCTGTTGATTTTGTTGAATTGTAATTGTTGCGAGTTCACCTCTTTTGGGGATTTATTATCTATTATATATATATATATATTTGTATGTATTTCTATATATTTATGTATATTTATTTATAATATATATATATTTATCAATATTTATTTAAAATTATATTTAACAACATATATTCATAGAAATTTATATGTATTTATGCATATTTTTCTACATTTATATACATTTATAAATATTTAAACGTATTTATGTTTATATTTTTTTATATTATGTGGGTATATATATATTTATATATTTATATTTACTTGTGTCGATATATATTTATGTTAATAGAAAATTATATATATGTGTGTGTGTTTATATATATTTATATAATATAATTGTGCGTTTATATTTATTTATGTAAATATCCTTATATGTATATATATTTATAGATATTTATATCCATTTATGTATATTTATATACATTAATTTATATTTATATATATGATGGTTGTATATATATATTTATATGTATTCTCTTGGTTGAGGTGTGTACATATTCATGCTTGTATTTATATATATTTATGTAAATTTATTTATATTTATATATTTTAATAAGATATATATAACTACATTTAAATAAATTCCTATGTAATTATATATACATATATATATTATTTTTGTTTATTTATTATATGTGTGTGTTGTTTCCGTTGTTTGAAACCTCTAGTACTTTCTATGATTGTTTATTATCAATTTATTTATTATTTATCATAATTAATTAATTAATAATTATTTATTATTTATTTATTATTGTTTATTTATTATTTATTACAAAAGTTTTATTAAATTATTATTAAAATTTTAATTATTTATTATTTTGTTAATATTTATTATTAACTTATTATATATTAGATATTTATTATTTATTATTAATTTATTATTTATTAATTTATTTATTTGTTTATTATTTACTTATTATTTTATTATTTATAATTAATTTGTTATTTATTTACTATTTATTTATTAATTATTAATTATTAGTTATTATTTATTAATTATTAATTATTTTTTTGTTAATTATTAATTATTAATTTCATATTTATTAGTTATTAGTTATTTGTTTTTATTTTATTATTTATTATTCATATTATTTAATATTATTATTTATGTATACATATTTATAAGTATTTATATGTATATATATTAGTATATTAAATTCTCTTTACTCACCACATGAAGAGCTTGTTGGAGTGGTAGAGTCTATTGAATAACCAAGAGGTAAGGGGTTCAAATCTCACCCAACACATATATATGTTGAATTTCTACATGACATGCATGAAATATGCATGAATAGAAAGATACAAACATGCATATGAATAATATGATGATATGTGCAATTTTTGTCTCTCTACATTGTATTTTCTCTTTCTTTTATTATATCCACTTATCATCGACTTACTTTCCATTTTTCCTCATCTTCCCAAACATTTGACGCCATATTTTTCTTGCCATTGCTTCGCCTCTGATTAGAATTTCACATCGACTTTGAAATCCATCACGCTCTCAATCGATGTTTGATTCATTTCAAAACATATTATTATGTAGGCCATCAAGATGAAGATATCTTTCCACACTTGGAGGATGGCAATGGCCTAGGAGGACTGTATGGACTATTGTAGTAAAATTGACTTTGTTTTATCTCATATCTATAGAGAAGGAAATTGAGTTTTGGATGCATTATCCAATTTAGGAGTTGGGTTAGGGGGATGTAACTGGAATTGAAACATGCTGGAATCAATTGAGGAGGTCTTGTTCCTGGACATCTGTAAAAATCCATCTTTTTATTTTTATAATATTTTATGGCCTCCACCTCTAGGAGACCAGAGTTCAAATCCTAACACCCCCCTTGGGGGATTTGAGATGTAGGTAGTGACACATGCAACATTGATGTAGGAAAGGGTAAAGACCCATGTAAATAGCCTTTGGGTCACAAGACCTTTAGACCAATCAATGTAATGAGTTTTCCATGGAGTGGGTCAACCCTTGGGGGGGGTGGCCTATCCTTATAGACCCAAGTGCGTGTGTGTTGTTTCCTTTTCTTGTAACCTTCAAGACCTTCTATGATGATGATGAAGATGACAACGACGATGACGAAGACAATGATGACAACGACAAATATGAAGATTATTATTATTATTATTATATTTAAAACATGAGGATTATCATATGTTCTCACTCTTTGTTTTTCATTTTTTAGTAATAAGACACATGTTTGTATTTTTTGATTTTTTTAAGAAAAAAAATGCCCATATATATATATATATATATATATATATTTAATAAAACATATTTTTTGGATGGATTATATTTTTATCCTCTTGTTAGTGTTTTTATTATTAATGATATATGTTATAAGATATATTTTTTGTAAATTTATTTATAACATATCATATTTTTATTGGTTTTTTATATTAACACAATGGACATAAAATCACTACTACATAAACCTCTATATATGGTGATTTATAATCTTCGTACATATAAACTCGTATATATAATATGAATTTTTTTAAAAAATGTCATATATTGTCTCATTATACATTGTATTTAATGTACTATGTATGAAAAGTATTTAATAATGGTCATATGTTTTACATTTTTTTATATAGTGGCTATTTTACATGGTTATTTTAAAAAGAACAACCAATTTAGATTAAAAAACAACAAATTATAAAAAATACCTTATAGGAACAATATCAACATAATCACAATAAAATAAAAAATAAAATAAAAAAAACTATCTATTTACACCAAACATACAATAAAAAATAGAAAAAACAAATGTTTTGCATAAAAAAATTATTGAAAATTTACAAAAAGAGGTAATAATCACCTGAAATAAATATGGCACAATTTTTTAAGTGTACAATGAGCACCACTTTGAAATAAAGTGTTCAAGAGATAAAAAATTAAATTATTTTCAAGAAAAGTTTATTATCAAAATATAACTGATAAATGCAATAGAAACACACATATATACCTTGGTTGATATTCTGATTTTCCATGAATTATGATACCTTTCATTTAAAAATTTAAATAATACCTATAGTTAAAAAGATAAATGATTTTGAAAAAAAAAATTTGATTGATTTTAACACACATAAAAATCTTCATTTTATGTGAAGAAAACATTTTAAAATTAAAATTAAAATGATACAAATAATTTTATCTGAATATCACGCTTTAGAAAAAACCATGTATATGTCTTACATTTATGAATGAACTATTAAAATGTAATATCTATTAAAAATATGTTGTTTATGTATAAATATATGCTGGTTATCCATATCATATACCAATAATTAAATTTTATATATTATTTGGGATGAATAAAACAATATATATATATATATATATATATATAAATTATTAGACCCAATAAACTTATCTTGGGAAACAAGAGTGAATTTTAGAAAAAAATGTACTTGTTTCATGATAATCATGTGAAAATCCATTATTATGAAAGGTGAAACATTTAAGTTGATATATATATATATATATTAAATACATTTATTTAAAAATGAGTTATAATATCTGAGATAAATTATTATTAAAAATATTCATGGAATCTTTAAGGTAAGCTTTGAACAAACACGACCATTATTTTTTTACAGAGTTCACAGTCTCAAGATTGCATGGGATTTTTTATCATTGAAGTTTATTTTTTTCAACTATAGTGATAGACAATATAATTGCATGATCAAGTCTATGAACTATGGTTGATTTCTGAAAATATTTCAAATTTTGAATTACATAAGACGTCATTTATGAAAATGACTTAAAGTCGTAACATACCATACCAGATATCTTACACCTGAGTTGGTGCACCACAAGGCCTAAAGAAATTTTTTGATTGAAATAATTCAGCACAAGTGCTAAAGGAATTAGAAAAATTAGTTGAAAATGATTTTATCTTTTTTAAAATAGACATAAGAAATATATCTCAAACAGAAATCTTGAATGATGTGCCCATACCTTGGACTCATCGCAAAAAAAAAAATGAATATTTGAAGAAATGATGAACCAAACATGTCACAACATCTAACTAATAATATAAAATAATGATAAAAAAATTAACAATGACATTTATATACTACTTATATAAAACAACCACGACTCTGATATATAAGAAAATCCAGTCACATATATATGATAACCAAAAAGGAAATAACGATGAAGAATTAAAGAGATTGAATGGACGATAAGTCCGAATACATCAATCCAATAGTAAAAAAAAATGAAACAATACTATATCACCATGTGACATATGACCATTACTCACATGTCATCCACCATATAGCATCATGAATCACTATAGTACTCCATTGAAATGAAGGGAAACTTTACCCTTAACCGTGTCATGATAAACAACATCCAAATACACACCAAAGTATGGATATAGGGATTGGTATAAACCCAGTAACATGTCTCAAAATATTCTATGCATACCCACTAGAAAGAAAAACCAACATGATAGTTTTTAAATAAAAATGAATACACACATGTTTACAACTTTAAAAACATTAAACAAAAAATATGAAGTTACATTGAAAACTATCTTTTTAAAACATGAGTGGTTAAAATAATTTTTGAACCAATTAAATTGAAATATAAAGCTCTCATTCCATTTAAATTAAAGATCCAAGTAAACACTAACATCATGGGATAATTGGATTTCAGGATCAAATATTTTATTTCACTAAATGTAACCACCTTGGTAGTAGTGATGCAATCCTTCCCACTCACTCGACTCACATTATCTAGGCACGATCGGGGGCACCCAACTGCTTTAAATCATCTAGGCCTATCCAGTGGAGCATATATATCTAAGTTTATCAATATTCTCAACCGTCCCATGAAGTTTCAAAAAATATAATAAAAATAAATCCTTTAATAAAAACACACATATCACAACACAACAACTCCATCTCATAGAATAATCCCGAATTCATTGACAAATAAACACATTACATGTCAAATATGATAAAAATATAGACTAAAGATAAACCATGGTATGATAGTATTAACCACATCATGGTTTGTGTTTAAGTAAACCATTTCATAGTGAGGATCACTATGTATCGAATTTCTGCACTTTATGTGTATTGAGGTAGGATGATGCAATGCATAAAATAAAAATATAAACATACATAATTTGATAAGGAGTTTGGAAATAGTACACAAGGTTCCCCTATGTCTCCACTCCTCAAATTGATATATATATATATATATATATATATATATTCATCCCTTAATTTTAACAAAGATCAAGAACTAGAATAACCTTATTTTTTAATAAAGATAACATGAAACCAAATTCCATTTCCTTTTAACATATATAACAAGAAACCAAATTCCTATTTTTTTATAGAGATAGTAAGAAACCAAAGGTGAAATATGGGATGAGAAGATAAGATTTTATTGGCACAAATTCATTAAAATTTTGGTCTCCTATCTCTCTTTAAAGATAGATATAAGATGATAGATAGAGAGATAGAGACAAAGGTGAGATCCATTGAGATTTGGAAATAAATATTGGCTCTTCAAGAGTGGGATTTGATAATATTAAAGATTGGACACCCTGTTTCAAGTGGAGTGAGGATGCACAAGCTCAGTGGTAGTACATGATTAAGATCAAAGCCTCAATTATCCTCTATTTATATCCTCCTAGGGTACTAGGATGGTTTAAGATTGAGCCAAGACATTAAGGGTCGATCATGAGCTTTTTTGACCATTATAAATGCACCTCAGAAAGTTCTATAACAGATCCACTAGCTAGCCGCCTAATGACACCATCTAGCCGGTAGGCTTACTAAAGACACCTAGGCACTGTTTGGTTCCATAAACTGGACAAAACTCCTCCACTAGCTATCTGGGGGACTTATATTGGCTAAGGGTCCTACTATTCATGCCACTTGCTACCCAGTGGCATTACACCAATTAACCAATGCTGCCCACTTCTCTCTAACTCATTTAGTGCTTCTTTCACTTCTTTCAACATACCTCAAAAGTTGTTCCAAATTCATTACATGTTCTTAAAATATGGAATAAGACATGTCCATGCCTTTAACAAGATCATCATGGTCTCTTCAAAGACTTTAATTGTTTTGACAAAGATACTTGAAAGACTATTAAAGATAAAATAAAATCATTTAAAATAAATCATTAGAAACATAGGAGAGTGTTTATGATCATGAAAACACAATGAGTGAGATAGAGGTATAAAAATCTCCCCCTTTTCGATTATCACAAACACTTAACATGAAAAATATATATTAATATTAAATTAAGAGTGACCCAAATATTCAAATAAATTCAAGAAATAAAATATTAATATATTCGACATGCTCAAGAGATAAATGATATTCAATATGCTCAAAACATAAACCACCTTATCCCAAAAAACCAAGAAACATATCCCCCTTTGAAATAAAACATTTTCTTCCAAAATAATAAAATCACCTTTATGATGATCAAAAAGGAAACTAAGAAGGGAAAAGAGAAGATATTTAACTTTATAAGTTAGTTTCATATAAGGTAAAATAATAATGAAATGCAATAATAACTCCTGCTTAATGATTTAAAACTAATATTAGAGAGTAATTCATGTAAAACAAAGTCTAATCATAATATGAAAAAAAATTAAAACACAATATATGGATCAAATATAAAACACCTAAGTAAATAAAAACAGAAAAATAAAATTTAGAAAAGATAATAAAAAGAAAATTGATTTTTTTTAAAAAGAGTTTGAAATAAGAAATTTGAGAAACAAATTTCTACCCTTTAAGAACAAGAAATCATATATGAGAGAGAGAGAGAGAGGTTAGATATTTAAATGAAGTTCAGGAGTTAAATAAAATAAAAATTATTGAAAAAACTTTTCCCTATGTAGATATGTCCAAAATCCTCAATAAGGGAAAGAGCTAGGACCCCCTTAATTGGAGAATTTAAAAAAGAGCTCAATAGGGAAATTATAGGTCAATCACCTCATGAGTTGATAATCCATATAGTTACCCATACTTTTTATACATATGTATTTCAACATTTTAGTTGAATATTTAGTATATATCATAACAAAACACTCCCAAAGACCATAAATGTATAGACCCTATTTTTTCCTTGTAATAATTTGAAATATTCATATATATATTCCCATAGTTAGGCACTAAGAACACATGTGATTTTGAGACTCGGTGTGCCCAAAATTAATTTTATAAAAATATTAAAAATATTTTATAAGTGTACACACAATTTCTTAAATTTAATGGGATAAATATTAAAAAGGAATCTCAAATCGGGAATCTGAGACCACGTTTGAGTCTAGAATGCAATGTTTACCCTAGGAATGACTAGAATTAGGTCGACACAGGGCATTCAGATAATTCCCCCCTTGGCGGTACATTCAATTGGTTAATTAATTAAATTAATTTATTATTTTAGCCAAACTATAATGTATATAATCATAATTTCATGGAAAATCACCTAGGGATAGCCTCATAATCCTGGGATCATCAAAAGTTTCTCCTTCCTCCTTCTATTAGTGAATCACCTCTGACAACAATAGAACTATGGATCGAAGAATATTAGGATGCAGTTAATGCAACAACTTCCTTCGATTGTTGGAAACGACGTTCTTTGATGGAGAATTATCCAATCTATAGGTAAGACTCTTCAATTTGTAGTTTATTCCCTTTTTCATTAAATTGATTGAGCGAATAAATCCCCTCTATTGATCTTTTCTAATTGCGGATCCTTGGCACGCTCCTATATATCGATTAATTTGATTATTTCAATGGTATTCTAACCCTGGTTATTATTGTTATTGATTTTTGTACAGTAATACTTGTAAAATATTTTTAAACATTCTTTCTTGTGCCTTAATCCCTTGATTACTTTGCATTATTCACCGGTTGGACCCCATGGTCCCAGTTCGACATTGCTAAGAGGTACCGATCCCGATCAGACACCCGAAATTACGACAGATTCATGTGCGAGGTGCAAAACAAAAAATTAAGTACATATCTGGGATATTTTTAGGTTTTGTAATATTTTTCAATGACCGATAGCTGAATCATCAAATGTGGAAGGATCCTAGGTGTGTAGTGTGTGTGGGTTGACACGAATCAAACCCGATTTGAGTTTCCAACCACCGGAGGGCCGAAATCTATCGGCTGAGACAAGATCCACAAAAAATAGGAAAAAATGAAGCTATAATCAAAGATTAATATCTGAATTCAAGGTTACTAGAGTGGATTTGAGAAACTGAACAAATCTCAACTACATACTGTGTATCGTGATTAACACACAGTGTGTAGCCCCTTGGTTGTGAAAACTAGGGTTTTGGAAAATTCTGGATGCAACGGTGACCTCATATTTTTTATCTAGGCACCAGTTTAGAAGTTACTAAAACTAAACACTTGCATTTAAATAAATTTCAAACATTTATTCCAAGAACCATGGGACTCAAAATCATGTGATATCTCAGCACCTAGTTTTGAAATTATGGGACATTACATTCTCCCCACCTTTGGGTTTTACATCTTTGAAATCCAAAATGAGGGCTAAAAAATGGGGATACTAAGCATGAATATGAGACTCCTGCTCCCATGTGATCTCATGGAGATTCCCGTGCTTCCACCAAACATGCACTAGAGGAATTGACCATCTATGAATGACCTTATCCTATTGATCCTCTATCTCCATTGAGAATTCTTCAAATATTTCCCCATTGTCAATGTCCAGCTCGCCCCAGTCGATGAAGTGTGATGGATCATACACACACCTCTAAACTATGAAACATGAAAGACATCATGCACTTGATGCATTTGTGGGGGTATATCTAGGTGGTACGCCACCTCATCAACTCTACTCAGAATCTGAAAAGGGCCGATGAATCTTATAGACAACTTTCCTCCTAACCAAATCTCCATATCCCACATCGAGGAGAGACCCAATGGAACACTAGGTCTCCCTCTCTGAACTAAAAGGGTATCCATTTCCTATCAGCATAAGAATTATGACAAATCTATGTAGTCTTAATCCTCTCTTGGATGAACTACAACTTCTTCATAGTGGACTGTACCAACTCTGGGCCCATGAGTGCTGACTCTTAGGGGTCAGTCCAACAAAGTGGTGACTTGAGAGGTTTCCTGTACAAGGCCTAGAACAGTTCCATAATGATGGTGGAGTGGTAGATTTTGTTGTACGTGAACTACACCAGGGGTAGTTGATCCTCCAAACTGTGGCCAAAATTGGGGATGAAAACACGAAGCATTTCCTCCAGGACTTGAATGGTCTGCTCCATCTGTCTATCTGTCTATGGGTGGAAAGCTGTGCTTAAGTGCAGCTGAGTCTGAACGCCTCCTGAAATCTCTTCCACAAATAGGATGTAAAGCATCCATCTCGATCTAATACTATCGTTTATGGGAATCCATGGAGTCAAACTATCTCCTGTACGAAGAGGCATCCCAAGATCTCTACTGAGCCTTATTCTCGAATCAGTAGGAAGTGGGCCGACTTGTTGAGTCGGTCAATGATCACCCAGATGGTATCATGAACTCTAGACATATGTGGTAGTCTCATCATGAATTCCATATATATTCTATCACACTTAAACTCTAACACCTCAAGGTGTTGAGTCAAACTAGCTGGAACCTGGTGCTTGGCCTTCAATTGTTGAAAAGCGAGGCATATAGAGACAAACTCTTCCATTGCCTTCTTTATCCCTAACCACCAAAAATGAAATCGGAGGTCCTGGTACATCTTTTCCACATCTGGATGTACCTCCAAATGGGTTGTATGGAACTCCCTAAACACCTCCTCCCATAACATCACCGGTACAACTATGCACTATTTGAAGAGAATGACGTTCTCCCCACCTTTTGAATATCTATAAGGGGAATACCCTGTGAACATCTGAGCACATGTAGTCTTGCAGCTGATATCTATGATATGTACCACCTATATGTGCCGTAAGAGTGGGGGGGGGGGTAACCACCATCGACTAGAGAGAATATGTTTCATCTCCATCTACGAAGGATATCTGAAGTAAGGCCAACTACTCTGAGGCCTCATTTAGTAGCTGTGAACTCGATCTCTGGATGATAGCATCTACCACCACATTCCCCTTACCAAGATTATAGACTATCTTGAAGTCATAGTCTTGGAGGAATTCCATCCAATAACACTTTATGAAGTTTATATCCTTCTAAGAAAATATATACCAGAGTCTTTTGTGGTATGAGTAGACGATAAACCACTCACCTATAAGGTAGTGTCGCCACATCTTCAATGTGAAGACTACCGCCACCAAATCCAGATCATGGGTTGCATAGTTCTAATCATGTGGTCTCAACTACTGTGAACCGTATGAAATCACCACTTCCCCCTACATCAGGACACAACCAAGACCAAACCCTGATTCATTACATAACACCACAAACACAACACCCTCCTCTGGAAATATTAGGATGGGAGTGCTCGTCAAACTCTATCTTAGCTACTGAAAGTTATCCTGACACTTCTATGTCCATACAAAAGGTTTCCCCTTTTATGTTAAGGATATCATGGATTCTTCTACTATGGAAAAGTTAGGTACAAACCTTTGATAGTACCTATCTAATCCAAGGAAACTCCACACCTCGATAACGTTCTTGGGTGGCTTCCAAGCATGCACCACCTCTATGTTCGCTGGATCTAATGAAACTCCAGCCTCTGAAATGACTTGTCTCAGAAAGTGGACCTATTCTATCTAAAACTAAAGCTTCGAGAGATTCAAATAAATTTTGTGCTCTCAGAGTAAGACCATGACCATCCTTAAGTGTATCGCGTGCTCCCACTAGTGCAGAAAACGTTTTTTACGTCACCATTTTTTACGTCGGTTATATAAAACCGACGTCATAATATGTAAAATGAGGTTTTTTACGTCGGTTATTTAATAACCGACGTAAAAACCTGTTTTTAGTACACCTTTAACGTCGGTTATTTTTATAACCGACATTATTAATCGCGCGACTTCATTTTTTACGTCGGTTATACATTAACCGCCGTAAAAAACAGAAGCGGGGGGTGTTTGTTACGTCGGTTATTCAATAACCGACGTAACAAACTGACATACGTACGAGTTATTACGTCGGTTATTCAATAACCGACGTAAAAAACGCGGTTTTTGAAGGCCTTTTTACGTCGGTTATTTTATAACCGACGTAAAAAAAGAATCCGCAGATGTTTTTGACGTCGGTTATGGAATAACCGACGTAAAAAAACGCGGATTTTGAGCCCTTTATAATGTCGGTTATAAAATAACCGACGTAAAAAAAGAATCAGAGGAAGGTTTTTACGTCGGTTATTCAATAACCGACGTTATAAATGTTTTTAAAAAAATTATATCGTCGGTTATTGAATAACCGACATGATAACTCATTTAAAAATTTACCTAGACCCATGGATTGTCATTCATGAGTTTACCTTCGACAGTCGCGACTCGTCTCTCTCGCGCGTAAACCCGAATCGGCTCGTCCATTTCGTTGGTTTAGATTCGTTTTGCGATCATCGTTTCTCATATTTAATCTCCTCGGATCAATCATCTATACTCGCAGCACTCAGGTAATCCTGCCACTCGTTCGTTTTTTTTCGCGGATAGTATATATATATGTGTGGTGATTTTTTTTGTTGAAACTAGCTAAGATTCTTCGATTGCGAACCCTTTTAACTCATTTTGGCACCATAATCTTATTTATCGTCCCTAGATCTATTAGTTCGACTTGCAATATTGACTAATTTTATGATTTCACTAATTTTTCATCGTTTTCTATAAATCCCCGAGAGGGTTGGGGCGTGTCCATTTGGATGGGTTGCCCTTTTACAGTTGTTACTACTTTATTCACACACACCCATGGCATAGGTGCATGGATTTGGAATCACATCACCATTTTCACCCCCTGCAAACAAAGTTTCACGAGGAGGACTCGCCAGATTTCCCCTCGGCATGTTAAAAATTTTAGATACCCTCTTTTCAGCAAGTAAAAAATTAACTAGTTTTTTCTTCACTACTTATCCTAAACAAATAAAACCACCATTCTTTCTAGAACATCTACTAGATCCATTGCATCCATCAACATACATATTTGGATCTGAAAGCATCCCTTAAGCCTTATGTTCGATGCTAACATCCTTTACTGATCTATAGAAAATATGATGGTCTGCTAAGCTCTCCATTTAAAAGTCAAACCCCACCAATTATTCATCCTCATCATGAGAAAATGGCACAACATCTGAATTTCTGATTCAATCTCTTGGGTCACTGAACAAACATTAACTCCTTCAAATCCACACCTGGAATAGACAACCTAATGTCAAGTTCCTTCTCTATCTATTGAAACTCAGTTCTTCCTCCACACCTAAAAACATTCTTTGAATGACCCAAATTCTTGTTATGGTAAATTTTCAGTGATTCCAGGGGGGTGGGAGGGCTATCAAGAGGGTTGGGGGGTGTCCAGGGGGGTGTCCAAGGGGGTAGGGTGTGGGGGGTGGTGTCCAGGAGGGGTGGGGGGCTGTCCAGAGGGGTCGGGGGGTGTCCAGGGGGGTTTACAAGGGGGTGGGTGGGTGTGGGGGGCTGTCCAAGGGTGTGGGTGGGTGTTTGGGGGTGTCCAGGGGGGTGTCCAAGGGGGTAGGGGGTGGGGGGTGGTGTTTAGGAGGGGTGGGGGGGCTGTCCAGAGGGTTGGGGGGTGTCCAGGGGGGTGTCCAAGAAGGTCGGGGGTGGGGGGTTGTGTCCAGGAGGGGTGGGGGTGCTTTCTAGAGGGGTCAGGGGCTGTCCAGAGGGGTCGGGGGGTGTCCAGGGTGGTGTCCAAGGCGATGGGTGGGTGTGGGGGGCTGTCCAAGGGGGTGGCGGCCTGTCCAGAGGGGTCGGTGGGGTGTCCAGGGGGGTGTCCAAGGGGTTGGATGGGTGTGGGGGGCTGTCCAAGTGGGTGGAGGCCTCTCCAGAGGGTATTTGGGGTTGTCCGGGTGGGTGGGGGGGGGGGGGGGGGCTGTCCAGAGGGTTGGGGGATGTCCAGGGGGGTGTCCAAGGGGGTAGGGGGTGGGGGTGGTGTCTAGGAGGGGCGGGGGGCTGTCCAGAGGGGTCGGGGGGTGTCCAGGGGGGTTTACAAGGGGGTGGGTGGGTGTGGGGGGCTGTCCAAGGGTGTGGGTGGGTGTTGGGGGGTGTCAAGGGGGGTGTCCAAGGGGGTAGGGGGTGGGGGGTGGTGTTTAGGAGGGGTGGGGGGGCTGTCCAGAGGGTTGGGGGGTGTCCAAGCAGGTCGGGGGTGGGGGGTTGTGTCCAGGAGGGGTGGGGGTGCTTTCTAGAGGGGTCGGGGGCTGTCCAGAGGGGTCGGGGGGTGTCCAAGGTGGTGTCCAAGGGGATGGGTGGGTGTGGGGGGCTGTCCAAGGGGGTGGCGGCCTATCCAGAGGGGTCGGTGGGGTGTCCAGGGGGGTGTCCAAGGGGGTGGATGGGTGTGTGGGGCTGTCCAAGTGGGTGGAGGCCTCTACAGAGGGTATTTGGGGTTGTCCGGGTGGGTGGGGGGGCTACCCAGAGGGTTGGGGGATGTCCAGGGGGGTGTCCAAGGGGGTAGGGGGTGGGGGGTGGTGTCCAGGAGGGGTGGGGGGCTGTCCAGAGGGGTCGGGGGGTGTCCAGGGGGGTTTACAAGGGGGTGGGTGGGTGTGGGGGTCTGTCCAAGGGTGTGGGTGGGTGTTGGGGGGTGTCCAAGGGGGTGTCCAAGGGGGTAGGGGGTGGGGGGTGGTGTTTAGGAGGGGTGGGGGGGGGGGGGGGGGCTGTCCAGAGGGTTGGGGGGTGTCCAGGGGGGTGTCCAAGCAGGTCGGGGGTGGGGGGTTGTGTCCAGGAGGGGTGGGGGTGCTTTCTAGAGGGGTCAGGGGCTGTCCAGAGGGGTCGGGGGGTGTCCAGGGTGGTGTCCAAGGGGATGGGTGGGTATGGGGGGTTGTCCAAGGGGGTGGCGGCCTGTCCAGAGGGGTCGGTGGGGTGTCCAGGGGGGTGTCCAAGGGGGTGGATGGGTGTGGGGGCTGTCCAAGTGGGTGGCGGCCTCTCCAGAGGGTATTTGGGGTTGTCCGGGTGGGTGGGGGGGGCTGCCCAGAGGGTTGGGGGATGTCCAGGGGGGGTGTCCAAGGGGGTAGGGGGTGGGGGGTGGTGTCCAGGAGGGGTGGGGGGCTGTCCAGAGGGGTCAGGGGGTGTCCAGGGGGGTTTACAAGGGGGTGGGTGGGTGTGGGGGGCTGTCCAAGGGTGTGGGTGGGTGTTGGAGGGTGTCCAGGGGGGTGTGCAAGGGGGTAGGGGGTGGGGGGTGGTGTTTAGGAGGGGTGGGGGGGCTATCCAGAGGGTTGGGGGGTGTCCAGGGGGGTGTCCAAGCAGGTCGGGGGTGGGGGGTTGTGTCCAGGAGGGGTGGGGGTGCTTTCTAGAGGGGTCGGGGGCTGTCCAGAGGGGTCGGGGGGTGTCCAGGGTGGTGTCCAAGGGGATGGGTGGGTGTGGGGGGCTGTCCAAGGGGGTGGCGGCCTGTCCAGAGGGGTCGGTGGGGTGTCCAGGGGGGTGTCCAAGGGGGTGGATGGGTGTGGGGGGCTGTCCAAGTGGGTGGCGGCCTCTCCAGAGGGTATTTGGGGTTGTCCAGGTGGGTGGGGGGGCTGCCCAGAGGGTTGGGGGATGTCCAGGGGGGTGTCCAAGGGGGTAGGGGGTGGGGGGTGGTGTCCAGGAGGGGTGGGGGGCTGTCTAGAGGGGTCGGGGGGTGTCCAGGGGGGGTGTTATATCTTACTATATTTTGTTTAAAAAATAATATTCAAGCATATTTTTTTAAATACACATCGATTTGTTTTATATTTCAAAATTGTTTACATTCAAATTATGATTTTTTTTCATATAAACATATATTTGTCTTATCTAAAAAATATATATATTTTTTCTATTTGTTATAGGTTATAATGAGTCGAAGTTGGATTACAACACATCGAATGAGCAATGAATATGAGGAAGGTGTTGATGCCTTTTTGTAATTTGCTAAACGAAATGTTCCAAGTAGTGACATTTTTTTTGTCCATGCCTGAAATGTCTGAATATGAAGAGGTTGAAAAGTAGAGAGATAAAAGATCATCTGATTTGTCATGGTTTCAATCCGAGTTACATCCCTTGGATTTGGCATGGCGAAACTGGACAGAATGTCACTGATGATAATGAATCGCAAGATGGTAACTCCGATGGAATTGAAGAAATGATTCGTGATATTGTAGCAGAACAAATTGAGATAGAACCGACAGTTGCATGTCTATATGGTGATGCCGAAAAACCATTATATCCTGGTTGTACAGATTTTACGGTTTTGTCGGCGGTGTTAAGATTGATTAACCTGAAGGCGAAACATGGATGGAGTGACAGAAGTTTTTCAGAGCTGCTACAATTGATGAAATACATTCTTCCAAAAGATAACGATCTTCCAGATTCACATTATAAGGCCAAAAAAATATTATGCCCGATGGGATTGGGATACAGGAAAATACATGCCTGTCCGAATGACTGCATTATATATAGGAAGGAATATGAATTTCTGAAAGAGTGTCCTAAATGTGGGACATCACGGTATAAGGTGAAAGAAAAATCACAAGCTGATGTAGAGATTACAAAGCTCCCTTCAAAGGTATTTTGGTATCTTTCTATAATTCCTCGTTTCAAACGTTTATTTGCTAATTCACATGATGCAAAAAGGTTAAGATGGCATGCTGATGAGCGGGTATGTGATGGAAAAATACGTCATCCAGCTGATTGTCCACAATGGAAGAAAATTGATGCCCAATACCCTACATTTGGAAATGAAATTAGAAATCTGAGACTAGGCTTGTGCACAGATGGAATGAATCCATACCGAACCCTCAGTAGCACACATAGTTCATGGCCTGTTTTATTGGTAATTTACAACCTCTCTCCTGAAGTTGGTATGAAGCAAAAATATGTCATGTTGAGTATCATGATCTCTGGTCCAAAGCAACCCGGCAATGATATTGATGTATACTTGTCACCACTGATTGATGATTTGAAACTGTTATGGGCTGATGGTATTAGGGTGTATGATTCTTATAAAATGGAATATTTTCAACTGCATGCAGTGCTTCTATTCACTATAAATGACTTCCCAGCATTTGGAAATTTGTCTGGATACAGTGTTAAAGGGCATAAATCATGTCCAATTTGCGAACAACAGACGTCATATTGTCAATTGCATCATGGGAGGAAAACAGTGTACATGGGTCATCGAAAGTTTTTGCCTATGGATCACCCTTATAGAAGACTAAAAAAGGCATTCAATGGCTCACAAGAATTTGATACTGCTCCAAAACCTTTATCCCCAGATTTGTATTTTGAGAGGGTGAAAAACCTTGATGTGACATTGGGAAAGACACATAAATCTGGTAATGATAGACATATTTGGAAGAAAAGGTCAATATTTTTTGAGCTACCATATTGGAGGTATCATGAAGTCAAACATAATATTGATGTCATGCATGTGGAGAAGAATATCTGTGATTCTTTGATCGGAACATTGCTAGATATTAAAGGAAAGACAAAAAATGGGTTGAATGCAAGGTTAGACCTACTATCAATGGGAATACGTTTGGAGTTAGCTCCCACTCCTAAAGGAAGAAAAACATTTCTTCCCCCGGCTTGTCATACATTATCGAAGAGGGAGAAAAGTAGCTTCTGTCAGTGTCTTCATGATATCAAAGTACCTCAAGGTTATTCTTCAAATGTAAAAAATTTTGTCTCATTGAAAGACTTGATGTTGATAGGTATGAAATCACATGATTGTCACGTCATGATGCAACAAATTCTACCAGTTGCACTGCGTGGAATATTGCCCATCCGTGTCAGAAAGACTATAATGAGGTTGTGTTATTTTTTCAATTCAATTTGTAACAAGGTGATTGATGTGAATGCTTTGAACATTTTGGAAAAGGATGAAATTTTTATACTTTGTCATTTGGAAATGTATTTTCCTCCAACTTTTTTTGATATGATGGTGCATTTAATGATTCATCTGGTTCGAGAAATAAAGCTTTATGGACCTGTATATCTTCGTTGGATGTATCCTTTTGAAAGGTATATGAAAATATTAAAGGGATATGTTAAAAATCCATATCGACCTGAAGCCTCCATTATTGAAAAGTATATTTCTGTGGAGGTAGCAGAGTTTTGTACGAGCTACTTGGCTACGGCGCAACACATAGGTTTGCCTCCATCTCGCCATGAACGAGTTAATAATGAGGGAAAGGGGATTCATGGCTTGAAAGTCAAATCACTGTCAGCTGAACAGATGAAGAAGTTAGAATCATACATCTTGAATAACATAGCTGATGTTCAACCGTATATCACATTGCATATTAATGAGTTGAAACAATGTCATCCAAAGAAGAAATAAATGTGGATTTTGAATGAGCACAACAAAACTTTTTTGCCATGGTTTAAAAAGACCTTGCTTGGTAGATCAGATGTATCAGAGACATTAAAATGGATAGTGGGTGGTCCATCTTTAAATGTGATAACATGGTCCGCTTATGACATTAATGGCTATACATTTCATACGAAAGCTCAGGACAACAAAAGTGCAGTTCAGAATAGTGGTGTATTGGTGTTTGCAGAAGCAATGCATTTTTCGAGTGCTAAGGACAGAAACCCAATTTTGGCATCAAGTGCATATTATGGAGTGATTGAAGACATATGGGAGGTTGATTACTTTAAAATTAAAGTTCCTGTTTTTAACTGTAAATGTTTTATCGGTAACAACAGTGTCAGACACGATGAATTTGGAATGACACTTGTTAATCTGAATAGATTGGAAGACACAACTGATTCTTTTATAATGGAAACACATGCCAAAAAAATTTTCTATGTAGTAGATCAATCAGATATGCAGTGGGATGTTGTTTTACAAGGGAAAAAACAATATGTTGGTGAGGATGAATTTGATGAAGATGCTGATTTATGTGAGATCCCTACTTCCATGAAAAGATTAACAGAACATAATGATGAGTATGTTGAAGACATGGTTTGTGCCATAAGGAACGATCACGACGAAGGAATTTGGGAAAACAATCCAACTGTACATTCCTAAAATTACAGGTAACACATGTTTATTTCTTGTTTACATTTAGTTTTTTCATATAATGTTAGATATTGTAATTTTTTTACTTATTAAAACATGTATCAAACCAAAATGATAAAACAATAAAAACCGTAAAGAGGAGAAGTCCTGGGCGCACCGGCTGGCCGGTGGTGGATCACCGGTTGGCCGGTGGTCCAGACAGCAAAGCTCTGTCTGGTCCACCGGCCGGCCGGTGATGAGCCAGCGGCCAGCCGGTGGTCCAGACAGAGAGGAAGCCTCTTTGTCTGGTCCACCGGCCGACCGGTGGTGATCCAGTGGCCGGCCGGTGGTCCAGACAGAGAGGAAGGATGTCTGGTCCACCGGCCGGCCGGTGACACCAGGCAGTGGGCAAGTCTACTACTTGGGTCCTCCGGCTGGCCGGTGAGCTCACACCGGCTGACCGGTGGACTCAGTGAGTCCACTTTTCAGCTTTCTTGGGCCAACTCCTTGGAAACCTTTTGCCTATCAACAAAAACACTTGAAAACAAGTTAGAACATAATAAGAGTGATTTTGATCATTAAAATCGAAGAGAGAGGGGTACAACAGACTGTGTTTACCATGTTTATCATTGTTTAACATGCTTACCATATTACCAATGTTTACTATTATGTAATTTAGTACACTTTTCTATTTTCTGATTAAGTAGTATTACAATATTTGAATTTGTATATTTGTGAACTAATGTTTGTTTTTTTGATTTGAAGGAAAATGACAGATCAATCAGTTGATCAGCCACATGACTTCTGGAGATGAGCATATTGGTCATACATCTGGGGAGGAACATTCACATGCTCCTATTACGAAAAAGAGTTCAAAGGTTGGTAAGCGTGGGTGCACACGTTTACCAAAATTATCACTTGCCCGTACGAAGGAGGAGAGGATAGTCGTGGAGTTTGATGATGATGATCTTCCTAGAGGTTCAAATGCTAAAGATTTTAAGGGTTTTGTAGCAACTCAGGCTAAGAGCAAAGTAAGCATTCTCTATGATGATTGGGAGAAGTGTGGATAAGGCGATAATTTCTCAGCTGTGGGAGACCATTTTGGTAAGATCTTTTGCTATTTTTGACTGTTCTTTAAATGTTTCTAGTATATATAATATTTTTAACCTCTTTTTTATTAGATGACATTTGATATTCCTGACACTGGAGGAGTCAGGAAGAAATGCTTATCGTTGGCTGCTAGGAGATGGAGGGATTTCAAATCAACCCTCTCATCTGATTTCATTTATGGTCATAGGAGTCGTGAGAATCCATGTCGTATATATCCTTTTATAGATGAAGACACATGGAGACAATTTTTTGAAAGTAGAAGAAAAGAATCATTTTTGGTAAGGGCAATGTAAACTTTTATAAGATTTCTTATATAAATGATCTTATTATTGTTTTGTTAATGATTACTTATTCTTAATTTACAGCAAACAAGGAAAGATCATCAAGAGATCCAATCTAAAAATGTATACCCTCATAGTTTATCTCGGGGAGGGTATGCATTATTGGAAGAACAAATGATGGCAGAAAAATTTCAACAACTAAGAGCTGAGTCTTCAAGCTCTGGAGAGGTGGCCCCTCCATCCCCTCCATCTAGACATGAGAAATGGAAAAGAGCTCGGAAGGGCAAAAAAGGACAATATCTTTCGGAAGAATCGAGACTCGTAGTTGAGAGGATTGTAAGATATCTATTTTATTTATTTAAGTTTACTATTTTCGTCATATATTTCCAATCATTATAGAATTGTTCAATTAATTATTACAGGACTCTCTTGAGGAGCAGAGTTCACAGGGGACATTTACACCATCTGGGAGGGAAGATATTTTATCTGTGGCATTGGGAAAGCCCGAACATCCTGGCCGTGTAAGAGGATATCCGGCAGGTGTATCGGTAAGAAAAGTGTTGCCACGTTCCTCAACTTCTAACGTTGAGGGAGTTTATAAAAAAAAATAGAATCCTTGGAGGCTGAAGTCCATAATATTAATGCGACAATGGAGGACAAGATTAGAGCATCGGTGCAGTTTATGTTTGCAGACTTGCAAAGACAATTTCAGGGTGCAGCTCCCACTCCACCTCTCCCAGTAGCTCCCACTCCCCCACCTCAGCCTGCAGACCCCATTTTTGATCCTCCTCCTCCGCCGCAGCTACCTACTTATTGTGAGTTGTATGTTGATGATCCTCAACATCATATAGTTGCATATGGGATGGTATATTGTATAGGAGATACAGTTCATCATCAACAGTTAGAGGTAGAGAATCAGAGGGTCACTGTACAGGATATTATAGATAGATCAGCTCGGATACCATTACCTATAGATGAGGTGACGACAGTTGGACATAGTATCGGCCATTTTTTACTTTGGCCATCCAGACTTCTTTGACTCATTACCATAGAGGTATGGATGTTATATCTTTTATTTTATATTTTTATTAATGTTTTATCATTTGAAAACTAATATATTTTTCAATTTATTTTTACAGGAATACTTCAAAGGTAAAGAAATACTGTATAGACAACAACAAAGACAGATAGCTATGACATCAGATGCAGATACTAGCAGTCTTGACAAATTGTCAAGATATTCAAATTTGTTGGCGGATCATTATGACTTTACAATGGAAGCTCATGTCTGTGGACGTGAACTAAGTGTGGGGATTATGAAAACTTATATCATGGAGTTTGTCACTGGAGATAAGTTGGGCATAAACGTGGTGCAAATTTTTATCATGTAAGTCTTAACACCTTTTCCTTGCGTTATATTTATTAAAAATGTATACTTATGTCTGCTTTGTATTAGGTATCTGTATAAAATTTGTGAGAGGAATGAGCTGACAAATGTATATGGATTCGTGGACCCACAATTGATTTCCCCTGAAGCATGTGCATTGGATGAGGAACAAAGAATGATTTATATTGCTGATAGATTTGAAAAGAATGTAATCACACAGTGTTGGATGATGCCTTTTTGTGAGAGGTATGAAACACATCCCTCTCAAAGAGTTAATTATCTTTTAACATAAAAACCACTAACGTTAAATTTCCTTTTATCAGGGATTCATTGGATGTTAGGGGTTTTTTGCCCTAGGGAGAAAGCACTTTATTGGATATGATCTCTCCATGATGATGTGCGAGAAAGTTTAAGAATTTATTGGAAACGTAAGTTTCAATTTCACAATAGTTTTATATATTATAATGAATTTTAAATTTACCCCATTCGTATTATTTTCTAACAGGGCATGGGTCCACTTTCGAAAAAGCGCAAAGAAAAGGAATTTCAAGAGCAAATATGTACATGCGAAGGTAAATATCCATTTATAATTTGTACATTTTGATTTATTACATAAAAATAATATATTGAATTTACACTCATTCAAACAGAAATGTCATGAGCAACAAGGCATCATCGGAATGCGGATATTACATGTTAAGATTTATGTATGAAATAATAACAACTGGGACAGTTCTGAGTTTTGACCTGGTAAGATTTCCTCTTTCTCATAATATTTCAATTTGATTTATTCATTATACATGTTGACTACTATCCTTTTCCTTTGTAGCTTTTTTGATGACCCTCAACCCTTTACTGCTGAAGATATCAAACACTTACAAGTGGAGTGGTCAAATTATTTTACATGTTTGATTGACTTTTAGTTGTTTGTAATGTAAAATGTAATTTTGAATATTGTCAATGTAATTGTGTAATTTCGTAGTCATTTAGGTTGGATTTAGTTTTTTTGAAGTTGAAAGTGTAAGTTTTGAATGTTATATAAGTGAATGTTTAATTTTTATCTACTTCTTGTTTTGGTCTACTGTTGATGGTTTTTCTGGTCCTGGATTTTGGTATGGGGGGGAGAGGTTCCAAGGGGGTGGGGTGGGTGTTTGGGGGGTGTTCCAAGGGATATGGGAGGGGTGTCCAAGGTGTGTTTGGGGCTGTCCTAGGGGTCGGGGGGGGGGGGGGGGTGTAAATGAGGGTGGGGGGGTGTCCAAGGGGGGTGGGGGGTGTCCAAGGGATATGGGAGGGGGTGTCCAAGGTGTGTTTGGGGCTGTCCAAGGGGTCAGTTGGGTGTAAATGAGGGTGGGGGGGGGGGCCTGTCCAAGGGGTGGGGGGGGTGTCCAAGTGGTGGGGGGTGTCCAAGGGATATAGGGAGGGGTCTCCAAGGGGTGTTTGGGGCTGTCCAAGGGGATGGGGGGGGGTTTCCAAGGGGTCGGGGGGGGGGGGGTTTCCAAGGGGTCGGGGGGGGGGGGGGTGTCCCAGGGGGTGGGGGGGCTGTCCAAGGGGTGGGGGGGTTTCCAAGGGGTGGGGGGGGGTGTCCAAGGGGTGTTTGGGGCTGTCCTAGTGTTCGGGGGGTGTAAATGAGGGTGGGGGGGCTGTCGAAGGGGTGGGGGGTGTCCAAGGGGTGGGGGGGTGTCCAAGGGATATGGGAGTGGTGTCCAAGGTGTCTGCGAGTTCTGTCCAAGGGGCCGGTTGGGTGTAAATGAGGGTGGGGGGGGCTGTCCAAGGGGTGGGGGGTGTCCAAGGGGTGGGGGGTGTCCAAGGGATATGGGAGGGGTGTCCAAGGGGTGTTTGGGGCTGTCCAAGGGCTCGGGGGGGTGTCCAGGGGTCGGGGGGGGGGTGTCCAAGGGGTTTGGGAGGGCTGTCAAGGTGTGGGGGGGTGTCCAATGGGTGTTTGAGGCTGTACTAGGGGTCTTGGGGGTGTAAATGAGGGTGGGGGGGCTGTCCAAGGGGTGGGGGGGTGTCCAAGGGGTGGGGGGTGTCCAAGGGATATGGGAGGGGTGTCCAATGGGTGTTTGAGGCTGTACTAGGGGTCGTGGGGGTGTAAATGAGGGTGGGGAGGCTGTCCAAGGGGTGGGGGTGTCCAAGGGTTGTGGTGGGGCTCCAATGTGGTGGGGGAGGGCTGGCCAGGTTGTTAGGTGGGTATAGATGAGGGTGGGGTTCAGTTGGGGCTTGGGGGAGGGCTGGCATGGTTATTTTTGTTGTTTGGTTTCTGGTTGCTTTTTGGTGAGAGCAGTGCAATTATTTTTAAAAAAAAATATCACTTTCACGTCGGTTATTTTATAACCGACGTGGTAAATAAATCGGTAGGGGTTTATCACGTCGGTTTTTTCGAGAACCGACGTGATAAACCGTTCCTGGGCCTTTTATCACGTCGGTTCTTAATATAACCGACGTGCTAAAAGGCCTGGGAATCGATTTACCACGTCGGTTATTGGATAACCAACGTGCTAAAACGTTTCCCAGGCCTTTTTATCACGTCGGTTATTTAAGAAACCGACGTGATAATAGGCCCGGGGAAGGGTTAATCACGTCAGTGTTGTCATAACCGACGTGATAAACGATATCCCATGTGTTTTATCACGTCGGTTTAGAAATAACCGACGTGATAAACCCCCCCCCCTCGCGCATATTTATCACGTCGGTTATTATATAACCGACATGCTAAACCCCCCCACCCGCGGTTTATCACGGCGGTTATATAATAACCGCCGTTATAAATCCCCATCCCCCATCATTTTTCACGTCGGTTATTAATGAACCGACGTGATAAACACCGTGATGTTAGGGATGTTACGTCGGGTTTTAAATAACCGACGTAAAAAATGTTATTTATAATGTCGTCTGTATTAACGTCGCCTAAAAACCGACGTAAATAATGAAAAATAACCGACGTAAAAAATGTTTTCTGCACTAGTGTCCTCCTCAGATTCCGAGTACACCAAGATGTCATCAATAAAGTCCACTTCAAACCAGTCTAGGTAGGGCTGGAAGATCCTATTCATGAGTCCCATGAACACTTATGGTGTGTTCATCATTCCAAATGACATCACTAAGTACTTGTAGTGTCTATAACGACATCTGAAATCCATCTTCGAGATGTCCTCATCCCGCACACAAAGTTGGTGATAGCCTGATGTGAGGTCTATCTTTAAGAACCATCTCGCTCCCTTCATCTGATCGAAGAGGTCATAAATCCTTGGTAGAGGATAATTTTTCTTCACAGTCACCTGGTTTAGGAACCAGAAGTCCACAAATAACCTCAATCTTTTTTCTAACTTCTTAGAAAATAAAACTAGGGCTGCCTGTGGTGATATGTTGGGTATCATGATGCCCTTCCTCTTCAAGTCCTCTAACTATACCCTCAATTCATGAAGATCTTCAGGATCTATCCAATATTCCAGTGTAGATATCAGTGTCGTCCTAAGGTACAAGTCAATACAAAATTCAACCTTCATACGAGGAGGTAATCTAGTATCATCCTTAGGGAAGATGTCCTTAAAATCATCCACCACTTTAGGAAATTGAGGACTCCTCTCATCCACTGCACCGAGGGTAAGGCTATACCACTAGTGAGTAATTGGCTTCACCCCCTCTTAGAAAGTCCTTCCTACCTAGTAAGCATTCCCCTTTCACGTGTAATGGGAAACTTGGTCCCATCTCCGAGGACATACCACACTCTATGCCTAAACAGTCAATCTAAGCATGGATTGTGGATAACTAGTCCATACGCAAAATGATGTCATAAGGCATCGATGCTGCTACTAGGATATCCTAACTAAATATCTCTCCTACAAGAGTTATCTCACACTACTTGAACTAGTGTGTGACCATCGAATCCCCTCCCTTAAGATTCTATAAGCATAAGGATTGAGCCAACGACTCCACTAGAATCTATGAGCTTCGAATAAGGTATATGGAAAGGAAAGAGTGACTTGCACATATGTATATGAGAACTACATATAGGGTGGATAAGACACAGATCATATGTTTAATCATATCTATATTATTGGGATGATAATCATCTATATCCTGAAGCTAGTCCCATATCTGTCCATTGGCTCTTGGAGCACGTGGTGGAACACCTGTGGGAGGTGGTGGTAGTACCTCAAACCTCTACCCACCTCCTACTGCTCTACCTTCTCCCCTACCACATCTTCCACTTTAGAGACCACCATGATTGATTCAATGCCTCTTAATTAGTAGTCCCTTGACCATATTCTATTTATATGTATGGTGGGTCAGACAATCATGAGTCATGTGCCCCCGAATGCCGCATGAGTAGCACACTCTTTTCTTCTAATGACTCCCTCTGTCCTGGAAGCCTCGTACCACCGAAACTATGTCCTACGGTCATTCCCTGGAAGGTTTGACCCACTAGGGTACCTATATATTCTTCCTTTTACCCACTTCTGAAGGCTCCACTACCTGGTGTCTATTGGTATCTCCCATTGCTATCGCCTGCTCTGCTAGGAAGCTCTCTACAGGTAGTGCTCAATACAACACCCCAACATGTGTAGGGATTCTAAGGGATATCATCGACACCCTGATATCCATACATAATCCCTGATCTAAGGTATGGTCCCTATATAATGGATCTTAAACCATGTCGGTGGAGTAGTGATAAAGATCTGTGAATCTCACTGAGTACTCTGCTACTGATTGGATACCCTGCTGTAGGTGCAGTAGCTCCTGTATATGCACAGAGCGTAACTTTGTTGGAAATAACTCCTCCCTGAAGAGGAACTAAAAATAATCCCAAGTGAGAGTCATCTCGTCATGAGTTTAGATCAATAAGCTCCACCCCCATCCCACTGAACCCTAAAGAAGGCTCACAAATAAGACTTCCATCTGATCAGGTAGTGTCCTCACAAGGCAGAAGATGTGTGTAACTACCTCCAGCCAATCCTCAATTACTTGGGGGTCAACCTCACCACTGAACCTGGAAGGGATATGCCTTTGGAACTCATTAAATGAACTGACCATGTATGCATCCTCTGGTGGTATCACTAGTAGAAACTACTGATTGATGGGTGGTGGTAACACTGGTGCACCACCTGATGGGGATACCTCTGGTACTGGTCCCTATACCGATGTCTCATCGCTAGTCATATCATCCTCATGGTCACACAATAGAATCCTGGTTGGCTATCTGTGTGGAGGCATCCTGAAACAGATCAAGATGAACCAAAATCAATAGAGTATACCTGGTGAGATGACTCAAGAAGGACAAGAGGACACACTCAAAATCCTATATGATGCATGTGAAATTTATTTCCCTATAACTAGTGTTTCATGGACCAAGTCAGAAATAATGAGTCTAGAGTCTTGGTGTATGGATACATCTGCTACCGCACCAACACTGGAGTCCTTGGCCTGAAAACCAAACTTGAAACACGTAACACTATTGCCCCAAACCAACCTCACAAACTCCCAATCCCAATGTGAAACCAAACCTAAACCTCTAATACCGCTCTTTCATGACCCGTCCTAGAGGGTTCTGTTCTGTGACTCCCCAATCTCGCATTCAATAGGCCATGGGCTGGTGACTAGCACCGAGTAGGCATATCACTATCATGGGAGGCATTGCCTATGTACCTGCATGCACACACACACAATGTTGAAAGTAAAATACTAAGTAAACCATGGATGAAAACCACTAATTATAAAACAACCAGAGTGAAATAGAAAAGTAAAGTACAAAAGGGTGACCCAGGACAGAATACAAGCCCACCAAAAAGGAAGAGTCTACAACACAAATATTGAATCCCATCTACAAAAAACCCTACCTAAAGGGTTGGTAAAGGGAAGTTTCCTATAGTCGTAGAAGTATGTTGTATCTGTCTGATCTCACTGGGCACCATCTTGTCCTGGACCACCTATGTCTCTATCAAAATTTCGGTTGACTGCACAAGACATGACACATGTGAAAAAAAGCCCACACAGGGGTGAGTAAAACAGTACTCCATAAGACGCCCCAAAACCACAAAGGAAATACCACAAAGGAAACAACCCAAGAAGTATAGTTAGATCACACATGTATAAGTTTAAATCATGAAAATAAATATCACCATACATAATAATAGAAAACATAGTATTGATGGGGTACCTAGTCTCGATGAGACTCTCAGACCCGATGAGTCACTTAGACCTAATGAGTCACTTAGAACCGATGAGTCACTTAGACCTGATGAGTCACTTAGAACCAATGAGTCAATTAGACTTGATGAGTCACTTATATCTAGAGAGAATTAGTCTTGAAGTCATGTATACATCCATTCACATAGTCTTCACATCATAGATAGCCACAAGATTCCACTCGTAGCCTGATTATTTTGGGAGAACCTACTCCTCAATCCAAAGGTCGTATGTCTACGTTCGTGAAAACAAACTTAGAGAATTTCTACCATACCACCTCATCATGAGGGTACCAAAACCATAAATGTCTTGTCAAATGGATACACTATTTGAAAGTTATGAGCAATTTAGTGAAAAGGGTCCGGTAGGGTCTGGGTCTGGTCCAACCCGACCTGACCAGAACTGAGCCCTGCCGACCCGACCCATCAAGTCCGGCCCGACACGGTGCTAGACAGCCTGCCTAGTCCAGCAAGGTGCCAGACAGCCTACCCTGTTCGGCCCGGTGCTGACCTACCTACCCATTACCACTCACTAGAGTGGGCCGGTTCTCTCCACCCGAGACGCAGAAGGTGCTGCATCCTTGTCTATTCAACACGGGCAGCCACCGCGTTTGACATGACGATACCCCACAGGACCACCTCACGGTCTGGATGAACCGTAGCCCCACTACCAAATCCATTGAATCTCTCCTCCCCATAGTGGTTGCCGCGAGGATCTCCGCCATCGACCATCAAGACAGTGACCACTGATGCCGGGTGACCGCACTGCCGCGCACCACTACCGATGGCCCTCCTTCCACAGGTCTCCACCATCCCTGTGGTGGCCCATATTCCAAACCACAAGAAACCTCACAATACATGGGTCTCCATATCCACTTCCATGTGCTCCAAATTTTCTTGTCATCAATCTGGGGGTTCGGCCATGTTTAGAACCTCTTGGAAAGAATCCGACATAACTATAGGGGTCTATCGGTGAAGAACACAAGAGAGAGAGAGATAGATAGAGAGCAACATGAACACCCAAGAAATGAACATAGGCCTTATTTATTCGGCCTTCATTCATCCTGGTAGAAAAAGGGGAAATAAATCATACTGGTAACCACTAAGGTGCACCCCCTTCAAATCCCACAACAACAATATCCATCCCACATGAACGATCGATCGATGGATTATCCTATTAGTGGGTTGATCTGCATTCTTCATTTAGAAAGAAAGAATGGGGGAAATGAAATCACGTAGAAATAAACTCCTACCTAAAGGGTTGGATCATCCACTGTCGTGGATTCATTGTCATTGGCGATCCGCTAAAGAGAAATCTTGATCCGCGCCTTTGTTTTTGTTGATGAGATCCTTTGAAGAGGAGGGGGGTGTTCATCAACGTTATTCTTCCAGAGCCTCAGGGAATTCCACCAATATCGCATCCCTGATCCCATATCCATGTCAGAATATTAATTGAAGAAACATATTTTAGCATTGCTGTTATGTTGAGTTGTAGCGTCGTCACACTGTTTCATTTAAGAAGTGAAGCTGAATCATCGATACATTTCAGCGTCACTGCGGGACATTTAAAGAAATAAAATAAAATAAATTCATAAGTTTTATTTTATTTTATTCTTTTAATATGTCAAAAATTATCTTTTTCACTTGACCTGTGACAGTTGAGGTTAGACCCCTCCTTAGGTAAAGTCACCATTCCGAATGCAACGGTTCCATCAAATTTTTGATATAGGCATTGGTTTAGATGTTACTAATATTATGCACATGCACTTACAAAAAGTTCAAATATTTATTCTGGGAACCCTGGGCCTCAGAATCACATGTCGTATCAGCTCTTGGTTTTGAAATAATCTATATAATTTTTTAAAAAATATTACATGGAAATTCCTGAACATTATAGGTCACCTCTAATGGTTACTATAGAACATTTGTTGACTTTGAGTAGTTTTAAAATGTTTTTGAATTAACATCACTCAGTCTATTATTTCTTGGAAAAGACTAGGGATATTCATATGATATTATTATATCTTTATCCAACATAAAGGAGAGTGAAAATGTATTTAATATAATTCTTCATACAGGTCCATTTAGATAAGTGATTGATAACTATTTTTATAAGATAATTCCACTAAGTATTGTTAATCATTCCAGGAGCCACTGAAGTCAATAATTAAGGCTCAAATAATATCCCCCAATATCAAGATAGTCTAATTTTAATGACTGTTAGTATATAGAATAATGGAAGTATAAAATTTCACCCATAACCTCATTGAAAATTAGTTTCCTTGCTATAAACAAGATAAAAACATCATATCCCTATCAGGTACAACACTAGATGGGACACTTGGAAGCATTATTATCTCTTTAACATAAAATTAATCGAGTTCATCAACTGAGGAAGCCTCTTCAATATGTAATAAGTTGTTCATATTAGTTAGGTGATCCATTATAACCCACACTACATCTTTCTATTTAGTTGATATTTAAAAACTAGTCAAGAAATCCATCATGATTTCATCCCATTTCCTAATAGGAAAAGAAAGTACTAAAGATTACTTATAGTTTTTTTGTAATTTTCCTTCATTGAATTATAGGTAAACAATTTAGTGAGGAATACTACGGTTCATTTCATCATTATAAGCCACACAAATTGGTGACTAATATCATGGTACATATTTAAGATCCTTACATGAACCTAGAGGAGTCGCATTGGTAGTGGAAAAGAGATGAGATGTAGGGTTCGTCGTGGTTAAGAACAATGCAAAAAACAAAATGAAAAATGCAGAACCCGAAAGATCAAAAAAAGATAGAGGAAAAGTAGAAAATAACATACATTGGATTATAGCCTTGATTCGTCTGAGGGAATGTCGAGGAGTCATGCTGACAGTAGAGGAGTTCTGTGAGAGCTTGAGAATCATGACTGTCAGAGTACCAGTTAGGGTTCTTTTAAATAGATTGGGAACACTTTTAACAACACTTTCATAAAAGTACTAATAAATATACCTTTTATCAGCATTTAATTGATAAGCACTGATAAAAAATAACTTTATCAGCACTAATATTTTAGCGTTGATAAAAGATTTATTTAAATAAATTTACTATAAATTTATAATTATTAAATATATATAATTATTTATTTATAATTATATAAATAATTATTTAAAAAATAATAATTGTAAATATATAAATATATAAATATAGTAAATATACATTTATAAATATATTTATTTATAAATATTTATTTACAAATATATTTTTAACATTATTAGTGGATATATAATCTTAAAAAAATATTAATAATGAATTCCATAACTATAATAGTATTAAAAATAAATATATAAAATTGATTGATTAAAAACATAATATATTAAATGTATCTTGTTATAATGAAATTCTAAAATATATTAACATTTGAATAAATTACATAAATATTAGGTGTATGTGTTTCTATATATTGCGTAAATATATTTGTGTGTGAATTTGTATATAAAACTGCATTAATTACACACAGATATATATATATGTATGTATATATACGTGAAATCAATGTAACACACAATATTTTATATATGTTAAATTGCAAAATCAAAAAACATTAAAAAAGAATAAGACATTAATATGTTTTTAAGTAACATTTTATAAATTATATATATATATATATATTTATATTCAATATATATTATTTATTTATATTTTTAATTTATATATATATATCATACTTATTCATTTTTATTAATAATTGGTTCATTAATAAATTTTTAAATAAATTTTTAATTTATTCATTTTTAATTTTTTTGTTTAATTATATATTCATTTATATATATATAAATTTAATATATACTATTTTTCAATATTTATAATATATATATATATATATGTATATTAAATTTATTCATTTTTATCAATAATTATTTAATTAATAAAATGTTTAATATTTTTCTTAATTTACTAATTTTAAATTTTTATTTGTTTAATTATTTCATTTTATTCATTTTACATATTTATATATTTAATATACACATTTTATCAATTTTTAGAATTTATATATCTGTATATTCAATTTATTCATTTTTAATAATAATTATTTAATTAATGAAATTGATATTTTTTTAATTTCATTTGTTTAATTATTTCATTTTATTGTGCACCTTCATCAATGCTAATAAAGCGCTGATAAAGGTTACCATTTATCAGTGCTTTATTTTTAGCAATCATAAAGCGTACGTTTTATCAGTGCTAAAAGTAAAGTGCTGATAAAGGGTAACCTTTATCAGTGCTAAAATAAAGCACTGATAAAAGTGACCTTTTATCCATGCTAAATAAAAAGCACTGATAAAGGGTTCCCTTTATTAGTGATTTTACTTTGTGCTGATCAAGATGGACTTTATCAACACATTTTTCTAGCATTGATAAATGCCGGTGCTGTTAAAGGCGTGTTTTGTAGTAGTGAGATCTAGCGCTACGTCACCCTGTTAATTTTGAAGACGTATCTTGAGGTGTTTTTGAGATCATAATTCATCGATGGGACATTATCTAGAACTGTATTTTCATGAGAGGGGAGCTGTCAAGATTCATCATGAAGTAGAGTTGTGGTATGGGGTTTCTAGTTGTCAGGACAGAAGAGTGTCTGATCAGTCAGACGTAGGTCCAGTCCTCAATGTCTCGTTTCTCCAGGGGCAGTGACTCTCATTCCTATTCCAAGATATCATAAACATGTATTTATTATAGAGGCCGAATTTATCAGCGATGAGAGTGCCCGACCTTTCTAAGCCGTCATCGTGCACCATTTTCTCCGCTTCAGGCTCCTCTATTGAGGTAGTTCTAGCCAAGGTAGTAGTAGCAAGTTACTATAGTTTGGGATTAGTAGAGAGTAGATAAGGAAGGTAGAGGATAGACTAGAGATGCTACCCATCCTCATAGAGTAGAGCGCAGCCATGGAGGTGGTTTTCAACATGGCCAGAGAGGTCGTGGAGTAGGTCGTGACCAGCTTCATGCTTTAGCGTTGCAAGCGCCAGGCAAGACAAACACTGGTCAAAGTAACCTCTACTTGTTTTCTACTTGGGTGCAAGAATTTCTTGATCTAGGAGTGACACACTCCTTCACATCACTTTCCCATGTCCATGCTTTGTGAATTGAGGTATAGAGACTTCCAGTTACCTTGGCATTAACTATTATAGTTGGAGGTTGAGATAAATTGTTTTATGTATTTAGAGACTATGATGTAGTTCTGGGGAAACACAAATCTTGGGGAGATTTCCTTTATTTACAAATACACCCATATGAAATAATCCTCAGCATGGATTGGTTGTATTTGGTGTAGGCTATATTGGTTTGATTCAGGAGGTAGCTTGTGTTCTTCAATGCTGATGGAAAACTAGTAGTGTTTTTTAGTGAGTGAGACCCTCAGATGGATTAGAGGCATGTTCCTTCCTTGTCATCCTTGATGGATGAGCTGATGCTGAGTTCGTCAGAGGTTCAGAAATCAGTGTTTCCTGAGATTATAGAAGAGTACCTTGATGTCTTTCCAAAGGAGGTTGTAGCATTACCCCCTCGATGGGATATTGAGTTTAGGATTGAACTACAACTAGGCATGTCTCTTATCTTGATGTCTTCATATAGGATTTAGCCTTCTGAGTTGCACGAGTTACATATATATCTTGATGGTCTATTGCAATGTGGTTTTGTTCATCCAAGTGTGTCACCGTGGGGTGTACCAGTTTTTTTCATGAAGAAGGATGATAGCAGTTTGTGGTTGTGTATCGATTATCATTGGTTGAACCATGTGACAGTGAAAAACTACTATCCTCTTCCATGGGTTTATGATTTATTAAATCAAATAAAGGGTTGACGTTAGTTCTCTAAGATCTTTTTATGGTTAGGATATCATCATATTCATGGAAAGGATGAGGATATACCTAAGACTGATTTCCATTGTTGTCATGGGTATTACAAGTTTGTTGTGATGCTGTTCGGTGTGAAGAATGATCCAGATCTGTTCATGGGGGTAATGAATGTTGTGTTGTGTGAGTTCTTGGATAAGTTCATGGTGGTTTTCGTTGATGAAATCCTTATGTACTCCATGTCTAAGTAGTATAATATAGAGCATATGTGTACCATTTTAGGATTTCTTCATCATGAACAATTTCTTGGGAAGTTGCCGAAGTGTGAGTTTTGGGCTCATGAAGTCTGTTTCTTAGGACATGTTGTATCCTAGTAAGGAGTAACTATGGATCCTTTAAATATAGAATAAATTGTGTCTTGGGCATTCCCCAAGATAGTGGTAGAGGAGAAAAGTTTCCTTGGTCTTGCAGGATATTACAGGAGGTTCACAACCGATTTCTCTTGGGTTGCAACTTTTACAACAACATTGAAAGAAAGGATAAGGATTTATTGTAGACTGATCAATGTCAGATATATTTTGAGTATCTGAAGGAAAATTTGGTTAGTTCTCTAGTTTTTTCTTCCAATAGAAGGAGTTCAATTTGAGGTTTTCTGTGACACCTCACATATTGGGTTGGTCTGTGTTCTGATGCAACATATATTTTTCATTTATTATGGGTCTTGGAAGTTATATACCTATGTGCCTAACTATGAAACTCATGATCTTGAGTTGGTAGTAGTGGTGTTTTCTCTAAAGATGGGGATACATTACCTCACCGACGAGTGTTTTTTGGTCTTCATCAATCATAAGATCCCGAGGTATGTTTTCTACCAACATGATTTGAACTTGTGCCATCATTGTTAGATGGAGTTATTATAGGATTATGACTTCAAGATTTAGTATACACCTAGAAAGGGGAATATTGTAACAGATGCGCTGAGCAGGAAGTTATGTAGTGATGCAGTGGGGGAATCAGATGATTCCTAGAGAGTAATGGAAGAACATTCAACATTTTACCTAGATATGGGAGAAGTTGGTGGAAAAGATTGTATTTTTTAGATTATGGTGCATTCATATCTGGTGAAACAGGTGGAAGATTCCTAGTTAGGGGATCTTGAGGTGGAGGTTTGGAGAGAACGAGTTGTTTATTGCGAGGCCCCTGATGGTTGTTCTAAGGATGAACATCACCGAGTGTTGTTTCAGGGAAAATTTTTCATTAATTTGGAGATTCACGAGATGGTTCTCATAGATTTCCATTGTTTAACTTTGGTAGTACATCCTGACGTGAAAAGGATGTATCGAGGTTTGAGAGGTTATTTTTGGTGGACAGGGTTGAAGCATATAGTTGTGTGGTTTGTGTCTCGATATTTGGTCTAGAAGGTGAGGGATGAGCACCATGTTCTTAGTGGTTTGCTCCATTCGTTATATGTTCTTCACTATAAGTGGGAGGAAATCTCTATAGACTTTTAATCATTATAAATCGAGCTCAGGGAGGCTATGAAGATATATGGGTGGTAGTGGATCATTTGATGAAATCATCCCACTTTATTGTGATCATGGATTTGAGCTTAGTGAAATTTTTTTGAGGTAGTATTTGTAGGAGTTGGTGAGACTCAACAGAGTCCTAAGGATGATCATTTTTGATCAAGATCCTCATTTTACCTCCAGGGTGTGGAGATGTATCCAATATGATTTTGGTTCTTAGATATGCCTTAACATTACTTTTCATCTACATATGGATGGTCATATAAAGTAGACCATCCAGACTCTTGAAGACATGTTGCACTATTGTGTCCTAGATTTTGGTGGTTCTTGGATGAGGCACCTACATTGGTAGAGTTTTCTTATAATAATAGATTTCACTCCACCATTAGCATGGTTCCATTTGAAACCTTGTATTCCCAAACTTTCCATTATTTATTGTGCTAGAATGGGGTCAGAGAGTCAATAATTCTCAGAATAGAACTGATACAGAATACAACAGAGATGGTTCTGGTGATTCATGAGAGGATTAAAGAATCTCAAGATAGGTATACATCCTATGATGATCATAAGAGGAGACCTATATAGTTTGATTTTGGGGATCATGTGGGCCTAAAGGAGACTCCCTGTTGTGGGAAGCAATGGTTTGGTTGTGGTAGTAGCCTTTCTACTTAGTTTTTTAAGCCTTTCTAGGTGTTATCTCATGTTATATCCATGGAATATCAGATAGAACTTCCCCCATAGATGATCCAGATACATGATGTCTTTCACATGTTTCAACTCCTTCATTATCTTTATGAAGACTCAAACATCATCGATTGGGGTGAGATCAATGTTGACAATGATGTTACCTTAAAGGAGAATCCTGAGAGATCCAGGACCACCAGTATAAGGTGTTGTGAGGGCATGATATCCCCTTGGTTCGTGTCTTTCGGTGGCACAGTGGAATAGGGGAGAGTACCTAGGAACATGAGTCACATATGTGTGCTTAGCACCCTAAGTTATTTGATGTTTACTCTTCTCTTATAATGCTGTTCATTTTTTGGTGGTAGAATTTTTATGGTTTATGAGATGGATTTATATTGTTTATTTTTGCGGGTCACTCTCTTTGAGAGGTATATCCCAAAGGAGAGTAGTTTGGAGCTAGTTTTTCTTGTTTCATGGTTTCATGATGTTCCCTTACTCAGGTGGTTGATCTCCAGTGGTGGATAGAGCCTTGAGAGGTATCTCACAGGGTGGATATTCATACGAACCTTTTCTATTTCCTCTCTAGGATGGTTTTGGATTATCAAGGATGAGAATGTTTTGAAAGGTACCTAATGTAAGGGCCTTAATCCATGTGGATCGACCCTTTGCGCATTTCTAAAGACCGAGGTTCTTAGAGGAGGATCTGAGGATGTCCATAGGGACTTGGATTATAAATTCTATAAATAGGAATAATTACACATTGTGTAAGAATTAAATGTCACATAAGTCAGGTTCGCAATGTGTAAGATTTTCGGGTAAAATCACGAAAATGTGGTGTGTTTTTTGTAGAAACCAAATCCTGAGGATTACACGATGTGAAAGGGGATTACATTTAAAAGAACCTTATCCCAGTTTGTGAGGACTCATAAAGTGCATCCAAGAGACCCAAGATCAAATCCAGACAGAGACATATTTTTGGGATACTATAGCAGTACTATAACCGGTACTATTCGGTACTATTGCAAGTAAAACTATTCATCTGTTTGGGATTTCGAGCCACCATTTTGGGCATTGAGTCCTTCAGGACCTTCATACCACCCAATTCCTTTGGTCTAGTAAGGATTCCAGGCCACCTCAAGGACTTCAAGACACCTCAAGGCCTTTGGGATACATAAAGGCCTTTAGGCCACATGATAATTGTGCTTAAATGGACCAAGCAGACTCTACAAGAAGAAGACTCCAGATGAGGATTTAAAGTAAGGAGCATTAACTAGAGTAGAGATAACGGACTTGGAGGAATGAGAGGGTATGGAAACTGACATTAGGACTAGCCTGTTCATGCATGGGAAGCCTAACCGAATAGCCATGTGAAGGTGGAGAGCGGACAATGATGTAGATGATGGGGAGGATCAGTTCCAAGTAGTTATATTCTAGATTATTTCTTATAATACCTTTGGGTAATGTAATATAACGATGCCTAAAAAACATATAATGGTCCCCCTTCATCCCTTAAAAGGGGGATGATAAAAAATGAACAAAAATAGAAAGCCTTCGGTCAATTTATAAAGGGGATTACATGTCGTGTAAATCCATGATTCTATATGTTTTATAATGTTTCATCCACAAATTTTTTTCACAAACCATATATCTGTAGCACTTCCTCTCATTTTCTAGTATCCAGTTTCTCCCTTCCAGGTGTTTTGGAGATTCCTTCAACATGAATTGATCATTGGGATTCCATCTTAGATCCTTAGCGATCCTTCTTTGATCCAAGGTATGTTCTACCTCCGTTCTTATGGTTTCTTCGATCTATTTCCTCCTATTTTTCTTTGACACATGCTGATGCTTGATATCCATGTTTTGAAAGGAGTTTTTTTGTTGGCTCAGTTGTGGCCTGGCATCCTTGGGTGGATGCAATTATTGCAGGAAATACTATTAGGATCTGCAACATTGGTCCATTATCATGAAAAGAACACTGAAACCCTTTTTGAGGTAGGGGATTCATTTCTTCTCTTTAATTATGTGAGATCATAAATTGACCATGATTTATCCCCTTGGATTCCAATGAAACTAACCTAATAATTACTTGAACCAGATTAAAGAATTGGTATCAATCACATGGATATGTTTCTATTTTGTACCGTGATAACGGTTTGCCGCATATTTTTCTAGATAGTGTGGAATGTATACTCGGATTTTTATGCTTGGATTATCATGTGGAAATGGTAAAGAACATAAATCTGTAATTAATTGTTAATTATTTGGAAAAAAGATTAAAGAGGCATGTTTAATGAATCCGGTGTGTTGTAATCTTAATGCTGCAAGAATATTTAAATTAATTGATCTTCCATGTGTTAATAGAATTGAATAAATATATAAAGAATGTTGATTCTTGTCAATAAAATAATTAAAGGAATGCTAAATTAATTTTTTAATTAATTCTTGATAGATTGTGCTAGCTTATTGGTTAGGTTTACTATAGTTGGAACCTATAAATAATGAATCAGTTAAATCAATATAGAATAAGAATCAATTGTGTGATAAAAAATAATGCCTTGTAGGTATTGAGTTTCCCAATTGCTTGTAAAGGAAAAGTGACTTGGGCTTTGGATCCATGAGAGATCATTGTGTGTGAAGGATGGATGCCTTGCTTTAGGGATAAGAGACCGGTTTTTATGTTTGTTTCCTACTGCTTGTGATGTGATGTGAGCTTGGGATGGATGATCATGGAGGGATGTGGTGGTATATGGGGTGGGGAGGTCTGAATGTGATGTGATCCTAGTATGGATGATCCTGAAGGATGTTCTAGTATTTGGGGCAGGGAGGCCCAGTTGTTGTGGCCACAATTGATGCTTGTGATGGAAGGATTCATCAAGATATGCATGTGGGTGTTTAGGAGGACACTAAGGATAATGAAACAGGTTGAACATGGGCTTACCCGTTGATATGAAAGTTGGATTCTTTTTTTAATTTGTTGTTTGGATGAAGGCTAGGTTGTTTATTTATATGATTTCCTTTCCCCACTCCTTGAGGTAGATGGATGCGCTTTGTTGTATACCCTTTTTGGTATCCTAGGATGTTTCCCTAGAGTACCTGGTAATATTGAAAGTAATGTTGTTAATAAATGAATAAATGTTTAACCCATGGGTTTGGAGCTTACGAGGATGCAATGATGAGGTTATAATTTTGTAAAGCTATGGACTCAGTTTTCCTATGTCTGGAGGGCATGGATATTTTTTGTAATGCTAATGAAACGTCATGTGGAAAATGTTAATGGATAATTAGTTGTTAAAGAATTAATTAACATAAATTAAAACTGATGAAAAGGAATAAATCAATTTAATGTATCTCTTTAAATGTTTGGGTGCTTATAGGATATCTGGTCTTAGTAGTGGAAGCTGGGATTTCGAGAGATGTTAGCTGTAGTTAAGTTTGAGACTAGGTTATTCCCATAGTTTGGTTGTAATATATAATTTATCATGTACATTTTTTGTTTTTATATGATACTCCGACATTCAATTTATAGAAACTGACATTCTAGGGATTTTGATCCCTGAGGGGTGTTTTTCTCAATATCCTGGTGGGAGGATGGATGAATGACTACCCCCTTTGACCCAAAACTCTTCTCTTGGTAGTTACTTGTTTTGGTCTACATAGTGGTTAGTTTCCTGCATATATGTTTTTAGAGGGATGTAATGTCTTGTGGTTATTTCACACACACGTATTCTAGGTATAGTTTCTTAAGGACTACTATAGGTATAACATGTGTTGTCTGTGATGGCTTGAGGTTCCTTACTTGGTGTATGGGCCGTGATAGCTTGAGGTATAATACCCAATGTATGATACACATTGTATGGGACATGGTGGATCCTAGAAAATACTTGGTTACTTTTGGTTACGTGGATGTGGTGGTGTGTTGCACGAGGTGCATGTTATGGTGCTTCACCCAGGTGTATGCGAGCTAGATTTTTGTAGAGAGATGCTCAAGATGTGAAACATTGGGGTAGAGTGACAAACTAATGGGGAAGTGGTAGCAGGGTACCCATGATATTCTTTATTATATTATATGCTCTTATATGTGATACAAGGTGATAGTAGCCATGGTGAGGTTGTGAACTTAGTATATTTGTATATGTAATGAGTTAGTTTCACTTGTTGTTCACTTTGCTTTAACATGATTTCTTTACCTTTTGAATGATAGGATTTAGAGAGGATATTGATGAGTATACTTTTATACTCACCCTATGTATATATAAACTATTTTTGGGTTTGTTGGAGTAAGTTGGAGATAAGGTTAGTTTCTACTAGCTTGTATGTTTTTTAGGAACTGTTTGGGCTTCGTGGTCACCACCGTCTTTACTTTATTTTGGTACTTGCAGTTTTTTATTTAGTTGTAGTAGTTATTTCCTATAATTACACATGTGCACTTGGGTTTTCTTTTATATTGTATTATGAGTAGGTTTTAGTTGTTATCTGTCTTATCTCTCTCTTTTTCATGTGTTCTCTTAGGGAATAATGCCTCCCATCTTTGTGTTTACTATACCCTTAGTGCTAGTCGCTAACATGGGGCCTACTGGGGGGTGTGACTCGGGTGTCACTATCTCTCTTATCCCATTTCAGCCCATGAGTGGTACACTTTGTGGGGAGGGGGTCATGACATAAAGATAATGATCTTCCTGATTCACATTATAAAGCGAAGGAAATACTATGTCTGATGGGATTTGGGTACAAAAAAATACATGACTACCTGAATGATTGTTTTATATAGAGGAAGGAATATGAATTTCTTTCAAGGTGACCTAAATGTGGAAATCATGGTATATGATAAAATAAAAATTACATGCTGATTTAGCAGTTACAGAGACCATTTCCAAGAAATTTTGGTATCTTCCTATAATTCCTCATTTGAAACATTTATTTACAAATTCAAATGATACCAAAAGGTTAAGATGACATGAAGATGAGAAAATATGTGATGGAAAATTGTGACATCCAGCTGACTATCCACATTGGAAGAAAATTGATCATCATTTTCCTACATTTGGAAATAAAGTTAGAAATCTCATAATTGGACCGTGGATGGGTGGAATGAATCCATATCAAATCCTTAGTAGCACACATAGTTCATGGCCTATTTTATTGATAATTTAAAACTTATCTCCTGAATTTTGTATAAAGAGAAAGTATGTCATGTTGAGTTTAAGGATCTATGGACCAAAATAGCCTAGAAATGATATTGATGTTTTCTTGTCACCATTAATTGATGATTTGAAACTCTTATGGTAGGATGGTATTAGGGTGTATGATTATTATAAAATTGAATATTTTCAACTACATGTAATGATTAGGTTTACTATAAATTACTTCTGAGTGTATGAAATCTTGTCTCGATATAGTGTTAAGGGGCATAATGTGTGTGCAATTTTCAAACATCAGACTTCATATTATCAAATGCATCATAGGAGAAAAAAAATATACCCATGTCATTGAAAGTCTTTTTCTATGGATGATTCTTATAGAAGATTAAAAAAGGAATTCAATGGCTCATAATAATTTTATATTTCTCTAAAACCTTTTTCCATTGATCATTATTTTGAGAGGGTAAAAAACACTTATATGAAATTCAGAAAGACACATAAATCTGGTAATGTTAGAAATATTAGGAAGAAAAAATCAATATTTTTTGAGCTACCATATTGGAGATATCATGAGTTCAAACAAAACATTGATGTCATACATGTGAAGAAGAATATCTATGATAGCTTGATTGGAATATTGTTATATATTAAAGGAAATACTAAATATGGGTGAAATGCAATATTCGACTTACTCTCAATGGGAATACATTTGTAGTTAGATCCCACTCTCGATAGAAGGTGAACATTCCATCCCGCAAATTTTCATACATTATCCAAGAGGGAGAAAATTAGTTTTTGTCAGTGTCTTTATGATATGAAAGTGACACAGGGTTATTCTTCTAATGTAAATTTTTTTGTATCATTAAAGGATTTGAAGTCAACAGGTATGAAATATCATGATTGTCACATCATGATGCAATAACTCTTACCAGTTTCATTATGTGTAATATTTCCCATACTTGTTAGAATGATTATCCAAAAGGTGTGTTATTTTTTCAATTCAATTTTTAAAAAGGTGATTTATTTTAATGCTTTGAAAAATTTGGAGAACGAAGTAATTTCTAAACTTTGTCAATTGGAAATGTATTTTCCTCTTTTTTTTGATATCATGGTGCATTTAATAGTTAATTTGGTGTGAGAAATGAAGATTTGTGGACTTTTATATCTATATTGGATGTATCCTTTTTAAAGGTATATAAAGATATTTAAGGGGCATATTAAGAATCCATATCAAATTTTTGATAATTATATTTCTGAGGAGGTTGCAGAGTTTTGTACAAGATACTTGTCTATAGTGGAGCACATTGGTTTGCCTCTATCTCACCATGAATGAGTTAATTATGGGGGAAAGGGAATCCATGGCTTGAAAGTCAAATCATTGAAATATGAACATATAAAGAATCCATATTTATACATATTGAATAAAGTAGATTATGATCAACCATATATAACATTGCATATTAATGTGTTTAAATAATGTTATCTAGAGAAGAAAGATATATGGATTTTGAATGAGAATAACAGAAATTTTTTTCTATGGTTTAAAGACACCGTACTTGGTAGATCAGGTACATTAGAAACATTTAGATGGTTAGTCTGTGGTGCAAGTTTAAATTTGATAACATGGTCTGGGTATGACATTAATAGATATAAATTTCATATAAAATATTAGGATAACAAAATTTTAGTTCAGAATAGTAGTGTATTGGTGTTTGCAGAAGTAATTCATTTTTTGAGTGCTAAAGATAAAACCCCAATTTCTGCATCAAGTATATATTATGGAGTCATTGAAGAAATATGAGAGGTTGATTACATTAATTTTCAAGTTCTTGTATTTAACTGAAAATGGTTTATCGATAAAAAAGTGAAAGAAATAATGAATTTGTGATTATTATTGTTAATATAAATAGATTGGAATACACAACTGATCCTTTTATAATGGAAACACATGAAAAAAAATTATATGTTCTTGATCAATCCGATAAGCAGGGATCTATTATTTTAAAAGGAAAAAAGTAGTATGTTGGTGATGATAAACTTGATGAAGATGCCGATTTATGTGATATATAAAATTCCATGGAAATATTTATAGATAATATTAATGAGCACATCATAGACATGGTTTGTGTCATACAAAAAGATCACGATGAAGGGATTTGGGGAAACAATCCTTTAGTATATTCCTAATATTATAGGTAACATATGTTTATTTCTCATTTAATTTTTTAAATTTCATAAAATGTTAGACATTTTAATTTTATTTTCTTTATTATAAAACATATTATAACTAATAAGTTAAATTTTTTGTTTATATTAGTTTAGTTTTGTTTATTTTACCATGTTTATTCTTACGTAACTTATCTATTAATTGATTTTATTGAAAAAAATTATTTAAAATCTAATATATTAAATAAAAGAAAAAATATTTTGTAAGAGTATATTGAAAAAATATTATTTTTGCTGTAAAAAATGATTTATTAGGTTAGAGAATTTTTACTATTCACACACCATTTTTGGATTTATTTTCATTCATTTATATGAAATTTCATATCTCATTAATATAGTTATAATTTTAGTTAACTATAAAAAATATGAATTAAAATGTGATAAGTTTAATTTAGTTCATGTTTTTGTTTGATAATTTTATACTCTTTATTTACATTAGTATTGTAATAGTTGAATTTGTATATTTATGTACCAATTTTTTCCTATGAGCGGCTTCTCCTCTCCCCTCCATAGCGACTAGGGTTTCCCCTTCCACCTCGTTTCCCCTTCCCCCTTCCTCTTGAATCAGTTTCATTTTGGATTCCGTTGGATCACCTTGGCATGACGCGACTTGGTTAGCTTCCTTTGGATCATCTCGACGTGACACGACTTGGTCTGATTTCTCCAGACCATCTCAGCGCAACGCGACTTGGCGATGGTGTGACATAGTGGAGTTTCAACAAGGTTTGGGGATGTATTAGGCTTAGGTGAAGACTTGTCTTAGCGAAACACCAGCTCCATCTCAGTCTAGAGTGTTGGAAACATCAGGTCAGTGTGTGGCTCAGATCGACAGGGATCAATCTGTGCAGTCGATGGATCTAACTTCAGTTCAGTTCGGAGTGGCTAGGCTCTACCTCTGGCGTGATTCCAGTTATGGCTGGTGATGGATCTGGAGAGGCCCAGAGGGGGGAGGTCATGGTCTCTAGAGTTTTTTTGTGTGAAGATTTTGTATGTTTGAAGGTTTGGTGATGTTCTTATTTGGTTCGATTGGAGAGGATTTTTTGTGATCTGCTGGTTGTTCTGAATTGTCTGAGTTGGATTTGGGATTGCGTGTTAGTGTGGATCTAGTCTTCTGGTGTCGGTTCTGGATTTTGGGAGGTGGGTGATCTTGGTGATGGTTTTAATGGTTTGACGTTTTGGATGAGTTTTGTGATGTTTTGATGTGGAAAAATATGTTGGAATGGAGATGTACCTGGAATTGACCTCACGGATCATGCCTTAGAGGAAGTTCCAGAGCCCACTGTTCATCATTTTAGGGATTTATGGATTTGGATTTTTGAGAGGGTATGACACCAACCATCAGATCGGGCCCATGCTTTGACACATGACACTTTCTTTCCATTCATCCATGTAACTATGGATAACTTTACCATGATTTTATAATGGGGAGGGGTGCTCTATGTTTTTTGTTTTGTTTATCTCTCTTGAACTTCAATTAGTGATTTGTTTTAAGTCCATGATGCCTATTTGGGTTCTCCCCCTTCTTCCCTTAAAAGGGGCTTGCTTATAATAATTTTTTTGAAGGCCTTCAGGCTGTTGGATGGTTGATGTACTAATTATTTATTACTTTGATTTGTAGGATAATGACAGATCAATCATCTAATCCACCACATAATTTTGTAGATGATCATACTCATACCTATAGGGAGGAACATACACATGCTCCTCTTAATGAACCTCATTCTTCTTTACAAGAGACATTTACTCCCACAGGGCCAAAGAGGAGTTCAAGGGTTGGTAAACGTGGCAACACATGTTTACCAAAATCATCAGCTATCCATATCCAGGACCAGAGGATACCGATATAATTTAATGATAATTATATTACAAGAGGTCAAAATTAAATACAATTTAATACCTTTTTATCTGTTCAGGCTAAAATAAAATCCAGTATTTTGATTAATGATTGGAGAAGTGTTGAAAAATTGACACTATATAACTTATGGGAGACCTTTTTAGTAAGATGATTTGTTTTTATTTTATTTATCTTGAAATGATTATAGTAATATATGTTTTCCCCCTTCTTATCAGATTATATATGATATTCCTGATTCTAGAGGAGTCAGGAGGAATGATTATCATTAAATGGTAGGAGATATTGGGATTTCAAATCAAAACTCACATTAGATTTCATATTTGGGTTTAGGTAACATCATAATCCATGTTATATATATATATATATATCCATTTATATATGAAGATACATGGAAGAAATTTGTTTAAAGTAGAAGAAAAGAATCATTTTTGGTAAGTGCAATGTTACCTTTTAAAAGTTTTTTATATTAATGATCTTATTAATGATTTATTTGTTCTTAATTTACACTAATTAAGGATATATCATTAGGAGATCCAATCTAGAAATGAATACCCTAATAATTTATCTCGTAGAGGGTATATATTATTATAAGAACAAATAATGGTTGAAAAATTTCAAAAACTGAGAGTTGAGTCTATTTTTTATACAGAGGTTTCCCCTCCACCCCTTGGATAGGCATGAAAAATAGAAGATGGATCAAATGAAAAAAAATGAAAATATCATATGGAAGAGTTGAGGGTTGTAGATGAGAGTATTTTAAGATGTTTACTTTATTTATTTATTTAAGTTAATTCAATTCTTTATATATTGTGATTCATTACATATTTTTTGAAATATTTCATACAAGATTCTGTTGAGGAGTATAGAACAAAGGGGATTTTTTACCTGAGGGTATGAAGGATATTTTAGCCACAATATTGGGAAACACCAAACACCTGGGTCATGTATGAGGATAAATGGCAGGAGTATTATTAAAAAAAGCATTTCCGCATTCTGCATCTTCTTTAATGAAGGGTGTTTATAAAATTTTTTTTAGAGGCCTAAGTTTAGGATATTCATGTGATGATGGAGGATAGGATTAGAGATTCGGTACAATTGATGTTTTTATACATAACAATACAATTTTAGATTGTATATTCCACTCCTCCACCTTCACTAGTAGCTCTCACTCCTCTACCACTGCCTAAATACCTAACTCCTTATCCTACTCCTACACCCCTCCTGCACAACTTCCCAATTATTGTGAGTTATATATTAATGATACTAAACATAATATTGTTTCATATGCAATGATATTTTATATTGTAGATACCATTAATCATCAACATATAGATATAGAACATCATAGAGTCACTGTACAAGATATTATTGATAGATCAGCTGGAGTACTATTACCTATAGATGAGGTGAGTATAGTTGGACAAAGTATCAACCACTTTTCAGTTTGGCCATCTAGACTTCTACGACATATTACCCTAGAGGTATGTGTATATTTTATTTTTTATTTCATTTTTTTTATTAAATATGTTTTATATTTTAAAGTTTATATATTTATCTATTTTTATAGGATTAATTTAAAGGTAAAGAAATAGTTTATAAACAACAACAAATACAAAGTGCTATGACTTCAGATACAAATTCTAGTATTCTTGATTGATTTTCAACATATTTAATTTTTTTTGTTGGATGTTTATGAGATTCCAATTGGATTTTCTATTTGTGGGTGTTCAATGATTATGACTATTTTGAAAAATGATATCATGGAGCTTGTAACTGGAGATCATTTGGGTATCAACATGATGAATGTTTTTTCCATGTAAGTCTTAACATAAATCTTTCCATATGTTTAATTTATTGAAAATGTATCATTATGTTTGTTTTGTATTAGTTATCTTTATACTATGTATAAAGATAATGAAAATAAATATGTATATGGATTTATGGAACCATATTTAATTTCACCCATAGCAATGACAATTATTGAAGTAGAAAGAAAAATTTATATTGCTAAAATATTTCAAAAGGATGAAATTATTCAGTTCTAGATGTTTCCTTATCTTCAAGAGAATGAAACCTATATCTCAAAAAGTGTTATACATATTTTATCCTAATAAACACTAATATTAAATTTTCTTTTATATCAGTGGCCATTGGGTGTTAGGTGTTTTTCATCCAATAGAGAAGAAACTTTACTGGTTATGTTCTATCCATGGTGAAGTGCGAAAAAATTTGAAAAATATATTGGACACGTAAGTTTGCATTTTTTAATACTTGTTTATATTATTATGGATTTTAAATTTATTTCATTAATATTATTTTAAAAAAGGGAATGAAATTTATTTTGAGAAACCAAAAGAAAGAAGAGAGAAAAGATAAAATATGTAAAAGAAAAAGTGAATTTTCATTTATAATTAGTAACTTTTGGATATATTAAATAATAGTGTCATTTTGAATTAAAAAACTCATTAAAAAATGTTTTCATAAGAAAGAAGGCCTAAAATAATGTGGATAAAATGTGTTAAGATTTATGTAAGAAATAATTTCAAATGGGACGATTATGAAGTTCCACCTGGTTAGATTTATTTATAAAATTTTCTTTAATATTTCATTAATTGTATTCATAATACATGTTAAATTATTTACTTTATAATTTTTATCTTTTTGATGACCCTCAAACTTATAGTGTATAGGAGTTAAGACACTCAAAAATTAAATTGGAAAATAATTTTATAGTTTTGGTTGAATTTTAGTTTGTTTGTACTATATATTGTAATTTTGAAAGTTTTAATTGAAAATGTGTTTGAATGGGAAAATAATTTTATAGTTTTTTTATTATAGTTTGATTATATTGTATATTATAATTTTTAAATTTTTAATTTTAAATGGGTTTTATTGGTTGTTTTTCTTCTACTTATACTACTTGGTTTATGTTGGTTTTTTGACAGTTTCCCTTCTTGTCTACAATGGAGAGGAGGAAAGAAAATAAAATTATAAAAAAAATCAGTTTTTCACATCGGTTATGGGATAATTGATGTGAAAGAACCTTAATATTGACAATTTTTCACATCAGTTATTACATAAATGACGTGAAAAACCCATTACGAAGGGTATTTCACATTGTATATGGGATAACTGACGTGAAAAAATCATTATCTCGATGTTTTTCACATCGGTTATATAATAAATGACATGAAAAAACAATACAATATTCATTTACAATATTTTTTTAACCAACATGAAAAATTTATCTACAACATTGCCTTCAATAATGCCGCGTACTAACCGATGTGAAAAAGAAAGAAAAAATGATTTGAAAAACCACTTTATACAATAATAAACCTTACACTAAAGCACCCATGGCTTCCTATGTGCTACATTTCCCAAATCATTTCCTCAAAACCATACTTTGAAAACCATTTCATAAAATCCATTTCACAATGATTTAAAAATTCATTTTCTCTTACTAAAACAAGAGGAAACCATATTTTCTCAAAAAACCATTCACTCACACACAAATCAATAAATCATACCAATTAATTTATAAAAAATTATAAAACTAGCGCATGCATGGTTCATAAAACATAGACTATAAATAGATCCACCTACCTTAAACATGGTGTCACATCCAAAGTGATGGGATCCCCACACCATAATTGATACAAAACCACCAACCGAAGACCTATCATCAATTCTAAAAACATATAATTTAATTCATTAATGAAACAGTTAGTAGAGAGGATAAATCACAACACACCTCAAGAAACACACACGCTGCACCACAACCAACATGAATACTGACCTACAGAAGAATATCCCACAAAAAATCTAGAAGGGGTCAAAGAATCATCATTACATGAGAAAAATATCCATAGACTCCAAAAACATATCCAAATTCTACTACAACAACAAGAGAAATTAAGAAGCATAAAGGATACACTCCCTTGAGGAGAATAAATAAAAGTAATTCATAGATCAAGCATTGAATAGAGTGATTCAAAAGAGGAGGAGAGACCCAAAAATTCCTAGTAGAGTTAAGGGTTAATGGGTATGAATACACAATTCTATAGGATAGAGTTACTCAAGGAGAACATAAAAATTTGTTGGGCATGAGGGTTTTATGATGTAAATAATTTATCAACTTCATAAATCTCCCTAAAAACATGTATGCTGGAAAACAAATCACCTCAGGTTAAATTACCCCAAGTGATGATTTGATGATGTAAAAATGATATTTACAACATAAAATATTTTATTCCCTAAACTGTTTTCATATATTATTCCCAATATAAAATTTAAATTGTAAATCAATGGTTTTTGGTGTAAATTCCCTCTATAGATAGCACCAATAGAAGGTTCTTGAGAAAATCCCAAAAAAACTCCTACACCCTCTAAACATGATAGACAAACTTTAAACATGAAAAATTTCATACTTTTTTATCCAATATGTTTCAATATCACCACAGTCATACTTTTCATAATTAGGAAGTCATAAAGAAGAAGAAGGGTTCTATAAAAAGAGGTGAGGCCACTGCTTCCTCACTGATGATTCAAGCTTCCAAGTCTCTTAAGAATGTAATCTATGTCACGATAAAACTCTAACCAACAGAATAGACTTACCATGAAAAAACATTCACCTAAGAGTCAATGATATCTATTGGTTTCTCCATAATTGAAACATCTAACTCCAACTCAATATCCTCCCAACTTATAACATGAGAAGGATCAAGATGATATTTATTGAGACAAGATATATGAAATACATTATGGATACCTATCAACTAATCCAAAAATGAAAACTGATAAGAAACCTTCCCAATCCACTCTGTAACAATCCATGTTTTGAGCCAGACTAAAATCTAGGGGATTTTTAACTTTTTCATTTACTAGACTATCCGAATTTAAAACAAATCTTTAGAACTCAATTATGTGAGTTGGATCAATTAAAAGTGATGTTTTTGGACTTGGATAAAGACCTGAAATGTTTCCCGAGTATCTTGAGGAATTTTAGGAATGCTAGACCTAGAAAATAAACTTTTTAAGGACCTACAGAGGGTGAATCTTTTTTTTTCAGAAACTGTGTGACCCACAGAAGGAAACCATATAGCCTACAGTTAGCGAGAAGAAGAGGTTTGCATGGGCTATGCATAGTTTGCAAAACCGTGCACCTATCCTACACTGGTAGTGATACTTAGGAAGTACCTAAGTAGTATTCATCACACAGTTTTCACACGGTTGAGAAAACCATGCAAGGTACTCCAGCTTCCTAGTGGAGGGTCCACGATTGACATACAATTTTCTAAACCTTGCAGCCCAAACCATGCACGATACCCTATTTTAAAAAATTGAATTATTTAAATTAAAATAAAAATAAAATAAAAACATATCCCTTAACTCTCCTCCATATCATACCCGCATGACACCCCTTGGGGGTTCGCATAGCCGTGTGACGCACCTCCACCCTACTACCTCTCTATCTGGTGTTTTCACCTTTTTTCTTTATGATTCTCCTTTGATCCAGTGAGTTAAGACTCTCCCCCATCTTCTCCTTCCATTTCTCGCTGATTTGAGGTCTCCCCATCACCCCTCATGCTTGGATGAAAACCCTTGGGTTAGGGTTAATATTTTTTGGTTTTCTTTCAAATTTAGGGTGTATGATGCCTCTCTTGGGTCATGTTCGTGCATATTATGACATCCATCACTGAAGGAGAAGTGGATTGGATAATTTCAGTTTTCTGGAACTAACCAAGGTGAGTTTATTTTACTACTTCTTAGTAATTTTATTAAGGTTCTTTGAACCTTTCCACATTTTTTTATAGTTCTAGTAATTATTTAAGTGAGTTTCGATTGTCCGTGGAGGCACAAACACACATACATAGGTATATATATATATATACACATATTCCTCATATGTATTACCTTGTGAATAGAGGAATATGTGATTTCTATTAATGGATATATATATATATATATATATATATATTTGTGTGTGTGTGTGTCTGTGTGTGTGTGTGTGTATGTGTGTTTGTGTGTAAGTGTATGTGAATGCGGGTCTGGGGTGATTTCAAGTGGTCACCACTAAATCTGACAAGTTTTGAGTGTCATCTTGGTCTACATCTTGAGGTGGGATCCCTTTTATTACCCTTTTTATTTAAGAAAGAGTTAATTGTTTAATTTATCATTCCTCACACTTTAATTAATGCTTTTACATGTAAGTTATTTTATTCTAAAACTATTTTTCCTTGATGAAGGAAATGTTAAATGCGACAAATGAACTATTTTTTTAAGAAATTTCAGGATTTTATAATAAAACCTTTCCAAAAGAAGTACGTTGTCTTCAAGATAAAAAGTAGTGATTAGAATTTTATGCTTTCCAACCTTATTGAATTGGTGTTTCTTTATGCTTCATGTTATAATTGATAAATAGAATGTTTAGGTGATTGACCTCTTTTTGTTGCATTTTCCCAACTGATCATATTCCATGTTTCCATGACACCTCTCCTTTAAACTTGAGCCCTTGAAATGTAGTCACCATGTCATAATGAGTTAAATGTTTTGGTTAAGGTAAATAGAATAGTTATAATGGTTTATGAAAGATGGTATCACCCTTTAAGGGTGATAAATATTATCACTTCATTTGGGACTTGTACCTTAAATCAATTTTCCATGTTTAGGAAAATTGAGTGAGATGAATTGGGTAGGATGACTCACACCAAATGGCATGATTTGATTTGAAATGGATCAATGATTTTTAAATGATACGATTTGTTGGGATGATAAGACCATGTCCCTTATCTATGCCTTATGAATAGATTCTTTTGAAATATAATGGTTTCAATGAAATTAAACATGATTATAAAATGTAAATGGAATATATAAATGATTATGGATTGAAGGTAATACCCCATTCCAATTATACATATGATATGCCTTTATAGAGGCTAAGAATGATAGAAAGGGAGGTCTGTTGAGCATAGTGACTCTACACTCCTTTACATAGATGTTAAGAATGATGGTAAGGGAGGTTAGATGATCATAAATACTCTATTATCCTTTACATAGATGACAAGGATTATAGTAAGGGAGGTCTGATGAGAATGGAGACTCAATGCTATTTTACATCGATTTTGGGTATAGTGACCATCACCACTGATACTTGAGAATGATGCTATGGGAGGTCTGATGATCATGGAAACTCAATGCTCCTTTACATCAGTGTTGAAAATAACGGTCAGGGAGGTTTGATGAGTATGGAGACTCAATGATCCTTTACATCATGATGTCAGGCTTCCTACCTAATGTGTAGAGCTTATCTTTTCATATATTGGTAGTGGATGCCTTCATGTTACATCCTAGCCCACTCCAAAAAATACATACACACACACAGATATATATATATATCTAAATATATGATATATATACACATATATATAATGATGAAATGTGTAGAATTATTTCGGCTATGAGCCTAAGTAGGTATATTCGTCAAGTGACCCTTATAAACCTAGATGGGTGGTTATTTATTCATTCATATTTGTTGTTATTCTTCTATAACTGCACACTACTTTAATTTATGATTCACTGTTTGGATTAGGATAGACACCATGGGTGCCATCCTACTAAGATTTATAATCTCACACCCTTCTCGGGTACCCTTGGTACCTGATTAGACCTTATATTTGTAGAATTTAGGTTGATTGATGTATTTACTATACCTGAGAGTTAGGATCAAAGGACCAAGCTGGAGCTTGGTATACTCATGGGGATCTCCCTTAGGGATTTTCTAGAGTTTCTTTATTTTTTTACTGTATTAAGAAGCATGTTGTGTGTTTACTATTTTTAGTAATGTATCATCACTATGATATGCATGCATTTTTATATAAACCATCCTTGGACTCATTTATTAAATTTTTATTATTTATTATTCCACCTTTTTTCTTTCAATTATTATTTACTACTTTTTCTTTTTCATATTTATTCTAAATGTACCAATGTGATACTCTAATAAGAGGTTATAGTCTCCCCACTTTCACCTCCTGAGACCCTCACTGCTAGTCAATAGCCTCTGTCATACAACAAGACACACTTGAGGCCATGTGACCCACCGGTTTGGCTACCAGTTTGATGGTAAGATGGGTAGGGATGTTACACGCTTATCAAACTAAAATGGTCCAACATATCTTGGAACTAATTTTACCTATTTCCCAAGATGACAGTGACCTAATCAAGGAGAAAATTTTAAGAAAGCTCAGTCACCAATGAAAACTCCAAAGGACAATGCTGACGATCTGTATTTGATTCCCAATGAATATGAGCTATAACCAAATGCTAACATATATCTTGAAGCCTCACTAAGGTCTTCTGAACAAGACCTAGTCCTAATAGAGAGGCCTTTCCCACCTCTTCTCAATAAAGAGGTGACCTAAAAAAGTGACCATACAAATCCTCAAAATTTTCCATTAAGATTGATGTGTTTTAGCTATTATTATAGGAAAACGTGACTAGTTATAGATGGACATCCCACAATCCACTAAAATACAAGATGTAGACATGGGTCATATCCTATAGGATCTGAATAAAATTCTCTATATGATCATTCTTTTTTGGATGGTAATCTATAATCAACTGAACCATAGTCCCCATCGCCTCCTAAAGACTATTCCTAAATTTGGAGGTGAACTTAGGGTCCTTATCCATGAAAATAGTAGATAAAATCCCATGAAACCTCATGATCTCTTGTATGTACAACTTACCAAGATCTTAAACCTTAGTGGTGTCTTGGATTGGAATGAAATGATGTGATTTCATCAACAGATCAATAAACACCTAGACATAATTATTCCCTTGGGGTGTCCATGGAAATCAAATAATAAAGTCCATGGAAACCTCATCCCATTTCAAAATCAACACCAGAAGAGGCTAAAGAAGACCAAAAGGCCTCATATGATCTGACTTTATCTTCCATCAGGTATAATAATGGGATACAAAATTAGTGATATCACTCTTCATACCTGAACACCAGAAATTCCATCTCACATCATAATACATATTCATAGTGAGAAAATGAACAACCCATGGAGAACTATTATATTTATAAAATAATGACTTAATAACTGAATATGGGATAAAAATCTGGTCCCTAAAGTAAAGAACACCATCTGAAGGGAGATACCAACTAGACACAATCTCCCCACCATAAAAGGTTTCCCATATTACCCTAAACTAGTCATCCTGTAGCTGAACCTATAAAATAGTCTCTATGAGAGATGATGATAACTAAGCACGGGTTAAAACCATATCTGAATTATCCTATCATGTGTCCAGATAAAACTGAGTAAAAATACCCATCAAGTTTTGCTCTTACTTTAATTCCAAGTTAGCCTGTGGTGGACTTTTCCAACTGAGAGCATCATTGATGATATTCCCCTTCCCTAGGGTGTAAGTGATGTTTAATTAAAATTTATAGTGGTACTCCACCCATAATATCTACCTCTTATTCAATTCCTTTTAAGAAAATATATAAATCATACTTTTATGATTAGAAAATACCACAAAAATATCCCCAAAAGATAGTTTTTCCAATACTTAAGAACATACATAACTATGGAAATCTCCAAATCACGAGTGGATTAATTCTTCTCATTCATCCAAAGATGATTAGAACCATAGTTCACTACATGATCATCCTAAATAAGCACACAACCCAAACCATAACCATAATAATTACAGTACACAATATACCACTTACCAAGATCAGGTAAGATCAGAATAGGAGCTGATGTCATAAGTCATTTCAACGCATCAAAAGAAGTCTGACATTTAGCATCCCATGTGAATTTTACCCCTTTATTAATTTGAGAAGTCAAAGATGATGAAAATTTTGATAAATCCTTGATGAACTACCGATAGTATCCCAAAAATACCTAAGAAGATAAAAATATAAAATATGATTCATGGATACTCACATGAAAATATATTCATCATCTTATTAGGATTGATTGATAATCCATTCTCAAAAATCACATTCCCTAAGAACTTCACCTCTTGGATCTAGATTCCATATTGTGAAATCTTTCTATAAAGAAGGTGACTCATCAGGATTTATAAAACCAAATTAATATGGTTCTCATGATCATCTTCATATATTAAATAAACCAAGATATCATCTATACACATCATAATTAATGTGTAAAGATACTGATAGAATATCTAATTCATCAATGCCAAAAAAACCGTAAGAGTATTATTTAAACCAAAAGGCATCACAAGATATTCATAATGGCCATATATTCTTCTAAAATTTTTCTTCATAATATCAAAATCATGATCTATGATTTTATGTTATCCTATCCAATGATTGATCTTCAAAAACCACTTCAATCCCTTTAATAGATCAAATAAATCATCCACATGGGAAAATGATACTTATTATTAACCATCACTCAATTTAAATTTAAATTTTCCATGAAAAAATGAAGTAAACCATCTACATTTTTGGAAAAGATCACTAGGGATATCCATGATGAAACAATAGGGTGACCAAAACCTTTATCCATCAGATCATCCAATTATATCTTGTGCCCCTTCAGCTTAGTTGGTGCCATATGATAAGAGGATATTGAGATCATATGAGTACATGGAACCAAATAAATAATAAAATATACCTATCTATATGGAGGAAGACCTAAAAAGACATCTAGGAAGACATTAGTAAAGTATTGAACAAATGAGGGAAGGTCACTTGAATAAATAATTTCATTAGGCTCAACAACAAAAGAAAAAAAACTTCTAAGATTTGGGCAACAAGGTCCTTCATGAGAAGACCTCAGATCCCACTCGACCTAAAAAACTATAGAGATAACATAATTAGAAAATAATGAAACATAATGATAGTAAAAATAAATATCATCATGGTGAGAAAAATTCCAATCCCACATGATGATAAAGTTGAACATATCCAGACCGATAACTAGAAAATCCTAGATTGACACTATGTCAGCTATTGATGGAGAACATGATGGACACTGAATGTACCACTCCGTAATCTTTTCAAGAGGTTTAAAAAACTCAATAATTAAGGACATAAGATCCATTTAAAGTTTAATCACTTAAAAAATAGATAGATATAAATTAGTGAGAGGAACCAATATCAAATAAGGCAGTTGGTATAGAAGATGCAATAAAAATGGTACCACTCATTGTAGTTGGGCCTACATTAACCTCCACCAGAAAATCATCCACTATATGGAGGTAATTTACTAATTAGGACTATAGATGGATCCATATAGACTTTTAATAATCTAAACCCTCCTTAGTGGCCCTCGGATCGAAAGATCCCTAACCATAATGAGGTATAAACATAGCCCGAATGAACCTCTATAGATGGCCACAATGACCTTGATCATTGCACATATTTAGGGGTGTATGAAAAGTACGCATGGTGTTACCTATATTTCTATACTAATAGTAGGTTAGGGGAACACTGTTATATACAACCAATGGTTCATAGGGGGTTTTCTGCTAATAACCACCTCTATCAATCCTCTAATTACTGTACCACATCATGTTTTTCCATGGTGTTGCACTAAATCTGCCACTCAGTAGAAGAGAAGGTGTAGTGTAACCAATATTTCCCATTATATCTATCCCTACCATCATATCCTTATCAAATATATTTATATTGGTATAAATATTCATCATATATGCATGTAATTTGATATCTAGTCTCAAAACCTATAGGCACTTCTATGTTTTCAATAGATCATTCTTCATTATCTTGAGAGAAAAATAAACCAGATTTGAAAATCTATTGGTGTTATATTGAACTGAGTGCTCTTCCTATTGAAAAGAGTGGAAATATATATAATTTTCCATCATTAAGGACTCTCAGTATAATTTTGGGAAGAATAGGGTCTTGAAACCCTGCCAATCCAATCCCACATGCCGATATTTCTATACTATGGAATTTCACCATAAATTTTTGGGTCCATCGAGTCTGAACATTGTTCACTTTAACTTGATTACCTCAAGTGTATATAAGAAGTCGAATACCTGATCTATACTATCCAGTTATTATTTCAAATATTGAGGTTCATTTATACCCCTAAAGGTAAATAGATTCTATTGTAGGAACTCATGAGATCAGTCCCTATCTTCTCAAACTCCTCAATGCACCTAAATAATAGGCTCATGAACTCATGGTATGTTTTGAAGGTTCCGGGCACAGTGGAAGCGCGTGGGTGGATGTTCCCACTTGGATTTTTGTCATTATAAATGATCAATCCTAGATCAATACGACGATAAACGCCAGTCTTCAGGGATCAAATCATAGAAGTAGACAAAAGAAATAGAAATTCCCGGAACCACAAAGTAGGATCGTTACAGGTTGATTATAATTAATTTAATTAAAATAAAAGAAGTACCTTTCGGGTGTTGTTTCTTCATTGATGTTCTTGATCATGTTCTTATGTGATTCGTCATTGCGTCGCAGAAGCCAAGGGTAGACTTCCTCTAGAGGTGATCCACACATGAACCTCGTATCTTTGGACGTTGCCAAAGGAGTCTCCGAGTGCTAGCATGGAGAAACCTTTGTTTGCATTGTCCGCCTTAGATCATCTTGATCTAATGGAAGAGGATCTCTCTCGGTATTGAGAGCGTTCTTGGAGGAAGAGGTTCTTTTGGCCTTGAAAAAATTATCCATAATTATTGTGCACAACAATTCTCTTGGGTTAGGAAAAGAGTTGGGGTTGTGAGGATATTTATAATCGGGTGTGTGGGGTTATAGAGTTATGAAAATAAATAAATGCATTACGAATTTTATTTATTTCATTAACTCTTATTGAAAACCCCATGTTGAATAATTAATTCCTTGACATATGCCCACGCTGATTATAATAAATATCATTTAATAAAAAAATATTATATCCTCAAAAATCCCGACTGGAAAAACTACACGGCGTGTATTAATAAATACACGGTGTGTACTTGTTTTTCATTAAGAACTACACGGAGTGTACATTGAATGTACACTCCGTGTATATCGTGTTTTCATTTATTCATTTCCTTTCCATAAAGAAAACTACACAGTGTGTAATTATTAATACACGATGTGTACTTGTTTTCTATGAAAAACTACATGGCGTGTAATCTTTAATACACGGTGTGTATATCTTTTTTTTCATTTCCTTCTTCCTCCATCATTAAAATTATTTAGGCTTCCTTGAATAATTATTAAACCACGTATGGGAATAATCTTTATTCTACTTGAGATACTTGAATACAATTAATGTGTGACCCTCTAGGCCTCTTTCTCGTTGGCATTAGGCGGGCTTGCCTAAAGTCCAAGATTATTGTCTAGAAAAGGGTTAAGGCACTCAAGAGAAAGAAGTTGATGCTGCATTTGACATATCACCTCATACAAATTCTTACTGTGTAATTTAATCCCTTTGTCTCAATATCTCATCAATAAGGTTTCATGGCAGTGTCATAAACCTATATGCTTGATCCGTCGTTCTTTGACTACCTGAAATAAACTCCTCGTTTACACCATGGGCATGGAATTTAATGCGACAGTTCTATATCAATCAAAGGGCCGAGATATCAACTTCCATAAATGGAAGGGACAAATCCTTCCTAGACTTATCCATTAACAACATGTCACTCGTGACGCACCCAACGTACCCTACTTCCCGCCAACTGTCTGCGTGACGGTTTTCATCAGTAAATCTAAGTGCGTGAGTCATGACATGAGTTAATGATAATATTCTTGTCTAAGGACCATTACACACACTCAGAGATAACAATTTCCGATGACACCAAGACATTTAGAATTTCTACTGGCGGGTCTGTTCTCATAATCTCCCATCTTGGAGATTACCAAGTGCGAACTCCATGAGAGGGAGTCTCGTCTTCTTACGAGTACTCGCACATGACATTCTATATACTATGTTTCCTATCATAGTATGTCATAAAACCGTAGAACTTTATTTAAGAATATTGTTAAAGAATTTCAAGGTTCTCATAATAGCGGGGATCTTCCCTGACCTTATCAATGCAACAAATATTCTAGGACATTATTATATTATAGTCATGCAGAATAATGAACAATATATAATAAGTGAACATTCATGTAATCAAAGTAAAAAAACAGTTGGTTCTCAGGACACCAACCCTTAAAAACTCCCACTTGGACTAGAGACAACTACCTACGACTTTTAGTCCACTAGACCTCACATGATGATCATGTTTGTGCTGAGTCAAGGCTTTAGTCAAGGGGTCTGCCACATTGTCTTCTGTGGAAATACTTCTTACTGCAACTTCACCTCTCTGAGAAAAATCCCTCAAGAGATGATACATCCGAAGTATGTGTTTTGTCCGCTGATGTGACCTTGACTCTTTTGCAAGTGCCACTGCTGTAGTATTATCACAATAGAGTGTGATAAGATCTTTACTGCTTGGTACTACATCCAGCTCTTGGATTAAGCTTCACATCCATACTGATTCTTTAGCTACCTCAGAAGCTGCGATATACTCGGACTCCACTGTAGAATCTTCCACCACACTTTGCTTTGAGATCTTCCAGCTCACTGCACCTCCATTCAAACTGAAGATGTATCCAGTCTTCGACTTCATGTCATCTTGATCAGTCTGGAAACTAGCATCTACATGTCCTCTGATGACTAGTTCCTCATATCCTCTATAAACCAGGAACATATCCTTAGTACGCCTCAGATAGTTAAGGATAGTTTTGACTGCCATCCAATGGAGGTCTCCTGGATCAGCTTGATATCTTCCTACCACACTTAATGCGTAAGCAACATCTAGCCTCGTACATAGCATAACATACATGACTGACCTAATTGCGGATGCATACGGGATCCTTGTCATTCTATTTATTTCCTCATGTGTATGAGGACACATTTTCTTGGAAAGATGAATGCCATGTGACACTGGAAACAATCCCCTCTTGGACTGTTCCATACTGAATCTCTTCAGTATTTTTTCAATGTATGTACTTTGAATTAGGCCCAACAATGTCTTGGATCTATCACGACGGATCTTGATCCCAAGAATATATGCTACCTTGCCCAAGTATTTCATGGAGAAGCATTTATGAAACCATGCCTTAACTGACTGTAAGACAGGTACTTCGTTTCCAATTAGTAATATGTCATTAACACATACTATTAGGAAAACGACTGCACTCTCACTAAACCTCTTATAGACACAAGGCTCACATTCATTCTTAACAAAGCCAAATTCTGTTACAACTTCATCAAAATGAATGTTCCATGACCTTGATTCTTGCTTTAACCCATAAATGGATTTCTGCAACTTGCATACCTTGTTGGCATCATTTGGAGTCACAAAACCTTTATGTTGTGTCATGTAGACATCTTCCTGGAGGTTCCCATTAAGGAAAGATGTTTTGACATCCATTTTCCAAATTTCATAGTCATGGTAAGTGGAAATGGAGAATAGGATTCTGATGGATTTCAGTATCGCAACCGGTGAAAATGTTTCATCATATTCAATTCCTTGACACTGTCTAAAACCTTTTGCAACCAGTCGTGCCTTGTAAGTGCTGACTTGACCCTCCATGTCCAGTTTCTTCTTGAATACCCATTTATTACCAATAGGCTTTACATCAACTGGAGGATCTACCAAAATCCAGAATTGGTTTTGGTACATGGAATCCATTTCAGAATTCATGGCATCTTTCCACTTGGAAACGTCTCTGCCTTCAACTGCTTCCTTGTAGGTAAGAGAATCATCATTGTCCACCAATAATGAGTCACCATCCTCGGTGACAAGAAAACCATATCATTCTGGTTCTCTCACCTCTCTCGTGCTTCTAATCAGTTCTTGTGTCTCTGGAACAGATTGTTCTTCCATGGGGCTTTGTGGAATCTATTCTTGTACCAACTCTTGTGTATCTTGAGCCTCGACTTCATCAAAGTCTATCTCGCTCCCACTGTTTCTTTTGGAGATGTGCTCCCTCTCAAGGAATATGGTGTGTCTTTCCACTGTAACCTTTTTGTTTGAGGGGTTGTATAGGTAATATCCCCTTGTTTCTTTGGTATATCCTATAAAGATACACTTTGTACCTTGGGGTGAAAGTTTGTTACCTGAAGAGGCCTTAACAAATGCTTCACTAACCCACACATGTAAATTAGATAACATGACTTTGAGTCCACTCTATAACTCGTATGGAATAACATTTATCGATTTAGTTGGTACTTGGTTTAGTATGTGTGCTGCTTTTTGTAATGCATATCCCCAAAAGGATAATGGAAGACTCGCACGACTCATCATTGATCTCACCATGTCCAACAGGGACGGTTCCTCCTTTCACTTACACCATTCCACTGGGGCGTGTATGAAGTAGTGAGTTGAGATAGAATCCCAAACTCCCGTAAGAAATCAATGAAGTCCTGATTAAGATATTGTCCTCCTCTGTCTGAGCGGAGTTTCTTAATCTTCTCACTAAGCTGGTTCTCAACTTCATTCTTGTATTCTTTGAACCGATCAAAAGAATCTGACTTATACCTCATTAAGTAGATATATCCATATCTACTAAAATCATCAGTAAAAGTTATGAAGTATGAGAACCCACCCCTTGCCTCAACTGGAAATGGCCCATACACATCTATGTGAACTAATTCTAGAATCTCTTTAGATCTTTCACCTTTCCCACTAAATGGGGCTTTGGTCATTTTTCCTTGTAGACACGCATGACATACACCAAGTGGTTTTAGTTTGAAAGAATATAAATACCCATCTTGATGTAGTTTTGTCAAACGTTTCTCATTAACATGACCTAGTCGGTGATTCCAAAGTTGGGTGTGGTATGAGTCATGTGAATTGACTTTTTCATTGATTGCCATTACTGGGTTTGTTTAGTCTAACACATAAAGGCCGTTATAAAAATGTTCCCTACCAAAACAAATGCTATCTTTATAAAAGTAGCAACATTCATTTCCAAAAATTGAACATGAATCCATTAGTATCTAATCTGGATACTGAAATATTGTTTTTAGTAACAGAAGGCACATAATAACAACCCTTTAACACCAAATCATTCCAGTTGGCCACGTGAGGTGGTAGTCTCCGACAGCTACAACAACAAGTCTAGCTCTGTTGGCTGCTCGTAGATCTACCTCCCCTCGATCAATCTTCTTTAATCTATTTGGTTCCTATATTTGGTTACAAATGTGATCACCACAAGCAGTATCTAATACCCAATTAGTAGAAACAGATAGATTGCATTCGATAAAAAATGCACCTGAAGCTTCCCCTTGCTTCCTTGGCTGGGTGCAGTTTTTCTTCCAATGGCCCTTCTTTCCACATGCAAAACAAAAAACATCTTGTTCCCTTGCCTTCCCTTTGATATTCCATTTCTTGGAAGGTCTTGAAGAAGCTTTGGGCTTAAAGCTCTTCGCCTTCCCTTTCCTTTCATTCACCATAAGGACAGAAGGCTTTTCAGGCTTCATGTCATTTTCCACTTAGCGAATAAGGATAAAAAGATCAGATAAAGACTTCTCAATGTTGTTCATGTTGAAATTAACAACAAAGTTTGATAAGATCTGGGGGAGTGATGCAAGAATGAGATCAGTACCCAGTTCTTCGAGGAGTTTAAACCCTAGAACCTCCAAACACTCAATGTATCCAATGATCTTGACTACATGAGGCCCAGTTGGGGCACCCTCTCCAAGATTTCTCTGAAATAGAGCCTTGGAGATCTCAAACATTTCCTGTCTTGCTATCTCCTGGTATAGACCACGGAGGTGCTCGAGCATGCTACATGTATCCATGTATTCATGGGACTTCATGAGCTCACTAGACATCAATGATAGCATGAAACATTGAACGTCGAGAGAATCGTTCAAATGTTGATCATAGAACAGGAAATCTTCATCACTCACCCCTGGGGCAGGAGAATCAGGAAGTGAGGACTCCAGCACGTAAAACTTTCGTTCATGGAATAGGATAACCCGAAGGCACCTAAACCATTCCTGAAAGTTACTGCCGGTGAGGATATTGTCTTTATCTAGTATTGATCGCAGAGAAAATGTGGTTGATGAGTTTTTCATTTCGATTATACAAATTAAAAGATCATATTTATCAGTACTTTATTGATTACATTTTTATGAGAAATAACAAATGAATTAATTAATTCTCCCACTATTTTATCAAGTCCCAATGGCCCTCACCATTGAACTCGGAATGTCCAGTTGCTTTGACATTCTAGTGGCAAGGATCCATATTTCCCTTCGCATAACCCCAACAAGGGTTGGTCAAGCTATTTGAAGGTATTTAGGTAGGCAGGTCTTTGCCAACTGTGAGCTTACAGTTCCTTGATCTATTGAGTGGACTCCCCAATCCTGAAATCTTGACTTGGATTTCCTTAACTCTTGCCTCCAATATTACACCAAGTCTAGCAAGGTCTACTTCTCTTGGTGTAATATGGTTAAGTAAACCTGAAACCTTTCATAAGGTATTACTTTATAAAAGTAAGTGTCCCAACAAGGGTTGGTCAAACACATAGTTTTATTGAGTCTTTCCCTTAATCAGGTAACAGAAGGCTTGGTCTGACTTAATATGGTATTGAGGTATTTTAGTCCTTTATGCATAGTTTCACATTATCACATTCTTGTTAATATTAAGTGATGCTTGCTTAAGTGATTAACCATGTTAGGATAATGTTTACACATAGTCCGGTTTTTATTTTATTCCATCTTTGCATGCTTGTTCATTTTATTAATTATGTGATCGCGACAACACATACATAATAAATAAACCATGCAATCATACAGAAATAAAATAAGATGTCATGATCATGAGCTTCTATTTGGTTTGCTTATCTAGCGGTTTTGATAAGATAACCCTAACCTAGGGAAAACACCTTGAACCTGATGGTTCATGTTTTGCAGCTCCCACCTGTCCACCTTTGTATCTTCTTGCGTCGGGTTCGCCTCAGCTTCGGGATTTGAACCATCTCCTCTGGCTTGGGAGATCCTCTATTACATGGGTTTACATTAAAGAAACCATGGGCACGCAGGCCCTACATTTTATTGGAAGAAGGCTCGTAGGCCAACAAATTTAAATTAAATAAATTTAAATGAAACCATACACATAAAAATGGTTTTGGTCTAGCTCATGATCATCCATAGCATGAAATGACATTTACGCATATTTAGAATTAAAATTCTTTTAACCGTTCTTTCATTTAAGAGAAGTCATGATTTAATTTAATTAATTATGATCTTATAATTAATTAATTCATTATCTTAAATTACTTTCTGAATTTACTTGAGATTCTTCTCATCCATATTCCTTGTACGGGTCTTTGTACATTGGAGTAAACCTGGTGAAATTCCATTTCTGTAAATTACATGGCATGTAGTTTATAATTACACAGTGTGTATTTCTTTTCACCCTTTATCCAAAGTACACACCTGGGGATTTGGCATGTTTACTTTGGAAATTTTGGAGTACACGGAGTGTTGATAAATCATACACGGGGTGTACTTCCTTGTTACGCGATAACCGACCTGGTGATACCGTGTATGCAGAACACGGTTTCTCCTTGTACATGGTTTTACCTAGACCGGATCGAACTACACGGCGTGTTGTTCCAACATACACGCCGTGTATTCCAGTTCCCACGCGCCGTTCAATTCTGGTCAACAGGGAATGCTTAATACTTAGGCATAAGCAATTCACATGGCGTGGTTTGGCGGACCAGTGCCGGTTCATTGAACCTGAGTACACGGAGTGTAGTTTTAATTACATGCCGTGTAATACCGTGTTGTACAGACAGAAAGAGTGGCTCCTCCAGATGAGTTCCTCGTTTTTATTTTAATCAAAATTAAAATTAAAAATCCATTTCTATGATATGAATCGAGAAACTAAGGAGGAAGAATAGATCTTGTTTATTCAGATTTATAGAACGATTTATTTCGAATTGAATCAAATATAAATGCGTAAATTATTAATGAAAATTAAATAACTATAATCAACGTTGTAACCTCGCTCTGATACCATTTGAAGGTTCCAGGCGCAGCGGAAGCGCGTGGGTGGATGTTCCCACTTGGATTTTTTTCATTAGCAATGATCAATCTGGGATCAATATGACGATAAACGCCATTCTCCATGGATCGAATCATAGAAATAGAAAAAAGAAATAGAAAGTCCCAGAACCACAAAGTAGGATAGTTACAGGTTGATTATAATTAATTTAATTAAAAGAAAACAAGTACCATTTGGGTTTTCTTTCTTTGTTGATGTTATTGATCACGTTCTGATGTGATTCATCGTTGCGTCATAAAAGCCAAGGGTAGACTTCCTCTAGCGGTGATCCACACGTGCACCTCGTATCTCTAGACGTTGCCAAAGGAGTCTTCGAGTGCTAGCATGGAGAAACCTTTGCTTGCGTTGTCCACCTTAGATCGTCTTGATCCGATAGAAGAGGATCTCTATCAGTCTTGAGAGCGTTCTTGGAGGAAGAGGTTTTTTAGGCCTTGAAAGAATTCTCCAGAATTGTTGTGCACAAAGAATCTCTTGGGTTAAGAAAAGAGTTGAGGTTGTGAGGATATTTATAATCGAGTGTGTGGGGTTATAGAGTTATGAAAATAAATAAACACGTTACGATTTTTATTTATTTCATTAACTCTTATTGAAAACCCCATGTTGAATAATTAATTCCTTGACATGCGCCCACGCTGATTATAATAAATATCATTTAATAAAACAACATTATATCTTAAAAAATCCCGACTGGAAAAACTAAACTGTGTGTATTAATAAATACATGGTCTGTACTTGTTTTTCATTGAAAACTACATGGTGTGTAAATTCAATGTACACAGCGTGTAATTATTAATACACGGCGTGTACTTGTTTTCCATGAAAAACTACACGTCGTGTAATCTTTAATACATGATGTGTATATTTTGTTTTTCATTTCCTTATTCCTCCATCATTAAAACGATTTAGGCTTCCTTGAATAATTATTAAACCACGCACGGGAATAATCTTTATTCTACTTGAGATACTTGAATACACTTAGTGTGTGACCCTCTAGGCCTCTTTCTCATTGGCATTAGGCGGGATTTCCTAAAGTCCAAGATTACTATCTAGGAACGGGTCAAGGCACCCAAGAGAAAGAAGTTGATGCCGCATTTGATGTATCACCTCATACGAAAACTTACTGTGTAATTTAATCCCTTTGTTTCGATATCTCATCAAGCAGGTTTCATGGAAGTTTCATAAACCTATATACTTGATCCGTCGTTCTTTGACTACCTGAAATAAACTCATCGTTTACACCATGGACATGGAATTTAATGTGACAGTTCTATTTCAATCAAAGGGTCGAGATATCAACTTCCATAAATGGAAGGGACAAATCCTTCCTCTACTTATCCATTAATAACATGTCACTCATGACGCACCCAACATACCCTACTTCTCGCCAACTATCTGCGTGACAGTTTTCGTCAATAAATCTAAGTGAACGAGTCATGACATGAGTTAATGATAATCTTCCAGTCTAAGGACCATTACACACGCTCGTAGATAGCAATGTCCAATGACACCAAGACATGCAGAATTGCTACTGGTGGGTCTATTCTCATAATATCCCATCTTGGAGATTACCAAGTGCGAACTCCATGAGAGAGAGTCTCATCATCTTACGAGTACTCACACATGACGGTCTGTATACTATGTGTCCTATCATAGTATGTCATCCAACCATAAAACTTTATTTAAGAATATTGTTATAGCATTTCAAGGTTCTCATCATAAAGGGGATCTGCCATAACCTTATCAATGCAACAAATATTCCAGGACATTATTATATTATAGTCATGCAGAACAATGAAAAATATATAATAAGTGAACATTCATGTAATCAAAGTACAAAAACAGTTGGTTCTTAGGACACCAACCCTTACATGTTTTGGTCTATAAAAATAACTAATCACATTATGGACTCTATAATATTCTAATCCATAGGTAGATTACCTTGAGGACCATATTCTATAGCCTCCTATTGAACCCGTGGAAGGTGTCTTGGAGACATACTACTTCACACTGAAAATAAAAGGAAACGATCAGGAAACAAGATAATATTAGTTTAAACTAGAAGACCATAAGTATAAATAGAGATAAATTTCAAAAATAAATAAAGGAGATACACATCCCAATATCCCATAGTAACTTAAGGCTCATCATGGTAAGAGTTGGATAGACACTTACCACAACCTATCAAGTCCCAAAAATCCTACATCCTAACTATGATACATCCAAAGATATGGAATATTGAGGATAAACAAGACCTATAATACCAATTTTTAATGAATTAACTTGGGTTACCCTATAACAATGGTACCCAACCCGATCCTCCACATACCTGAAGGGCGTTCCCGATCCTTATGAGATGGAAACTAGCACTTGGGCATCTAATACAAACAAGAGGGAATGATTTATCCCAACTTGAAACAAGATACATGAAATATATACACAATGGAAAGAGACAAATAAAGGACACTACAAGAAATATATGTTATAACCAAAGAGAAATAGAGGTATAAATACGGATCAAAATTCAAACAAAACCCAAAGTTATAAGTCCAACAACAAAAAGGGACAACCAAAAAAATAAACCACTCCTCCAAGTGATATGTGGGAAATGTACCACCATATCACCACTAGCTACCCATACCCAGCAAACATGAACCTCTCCACCTCACTGTGGCACCTTTCCTTTTTCTACATCAAAAGACAAAACAAGGTATACACACTGCCAAAGGGCTTTGCAGGGTGTGAGCTAAACAAGTTTAGTAGGATCCCCCCAGGTGTTCCATATCAAGTCTTTATACAATAATTTTAACATACCCAAATTTCAAGAAAAACAAGGCATGGTATTCAGTTAAATTATTTTTATATTAAAACATTGTAAATAAATCCCCATCTTCTCCTAGTTCTATATCCATCTAGGTAAAATAGTTTCAAATAATATCAAATTTATCAAATTAGGTAATAAAATCCAAATAGTACAAACAAAAGCTTAGGTAAGTCATACCAAGGATCACTATAGGTCATGCTAGATAGAATTCCCATACCCAAACATAGAAAAGTGTGCACATAAATCCCCTAGACATATGCATTGAATCTAGGGAGTAGAGGAACACCCCCTGAGTGAACCCACCAATATTATAAATGGATGAGGCTTATTATTACAACTTCAAACTAAGTACCCATGGCTTCCCATATGCTATATTTCCCAAATCATCTCATCATAAACATACTTTGAAAACAATTTCTTAAAATCCATTTCACAATGCTTTGAAAATAAATTCTCTTTAAAAGAAGGAAGACACATCTTTTATAAAAACCCATTAATTCATACACAAATCAATCAATCATGATAATTAATTTATAAAACAATTTATAAAATTAGATCATTCAATGTTCATCCAACATAGGCTAGAGATGAAACCACCTACCTCAAACTCTATCTCACACCCAAATCAATGGGATCCCACACCAGAAGGGACAAAGAAAAACCAACTTAGGACCTCTCATTGATTCCAAAAAATTATAATTGAATCCATAAATTAAATTGTCAATGTATAGGATAAATCACAATATACCTCAGGAAACGCATGCGCCTTCCCACAACCAACACAAAGACTAGACTTTGGAAGAAGATCACACAAAAGATATAGAAGGGATCAAAGAATCATCATCATATGATCAAAATATAAATATAATATAAAATTGTATCCCAATGACATTGCCCAAAAAGATCAATGAAGAAGAAGAAAGGCTGCACTCACTTGGGGAGAAGCAATGCAACCAAGCTGCTGATTGAGTGATGAATGGAGAAATTTAAAAGAGTAGGAGACAACCAAAAATGCCTATAAGAGTCTAGGTTTTGAGGGGTATGAATATACAATGAGATAGAAGATAGTTACTCAAGTGGAACATAAAAACCTACTGGGAATGATGATTTTACATCATAAATCAATGATTTATGGTGTAAATATCATATGAAACACATATACTAGAAAACACATTACTCTATGTGAAACTACTTAAGATATGATTTAATGATATAAAAACGGGGTTTATGGTGTAAAATATTTTATGATATGAACAATTTTTACATATTGTTCCCAGTATAAAAATTTTGTCACAAATCAGAGGTTTATGGTATAAATTCCCTCTACATCTAACACCAAAAATATGTTCTATAGAAACTACCAAAACAACTCATACGCCTTCTAAACCTAAGATACAATATCTATCCATGATTTTACACAATCACCTTTTACTTGGAACCTAGATATTAAAAATTTCACACTTTAACTTAATAGATTAAAGTGTCTCTAGGAAATCAAAGACCCAATCGATCTTATAAAACCATTCCTCCTAATCTTGAAGTTTATTTATAACCTCAAAGGATGGGGTCTTATTATATAGTAACTCACTTTCTTGATCCTTATATCTTTAAGCTCCTTGTTTTAACTCAATAACTAGGTTCTGAAAAGGTGGTGCATTCTGGTCCATGACTCAAAATTCCCCCACAATAGCCTATAGGAGACTTTGATCAAGAGGCAAATTCCCTTTAGAAGAATTATCAAATTCAACAATAGAATGATCTCAGTTTATAAATTTTTTTAGTGGAAATTGAGATCAAGGCCAAAACCCAACACTTGAGACACATAAACCAACATCCTATGGAGACTTTAGGTTCTTCATGGAAAGAGATATCCAAGAAATCACCATGACTAACCTCTAAAGTCCCAAAAATACTATTTATTGTCTATAAACTTCCCAAGGCTGAGCATAACCATGCACTAATACCAATTTTTTTTGAATTGTCTAGGAAGACATATCCACATAGGCTTCTAACCTAACCATGGAAAGACCCAAAGGGTGTTCCTGATCCCCATGGGATGGAGACTAGCTCCATAATTACCAAAAAAACTAAAGGGAATTATTTTCAAAACTTAAAAAAAGATACATGGTATACATATAGAAAAAAATTCTAGAAAGAAATATTCTATAAACAAAAGATTGAAACATGTAGCAATACAACCAAATTTAGCATGATAAACATCCAAGGTACATGTCTAAAAATAGCTAAAAAGTGACAACCAAAACATCTGACAACTAATATATGTGACATGTGGGAAACATACCACCATCTCACCTCCAACTACCCATACCCAACTGACATAAACCTTTACATATCAATTCGGTGCCTTTTCCTTTCCCATATTAGAAAAACAAGGTCTACACACCTCTAAGGGAGTGTAAAGGTTGTGAGATAAACATGATCATTAGGATCCAAACCAATTGTTATATAACAAGTATATATCAAATAATACCAATATTCTCAATTTAAAAAACTGTAATGATAAACCATTTGCATATTTATATCAAAATCATGTTAAAAAGATCCATTTTTCAAGCTTTAAAAAAATATAGATATCACAGTTTCAAAGTGTATTTAAAATAATCCACACACATATATATATAAACACGCATCATATCATATAAAATATAATTTAGTACAAGATAATCATAATCTATATCACCACAAGGATAACATAGGTTGGACTATCTAGGTCACTTGTACCATAAAAAAAATCACGACTAGTGTGAACTACAAAATTTCCCTAGAACGAAAAGTCATGGGGAAAAAGAGAACACCCCATGACTGAACCCTCTATGATTCCAATCAAGTCCCTATATCTAATGGATATATGATAAAAGAACATAGGAAAACCCCAGAAAGTGAACCCTCTATGGTTTTAAAGGAAAAATACCAATACTAAATCCTTAATCTAGGTACCCAAGGCTCCCATGTGATAAATTAATCAAATAATTTTAAAGGATTATCAAATTTCATAATAAAATTAAAAAAAACATTTTTATCTAAAAGAATACTTTAAAATCCCATTTCAAATCCCATTTCAAATACCATTTCATGATGATTCTTAACCATCTTTATTTTACCAAAACAAAGGAAAAAATCATCTTTTATCCAGAACCCATTTATATACACATATGAAACAATTAATGAATCATGAAAACTATTATTTATAAAACAATTCATAAAACCAAGAGAATCAACATTTCATCAAACATAGTCTAGAGATGGAATAACCTACCTCAAAAATCCGGTTGCACACCAACCACGATCGAATACACATGATTGATGGAAAATAAAATTAATAAAAATTGATTAGAGTCCCTAAACAATGATTAACATAACTTAGTGTTATGTTTCTATAAGAAAAAAGTCAGTGGAAAAGATAGATCAACACATACCTCAAGAATCACGTGCGCCGCACCACAACCAGCATGAGATCTAACCTTTTAGAGATGAAAACAATGATGGATATATAAGAAATAAAGAAGTAATCACTAAGAAATTGATATATCCAACAAATTTAGTATATAACCACTACTAATTCCAAGAATAATGGAAGAATAAGAAGGTAATTGATCAAAACTGACCAATTCATTGACAACTAATCAGACTAATATCAAAACACCAAGAAGAGAAGATAAAAGAATATTAGAACACCAAGGGAGAGCCTATCCAAGATCATTGGTAAAATTAGGTTCAATAAAGAGTTATTAGTAGGTCAATTACGGGTTTCAGTGGCTAGAAATTATGTTGACACCCTCACTTAACTAGCCGAAACTGAGGCCACTAGCTATATGGTGGCTACTCTATCCTTGAAATGGATTCCAACCAGACTAACTTTTGTTCAATAGATAAAGAAATAATACATATAGCATAAGGCTCCCCAATGGTTGTTTGATGTCCTTCAATATCCATAAAAAATGTTGAGCTTCCTTGAAACACCACCAAGTCACCTCTGATACCTCACAAACCCAAAAGAAAACCTCTTAAACATAAAAAGGGGACATAACTAGAGTAGGATGATACACTCGACTAACTCTTTTTAGGGTTATTACCCTTAGATGAATTTGTTCCAAAAACACATCCACCTTTATTATCTAGACTAGGAAGTATTTCTAGGAAAACTAAATAATATCTACCTTACCAAAACTTTAGGGTTTTATCCTAAACATGGACCTATCCCTATGGTTTTCTACAAAATTTTGCTAACCCTAATCAATAAATATTAACTAATATATACTCTAATACCAAATATAGAAACCTATACTTTTAAGACATATATATTACATCATTTTAGGTGAATATGTATTACATATCATAAAAATATACACCCAAAGACCATAAAGGTTTAGTGTCTTTGCAGAATATATACATAATCATATTATTTAATGAAATATCTCCAAAATCTCCCACCAATATCTTCATATTATCACCATTTTAGACATATAATACTTAAAATTTTCCATTAAAACCTGGGAAAGGTAAACATAATAAAGGGTAGGATCAAATTCCCAGTAAGGGTAAACATGGTAAATATCAATAATAAGAGCATAAGATGATCATAAGGGTACAATAACATAATCAAGTGTATGTTCTCAATGTAACATATTCATACCTAGAAAAATTTATATCATACACTCTCTAATCAAGTAATATCTCTAAGCATAATCAGTATGGTGTTAAAGTAGTAATAATTATTCAAGATTCATAACATAGGCATGTGAAATCATAATCATAAGAAATCACAATATTGAGAACAAAGATATTCAAAATCAAATCCATGAATAATCTTGTGAGAATATCTAGAAATCAACCATACTCACGTATCAAAATGAGAATAAAAATATTCACAATAATGTCCACCCCAAATCTTGTGAGTATAGCTAGAAGAAATCATAATCACACATCAAAATGTGAACACATATTTTCACAATCATGTATATTATTATTATTATCATCTCACGAGATATCAATATCACTTTAACCAATGCATTGGAGGGCTATAACCTACCCCAACATCACATAATCATAATCCATTCATATGAATGCCATAGGATCATAAAACATTCATCATATCATCATAGTATAAACCATAGAAAATAAATGAGTTTGTAAATATCTCATCATAATATTAATAAACCATATATATAAATAATAAGGATGGTATAATTGGATTATATCCCTAGTGAAGCATAATTAACATCAAAGGTGTTATCATAGATGAAAAATTCATTTAAAATATTACCGAAATATTTCTTGAGGAAATACTATATTCATTTTTAAATCAATAATTTAAAATAAAAATATGTTCAAAATATTAAGGAAAATATTTTATTTGAAAATAACCATAAAAAAATATAAAGTAATCTTAAAATCATTGAGTGTTCATGATGGGGGAAAATTCCATTCATGATGTAATCATTAAAAAAATGATTTTGTTCACAACTTCAGTAAAAAGTAACTTATTTAAAAAATGACAAGAATATTATTTTTAAATATTTTTTTTTAAAATTAAAACATGGGTAAAATTGGATTTAAAAAATCATTTAATAACAGTAAAAAACATTCTCTTATGTTTTTAGAAAAGATTTATATGGAAGAAAAATATTTTCATATTGAATGAGGAGGAGTAAGGCTAACTTTTCTTAAAATCATTTTCTAAACCATCTTGATTACCAAAGAGAGAAAATGGTAATAAAAATTAAAAACTATATAAATAACCATAAGGTTAGAAAAATTAAATTGTTTTATCATATTAATATCATATCATTTCCTTAATAAAAATTCAAGCATAAACAATCATGGTAAAAATGGGATTGAAACATAAATCCCTTACCACTTTGATAACATTTGAATCATAAGGCCCATGAAGTAATAAATTAAAATAAAACTTTAAATATCATGAAAATAAGGATATTAATGATATAAAATATCAAATGTACCATATATACACCTTATAAAAAATATAAGTTCATAACATAATAGTGCCTCAAGGAAGTCAATTTGAGATGATAAACCCTTATCGCTTTGGTAATATCCATATAAAAACTTCCTGAAAGGGATAAAATTATAAGTATTTTTAAATCCCCATAGTTTTAATGATAATAATAATAAAATAAATTCATCGATATTATATTCACCAAACATAATTAATAAGTGGTAAATATAGTATATGTTTCTCAAACATAAAAGTGAGATGAAAAACCCTTACCTCAAGTCTTGTCTTGCTATGTGTGTGTTTGAAACCCCAAAATAATAACTATATATTTATTATAAATATATTATAGAAACATAATAATATATATAATACCATATATTATTTACTTATAACATATTGTCACCAATTTATTAACAATTGTTTTATTAAAATAATTGTATTGGGTGATAATTGCTTTGTTTTTTATAAATGTTTCAGTTTGAAAATCTTGGTACTTATAAATTGATCATGGTTTGATAATATATATAATTTTAATAAGTTAATTAATATCATATTTAATCATTATATACACTATTATAACTATTCATATAAATCAGTGATGAAAAATGAATTACATCACTTCATGCAGATGGTAGTTCGTACATATGCACAAGTGATGTTTCCACATTTTGATGGATATAATGAAAGAAAAGTAATTAATGATAAAAATTTAAATAAATATAATATTATCATAAATATAATATATATTTAGTAAATATATAATTATAACCATAAATGTGAGGTGGTGATGAAAAATTAAACACATCACTTTATAGAGGTGGCAGTCCACACATATGTACGAACGATGTTTTATTTTTTCCATAGGATGTAAAGGAGGCGGATAATGGATGTTAAATCATCACAATAAAAATAAAAATATATTTAATATAATTAATTAATTATTTTATAATGTATATAATATATTTATATTATGAATAAGAAAAAATTAAATTGAAAGTACTCAGTTAAGAGTTATAACTATTCATTGAGAAATCTATTTTGGATGACACCTTAAACCTTGAAAGGATGATATTCTGGAAAAAAAGAAACATACAGGACATGGTTAATTGATATAGTAAGGTATTATTATAGGGATTATCAAATATATAAGGCTAAAACATTGTTAATTATGGAGAAGAATAAGTTCCCTTTCATAAGTGATGGAAAATACACACTTAGAATTACTTAAAAGATTAAATAATATATATATATAATAATAATATAAATTGGCCCCAAGGAACACCAAACTCAAATATAATATGTTATATGTTATAAATAAACTAAAATAATAACATTTATACAAGTTTTGAACACATTTTAACCCTTATATCTTACTTAATCCACTTTAAACCCATTTTAACCTTAATCATGATAATTTAACTTTTTACCACGATAAAATAATTATAAGATGAATAATAAAAGGGGTATTATTAAAAAAATTACATTATTATTAAAAAAAATTAATCCATTTTATCATATTCAATTTCTATAGGTGGAAGAAATTTATTTTAATACAAAAACACAACACACAAGAAAGATTTTTTTTAACAAATACATGATTTAACAGTAAAGATAATTTCACCTTAAAATCAAGTAATAATTTGGTTTATATGTTTTTTTGGGTTAAATAATGAAACAATAAATGTTTTTATACTTCTAGGTCAATCCAAAACCTAATTTAATCTTCTAACCATTCCATAAAATGAAAAGTCCCAAAAATAATTTTCCAAAAGTCAATTTTGGGTTCCAACTTTCCAAATAATTTTTTAAAATACATTATTTAATTCATTATAAATATATTTGGTCTAATAATTCTCATAAAATAGGATAAATTTAATTTTTAGATAAATTTTAATGCTTTACCACATAGTGTTAACCTAATTTTACCTCTTTTACTGTGGTAAAAAATCTTTACCATGATTACCATTCATAATGGAAAAAAATTAAGTTGACCCTATTAAATTATATTAATTATGATAATTAAAAATGTTTAATATATTTTACAAGATTCAATTTCTATATTTGACAAAAATTCATTATAATATAAATACATAAAACTCAAAGAAAACTAGTTTTTATAACAAACATTTTCAATTCAAAAATTGAACTTATACCAAAATCAAGTATAAATATGATTAATATTTAATTAATTATATTTTTATAACTAAATGATAATTATTTTAATTTAGGATTAAATTCAGATAAATTTGGGTCTTTTTCAATGAAAATAATTGATAGTTTTAAAAAAATCAGTATTTTTCACTATTCACTGAAATATCAATCTTTTCAAAAAAATCACAAAAAATCACTGTATGATAATTTTGATATTATTATTTAGAAAATGATATAATTTTTATAAGATAAAATTTATAAAATTTGAGTAAATTAATTATAATATTCACTCACAAAAAGCAATAAAAACCATTTTTGAAGAAAATGTATTTTCAAAGCATAAAATGACTTTACTAAATATTGAGTACATATATATTATGCATTAATAAATTAATTTGAATTATATAAAACCTTTATATATATATTTTTCATTGTTTTTTATTACTTTTTATGCCACTAATTTTTATGGCCAGGTTATAACAGTCATATTTAAATAATAATATTTTTGTCGTGGTTCGTTTAAAGCTCGGTGTTGGATGTCAAGAACACTATTGAAAAATTAAAATTTATTTAATGAGAAATATATTATAAAATACCAGGGTTCTACATTCCACTTTTATTAAGAGTACACCATATTATAGATCAATTAATCTCAATGGTATAGCCCAACAAAACTTCAAAAGTAAGTACCTTTAGGTACCCTTGAGTGTTTGGTAATGTTAACACTAAATTATTTGGGAATATAAAGAAATTTAGATCCAAAAATATTGGAAGTTAAATATTTTGGTACCCAAACATGTTTGTATTTTTGAATAATATTATAAAAATATGGATATACTTAGGTCTTCTATATATTTTATTTTTATATCCACATTCATATATAAGATACCCACATCTTTGATAATATTTGAAAAATTTATTTTTAGAAATTTATTTTATGAACATTATATTTTTAAAAGATATTTAATTATTTTAAACAATAAAGACATGATTATTTATTTTAATATATTTATAACTAATGATCATGTTATTATTTTTTCCACCTTAGGTGAATTTAGAAAAAGATATTTTGAGATCCTTGATTTCAGATTTGGAAACTTCAACATCTGGTGGTTTTTTTAATTTCAAAACCAATTTTATTTTTCTTTTAAGATAATATAAATATCATTAGTAAGATTATATTTTTATTTTATAAATTTCTTGTATTTATTGTAAAGTTATTCTTATTTAGAAAGTAGTTATTTACAAAAAATTTCAATTTCAATTTTATTATTGGAATATAAAGAAGAATATGATGAATGAGAAGAAGAAGTGTGATGATAATGAGAATGAGAAATTGTATAACTGACTTCATAAACATACTTGAGATGATCCATGTGGAATTTGAGACCTAAGTATTACCTTTATTCTTCTATTTTAACTTCTAAATATAAATCGAAATTTCTGGTCTAATATATCTCTTCTTCTTAAATTCATAGAAGATTAAAACTTGTATATAAATTTTCCTTTTCTTTTTAGCACATTAATATGATTTATTATTATTAAAATTTTTTTTCACCTTTTTTAAATTTTGTTCAATTTTACCTTCATCATCAGTGTCACTTCCAAAATAATCATCAACTTTGATTTCATTAAAATCTAGGTTCTTCTTGTTTTCCTTAGTTTCCATAACTTATTTTACCACTTTGAGTTTCATGGTGATTTTATAAATCATGAGAGATCTAATGATATCTTCAAACAATATATTCTTTATGTCCTTGGAATCTTGTATTTTCATCACTTGGGAGCCCATGAACTAGGTAAAACCCATAGGATTTTCCTTATGAGTGTTTTTGCAGATAAATCATCACCAAGAGACTTTCAACCATTGAAAATTTGGGTAAAACATGTAAATATAATGATACTGTAATCATTTGGATGTGTATTTTTTTTAAAATCTTGTCTAAAAATATCCAATATAGAATCTTTAATTTTATTCATTCCTTTATGTGTGTCTTATATCAATTTCCATATTTCATGGGTAGTTTTGCGAGAAGATATGCGATTAAATTCATTTTCATCATGCCTAAAATGGATATAATTCATGGATTTTACATTAAGTTAAAAATAAGTAATATCTTGAGGATTCCATTTATCTTATAGTTATTTATTAAGAATATATTCATTCATAACCATATTCCAAAAAAATTAACTAATGCTACTAAAAAATATAGACATGTAATTTTTATAATAAGTGTAATTTTTTCCATCAAGGAAAGGAGAATGAGTATAAGAGGTAGATTCCATCATAAAAGAAACCTTTTAAATCAAATGAAATTTTGAAAAATAAAAATAATTATTGAAAACAAGTATTTTTTAAATAAATATAAAGATAAATCCAATACTAATTATTGGTCGGATTAGATGGAAGGTGGGGGTGAATTTCATTTTAAAAATGAAATGAAAAATTCAAAATAAAATAATTTCAATATGATGAAGAGGTAAAGGGATAAATTAAACCCATATTATGAAATTAATATAATTTTTAATTATGTAACTAAGTATAGTAGAAATTTTACATATCAAATTTATATATTTTATTAATATCAATATAGGATAATGCAACGCATGAAATAAAAATAGAAACAAACACAATTTAATAATGATTTTTATAATATCAAACTATATTCCCCTATATCTCCAATCCTAAAATTGATATATATATATACACACATATATTAATCCCTATATTTTAATAGATATCAATAACAAAACTTACCTCTTCTTTAATGGGAATATAGATAAACAAACTTCCCTTGACTTTTAACAGATATATTGAGAAACCAAATTCACTTACCTTTTTATAGAGATAAAAAGAAACTAATAGTAGAATATGGGATGATAAGAGAAGAATTTCATGGTGAAAATCCATTATAATTCTAGTCACCTATCTCTATTTAAGGATATATACAATATATATATATATATATATATATATATATATAAAGGTGGGAGCATTTGTGATTTGTAAATGAATATTGGCTCCTTGAGAAAGGTATTGGAGAATGATAGAGATTCAGTGTCATGATTTGAGCAGAGTGAGGTTGCACAATATCAGTGGTAGCTTGTGATTAATATATAAGATTACCTTTTCTTCTATTTATATCCTCCTAGGGTGCCGAGATGGTCCAATATTGATCCAAGCCATTAAGATCCATGTGATAAATTTTTTTATCATTATAAATGAACCTCATAAAGTTTTGTAATGGAGCCGACAACTATCCATTTGATGCCACCAACTAGTTGGTAGGATTGATGAATATTCATAGTTTATGTATCCTTCCATTAGTTGGCTGATTCTCTTCCATTTTATTTCTATTGTACTTATTATGGTTAAGGAGGATACTTTCTATGCCACCATCTATCCAATGTTTCCTAATACACCTCAATTACTTTAGTGCTTCCTTTACTTTTTTCAATGTCTTTTTAAAGGTCTTCCAATTTCATTCCATATTCTTAAAACATGATAATACATGTCCAATACTTTAATAAGAACATTTTTACCTCTTCAAAAACTTCAATTTTTTAATAAATATAAATTATTAGATACATTTGAGAGTGTTTTCACCATGAAAACACCACGAGAGAGAGAGAGTAGTACAAAATGTAAAATGTATGTATTTATTGTATAAATATTAAGAAATAAATGAGTATATAAAATCATTATTATAAGGATTTATAATGTTTTAAAACAATTTTGATTTTTTTTAATTATAACCAAATGTTTTTATTTTTTTTGGAATTCCAAGGAGCATGCCTAGAGGCAATATAAATAGGTTCAATCATTCTAAAAAGTATTTCATGGGAATATGTTTTGATAGTGAGTGAAACTTCAAATCCATAGCTCACATTTCTCTTCATTTTTTCGTACTAAATTTCTAGAAAATCATAGATCAAAGATAAATCCTTACTAATAATAGAGAGATTCACAAAACCCCTGAATTACGCTTAGAGAATGGATACTATTTCCTATAATGGATTTTCATCAAGCTCATATTGAAGACAATGGATTGATGAAATTAACTCATAAAATAGGTATGTTATTCATTTATGTTATATTAATCACATAAAAATGGTTAGATATTATAGAAAAATAGGGTTTGGTGGATTTTTCCACTAAATTTAGACAATGATTATACCCACTAAAATCTAATAGTGATATCAAATCATCTTAAATTATGTTTGGATTAAAATTTAAATATATGAAGAATCTAAAAAAATGAGTCTTTTTTTGCATCATATATTATGAAAATGGTTATAGTTCATGAATATTATCATAACCATTCCATGGTTATAAGAAAATGAAGAATGATTTATGAAAATTATAAAATTAAATTTAGGTTTAAGAAAATGGGTTGTGGAAATAGTTTCTAGAAAACAGATCATTATAAAAAAGTAAATTTTTTAAATTGTGGTTTTAATTAAAAATGTTTTTAGTTTTTATAAAAGTTATATTTTCATAATAAAACCATGACATAACTAAACAAGGCCATGAAATGGCTTCAAAATTATTACTTTTGAAGGCTCTTCCCAAAATGATTTCACCTAAGAAAGAAAGATGCGGTTCTTTTAGAAATTATTGTCACTATGGAAGAACTATAACATAATGTATATTATAAATGGTCATGGTTTTATTATTTATAAAGAAGATTTGTTTTTCTAAAAATTCCAAAAAACATTTATCAACATGGGCTCTATGGGCCCACATTGAATCTGAATGGGCCTTAAACCATAGAATTTTTTTTGGTGGATGTGATATATGTTTTAAGTGGATTTACATGGGGTGTAAATTTATAAAGTATTTATAAATTATTAAATCAAGATAAATATAAAGGAGTTTATTTTAATTTATTAATTTTTTATAAATAATAATATAGAATTTTTATATTAAAATCGTTATTTTAAAATTTATTTAAACTATGTAAAAATTTGTTTTGGCGGATTTGATCATGATTTAAATAATGAACAATATGTGATATTTAAATTATATAAATTTTTTATATAAAATAATAAGTTTTTATATATAATATAAAAGAGTATATATTTTAAAAAATATCATATATTTCGAATATAAAGGAGTTCATATTAAATACAATGTAAAATGTGATTTTCAAATAATTCACACTGAAATAAATATAAAATGTTTGTGTTTATTTATTTATAGAATGTCCATAAAGATTATTTAATTATAATTTTTTTATAATTGTTTATTTATGAAATTATCATAAATATTTATCTCATGTATGAATTTATGTAATTTTCATTTATTTACTTAATTCTCTACTTTATTCCTTCATGAATATAAATGTGTTTATATTATGAATAAATGCCTAATTTATTTTAAAGAGTAAAAATACTTCTTATAAATATCATATCAACCACATATTGAGTTATATGATATGTATGAAATAAGATTTATTTAGGTTCAACCACAAATATGATTTATTTCTATTGATTTTTAAATCATTAGTAAATGTTCGTTGTGATTTATATATATTTGGTGTGAATATTGTATTGGAATAAAATCCTCTCTTGAGTATTGATCAACGGATAGTAAAACTTAGTGTTGTACTACTCACTAGACTCAGGTCTTAGGATCTATCAAGAAAAGTATGGGTTGAATACCTATCACACCATACCTCGTATTATTGAGATTTTGGATTCATAGGATTCTAAGCCTTTAAATTAACAGGTTTCATATACCTTATGCATGGAATGATTTGGATATTTGTGACTATATTTGGATTTTATTTTAGAGAAATACAAATCATGACTTGTGTAAAGTGTTATATGTTAATATATTTTCAACGTATTAATCTCGTTAAAGGTATATGATACAAAAACTAAATCATTATAAGAATGGATACAAGAAAGGGACACATGAGATAAGATGGTAAAATTTTAAAACCAATTTAAATATATTAAGTGTTAGATTATTTTCAAAGAGAACACCTATTAAGACCTTGAATGTCCAAATAGGTAGTTCATTCCTAATATAAGTTCCCATGGATTATCTTATGTAGTTTATAGGTAAACCTAATAGGATTAAGTGACTTATCTAGTGTAATATTTGTGTTATACTTAGTTGGAAAAAACTAAATGTTTGGATATTGGAGGAATAAAATTTTGATAATCCATATGATTAATTATAGAAAATATGTTCCCAATTAACTATACAAGAGTTATAAATTACATTATTGACATCCTAAATAATTAATTTATGAGAGAAACACTAAAAAAAAATCAAAGCTGAGTGAAATATGGATCTCGGACTACTAATGGATATAATGTTAATTTAAAATTAGTCATAATTGTAATAGGATAATTTTTAATAAAATTCCTTAATAAATGATTGTAAAATATGATACTCATATGATAAAAAATTATATTATAGAAAAATGACATCATCATCATAAAATTTGACTTTGAGATTAATTATTGAAATGAGGAAGCTTAATAGAAGCAAATTATAATATTGGTATATGAACATGAGAATATTTCTCACATAAGAGGAAATTTTATATGTGTCAGAGAAACCCCTTGGGAAGATGAATGGGGAATCCATTCATCAAACAAATCCAAATTCTTATGAGAAGCACAAGAAACATTAGTTTTATGTTTCCACTCACACGATTGTGCCTATAGATACAAATTTGAAAAAGAAATATGAAAATATGGTCATGTTCAAGATGGTAGTTAACCCACAAAGTATATATCAAGAACATGATAGGTAGGAGATGTATGAGGTTTTGAAGGCACTTTTTGGATGAAAAATGACCGAAGGGACTTCAATATCCACTCATGAACTCAATATGATTGGGTATGTTGATGAATTAGATATAATGGAATCACCTTTAATTATTAATATATAGAATTCATTCTATAATCACTACAAAAATGGTTCTAATATTTCATTATGAATTACACTATGAATGAGTTGAATAAAAGTTTACCGAATCTCCTCAATGTATTTGTTGAACCTAGATTGTGTTTTATTTTATTTTCTTTTAATAAGGATAAAAGTCATTAATGGAAGTTACATAATTACAATATGTTTATAGATAATTTATTGGAAGGATTTTGGAAGTTACAAAGCTTGTTGAGAAGAATCATAGAGTTCCTAATCAAGGTATCATGATGTGTAATGAATTGTGAATAATAATTAAAGATCAATGGATTAACTTGAATATTGGAAGTGATGTGATCAACTAGAAATATTTATATATAAAATAGCTTTAGTCACATGAAGCCAAAAATGGTTGGTGATATTAGTTGATGCCATTATTCATATGGAAAATAATGTGGAAGTATGAGAAAGTTTCTAAGAGCTTATTATAATAGATTTTATGAGATTAATTAAGTGATAACATTGAATAAGTTTGGAGACCCATTCACCTGGAAAAGATTATTTGAGGATGATACTAATTTAGTGTTCCATATGTAGGTTTAGTTCAAGAAGATTTGAGAAGATCCATCCTTGTAGTTATCATGAGTATATGATTATATAAAAATGTTCTTGAATGAAGTTAGTACTAAAATGTGATAGTTAATGTGATTCTGTTCAAGGTAATTACATGAACTAATGATGAAAGTTATTTATAAAAAGTTTATAAAAGATGTTGGTTTTTATATAGTAGAGGGGATTGAAAAATTAATATCAAATAGGGAAAATCTAGATGATATTGTGGAAGACTATCTAAGAAAGGGATGAGTTGAAATTGGATTTCATACTTGATAAGAAATTTTTTAAAGAAAGTGAGAAGAAAATCAGATTGATATGAGAATATTTGGATGAGGTTTAAAGTTAATTTTAGTTTTTTTGAGTGGTTTATAATACCTTCAAATGTGTTGAAGAGGTGATGAAGGAATTCAGAGAAAGGCTATAAATCTCTAAAATTGGTTGCACCATGTATGGGTGATCCATGGAAGAGTTATCACATAAGGGGATCCATACGTATGTGGATACACATATGGATATTCTCAACTGATCCACCACATAATAGTTTTCATGTATGTGAATTTATTAATGAAGGTTAATATAAGGGGATACCATGTATGTAAAACCACATAAGGGTATCCACATACATGTTATCCAAGTAAGACTCTGACGTCGCATGATATTTTACTCTATAAAAGTAAGACTTTGTTAATTCATAAATGTATAAATCCACTTCAGTTCATATGACTATGTTTGAGAGCTCTTAAAAGTTTTAGGGACTTTATATGACTTTTTAAGTCTTACGAAATGCCTGAGATTAAAAAGTAGCATGTTTTTGAAAAAGGAATGAAATGTACGAGTCATTTTAGGATCTATATATGAGTGATTGAACTTGAATAAGAGTTATTATGAGGTGTGTATGAGTCATTTCACAGACTCTGTATATATCATCTGATACTGTATACAAGTCATTTGGCTGGTTAAAGCATATGAGTCATGTACTTGGTGAATTCCAAAGTTTACTAAGACATGAATATTTAAAGAAATATTAGAATGAATATTATGATAAATGGCGAATAGATCAGATGATACTATATAAATATTAGAATTAAAAATATCATGATGGTGTTACTCATGATTTTATCATAAATGAAGGAGGTGGTTATAGGAGAACATTGAGCCACAATATGAGGCACCGTGATTGCAGAAGGTTCGCTGTATGTCTACATATAATTATGTTTATTTAAATGCATTTTGGTTTTTTTGGAAAAAATAAAAAATAAAGAAGGGAACTAATATTTTGTTTTTTTCAAGGATTCTATGAGACATCAACTTTAGTATATTTTAAGTATCGAGAATTATGGAAATAATATTAATGTCATTACACGTAAAAAGGAATTTAGCGACAGCTTTCAAAATGCCTGCTAAATATTTCATTATTATTTTTTAGCTGTAGTTTTAGAAAAACACCATTAAATCTAAATTTTTACTTTTTTAAAATAAAATTTTAATTTTATTGGTGATTTTTTAAAAAACGACTAAATCAAATTACTTCTAAGTGAAGTTGAAAACGAGACTTCACTATCAAATGACCATAACTTTTGATCATGGTATCCATTTATACTCTATGACCTATCAAATCGAAGATTATAAAAAGAAATACAATGAAATTAGATAATAATTTGGTAATAATTAATAATATAAAATTTATTAATATTCTAATAGAATTTGAAAATCAAACTTCTACTTTAAAAAACTATAACTTTTGATCCGAGTGTTTGTTTGGACTAAACTTCCTATCAAATCAAATCTAATAGTGATCCTTACATTGTTTGAATTGGGAGGTCCCATATCCTTATTTTTTCTTGACCAAAAAAGTCCTAGAAGGACTCTAAAACTCAGTTTTAGTTGGGTGCCCTAATTTTTGAACATTCAATGCAAATTTTATCTTTATTTAAGATGACCTTCTTATACTTATTGTGTGGTCTATGATTTTATTCCATGAGTTTAAATTACTATCAATATTATTAGGTTATAATCATAGCGGTCTTCCCTTATTTGGTGATTTATTATTTATTGTTATATATATATATATTTATGTATTTTTTATAATTTATATATATTTATCTATATTTATTTATAATTATATATAATTATATATATTTATATGATTTATGTATATTTTTGCATATTTTTAAATATTTATATTTATTTATATATATTATTTATGATTTTTTACTTCTTATTTATTATTTATTATTTATTTATCATTTATAATTTATTTATCATTTATTTATAATTTATTAATAATTAGTAATTAATCAATTAATTATTAATATATTTTTTAATATTATTTATTTTCTATTTATCAATTATTTGTCATTTATTTATTTATTTATTATTACTTGTATATTATTTATGTATTAATTATTTTTTATTTATTTATGTATACATTATTTATTCACTATTTATTACTTATTATTATTTATTTATTTATTATTTATTATTTATCTATTTATTAGTTATTAGTTATTATTTATTATTTATTACTTTGTATTTATCATTTATTATGTATTATTTATTTATTTATTTCTAAAATTAAGCATATATATATACCCATAAATAATAATAATAATAATAACAGTAATAATAGTAATAATAACAACAAAAACATTAATAATAATAAAATAATAATAATAAATAACTAGTAATAAATAATAAACAATAAATGATAAATAATAAATTTTAAATAAATATATATGTGCATATGTATTTATATATATTTTTCTGTATATATATATATATATATATTTATTAAAGTCTGTCTAGTCACAAAATGACGAACTTGATGGAGTGGTAAAATATTTGAAGAATTACCAAGAGGTAAGAGGTTCAAATTTCAACCTACACATATGTATGATTAATTTATTCATGCCATATAAATAAAATATGTAAATAAGTAAATAAAAAAATAAAAAAATAAAAATAAATAAATAAAAAACCATTGCAAAATCATTTCATGTGGCTTTTTGAAAAGTGACACTAATCATTTTTTGAGACCACATTTCATGGTGGTTTTGGAAAACCATCGTTAAACGCCAATAAAACCACAATTAGATAATGTTTTTGTTACATCGTTTATACAATGAATATATATTCTAAGTTTTAAAAGAAGAAAATTTTGTTTCTAATACTCAACGATATTGTATATACTAAAAGTAAAAGTAAAAGAGAAGTAATAGATTTAATAAAACATTTGTTGTGGACTTTTATATTGAAGAAAAAGGGGATCCAATTCTATGTGAAGAAATATCATGCTTATGTGTTGAAGAAAAAGAATAATAATAATAAGTGATATTATGACCTTATCTCTTACTGATTATTAACATGACAAGGAATGTGAGATGTCAAGCCCAAAATAGTCTTATACTCGAGAATACTAAAGGATATTGAGTCATCCCATCAGATTACTATAGGTGTGGAAGAAGGCCAAATCTTGTTCAAGCCCAAAAAAGACTTGTGTTATCACTATTGACCATTATTAATAAACAAAAGCCCAAATATTGTATCTATATAAAGATAATTACAAGTTAGTTCTTGCGAGAGAGCCTGGTTGGTGCCAAAACTTGTATAGGTCCAAGGCTATACCATTACTCAGGTTCCTTTTGATAATAAAAAGGGATCTTTGTTCCTGGTATAACAACCATGATGTACTAGGGATGTAGTTATCCATCTTGGAGGTGAACCTCTTTAAAAAAATATGGTGTCTTATTGTGTTATTTCATTCTTACTATTCATGCATGCGAACCAAGGGTGAGATAAAGTGAGATAGAAAAGGGATCTATTCACTAAAATGTGAGAATGTGAAAGGGGATAAATGTTTAAATCATAATAGATGAATAATAATACTCATTTACACCCCTCTTAGTGCAAGGATTATCCCAAAGTGATCTTAAAAATTGGTATTAAAGCATCTTGTCAGTCCCCAAATTAGATTCTAAATAATCTCAAGTTTGAAGATTTGAATTTCTTTTGCAAAGGCTTTATGAAGTGAATATTTTAAAAAGTCTATAATTGTCCTGTCAAAGTAAAAATAGAAGATATATCTACCATGAAAATGGAGAGAAAGAAGAATATAGTTGATAGGAAGCTGAGAAAGGAATCATATAAGATAGATGAGTATTTACTAACTAAAGGTAATCAAAGTAGAGTTCATCCTAATATCTATGTAGATAACTTGGATTTTAAAGAAACTTGTGATGTGGAGAAATCACTTTTAAGTAAAGAGGATGAAAAATAATTTTCTCAATTATGAAATCCTAATAAAGAAAAATCCATAATGGAAGAAGAATATGTAATGGTGATATCAACTAATAATGAGATAAACAATAGTTCTACCCCATATAGTTCACCATATCTACAAGAATAAGGGGTAACAAAATTCTATTATAAAAGTTGTCCTCTAGATGGTATAAGAACATGTGGGGAAGATCATATCTTTTAAGAATCATGTGGTGAAGCATATGATTATTCTTTTACTTATTTTATAAATAAACTACAAAAATTTCTTAAAGAAGTAGCCACTTTCATTTTTGGAACTATTAAAAATATGTAGGAGGAGATCACGCATCTTGAGGAAGATTCTAAAAATATAGAGAAAGCTTTGAAATAAAGAGTTCTGATGTGTAAAAAATATCTAAATATATAGTTATCTTAAATTCCATAAATTATGATCTTGAAGAAATATTTTCAAAATTTTAAAATGAATGGATCACTATAGTTCATGAGAGAGAAGAATATAAGAAAGGTATTGAAGAAAATAGCCATGCATTAAAAGAAGTAACTGTTGTCAAAGATTCTCTTCTACGGATCAAATCCAATATCATTAGAGACATTAATATTTCACTATAAGAATATAATCAAATTCATTAAGAAGAAGTTCAGAATATTAAAATGGATCATGAAGATGATATAGAATCATCGGTGGATGAGAAAAACATCCTAAATATGAAATGTTTTGAATTGGAAATGAGATTAGAAAATCTAGAAAATTTATAATTTGATACTTAACAACAATTTGAGAAAATAGTTACTTCTATGAACAAAAAAATGAGGATATTTATAAAAAAATAACTCTATATTGTGTAAAGAACACCCTAATATCATCTGATGATCAATATCAAAGAGATTCTAAAGGAAATGTATTGTCCACCTAAAAAATCAATGATTGTGCTAAATCTGTTTTTTATAAAAATTATATTGTTTTCAATTTAAAATATTTAAAAGTTTGTATGGAAAAAATATTGGGGTTACCACCAATAAATTTAGGGTGGTTATAAGTATGTATATGATATGTTTTTTCTCTCCATAAGAGAATTTAGTAAATATAAATACACAAATACAACAAGCACTCCAATTTGGACAGACTGATATGAAAAGGAAAATACCAATATTATTTGGTATTTCATGGTGCTATAACAAGTTTGAACACATGGATACTCATTTTTGGAATAATTTATAAATCACCATAAGAAAAGAAGAGATGAAATTAAGGAGAAGAAAATATGATAATAAGAAAAATTCATAAGAGAAAGGTACAAATATTTTTACATCAAATAGATTTTAAAGTACTGAACAATTCTATAGAAAATTAAATAAAAGTGGTCATGGAAGTGGAACATGCTTGATTAATTAATTTAATCTTATGTAAAAATCATTTTAGAAGAGAAGATTGAAAAATTTAGTTGAAAGAGGAAAGTCTTCCTTGGTAAATAAATAAGGGATGGAATATATTAAACAAATCATTTTCAAGAAGCTAGGAAGGTAGATAGGAAGGTTAACCTTGTAAAAGAAACAAAAGATAGATATTATTAAAAACAATCCCAAGAAGTGAAAGAAATAAGAAACACCAAAAAGAAACAACTTCATTTTTTGTGGAAGAATGGTATATACCATGGACACATGAAAACTAGACATAGATGTATTCATCAAAGGATAAAAGAATATACATAATGAAAAACCAGTCCAAAATGAAAATAAGAAGACTAATTTGATGAATAAATCTCTTGTGAAATAATGTGGGAGAACCAATAAGGTTGGTAAAACTTCTAATTAATTCTTGGCTATTTGGATAGTCAAATTTTAAGAAGAAAGAAAAATGAAAGATTAATAGGTGAATGCAAGTTCTAAAGGGAAGAAAAAGATTCCAAATAAAGAGTACAAATTTTATGAGAGTTTTTTAAGATATAAAAACATTAAAATTCATAAATTTTCACGTAGGATCTAAAAATGGGATGGGAACTACTCAAAAGAATGTTTAACAATCACAGTATCATAAGAAAAAAACCCGAAGACTATAAAAATTGAACAAAGTGATGCATTTTACTTGACGACTCATGTAAAAGTGAAGATCACACATAAGGAGAAAAGAAAAAATCCTATAATTTCTAAAAATAAAGATTAATTTTAAATAAAAATCATTCATGAATAATAATTTCAAGTTATAAGAAAAAAAGAAAAAAGTATCATGCTTGAGAAAATATTCTCAGCATGTTTGCTCACTCTAAAAATCCAAATTAATTCCACCTTATTCCCTATCATTTTTTTGTATTTTATATACTAACCATGCTTGTAATTTAAGGTGAATCTAGTTCTCAGGAGAATATCTAAATAGGAATTTTATTTTGTCAAAAATGGATATCACAATAAAGATAAATAAGTTAGAATAACTATTATAGATATGAAGAAGTCACGATCTTGGCATGATCTATCAACTAAAATTATAAAAATTATATGATTAAAAGGTTTATATTGAAGAAGAAGATAAAGAAGTGTCTCTTTGAGGGAGAGAAAAGTGGATAAGTGTATCAACCCCAAACCCAGTAGCCCAGAGCCATTGGTTTTTATATTACAATGGCATAGAACAAGAGATCACATCACCAAGAATCAACCAGTTTAGTGGTCTTGAAGAAACTAGATACATACATGGTTCCCTTATTATATTGGTAATTAAAAAAACAACATAATAAAAGAAAATAAACTGATTATTGTTACTTATGGAAGGATTTCATATTCACACCTTGAGGAAGGAAAACAAAAAAAAGGTGAGCTTAAATGCTTAGTAAGGGTTATATGAAACAATAATAAGTGAAGTAGAGTCTATAAGGAATATACATTATGGAAAGGTAAATAATATGAAAAAATCATTCCATACATACAATATGAATGATAATTCATCCATAGATTTTATCATAGTTAAAACCTCTTGTAAATTAATAAATAAATCCTAAATTAAGAAAATGTTTATTAATTGGATGTCATGTATTTGGCACATAAACTATTATAACATCAAGACGATTTAAGTATTTTGATTCAACCTGTCTAATTCTATTTGGATATAAAAAAAGGGATTTTATCTAACTATTTTGTACCATGAGACCTTTATAATCATCTAGGGGCTATAACAGACCCCAAACATTAATAAAAGTCCAAATCATTCTTCATATATATATTCAATTCATGAACAAAATGAAATTTCAAAATATCCGTATTGAGTAGAGGATATAGATTCATAAATATTTCCCCAATTAAAACAACATTCGAAGAATAAACCATATATAAAAATAGTACATGGATAAGGAAATAATAATATCCATGATACATAAAATATGGATATGTAATGAAATATTCAATTAATGAAAATCACAAATTAAAGGGAAGAATATATAAACCACACACAATGAATAATTGGTGAATAAAGACTAACCAAAGGGAATATCATAATGGTGTCCATGAAATAATGGATTTAAATAATAAATATACTTTAATAATGGAAAACAGGCACATATAATGATAAATTAAGTCTAATTGAAGTGAAAACATGTAAAATGAATGTTTAAGAAACTTAAGAAACGAGCCTCTTTAGTGCAGTTTAAGGGGAAATACTAAAGAGTATTTAAAATGGAAAATAAATAATCATTTGTATAAAAACAGAAATGAACAAGTATATTTTTTCAAGATAAAATGAGTGATTTTATAAACATATTTGTAGCTTGAAAAAGATTATGAATGGTACTTTAAAATGTGTAATAAATTGGGAAGTTTCGTTTAATCGAGTTTACTTATCGGGAGGAATTGAAAAGGAGACCTTATAAAACATGAATTAACCATAAAATAAAAATGAAGTGATCTAGATAAATGGGTTTATAACTTATAAAAATAATTTAGAATAAGTTTATAAAAATAATAAGGGATTAAATTAGGTTAATGAGAGAGAAAATGCAAACCGAATGAAAAATGGAGGTTCAGGAAGAATCCCTTACCTTAGGTCCGAATGTGTTCTGTACTTGATCTTAGTGTCTTGGATAATAATATTAAATACATTAATTAATAGATTCATAAAATTTTATACATGAATTTTATTTATTATAATTTTATTAACTTCATTTATGGCCTTTTTGATGAGTTATAAGATACAATTTTATCGTTCGGGAGTGTCTGTTTACTTGGTTTTCATGATTAGTTTACTTGTATACATGTATGGAAAATCATGTAAAATGGAAAATGTATTATAGAATTGAAATTATATGTTATTAATTAACCTAAATAATATTAAATGGTTATATATTTCATTCGTTTATATGATATTATAGTGAATCATTATATAAAATGTTAGTGATTATCGTTTAGATTATTGTGGTATTTTTTTGTTCATCACAAACTAGTTTTGTTTTATTAGTTAATATTATTTATATATAATGGTTAAAGAACTTTAAATAATATTTAATACATATATTATAATATTTTTTAACCATAATAGATTGTTTTATGACCATAATTGAAGGAGGAAAGGAAAAATGAAAGAACACCGTCCATGAAGGCGGTAAATTGGCACCTTACAGACGATGTTTTCATTTTTAGAATAAAAGGAGAGAAGAGAAGAGAATTAATATGTAGAATTAAAAAAATTAACTCCATTTTATGATAATAATTTCATAAATATTATAAATTTAATTTTTAATTAAAATCATCATTTACTTGGAAAATACCAATTTTAAAATTATAACTGATTTTATAACACTTTAGAAAATTAATTATGTTCTCATAATATTATCTTATAATAAAAATACAACAAAATATAAATTTATGAATAAATTTTATGAAAATTAATTTTCTTTTAAATCATTATATTAATTATAAAATTGAAAACAAACATTTATTTTAATAAAACATATCAACACTTAATTAATAATTTCTAAAACATTTATTTACTTTTTCTATGATATAATTATATAATATTACCATTTATAAGATGCCTAAACTTTATTTATGCTTTAATAGATGATTTTACTATTCTATTGGCCTAATTACTATTCCTAAGGGTCACATTACTATTACAAAGGTCAAGTTACCATTTCATTAGTATGTATTCCTTAATTTATAGAAAAAACCTCTTATTTCATTAATTTTTCATTTATAAAGTTTGTTTTGTATTCTCTATGTGATTTTATATGATTTATACTATATGAAATAATTTTGTGTGCAATGATATGTGGAACACATCGTGAACTTTGGAGAGACTAGGTGGAACTTATAATTTGTAAGCTACAACTCCAAATTTTTCCAAAATTTCAAATGGTCTGATTTACCTGAGGCTTATTTTCCCATTCTTACCGAACCTCAAGACAACCTTCCGTGGAGATACTTTCAGAAATACATGATCTCCCACTTGAAATTAAAAATCCTTTCTATAGTTGTCAATATAACCCTTTTTCCTACTTTGATCCACTTTGATATGAGACTGATTAGTCTTTACCTTTATCATTGTCTCTTCAATAAGTTTTAGGCCTATAATATTCCTCTCACCAACTTCATCCCAACAAGTTAGAGTATAACATCTCTTACCATATAATGCTTAATATGATGCCATTTTAATACTATAATGGAAACTATTATTGTAGGAAAACTCTACCAAAGGTAAATACTAATCCCACATACCTTTAAAGTCAAGTAATCATGATCTTAACATGTCTTATAGTTTTTTAATAGTCCTTTTAGACTTTCCATCAATTTGAGAGTGATAAGAAGTACTAAAATGAAGCTCAGTATAAATAGTCTTATGAAGTCTCTTCAAGAATTTTGATGTAAAATAGGGATCTAGATCAGACATAATTGATATAGGTGAACCATAAAGTCTTAAAACTTCATTAACATAGAGTCTTTCTAATCATTCAAGAGTTAAAATCTTATTTATAGCAAGAAAATATTTTGATTTTTTAAGACGATCAATAATAACCCATATTGCATCACTCCTTATAGGTTTCCTTAGTAGTCCTCTAAAAAAGTCCATCCCAATTTCATGTCACTTCCACATAGGAAGAGATATAGGTTTCATGAATCCTCTGGGATATTGTATCTCAACTTTCACTTGTTGAAAAACTAGACACCTTGTCACATAGTCATCAATTTCCAGCTTCATGTTATCCCACAAAAAATGTTCCCTTATATCTCTATACATCTTGGTACTATCATGGAGTATAGAGAAGTTTAATCTGTGATCATCAAATAATATTTCTTTTTTTTACATCTGGTATTTATGGTACACATAACCTCTTTCCAAATTTCACAATTCCATTATCATACATTAATTCTTCCAATATTCCACCCTTAGCATCTTTAATTTTATTTTTAATATTCTCATCATTAGATTGATATATTTTTATATTATCTAGTAAATATGGTTTAGCAATCATTTGAAAAAGGAGTGGTGTTTCCATTTCTTTTACAATTCCCATATCCATTTTTACGAAATACATGAATATATGATCTTTCTCAATCATTATTTGGGTCATAATTCCATGATCTTTTTAGATTAATGCATATGATACCTAATTTTATTTTCCTTGGAGGTAGTGTATTGAGAAATCATAATCTTTGATTAACTCATTCCATCACCTTTGAATCATGCTAAGTTCTTTCTATGAAAATATGTATTTAAAAATCTTGTGATCTGTATTTATCTCACATATTTCACAATAGAGATAGTGTATCCATATATTAAGAGAAAAGATTATGGAAGATAACTCAAGATCATGAGTTGGACAATTTTTTTCATGAGTCTTCAAATTCCTTGATTCATATACAATTAATTTATTTTTTTATATAAGGACACAACACATTCCATTCTTAGATGCATCGTAGTATATCAAAAACCCATCATTTCATGATATAAGATTCAAAATTGGATCATTTACCAAAATTCTCATTAATTACTCAAAAAATTATGTACATTATTTTTTCTATATAAACTTAACCCCTTTATGTGTGATATTGGTTAACGGGTTAGCCAAACAGGAAAAATTCTCAACAAAACACTGATAGTAACTTACTAAACCAATAAAACTACGTAACTCAGTTATGTTCATTGGTGTAGGCCATTCTTGGATTTCCTTTGTATTTAATGGATCAATTGATATTTCACCATTAGAGATAATATGGCCAAGAAAAGATACTATTTGGAGCTATAATGCACACTTTCTAAACTTCCCATATAACTGTTTTCTTCTAAGAGTCTTCAAAAAAATCCAAAAGTAGTTATCATGATCCTCATAGCTTCTAGAGTACAACAATATATCATCAATAAATACCACAAAAAAATTATTAAGATATTGTTTGAATACTCTATTCATTAGATCCATGAAAATAGAGGGTAAATTTGTCAGTCCAAATGAAATTACTATAAAATAATAATGTACATACCTTATTTAAAATGATATCGTTTAAATATATTCCATATTTACATACATTTGATGATATCTAGAATGAAGTTCAATCATCTAAAAATATTGAGCCCCATGCAGTTGATAAAATAAATCATCAATTTGAGGAACTGGATACTTTTTCTTTATTGTAATAGCATTTATTTCACTATAGTCAATGCATGGACTCAAGGATCCATATTTCTTCTTAATAAAAAGAGTAGGGGCTCCCCATGGAGAAACACTAGGGAGAATAAATCCCTTATTACTCAAATCTTATAGTTTTTTCTTAAAATACACTAATTCCAAAGTGGCCATTCTATAAGGAGTGTTTGATATTGGTCTTTCACCAGGGATTATATCAATGGTAAATTTAGCTTCACACTCTAGGGGGTGTCGAGGTAAATCCTTAAGATATTTATTAATGTATTCTTGTACAGTTGGTACATTATCAATTAGAAGATGAATTTTCTCATCCCTATACACTATTTTCTATTCCTTCCCAATAATTTCATTTTGTTGAGCTACTGGGGGTGGATCTAGACAAGAATTAGATGATGAAGTTTCATATCTAAAGATAAGGGATTCTACATCTTCCTCACAAATTGAAATTTACTTATTCTTACAATAAATTATCGCATCATATTTTGAAAGATAGTTCATACTAAGTATTATATCGATGTAAACCATATGTATTATAATAAGGTTAGAAAATAAATCATGTTTATGTTTCATAAAGGGGACCGACCGACAAATTTTTGTTATAATGAGAATTTCCTTAGGAGTTTTGACTGATAAATCTATTGTTAAATGAAAAGGAAAATGCATAATTTTCTTAGAAAATTGGGTATATATAAAAGAGTGTAATGATACAGAATCAAATAAATCATTGGATAGATTTTAAGATAGGATTAATGTACCTACCACCTCATCCTTGGGTACTTATACTCTAGTTTTGGCGATCATATCATCTTGGCCATCTCCCCTTGGCCTCTTCTATGGTAGATTCCCATGATGATTAGGACAATGACTTGAATAATTCATCATTTCATTACAGTTGAATCTTTAAACATCATTGATTTTTTTCTTACCCTTACAATCATTAGATCGAAGAACCTTTTCTTTGCACTTATAAAAAATCCCATGCCTTTCAAGCATTTCCCAGGACGATTCTTTCCAAAAATCTCACATAATGGAAATTACTTTGTCCAATTTTTCTTATTCTATGATTCACCTTTTCCATGGTTATTAGAAGACCTATTCTTCTCTTGATTTCCCTTGAACATATAAGATATAGTAAATTCCTTTTCTATTTTGATGGAAGGTAATACTATTTCATCATATGATGAGAATGTTTGAGAAGCGAGTTCCGTTCGGAAACATGGTTTAATATCTTAAAATAAATGATCAATCTTGTCTTATAAATCACATATATAATCTATAACATACTTGGCTAGTATTATGAAGGTGGCCTCATATTCCACAACACTCTCTTCTTACCTTTTCTTTAAGAGAAGGAATTTTCTCTTCATTTTAGTTCATTTCTTACAAGGGAAGTATTTGTCGAAGAATATCTCTTTAAAATTTCTCCATTCCATGTATTATATTTCTTCTTCTTCCTTATTATTATGGATCAAAGACCACCATTGATCAGTATATCCCTTGAGGTAATATACTTCCAGTACTACCTTTTCATTTTAATTCTATCACAGTGCTAGAAATATCTTTTCAAGTGACTTGATCCACTACTCAGCAACCACTGGATTAGTACTACCGCTAAAAGATAGGGTATTTTTCACATGAAACGATCCATCGTAGGTTTATTATGGTTATTCTTCATAACTTGTGTAATATATCCTAATATGGACATGATCTACCTAGTTCCAACATGAACTGTGTTGGCTTACTCAGAAGGTAAATCCCAACATTTTCTGTTAGTATTGATTCATTTCCTTCTATTGGGTACTATTTATAAATAGTGTTATACACTAAATTAGGTTATGCATAATTTCGAACTAGAAAAACACTCAACACAAATAAAAAATTTATACATATATGATCTCATAATCATAAACATGTATTCTTGGGGGACATATTGAATTTTAAATCATTCATAATTATTTTTAAATAGAATGTGAATTATCCTAAGAATATCCCCTAGGAGTATCAAACTAGGTGCATAGTATGACCCGCTGTCTTGTACAAGGTTACATCGAGTCAGGCCCGATGCACATTGTCAGAGTTCTTACCCCTGGGTAAATTTGTTCTAGAACCACCTCCAATTATATTATCTAGACATGGATGTATTTATAGGAATACCCACATAATCTCTACCTTAACAAGATTGTAACATGTGATTATATGATTATCCTCAAAGTCTATATTAGGGTTATGTTCCCTAAACTATGTTTTATAAATCTAGTTCCCAAGGTTTCTACAAAACTTCCTTTGATTCCAACTATAACAAACTCGAACCCAGTAGCCCAAATTTAGTGGTCATTTTATTACATTGGCATATATACAAGAGATAATATCACCAAGGATCGATCAATTTAGTAGTCTTGAAGAAACTAGATACATAAATTTTAACTAATTAAATTGGAAATTAAACATAAAACATAAAAAGAGAGAGAAAATAAAATGATTCTTTTCACTTATTCAAAGATTTAATATTCACAACCTGGGGAAGGAAAAAAAGTGTGATCTAAAATGCTTAGTAAGGGTTAAATGAAACAATAATAAGTAAAGTGAAGTTAATAAGGAATAGACATTATTCTAGGGTAAACAATATGAAAAACTCATGCCATGAATACACTAAGAATGATAACACATCCATGGATTTTATCACAGTGAAAAAATCATGGAAGGTAATAACAAAAAACTTATTGAAGAAAATGATTATTAATTGGACATCATGCATCTGACACATGAGCGATCATACCATCAAGATGGTTTAAGTCTGTGGGTAAAAACATGTCTGATTCTATTTGGAAATAAACAAAAAGGGTTTGTTGCCAACTGTTTTGTATCATGATACTTGTCGATGCAATGAGGTTCTATAATAGACCCCAGACATCATATAAACTCTAAATCATTCTTCATACATATATTCAATTCACGAACGAAGTAACTTATCAAAATATCTATATTGAGTTGAAGATATAGATTCATCAATATTTCCCCAATTAAAACAACATTCAAAGAAGACACTATATATAAAAATGGTACATGGATAAGGAAATAATAATATGCATGATACATGGAATTTTTATATTTAATGAAATATTCAATGAATGATGATCACATATTAATGTGAAGAATATATACACCACACACAAAGAATAAGTAGCGAATAAAGAATAACTAAAGGGAATATCATAATGGTGTCCATGAAAGAATATATTTAAATCATACTTGGACATTCATAATGGAAAATAGGAATAGATCATGATACATGAATTCCAAAAAAATTGAAAACATGTAAAAGTAGTGTTTACGAAACTTTATAAATGAGCCTTTTTAGTGTGGTTTAAGGGAAAACACTAAAGAGAATTTAAAATGTAAAGGGAAAAATCATTTGTATAAAACCTAAAATTAACTGGGATATTTTTTCATGAAAAAATTATAGACTTTATAAAAATATTATTAGCTTAAAAAATATTATGTATGGCACTTGAAAATGGGTAAGAAATTGGGATGTTCCCTTTAATCGGGCTTGATTATTAGGAGGAATTGAAAAGGAGACATTATAAAACATGCATTACCCATCAAATAAAAATGAAATGATATGGATAAATGGGTTTATAAATTATAAAAATAATTTAAAATAAGTTTATAAAACTAATTAAGGATTACATTAGGGTAAATAGAGAGAAAACATAACTCAAAAATAAAATGATGGTTTGGGGAGAATCCCTTACTTTAGGTCCAAATGTGTTTTGCACTTAATCTTAATTTCCTAGAAAATCATATTAAATCCATTAATTAATTAATTAATAAACTTTTTTACATGTACTAGATTTATTATAAATTTATTAATTTCATTTATTGAATTTTTTATGATTTATAAGATACAATTTTATCATTCAGGAGCGTCAGTTTCCTTAGTTTTCATGATCAGTTTACTTATATACATATATGGAAAATCATGTAAAATGAGAATAGTTGTCCAAAATTGAAATTATATGTTATATATGAACCTCCATAATATTAAATGGTTAAATATTTCATTCATTTATATGGTCTGAGGATGAATCATTAGATAAAACATTAGTGATAATCGTTTAGATTATTTTGGCATTTTTTGTTCATCATGAAATAGTTTTTTATTAATTAATATTATGTGTATATAGTGGTTGTAGAACATTAAATAAGATTTAATACCTATATTATAATATTTTTTTAACCATAATAAATTATTTTATGACCATACTTGGAGGTGTAAATGAAAAACAAAAACACGCCATCCATGAATGCGGTAAATCAACACCTCATAGATGATGTTTTTATTATTAGAATAAAAGGGGTGAGGAGAAGATACTTGATGTTTGATTTTTTATTTAGATAATAAAATTATAGTATATATAATATAATTAAGTTATAATGCCTTTTTGGATAGATAAGGTGAGTATATCATAATAAAATAAAAGAAATTGAAAAGAAATTAAATGAAAAGTAAAGAGGTTTTTACCTCTTGAATTATTCTCCTTAAGAACCTCTTTAAGGGACTTTGGTTTTATTATTTTGTTCATAAAAGAATATCCTGGAAGTGGGTAAGAGTATTGGGAAGTGTATTGGGTAGAAATTGGATAAAAATAAAGTCTTAAGAGGTGTGAAGAGAAGAGGTGACGAGGGGTGGTATTTATAGTGACAAAGAGAGGTATTTTTTGATTATTATATTCATTAGTTTTTTATTTTGGATCAAGAAAATAAATAGTGATGATTACATGACTAAATAAATTAATGTGAGAATTATTGTTATAGATTATGGTACTTACATTAGTTATGACTCATGTAATTGTGCATTTAATTTATAATGTATATATACTACAAATTAAAATATTTTACTATTCACCCAAAAATCAAGTATTTTAGAAAAATATCAAAAATTCACCCTAACCATTTTTGACATGTATAATTAAAAAATTAACTCCATTTTATGAGAATAATTTTCTAAATATTATAATTTTTTTTATTAAAATCATCATTTACATAGAAAATACCAATTTTAAAATTATAACTGATTTTATAACACTTTGAAAAATTAATTATGGTCTCATAAAATTGTATTATTATCATAAGAAAACAAAATAATAATTTATGAATACATTTTATGAAAACAAATTTTATTTTAAATCATTATATTAATTATAAAATTGAAAATAAACTTTTATTTTTATAAAAACATTTCAACACTTAATTAATAATTTCTATAACATTTATTTACTTGTACTATGATATAATTATATCATATTAACATTTATTGGATGACTAATTTATATTTATTCTTTATAGGTGAGTTTACTATTCTATTGGCCAAATTACTATTCCTAAGGGTCACATTACTATTCCAAAGGTTGAGTTATTATTTTATTAATATGTGTTCCTTAATTTCTAGAAAAAATCTCTTATTTCATTTATTCTTCATTTATAATTTTTTTTTTGTATTATCTATGTAATTTTATATGATTTATACTATATGAAATAATTTTATGTTCAATGTAAGATATCAAATGAATTGAATTTATTTAATATTATACATACCATAAAACCTTGGGTTGTTATTATAAGAATTTGAGAAGCTATTAATAATCATCATTTCTATGAAAATTTTTAATTTTTGGAAAGACATTGAAATCATTAATTGAGAAGGAATGTATTCTAAATCTTTCATATTTGGTTTTAAATAATTAAGTCCTGATATTAAGGGGATAACTATTTTTTTAAATGATAAGAAAAGAAAAAAAGGGTAGGAGATCTCATGGATTTTTTCTCAAACATGCTACATATGTTTGAATTTTTCTATTCTATATATTGAGATGAGTGTAGGAACTCAAGTTATTATTACAAAGATAAATAAATTCTTCAATCAGAAACACTTGGTTTCATCTTGGTAATATCTAAATATTCCCTAAATGAGTCATGGTAATGTGTATTAGTTTATATCATATTATTGGAATTATGGATAAACATTTTTTCTAAATAAAACCCTTATGTTTTCAATAATAATCATAGATCATGTAGACTTTGAGTGAGATGATTGATGACACATTTCTTAATTATGTAGTGATATAATACTTCCTCATATTTATTATATTTATTTTCAATAAGGTGGAGTGAAAATAAAATTAAACATGAGGAAAAGTAAGAAAGAAATGGAGTAACATATTGAAATATTATTTTATATTATGTATTGAAACAAATACAAAAGGGAAGATTGTTGAACAAAATTTGTTCTTGTGTTGTATTTTTTTCAATAAGGATCACAGGAATTAAATGAAGTTATATAATGTCAATATTTTGATGGATAATTTATTTGGAGTATTTTGGAAGTACCCAAAATTGTTAAGAAGAGTCATGGAGTTCTCAAGAAAGGTATTATGATGTAAAATGACTTATGGAGATTACACGAGGATTAATGATTTACCTTTAATATTGGAAGTGATTTGAGATACCACCACAACTTATATGTTTAATAGGTTCATTCACATGATTACAAATATAGTTGGTGTTGGGAGTTTCTACCATTGTTTATATGTAAAAGAATAAGAAAGTAAAGGGAAACTACTAAGATATGATTGGATTAGATTTGATGTGATGAATTAGGTGTTGGAATTGAATAAGTTTGGAGATTCATTCAAATGGAATTTTTTATTTGAAGATATTTTTACTTGAGTATTCCATATGTAGGGTTTGTTTAATAATATTTGATAAGATCCATCATTGTGGCTATCATGCATACAATATTATATGAAAATGTTCTTGGGTGAAGTTAGAACTAAAATGTGACGATTGATGTGTTTCTATTAAATTTAATGACATGTAATAATGATGAAGAGATTTCTATAAAATTTTATAGAAGATTGATATTTATAGCTAGTGGAGGATATTGAAGAATTAATACATAGGAATAAAAATACTAGTTGATTTTGTGAAAGATCTTACAATTATGGGATGAGTTTGAATTGGATGTCATGCTTGATAAGGTGGATATTAAAGAAAGTGGGAAGGCTATCCAAGTGAGAAGAAAATATTTTGATGAGGTTTGAGGTACATTTGAGTTTTTTCTTAGTGTTTGATAAGAACTCCAGATAAGTTGAAGAGGTGATAAATGAATTTAGAGGAAGGTTAGAAATCTAGAAAATTATCGAAGTCTAACTCCATGTCTGGGTGATCCATAAAAGGAGTTATCACATAAGGGGATCCACATATAGGGATTCATATCTAATCCAACACTTAAGTGGTTTCACATATGATAATCCAAAAATGAAGGCCTATGTAAGGGGATTTTGTGTATACAAAACCACATAACGAGTTCCAGGTATGATTCAACTGAGTAGGACTCCAATGACGCATGAGACTTTTCTCTACCAGAGTAAGACTTTGATAATTTATACATGTATAACTTTTATTTACTTCATATGAATTTTTATGAAATATTGTATGAAATTATTGGACTTTATATGAATTTCCAATTCTTATGAAATCATTGAGATTTGATAATATTAAGTTTATGATAAAGGAAGGAAATGTATGAGTCATTTTAGGATTTTAATACTAGTAATTTCACCCATGTATGAGTCATTATAGGATGTATATAAACCATTTCACTGACTATTTATGATCCATTTTATATCTTGTATGAGTAATTTTAATGGATTAAGTGTATGATTCATGTACTTATAAAATTATAGAGTTTTATAAGACATGAATATTTTGATAAATATCAGAATGAATATGAGGCCCCATGAATGAAGAAAGTTCACTGTATGTCTGTACTCAGTTATGTTTATTTAAATACATGAAACTTTTATTGAATAAATATAAGATAAATAAGGGACATGATATTTAATATTGGGTGTGGAAATTATTTTAATTAATCTTTATAATATTTGAAGTGCTGATTATTTTAGAAATAATATTCATGCATATAATAGTATATATTATTAGATGTAGAAGGAGAAAACTTAGTTCCTTTTGTGGAAACAAAATTTCATATACTAAAAGTTAAAGGAAAAGAGAAGAGAGAGAATTGGTGTAGTATTTTCTTTAGACTTGTGTATCAAAGAAAAGGGGATATCCAATATTATATGAGGAATGATAATGCATGTTCTTTAAAGAAAAAGAAGAATAAGAAAATGTGAGATACCTACCTTTCCTTCTACTGATTATTTCCTGGTTGATGAAAATGAGAGATCTATCCTATAGAAGTCTTATAATATTTAATATTGAAGGAGATTGTGGCAAGCCATCCAATTTATATTGGTGATAAATATGGTTATATCATGTTCAATACCAGAATATACTTATGTTATCATTACTGACCATTATTTATAATGATAAGGAAAAATCCTATATCATTATTAATAGAACTGGAAGTTGGTGCTTACAAGAACATCTGGTTAGTGCCAACACTTGTACAAGTCTAAGGCCCTACCCTTACCTGAGTTCATTTTAATAAAATGAAGGGAACTGTGTGTGTGAGATAACAAACATGATGCACTGGGGACATAGTCATACATCTTGGTGGTAAACCACATTAATAAACTCTAGTTCTTATTATGTTCTTTTATATTACTATTCACACATTCCAACCAAGGGTGAGATAAAGTGATATAGAAAAGGGACCCATTCACTGAATAAGTGAGGAGGAGAAAAGGGATAAAGTTTAAATCATAAGATATGAATACCAACATTTATTCACCCCCATCTTAGTGTTTGGATTATCCCAAAGTGATCCTAATAATATTTTGGACAGTTGATCCAAACATGGGAGGTCTAGGATTTTGTGCGGTGTTGTTAGTATAGAAGGTTAAAAGTTAAGTTAGAAGAATAATATTGGAGTGTTTAATAGATAAATTAGCTCATTGAAACCTAAAGGAGGTGTTAAAAATATGGTAATTTTTTTCATTATAGTAATCCTGGATATTGGAGAGGAAATTTTGTAGAATATCTAAAGGGGTGTAATAAAATCCATGGATAGTTGATGTTAGGTATTATTAATATATAAATAAATTATTCTATTTTTAAGGGTATATAATACCCATTATACATTATAAAAAAACTCTAAAAATCTATATAGAAGTTTAATATTAATAAAGGGTTTATGGATATTGATTTAGACTTTACATTCAAGTGACAAAGAAAAGGTTTTCAAAATCAAGGATATGGACGCATCAGATAACTTCAATGATCATGTGGATTTGAATAAATAATGTGCATTTTCATATTTTTCTATTTTGTAATAAGGGAAATTATTGGAAAACAATGGTTATTATGAATAATATGAGATGATATTTTTAATACATATGGTTATGATTGATCCAATCCTATAACATGCTTGAATATAAGATAATGATAAGAATATTTTCTCCAAGATAAAAAAGTTTATCCAATTTATTTGTTAAAATATGAGAAGAGTTCCCACCACCCAATAGTGACGTATTTCAAATCATAAAAACTTCATTTTAAAATATTTCTCCAAACACATATAATACCATATAATATAAAATTATTAATAGTTTATTTATTAAATATTCTCACGGAAGGAAATAATTTTTTTAACATAGTGGAGTTTGTATATTAGAAATAAATTTTGAAGAAAATATATTTTCTAAGAACTTAGTGGGAGTATAGTTAGCCTTCAATAAGTTCAAAGTGTAACAAATAAATTATTATACTATACTAATTTAAAGTGGATTCACTTTGTATCCTAAACATGTTTAGGATATTTTATAAAATAATGATCTTAATGTTAAGAGTTAAATTTAAATATATTAAAAAAATATCTCAAGCAAAAGTTTGAATGAAAAATTTATAAGATGATGGTGATGATATTAGAAAGGGTTTTTAAGTATTTAAATAAAAAAATCTATTTAAATTATAACATTGGATGTTTTGTGGTATATATATTGGAATATAATGTTAAAAGAGTTAAATATGAGGATTGTTCATCTTAATCTCACCATTATTTAAACAATATTTCTTCGTATATATTAACCCATTAAAAGTGTTTCGTGGGAGGATTTATCATATGGTCACATAGATATGTGATGAAAATTATATAGTTATGTAATGGGTTAAAAAAACCATAAAATGTTAGTAAACATAAAGCCTATCCAGTGATCTATCATACGGTATATGATTTTACTCTCAATTATGTATGGTTTTTTTATTATTCTTAAAGGAGTTTAAGAATATAAAAAATATATTATGTCATACAAAAATTCATATACACTTTATCATTATTTCATGTTGTTTGTATATATTACATAAAGTTAAATGATAATTAACTTATGAATGTATGAATTTGTATTTATCCCTATTATAATGTCATCATGGAGTATTATAGGTTATAATAACATGTGAATATTAGCTTGGATTGGGGTTTTTCAAAGTGATATAGAATTTTTTCATGAGGGAAAAAAGTGATTTGTGTATCAGATGACCCACAACATATGCCACATAAAGTATCATACAATATATATTTAGTATACTAGGGGTTCATGTCCCATATTAATTCCCCATTAACAAAGGTTGAAAAGATACCTGTCATGAGTACCTATATAATTTGAAACATTTATTATGAAAACCTTATGGAAGAACTAATCAAGGGGTGGTCTGGCATTTTGTTGATCATGTTATTGGTTTAGGTTTGACAATGATGAGATTTTACCCTCATATAAAGAGTATGAAATCTAGTCCCATTATTTAGATAGACTAAGGAAGTGTATGTACATACCTAGATAAGTTACAAGTGATGTGCTTGTCTATTTAGGTGAGGATATTTTGATATTATCATCCATACAGAAGAATGACATGTGATGTGTTCATTAATCAAGATAGTATATACTGAAATAATAAATAACGTATGATTAGGCTATATAATATTGGTATACTATGTTTCTTGTGGTAACTTTATGTCCTAGACAAAGGGATTGTATGATCATGTACATTATATATTATATAATTAGTGTATATACATGTGTTAGTTGGAGATCATTCCAAATTAATTTGTAGTTCAAGTATCATTGATTATTTTCTAGAGGCTTATATTTTCTTAATAATTAGATAATTTATAGTTTTTTTAATGATACAAAGGTCCACGGGAATAAGAAATGTGTTTTTTATAAAACTTTGAGAGATATTCCAAAATTATTTTAGAGTATATCCAAAAAATATTTTTTAATGGATTTTTATATGTTTTTATATATAATTTAAAATATGGTGAAAATATATGATATCTTCTCTTAAAGGAGTTTTAGATTTTTCCAAAAAGAGTTTCATATTTGGTTTCACAATCTGTTACATATGGTGTGACATAAGGATAAATTACACCTAGTTAATGATGATTTGGTGAAAGTAGAAGTTTGAAAAAAATATACGCAAAAGATAAACCATGATATGGTGGTATTAACCATGTTTTGTCTTGTGTTTAATTAAACCATGTCACAGTGAGGGCCAGTGCATTAGGGTTCTATAAATAATAGTACATGAATTATATGATAATTCATATCAATTATTTTTTCTACCCCCAGAATGATATACTTTGATAATATTTAAGGATTTTTAAATATACATATTTATTGTTTAAAATTTAAAAAATCAATTGGGGGATTGAACCATACATTACAAGGAGTTATAAAATTTTGAAATTTTTGTGAATTATTTTGAATGATAAATAAACATTTATTAAATGTTTGGGATTCAAAAGAGAATCATTAGAGGTATATAAAGTGGTTCAATCATTATGAAATGTATTTCATGTGAACACTATTTGGGAATTATCGAAACTCAAAATATATAGCTCTATTTTTTCATTATACTTTAATACAAAGGTTCTAGTAGACCACCAATCAAATAGAAATTATAATGCCTCACTTCCCTAGACCGCTTGAATAGTTCTTGGATCAGGGGTGTGCTGCATCACCTTAGGCATACCTCCCCATATTCCAATTGTTTTTGACTAACAATGAGGGTTTATGGGGTGATAATGGGGAGAATATACCCTATGGAGTTAGTAATAATAATAATAATTATAATAATATCACCAACACTACATAGTGTAAGTGAACAATATAATAATCAATAATGAGTCCAAACATACATACGACTATTTTGAAAAACATTTACCATATTATTAATTCATATTTAAGTAAACATATTCCCCTATGGGATGACCATACATGTATATATAAAAAATTACTAAAATAAATCATTTGACTGAAACTAAAGAACCATCCAATCTATTCACAAAAACCCACACCCATCCCACACACCATCTATATTCCCCTATCTACTAAGCTCTCGATCTTGAGCCTTTTTCCTTACCTATACTCAAAACTATAAGGTCTATATGTGTCCCAGAGGTCCTGTGTAGGGTGTGAGTGAGAAACTCAGTAGGACACCACTAAATATCTCCCTAGATTTTATCCATACATATATCAGTGTATGGAAATGTAAATAAATAGCAATTAATTATATATCATGCAACTTGATTCTCATATTACAAACATCAATAAGTGAGACTTTACCTTTCTCATACATTTCTAGGGTTTAATTTTATATCCAAAATCCATTAAACTAGAAGATTCCTCAGCTTTCCAACCAAGTTTATACTGCTCTTCATCACATTCCAACATAACCATGTAACAATACTGAGTTATCTTGATGCCCCAAGGTATGTCCAAAAACCATATCACAAGTCCTTAGGACTTCTACATCTTTTTTCTAATCTCTGGCTCAATAATCCAAATAAACTGAGGAACTAAAATAACCATCCTTACAATAATCCTAGCGCATTAACCCCAACATAAATGACGTTCTTTTATCCCCTAACCAACGTTCTCAACTACCACCAACCATGGCCTTATATGATGATCACCTCCTCCATACCGATGATTAATACCATCCCCATCCCACTTAATCAATGGAGTCCTCCACCCACAACAAGTGGTAAAAACCCCCTCATGGGTCCTATCTAGTGTGCACATAACCCCAAAGCCCCCATCATCCAAACTATAGTGAGTGGAATCACCAACAGTCCTAAGACACACCATCAGTGAACCTCTATCACAACATATGAACCACCACATTTACCAACCATGACAATAGACAATGACATCTGATTGACCCTAGTGAACTAAATCCCCTCACTTATGGTGATCAATATAAACCATGGTCACATAATCCATGTCTAACATATTTCCATAGAACCATATTAGCCATCACATCACAAAACAATATCCATAATCAGCATCATAACACCCAAATAGACACGAAACCTCATATAACCCAATCCATGTCATATAAGTCCTAAACCCATTTATATAAATGGTTCTACACTCTAGTATCTCCTATGAATAATAAAATCTAAGAAGATCATAACCAATCTCACCCAAACCACCCCACACACACCTATTTACCATATATCATGAAAAACACATATAATTTAAGAATAATTTAGGAACCACCTACCAGGAGTTAATAGGAATCCACTTTCCACAAAATAATGACCAATCTAGATGTAATAATATGATTTAGTAAAATATGAAAAAATTCTTAAAATTAGGGTTTTTTAGAGAGGTATAAATAAATATTGAAAAATTTAAACATTAGTCACATGTGGATGATTAACCTTTCATGTATATCCATCCTGATTTAGATGACATGTGATTCTAGAAAAAAATAGAAATATTGCACTTGTGGAATAAGAGGGGGGTGAGAGGGAGTTGAGGATAATTTCCCCGCATTCACATGTTATGAAACACCTTAAACAAACCCTTATTTTTTAATCATTTATTTAATATTTAGGACGATTTTGGAAACATTGTTCATCATATGAAAATATAAAAAATAATGGATTTACTCTACTAAAATCAATATTTACTCTATTGAACTCTAAATTTTCTCTATCAAAATACATATTTACTCTATCGAACTCCTGATTTAGAATAATGAACTCTAGATTTACTCAACTAAACTCCATATTTATTATATCAAAATAAATATTAAATCTATTGAACTCCATATTTATTATATTTAAATATAGATCTACTATATTAAAATATATATTTACTCAATTGAAATCTAGATTTACTCTGTTGAAATCTATATATAGCCATTTTTTTAAAATCTACCACAAGACTCATAAACACACAAAACTTCAAAATCCATTTTTTAGACCTTAAAAACATGTCCAAATCCTTAAATAATGGTAGATCCATACTAGAACACGTGAAAAACTATTTTTTAAAAATTAACCCTCAAGCCCAAGCCAACTCCCAAGGCTCATTACCAGACCCACACCAACACTTATAGTACCTCTATGGGGTCCAAAGTCACATGGTCAACCCAAAATATGACTTGAATAACTATTCTAAATACCTAAAGCCTTAAAATATCCACACCATATGATATCTCATGCTCAAGCTATCCAAACCACTTTTTATCAAAGATTTATCTAAAACCCGAGCATCCCGCTCAACACATACTCACAACATTGAGAAGATTCTAAACACATCTATATTTTCCTAACATACCTAGAATATCCTGAATACCCAATAGAATAAAATAATTCATTATGTAGGAACTCCCCACCATATAAATCACCTAATAAATTTCATATAGACTTAAATAATTGACACAAAAACAACATCAAACCCATACTCCCCACACATAATGGTTATATACATGGCCACTGGCCATCATCCATCATCTCCCCGCATCATTTTGATTCCCACATCTAATACCATGTCACACTCGATGCCCAATTTATCCCACATTTCAATCAATTCACAATTTATACCACATCATACCCGGTGCCCAGTTTATCCAACACCATACTCGATGCCCACTTTATCCCATATCATACTCGATTACCAGTTTAATTCTTGAAGCCAATGCATACCAAATTTAACATGTATAGTTCTAATGATCTTATATTAACTAGTACCTCGTTAACTCACATATTATACATACACCTAATGCTCTTGTATACAACATAAAAAACCAAAAACCATGGTTGGACCATCATAATATACCTTTAATTATTTTCAGATCTTATACTATATTTGAATATATTATCTATAATTCATGAAACTATATTTACAATTGAAAACCCAATGCATTCCATACCTAAAAAAATGTACTCCCCACTCTAAATTTCACCAACCACAGGGTATCTCACCCACTGTCACAAAACACATGTGAAATCATATCCTGACTACGAGCTCTAGGTACCACTTCTGGTCCTACTTGAGATATTTGTTTCTACCCTAATCCATGAAACTAAACCATCTATGAGGTCATAAAAACATGTACCATTTTCATATATATAATTCTTAATGTAATTTAAAATTTTGATATGATGTGTTGGTTGTTTTGGAATTTGAGACTCAAAATGTGATTATGAGTGTTTTAACATATTTAAATGGTGCTTCTGGATGGGGTCTAAGGCTTGGGTGGTGTCCTGGGTGTTCATATGAATGTTAGAGAGTCGAGGATTCTAAAAAACAACAAAAAAACCCATTAATGGTGTGACCATAATGTCCATTCCATGAAAGTCTCATGGAATAGAGAGGGACCCTCTACTTTAGGGCTCCACAATTTGAACACCAAGTTCACACCATGAAAGGTGTTTGAGTGACCTTTTTTTGGGAGGGGGTGGTTTTGTCTTTTCACCATTGGATCCTCTAAGTATTTTTAAAACATGGGTTTTAGGAGAGGTCATGTTCAGTTGTCTCCTCCCGCTTCTCCTCCTTTATTTTCACCTTGATAGGGGTGTTTTTAGTGGAGAATCCATAACGATTTAATGTTTTTTTGTTCTATTTTTCTTCGGTTCTTATCTTCCTATGATCAATTTGATTTTTGTTTGGTTTTATATTAGGTTTTGGTTTTAATTCCACTAGATCATATTATAATCTTGCAAAATTGATGGGATTTTTTCTTGTCTTTAATGGAGGACATGCTAAGATGATGTCTTCATATGGTTTCTCATTTTTTTGATGGAGTTATGTAGATGTATGTTTTTTTTGGGTTTTTAATTAAATTTAATATTTTGGTAAAGAAATTTATGCCAGATATTTTGGATTTTACATGGCCTTGGTTTGAGTGTGTGTTGGGAGTAGACCACACCCCATTGATCGATGTTTCAGTGAGTAGTTTTGATTTATGTATTTTTAGGAATTTTGTCCCATTTAAATTAAATTGAATTAAATAGTAAAATTATATAAAATTAATTGAATAATAAACAATAAATTATTTAAAATAATTCCTTGAGATAGGTTTTTGGGAGGTGATACAATTCTTGGATGATCCTAAGTAGTAATGCTCGAGCTATGGAATTAAAATAGAATAACTTTGTATTGAGGTAGGTGGTCCTTAATTCATAAAATTTAGTATTATGATTGATTTTAATAAGGAATGTGATATATGAAGTTTCACCACTAAGGGTGATTGACCCATAAAATCATGTAAATTGTTTTAATTAAATTAAATACCCAGGGATAGACATAATAAGGCACCAAGGGACACACTAGAACCTTACACACTATCATTGTTTTCCTTATCCATTGATGACCAAGGACTTGATTTTAATTGTATTCCTTGAGATACATGAATCCATTGAGGGGTGTGAATGGGTTATTTAAGCATAATTGATATAATTTTAGGTTCCCTTTGTAAATCCGAGTAGAGGTGAGTAATGAATTGAGGATGTTAGCCTAGAGATTATCCATGAAAGAACCTTGAGATGACTTAAAGCCTTAAATCCAATAAAATGACTATGTGATGAGTGTTCCTCCCCTACTGAAATTTTGAATACCTTGGTGGGTAGATCCTTTATAGATGGATGGATATGTTGGGTGAGTGGAGCGAGCTAGGGTGACTTGGGAAGGGGATGTGCATGAGGCCATATCCATGGTGTGATACTAATATAGGTTTACCAATGAGGCGAATGAGGACATGTGATGTGATTATGATGATGTGTGGTTGGGGTTCTATTGTAACATCCTAAGTTTTTATGAATTGCTTTTTTTGAATAAATTAAAATTCTTTGATGGCATGTATTTCAAGATACACCAAAGTAAGATTTCTTTATATGCAACACAAAGTTAAAATTACACTAAATGAAACACTGAGTTTATATTCTGGTACAATAAAAAATAAGTTTTTATTTTTTTACAAAAAATACCAAGTTCCTTTCACAATTTTTGTTACATGTAAGGTTAAGTTTTACAGAACTACAATATACTATTAATATTATTAAAATATTTATTAAAGTTATCACCTTACTATTAGAATGGATGTTTTGAATAATATTAACTAAATTATGATAATATTATTTATAAATTTATATAAAATCAATTATTTTGTTACTAATTAATTAGGAATGATAGTAAGAACTATTTGAAAAATCAAGAAATTACTTTTCCGAAAAACTATTTTCCATAGAAAAACATGTTTTCTCTCAATAAATTAAAAAAACATTTTTGATGAATGATTTTAATGGAATAAATATATTCTATATTAAAATAAATATTTAACAATAATCTTATGTGTTTTATATACACAATATAACAATAGATACAAATTTACGCATAAAAAGATGTTTTTTTTTCTAAAAGGCAATTTTACTACCTTTTAATAGTGTACTTATTTTAAAACTTTTATAAATTCTATTTGAAAAAATAAAATTTCATTTTGAAATTGAAATTTCAAAATTATCCTATGATGAATTTTTTGTATTTTTCTAAGTAGTTTTCTTTTTTGGATGAATAGTGAAAAATACAGAATTTTGATTAAAAATTTCTTTTTCACCTAATTTATTTGTATAGATAAAATATATTTTTATTTGGTTTTAAAGTATATATTGATCAATTATACATATATTAATCCAATTTATTTCCTTTTAATCAATTTTAAATTGAATGTTTATATAAAAAAATTACAAATTTTGATCATTTTCACTTTAAAAACCCGTTGTTTCATTCTGTCAGCGGGATTAATTTTAAATTAATTTCTGACAATTATGAAAATTAAATTTGAAAAAATGGATCGAAATTTTTTATTTATAATAATTTATAATGTATAATAATTCCAAATTAAATTTTCACCAAAATTATTTGTGAAAATAGTTAAAATTAATCACGGTGATTAAGAGAAAAATGAGTTTACTAAGGGACTAAACTTTAAACTTATAGATAAACATGACCTAGAAACTTGTCCAAAACCCATTGGATGGAAATATTTTGAACATATACCATATTTTTTTGGAACTAGTTCGTTATTAAAGGAACATTACATATTATAGTGTTTTTGATCTAGAATTCATATTCGGGGATCTTTTTAGTTTAGAGTTTTAAAGAATTTGGAAAAACTCCTACAAAGTAAACCCATACATTAAAAGTAGAAAATTTTACCCAGTATCCATTTTTATCACCAAAGAAAATAAAACATTTTTTATTTCCATGATATGACATCACAATTTTCATCTTATCCTCATCTTTGTCCCTACTCATCCTTTAACCCTGTTAAAAACATTTTAAAACTTGGGATAAGAAAAAAAATCTTGGTAAGGAACATAAAAAGGAATAAAACCATTAGTATAGTGAAAAACATGAAAACCCATTTAATTTTTTTTTAGATAATGAAAAAAACATTTTCACATGAAAAAAACAGATACATTTTACTCAAAGAAAATAATTAATACCATTAGAAAGAAATTAATACTCTTTTATGTGACTTATAGCATCATATAAATAAAATAATTAAAAAACTAATTAAATTAGAATAACCACATGACTATCTTCCAATATTATTATTACCTAATTCATTAGATATATATAATGGGGATCACCCTTTGTGTAAGTTATATCAGGATCACCCATGATCTATAACGAAGATCAACCCTTCGTATATGCTATATCAAGTTGACCTATTTATATTAAGATATAATGGGGATAAAACCTTTTCATTAGATATATCAGTTTTACCCATTTAATATAATTCTCAATTACCATTTCATGAATAAAAAACTTTCATCATAAAACCCTTTCAAAAACTATTTTAATCCCTATGAAAACACATTCATATAAAAATAAACTTTTCTTTTAAAAAACTATTTTCAATAAAAAACACAAAAATAATGAAAGAGGGTTTTTAATTTAATAAAAAATTTAATATTTTAAACTAAGTTAGAGATTAAATAATATTTGTGGCAGTGGAAAAGTCGTTTTCACTGTGTATGTTAAGAATAAAACATTCCTTATCTTTTAGTTTTAACCCTTATTTAACCTCTTTAATTATTACCATGACAACATCTATTTTTACTCTTGGAAGGTTAATATAATAATTATAAAATGAAAAAATAATCATAAATGGATCATTGATGACATTTTAATCATTATAATGATAATTTTTCTGAATTTCTGTCTTTTATGAATTTTATATCATTTAATAAAATATTAATTATTTTAAAATATCATTAATCTCAATTTTGACTCTATTCATTACTTGACTTTTTAAAAATATCATAAAAAAATGATATCTTCAAAACAATTATTCTAACACAACAATAACATATAAAATTCAGACATAAAAGTTTTGGATGAAATTAATTATGTCAAATTATATTTATTTTAATATTTTTAATAACTATTATTTGTTATTTCCATTATTTGAACCATTACTGCTGAGTCATTGTGCATGCCTTTAATTTAATTATTTCTTCCATAAAAATTAAAAATAAATTATCATGATTAAGATAAATACTTTATATTTAAAAATAATATTTATATTATAACATATCTTCTATATAACCCCATATTAAAAATATTTCACTTGTTAAATCAAAAGTATGAAAAGGTTGACTTTTCTTTGAATAAAAATACTATAAATGGATTAAAGTCATACTAGTGGATCTAAGAGCTCATAAAATTAGACCAAGGATGATTTTGATTAAAAATAACCAATAAAAAAAAACTATGACATGTTTTTTGGGTAATTGTATAATATTTATAATATTATTTTTACCATTTAATTACCCAATTTACCCTTAACTGTGATAATAAAAAAACCACAAAAGTTACTATTTATATCATCCCAAAATAAAATGGACTTATTTAATAAATTTGGATCTTATGATTCCAAATATGGAATCCATTTTTAGAAATTAAAAACACATAATTAGATGAAATTAATTTAAAATTAATCCCATTGATGGAATAAGAAAATGAGTTTTCAAAGTGAAAATGTTCAGAAGATTGAAATGTTTTTATATCCAAATTCAATGTGAAATTTATTCCAATGAACTAAATTTATTTAAATGATAAAAATTTATCTAATTATACTTTAAAAAAATTAAAAATATAATTTATAATAATAAATTATTTTGATGAAAAAATCCATTTTCAATTAAAATACAATATTTTTCACTATTTATCAAAACATGAAACTTATAAGAAAAATACCAAAAATTAAACCAAAGTAAATTTTAGTATTTTGATTTAAAAAAATAAGTTTATTTTGTAAAATATAATTTATAAAAGTTTCATATAATATATTTAAAATAAGTGTTCTATCAAAAGGTGACAAAATCACCTTTTTAGAAAAATACTTCTTTTTTGAGTAAAATTGGATTTGTTCTTACATCATATATAGAAAACATATAAGATTAATTTTAAAAATTATGATGAATATATATATATATATATATATTATTAATATAATCAAACAAGTGTGATTTTTTTAGTTATTGGTATAAAACACACTTGTGCACATTTATATAGTTTTTAGAAAAACATTTCCTTTTATTTTAAAAAGGGTTTTATTTTCATTTATAATTCATTGGTCATGAAATAATTAATTATATATATATATGTGTAAATTATATTTTCTTAATTAAGTTAATATTTTTAATTATTTTAATTCTAACAGCTAGGTCATAACGGTAACATTAAAATAGTATTCAATTGTCCACTTAAGATCGATGTGGTATATCATGTTTGTTATCGAACATAGTATTTGTTTTTTAAAAACTAAGGATGTTAAATTCTACCCTTTTTTGAAATTTCATCATAAAAATTTTGAATTTGAGATTGATAAGTAAGGTTTGAATTTTCAAAAAACATTTATTTAAATACCATATCAGAAAAGGGATTATTGAAACTTCCACTTTAAAATAAATAAAGGGAAGTATGAAGGTCACCCAAGATAACACTTACTAGGGTTCCATGTGGGAAAACATGGAAATGGAAGATAAAAATAACTATCATGTTTTGATGGTTAGTGATAGAGAACATGGTCATTAGAAATTTAACTATCACAAAACCATAAATATGTAATTGTTTAAAAGGTCATTGATTTCTCAGTAAGAAAAGTAAATGAATAATATTTTTCATTCAAATTTTTTTCATATAGTTGAGGAATTACTTTACTATCTATGAACATAAGTAAACATATTTACTTGATATATTTCTATTTTATAAGAACACTTTCATCCTCATAAAAGTCCTTTAATTATGATGTACTCCCTAAAAATAACCATAATAATCAAATAACATATAATCCCTAAAGGTTATCAATACCTTAAAAATCATATCCAAAAGTAAAGGCATACTTATCATTAAAAAACCCTTAAATAAACATAAAACCAACAAAAAATCTCCTAAAAAGGTCCTTAATTACTTATTATCAAATCACTTAAAACCTAAGAAGAAGTGTCTAAAACCTTGAACATATTGCTAAACTTCGAAAAAACAGGCCTCTCTATATCTCAACTTCAACTATAGTAGTAGTAAAATATTTTTCCAAACCTTTGTATTTTTGATCATGATGATTTCCCCCATGAGTATGTAACCAAAAACAAATATTAACAGAATTCCCCAACTCATGGAAGCTAAATCATCTTACTATTGACCGAATATCTAATATCTCATTGTTGGATTGTTCACAACTCTTTTCTTTGTAGTCACAAAACTTGTGGCCAAAATTACCACATTGTTAACACTTTCTAGATCCAAACATACATTCTCCAAAATGTATTTTACCACACTTGGGAAAATTTTTAGACTTACTTAAATATTTCTTAGTTAGGTGATTCTTTATTTATTTCCACCTTTACCGTTTCTTAATCTTGTCATCTTGTGGCATATAAGTGTCGAAAAAATCCATCTCAACTTTTTTAGCACAATGAACCACTTTATCATAACATTTAAATTCTCATGAGGAAAAATCTCATTTTATAATTGGTTTCAATCTTGAGTAAAATATATTAATTTTAATATCAATGTCATGAATAAAATTTGGAACAAACCTTGCCAATATTATGAAGTTTTCTTCATGGGAGTCCACTGAATAATCACCCTTTTATCTAATTACAATAATTGTTTTTGTATCCTAAGTCGAACAAACATAGGGAACTGTTTCTCAAGGATTATATTCTTAATTTTTTCCATTCAATTGAATAAATATAATCTTTCTATCTAGTATTCATAACCAAATACCACCATCAGTAAGATTCACCTTGAGAATTATAAATGGAAAGAGTTACCTTTTGATGTTCTAAATATCCCATGACTTCAAATAACTTCTCTAGGGAATTGATCCATCCTTTAAAAAACACTGTGTTAGATAATCCATTGAATGATGGGCGATGTTTCCTCATTAAATGATCCACTATATACATGTTACTTTGTGGAAGATCAGGTTCCTCTCTAGCATGGATACCAACACCATCTATAGCGTATTTCAAATGATCCATCACTATAATTGTTTTTTGCTCCAATTCCAACCATCTCAGGATGCTGATTTTGAAGGATGTTTAATCTTAAAATTCTATATTTTTTCAACTTAACCATAAATTAAAAATCTTTTAAGGGAATTATATTAATACTATCATAACATATAAAGTTGTCTAAACCATCCTCTAATACAAATTGTAAGGCCCGAAACTTAAACAATACATATTATAGTGTTTTTGATCTAGTATTCACATTCAAGGATTTTTTTTTCAGTTTATAGTTTTTGAGAATTATGGAAAACTCCCAAAAAGTAAACCTATACATTACAAGTGGACACTTTTACTCAATATCCATTTTCTCACCAAATAAAACATTCTAAAACAAAACATGGTTTCTTTCAATTATATAGCATCACAATTTTTGTCTTGTCCTCATCCTTGTCTTTACTCTTCCTTTAACCCCGTGAAAAACATTTTAAAACTTGGGATGAGCACAAAAATATCATCAAGGGACATAAAAAAGTTATAAAACCATAAGTCTGGTGAAAAACATGAAAACCCATTTAATATTATTTGAGCGAATGAAACAAACTTTTTTCACATGAAACACACAAACACATTTTTATAAAATAAAATAATTAAAATTGATAGTAATAAATTAAAAATATTTTAGGTGACTTAGAGCATTATATACTATAGAAAACCTATTTTGAGGTATGAAACCTTTTCTTAGGAATTATTATGTGTTTAAATTTATGGGGTAATGTTTGGGAGAGTTTGGTAAGGTTTTGGAATGGTTTTGGGGCTTTTCTAAGGGAGCATGATTAGGGAAAACCATGCAGAACCCCTAGGTAACCGTGCAACATGAGGCAGTGGGATTTGAACAGTTTGTTCATGGTTTGTATAACTATGCAAGGAAACTATGATAACACCCTTTGGAAAGTTGTAGAAGTATAGTTAGTGCATTATTTGTCTAACCATGAAAGCTAACCATGCGTGACATTAAAAATTGTGTTTTAAAAAATGGGACCACTTAGGATTTTCCCAAAACACTTAATTTATTCCCAAACTTGAAACCCATTCAGGATTTTTGGTTATCAAGGGTTATAGTATCTATACTACTCATTTTGGAGGTGATTCAAAGGGTTTTCAAGGTGCGTTGAATGTGATTCTTCTCTGGTAACTCTCATGTCTTGGTTGTTTATTGGTTTTCCTTAGATCTAGTTCTCCCTCTCTCTTGGTTTTCTAGATCTAAATATATCACATGTAGATCTAGTTTTTTGGTTGCCTATAATTATGATATTTTGGATTTTTAATGCTATTTAAATTTATCTAAGGTGATTTTATGGAGTTTTCACCCAGATTTGTGGTGCAGTTTCTCATTGGCCGATTTCACTGACACCCTAAGTTAGGTGGTTTCTCTCTCAACGTAATTTTTCTAGAACTAGAAGACTCATCTTAAATTAGGTGGGTTTTCTTTATTTTTTTGTGATTATGATGTATGATGATTGATGGAAATTCATTTTTTGATGATTTGTGGATTTTGGGGAAATTGGGGTATTGCGATTAAATGATCGTTATGTTGGATTTTAAAAGGTAGATTTTAAATTTGGTTTCTTAGGTTGATTAATGAAAATGTTTTTTGAAAATGGTTTTCAATAAAAGGGGTTGTTTTATTGGATGTTAATGTGTGATGAATAATGTCTAAAGGTATTGTTTGGGTTTTAAATGGTTGTTTTCATAATGTTGTGGCCTTGGTGGGATATATGCTTGTTTGTTGGTTATGTATTTATGAATATGATTGAAATGGATGTGAAGTGGGCGGGGAGTACCACTATAGAAATGGGATAGACAGTGTAAGGAAGATCCACCATAAAGTATAAGTGGGTGTGAAGTACCACTATATTGGGAAAGTAGTAAACGAGCTTGGATGAGAAGTTCCACTGTGATTGTTACACCGGGTTGAGTGTGTGAAACTTTATGGATATATTTTGATTACATGTGTGTCTAATAAAGATGAATTTGTTATGATGATATGTGATGGTAAAATGGATTAAGGCGTGTTTGTTGGTTTTCCCTTTTATTTTGTGTATTTGGGTGAAAAATGTCTTGGTTAGGGTGTGTTTGGCTTGATGAAAATTGGTGCACTATCTGATATTTTATATAAATTTATTTTTATAAATGTCCTAATGGTTCTATCATAGTGGTGTGTGTAGGGAATTCATTTGGGGAAAACCTACTGAGTATTATTAATCACCCCTTTATTTTCACTTGGGTACTTTTTCAGATGTGGTATTCCAAGATATAGGAAAAGGTAAATCATTTCATTTTTCTAGTGGTTCATCATGATGCTTGGGTGGTATTTTGGTTGTTGGAGCATTGAGCTTATTTTGGAGCTATGGAGGGTGTCATGGTTTCCTTTGGGTCTTGTTGATAAATATTTCGCTTGGTTCTCTGATTTAGGGATTTTTTGTGATTTAGTTATAGTGGTTTTTGGGAATTGTTATTGAAGAGTTTGGTTTTCTCTTGGTAATGTGTTATAATGGTTTACCTTGTTGACATGCATCAAGTATTTGTGGTTTTTTATGTCTTTTTTGGTTGGTAGGGATTATTCTAAGGGAAAATTGTTCCCCAATTTTTCTTGAATCCCTCAAAATTTATTTCCAACCTTTGTTGCCTTGGGAATGTCACCTAAGATGAAGTATAATCTCCTAGACTTATCAAGCTAATGAGGAAGGGGTGGGATGTTACAAGTGGTATCATTTGTTTGTTCCTTTGGTATGGGTTCTCCGTCTTGGTCTTAGATTTGGAATTAATCCTCAAGTCATTCCTTGAGTCGGGATGGTATCAAGGAGTAGGATTGTCAGAACATGAAATGTATAGTATAAAAGGATGCAGCTAACCCTTTTATGCTGAAATTAAAGTTACCAGGGATTTGGGTATATAAGTGTTTTGGAAATACTTGTAGGCATTGGAAATATCATTGTCATGGGTGTAGCCAATGAGGTGAGCATAGAATTTATGGTAGAAATGACTTCTCACTAGGATGAATATTTTTTTGGCATAATGATTTATGCTGTGGTATGAATATATATACTTTTGAAAAATATAGAAATTATTTTGAAATGTGCAAATTTGACATGTGGATAGTTGTGGTATTGTGAAAATGAGTCAATTTTCAATACATGGTGGATTTTTAAAAAATGGTGCAACATGGGAAATCTGAACTTGTGGAAAGCATAGTTGTTATAGTTTCAATATAATTGAATTTGAAATTGTATTCATTTTCTTTCTAAGTGAGTGAGACTTATGGTTGTTTTTCTGTTAATAGAAATGGCACCAGGTAGGCGTCATAGAGACCAACCAGACGAGGCTTCTGAAAATGTAGTTGCACCTAATCCCCAGGTGAACCAGAAGCTAGTGCAAAGTATAGCGTAATCTTTCCAAGCTATGGGAAGTGGGAATAAATAATATGAGCCAATGAATGTGGATTATTGGTTCACTTTCAAAAGAAGAATCCACCCATCTTTATGGGTGATTCAGAATTGAAAAAGGTAGATGCATGGTTGAAATAAGATATTTGAATTCCTGAAAACACTAACAGAGCTAAAAGTGAAGTTAGCACCATACATGTAGGAATTTCTTGCCCATCAGTGGTGGGAGTTAGTATTCCAAGATGGAATTAACCAAGGTATGAAATAGAAGGGTTTTGAAGAGTTTTTTAACACAAAATTATACCCTCATATGTTGCAAAATGCATTTCTTTCATTTAATGCAATATAACCTTTCGTTAAGGGAATATGTAGCTAGGTTTATGAACTTAGTGTGGTTTTCACCTAAGGTGGTGAGTAGTAAATCATTGAAATAATGTATTTTTGAATCTTGGTTGAGGCAAGAAATTCGTTCTAAAATAGAAGTGTTGTGTATAAATTATTACACTAAAATTGTGAATAGATAAACAGTGGATGAATATGATATTTTGGGAGATATAGTAGAGGGAAGAATGTTTCTACCCTTGGGAAATGGTGGAAACTCGAACACTGTCATCAAGCCTAAGAGGGACACATATTTTTAGAGTTAGATTATGGATCATAATCTGACAGCAGGATCAGTGAATCTTCCTCTAAAGCCTCAGAGTAAGTTGAGATTTTTTCAGTGTGGTTCTACAGGCCACATCACGAAGGATTGTACGACACAATCTCGATCATTCTATAAATATAAAAAGATGGGGAATATTCAGTGTTATTGTTGTAATGCTCCAAGGTCATGTGTCTGTGACACTCCTCAGGGATCGCAGGCATCCTATGCCTTGATGGGATAGGGTCAAAATCGTACCCCTCATCAATAGATCCAAATTAGTAATGGTAATTATGGGAATACCACTACTCCTCAACATGGGATATTTCAGTGGGGAAATAAAGAGTAGAGTGTGGCAAGAAAGTAGCTGTTTGGAGTTGAGTTGGTTATGGTTGATAATCACATGAGACCATCCACAATGTGAGGTATGGTTCTTTTAAATTCTACCTTAATGAAAGTGTTGTTTGATACGGGTGCTTCACATTATTTTATTGCTTCTCATGTTGTTAGTTTGATGGGTTTAAGTGTGGAAATTATGCCTTCGGTTTTAAAACTTCAAACTCCTCTAGGTCAAAGAGAGTTTTGATCCTTTATGTGTGGAGAAAGCTGTATAGTTGTGGATGGGGTTGAGTTGATGTGAGATTTCACAGTGCTTGATATGGATTCTTATGATATAATCCTTGGAATGGATTGGTTGGAAAGGTTTAAGTCTCAGATCGACTATTATGTGCGAAAGGTTTGTTTCAAAATAGATGATGGAATCAAACATATCTTTAGAGGAGAGAATAATGAAAATTGGGTGCAACACACTTGGGTTGATTTATGAAAATGGTTTTCAATAAAAGGGGTTGTTTTAGTGGATGGTAATGTGGGATGGATAATTTCTTAATCGATTGTTTGGGTTGGAAAATGTTGTTTTTATAATGTTATAGCCTTGGTGTGTTATATGCTTTATTTTTGTTTAAGTATTTATGCATGTGATTGAAATGGATGTTAATTAGAAGGGTAGTACCACTATAAAAAGCGGATGTATAGTGGATGAAAGAGCCACCATAAAGGATAAGTGGGTGGTAAGTACCACTATATTGGGAATGTAGTAAACATGCTTGGATGGGAAGTTCCACCATGATTGTTACACCAGGTGGAGTGTGTGAAACATTATGGACATGATTTGATTACGTGTGTGGCTAAGAAAGATGAATTTTTTGTACTAATATGTGATGGTAAAATGGATTATGGTTTATTTGTTGGATTTCCCTTATATTTTGTGGATTTTGGTAAAAAAAATTGGTCAGTGTGTGTTTGGCTTGCTGGAAATTGTTACACTATTTAATGTCTTATATAAACTGATTTATATAAATATTCTAACAGTTCTATCCTAGTGGAATGTGTAGAAAATTTATTTTGTGAAAAACTACTGAGTATTATTACTCACCCCTACTTTGTAACTTGGGTACTTTTGTAGATGTGGTATTTCAGGATATAGGAAAAGTTAAAGCATCTCATTTTTCTAGCGGTTCATCATGATGCTTGGACGGTATTGTGGTGATTGGGGCTTGGAGGTTGGTGTGGAGCTGTAGAGTGTGTCATGGTTTCCTTTGGGTCTTATTGATGAGTATTACACTTGGTACTCTGATTTTGGGATTTTTTTGATTTAGTTTTATTGGTTTTTGGGTATTGTTATGGAAGTGTTTGGTTGTCTCTTGGTAATGTGTTATCATGGTTTACCTTGTTTACATGAATCATTTAGTTGTGTTTGGTTATGTATTGTTTTTTTGGTTAGTTTTATTATAAGGTCAAATCATTCCCCAATTTTTCTTGAAGCTCTCTACATTTATTTCCAGCCTTTGGGGCCTTGGGAACGTCGCCTAAGACCAAGTAGCATCTCATCGCCTTCTCAAGCCAATGAGGGAGGGGCATGACGTTACATATACATAAAAACCTTTCAAAACCCTTTCAATTGGAATAAACTTATGGGAAACTTCCGATATTATTATTACCCAATACATTGGTGATATATAATGGGGATCACCCTTCATATAAGCTATATTGGGCTTACCCGTGAGCTACAATGGGGCTCAAACTTTCATATAAGCTATATTAGGATCACCCATTTCTCATGAGCTATAATGGGACTAAACCCATTGTATACGATGTATAGAGCTCACTAATGAGCTATAATGGGGCTAAACCCTTCGTATAAGATATATCAGGCTCACCCATTTCATATAATTCTCAAGTACCATTTCATGAATAAAAAACATTCATAATAAAACCCTTTGAAAACTCTTTTAATCCCATATGAAAAACACTTCCATATAAAAAATTCCATTTTCTTAAAAAAACGATTTAAAATACCAAAAAACACAAAAACAATGAAATATGGGGTTTAATTTAATAAAACTTGTAATCTTGCAAAGGAATCTAGAAATTAAATAATATCCATGGTGGTGGAAAAGTCATTATCACTGTGCACATTAAGAATAAAACATTCCTTTTGTTATTTTTAAAAATATTCCTTATAAAACACATAAAAGGATTACGTTTTAAAAACTTTGAATGAAATTAAATATAAAAATAAAATTTACTTTATAATCCTTTTATATCCACATAAAAAATATCAAAAATACTGACATAGAGAAAATTATTTTGAAATTAAATATTTAAACATTCAAATTGTCCCATACCACTTCGAACTTTTAAATCATAATCCCCATGAAAGAATAACATTTTAAAAATAATTAAATAAAATTATAATAAATAAATTAATGATATTATATGTAAAATGGATCTATATATACACCTCATAAAATAATAAAGGTGCATATCATCAAGAAATGCCTCAATGAAAGGAGATTGATACGAAATCCCTTCCCTTGAATCTGACTCGTCACATACAATATTTATCATCATGAATAATAAAATTAGGTTAATTATTTAATTTAATGAAGAAAATTTTCAAGTTTATTATTCTTTTTATATAATTTATTAGTATGTTATAACAATTACTTAATTATTTAAGTTCACGTCATATATTTTGATGATATTCTATACTTAAGTCCAAAATGACTTTGGTATGATATCTATAGTCAAAGTGGTCATTATTCCATCATCTATAGAATAATATTCATGAAATAATAGTAAATTTAATAAATTAATTATACTTTTAAATCCATACATTAAATATGGATATAAAAAAAATGAACTATGTTACAATCCTAGAGACGGTAAGCCGTACGTACGCATGAGTAATGTTTCCATTTTCCGATGATCATTATGGAAAGAAGGTAAGTATTATTTTATATTTTCAGAATTATAATAACATAATTAATATCATATTAATAATTTAAATATACTTATATATATAATTCATGTGATGTGGTGAGGAAAAATAAATCACATCGCTTCATGGAGGTGATAGTTCACATGTACGCACGAACGACGTTATCAATTTTAAGTGCATGAAACAGTAAGAAGGTAAATGAAATATTATTATTTTATAATGATAAATATGTCAATAATATAATATATAAATAAATAATTCCATCATTATTAACAATACTGAGAGACGATGATGGAAAATGAATTATGTTGGTTCACGAGGCGGTAGTCCGCCATACACACGAATGATTAATTATTTTACCATTTCATGGAAGTGGAGATAGATTTGGGTGATGATATTAACATAATAACATTTATGTATATTGAGGATAATTTATTTATTATTTTATCATATTTTAATAATATTTGTAGGAAGTGGAAGAAGAAATAAAATAGAAATACTTAACTAAAAACGATACTCTTCCTCAGACCACCTCGTTTGCTTAACACCTTAAGACCACCAAGGATGGTTTTATTCATAAAATAAGATATCTAGAATGCATGGAGGGATTATATTAAGGTATTAGTGTAGATATTTGTTGAAAAAATAGGTTTTTAGGTGTAAATAAAAGAGAAAAATACGTGTCCTTTTATAAGAGAGGAGAGGGGAACTCTTGGAATTCTTCAAAATATCAAATTAATATAAATTAATTTTCTTTTAAAAAAGGTTTAAAATAGATTTATTTATAATATAGGATTATTTTGGGTAGAAATAAATTCATACAATGAAAATTAGACTAGTTTTTACTATTTTCTAATCCTTATATTTTTGTCTTAACCCCTATTTAACCTCTTTAATTCTTACCGTGACTACATGTGTTTATAATATTTGAAGGTTAATATAGTTACTATAAAATAAAAAGGAACAATAAATGTATAATTGATGAAATTTTCATACTTATCCAAATTATTTTTAAATTTTTTAGAATTTTATAAATTTTATAACATTTAATAAAATATTATTTATTTTAAAATATCATTAATGTCAATTTTGACACTATTCATTACTTAACTTTTTAAAAATATCATAACAACATGATATATTCGAACCAATTCTTCTAAAAAAACACTAAAACATAAAATTAATACATGAAATTATTGTATGATATTAATTATATCAAATTTTATTTATTTTAATACCTTAAATAATATTTATTTGATATTTTCATTATTTAAACAATTACTGCCTCATCATTATGAAAACCTTTGATTTTATTATTTATTCCTTTAAAATTTAAAAAAAATTATCATGATGGATATAAATAATTTATATTTTAATATATTATTTATATTTGAACATATCCTCTATATAAGCCCATATTCAAAATATTTCACTTGTTAAAAACATAAGTATGAATCAATTGACTTTTTTTGAATAAAAATACTATAAATGGATTAAAGTCATCCAAGTGTATCCAAGAGATCATAAAATATACCCAAGGATTATTTTAATCTTTAATAAATCATCTAATAAAATTATAACAAATGTTAGGGTAATTTTCTAATATTTTAAAAAATATTTTTACCCTTAATTATCTGATTTATCCTTAATAGTGGTAATAAAAAAATAAATAAAGTTACTATTAATGTTATTAAAAAATAAAGGGTAAATATTTACTAAATTTGTACCTTATTATTAAAAATATTTAATCCATTTTTCAAAATTCAAAACACACAATTGGATAAAATTGATTTAAAATTAATCCCATTGACGGAACGAGAAAACAAGTTTTCTAAGTGAAAACGTTCAAACGATTGAAAAGTTCTTATAAACTAATTAAATGTTAAATTGATTAAAATGACCAATATGGTATTAAATGATAATAAATTCATTTAATTATACATTCAAATTAACTAAATATATAATTTATCACTAAAAATTATTTATAAGAAAAAAATGTTTTCAATTAAAATGCAATATATTTTTCACTATTTATCAAAACATGAAACTTATTAGAAAAAATACAAAAAATTCAAGAAAAGTAAAATTTGATATTTTTATTTAAAAAAAGAAGTTTGTTTTTTGAAATATAATTTATAAAAGTGTCAAAACTAGATTTAATTCAAGTACGCAATCAAGGTTGAAAAACAACCTTTTTAGAAAAATACTTCTTTTATACGTAAAATTGGATTTATTCTTAAATAATGTATTAAAATAACATAATATGAATTTTAAAAATTATATTTAATATTATATATATATATATTTATTTCATTAATATAATCCAATAATATTTATTTTGTTTATTTATTGGTATAAAACACACTTGTGCACATTTTAATAGTTTTTCAGAAAAACATTTCCTTTTATTTTAAAAAGGGTTCTATTTTCATTTATAATTAATTGGTTACAAAATAATTAATTATATATACATGTGTAATGCATATTTTTAAAATTTAGCTAATACTATTCATTCCCACCATTTTAACAGATAGGTTATAACATTGACATTTAAATAATATCCAGTTGTTCTCTTAAGCTCAATGCGGCGTATAATGTATGCTATAGAACATAGTATTTATTTCTTAAAAACTCATGTGTTACACATTATATAAGGGAGACCACCCAATAGTGTTTATATTTTTTATATTTAAAAGAATGGCACTCCTACATTATAAATGGGCATTCACTATCCACCATTCTTCACACCTCCCAAGCCATTTGGATCAAACAACCCCTAAAAGATAACTTAAAAACATCCCTCATATCATCCTATAATCCTTAATTTAGACATAAATCCAACCAAATAAGTCATTTGGTTCAAACTAAAATAATATACCCAAAGAAGAGGTAACATTCATCAATAAACACTTTTGTTTTATTTGTTCCTCAAACCCCTTAAAGTCTTTTTATATCATGATTATATAATAACCTCAGTATATTAAATATAATAAGATTTTATTACGTTAAGGGTAAAAACTAAAACTTCACACACTTCCATCTAATGAGTTATACAATCGTCATTCGTATGTATGGAGGACTACAACCTCATGAATTGATGTTGTTTGTTCTTCCATTACCAAATTTCAAGGTTGGTAATAATGATGTATTTATAGTTTATATATTATATATATATATATATTATATTTATGATATATTTATTCTTCTTCAATTATTATATAACACATAAATTTATTCTTTTCATTCTGTGGGAATACGATAACATCATTCGTGTGTACGACGGACTCATGAAGCAATGTGATTCATTCCAAATTTACATGGAATGCATTAATGATGAGCTTAATAGAAATATATGATATATATTGAATAAAAATTATACTATTATAATATATATAATATATATATATATATATATCAGTTACATTTATTTCTTTCAATATGATAAGAAAATGAAAACAACGTTTATGAATACATACAACCCACCATCTACATGAACAAATTAGTTCATTTCCTATTTATATATTTTATAGATTGTTATAAATACATATATAATGAATATATATGATATTTATATCATGGTTTAAATTCTATAAATTATTAATTCATGATCAAAGTAAGTGGACCAAAAATAACAAGTCAGAACATATACGAAAAACAAAGCGGTTATTACCCAAAACATATCTTTAACGTGGAATTATTTATAAATGGGTATTATAAAGTAATAATAAAATTATATATGGTATGATATTTATGATTATGGTTCTATTATATATTTATAATAAACTAATATTTATTAAACAGGAGGTTTGAACAATTATGACGAGAGTAAAGGCATATTGTAAGGGGATTTATAGTCTCACTTTTATTTCTGCGATACTTATGCCACATTCACCACTAATTTCTTTTGTGTGGTGAATATACTTCCTTATGACATGTTGTATCTTGAATTTAATTTATTTAATGATATTAAAATATTTAATTGATGTTATTATTACACATATGTCATGATTCAAAAGTTACTCAAGTAGTAATGGATTTCCATCTAACTTTTATTTTCTATGAGACATAAGCCATGTTCACAACATATTTATTCTATGTGGTATATAATGACCATGAATGTATTTTATAATGATTATAATAAAAGTTATTAGTAGTTACATATCCATTTTATGATCTCTCTTTCCTGGGTTTTATGGTTAAAACATTACCAAAGCGGTAAAGGAATTTTTTCATAATTTTCCTTCTTTGAGACACATGTTATGTTATGCACCTATACTCTTTTAAAAGGTGTATATACTACCAATTTGACATGTTATATCATGAATATTATTATTTTAATGATATTTTAGGCTTCATTTAATGTTATTATTTCATGGAAATTATGATTCAAGGTTAGAAAATTGTTCAGAGTTTGTTGTTATAATCTCATTGTTTATCGGGATTTTTTTATGATTATGATTCAATTTTTGAAATATTATGATCCATATATCAATAATTATCATAAATTTTAATCCCCTATAGTTATTCATGATATAGAAAATTAATTTTAACATTATTCCACTAATTGGTACTTAATAAAATCAGCAAAATATTTTTATAAAATTCGACTTCATTTCTCTCTTAAGTCGGAAATATATTTTCTTTCAAAACCATATTTTCTAAAAATACTTTAATTTTTTTTAATATTATCCTATTATTTTTAAAATAAAATTTTACCAATGTTTTACATTTTTATAATTTTTTTTAAAAGTAATCGTTTTTTATCAAGGCACTTTTCTAAACTTTTTATGGTGTAAAAGTAATGTTCTACTTGTACAGATTTATCTGCCGTCCTGACCATCATTTCTTTACTACTTCCATTAAAAGTTTACAAGATTAATTTAAAGAAAATATTTTTCATAATATAATGATAATTCATTTTTTTTAATTTTTTTTAAATAATTTTTTTTTAAAAAGTTTTATGTTTAAAAAAATATTTTTCAATATAGAAATGATATTTTCCTCAAGAAATATTTTGAATTATATTTCAAAATTATTTTCCATATATGATGAAATATGTTGGTGTTACTAATTAATGACTATTAATATGATCCAATGAAACCATTATTATTATTTATTTGAATGGTTTTTGTTTAATATGATGAATTTTTTATAAAATATATTTCTCTACCATGGGTTATACCATAATAAAATGATTATGAAATTCACTTATTTTCATGGGTTATTCTATGATAAAATTATTATTAAACCTATATCTATTCAAAAACATATTATATGATGAATTATTTATGATACCCATTTTATTTCATAGGTTATGATAAGATAAAATGTTTATGATACCCATTTCATTTCATGGGTTATGATATTATGAATGTTTATAACCTTGTGGAACACATATGTATGATTTCATTATGTGACATATGGGACCTATATCTCATTATAATTAATTGGGTAATGATAAATGTTCTATGGCCTCAAAGGGTACATGGGTGGTCATCCCAATCCCATAACAAGAGGGTACATGGGTGGGAATCCCAATCCAGTAACAAGAGGGTACATGGGAGGGAATCCCAAGCCTGAAAAAAGAGGGATCATGAGAGGTCATCCTAAGACCTAAATAAGAGGGTATATGGGAGGTCATCCCATGACTAAAGTAGGTACAAATGTGATTAGCCCAAACCTAACATGTAAAAAAGGTCTTAGTTGGTATCCTTAACATAAGATTTTCTATTCTTATGTGTATACTGCAATTCCATGTCTTATTCCTTTGCTATGAACTCATGACTTATGATCTTAATTCCCTTATTTCTAATGTATTATGATATACTAATCTTTATGAAATGACTCATGTGTATGATATTTGATATGAAAGGTATGATCTTTAAATGTTTTTCTCATGTTCTCATACCCTTATGTTCATGTTATGATTATGTATCTTTTTTATTGACCCTTACGGACCATCTAAGCTCACCCTTTATTATGTTTCCTTTACCCAAGTTATGAAGAAAGGATTTAAGAAGAAGTAATAAAGGGGAAGATATTTATGAGAAACATTGAATATATTTCACTAGACTAGAAGATTATGTTCTATGTTTCTAAATACACTAAACTATTATGGTCCTTGGGCATGCATTTTTGTAATGTAATAAATATTAATCTAAAAAGATGTAATATCCTTGAATGTTAAGCCCGGTTCACTATAATTATCACCTATAAATGATTGTATTGTCCTAATAAATGAGTTTTAGATAATGGATCCAATGTGTGCGACTATGATATGATATGATCTAGGGGACATAATGAGTTCCTTTGTGAGATATTGACCCCAGAGGGGGTGCATATGGAAAATGGGCAGTGATGATTGTAGGCATAAACCAAGAACTCAAATTAATGATGTGACCCTATCATGGATGTGTCAATTTTAGGTCGTTCACTTGAGAGGTAGACCTTAGACTTGCGATATGGGTTTAGAGAGATAGATAAGCCTTTTAATATACTTACAAATTCCTTGGACACGATCCTTAGATATAGGAGTTATGATTGATGTTATGATTACCTAGGGTAACCCATTAAGAATTAGAAGTTATGCCTAATACTTTGATATTACTTGGACATGATCCATAGATATAATAGTTATACCAGATATTAAGGGTTTCCTAAGGTCACCCCCTAAGAATCAGCTATAGATCCCGATGATATTTAATTTCCTATGGAAAACCCAAGGAATCGTCTATGGAGAATACTGATATTATATTTCAAAGGGCCATTCCCCTAATAATCATCTATAGAGACTAATGATACTAGATTTCCTTAGGTTACCCCCTAGGAATTAGTTGCGGATCATGATGCTATTGGATCACATAGGGTCACCCCCCTCAGAATTAGTTATGGGGAGTGATTATACTAGACTGGTTTGGATGGTAACCCTAGGAATCAACTATGGATCCTAATGTTATTAGATTGACTAGGGTAATACCCCTAGGAATCACTTGTTGATTCTAATTCCATTAGATTGCCTAGGTTCATCCCCTAATAATCGGCTACGATGCCTGATGATTATATATTTCCTAGGGTCACCCATATGAATCAATGATTATGCTTAATGATTATAGGTTTTCCTAGGATTACCTCATAGGGATTATAGACACCTTTTAATGACTATTGTAGCTCATAGGATTACCTCATATAAGTCAACAATGATGTATTCTATTCTTTGTCTCTTAGGATTACCTCATAGGTCCTAATTTATATTTACTTATATTGGGATGCCTTTGAATATTTTTAATGATACAATATTTATACCTACTAATATATGTAATTTGGGCCCAGTATTGGTTGGAATAATCATGTGAATTTCTCATAAACACTATGGAACTAGAAGAAATAGGTACAATTGATCCTAGGTATCACATTTGAACTTGAGGGTTTACAATGGTTATTTATTTATGCTCCCATGTCATATTTATTATTCTACCAAGATATTACATGTGTATAAACTACATTTACTAGTTATATATTGGACACCATCGATGGTTCACTATTGGGTTATTCTCACACACTTCTTAGTTGTCCATAACACTTTAGTACTTAAAAAAATCTCTCTTTTCACTGGTTTAGGTTGGGAATAGGTCTGGTGTTTCACAGTCAAGTGGGATAACTCTGATGGGATTATATATTACGATGAGATGAGGCTTTGGGATATAGTAGAGCCTATTATTTATTTATTTTATTCTTTGTATATGGGGTTAGCCTGGTGGGAATCTAGTGAGTCTATATGAATTCTTACCTATTATATTTCATTTATTATAGCATTTTTATCTTTTATTTATTCCATATACTATTATTATTATACTATTATATTATGTTTGGTTTATTTTTCTAAAATTTTGCACTCTGATATGGGGGTATAGTCTCCCCATAATACTACCCTAGACCCCTATTACTAGTCGGTAACCTCCAACGTATAGGTAGTCATGCTTAAGGTCCAGTGAAAAATCCTTCAATTCGAGAACAATTCAGTGGTCACAAATTGGGTGAGGATTTTAAAAAGTGATATCAAATATTTTATGTGACTAAAACCATAGAATTTATCAATTTGTTTTCTTTTTCTTACTATATGGGGAGATATTATACATATGGTATAGGTATGTTTTAGAGATTATAATGAATATTAACCTAGTGCGTTATGAATACCTTTTCTAATAGGAAGTCAATATTATTAGGGGAATAAAATTTCTTTTCATGGATTATTATTTTATGGTTATATTATTTCACCTAGTATGACACACTTTGTTTCATGTATTTATGATTTATATAGTTTTTGTCCCTTGGACCACTAGAAGGAGGACAATATTTATGCATAATTTCTAGAATGTAGGATTCACATAACATGCATGTGATTGTGTGACTAATATCACTGATGATAAGTTTTAGATATTTAAAGTGTAAACAAAAACATATATGGTTATTTCCCATATAATGAGGTGGTTTCATTCTAATTTTTAGACCACTATATATTTTCTTCAGATGATAGGTCATGTGGATCTTACGGTGGGATGCACGGTGACGATGGCCATGTAGTCCCTATTTCAGGTGATATATAGTGAATCTACCAACTCAATACAAAAATATGATACCATAGTGATGATAACCTTGTGGGTATTTATAATATTGGGCCTAAAGAAATTGTTTTGGTGATTATAAGTGTCAGTAACATCCTATTTGGTTTCTTCCCATATTGATTGGTGATGAAATTCTATTTAACTGATCCATATAACTATGGTATACACGACAAATATCATGTTGAGGTGATGTCTTCATGTATATATATATATATATATCTATATATGTTCCTAGATGAGAACAAAATCCTATAAGGGTTATTCTCATATATGGAGGCCTAGTGAGGATCAACCTGTGATTTTATATTCTCAATGGGGTAGTTCTATATGTGAATACTTGATCAGAATCAGTTCCCTAACAGTGGGTGAGTTGGCATGTGATGCTTGAGATGTATATATATATATGGGAACTTGAGAGTGGGTAGTTTACCACATGAATTTATGTTTGATATTTTATATATTAATAGAGAGTTTTTTACCCCAATTTATGATTTATGACCTATGGGTTAGGCAAGAGAGCCTAGTAATTTTTGGATACATCTTAGAGTAGCTGTGTAGGGTCTTATAGATGATATGAGTTATGATATTTGAAGGCAACCTAAGTAAGGGGTTAGAACAAGTTTTTGAATGACTTATAGATAATAATCATGGGTATATGCTTTGATTTATGCGATTTATTTACATGAGGTTCCACCGATTATGAGGTATAGGAATGAAAATTACCTTTTCTACATGATGTGAAGCACTTAGAGTGATTTTGGTATCATGTTTGGCTTCAAGGGAAGGACCAGTTGATTTCATAGCCTTGTATATTTTATATGTGGTTCCAGGAGTCCTATGAGAGCATGGGTAGATGCTCACAATTTTGAAGTAAAGTTTTTTTGGAATGTAATCATGTGATAGACCATGAAATAGGTAAAATTCACCATTTTTTAAGAGGAACACCACAGTTTCTTTTGGTTAGATTAGATTTATGTGCCATTGAGAATGTAAATTTTTTTAGGCATGTGATCCTAGGTTTGATGAGATGCATGAATCATGGGATTTTTGAGTTGGGTTATATGGATGAGTAGTATGGGATTGTATACCCATTATATTTGTATGAGATCAAGATGTTGCTTGGTGGTTACACATGGTAGCATTTGAATTATGGTTCAGTGAGTAGAAATTTATAGGAAAATGATTAATGTTTTGATGAAATTATTACAGGATTAGAAACACAAAATTTTTATGTTAATGAGAGTTGATGAATCTATGAATAAAATTAAATTATATATAGCATAATATCATGGGTTAATATTGGTGTGTGTGGCTCTAGTGGAATGACATGCATGCATTGATGGAACATGTTGAGGTTTCTCTTGAGGATAGGTATAAGGTAATTCATATGGTGTGGAGAGAACCATTCTTTGTTGGATGGTGTGACCCTTATTATTGATGAATTTTTGTGTATTCTACGGATGATATTCCTGGTGAGTTGGGGGTAATTTATGATTGATGTTTCATGTAAATGATTGAGTGTGAGCGACCTTTCTATTATACAATGAAAAAGTGACCCTTTCATTAGAAGGGTCATTGATTTGTAGTGAGACTGGTTTTTGGATGGTCAAGATAGAATTTGGATGATATTGAGTATAAGGATGGTTTGGTTTATTGAGGATATAGCTGTAGAATTTCACTAGAAGTTGAGTTTAGACATTAGTGTGAGATGTTTAGATGATCTTGGGATTCCTTCAAGAGTTAAGGCATCAAGATCGAGTGATGTTATATCTCATCAGTGGTTACAGATGAGTGTTTTTAGAAGTTTTTATCCATATGGGAAAAAATCGATGTTTTTATGTGGGATTGGGTATGGTGATATGGAAAGTACACTGAGTGGGTTTTTTGGTTTCTTAGAATTCATTTTATATAGGCGATTTCAATGGTGGGGGGCACCGTGGATCAGGATCGACTATTCTGAGTTGAGGCTTATGGTGGGGATCACCATAATCCATATGATGAGTTTTTACGAAATTATAGTATATCAGGATAGATTTTCATAGTCAAGTATCATCTTAGTGATTCTGTGGTGATAACAAGTGACATATCAATTTTTGATGAATAACATGTCTCATGTTTGGAGCTGCATAGTAGAAGCTCATTCAAAATTCCAAAGTATTACATGGTGAATTGAGAATATATTTATGACTTGAGTAGGTTGATATTGTTGATTTAATTGTTGAAGAGACTTCTTAGGGATTACAATTTTTGTAGTAGGGAGGTTTTAAAACACCGTACCATTTTCGGGTTGATAATTCCTAAGGGAATTTAGATTTTTGATTTGGTGAGTGGGTCGTTTTGAAATTTAAGACTCCAAATGATATTTTTAAAGTTTTAACATTTTTAAATCGTGTTTCAAATGGGGTTTTAGTCTCATGTAGTGTATTGAGTATTCTAGTGGAAGTTGGATAAGGGATGGGTGGCTAGGATGCTGAAAAATAGACCATAATGGTTATGTTATGAAAGTCTCAAAACAAAGGTAGGGTCCATCTTCTTTAGTTTATTATGAAAATAAAACTATGTTTAAACTGTAAAAGGTGTTTGGATGACCTTTCTTGGTTGGGGGGGTTTTGTGTGTTTTCATCATCGGGGTCCTTGGGTATTTTTAAACTAGGGGAATCATGAGAGGCCATTTTCACCCATCTCCTTCCCCTCGCTCCTTAATTTCCCACTTGAGAGGGGTTATTTTGGTGGGGAATACACAACTATTTGAGGTGTTTTTATCCTATTTTATTCCATTATTGTATTCTTTTGATCCCTATGATTTGGGTTTGATTTCATCTAGGGTTTTGGCATTGATTCCACCAGAGAATGGTGGAATCAGTCGGTATTGATAGGGATTTTTCTCCACTTTCATAGATGATGTTCCATGATGATGTCTACATGAAATTTCTCAATATTTTGATTGTGGTATATTTATATATGATTTTTATAGGGATATTGATTTAAATAAATTATTTGGAAAATGAATTGATTTCGGATATTGGATCTTTTGTTTGTATTAGGTCTGTCTGCGTATTAAGAATAAACCATACCCTATTGATCAATGTTTTAGTGAATAGTTATGATAAATATGTTTTGGGAATTTATGACTATTTAAATTTAATTTAATTAAATTGTAATTTTTTTTTAAAAATTAATGAAATAATTAATTATTGGATTTTTTCCTTGAGATATGTTCTCAGTAGGCTAGGCAATACATGGATGCGCCTAGGTAGTGATGTTCATGCTATATAATTAAAAGGGAATAACTCCATATTGAGGTAGGTATTTATTTATACATAACCTTTGGTATTATACATTATGTTTATATGTCATGTGATATGTACGATCTTTCCACCAAGGGTGATTGACCCATTAAATTTAGTAAATAGTTTAACCTAAATTAAATTAAGATGGATAGATGGAAGAAAGTCCCAAGGGCCATGCTAGACCTTTGTACACTAGATTATTTTCCTCAACCACTGATGGTCGAGGCCTTGAATGTAATTTTACACCTTAAGATATATAAACTCCTTAAGGTGTATTATTATGTTATATATTCATAATGGTTATAGTATTAAGTTCCCTTAGTAGCCTCCAGGAAGAGGTGAGTAATGAATTGAGGTGCTTGTCCTAGGGATTGGATATTTGAGAACCTTGAGTTACTTTAAAGCCTTTGGGAAAGTAATATTACCACAAGGAGAGTGTTCCTCCCCCACTAAGATTGTGAAAAATTGGGTTGGTAGACCCTGTGGAGATGGGTGGATAGGTTGAGTGAGGGGACTGACTTGGGTTAACTTGGGTAAAGGATAGGGTTGAGGCCATATCCTTGGTGTGATACCAATACGAGTTTACCTATGAGGCCAATGAGGCTATGTTATGTGATTATAAAGATGTCGAGGGATTCTATACCCTATAAGTAACAGACTTGGTCTGAGAAATGAGTCTGAGTAATGGAACCCATGTGGGCACCCATGCAATGATATGACCTAGGGGACCTTTATGGGTGACCTAGTGATATTTTGACAATAGAAAGGGTGTGTATAGAAAATGGGGAGTGATGACTATGGGTGTAACCTTAGATCCTGAATGAATGATGTGAGACTATTACAGATTTTATGATTTTAGGACATGTAATTGAGAGGCCGACCTCAAACTTGTGGGGATAGGTTTGGACATATGACCAACCCTTATAAGATACTTACGAATTCCTTGGATATTCTATTTGGATCCAAAAATCATTCATGATATAATTATTTCCTAGGTCACCCTGTATGAATCAAAATTTATGCTCAATACCTATGGATTCCTTGAACAAACTCCATAGATCCAATAGGTATACTTTATATTAAGGATCCCCTAGGGCCACCCCCCTAGGAATTTGTTGTGGAGCCTAATGTTACTAAATTTCCTTGGGTATCCTCATGGAAATTATATATGGAGACAGATTATACCAGATTTCCTAGGGTTAACTCGTTGGAATTAGCTATGGATCATGCTGCAACTAGATTTCCAAGGTTTATCCCCCAAATAATTTTCTTTAGGGCCTGATGTTACTAGGTTTCCTAGGGATATAACCCAAGGAATCATCTATAAATAATGATGGTAACTTATTATCTTGGTTATGCCCTTAGGAACTAGTTGTGGAGCCTAATATTACTAGTTTTCCTAGATTCATCCACCTAGGAATCAACTATGGAGTCTGATGCTATTGGATAATCTATGGTTATCCCATATAGAATTGGTGATGACACATGATGATTTTATATTTCATAGGGTCATCCCCGTAGTAATTTTCAGTGATGCCCAATGATTATGGGATTGCCTAATATTACATCATAGGGATTAGAGATGCTTTCTGATAACTAAAGGACCACTTTGGATTACCTAATAGGGGTTGTTGATGATGCATGATATTCTTGGTTACCTAATATTACCTTCTAAGGATCAACTTTATACTATATTTTAGTGGGATACCTTTGGATATTTCCAAATATATGATGTTTAAACCTGCTACTATATGGATTTTCGGAATTTTATTGGTTGTAATAGTCATGTGACGTGCTCAGAGACACTCTAGAAGAATCCAAAGTAGATATAGTTTATCTCAGGTGTCACGTTTGAATTCTAGGATCAACAATGGTTATTTATTTATGTTTCAAAACTGTATTTATTATTCTATTGATCATATAACATGTGTATACACTACATTTATTGGTTATTAATAGGATTTAATTGGTGGTTCCCTATTGCGTTTTACTCACACACTAGTCAGGACATCATGATGCTATAATCCGATCACACTATATATAGGTTCAAGTTGGGAAGGGGCCCTATATTTCATGATCAAGTGGGATAACTTATATGAGATTGGATATTGGGGATATGTGAGGCTCAAGGATTTAGTATATCCTCTTGTACATTTATTTTATTCTTTTATTCATTTTTAAGTGGTCGGCCTAGTGGGTGGTTGTTGAGTTTATATGAACACTTGCCTATCACATTATATTTATTATAACATTTTTATTTTTAATGCTCCGACATACTCTGATGGTTATATTATTAGATGATTTTTGGTTTATTTTTTTGTTTTTGTGAACTATGATATAGTGGTATAGTCTCCCCATGATACTAAACTAGACCCCCACCACTAGTCAGTATCCTATGGAATACAGGGAGGCATGCTTGATGTCCAGTGGTGAATTATTTGGTTTGGCTACAATTCAGTAGCCGAAGATCAGGAGATGATATTATAGAGGTCCACCAAAAAATCCTATATAAACACCCCATATATCCATATTACTTACACTATTTTGGTGATAGATCATAGTGATCCACTCCATGATGGAATCAAATCACCTCTAGTCTGACTTCCTTATTATGTCTCCTCACGTACCCACTTCTGGATACCTAAAGCTCCACAACCTATCTCACCTAAATCGACCATACATATTAGTATGATCTTATTCATCAATTTTTACTCTACTATTAGTGTTGGGTTCAACACTTTTGGTAATGAGGTCAACTTTAATATGTTTACCAAAACATTGATAGTGTGTCTTAAACTATCCTCAAATTATCGCACCTTAGTGATCTCATCACCAGTTAACATATATGAAAACCATAAAAAATCCATAAACATAACAATATAATCTATAACTTAGGTATCTCTCTATAATTGGTGTATGAATTACCATGTGAAGTATTCTATACTCATCTCATCTCCAAGATATCCCTAATCTATTTCCTAAATACCTCATACTAATATCACCCAAGCAACTCATCTATCCACCTCCCAACTCCTCAAGCCTCTTTGGATAACCTGACTACCTCAACAACACCACACTAAATACATGATTAATACATATATAGTAGTATAGAATTCAAAAATAGGGAAATCTATAAAAGTCATCATAACCCACTAGACCTTACACTTCCCTACTGTAAACAAGTCACGTATCATCCAACCTTACGGCCCCCACCTACCCATAATAGGGATATGGAACATATCCACCACACCCACATAATATCACAAAATTATCACACCAAGAGTCACATACTCGGGTTGGTTGAGTAGAATTCCTCTAAGAATATATAAAAGAAAAAATTGTATAGGTTATTGCTGACATTTTTAATACTTTAACCCCTTACCATTTCCAAAACCACTACACTTTCTTGGGCTATTTGAGTATAAATACCCAGAGAGAATGTGTGGGAAAACATTTCTTATCCTATTTTGACTCTTTAAATAGAAAAATATTACTTTTTATTCTATGTTCCAGACAAAAATCATAATAAAGTCATATATTTTATGTTATCCATATGCACCTTACATGATGCATGAGTACTCTATCTTACCTATTTAGGCCAATATTCCAAAATTGAATTCAATAAGATCAAATACCAATTAATCCAAATCATATAACTCAACAATAACCATGAAAACCATAATAATAATCCCATTTCCCCAAGAAACTTGGACTTAACTCTTGTAGGTGCTGGCCATACACACAACATGACATCTTTCATAAGTTCCAATACTTTCCTAGACTTCTAGTCTACCACATAAAAATTAAAAAACCACATTATATTAACCTAGATTTAATACCAATTGAAAGTAACCAAACAAAATTAAAATATTTTATATTACTTGATCAAATACTACCTTATAATATTCAATACTTGATACCACTTTACAACATCCTGCTATCCTAGACCAATATACTGATGCTCAGATTAGTGGTGCACTACATGACATTAAGTGAAACTATCAACAATCCAAAGACCACCGACTAGTAGTGAGGTTTTATTGGGTGATAATAGGGATACTATATCCTCTAGAGTTAATAATAATAATAATAATAATAATAATAATAATAATAATAATATCATCATCATCAACCAAAAAAATCAAACAAAATAATAATAAATAATAAGGCCAAATATTCATATGACCAGTTTGATAAACATTATCCATGTTATGTAGTTATACAAAAGTAAACATGATATTTTATGGGTGGATCATATATGTACATGTACAAAATAACCAAAATAAACCACTAGCTTGGTACTGAGTAAGCACCCAAACCATCTGTAAAAACCCACACCTAGATTGTGCACCATCTACACACCCATATTCAATAATATCCTAATATTGAACCTTTTCCCTTACTTGTCTCAAAAAAATAAGATCAACACGCATCTTATAGGTCTCATGTAGGGTGTGAGTATGAACTTAGAATCCCACCACAAATGGTGTCCCTATATTATATCCATACATGTACCAGTGTATGAAAATCATAAATAAATAGAAATTGATCATATATCACACAACCTACTCCCATTTCACTCAACAACCATAAGTGAGCCTTTAATTTCCTCATCCAGTGCCAAAGTTGAATGATATAACCACTATCTATCAAAATAAAAGATTCACTAGCTTTCTAACCAAGTCAATACTACTTGTCATTGTCTATCAATATGACCATGTGACAATATCGAGTCATCCTGACCAGATAAGGAATGTCCACATACAATATCACAAGCCCCATGTACATCCACATATTTTTTCAACCACTAGCTCAACATCCCAACAAACCCAAGGTGTAATGATATCCACCACTCCAATAATTCCAACCCATCGTTGCTAATATAAACAATGAGACTCAATCCCGCCAACTGGTGGTCTAACTTACCACTAATGGAAGAATTGTATGGTGATAACCTCCTCTATACTAATAGTCAACACCAAAACCTATAAAACATAATCTATAGAGGACTCTACCCTCAATGAGTGGTCAAGAACACCTTACGGGTCCTATCCTATGTGAACATGACCCCCAAAACCTCATTGACAAAATCATAATGAGAGACATCACTAAAAAACCTAGTATATATCATCAGAAAGATTTTATCACCACCTGAAAAACATTTCACCCATCCACAAAAATGATCAAAATTATTCTCTTTACTATGATGAACAACATAACCTCACTACCATTGATCAACATCATTCACAATCACATATCCTATGCCTAAAACATTTCCATGAAACTATATGATCCATAAAAAAACAATATACATAACTGGTTTTATTATGCCCAACTATCCAAGGAACCTCATATTACATAAGACATTCCATGCTAGGCCTAAAACTATCATTTCACACATGTTTCTACACTATGGTCTCTTCTAGGAATAATAAAAACACAAAGAATATCATAACCAATCTTACCCACAACACACCACACAAACTTATTTACAATGTATTAGATAACACATGAATACTTAAATAATAATCTAGGGATCACCTATCCATATTCAACAGGACTCCACTTTCCAGGGAAAACCGATCAATTAATATTTAAAAAAATATGAAAACATCACTAAAATTGTGGTTTTTTGGGGAGATATGAATAAGTAGAGATAAATATAAACATTAGTCATATATGTAAAATTATCCTTACCCATAGCTCCATCCCAATTTATATGACATAAACTTCTAACTAGAAATGATAGAGAAATCACTTATGGAAGAAGAGTGGTGTGAGAGGGGGTTTAAGATAATTTTACCACATGTATAAGTTTTAAATAACCCACCAAAATCCATTAAATAAATATTTTAATCATTTATTTAATATTTTTAAAGATTCTAAAAATAGTGTTCATCCTGTAAAAAAATGACAGACACTAGATTTACTCTACTGAAATCTAGATTTAGGGTAATCAAATCTAGATTTACTCAACTGAAATTTATATTTACTCTATTGAACTGCAAAATTACTCTACTGAACTCTAGATTTACTCAAATAAAATATATATTTACTTTATTGAATCCAAATTTTCTCAAATGAACTCTATATTTACTCTAAGAAAATACAAATTTACTTTCCTGAACTCCATATTAACTCTAATGAAATTCAAATTTACTATAATGAAATATATACTTAGTATTTTTTTTTTCAAAAATCTATTATAAGGCTTGTTCCTAAATCTATATAAACACATCCAACACCTATACGGGGTCTAAAACTACATGATAAACACAAAAAATGACCAAAATCACTATTCAAAATGCCTAGATCCATACAAGAATATTTCCCAAGAATTGATAGATTTAAAAAACCTTTGTATTACACTCATGGGAGGGATAATTTTTCCTTTGATGGGTCTCAATAAATACCATGTATTAGATCTTTTATGGATCGACATCATCCATAAAAGTGGAATGTTATTCATTTATGCTTTATTTAATTCAAATTACTGTTTGGATCCTATGGGAAAATGGGGTTTTTGGAATTTTTTTCAATGAATTTGAACAAATAATTTCTATAATAAAACTAAAAAATAAAAAATTTCATCAAAAGTATTAAAAATAATATACAAGGGTGAGTTCCTTGATAAAAAAATGTAATAAAATCCATTAATTATAAGATAAGAAAGGTTTTATTTCTATAAAATTACTTTTATAACCTATTCCAATCACTTTTTAAAGACTATAAAATCACTCAATCATTTATGGAATCCGAACACAGAATAATAAAAATTGAATAATTTTAGTTTACACATTTAAAGCATAGGAAACATGTGAGAAATTTTTAAACATGATATGTGTGTATAATCAATATAAAAAAAATTTATTTTCAAGAAGTCACACATTATTCCATAAAAAATAGAATAATAAACTTATAAATATAAGAAATAGTTCAATAAATAGGTCATAAAACATCAATAATGAGGGTTTATGTCAAAATACTAGAGAAATAATTGAATCACCTACTATAAATAAACTAATCAATACTATTCCACCAAAAAATAGTATACCAATGTTTAAAAAGACATTTAAAAAACCTAAAAATAAAAAACCCCCAATTTATAAGAACCCTAATATAAATACTATGCCATTATGAAAATATTATGGAAAATACAAGGAAATAGAGGATAAATAAGAGAGAAAATAATAAGATAGAATCCCTAAACTTCAAGAATAATAAATATTTGAGAGAAAACCACATAATGAGGAAAGGGGGGAGGAAAGTTCTCCTGGGTATCCTCCTAGTAGAAGGTAAAAAAATGGGGTATTATAAGATCAAATGGAGTAAAAAAGCTATTTAAATTATAAATAAACAAAATTTTAAAATAATACATGACCTGAATTCATGTTCTACCAAACCATGCATGATTCTATGAAAAATCACTACAAAAATTTTCCATCTTATATGGTACCATTTTCCTATGAATTTTGATGTGCATTCTTGAAAAATTTCCAAAATATTTAACCCAAATTCTAAAGAAATATAGTAAAATTATTGGAACCTAGATTGATCAATATAGGAAAATGATATAACATATTATGAAGAGGTTTTTTATTATAAATGAACCCTATTTTATGAATTAGGGATACAGTGAAGCTGGATTTTTTTGGATATTTTTTGATGAGTTTTTAAGTTTATTTTTTTTTGAGATAATAAAAAATCGTTCAGTAATAATTATTATTACATCATGGTTATTTAATGGGTTTTTGAATTATTTTATTTTCTAGAAATTTGTTTTGCACCATTGTTAAAAAATACCACACCTTAATTTTTCCATGTAAGATTGAAAAATAATTTGAGGTGTAATGTTGTAACTTATAACTTGGGCATAAACACCATAATTTCAAGCCGTAATTTAAAAAGTGTTTGGTCTATTTTGTATCCTTCAGATTATGAAATAAAATCGTGCCATGATTTATAAAGAATTTTTTTAGAAAAAGTGTATAGGGGTTGTGTGTTATGAATAGGGAGACTAGGCCATGATTATAACCCATAATTTTGAATAGAAATGGTAATTATTTCATAATGATATATATTAAGTCATACCAATTTTTTTCATTGAATTTAGTAGAATTCAAAGGCTATGATTTTTTTGATTTGGAAACAATTGTTATGTCAGGATTTTTGGAGAGATGAAATAATCAAGATACATTATGATTGTATCATAAGACTATTTTGGTTTGGGTTTTACGTGGTGTGCATATTGAAACTAAGTGGATGGGAGGTTAACTCATCCTAAAAATGGATTTTTTATTTATTAAAGGACCTCTTATTTATTTAATCATATTCATGAAATACTTTTAAATAAAATTAATGGTTATTTTTTTAATGAAATTTGTTGACTAACACTAATGAAGTTTAAATAATAATTAATAATGGAATTAGGAGTTACATATTTGACATAGGTTATAAATAATGTTATAATTCAAATATATATAGGAAGACACACTAGAATTTAACACCATATAAGAAGATGTAATTGGTGAGGGGAGGAAAATTGTGGCATTTTGGAGGGATTAGTTCTATATAGGTCATTCTATGTATACATTATGAATTAATCAAAAACAACCTAGTTAAATACCATAGTTTAAATTCATTTGAAAAGTAATTAAATTCACATGAAAGAGTCTTGAAAATTATATACTATCAAGAAGTAATACCATAAAGTTTAGTACCATATGAATAAGGTTAATGAAATGTATTTTAATGTCACATGGTAATGACTATATCTGTTCCTTTCAAGTTCATGAATCTATGATCTATTTTATGCAATTTAAGGCTTTAAAATTAGGCTCATTGTATCTTTTAGTTTAATTTTTTATGATTAGGACCATCGTGTCTTCAATTTAAAGGTTATATGACTAGGATCACTAGTTGAAAGATTCCCAAAAGTGGTTTTAAATGTGTAAATTATATATAAATAACCCATTATAGTTTTTATTGGTAGATAATATAGGTAAAATTCATGGCGATTTCATCAAAATTTTATCCTATTATAGAGATATATTATTGGGTGAATATTTATTTTTATAGGATATACATAGTTGAAATGATATAAGTAATTTTAAGGAGTTAACATGGGTGAAATTGAGGTGTTTCACCTAGATAGGTGGATTAGAAAGTGTTGAGACCAAGTAAATTTAGGAGCTTTAGGGAAAGCTATCTTTCTATGGGTAAGACATTGGAATAATAATTCCACTAAGGTTAGAGAGGCCACTTTTGTGGAATGTAGGTTCTTTTCCATGGTAGATGATATGGGAAATTTTTTAGTGTAGGGTATGCCATTGTAGCTGGGGGAAACATGTTGTAATTTATGGGTGCTAGTGCCGATTGCATTAACCCTACCTATATTGAAACATTCTTTATTAGGTTTCCATTTCCAATGGATAAATTTTAGACATGGTCTATGTGTACTTTCTCAAAGTTTTTATGAATAAAACCATCAAATGACTCAATTTATACCATTTTCCATCTCTTCCACTTAGGTTTTATTTTGTAAATATCTTGTGGGAGTTATGGATCGCAAGATGTGATCAATTTGGGGCATGTAAAATCTAGGGGTCCTATATTTACTCTTCTTTAGATATTGATTCATGGGATATATTTATAGGAAATATCCCCTTTGGGAACCCATACTTGTGGAAAAAAAATCTTAGGAACCCAAGCGTATGAAAGGACTGTGGGAGGTACCTTACTTGAAAGCAATAAAAGAGAAATTCCTTGGATTAGAGTATTCTCTATACTAATCCACATGTGATAGTTTAGAGTGAGGTTAATTCTTATCCTTTCCTAATTTAGTCTTGAGAAGGGTGTGTGATTTGGATTAAGCAGGGTGTGTGATAAACCTTTATCTTAGCATGCATTGATCCTAAACAAATTGATAAACTCCTCCATATAAATTCCAATTTGAAATTCCCATAAATTTTTATTTGGGAGTCTTTTTTAGATCTATGAGATTTCAACCCAAATACAATAGAAAATTTAAATCCCATAACTATAGGGAATACCCATAGCATAATTTTTTATAGAAAAATATGTATGAAATATCCATAAAAAATTATCTAAATTTGTGGTGTCTACGACACCATAACAATATACATTTCACCATGATTTCTTGGAATTTTTTTTTATATTTTTTAAATTCAAATATTTTCAAAATATGAGATTCTTTTTTTTAATTATTGAGATATTTATTCCAAATATTTATGGAATATTTTAAGTACCAATAATAAGGTGACATGTTTCATAACAAGTTGGATATTTTTTTGATAAAGTATTTTTTATTTTAATTATTTTAAAGTTACAAGTGAAAGGTATTAAAAAATAATAGAAATTCATAGAGGAGGAATAAAATATTATTTTCCATGATAAAATTAACAAGGAGAGTCCCACCTATGTCTCAACTCAATATGTAATTTCATAGATGTAAAAGAAGAGGAAGTATAAGTTGATTTAAATTAGACTTATAGAAAAAAAGAATAAAAAATGTTAATACATTATAGTGTAAGTTCATACTATATGGCAAGTAATGATAGGTTTTCATAAATCATGTAATATCATGTGTATGAAATGTTTTGTTTTTTCAATTATAGTTATGGAGACCCATACTTTTCACACATAAATATCACATCATATTAAATGAATATTTAGTACATAACATTATGATCTATGCAAGAACTGTAAAGGTTTAGAGACTTTGTAAACTTGAATACATAAAAATTTGGTTCATGAAATATCTAAATCATTTTCCATTTAGTTATTTAGAACTAGAACCCTTCTTATACACATCATACTTAAACTTCATTTTTCATATCTTAGAGAAAAGAAAACATAATAAATGGTGAGATCATATGCTCATTATGTGTAAACAATGGAGATATAAATGATAATATAAACATAAAATAAGAATGAAGTGTATTAGAAAATGATATTAAACTTTTAAAATCATACCTTGAAATTATTATATCATAAACATGAGTTATGGAATAAGTCTTGGCAGATCATAAGACGTGAATCCTAAAGGGATCAAAGAACATGATCCATGAGAACATAACATTGGCATAAGATCATGTTATAAAAGAGTTCCATAAGTGTAGAATAGTCATAATCATAGAAGTATTGTTTCCAGGCCAGCCACCATGACATTCATAACATGTTATTCTTGAAAAAACCACCTATGTACCTACTTTGGGCTTGGGATAAGCACATGTGTACCCTCTTTTGGGCTTATGATAACCTCCCATGTACCCTATCTTTTCAGTCTTGGGATAACCTCCCATGCACCCTTTTTGATTATAACACATTAATCTTTACCCACTTAATTATATGGCTTTTTAATTTTGGTACCACCCATCACAAAATCATAAATCCATTTATATGTATACGACGTGAACATAAAAACATTAATCATAACTTAACTCATGGAAAAGAAAACATGTTTCGTCTATATTTCATCATCATAACCATAAAACATCGAGAGAAATAATAAATATGGTATCATTGAATCAAATCCCTATTAAATACAAAGTAACATCAAAGTATGTTATTATATATGAAAAATACCTTTAAAATATAACTATAATATTTCTTGAGTAAAATAACCATTTAATTTTTAAATCATATATTAAAATATTAAATTATTCCAAATATTAAGAAAAAAACATTTTCTTGGATAAGAACCTTGGAAAATTGCAAAGAAAGCTTTAATGCACTAAGCATTAAAAATGGTGGGAAATTCTATTCAAACCATGTATGTTCGAACAAATATTACTTCCTCATTTTTATTAAAATTTCAAAAAAACCGCATTCGTAAATTGAAAAAAAGATTCCTTTTAAACCATTTTATAAAAAGAAAAATAGGGGTAAAAATGACTTTTAACAATAATATAAGTGTATAGATACATTTTTGAAAACATTTTTAGAAAACAATTATGGAATAAAAAGGAATTTTGACCAAATAAATTATAAATCCATTGTACATTAAAAACATTATTTCAATCTATTGAGTACATAAAGTGAAGAAAATGAAAAGAAGACATGTATTATGAAGAAATAACCATATGAGAAGAAAATAAAAGGGATTTATCCATAAAATATCATATAATTCTATTAAATATAAATTAAATCATAAAAAATCTTGATTAAAATGATATTGAATCATAAATCCCTCACATCGAGTTTGACTTGCTTTGAAAGCACTTTAAACTCTTCTTCTTTGGAGGGCCTACATTATATTCCTCTATAAAGACCCTTGTAATAGTCTTTAAATAAGACCGGTACCTGTAATTCATGGTTATGGAAGTTTATAATGGAATCTGGTAGGGTTTAGTTGATCTAGATGGTTCAAAGTGGTGCAAGGAAAAGAGATAAGGGGTGTCCCTTTATAAGGGAGAGAAAAGATACACTTTGTAATTACTAAAAATATTAAAATATAATTAATTCATTATAAAAAGGAAATTCCAAATGGATATATATTCGAAAAAATTTATGATAAGTTCAAAATATCATTATAAAAATAAATTTAGATAGGCTTTGGTGTCATTTTAAACATTATCTTTGGTTTAACCCATTGGTTAACCAATTTTAATCATAACTGTAGTAATGAATTATTTAATACTAAAGAGTTATAATTTTACTTATAAGGTAAAAATTGGATCATAAATTAATAATGGACATAATTTTAAACCATTTATATTTGTAATTATTATCTTTCAAGTTTTTTATTATTTTTAAATAATTTAATAAAATACTTTTATCATAAAATTCTATTAATGTCATTTTTAGAACCATTCACATAACTTGACTCTGAAAAAAATAAAGGTAATAAAATTAAAATATAAAACTTTCACACATATATAATATGTTATATTAATATATAAAATTCATGATAAATGATATATCAGCCACAAAATATTACTTATTTTAGTTAAAAAAATTACATGATTTTTTTATTTCCTGTACAAGCACTGTGTTAGAATTGTGTAAGCATTTAAAGTAATTATTTCATCACTAGAAATTAAAAATAAATTACCATGATAAAAAAATTAATTTATCTTTCAAATAAATATTTATTAACAAAATTTTCCTCCTTTTATCATTATGTAATTTTTTTGAGATACTAAATTCAAGAGAGTGACATTTTGGAAATTTTATTACTAAAAAATTTGAATTTCCTTATCAAAGGAAAATGACACCAAAATAACATATATTCAAATTTGGGATATATGTGGTCAAATTTATTCAATAAAATGAATAATATAAAAGTTTTGGGTTGATATATAGACCTTATCTCATGGTTCTAACCCTTTTTACCCATTTTACCTTTATTGTGGTGAAACATATTTATCATGATTACTATTCATAATGAAAAAAATAAAAGGGAACTATTTATCAAATTTTAAACTTATGATTCAAAATATGTTATCTATTTTTGAAATTCAATATCTATTTGGGGTAGAAATAATTTTTAATATAAATTTATAAAACAAAACAAAATAATGTTTTTAGAAAAATGTGTTTTTAAGCATGAAAAATTACTTATAAAAATAATGAATACCGATAATTCAAATGAAAGTAATTATATTATTCTAAATCAAGTGGATAATATTAGAATTTTATTCCAAATCAAAAATATAATGTTAATTTTAAATAACTTTATTTAATGAAAAGAAAATAAAATATTTGAAAAAACTATATTTTTCACTATTCATTGAAAAAGAATCATTTCAAAAAAATTCCAAGAATTCCCCCTAAGTTAATTTTGTTATGAGGATTTAAAAAAATGAATTTATTTTTTAAATAAATTGATTAAAATTTGTATAAATTAATTATATTATTTTCTCACAAAATTAATAAAAATCATTTTTTTTCAGAAAACTTATTTTTTAAAGTATATAATTACTTTACTAAAATTTGAGTACTTATTATCAATATATTTTCTTTATATAAAACAATTATATATTATTTTAAAATTTTGGTTCTTTTTATTCATACTAAAAATTTAATGGCTAAGTTATAATGTTATACTATATTACACTTCATTTAGACTTGGGGTTGCATGTATCATAAGATATTGAGGAAATTAATTTTTTTGAAGAGAATTGGATACCAAAAGGAGGTTGGCTGCTTGATGCTCCACCCATCGTCCTTTGATGGCGTAGTGGATGGATGCGATTCAATTGACCCTCCCCGAGCCTCGTACAGGGAGGGGGATTATGAATCTCATTGTCTTACAAGACCTCCCCATCACTCTTCTTCTACCGTTTCTAATCCCTGCCTCCTACCTAGCCATCCTAAGATCGATATTTTCCCTAAGGATTCGCAATGGGTAAACGATGTGATTTATATTCCGATTTCCCAACTAGGGTTTGAAAAGGAATAGCCTTTGCTGGATCCGATTTTGGCTGCTCGCTTTGGGAGGATTCGACTCTCATTTGCATCGTTTGATAGGTATGTATCCTCTTCCTGGAATATTCATGAAAAATCAGTGATAGGGCCTTTGGATGTAAGACATTTTTAAATCCTTTTTAGCAATGAAGATGATCTGATCTATGCATGGTCCTCTTCCCCACGTTCGATGGTGGGTTTCCATTTTTCTCTATTTCATTGGTATTTTTGGTTTCATATGAATTGTGATCCTCCAAAGATGGTGATTCGGATCAAACTCTTGGGTTTCCACTGTCTTTTCAAAATTTGGCTATCCTAAGTTTGATCAGGAATATGATTGGTCACTTTTTATGCATGGACTCTCACACCCATGCAATATCCATCCAATTGCTCTATGGATTTTCATTGAGGTTGATGTGTCTAAGGATCCAACTGAGTCCATCTATGTCGTGGTTGAAGGTGAGCTTCGATGGAATCAATTGTTCTGCTTCGAATCCTGGGTCCCTTTCTACGTGAATTGCTTTTAGTTGGGGCATCTGGCTCTGCTTTGTCATTATATAAAGAGTAGAGTGAATCACTCTGGTAGAGTCTCAACCCATTATGGGGAGAAGTGATGTTGTGAAGAATTTCCCTTGCCTGTGTTAGACTGAAGGAGACCGGTGAAGTTGTGAGAGAGTATAGTTTTGCAGCTCAAGCCCCTGTGTCTTTAAAAATTCGGCGGTTACACAGCTCTGAGGATGGTGTTTCTCAATAGACTGACCATGTGCCTTTGAATAAGATCATGGATACAACCTAAAACCTAAGTGTTGACGAGGTCTTCAAAAGGATATATTGTGATCTAGGGGCGGTGTCTGTTATGGGGGCAGAGGTTGCAGTGGGCAGCCCAAAACTGGGCATCAAAAATGGGGATGTTGTGATTATTGAAGTCACCTATATAGATGGTTGTGGTGGAGGAATGGGAATGGATTCAAGGGGTTAAGTGGTTGTCATGAAGGAGGTTCTGAGTATTGATGTTGGTAAAAATTTTGAAGTGCTAATGAATGAGGATACTGGTCCAGAAAAGGAAGCATCTAGGGAGATGGCTTCAGATGGACATGAAACTACAAGGCATGAGTACTTGCCCCATGAGAATCTAGGATTGAAGTAGATTTGAATCATTGGAGTGGAGAATTATTATTGTGGGAATGTCTGTCTTGATGAGGGGAAATAAAATGGGGATCATGGTCAATGCATGGAATTAATAGACAACAATAAGCAATATTCTTGTATGGGAAATGGTTTGGTGCATGAGGATCATCAGAAGGAGAATGGATCCTTGGATTTATCAAGTAAGTGGGGGGATGTCTATGATGATAATAAGGAAAATGATAGTATCTCTCCCAATAGCCATGTCAAGGCAACTAATAGTGACAGACTCAAGAATGGTAGGAAGAAAGGAAGTGATAATATGGGGGCTTTCACTACTCCACCAAATAGGAAGCCAAGAAAGGCCTACTCTAAAATTCCAAAGATGGTGTCTATAAGATCCCCCTTCAAGGAATCAAAATGGAAAGAGATGGATCAGAAATGAGGGTGGGTTAACAAGAAGCTGTCTAGGGAGCCATTGACCTCAGAGAAACTATAACTAAGGGAGAAATACATCAAAATGATCAATTCCTATAATTCAAAATATGAGTGGGAGTCATTTAATCCTGAGGTGGCCTTATATGTTTGAAATGGTGAAGAGTATGAACCATTTTTATTTGTTTCTTGCTGGGCCTATTTTCTTGTTTTTAACTTTTGTAGTTTGTACTCTTTTTTCTTCAATAAATTTGGAGTACTAGTCATTTTTTGCTTGGGCCTGGGACTTTATGGTAAATTTATTTGAAGAGAAATATATCATAAAAATATCTGGGTGTTACCTTATACTCTCTTAAAATTATTTAGAACCTAAAACATTCATCTCTATGATACAGAAAAATGAGGATATCTTTATTTCATCACAACCTTAGGTTCCCAAGCAGCTTCTTTGAATTTATGATTCCTCTAGAGAACTTTAACCAAGTGAGTTATCTTGTTCTGTAACACTTTATCTTTATGATCCAATATTTATACCAGTTTTTATTTATAGGAATGATCATTCTTTAGTGGTAAGACCTATTATTTTATTATGTGTTAAGGATCAGGTATGCACTTCCTCAGGAGAGATACATGGAACACATCATGAACTTGAGAGAGGTTTGGTGGAAGCACCAAGAAATAAGCTACCGTATCTACTTGATCATGAATCTCAAAAAGTATAATATAACAAGGGTTCAAATTTAATTTTTCCCCTAATATCATAACCCTCATCCATGGAGAAATTCACATGAATAATGTCTCACCAACTCTAAATTCTAGACCCCATCAATGATTTTCAGCATAAATTTTCCATTGGATCTGAGTTACCTTGATGTGTTGTTGTATGTATCTGTATTTCTCTACCATTTCCTAAACTATATCTGGTACCAATAGCTTTCTTTCTATATCTTCATCCCAACACATTATATTTCTAAAGTTATTTCTATATAGGTATTAATAAAAAGAATTCTAAATTCTAAAGTGAAGGCTATTATTGTAAGAAAACTCAACTAGATGAAGGTTTTGATCGCAAACACATTTTAAATCCATAGAAAAATATCTCACCATATCCTCTCAGGTTTGAATGGTTATCTTAGACTGACCATCTATTGGGGGATAATAATTGGTACTGAAACTTGACTCTATATCTAGATCCTACTGAATTATTCACTAGAACTATGAGATAAACCTCAGATCCTAATCAAATATAATAGAATGTGGTACTCCATGAAACCTTACAACTCTTTTAATGTATATTATGGTAAGATGATCAAGAGAGAATTATTATCTAATAGCAATGAAGTGTTCTAACTTTATAAGGCGATTGACTATAACCTAAATAACATTATGTCCTTTAGAAATTTTATGGAGTTTAATGAAAAAATTATTAGTGACGTTTTACCATTTATATTCTAGTATGTGAAATGGTTTTAAAATACTCTTAGACTTATATCTCTCATCCTTAATTTATTTTCATACCAATAATCGAGATACAGACTCTACAATATATATTTTCATGCTATTCCACTAGAAATACTCTTTCAAATCTCTATAAATATTTGTAATTATAGGATGTATAGATAATGATGAACTGTGAACTTCATCCAATAAATACTTATTCAAATATAATATGGATGGAACACATACATGGTTTATGAACCTTATCATTCCATCACAATCAAGTTTGAACTTAGGAACATTTCTTACCTTCTTTTTAAAATCTACATCTTCCTTTTGTACCTCTTTAATCTTCACTTGGATAGAAGGTTGAAAACTCATTTGAGAAAGATAACATTTCTCTCCTTCCTTAAATATTTCTAGAAACATCCTTTTAAAATACATGAATATTGTATCTTTTTTATCCTCATCATATATAAGATACGATGATATTTTTGACTCAAATCATCATCCACCTTGTTCACTTTCCCAAGGTGGTAATGTATTGAGTGTTAATAATCTTTAATCAACTCCAACTATCTTCTCTTGTAAAAATTCAGAAATTTTTGAGTGAATATATATTTTAAAATTTTGTGATCATTATATATTTAACGCCTTTATCTATAAATATATTTCCACTATATATTTAATGAAAAAATTACCACGGTTAAATCCAAATCATGAGTTTGATAATTATGCTCATGAAACTTAAATTGGAATGAGAAATAATCTATCAACATATCAATATATAGGAGGATGTATCCCATTACCATATTTGATTCATCACTATAGATAAAAAACCCTCCTCCACTATAGGGTAATGTAAGAATAGGTGCACTGAATAACATTCTCTTCAGTTCCTTGAAATTTTATTCTCATTCATCTGTCTAATGGTACTTGTATCTCTTATGAGTTAACTTGATGATTATATTAGACTTCAATGTAAATTTTTCCCAAAGAATCAATAATATCTAGAAAACCAATAAAACTATATATCTTAGACACCATGTTTGTTTTGGGACAGTGTTCAATAACTTATATCTTTTATGGATCCATAGATACACCCTTAATTGAAATTATATGACCCAAAAATGAAACTTTTGTAGCCAAAATTCACACTTGGTAAATTTTATATACATATTATCCCTCCTTAGGGTATTCATTACAATCCTCAAGTGATCTTTGTACTATTTATTTCTCTTTTAATATATATAAATATCGTCTATAAAGACTAAAAAAACTGATGAAGGTAATCTATAATGAATCTATTTATTAAACACACAAAGATAACATGAAAAATTATAATAATAAATGACATCACCAAAAATTATTAGTGTCTATATCTTGTGAGGAATTATTTCTTGGGTATATATTCTTTATTGAAACTCAATTGATGATATCTATAATGATGGTCAATCATTAAAAAGTATAGAGATCCACATAATTAGTCAAACAAGTCATTAATATGGGGCAGAGGATAATTTTTATCAATAGATATCATGTTAATTTCTTGATAATAAATGTAGAGTCACATTGATCCATATTTCTTCTTTACTAAAATAATAGGTGAACCCAAAAGTGACACACTTTCCCAATTGAATCTCCTGTCAAGATTCTCCTGGATCTTCTTCTTAAATTTCTACAAATAAATCAGCGCTATTCTATATAGAGTCTTTAAAATAGATGTATCACTAGGTATGAGTTATATTAAAAAAATAAACTTCACAATTTATAGGAAGACTAGGAAACTATTATGAAAATATATTAGAACACTCTCATATAATAGGCATGTATTTTCTGTTGTGTTTCTCCCCAACGATCTAAGATAAAAAACCCTTTTGAATAGATATAAAGACCCATATAATGGATTTAATTTCCATCATAATTTTATATTAAACATCACACTGGTATATAATCATATGTTAGTTCTTAATATCAAATGTGATATCCCTTCCTTGGAAATTGATATGGGATTTATATAAAGAAAGATAACCCAGGCCTAAGATAACAAAAAATTCCACATTAATAATATTTTTATATGGAAAATTATTACAATCTTCAAGATGATATTAGACCTTAATTACTCTAGTATTTATCCATTATAAGAGTGAATTGACTTGGATAGTGCCTAGGTTCCCCACATGTTAGAAAATGATCTATAAATATCTCCTCAAGATGAAATTTATTTCCCTCTATCAAAATATTTATTTTTCTTCAACAATTCACTTATTTATGCCCTTATTTTCCACATATAAACCTTTTTATGTTCCTTTAATTCATTCTAATAGGTGTATATTTCTATATTTATATCATTAAGAAAATTGATACCTATTTCCTTTGTGGTCTCCACTCCCTGAGCTCTCAATGAACACCATTATTCTATTATTTGGTGAGTTCGAGAGTTGGTTAAGGTGCATGTTTCTAATCATATATTATGATAACTGATTTGAAATAATTACATTTTGTTTCACACCATTTATCATCTATTTTTGTTTCTCATAATCACCATATTTTCCAACACATTTAACATTAACATGGTTTCTTTTGGTTTCAACCATTGATTAAAACCAACATATATAGTAAAAGAAACCATAATCATAGTTCTAGACCACTTAATCATGAAAAATGACTTATAGGATGTCTAAATAAAGGAACATTTTTTTTCAATATATGAACACTAAGGTTTAACCTAGTTTATTTATAGTCATCATCTATTCAAATACTTCAGGATGGTTTGTCAAGAACCAACCTTGAGTCGGCCCTGAACTGGTCACCTGAGCCGGTCCGTGACATGTCCCGAGGGGCGTTCCCGATCCCCACGGACTGGAAACTAGTGCCGGGCATCAACGTACACACGAGGGAACAATTTAATCCCAAAAAACAAAACCAAGACTAGAAAAAAATAGAACAAACAGAGCATGAATAAATATGACAACTGAAACTTAAATAAACAAATAACCGATCCAGATACAAAGTATCACTAAAAAGAACAAAACCAGAAACAAGACCCCGCTACAACGATCTCCATGTGACCCCTTTCTCACCTCCAACCAAAAGCCCAAAACTACTCCCACATGAGCAGCCACTAAGAAAAAGCCTGAACAATAGCTGAACCTACTATTGAAATGGTAAAGGATAGGCGTGAGCACAAAAATGTTCAGTAGGGATGCCAAAAGTAAACCACTGAATCCAAGTGTTTTCTAACCCAAAGTTTTCCGATGACACAAGTTTGGAAATACAATTATAAAAATAAAGTTTTCCAATTTAAACAAAATAAAACATCTTTCCCACTATGAGAACTAACCCACGCCATATATTATTTCAAAAACAGTTTACCATTTTATAAAAAAAACCAAAAAAATAATATTAGAGCTGTGAAAAAGGGAGATAGGTAAACAATACAAGATGAAAATAGACTAGTGTATCAGAAAATAAACAAGAAATACAAGCTTTATATAAACCAATGTAGCAGAAAATAAACAAGCAATACAAGATGTATATAAACCAATGTAGGAGAAAATAAACAAGAAATACAAGCTGTATATAAACCAATGTAACAGAAAATAAACAAGCAATACAAGCTATATATAAACCAATGTAGCAGAAAATAAACAAGCAATACAAGCTGTATATAAACCAATGTAACAGAAAATAAATAATCAATACAGGCTATATATAAACCAATTTAGCAGAAAATAAACAATCAATACAAGCTGTAGCCATGGGCGATCCTGAACATCCCTAAACAACCCCTGGACACACACGGTTTGGAACCACCTGCTGGTATATGGTGAAGCCCCATATTCTATAACCCACTGATCGACCTCGCGATAAAATCAGCGGCAAAACCCACCTGGAATCTCTATCTACTAGGGGCACCAACCCATCTAATTGGGGCTGGTGACCAACCGTCACTCGATAATATATAAGACACCCAGGAACCCATGGTGGTTATAGTAATATTGTGTAAGTAGGTGGCCCTTGCACGTGTGACTCATCTCACAGCACTTACCTACCCCAAACACAGACACTTCTTATATATTCACCCATAGAGGGATACACTAGATAGGAGCGCCCCATATACATTTTCAGTTATTTCACATTCTTCAAAGTGCCAACCGGGTTGCTATAACATATAAACTTTAAAACATTTCAGAAAACGTTTAAGATTTCAAATAGATCACACACATTTATTCAAAATATCTTAAAAACACCACTCTTACATTTACAAAACCAAATGGGCCCTTAAGTTCTAAACACACATTCAAACACTTCACAATTATCAAACACGCTTTTACCCTTTTCTAACCCACACCAAAACATGTTTTAAACTAAATGGTCTAACCTTAAAGAACACATTATAAACCATGATTTCCAAAATACTTAAATCAACACTTTAAGAAACCACATTTAAAATACTCTTTAGAAACCACTCAAGGGGAACAATTTTTTTTGAAAACTAAAATTCATTTAGAAAACTAAACTTCCAAGAAAAACACCAATTACCTTAAAACCATAACTGGCCACCTACTTTATTTATAGAACATAAAACGATCCAAAAAAATACATTAAACCCTTTATATCACATTTTAACACATTTAGGATGCTATACCAACATCAAACTATACACACCCAAAATCCGATTTTGAAACCAAATGCACACCAAGAAAACATTTTAAAGCCTTGCCCCAAAAATCACCACTTACCCACATTATTTTAAAGGAACACCAAATAAAAATATTGAATCCATTAAACCATTAGAAAGGTGTTTTAACATAATAACTAATCCATAACACAACCAAACCAAGTTCATTAATAAACAAAGTCATTAAAACATAATAACGGTGATATATTTCATAAGGGACCAATTCCTTCTTAAATAAATATAAGCGATTCAAACAAACTTTCTAGGTATCATAAAACTAAGAAATTTACACTAAAACTCATTTAAAACCTATTTTTAACAAATAAAATAAATTCCAAATTTCTATAATAATTTAAAAAAGGGTTTCATAGAGTTTCGAAACTAGTTTATAAATTTATTTAAAATTGAAATCATTAAAGGAAAGACTTTTGGAAATAAAAACTTGGAAACACCTACCAAATGCTTATACGATTGGAATGAAAATTCAATGGGAAGGTGAACGATGACCCACATACAAAACGCACACCCTAAAACCAAAGAAAACCCGAGATACAAATTAACCCTAACATTTAGGGTTTGTCCAACAAGAAACCCCACATGAAAACCCTCGAAATTAAGTGAGGAGAGGAGAATATGGAGAGAAGACTTACCGGATGGAACCTCCAGAGGGAGGAGCAGCCGCTAGAAGAATCACCGGAGGGGAGGAGGGCGTGTCTGAAGTAGGGTAATAGGAAGTGGGTTGTGTGAGGGTAGGGGGGAAGAAGGGGTGAATGGGAGATAGATAAAAAAATGAAATGAATTAATTGGGAGAGAGGGTGTGCGTGAGGGGATATGGGGAGAGAGGGCGTGAGTGTGATGGGGGTAAGGGAAAAGTGGGGGTGGCATGGGAGATAAAAAAAGAAAATAAATTGATGGAAGGGGGTATGAGTGGTGTGCATAGGGAGTTAATGGGGGAGTGGTGTGAGTGGAGAGAGGTATATAAGGAATAAAATAAAATAAATAATAATAGTAAAAAAGTAGTAATAGAGAGTGGGGAGGCGTGATGGAATAAGGGGATATGGGTGATTGGAGAGAGGGAATAAAAAAAGAGATGAATTAATGAAGAGAGAGGGGTGAGGCGTGGAAGAGGTGGGATTGGAGAGAGGAATACAAAAAAAAATATATTAAATGGGGTATAGGGGTGAATGGAGAGAGGAATAAAAAAACTAGAGATTAAGTGGAAGGGAGTGAGGGTGAGGCGTGGGGGGAAAAAGAGGGATTAAAACCCCTTAAAAAATAAAACAAAATTAACAACTATAAAAAATAAAAAAAATGTTGATAATAATAATGATCATCATAATTTTATTTATTTTATTTTAAATAATAACAAAATTAATAACAACAAAAAAATAATTATATTTATAACAATTTATTGATAATAAGATCATTAACAATTTTAATTTAAAAAAAATTATATACACAATAATGTTATTATTATTATATCTTAAACATTTAATTTATTTCATTTTCATAATGTTTTATTATTTTATGTAATGGGAAACTGCAAGGGTATCCGGGCCGACTACATGGTTACAGCCAACCTTGCAGTGTCAATGCATCGGTCCAAAACCCACCAAAAACATCAATTGTAAAAAACAAATTAAACACGCACTCAACCCGCACCTTGACGAGGATAACCGAAGCCATGAAATTATAAAAAAAAGAATTTAAAAGGTTGGGGTGTGACAATTCTCCCCACCACAAAACTTTCTACCACCAGAAAGTCACCCAGCTGAAAACAAACAAAACTCAGGTCAATGCCCAACCAAAACCGTTGAAAAAAAGAGCATCGATCATACTATTCTCTCTACATTCTACACCCGACCTACTCAAAGAGAAACCATAGCACAAAACAAAGGGGGAACACGAGAGGGTTCTCCCCACCACAATAATTCCCCTAACGTAAGAATTTGAACTCAAACACCACCCCAGGGGGGGGGGGGAACACGAGATCTCCCAACTGAACCTACAGACTTCTCCACATAAGTTGAATAGGACCACTAAGACTTAAATGGAAAACCACTACAAGGCCACCCAGCATACTGGGGCACCGGAATAAGGAATTTCCTATAACAAAACCACCGGAAATAAGAATTCCCCACACTGATATAAATCTCCCCAACACCTCACATATCCAAATGATGACAAAAAAAGGGACCAACCCACACAAGGTCCAAAACAATTTTAAGAAAAACGAACGATTCTAGAGGTCACATTCAGAAGAACACAACTACCATGGTCACAAAAGGATAAGTTCATCACACGTTCACCACAAAAGATGAAATTATGATAGTAGAAAAATAAGAAGAAGGGAAGCTTGAATGTATCTATTTCAAGACAAAAGATAATGAACCAAGAAAAGGTCTTAAATGCCTCTGACACACTGACTGTACGTGAGATTCACTCCGAGACATGAGGCTGGGGTTCTGATGGCTGAAGCATCTTATGCCTCACAATCAGACACAATAATCCCCCAATCAGAACTCCATCCTCAAACGAAACTTCCCACATAATTTCCCCCATTGACCCGAAAGGCCACAACAATGAGAATACTTAGAAAGGATGTGGCCCGACAGCTTGGAATGACCGAACCAGCTACACCGCTGACACGCCCGAAGGAATCCTGACGAACTAGGTGCCAGGATCAACAAAGAAAACCTTTTAGGGAAGGTTCCACATGCACACACTCCTAACCAGATAAGGAATATTAAAGAAAACCAAATATCACCAACTACTCCCCAAAATCCAATGACAATAAGACAACCAACCTCCACTAGTCCCAAACTGAACCCTTAAACAAACCTGAAACAACACGAACCTTAACAACCTAGGGAGTTCCCAACCATCCAAATACACACTCCACTTCCCTCAAGTCATTCTACCACCTATAACATAACTCCAACACCTCAAAGGGCGATGAAACTTAAAAGAACCAAAACCTGTGCATGACTCATCAGCAACACTAGGGACCTTTCTGGGTGGCATACTATGATGAACACAAGAAACGCAAAACCAAAACATGCCTCAATCCAAAACACAATCGAAAAGAACACCCCAAGCCAAGACAACTGACCCAGAATCCAATGAAATATAAACTCAACCAAAACCTTCTTTTCCAAAATCACTATTTAAATTTAAGAACTCTTTATCCCAATGTAATTTTTTTAAAATACCAAAACCACTTTTCACAAGACAAAAATCCACTCCTCAAGGAAAAACCAGTTTCCAAAACCTTTATATTTTAAAATGCACCCAAGGAATCCTATGGATCATCACATGTGTGTCCACCCATTTCCACCCACATCACCCATAAAAAAGTTCCCCCACACACTTAACGTACACACCCACACACATGTGGTCTTCCATAAAGAGTACCAAGGGCCACATCCTTTACTCATCAAAACCCAAACATTTACTAAAATGCTTTCAAATTTAAAACTCCATTTACTAAATTAAAATAATTTTAGTCAAAACATTTTCATTTAAAAAAAATCATTTCCATTTCCAAAATCACGCTTTCAAGAACCGAAACCAAACTGAGTACAACTTACACAGGACCGCCGGAATGAGGAACTAGCAGTTACACTTAACCCAGTGACATGGTAGTGATCCATGCCCCAAGTATGCATCAACAACAATGAGGAACTTAAAACGTGCAATTGGACTCCACATGGGTCCATACTCTATGTGAGGTCACGACGTGACACTGGCTTGCCTCCATTGTCATCCCTCAATACAAAACAAAGACATAAGACTCAAATCCCGGACTACACCAGGCAACTCAAGGTTCGGAACGAGCAAGGGTTCATGATGCCCTTCCCACACCTACCTCTCGAGTCCCAACAGTACTAATCTCCATATACCAAACACCGCAAATAACAATGACCTCCTCTGATACCATTTTGTCAAGAACCAAAACTAAGTCGACCCCAAGCTGGTCACCCGAGCCGGTCCGCGACATGTCCTGAGGGGCGTTCCCGATCCCCACGGGTTGGAAACTAGTCTCGGGCATCAAAGTACACATGAGGGAATGATTTAATCCCAAGAGGTAAAACCAAGACTAGAAAAAAAATAGAACAAATAGAGCATGCATAAAAACGACAACTGAAACTTAAATAAACAAAGAAACGATCCAGATACAAAGTATCACTAAAAAGAACAAAACTGGAAACAAGACCCCACTACAACGATCTCTGTGTGACCCCTTGGTCACCTCAAACCAAAACCCCAAAACTACTCCCACATGAACAACGACTAAGAAAAATCCTGAACAACAACTGAACCTACAACTGAAATGGTAAAGGATAGGCGTGAGTCTAAAAATGCTCAGTAGGGATGCCAAAAGTAAACTACTGAATCCAAGTGTTTTCTAACCCAAAGTTGTCCGATGACACACATTTAGAAATAAAATTATAAAAATAAGGTTTTACCATTTAAACAAAATAACACATCTTTCCCACTATGAGAACTAACCCACTCCATATATTATTTCAAAAACAGTTTACCATTTTATAAACAAAACCAAACAAGTAATATTAGAGCTGTGAAAAATGGAGACAGGTAAACAATACAAGCTGAAAATAGACTAGTGTATCAGAAAATAAACAAGCAATACAAGATATATATAAACCAATATAGCAGAAAATAAACAAGCAATGCAAGATGTATATAAACCAATGTAGAAGAAAATAAACAAGCAATACAAGCTGTATATAAACCAATGTAACAGAAAATAAACAAGCAATACAAGATGTATATAAACCAATGTAGAAGAAAATAAACAAGAAATACAAGCTGCATATAAACCAATGTAACAGAAAATAAACAAGAAATACAAGCTGTATATAAACCAATGCCGCAGAAAATAAACAAGCAATATAATTTGTAGCCATGGGCGATCCTGAACATCCCTAGACAACCCCTGGACGCACTCGGTTTAGAACCACCTGCCGACATATGTTGAAGCCCCGTAGTCTATAACCCACTGATCGACCTCGCGACAAAATCAGCGCTAAATCCCACCTCGCCTCTCTATCTACCAGGGGGAACCAACCCCTCTAATCGGGGCTAGTGAGAAACCATCACTTGATAATCTATAAGATGCATAAGAACCCATGATGTTTATAGTAATATTGTCTAAGTAGGAGGCCCTCGCACGCATGACTCATCTCACCGCACTTACCTACCCCAAACACGGATGCTTCCTATACATTCACCCATAAAGGTTTACACTAGATAAGAGCACCCCATATACATATTTAGTTATTTCTCATTCAACAAAGTGCCAATCGGGCTGCTATAACATATAAACTTTAAAACATTTCAGAAAACATTTACGATTTAAAATCGATCACACAAATTTATTCAAAATATCTTATAAACACCACTCTTTCATTTACAAAACCAAATGGGCCCTTAAGTTCTAAACACACATTCAAACACTTCACAATTATCAAACATGCTTTTACCCTTTTCTGACCCACACCAAAACATGTTTTAAACTGAATGGTCAAACCTTAAAGAACACATTATAAACCATGATTTCCAAAATACTTAAATCAACACTTTACAAAACCACATTTAAAATACTCTTTATAAACCACTCAAGGGGACCAAATTTATTTGAAAACTAAAATTCATTTAGAAGACTAAACTTCCAAGAAAAACACCAATTTCCTTAAAACCATAACTAGCCACGTACTTTATTTATAGAACATAAAATGATCCCAAAAAAAATACATTAAACCATTTCCAACACATTTTAACACATTTAGGATGCTATACCAACATCAAACTATACACACCCAAAATACTATTTTGAAATCAAACTCACACCAAGAAAGTATTTTAAATCCTTGCCCCAAAAATCACAACTTACCCACATTATTTTAAAGGAACACAAAATAAAAACATTGAATCCATTAAACCATTACAAAGGTGTTTTAACACAATAACTAAGCCATAACACAACCAAACCAAGTTCATTAATAAACAAAGTCGTTACAATATAATAACGGTGATATATTTTATAAGGGACTAATTCCTTCTTAAATAAATATAAGTGATTCAAACAAACTTTCTAGGTATCATAAAACTAAGCAATTTACATTAAAACTCATTTAAAACCTATTTTTAACAAATCAAATAAATTCCAAATTGCTATAATAATTTAAACAAGGGTTTCATAGAGTTGTGAAACTAGTTTATAAATTTATTTAAAATGGCGAGCTTCAAAGGAAAGTATTTTGGAAAGAAAAACTTGGAAACACCTACCGAAGGCTCATGCAATTGGAATGAAACTTCAACGAGAAGGTGAACTATGCCCCATAGATAAAACGCACACCCTAAAACCGAAGAAAACCTAAGACACACATTAACCCTAACATTTAGGGTTTGGAAAACAAGAAACCCAACATGAAAACCCTCAAAATTAAGTGATGAGAGGATAATATGGAGAGGAGACTTACCGGATGGAACCGCCAGAGGGAGGAGCAGCCACCAGAAGAATCACCAGAGGGGAGGAGGGAGTGTGTGAAGCAGGGCAAGAGGAAGAGGGGTGCGTGAGGGTAGGGGGGAAGAAGGGGTGCATGGGAGATAGATAAAAAAAATTAAATGAATTAATTGGGAGAGCAGGTGTGAATGAGGGGATATGGGGAGAGAGGGCATGAGTGTGATGGGGGTAAGGGAAAAGTGGGGGTGGCGTGGGAGAAAAAAAAAGAAAAGGAATTAATGGAAGGGGGTGTATGAGTGGTGTACGTGGGGGGTTAATGGGGAGTGTTGTGAGTGGAGAGAGGTATATAAGGAATAAAATAAAATAAATAATAAAAAAAGTAGTAATAGAGAGTGGGGAGGCGTGATGGAATAAGGGGATATGGGTGATTGGATTGAGGGAATAAAAAAAAGAGATGAATTAATGAAGAGAGAGGGGTGATTCACGGAAGAGGTGTGATTGGAGAGAGGAATACAAAAAAAAGATATTAAATGGGATATAGGGGTGATTAGATAGAGGAATAAAAAAACTAGAGATTAACTGGGGGGGAGTGAGGGTGAGGCATGGGGAAAAAAAGAGGGATTAAAACCCCTTAGAAAAATAAAAAAAATTAACAACAATAACAAATAAAAAAAATGTTAATAATAATAATGATAATGATAATTTTTTTTAAATAATAAAAAAATTAATAACAATCAAATAATAATTATATTTATAACAATTTATTGATAATAAGATCATTAACAATTTTAATTAAAAAAACATTTTTATATACACAATAATGTTATTATTTTTATATCTTAAACATTTAATTTATTTCATTTTCATAATGTTTTATTATTTTATGTAATGGGTAACTGCAAGGGTATCTGGGCCGACTACATGGTTACAGCCAACCTTACGGTGTCCGTGCATCAGTCCAAAACCCACCAAAAATATCAAATGTCAAAAATAAATTAAACACGCACTCAACCCGCACCTTGACGAGGCTAACTGAAGCCACAAAATTATAAAATAAAATAATTTAAAAGGTCGGGGTGTGACATGGTTTGTAAAGAAAATGTGAATTAACCCATGAATATCCCCCGAGAGTGTCAAACATGGTGCACAGTAAGGGAACACTCACCCTGAACCAGAATAATGGATGAGATATACTTAACCAACCTTTTTCTAGGTTATTACCCTTAGATTCACTTGTTCTAAAACCAATCTCACTTTTAGTATCCAAAAAAGGATGTTTTTATAAGAAATATACACTCCTTTATTTCTATAACTTAGGATATACTCTTATACATAGGATTTTACAAAGGGTTCTCAATAAAATTTTATCATCATAGTTTCCAAAGGTAACTAAATATTACTTTGATACCAATTATATAAAACCATTATTTTCACACATAAATATCATATCTTGTTAGATGAACATTCAATACATAATATTATGATCCACACCAGAACTGTAAAGGTTTAGTGTCATTGGAAACTTGGATATATAAAAACTGGTTCATAAAATATCTATATTGTCTCCCAATTAGTTATTCATAAATAGAAACCTTCTTATACACATCATACTTAAAAATTTTCTTCATATACTAGGGAAAATAAAATATAATAAAGGGTGAGATAAGATGCTCATTAAGGGTAAACATGGGAGATATAAATGATTATTTAAACATAACATGAGTATAAATGGTATTATAACATGAGATTATACTTTTAAAATCATACCCAAAAATTATTAGATCATAAACATGAGCCATGGAATGATTCATGGTAGTTTATAAGACCTAAATTATAAAGGGACTAAAGAACATGAGCTATGAGAACATAAAATTGGCATAAGATCATCATATAAAATAGTGGAATAAGTGTGGTAAAATCATAATCCTAGAATTATTTTTTCAAGGATACGGACCAATACATTCTTAACATGTGAGGATTGGGATAAGCAACCATTTACCAACATTGGTCTTGAAATAACCTCCCATTTACCCTCTTTTAGGATTGGGATAACCTCCTACATACCCTCTTTTTTAGGCTTGGGATAACCTCTTATGTAATATTTGAGCTCACAACATGTTAATATTTACCTTATTCATTAGATGGATATATAATTTTGGTACCACCTATCACATAATCATAAATACATTCATATGTATGCCACAATAACATAAATAAATTTCATCCTAACTTAACCCGTGGAAAATAAAATAGGTTCCACTGATATTTCAATATCATAACCATAAATCATATAGAGAAAGAATAAAGATAGTATTATTGGATAATATATCTAGTAAATCCTAAGTAACATGAAAGGATGTTATTAGAGATGACAAATTTCTAGAAAATATCAATGAGATATTTCTTGATAAAAATACCCTTTTCATTTATAAATCACATATTGAAATCTAAAATTTTACAAAATATTATGGATAATATTTTCTTTAAAAAGAATCTTGGAGAATTGTAAAGTAATATTCAAATAATTGAGTGGTAATTTCTATAGGAAATTACATTCATGTCAGGTACATTAAAAAAGATTCCTTTTACATTTTTGGAAAAAAATCAAAAGTACCCCATTCGGTAAACTACATGAAAATTCTTTTTAAACCATTTTTTTAAAATGAAAACATAGATAAAAATAAATTTAAACAATAATAGAATAATATATATATATATATATATATATATATTTTAGATAACATGGATATAAAATTAAAATTATTTTTGAATGAAGAAAGGAATAAATTAATTTTTTCTTAAAAACATTTTTTCAGTCTCTTGAGTATATAAAGTGAGGAAATTTATAGGAAAACATATATTATAAATAAATAACCAGAAGAGAGGAAAATTATAGATAATTATCAATAAAGGATCATAAAATTTCCTTCAGTGGAAATTTCATCATAAATAATCCTAATTAAAATGATATTGAAACATAAATACCTGGCCTTGAGTTTGACATGCTTTAAAAGTTCTTTAACCATTTCTTCGGTGGGCCTACATTATATTAATTGTTAAGGTCACTTGGAATGGTATGTAAATAATGATATAACCTCTAATTAATAGATAAGGAAGTTAAAAAGTGAACTGGATTGGGTTTGTTTAGGCTAGTTGGCTCAAAGTGTTGTAAAGGATAGAGAGAAGGGGTGTCCTTTTATTAGGGAGGGAAATGAGACACTTGTAATTACTAAAAAGATTAAAATATAATTAATTAATTCTCAAGAAAAATGATTCCAATGGCTATATATTCAAATAAAAAGAGTATACGGTAAAAATATAATTATTTAATAAAATTTAGATAGGCTTTGGTGTCATTTTAAACCTTATATTTGGGTTTTACCCCTTGGTTAACCAATTTTAATCTTAACCATATTAATGAATTTTTTTTAATACTAAAGGGTTATAAATTTACTTATAAGGTAAAAGTTTTATCATAAATGACCAAGGGATAAAATTATAGACCATTCATCATCCTAATTACCCTCTTAATTTTTTTAAAAAATTTACTAAAATATTTTTGTCATAAAATACTATTAAAGTCATTTTAGTAACAATTCATATAATTTGAAATTGAAAAAAACATGTAAAAAATGGTATTTGAATATAAAACTTAAATAAATATATATTATATTATATTAATCTATAAAATTAATGGGGAACTATAACTCATCGAAAAATTATTAGTTTTAGATTTTTTTAAAAACATTTACATGATTTTTCTATTGCTTGCACAAACACAATGTCAGTATTATGTATGCATTTAATGTGATTATTTCATCAATAAAAAATGAAAATAAATTACCCTTATAAAAAATTAATTTATATTTCAAATAAAAATTTATAAATAAACTTATCCTCTTTGTATCCTTATGTAAAATTTTTAAAGATACTAAATTAAAGAAAGTGACATTTAGGAATTTTCTTTACTCAAAATAATATAAATTGTATTATCAAGGTAAAGTGGAACTAAAATGACATATATTAAATTTTAGGATGAATAGTTTCATATTTATTCTATAAAATTAAGTAAAGGTAAGTTTTTCATTGGTTTTGAGACATTATCTCATGATTTTAACCATGATTTACCTATTTTACCCTTAACTAGGTGACAAATATTTACCACATTTACAATTAACAATAAAAAAAATAAAAGGGAAATATTTTCCAAATTTGAACATAATTTTTCAAAACATGGTATCCATTTTTTCAAGATTCAATCAATATATGTTCTTCTAATCAATTTTAATATAAATTTATAAAACTCCCAAAAAAATAGTTTTTAGAAAAATGTGTTTTAAGCATAAAAATTAACTTATATCAAATTTAGGAATATTTTTGATTCAAATAGAGTTAATTATATTATTATAAATAAAATAGATCATATGTAACAATAATATCAAATCCAAAATATAATGGTACTTTTAAATTAATTTATTTAATGAAAAGAAAAGATGGTATTTGAAAAGCTGTATTTTTAACTATTCACTAAAAACCAATCATTTCATAAAAATCCCAAAATTTCTCGCTAAGTTAATTTTGATATCATGATTTAAAAAATGAAGTTAATTTTTTTTTTAAAAAAAATTTCTAAAAGTTTGAAAAATTACATATATTATTTTCTAAAAAAAATAAATAAAAATAATTCTTGAGGAAAACAAAATTTTAAAGCATATAACGACTTTACTAGAAATTGAGAAATTATTTATCTATATATTTTATTTATATAAAACCTTTATACATAATTTTCAATTTTTTTATTCTTCTTCATACCACTAGTTTAATGGATAGGTTATTATGGTATACTATATTGTAGTTCATTTAGACTTGGGGTTCTATGTATCACAAGGTATCAAGGAAATTAAATTTATTTGAAGTGAAATATATCATAAGATCTCAGAGTTTTACAATAGTGTATTAAATATAAAAGGAAATAATAATATAAGGATAATTATATAATATAAGAAAAATTCCAATGTACACTTTGTGGATGGGATTAGAAAAAATAAATTGAGCATGAGTCCATTTTGTAACTCAGGACTTGAAGTCACATTCAATCATAAAGGATGATTGATCAAAGAGAATGTTGGTTTTTCATTGATGTAAGTATGGGGGATTAATGGTAATATATATCATGTAGATAATAAATTTAGATAATATTTTATAATAGTAGAAGAGGAAAAGTGTTTGTGTCATCTATGATTTAAAAATATTCATAAATAAAGTATGGAATATATTTTTAATCTTAAAGTAGTGATTAATATCCATAATATAAAAATAGATAGGGAAAATATTTGTGATTCATAAATGAGAGGGAAGTTAGTGTGTAATCCCTTTAATAAGGAGTATAAGATTGTTATTCATTTTCTTGGTTTGGTTCATATTTATGTGTGTGGTTTTATGAAACATATGAGAACATGAAAAGAAAGGTATTTTATACAATTTGTAGATGATTATAATAAAATAACATGTATTATTTTCATGAAAATAAATAAAGAGGTGATAGAATGAATTAAAATATATCAGAGGCATTTTGTGAAAGAGATATTCTCTAAATACATTTTAAAAATGATGTATGAATGGATATATAGTATGGTATGATATGAGTAAAAAAAATATATCGTATAATTTGTTAAGAGTGTAGGGTAAAGGATGGTTATATCATGTTATTGCTTGTTGAATTTTATGTATTTAATATTCATTTCATTCCTCTGTGTAAGTTATCTTTAACACATGGAGAATCAATGAATGTAAGAGTTAAGTGCATGGATAAAGGGTTAATCTTACATAGGATTCAGAGAACTATTTTTAATATTATATAGGTAATTTTTTATCCTGTGATAGCCTATACCACACAGTGTTATTTTTACATGAGTTGTGTGATGGTTTTATCTTATGAAGACCATGAAATAAATTATAATTTAAAATTGGTAACACTAAAAAATGGTTTTAAGCACTACTTTCTTATATCATTAAATATGATATAGGATTAAAAGCTAGAAAAAATGGGTTTTCAATATTTCAATTACGAATTGAATAAAATAATTTTAAAATGATTTATATTTTTTTATAAATAATTCAAAAAATGTATTAGTTGATATTTATTTATCTATAAACATGATTCTCAATTAATTATTAATAAAATTTTATAATTAATTAGTAAAATTTTTATGAAACATTTATTAAATAAGTATCCCAAATATTAAAATTTAATATTGAAATAAATTTTTTAAATTATATGGAATGACTTATAGCATAGATAAGATTTTTTATACCAAAATTATAGGTGTTATTTATAAAATGTTAATAAATTACAAAATAAGGTCTACATATTAAGGGGTTTATATTTTAATTACGAATTGTTCATAATTAAAGGTCTTATTTGATAAATTATTTAACCTATATCAAAATGAGTTTTGATAATTTATTTGACCAAGTTTTAAATAATATTAAATGTTACATATTTAGATTATGAGAAAAATGTTTACATAATAGATTTGGAAAATAAGTTTTTTATATTTCATTTAATATCATATATTTATAGTAAATTCCATATAATAGAATAATATAGAAGAGTTAATATTAGGAATAGATAAAAAATGTTTATATTTATTTAATTATGGGATTACCTTAACATATGGATAAATTATAAAGTGCTTATGATTAGATTGATTTATGAATTTTTCTTAAATTTTTTATCTAAAGGTTAAATTTATGAATTTTTAATTTATTTAATTTATTTACAAATTTATCAATAATTATAATTGTCATATTATGAATTGTGATGTATGATTTAGTTTAAAAGTTAAACTAGTTCTATAAATCTTCATACATGAATCTAAGGAGTAACATTCTTGGTATGGAAATTGATTTAGTTTTCTTCTACCTTAAAAAGTGCTCGAGTTTAGATATGAACTTTATTTTAATGGTTGATTATATTTTATTCATATTGGGTGTTAAAATTATGATGGTAATAAAATATCTATTTAGTAAAGTACCCCTGGGTAGAGGGATTTTGGGTCATATTTCTCAGTGGCTTAGAGACTTATATCTTGTATAAAAAATTTCGGGTTGGCTATCGGACACTCTAAGCCTACTCTTATGGCGATATTAAATTTCATGTGATTTTAATAATTTACATGAAAGGGTTTCAAATATCTTTTTCATGGGATTCATTTTGACATGTATAAGTATATTTGGCTTTTGACTTGTGTAAGTAACACACGCTTTGAGTTTTTTAAATAATTACAAATAAATATGGTTTAAACATATTTATTTAATATAAGGAATATGACTCTAATATAAATCATTAGAAACATACATAAATTTAAAAGTAATACACGAGATAATATGGTGAAATTAAATCCCTTTAAAATACTAAGTGTTAGATTCCTTCTAAACCGACACTTATCAAGACATTGATCATTCAATACCGGTGAACCTAACCATTATGTGGCCATGGATTATTTTATATAAGTAAATAAAATTATGAGGAAACCCTAACTATTAGGTTCCTCATTCTTTTAATTTGATTTGGGTTACACTTAGCTAGGAAACCCTAACCATTAAGATACGAGAGGAATAATGTTGGGATAGTCTATATGATAGATTAGGAAAAGAGTTGTATACTAAACTATCCATGAGTCATTATAATGAACCAAGTATTAAGTACATATTATTTCATAAATTTTAACGAAGTATACAAAAATTATAAGATGAGGATATATGGTCTAGTGTCTTTAAAGGGTTTGGTACATAAATAAAACATTTTAAAACATAACATAATTATACTTATTTAATCTCCTTAGAGTGCTACTAACTTCCAAAGGTCCTCTTAATATGACATATGATAAAATGAGTAAAGGCATTATGAAAAGTGTTAGCTATAAATATAAGTAAGGGAATAAACATGAAAAATGAGTATAACATGGGAATAATAACATGATATCATAAAGAGAATTGTCATGCACATGGAATCATGACATAAGGAAATGATAACATAAGAGCATGTAGTAAACATGACCATATTATTAGATCATGTAATCATAGGAAAATGGAAACAACATAAAAATGATATCATAAGCACAATTAATGGATCCATACCTCATTAACATAACATAATTGGCTAGGCTAACTACCCGCTCACATAATTGTCTAGGATCACTACCCACACACCACAATATCTCATGAGATGGAAGAATTAATCAATTGCATTGGAAGGATATATAATTCTTAGCCCACCCATCATATAATAAAAATCATACATATGCGTGTCACATGGTTTCAATATATATATCATAAAAACAGAAATAAATAAAATGGGTTTTATATCCCTTTCAATTGGTTCCCTAAGGAAGCATTCATGATTTCATCAATAAACATGACATGATAAAACCATGGAAAAAATGGGTATCCAATGACTTAAATAAACATTCTAGGTAAATAACAATAAAAAAATATGATTATGAATATTTTATTTACACTATATAGTAAATGGACATATGGTTTAGAAAGAAATTTCCCTAATAAATCGGTGTATTGGGAATTTGGTGAATAAAATTTAATCAAGTAATCGAAAATAGGTAATTCATAGAGGAAAGGAATTGGAAGAAAATATTTCCTATAAAAAAAGGTTTATTAGAAAATAAAAATTTATTGATGGATCATATAATATACTTAAAATAGAATTTCATTAGCTATCAAAATAAATAAGGTAGATAATATCATTTGAAGAACACCCTTGATTAAGCATATAACACAGATGAAGAACACTCTTAGAAGTATTAGGTAAATTAATTTGAAAATAATAATTTCTATTGTCCTTCTAAAAAAATTTAAAAAGATTATTTTTTAAACCATGAGAATAAAAATTTCATTTTCTTGATAACTTTAAAGTGTAGAGAGTAATTCTCTTAGAAAATAACAAATATAGCAGAAATATGCGATCATATAGAAACATGTAAAAGAGATTAATTTTGTTTGAAAATGAACCATAAATAAACATTTAAAAGATTTAATTTTAAAAACATTTAAAAAAAATCAATGTAGTAGAAAATTACCATTTTAATAAAATTTGGAAATAAGTCATTTTCGACTCACGGAAAAAATTACATGAGTTGAGAAAACAATAATGACTTGAGTAACAATATAAATAAAAAAACTTGATAAAATAAGATCTTGAAAATTAACCTCAAATAAAATAAATAAAATATATTTCATGATAACATATCATTTTGGAAGCATATACACCATATGAAATTAAATTGGTGCACAAATTAAAGCATGTATCAATGAAGGAAGCATGAGACAAAAATACATTATTAATTAAGAACATTCTAACAAAAAGACATTGAAAAAAGTAGAGTTTTAATTTTAAATTAAAATATCTGGAATAAGGATAATAAATGATACAAAATATCCAATTATCATTATATTCACCATTTAAAATAAATTAGGTGCATAAAAGAACATGTGTCTCAAAGAATGTAATTTTGAGACAAAACCCTTACCTTTGTCTAAAAGCATTATAAAATTGAACACAACTTCCTTAATAATAAAATTAAGTTGATTAAAAACCTTAATGAGAAACTTATTCACATTTAATTAATTTTATATTGTCTATTTATCATTATAATTTGATCATTTATTAAATCATTTTCCCTTATGTTGGTTATCCGAGGTGGTTCATTTAATTTTTATGCGAATCTATTGGCATATTGAATAAGGTTATATTTATTTTTAAAATATATTCACAACCTATAGAATATAAATTTTATTTCAAATATATATTTTTATATAAAAAATCATTTTTAAATTCATCCATGATTAGCGGTAATGGAAAACAATATGCGTCATTATGTTGGGGTGGTAATCCGTACGTACACACGATCAATAATTTTATTTTAAATAAAAAAGTGTGAGGTAGAAAGTCAAAAAAATTAACATTAAAAAAAATGATATAGATATAATATTTATTCCTTAAAAACCCATTTTAAGTATCCATTTAACTCAGTTTAGAAAAATAGGACATGTCATGCATGGAGGTGACAATGTTTATATTTTTTGAATGATTTTAAAGGAATAATAAGGAGAATCCATTAGTATAATAACATAACAAAAAAAATTAGTATTAATTTTATCATACTATTATGTATTGAGGATATTATAGTTAGTATAATAAATAATTAATAATAAATAAAGGATAAGAAATACATGATACATTCATTGAGACTTCATGAAAATATTATTAATAATGGAGGAGTTAGGATTTATTATGGTAACCAAAGTCTTGAGTTAGTGTTTTTTAATTCTAGGAGAGTTAATTATGTTATATTTTCAAGAATAATTTTAATGGTATGTGAATCATGCAAGGGGTGTAAGTGGTATCCTTTCATATGTTAAGAAAAGCACACTTTACATGGAAAAGAATGTTAAGTAATGGGTAAGAATGGAAGTGCATGAAATTTATGTGAGTTAGATTTGGTATAGTTTATGATAATTTATGGTATATATTTAAATCCCAATAAAGAGTTTCAATAAGGTTTAAAGTCCAAGTAAACTTAGGAAAATTCAGTCCACTTTAGATTTGTCATTTAAACACTACCCTTAATTAAATATTAATCATGTTATTTATTTTATCACTAAAAAAATTATTAGATCCTTATTATAAAATTTAAAAATTATTAATAATAATTTATTCTTAATTTATTTTAATTAATTTCATACATATGATATAATATTATTTTAAATTAAACCCTCATATAATATTTAAAAATTGTTTTCTAAATAAAAGATCATTTTAAAACTTTTAAACTTATGTATAAGAACAATTTTTTGATGGTTACTGATTTTCATGATAGTAATAGGTTTATTATAAATAAAATTAAGGTTTTGTAGAATTAAAATAAAACCATAACCTAATTTAACCCAAATATTAATTAATTGAAAGAAAATTTATAAACCAATTTTCTTTATTAAAGTTTTAGCTCTAAAAATGATGGCCATGGTTTCCTAAGTTAAAATAATAGTTTAAAAGGAATAATTTTATTCCTTAATTTAATATTTTATATTTTAAATTATTTTATTTTATTATAGGTAATTCATATATATAGATAAAGTCATGAAAATTATAATTTTCATAAAAACCACATTTTTTTAAAAAAAATTATTTTTTATGAAAATGCTTAAAAACTCATACTATATAAATTTTAAAATTATAAATTATTATTTTTATAATTATATTGAATTATATTTATGAAAATTATTTATTTAATTTTAAACAGAAAATACAAAATATAAAGGTAGAATGCTTTTATTTAAAAACGAACTTATTAGATATTAAGTGTTTCAAAAATTATTTCTTACATGTCTTCTAATTTATAGAATTTTAATATTTTATTTCATATATATATATATATGTTATATGTTATTATAATGATTTTTAAATATGATTATTTTAATTTACTAATATATCACAACCTTTATTTTAGTGATTATGAAGAAAGATATCAAACACAACATTATTGAAAGGAAATATATATATATACTAAAATATAGGGATGTTATTATCATATATGATATGATTGAAATAATTACCTACCAAATATAGTAACTGATTATTTACATGATTAACCAGTGTAGGTCATAATTGTAGCAACCATGACCTCAGTAGTCCAGATCATGTGCCTACTACCATTACATTTTCACAAGATACAAGGAAATCACGTTCTATGGGACCAAATAGTTTAGTAGTCTGGGTAAACTAGATACATACATGAGTCTTGTATTAAAATTGAATACAAAAACTTGAACATAATCTTTTTCGATAATTATTTCATTCCATCTAGAATTTCATTTCATATATTTCTTAGTACACTTCATGGAATCCTGGGGAAAGGAAACAAAATATGAGTGAGATCAAATTCTTAGTAAGAGTTAAATACGCCAAAATTAATAATGAATTGACAATAATAATAAACATGGAAAGGTAAATAACTAAGAAGACATTCCATGTAATAAATAGCTAAGTAGGAAATGTGTAAACAATATATAAAGTTAAATAACTGAAAAAACATGACATTTAATCAATAAACTGAGAATTAAATTCATCCATAGATTTTATCATTTGAAAAAATCATGGATAATAATAATAATAACTAAAATGAAGGTAATGAATAATTATCATACATCATGTTTCCCGTGCACCAAAAACCTTTTCTATTAAGAAATATCCTCAAGATAGTTTAATTATGTTTGTATAAACCCATTTGATTTGTATTAATACCTTTAAAAGACACTACTATCAAGATATATCCTCTAGAAAATTTAAAAATTTTCAGAAACAAATTCAAAGGGTTTTCACCAACTCATTTCATCCCATGAGACTACCAATGCATCAAGGAGATTAATTTAAATGGTCCCCAACCCATGTCACACTTATATTAAGAATTTATCATATATATATCAATTAATTTAATTTATAAGCAATGTGTCTTATAAAATTTTTATATTGAGTAAAGAATATAGATTTATCAATATTTCCCTAAATAAAAAAATAATTTTCAAAATAAATTCTTTATGTAAAAATAGTATATAGTTTTGGAAATAATCATATCCATGATAAATTATATAAATATTTATGAGAAATTTAATGTTTAATGATAACTAGAAAGTCAATAACTCAAGGGGAAGTTAATGTCTACGAAAATGATTCAAGGAAGTGAAGTTCAAAAATATCCTTTGTCAAAATAATCATAAGTTATTCAAAGAAATAATAAGGATGATATCAATACAACATATACCCACTAGATTAATAATAATGGTTATTTTTTTAATGAATATAAATACAATGAAAATATATTTGAAAAAATTATTGAGACAAATATCCATTTCATTTTGGAAATCCTTTTATTTGAAAATCAATTTTAAAAAAGTTTTCTTAAACATATCTTGGTAAAATTTCAAAGGAACATTAAAAGAAATGATGGCGGGTAATTACATATGAGGTAAAAAAGAACATTACATTTTCATTGTAAAAAGGTTAGTAAATTTCTCTATTCTAAAAGATACAATAATATTCCTTTGATTTTTTTAAAAAATAAAAATGGTTAGAAATGTCGTTTAATAAATTATTTTGATAAGGATAAAGATTTGTTTTGATATTTTTTTATAGAAAACATGGTTTTGTAAGAAAAATATTTATAAATAAATAGAAAGATGAAGTATAATTTTATTAAAACATTTTATAATTAATTTTGAGTACCAAATAGTGTAGAAATGGTATTTTCACTTGAAAAATATCATGAATAATAAACACTTAAAATGATCATAATGTGGAAGAGAGGATTAATAAATGAATCTATTATGTGCATCAACTGTAAATCAAAATATTTTTTTCTCAATAAACCAATATATATTAAAAATTCATTATACACATAATTATATAATATTAATTACAATAAGGAATTAATATAACCCAATGAAATGGAATTGAGTCATTAAATTCATTCCCACTTGTTAACTTTTAATTCAAAATCACTTAGATGAAATAATTAAAATTAATACTTAAAATACCATTAATAATGAAGTATTAATGATATTAAATTTAAAATGGGTATTGTATACACCATATAAAAGAAACTAGGTTCATAACATTACAATATACCTCAATGAAATGAAATTGAGATGGAATCCCTTACCTCATGCTTTAATTTTGGTCGTACATTCTTTAAACTAATGTATAGTGGTTTTAAACATGTTATTAAATTTTACCAGAAAAATAATAATATTTTTAGTATCATATATGATCATTTCATAATATCGTATCACCTTTTTTAATAATATTTTATTATTTTCATTATTTTGGGTGTTAATTGTCGTTTTTTATGTTTTGACTTGTTATTTTTTAGTTCTTGTTAATTAGATGATGATTTAAAAATCTAAAAAATATAAAATGTTATTTAATTATAATATATATTTAGTATATATATATTTATATTAATCTATAAAATTTAGTGATAGGAAATGAAATGTACCGTTCATGGAGACGGTAGGCCGTATGTACACATGAACACTGCTTCCATTTTCTTATCATATTAAAGAAAGAAAAGTAAATGATATTTATGTATATTATTAGTTTAGAATAATATTTATGTAATATATATCAAACATGTTTATTAAAACCATCCTTAATATATTCCATGTAACGTGTGAATGAATCACATTGCTTCACGAGACGGTAGTCTGTCGTACACACGAACGACATTATCGTATCCCCACAGAAATGAAAGTATGAATGTATATATTATATAATAATTATAGATGCATACATAAATTTTAAATATAATATATATTATATATAAAATATAAATCCATAATTATTACCAACCATGAAAGGTGTTAATGGAAGAACGAACGACATCGATTCATGAGCCAGAAGTCCACTGTACACATGAATGATGATTGCATATCACATTTTATGAATGTGTGTGTGGGTGTAGGTTGTAAAATTAAAATAAAAACACATAATTATATTAATATTATGAGGTTATTATATTACCATGGTATAATAGGAATTAAAGGGGTACAGAAAGAAATAAAACAAAACTTCTCTCATTGAAGAATGTTACCTCTTCTTTGAGTAACTCCTTTTGGTTTATATCAAAATCCTTACATGGTTTTCTTTATGTCCAAAAAAGATTCTAATATGTGGATAAGTATGTTTTAAGTTTATTTTGGTAGGGTTTTTATGATCCAAAAGTCATTAGAGGTGTGTATAATTGGGGAGAGTGAATGCCCTTTTATAGTATAGGAGGAGCGACATTCTTGTAAATACAAAAAAACAAACACAATTGGGAGGTCTCCCAACATCATGTGACTGATTTAATGAACCATTTTTTTAAAAATAGGTTATATGGTATAAATAAGGCCATGAAATGGGGTTTGTACATGTTTCAAAGTCATTTGGGCCCTTCAGAATAAAGTTTAACCACTAAGTGAACTCATTTTTACCGGACTCATTGTAATTAATCTTAATTGATTTCAATAATTGTTTTTTCAAAAACTAAGTTGAAATTGATATAAATTATAAATTATTATTATTCCAAATATGGAATCAATTTTTTTAAATTCAAATCACATAAGTGGAAAAAAATAATTTAAAATTAATCTCGCAGACGAGACAAAAAACTGGGGTTTTAAAGTAAAAATGTTCAAACTTTTACTAAATTTTTATTTCTAAATTAGATATAAAAATGATTAAAATAAAATAAATTGGATTAATAGTTATATTATTTATCTAATTTTACTTTAAAATCAATTAAAAATTTAATTTAACATTATAAATTATTTAGATGAATGGTCAGTTTTCAATTAAAATTCAGTATTTTTTACTATTCATTAAAAAATGTAACTTCTCAGAAAAATACCAAAAATTCACCCTAATATAATTTTGACATAAAAATTTAAAAAATTTAGTTTATTTTTTCAAATAAAATTTATAAAAGTGTGAAAATTTATTTTTAAGCAAGTTCTCCATTAAATGGTAGAAAAACTACCTTTAAAAAAATAATGATTTTTATGGGTAAAAATGGAATTTTTCTTATCTTATTAATATAAAATCTATTGAATTTATGTAAAAACATTTTATTGACTATATAATATATAAATTTAATTAATATCACTCACTAATATAAATTAATTTAATTTATTAGTATAAAATTCCTTTTGCACATAAAAATAGTTTTTTATAAAAATATTCCCTTTATATTCAATTGGTTTTCATATTCATTTATAATTAATTGGTAACCAATGAAATCAATAATATATTTTCATAAGTTATATAATCTTATTTTTAACCCCCAATTTTACATCTTGATGATAATTTTCATTTTAAATAATCATATTAATAATTTAGAAAAACTTGGTCTTGCATGTAATACAAACTATTAAAGAAAGTTGTTGTTGTGTGTAATGAAATATAAATCAGTTTTGCATAAATTTAAAGATATATAATAGATTTAATTTATTTAAAATAGTTAATATATCATAAAGTCTTGGAATTTTATATTCCATTCTACACTTGGTGTTGTGTGTCATACATGCTATTGAATAAAATGTTTTTCATTTAGAATTTTAGGGTTTTACATTCTACCAACCATAAATAAATTGCTCAAATACAATTTAAACATGATTTCAGTAATCTAGGATTTGATATTTGAAAATCATTTTTTTTAAAAAAACCAAATCACAAAAGGTTTTATAAAATATACTATTAAAAATAGATAATGATAAGTACAAATGTCACATTTAATAAAAAATAATCATGTTCCCAAGTATAAGAACATCAATGGAAAGTGAATATATGGACATGGGGGTAAAGTGTAAATATTTATAGAGTTTGATTAAGGTCATTGATAAAAAAGTGAATGATTAATGGAATGTTTAGGGCCTCAAATACATAAATCTAATAGGTGTGAAATGGTATTTGATATCATAAAAATGATGATAATAGGATATAATTTTATTTTAAGATCCTTTTTATATGGTTGAGGAATTATTTTAATATCTAAGAATATAAGGAAATATACTTAATTGATATGTTTATATTTTATAAGAAAAATTTCCTCCTTTGGTTGTTCTTTTATTAGTTTCCAATTCACCACATATTCTAAGAAATAAATATTCAAAAATGAACCACCATTTTTTCCCTAAAGAACTAAAATTTAAGGATCATAAGATACATAAAAAGTCTTTACACTCATATATAAATATTTTCAAAAACCAATATGGTTAATATATTAATCTCTAAACCTCAAATTTAGTACTATTGGTTCATCAACATCATTTATTTGTATAATTATTTAACTAAAAACAATGACACGTTAACCAGGACCTCACATAGGCTAGTGGTAGGTGCGAAACCCTTATCATCATTTGATATTGGGTTTAATCCCCACCACATCGCCAAATGTGATGGGTTTTTACCCTACATGTGGGTTTTACTTTTTTTAAACTACATTAATATAATTCCTATAATGTTTCCAAAAAATATAATGGACATCCTTGAAATTAATTTAATCATTAAATAACGTTTTACTAGTGTTTTAAATACAACCGATTTTTTTCATAAAGTATAATAATCTCATTTGACTGTTATTACGATGCCATTCATGATCATATTAACACTAAATGTTATCAATACCTTTAAACTTATGTTTATAAAATGTAAAATCATTATTCATTAAATAAATTTTCCACTAAAACTTATACTTCCCATAAATTTCTCCAAAACATACTTAATATTTGTAGACTTACATCACATAAAACCTAAAAGTGGTGTTCAAGTCTTTCAAATTTTATACATTATTAGACTCATAAACTCCTGATATTATCAAGATAAGGATTTATTCCTAGGAAATTCTACATAATATTCACCTTACCAAAACTCTAGGATTTTCTTATGTACTTATCATCAATTAATACCTTATGGTTATGTTTCATAATATATGTTATCCTAAATCTAGTTCACAAGGTTTTTACTAAACATGCTCTGATACCCACTTTAGAGACCCTGAACCCTGTATCCTAGAGCTGGTTCCTACTACAATTACATTTGAATAAGATACAAGTAAATCACATCCCAATAGACATAGTAGTTTAGTAGTCTTGGTAAACTAGATACTTACATGATTCTTGTATTACAATTAAATTCAATAATTACACTATATTTTTTTGAGAATAACTTTATTCCATATAGCATATCCCTTCACATATTTCTTATTACACTTCATGGAATCCTATAGAATGGAAAATATGTGGGTGATCTCAATCAGAAAGGGTTAAATACAATGAAAGCAGTAATAAATCAATGAGAATAATAAATATGGAAAGGTAAGTAAATAAAAAAACATTCCATGCAATCAATAACAGATAAGGAAGTGCATAACCAATATGGAAAGTTAAATAACTAAAAACACATTCCATTTAATCAATAAAATTAGAATTAATTGAATCTATATATTTTATCGTGTGAAAATATCAAGGATAATAATAATAATAATAAATAAAATTAAGGTAATCCATAATTATCTTATATTATGTTTCCTAGGAACATGAAACCTTTACCATAAATATCTATCCTCAATACAATTTACGTCTATAGATAAAAACCCATCTCATTTGTTTTAAGACCTTTTATAAGACACTACTGTCAAGATTTGTCCTCCAGGTAGTTTAAAACTGCTTGGAAACAAACATGAAGGGTTTGTAGCCAACCGATTTCTTCCCATGCGATTATCGAATCATTGAGGGGATTAATTTAAATGGTCCCCAACCTATGTAATACCCATCCAAAGCATTCCTAATATATCGAATGATCGATTTAATTAAAAAACAATATACCTTATAAAATTTTCATATTGAGTAAATAATACAGATTTAACAATATTTCCATAGATAATACAATAAATATCAAATTAAAAACCATATATAAAAATTTTATATAGTTTAAAAAATAATCACATCCATGATAAATTATATAGATATTTAGGGGAAATTTGATGTTTAATGATCACCGAAAAGTAAATATCTCAAGGGGAAGTTAATAACTATAAAAATGATTAAAGGAAGTGAATGTCAAAAATTTCCTTGGTAAAAATAATCAAAATAAAAACATAGAAATAATAAGGATTGTATCAATACAACGTATACCCATTGGAGTAATAATAAGGGTTGTTGTCATTTATGATTAAAAAAATTAGAAAAGTATCTTTAAGAAAATTATTGAGGAAAATGTCCTTTGATTTTGATTTTTTTTAAATCATTTTCTTTAAAAATAAATTTTATAACATTTTATTTAAAAATATATATTTCAAATTGTAAAGGAAGATTCAAAGAAATTATGGTAGGTAATTTTGTACAAGGTAAAAAAGAAAATTCCTTTTTCATTGTAAAAAGGTTAAGAAAGAGCATTTTTCAGAAATCGATAAGAATATTTCTTTGAAAACATATTGTAAAAAAATGGATAAAAATTTATTTTAATAAATCATTTTGAAAATGATAAATAAAAAATTTGAAAACCTTTTTAGAAAACCTGATTTTTTAAGAAAATATATTTCCGGCCAAAGAGAGAAATGGAGTCAAATTTTATTAAAACATTTTATCAATAATTTTATGAACCAAAGAGTTGAAAAATGGTATTATTAGATGAAAAATATCATGAATAACCACATGAGAATAAAATGGAATGGTTTATTAAGAAATTTTGATGTAATTTATTTTAAAAAATATTCAATAATAAATAATCTTGATTATAATGATATTGTGAAATAAACCCTTAAAATTATCATAATGATGATGTGAGGATTAATAAATTTATCAATTTTGTGTATAAATTTTAAATACATATAAAAAAATTTCAAATAAAAAAATACATAGTAAAAATTCCTTATAAACATATTCATATAATATTATCGACAATGAGGAATTAATGTAACCCAAAAAAGAATTGAGTTATTAAATTCTTCACCACTTGTAAAATTTTAATTAAAAGTGAAATTAATGAAATAATTAAAATTAAAACTTAAATTAACATGAATAATTAAGTATACATGATATTGAATGTATAAGGGGTATTTTATACAAAATATAAGAGAAATTAGGTGAATAACATTACAATACACCTCAATGAAATGAAATTGAGATGGAATCCCTTAACTCACACTTTCCTTTCAATTGTACTTGATTTTAACACCTTTATAGTGGGTTTAAATATTTTATTAAGTTTTTATAGATATATATTAATATTTATAATATCATATATTATACTTTTATGACATATTGTCACCCGTTTATTAATAATATTCCATTATTTTCATTGTTTCGGGTGTTAATTGCCTTGTTTTTTCGAGTGTGTTTTGACTTATTTTTTATCCTATTACTTAGATAATTATTTAATAATATCTATAATTTAAAAAATTATTTAAATATAATATATATATATATATATATTTATATTAATCCGTAAAATTTACTGATAGGAAGTGAAATGCACCGTTCATGGAGACGGTGGGTTGTATGTACACATGAACGTTGTTTCCATTTTATTTTTGTATTAAAGAATGGAAAGTAAATTATATATATGTGAATTATCATTAAAATATAATATATATTTTATATATATCACAAATTTTTATTAAAACCATCCTTAATACATTATATGTTACATGTGAATGAATTGCATCACTTCGTGTGGCAGTTGTCCGTCATACACATAAACAACGTTATCATATCCCACAAAATGAAAAGCATGAAGGTATGTTTTATATAATAATTACATAAGAATATATAAATTATAAATATCATATATATCATATATGAACTATATATAAGTCATTATTAGTAACCATGAATGATGTTAATGGAATAATATATGACATTGGTTTGTGAGGTGGTAGTTCGCCGTACACATGAACGATGATTACGTATCCCATTTGATGGAAGTGCGTGTGGGTGTAGTTCATAACCAAAACCTAAAAAAATATAAAAATATATATTATAATTAGGTTATTATATTACCATGATATATGAACAATTGAATGGGTGAATAAATAAATAAAACAAAAGTGGTCGTTGAAGAACGTTGCCTCTTCTTCAGGTAACTCCTTTTGGTTTATAAAAACATCCTTCATTGGGTTTCTTTATTTAAAAAATATTATAGGATGAGGTAGGTACTTTGAGATTTTATTTGGTTAGGGTTTTTGTCATAAAAAAGGATTGATAGGTTTGTATAATGAGAGAGAGTGAATGCCCTTTTATAGTGGAGGTAGAGTGAAATTCTTTTAAATATGAAAAATCAAACACTTTTAGGAAGTATCCATTACATAATATGACTCAAATAATGAACCCTTTTTTATAAAATATGGTATATATTTGAAATATTTACATCCAATTGGTTTTGGATAAGTGTATAGGTCATTTGGGCCCTTAAGATTATAGTTTAACCTCTAAATAAACTCATTTTTACCTTAATCATTATAATTAATTTTAACTATTTTCAACAGTATTTTTATTAAAAAATAATTTGAACATGCTTTAAATTTTAAATTATTCTGATTAAAATTTTGGAATCAAATTTTCCAAATTCAAATCATATAATTTGCATAAATCAATTTAAAATTAATCCCATAGACAGGATGAGAAAACAGGTTTCTAAAGTGAAAATGTTAAAAATGTTACTATATTTTTATATCTAAATTCTATATAAAAACAATTAAAATGACCTAAATTGGATTAATATATGTATTATTGATATAATATTACTTTAAACCCAATTCAAAAAATAATTTATCATTATAAATTATTTAGACGAAAAGTCAGTTTTCAATTAAAATTCATTATTTTCCACTATTTATCAATAAATGAAACTTCTCAGAAAAAAAAATTCACCCTAAGATAATTTTGAATTTATTATTTCAAAAATTCGAATTATTCTTTCAAATAAATTTATAAAAGTGTCAAAATTTAATTTTAAAACAAGTACTTCATTAAAAGGCGGAAAAACCGCCTTTAGAAAAAATACAGGTTTTTATGGGTGAAAATGGAATTATTCTTATGTTATGCCTATCAAATATATTATATAAATGTATAAAAATTTGATTGAATATATAATATATAAATCTAATTAATACCATTCACTAATAGTAATTAATTTAATTTATTAAGATACAATTCTTTTGGCGTATAAAAATATTTTTTTATAAAAACATTCCCTTCATATTCAATTGGTTCTTATATTAATTTTTAATTAATTGATAACCAATGAATTAAACCATACATTTTCATTAGTTATTTAATACTATTTATAACTACCAATTTAATGTCTAGGAGATAATTTTCATTTTAAATAATAATGTTATTCGTATTCAGTTAAACTCAGTCTTGCGTATAACACAATCTATAAAAGAAAGTTGTTATTGCATGTAACACATGTTAACTATATGCTTCATAAATTTGAATCTATATAATATATTAATTTTATTTAAATTATTAAATATATCATAAATCTTCAGGATTTTATATTCCCTTATACACTTGGTGTTTCATTTCATACATGCTATTGAGTTAAATGTTATTCTTTTTTTATTTCGAGGTGTTAAAATAATGCAATATGCATCTTGACCCCCTAATGGATATGAAAGATTTAATTAGGTCCATCATTTTAATCGGAGAAAATTTAATGAAAGTATTTTTTAAATGAATATAAAACACGATACTCATATGATAAATGCTTATGTTTTATATAAGTGCAATCATTATCATCAAACCAAACTGTGAGATCAATCTTGAAAATATGAAGCATAATTTAAGAAATTTTTTAGACTGGTATAGAAATTATGAATTTTTATTAAGTAAAAAGTAAAATTTATGTGTTAGAGAAAACCCCTCTTGAGTAAAAAACTATTGTGGTTGTTAAAAAAATGAATCTAGATTCTTATGATAAGTATAAAATAATTCACTCAAGTTTATTCAAAAATTAGATATAAAATAAATTAAGGAAATTTAGTCTCCATTCATATACTCAATATGACTGGGTGTGTTAATGACTTGTCGAGAAATGACGTATCTTCAAAAACATGTTCTGGTTGTGAAAATCTTTTTTTAACATCATTGGAAATGTTTTGAAAATTTGAATGAGTTCAATAAGTGTTTACCCTATTTTCTAAAAGTGTTGAGGATATATGAACATGGGAATGTCATGATAGGGTTTTTGGGGTTTCATTGATAGTACAAGTGGGTGAAATTTCAAACTAGAATAGGAAAACTTAGTTGGTGTGTCAAATAATGTTTCATCAAATATCCAACCTATGTTATAGAAACCTAAATGTGTTATTAGGAATGATTAGTAATGATTCCATAAAATGGAATTTTTTGGAATATATTAAGGTGGTTTATAAACATCATGGAATGTGTATGTCATGTAACAACCCAAAGTTTTTCAATGGAAATTACCTTCTTATATTTATGTCATAAAATAACAAGAAAACACAACATAATGAACTACTAAGTGATAAGTGACCTTCAAACAAAAGTTTGTCACTTCTGTGTTTGGAATTTCGAAAATCCGACATACATGGTTGTGCTTAAGATGATTTTTCGAGTCTAATGAAACAAAAATAATTTTTTGTGAATAGTGACATACCCTTATGAATAGTAACATACCCTTATGAATAGTAATATGACCCTTACTAATAGTAAATCATCCAACATAAGAGTAACATTACCTATGAATAATTAAATGAAATTTAGACATCTTAGAAAGTGACAATTTGACCTTAGTAAATGTTTTGGTATTTTGTAAGTCATAAATAAATAATTATAATTAATTAATTAATTTAAAAGAAAATATATTTCCCTGAAATTTATTCATAAATTATTTAATCAATTTCTTATAGTTTTTAGATAATTTTATAAGACGCTACGAAATTTTTGAAAGCTCTATAAAATCAGTTTTAATCATAAAAAATGTTTTTTAAAGAAAATTATGATTTTAATTAAATTTTAAATTAATAATATTTAGAAAATTATGTTTGAAAAATGGACTACATTTTTGGATTTGACACGTCAAAAAATGGCTGGGGTAAAATTTTGGGATTTTTCTAAAATACTTGAATATTTGGTGAATAGTAAAATACATTAATTTACTGAATAAATACATTATAATTACAGCCCACTATTCCTGACATCACAAGTGATGTAAGAACCCAAATATCTAACTCACATGCCTTATTTACTATTCTTGGTCATTCAAGACTCACTATTCCTTGTCTTAGGGGAAATTAATAAACTAATGAATTTTATATTAAGGAAACCCGTCTCCCCTCCACTATAAAAGCCACCCTTCACACCCTCATTTACTCACACCTCTCAAGATCCAAGCCTTCTATAAAATCTGCCAAAAAACATTCCCTATCCCCTCCCCCACGTCCAAGAGCTTCTGGTCTCATCAAAATACCAAGCTTAGGCCCTTAAGGAAGTTCTCAAGAGAAGGATTCAAGAGGTAATTTCTCTCCCTCTTCTAATTTAATTTCCTTTCAAGTTCAAGTTCGTTTCTTCATCTCTCCCCACCTATCTTCATAAAAATGGTATTTTAACTCCAGTATTATACATATAATGTAATATTTTTATTCTAACGGGATATTATATCATCCAACCCCCTTTCCCTCTTCCTTTTATTTTATTAAAGAGAACGTTGTTCGTGCGGTGTTAATTTATCACCTTCAAGAACGACATGCTTTCTTATTGCATTTCTACCTTCAGATCTGGTCATGAAACCATTTTTATGGTTGAAACAGAATATTTTATATGTATTATGTCCTATTTAAAGTTCTGGAACTCATTTATGAACATATTACTAAGTGATAAATTAAAACAAGTTCGTTGTGATCGAAAAACCGCCCAAATTAACCCAAAAAATATTTATTTAATTCTTACCTAATGATTCATACACATTGATATAATATGATTCATTATAAGATAATTAAAAATCCTTTAATCTAATTAATAACATGTAATATCAGTTCTGGATATTTACCCATGTTCTACCCGAACTTCAATTTATGAATACAAGTGAACCACCCAAGAAAAACCATAAAAACAAACATCCCCGAACAATGTTTTTAAACTCTATAAGTCATCCAAAGGAACATAAAATGACATAATGAAACCAGAATGAACCCTATTAATGTATACAAGGTTCTTTAATTTCTAATTAATTAATATAATTTCATTATATAGTACATTAAATATATGGAAGCATTCAGATACAAGGTAAGGGGAAATTCTTGAACCCAACTTTCATCCTTCGGGTTCTTCCGCTTTCACTCCATTTTTGATTTGGTTACTCCTTAAAGATCATTTGTTCATCATTGTATTTAATTTTCTAGGATATACCTGTTTGTAACAGGTATTTAGGACAAACCAAATGTTTTCCAAAAGAACTCTTCTTTTAAAAACTCACCTTTTACTTCTCATTCAAAGTTGATGGTTCTTGTATCAAATATGTTATTCCCCTTTGTTTTGGGAACCCAATGTTTATTAATGTGTTATTATGATATGAAACCCATTAATTTCCATGGGTTAGTTCTGTTCATTATTGATATATGTTCTATGTGGAATGCATGTTAATGATAATGTTATAATGTGATGGGTGCGCCCAGAATTATATAGCGCAATATGAATGTTTCAATGTGATGGGTGCACCCGGAATTATACAGTGCTCCAATGCATTGGGTAACGTGATGAATCTCATGAGTAAATGTGAAATGATGTGTGAAAAATATTCTAGATTGGTTCACAAGTATGTGTGGTAGTTAACCACCACTACTGGAAATACAGGATTTCTCAATGGTTTAGAACCATTGGGAAAGGCTGCAGAACCGTTGGTATATGTTATACCAACGGTTCTGAAAACCGTAGGGAAGTAAGACGCTGGGAAAATATTTTCCCAATGGTTTATGGTGAACCGTTGGGATATGGTGGAGAAAAATTACCCTATCCCAATAGTTCTGGAAAACCGTTGGGAAAACTTTATACCAACGGTTGTAAACCGTTGGTATAAAGTGCTGAAAATTACCATGTTTTTTCCAACGGTTTGCAAAACCGTTGGAAAAAACCCAAATCTCATCTTTCCCAATGGTTTAGAACCATTGGGAAAAGTATTTTACCAAAGGTTTTAAGAACCGTTGGTAAAACAAAACCTAGACATTCTATGCCCACGGTTTTGAACCGTTGGCATAGCCTCTGCTGGGCAAATTGCACAGCAGTTCTGCAATTTTCCCAGCAGCTCCAATTTGCAACTAGCTCTCCAATTTCCCCACCAGTTCAATCCAATTATTATACCTGCAATAAACTAACACATACATATACAATTATTTTACCTACAATAACCAACTAACACTTAAATATAGAGAACAAATTCATACACATTTAACATATAATGGTGGAACTATACACAGCCATAATTAAATAAGAATTCATAACATAATTATAAACATACATATTTCATTTAGAATTAAATTTAAAATTTAGATGACAATTATATGTGGAATCCGGAAGTCAATTCATAATTTGATCGTTTTTTTGTATACCATATATTTTCACCTGAAATAATGTCCATTTCAAACAAAATACATACACCTGGAGTGATACTAGCCACACCACACCTCAGATTGAGGTGGGGTTGACTCATACACGTCACATATGACCCATGGATCGTTGTGCTAATGTATCGATACAATCCGAATGTGTTTGGTCGGTTTTCTGTATGCCAGTTGATGTTTTTCAATTAAAATGACGTACTTTTGAAACAAAAGGCAGACACTTTGAGTGGTTCCGGCCACACCGCACCTCAGATTGAGGTGGCGTTGACTCGTACATGTCACATATGACCCATGGATCATTCTCCTAAAGTATCAATGGAAACCGAATGTGTTTGGTCGGTTTTCCATATGTACTTAAATTGTTGTTCATTTTAAGCAAAAGAGAGCCACTTAGAGTGATTTTGGCCACACCGTGCCTCAGATTAAGGAGAGGTTAACTTGTACACGTCACATATGACCCATGGATCATTGTGCTAAAGTATTGACACAATCTGAATGCGTTTGGTCGGTTTTCTGTATGCCAGTTGATGTTTTTCACTTCAAATTATGCCCTTTTGAAACAAAAGACAGACACTTTGAGTGGTGGCGGCCACACCACGCCTCGGATTGAGGCGAGGTTGACTCTTACACATCACATATGACCCATGGATTGTTGTTCTAATGTATCGACACAATCTGAATGCGTTTGGTAGGTTTTCCATATGCCAGTAGATGTTTTCCAATTAAAATGACGTACTTTTGAAACAAAAAGCAGACACTTTGAGTGGTGCCGGCCACACCGTGCCTCGGATTGAGGCAAAGTTGACTCGTACACGTCACATATGACCCATGGATCGTTCTCCTAAAGTTTCTATGGAAACCGAATGCGTTTGGTCGGTTTTCTGTATGTACTTAAATTGTTGTCCATTTTAAGCAAAAGAGAGCCACTTAGAGTGATTCCAGTCACACCGCGCCTCGGATTGAGGCGGGGTTGACTCGTACACGTCACATATGACCCATGGATCGTTGTTCTAAAGTATTGACACAATCTGAATACGTTTGGTCGGTTTTCCGTATGCCAGTTGATGTTTTTCACTTCAAATGACGTCATTTTGAAACAAAAGATAGACACTTTGAGTGGTGGCGGCCACACCACACCTTAGATTGAGGCAGAGTTGACTCGTACATGTCACATATGACCCATGGATCGTTGTGCTAATGTATTGACACAAGCCGAATGCGTTTGGTCGGTTTTCCATATGCCAGTTGATGTTTTTCAATTAAAATGACGTCCTTTTGAAACAAAAGGCAGACACTTTGAGTGGTGGAGGCCACACCGCGCCTCGGATTGAGGCGGGGTTGACTCTTACACATCACATATGACCCATGGATCGTTGTGCTAATGTATCGACACAATCCGGATGCGTTTGGTTGGTTTTTCGTATGCCAGTTGATGTTTTTCAATTAAAATGACGTACTTTTGAAACAAAAGACAGACACTTTGAGTGGTGCCGGCCACACCGCGCCTCAGATTGAGGCAGAGTTGACTCGTACCCGTCACATATGACCCATGGATCGTTCTCCTAAAGTTTCAATGGAAACCGAATGCGTTTGGTCAGTTTTCCATATGTAATTAAATTGCTGTCCATTTTAAGCAAAAGAGAGCCACTTAGAGTGATTCCGGCCACCCCGTGCCTCATATTAAGGCAGGGTTGACTCGTACACGTCACATATGACCCATGTATCGTTGTGCTAAAGTATCGACACAATCCGAATACATTTGGTCAGTTTTCCGTATCCCAATTGATGTTTTTCACTTCAAATGACATCTTTTTGAAACAAAAGACAGACACTTTGAGTGGTGGCAGCCACACTACGCCTCGGATTGAGGCGGGGTTGACTCGTACACGTCACATATGACCCATGGATCGTTGTGCTAATGTATCGACACAATACAAATGCATTTGGTCGGTTTTCCGTATGCCAGTTGATGTTTTTCAATTAAAATGACGTCCTTTTGAAACAAAAGGTAGACACTTTGAGTGGTGGCGGCCACACCGCGCCTCGGATTGAGGTGGGGTTGACTCGTACACATCACATATGACCCATGGATAGTTTTACTAATGTATCGACACAATACGAATGCGTTTGGTCGGTTTTCCATATGCCAGTTGATGTTTTTTAATTAAAATGACGTACTTTTGAAACAAAAGGCAGACACTTTGAGTGGTTCCGGCCACACCATACCTCGGATTGAGGCAGTGTTAACTTTTACACGTCACATATGACCCATGGATCTTTCTACTAAAGTTTCAATGGAAACAAAAAGAATTTGGTCGGTTTTCCGTATGTACTTAAATTGTTGTCCATTTTAAGAAAAATAGAGCCACTTAGAGTGATTTTGGCCACACCATGCCTCAGATTACGGCGGGGTTGACTTGTACATGTCACATATGACCCAGGGATTTTTGTGCTAATGTATTGACATAATCCAAATGAATTTGGTTGGTTTTTCGTATGGCAGTTGATGTTTTTCAATTAAAATGACGTCCTTTTGAAAGAAAAGACAGAAACTTTGAGTGGTGGTGGCCACACCGTGCCTCGGATTGAGGCGAGGTTGACTCGTACACATCACATATGACCTATGGATCATTGTGCTAATGTATCGACACAATCCGAATGCGTTTGTTCGGTTTTCCGTATGCTAGTTGATGTTTTTCAATTAAAATGACCTACTTTTGAAACAAAAGGTAGACACTTTGAGTAGTACCGGGCACACCGCGCCTCGGATTGAGGCGGCGTTAACTCGTACATGTCAAATATGACCCATGGATCGTTATCCTAAAGTTTCAATAGAAACCGAATGCGTTTGGTCGGTTTTCCGTATGTACTTAAATTGTTGTCCACTTTAAGAAAAATAGAGCCACTTAAAGTGATTCCGGCCACACCGTGTCTTAGATTAATGTGGTGTTGACTCATAAACGTCACATATGACCCATGGATCGTTGTTCTAAAGTATCGACACAATCCGAATGCGTTTGGTCAGTTTTTGGTATGCCAGTTGATGTTTTTCACTTCAAATGACGTCCTTTTGAAACAAAAGACAGACACATTGAGTGGTGGCGGCCACACCACGCCTCGGATTGAGGCAGGGTTGACTCTTACACATCACATATTACCCATGGATCGTTGTGCTAATGTATTGACACAATCCGAATGCGTTTGGTCAGTTTTCCGTATTCCAGTTGATGTTTTTCAATTAAAATGACGTCCTTTTGAAACAAAAGGCAGACACTTTGAGTGGTGGCGGCCACACCGCGCCTCAGATTGAGGCAGAGTTGACTCGTACACGTCACATATGACCCATGGATCGTTCTCCTAATGTTTCAATGGAAACTGAATGCGTTTGGTCAGTTTTCCGTATGTACTTAAATTGTTGTCCATTTTAAGCAAAAGAGATCCACTTAGAGTGATTCCGGCCACACCGCGCCTCGGATTGATGCGAGGTTGACTCGTACATATCACATATGACCCATGGATCGTTGTGATAAAGTATCGACACAATTCGAATTCATTTGGTCGGTTTTACGTATGCCAGTTGATTATTTTCACTTCAAATGACGTCCTTTAGAAACAAAAGACAGACACTTTGAGTGGTGGCGGCCACACCGCGCCTCAGAATGAGGCGGGGGTTGACTTTTACATGTCACATATGACCCATGGATTGTTGTTCTAATGTATTGACACAATCCGAATGTGTTTGGTCAGTTTTCCGTATGCCAGTTGATGTTTTTCAATTAAAATAACGTCCTTTTGAAACAAAAGGCAGACACTTTGAGTGGTGGCGGCCACACCGCGCCTCCGATTGGGGCGGCGTTGACTCGTACGCGTCACATATGACCCATGGATCGTTTTTCTAATGTATCGACAAAATCCGAATGCGTTTGGTCGGTTTTCCGTCTTCTAGTTGATGTTTTTCAATTAAAATGACGTACTTTTGAAACAAAAGGCAGACACTTTGAGTGGTGTCGTCCACACTGCGTCTCGGATTGAGGCAGAGTTGACTCATACATGTCACATATGACCCATGTATCGTTCTCCTAAAGTTTCAATGGAAACCGAATGAGTTTGGTCAGTTTTCCGTATGTACTTAAATTGTTGTCCATTTTAAGCAAAAGAGAGCCACTTAGAGTGATTTCGGTCACATCGCGCCTTGGATTGAGGTAGGGTTGGCTCGTACATGTCACATATGTCCCATGGATCATTCTTCTAAATAATCGACACAATCCGAATGCGTTTGGTTGGTTTTCCATATGCTAGTTGATGTTTTTCACTTCAAATGACGTCATTTTGAAAGAAAAGGCAGACACTTTGAGTGGTGGCGGCCACACCGCACCTTGGATTGAGGCAGGGTTGACTCGTACATGTCACATATGACCCATGGATCGTTGTGATAATGTATCGACACAATCTGAATGCGTTTGGTCAGTTTTCCGTATGCCAGTTGATGTTTTTCAATTAAAATGACGTCCTTTTGAAACAAAAGGCAGACACTTTGAGTGGTGGCGGCCACACCATGCCTCAAATTGAGACAGAGTTGACTCGTACACGTCACATATGACCCATGGATCGTTTTTCTAATGTATCGACACAATATGAATGCGTTTGGTCGGTTTTTCATATGTTAGTTGATGTTTTTCAATTAAAATGACGTACTTTTGAAACAAAAGGCAGACACTTTGAGTGGTGCCGGCCACACCGTGCCTCGGATTGAGGCGGCGTTGACTCGTAGACATCACATATGACCCATGGATCGTTCTCCTAAAGTTTAAATGGAAACCGAATGCGTTTGGTCAGTTTTTCGTATGTACTTAAATTGTTGTCCATTTTAAGCAAAAGAGAGACACTTAGAGTGATTTTGGCCACACCATGCCTCAGATTAATGCGGGGTTGACTCGTACATGTCACATATGACCCAGGGATCGTTGTGCTAATGTATTGACACAATCCGAATGCGTTTGGTCAGTTTTCCATATACCAGTTGATGTTTTTCAATTAAAATGACGTCCTTTTGAAAGAAAAGGCATCAAATTTGAGTGGTGGCAGCCACACCGCACCTCAGATTGAGGCGGGGTTGACTCGTACACGTCACATATAACCCATGGATTTTTGTGATAATTTATAGACACAATTCGAATGCGTTTGGTTGGTTTTCCGTATGCCAGTTGATGTTTTTCAATTAAAATGACCTACTTTTGAAAAATAGGCAGACACTTTGAGTGGTGCCGGCCACACCGCGCCTCGGATTGAAGCGGAGTTGACTCGTACATGTCACATATGACCCATGGATCGTTCTCCTAAAGTTTCAATGGAAACTGAATGCGTTTGGTCGGTTTTCCGTATGTACTTAAATTGTTGCCCATTTTTAGAAAAAGAGAGCCACTTAGAGTGATTCCGGCCACACCGTGCCTCAGATTAAGGCGGGGTTGACTCGTACATGTCACATATGACCCATGGATCGTTGTGCTAAAGTATCTACACAATCTGAATGCATTTGGTCAGTTTTCCGTATGCCAGTTGATGTTTTTCACTTCAAATGTCGTCCTTTTGAAACAAAAGACAGACACTTTGAGTGGTGGCGGCCACAAAGCGCCTCAGATTGAGGCTGGGTTGGCTCGTACATGTCATATATGACCCATGAATCGTTTTTATAATGTTTCGACACAATCCGAATGCGTTTGGTCAGTTTTCAGTATGCCAGTTGATGTTTTTCAATTAAAATGACGTCCTTTTGAAACAAAAGGCAGACACTTTGAGTGGTGGTGGCCACACCGTGCCTCGTATTGAGGCGGGGTTGACTCGTACATGTCACATATGACCCATGGATCGTTGTTCTAATGTATCGACACAATACGAATGCATTTGGTCGGTTTTCTGTATGCCAGTTGATGTTTTTCAATTAAAATGACGTACTTTTGAAACAAAAGGCAGACACTTTGAGTGGTTCCGGCCACACCGCACCTCAGATTGAGGCGGTGTTGACTCGTACACGTCACATATGACCCATGGATGGTTATCCTAAAGTTTCAATGGAAACCGAATCCGTTTGGTCGGTTTTCCGTATGTACTAAAATTGTTGTCCATTTTAAGCAAAAGAGAGCCACTTAGAGTGATTCCGGCCACACCGTGCCTCAGATTAAGGCGGGGTTGACTCGTACACGTCACATATGACCCAGGGATCGTTGTACTTGAAATTTTGTCCATTTAATGAGAATCCTCTATGCAGGGGGTTGTTCGGTGTCCAAGGAAGAGGGTGGGGGGGGGGGGGCTGTCTGGGGGGCTGTCTGGGGTCCAGGGAGGAGGGTGGGGGGGGGGGGCTGTGCGGGGGGCTGTCTGGGGGGTGTTCGGGGGGTTGTCCGGGGTCCAAGGAGGAGGGTGGGGGGGCTGTCTGGGGGGCTGCCCGGGGGGCTGTCTGGGGAACTGTTCGGGGGGCTGTCTGGGGTCCAGGAAGGAGGGTGGGGTGGCTGCCTGGGGGGGCTGTTCGGGGGGCTCTTTGGGGGGATGTCCGGGGCTGTTCGGGGGGTTGTCCGGGGTCCAAGGTAGAGGGTGGGGTGGCTGTCCGGGGGGCTGTCTAGGGGGTTTTCCATGGTCCAAGGAGGGGGTGGGGGCTGTCCGGGGTGCTGTCTGGGGGGCTGTCCGGCGGGGCTGTCCGGGGTCCAGGGAGGTGTGTGGGGGGTTTTCCAGGGTCCGTGAAGGAGGGGGGTTCCCAAACACACAACCACTAAAAGACAAAAACATCCATAAAAACAGAAATATATAAAAATAACTCAACTCCAATACTATGGTACGAGTCTAGATAAAACCAACAACTAGAATAGATTAAATATCAAATCTCAGTAATATTAGTCAAAAATGTAATGGATCAACTTTTCCCACAACACCATCATCACCATCATCATCATCACCCTCGTCCTCGTCCCCATCATCATCCTCGCCCTCGCCCTCCTCCTCTCCCTCCTCTTCTGCATCATACTCCTCGCCATCATCATTGTCAAGATAGACATCGTCCTAACCACCACTAGAACTACCACCTGGTGCACCGTATATAGAACGCATCGATGACATATACTCATCAAAAGCTGGGCTGGCCTCTACTGGAAGTGTAGGACGTAGAACTTCAATAAATTTTATAAATGCACAGTTTGCCCTAGCAGACTGTTCTTCCATCCTTGTGGACCTTTTCTAAGCCTTTTCTACATGTTCCCTAACTTGTTGCAGCTCAGTGGCACTACAGCTCGTACCTGAGGAAGGACAATACCTCGTCGGGGCTATCCTAGGTCGGCAACGTACTCTTCCAGAATGCTCCTCTCCCAACACCTGATGTAAGTGATCTGTTGGCCCAAAATTGTCTGGTTCTTGGGCATCAAGGGCCTCTAAGGCAGCCTGTTACAAATATAAATATATCATTAAGTTACAAAATAGATATTAAAAAATAAATTCAACAGATTAAAACTTACAATCTGCTGTTGAGTCGCTTCGTTGACGGCACTTCCATCATTTTTCCGTCTACTCGAGCAAAACAATTTTGCTCGAGGCACACATCCTTCAATATTTTGTATTTTCCTCTACAATGACATTGAAAACTAAAGTTATATGAAAACTTTAGAAAACTATTAAATAATTGAATAAACAAAAGAAAGTGTAAGTCCTAAAGAAAACTTATAAACAATTGTCATACCTGCTTCCTCTCATGATCAGGCATCGTAGTGCGTCCCAGTGTGTGGAGGTATTTTTTTGCATCAATGTTATTTTTATTTTTTCCAGATGATTCCTAAATAAAATTTGAAAATTCAAAATATAGTATTAATGAAAAACATGAAAGTTATTATTTAAATACCTCAAATGTTATTAATACCTTAAACTAGGTACTCGTCCAATGAGTAATCATCTGACGATACTGCTCTATAGGACAATCATTGTAGAGACCCGAAGCTTAACGTACATGGAAATTACATTACTTTTGTGGAATACTTAGTACATAACAAAAACACACACAAAAGGACCGTAATAGTTTAGTGTCTTTGGAAACTCAGAATATAATCTTCTAATCGTGGTGAAAGATTTTCAAAATCTCTCATAAAGATCTTCCTATTTTTTTACCTAAAACCTTTCTTTATATCCCGGGGAAAAGAAAACATAAAAGGGTGAGCTCAAATGCTCAGTAAGGGTAAACAAAAGAAATATTTATCACATCATATTCATAAGAACATAACATTTTGGAAATCTTAACCTGCAAAAGAGATCATAATATCATAACATGGGATAAATCATAGTAGTGAAATGTAATCCCAATAATAATAACTTAAAACATGAAACTTTGTGGCATACACACATAATCATAGAGAATCATTTCTTATTAGTCAAGACTCATTTCCAAGACTATCTTAGTAGACAAAGTCCCTTTCTGAACCGAGTTCACTTCTCATTTCAGTCTTGTTTCACTGAACCGGTATAACCTACCGTTCCCGCCATGTCTATATCATGAGATATAAAATATTTACCCAATGCATTGGAGGGAGATATAGGTCCCACCCATCTCATAATGATACCATTCTTATGTGTGCCACAAAATCATAAACCATACATCGTAGCATAACCCATGTAATAAAAAATGGGATTCTTAAACAACATGACATCATAAAACAATTCATATAAGATAAAGGAATTCATAAAAATAATTCCATCAGAACATAATCAAATTAATGTAATAATAGGGATAAAAACAGAACCCTATATTATCTTAGATGGAAAATAATTTTGATAAAACACTTTAACTCCGTTCTTGATGAAAATATCCTTTATACTTCAAAAACAATTTTCATTTCTTAACATGTCATAAAATTTTTAACTAAAAGAAGTTGATTAAAAATAAACTTTAAAACATTAAAAGGAATATTCTTGGAGATAATGTTTTAAAAATCCATTCATTCCGTATAAGTTAAAAAAACATTCTTCTCATACTTTTGTCGGAAAAGTCAAAAAGTACCTCGTACGAAAAACGAAAAAAGATTCCTTTCATATCTTTTACTAAAAACTCACTGAAGGGTAAAATTGGATTTAAACAATTGTATGTGGATGGAAATAATATTAAATATTGAGGAAACATGGATGTGGATGATAAAATACACCCCAGTAAGTTTCAAAGTATAAACAATCTCGGATAAAAATGAGATTGTGATATTTCCCTTACCTTAGGTCGGATTTGCTTCGTAAGTGTCCGAACCTCCTGTATAATGATTTAAATAATGTCATTGAATTATTACAAAATCATACTCATTGTTATGATATCATATATGGTTCACTTATGACTTTATATTACCCGTTCTTTTGTAAATTCCATGTTAAAGAGCGTTTTGGGTAAAATTGTTTCATTTGTAGTTCGTGTTTTGACTTGTAATTATTCATATGATTACTTAATTCCAGAATATAAAACATAATTTATATATAATATATATTCATAATATACATATATATAATAAATCAGTAAATGGAAATAAATACACCGTTCATGGAGACGGTAGGCCGTACGTACGCATGAACGCTGTTTTCGTTTTCCTTATTGAGTTGAATGGAATTAAGTAGATGACATACATATATATACACATAAATCCAGTATCATTATTATGTAATATATTTCATGATTACTTATTATATATACTTTATAATCATTCATGAATGGTTAAAGTGGAGAATGAATCTCATCGCGTTGTGGAGATGGTATTCCGTACGTACGCACGCGCGGTGATTTCGTTTTCCATAGGATGGATAGATGGTGAAATAGGGTTGTTTCATACTTATAATAACATATCAGTATATTATTGATACTGATGTTATTATGTCATAATGAAACAACCTAAGAAGAATAAGTGGAATAAGAAATAAAGGTGAAAGAATCACTAACGGAAATTACCTCTTCTTTGAAGCGCCTCTTTGAGACCTCCTCTTAGGGAACTAAAATTGGTCTTTGAGGAAGACAAGAACCTCTAGGATGTTTCTAGGGAAGTGGAGAAGAGAATTTGGCAGAGGATGGCCGAGCTTGAAGGCTCAAAGTGGTGTGAGGAAGAGAGGGAGGGGGTGCCCTTTTATAAGGGAGGAGAGGGGAGCCTTTGGAATAACTAAAAATATTATTTTATTATAAAGCCAAATTCGGTTATAAATAGCTACCAATTGATTTATTTCTAAGCTAAGGTGGGGATGGGTATAAATCCTCTCATCCAATAGAATTTATACAAGTTTAGGTTCCTATTTTAACCTTATCATTTATATTTAACTTTAAGTTAGATAATTTTACTTTTACCGTGTCTTCTTGTTTTCTTACACTATAATGTTAATAGACTTACTATATCAAGCCAAAAGAACCCCAAGTTGTTTATTATTAATATATATAACCTTATATAAGTCATTTGGCCGAACCTTAGATTTTTATGAATAAAATAATAATTAATAATATAATATTTGTTTTAAAAACTATTTTATATCAATTTTGACACTATTTAGTAATTGATTTTTGTGAAAATCATAATAGAATGATTAGTTCTAAAAAGGTTAATTAAATCAACAATAACATGTCATATTAACCTATAAAATTAGTTTAATTCATAAAAAGTCTCAAATTATATTTATTTGGGTATTTATAATATCAATTATTCTAATTTTTCACTATTATGGTAATTACTGCATCATCATTGTGTCATAAATAAATTAATTTATTTAATGTCTAAAAATTATAAATAAAATATCATTATGTAGGAAATATTATTATCTTTCTAATGAATATTTAAAATCGAATTTATCTTATGTATAACTCTATATTAAAAATGATTTACTTATTAAACGTTGATTTTAACTATTTTAACCCTTCTTTAAATAAATTAATAATAAATGTCCTAATCTATTATAAGTGAGCTTAAATGATCATATTTTATTCTTAAGGTTGTTTTTGGTCGAATTACACTTATCCAATAGAATTATGACATGTGTTAGGGTAATAATAATAACATTTTTACCCTTAATTACCCTATTTACTTTAAACCCTGGTAAAAAAAAGTAAAAAGTTACTATTCACCAAAAATTATTTTCATCTCATTGAACCACATTTTACTTACTAACACCAACCGTGTCTCTCGGATTTTTGAAATTACACTCACAGAAGTGGTAAAATTATGTTTTATGAAAAATTCATTTTTTTTAACTACCACTTAGTGGTTTCACTATTCATCAAAAAATGAAAGTTTCTAGAAAAATACCAAAAATTAGGCCTAACCTATATTTGATATTATGAATTCAAAAATGATGTCTATTTTATCAAATTAAAAACATATCAGTTACATTAACTAATTTAAAAATTAATTCTCGTCGTCAAAACAAATAGCGTGTTTTTAAGAGATAATAACTATCAAAAGATTGACACTTGTTTATAACTGGTTTAAATGTGAAATTACATCCAATGACCAAGATTGTATGAAATTTTAAAAATATATTCTAAATATACATTAAAACCACTCAAATTAATAATTTATCACTATTAATTATTTCTATTAAAAAGTTGTTTTTAATTAAAATTTAGTAATTTTCACTATTCATCAGAATATGAAAGTTATCCGAAAAGTACCAAAATTTCACCCTAAGCTAATTTCGATATTCCAAATCCAAAAAATGAAGTCCATTTTGAAAAATAAAATTTACAAAATTTCAAAAAGTGGTTATTACTATTCATAACGGCTAGTTTTAATAATATTTTAATAGCATATCGTTGTTTAGTGAAACTCGGTATTGCGTACTGCACACGCTATCGAGGAAGGTCGTGATTGCGTTTATTGCAAGGCAAGTCAAGGATGCGTGTTGTGCAAGTTCTTTTTGGTGTAGCGTACAACACAAGACATTAATGAAATTAAAAATAATATTTTTCATAAAAAATCTCGGGGTGTTACATTCTACCCCCCTTAAAATGAATTTCGCCCTCAAAATTCGTCGGGGTTATAAATGGTTTACTTCTCAAAATTTTCTTTAATAGAAACCCAAATCGTAAAAAGGAATACCAAAACCAATCTTTAAAAACAAAAGTACGAAACGTAACGGTTACCCAAATAAACTAATCACTGGGTTTCCACATAGGTGAAAATATGGATATGGAAGAGAAATCTAACCATCATGTTTTGATGGAGAGTGGTAGAGGACATGGCTATGGAAAAGCCAGCAATCACAAAGCCATAAATTTGTGATGATCTAAGGTACCATCTGATTCATCAGATATAAGAGCACTAGGACAACATTTTTGGTTTTCAAGATCGTTTCCTTAAAGTTGATGAAATTGAAATTAGAAGAAATACTTTCGTGATTTCGGTATAGTCTCACCGTTGGACAATTTCCAATTCATCTCTTAAAGAAATGAAGTTGAATTTGTCATTTGTGATGTGTTAGCAGATCATGTGATAGAATGATGGGTCATTCCATCTGTCTCAAACAAAAGGTTAGAAAAGTTATCAATGAAAACATAAGTCCATCTATAGTGAGATTAATCATATATGGTTCCTAAAATGGACTTATACTTCATATATCATACTGCTTAATATAATAAAACTAGTTTCTACTAAATAGGGACTTCCTGTAGGGCAGTGGTAGGCGATAAAGGCCAGTCGCACTTCGGTTGTGGGTTCGATTCCCACAGCCTTGTCCGACGCGATGGGCTGTTGCCCGTCCTGCAGTTTGTCCTTTTTCTAAAATTATATTACTATAACATCCCATCAATAATATCGAAAAAAAATTCAATCCTTAAACAATACTAACTTATGTCCATCATAATCCATTCCAATCTTTAGGCTTATCCATAATACTGCAGTTCACTCTCATAATATAGTGAAAATGATTACCAGATATTTAATACCATCGTTGATCCCCATATATCATAAGATATGTCTTGTTGGTCTAATTGCAAACATGTGAATACCTTAATCATGTATTCTCTTGAAGAATGAATACCCATTGAACCTTAGTGAAAACATGAATCCAGTCAAAAGTTAACTCTTTCCACATACCAAAATCCAAAAATTCTATATACTCAAACCATGATATAACCTTATCCTTATATCAGTCATGAGCTCATGAATACGGTCAAACATTTCATTTTCTCGTTTTCCTTTCATTATGCGCATATTATCTTTTTTTCCAAAAATATCTCAATCACATTCCATGGTTACCAGTACCATTGAAAACCACAATATACCAATACATAAATATTCCAATATTCCATGATACTATATACAACATTATTTTGGAATCCCATTACATAAACACTTAATCATTCCACCACATTGTTGTCATATTCAACATCGCCAATAGTGATCGCATGTGACTTCCCTTTTTCCTTTGCCTTAAGTGGTTTCTCAAGTTGATCATCACTAACCCTTGGATTAGGGCATTTATTAGCATAATGCCTTATTTCCTTGCACTTGGAGCATTGAAGTGTAGTAGGTTCATTCTGTGTATCCCTTCCTTTGTTTACATCATTAGTCATCTTATTCCCATCATTGCAGCATTTAAATGCCTGATGACATTCCTTTCCACATTTGAAACATTTACTTGTCATTTTAAGACAATCTCCACCATGCTTCTTTCCACACTTTGAGCATAAGGAAACATTCATCTTCTTTTCACCATTATTCCGAGATTTATCCTTGAACTCCATCTTTTGTTTCTTGTCAAAACTATGAGATGGATAAGTAACACCAATTTCCATTTCTACCTTGATAGCACAACTCAAAATTTCTTCATAGCTACTGAAGTCTCTTATAGCTAATTCCCTTCAATGATTTGGTTTTAAGCCACTGAAGAATCGATCAACTTTACTTTCAGGTTGCATGATAAATCCAGATGCATACCTTGCAAGCCTTGTAAAATTCACTTCGTATATACCAACAGATTCATCATCCTTTTTCTTTAGTACAAGAAACTCCTTCTCTATCTTTGTTCGAAGAATACGAGGGAATTACTTATTGAAAAATAAGTTCTTGAACTCGTCCCATTCCATGGACTCAATTTCATCTCTTTGCATCGTATTTTTGATAAGATTCCACCATTGATCAGCTTCACCTTCCAAACGTTATACTGCTAAGATGACTTTATCATGTTCAGAACATTGAAGAACTGAAAATATCTTTTCAGTGGTACTGATCCATTGTTCAGCAACAAGTGGATCAGAAGACCCACTGAAAGAAGGTGGACGTTGCCTCATGAAGGACTCAATAGAATGTTGTTCCCTTCTCTGCTCATTTGGAAGTCCAGAATGATTCATAGATTGTGTAAGTATAGAAATAATATTTTTCACTCCATCTCCCATAACATTTGTTTGTTCAAGAGGAAAATCATTGCATTGTCCATTACATTGATCAACACGGTTCCTTCGGGTTCCAGCCATCATCTAAAACCCAAAAAGAATAGTGTGAGAGGTAAAAATCACGCTAGGGAAAACAATATAATAAAGGGGGAGTACCTTCAATATCTAACATCTTAGGTTAAATTCTAAGATCGTTACCGTAGTTCTAGGACTATATCCTATACGTATACATATCCTTAGGGACATCCCTAGACATACCTTAGAAATATCTCTAGGGATCTCACTAACGTTTTTGCATCCTAGTTTCCAAAGGTTGACTAAAACTTTCCTCTGATACCAACTGTAGAGACCCGAATCTTAACATACATGGACATTACATTACTTTTTCGGAATACTTAGTACATAAAAAAAACACACACACAAGGACCGTAATAGTTTAGTGTCTTTGGAAACTCAGAATATAATCTTCTAATCGTGGTGAAAGATCTTCAACATCTCTCATAAAGATCTTCCTTTTTTTACCTAAAACCTTTCTTTATATCCTGGGGAAAAGAAAACATAAAATGTTGAGATCAAATGCTCAGTAAGGGTAAACAAAAGAAATATTAATCACACCATATTCATAAGAACATAACATTTTGTAAATCTTAACCTGAAAAAGAGATCATAATATCATAACATGGGATAAATCATAGTAGTGAAATGTAATCCCAATAATCATAACTTAAAACATGAAACTTTGTGTCATACACAAATAATCATAGAGAATCATTTCTTATTAGTCAAGACTCATTTCCAAGACTATCTTAGTGGACAAAGTCCCTTTCTGAACCGAGTTCACTCCTCGTTTCAGTCCTATTTCACTGAACCGGTATAACATACCGTTCCAGCCATGTCTATCTCATGAGATATAAAATCTTTACCCAATGAATTGGAGGGAGATATAGGTCCCACCCATCTCATAATGATATCATTCTTATGTGTGCCACAAAATCATAAACCATACATCGTAGCATAACCCATGTAATAAAAAATGAGATTCTTAAACAACATGACATCATAAAACAATTCATATAAGATAAAGGAATTCATAAAAATAATTCCATCACAACATAATCAAATTAATGTAATAATAGGGATAAAAACAGAACCCTATATTATCTTAGATGGAAAATAATTTTGATAAAACACTTGAACTCCGTTCTTGATGAAAATATCCTTTCTACTTCAAATTTTTTTTCCCTTTCTTAACATGTCATACAATTTTAAACTAAAAGAAGTTGATTAAAAATAAACATGAAAACTTTAAAAGGAATCTTCTTGGAAATAATGTTTTAAAAATCCATTCATGCCGTATAAGTTAAAAAAAACATTCTTCTCGTACTTTTTTCGGAAAAGTCAAAAAGTACCTCGTACGAAAAACGACAAAGGATTCATTTCATATCTTTTAATAAAAACTCACCGAAGGGTAAAATTGGATTTAAACAATTGTAGGTGGATGGAAATAATATTACATATTGAGGAAACATGGATGTGGATGATAAAATACACCCTAGTAAATTTCAAAGTATAAACAATCTTGGATAAAAATGAGATTGTGATATTTCTCTTACCTTAGGTCCGATTTGCTTCGTAAGTGTCCGAACCTCCTGTATAATGATTTAAATAATGTCATTGACTTATTCCAGAATCATACTCATTGTTATGATATTATATATGGTTCACTTATGACTTTATATTACCCGTTCTTTTGTAAATTCCATGTTAAAGAGCGTTTTGGGTAAAATTGTTTCATTTGTCGTCTGTGTTTGGACTTATAATTATTTATATGATTACTTAGATCATGATTAATTAATTCCAGAATATAAAACATGATTTATATATAATATATATTCAGAATATACATATATATAATAAATCAGTAAATGGAAAGAAATACACCGTTCATGGAGACGGTAGGCCGTACGTACGCATGAATGCTGTTTTCGTTTCCTTATTGAGTTGAATGGAATTAAGTAGATGACATACATATATATACACATAAATCCTGTATCATTATTATGTCATATATGTCATGATTACTTATTATATATAATTTATAATCATTCATGAATGGTTAAAGTGGAGAATGAATCTCATCACGTCGTGGAGACGGTATTCCGTACGTACGCACGCACGATGATTTCATTTTCCATAGGATGGATAGATGGTGAAATAGGGTTGTTTCATACTTATAATAAAATATCAGTATATGATTGATACTGATGTTATTACCTCATAATTAAACAACCTAAGAATAAGAAGTGGAAGAAGAAATAAAGGTGAAAGAATCGGTAACGGAAATTACCTCTTCTTTGAAGCGCCTCTTTAAGACCTCCTCTTAAGGCACTAAAATTGGTCTTTGAGGAAGACCATAACCTCTAGGATGTTGCTAGGGAATTTGAGAAGAGAATTTGGTAGAGTTTGGACGAGCATGAAGGCTCAAAGTGGTGTGAGGAAGAGAGGGAGGGGGTTCTCTTTTATAAGGGATGAGAGGGGCACCTTTGGAATAACTAAAAATATTATTTTATTATAAAGAAATATTCGGTTTTAAATAGCTCCAAATTGATTTATTTCGAAGCTAAGGTGGGGATGGGTCGAACGACTCTCATAAAATAGAATTTAGACAAGTTTAGGTTCCTATTTTAACCTTATCATTTATATTTAACTTTAAGTTAGATAATTTTACTTTTACCGTTTCTTCTTGTTTTCTTACACTATAAGGTTAATAAACATACTATATCAAGCCAAAAGAACCCCAAGTTGTTTATTATTAATATATATAACTGTATCTAAGTCATTTGGCCGAACCTTAGATTTTTAGGAATAAAATAACAATTAATAATATAATATTTGTTTTAAAAACTATTTTATGTCAATTTTGACACTATTTAGTAATTGATTTTTGTGAAAATCATAACAGAATGATTAGTTCTAAAAAAGTTAACTAAATCAATAATAAAATGTCATATTAACCTATAAAATTAGTGAAATTCATAAAAAGTCTCAAATTATATTTATTTGGGTATTTATAATATCAATTATTCTAATTTTTCACTATTATGGTAATTACTGCATCATCATTGTGTCATAAATAAATTAATTTATTTAATGTCTAAAAATTATAAATAAAATATCATTATGTAGGAAATAGTATTAGATTTCTAATGAATATTTACAATCGAATTTATATTATGTATAACCCTATATTAAAAATGATTTACTTATTAAACTTTGATTTTAACTATTTTAACCCTTCTTTAAATAAATTAATAATAAATGTCCTAATCTAATCTAAGTGGGCCTAAATGATCATATTTTATTCCTAAGGTTGTTTTTGGTCGAATTAAACTTATCCAATAGAATTAGGACTTGTGTTAGGGTAATAATAAGAACATTTTTACCCTTAATTACCCTATTTACTTTTAATCGTGGTAAAAAAAAGTAAAAAGTTACTATTCACCAAAAAATATTTTCATCTCATTGAACCACATTTTACTTACTAACATCAACCATGTCTCTTGGATTTTCGAAATTCCACTCAAAGAAGAAGTAAAATTATGTTTTATGAAAAAATCATTTTTTTTAACTACCACTTAGTGGTTTCACTATTCATCAAAAAATGAAAGTTTCCAGAAAAATACCAAAAATTTGGCCTAAGTTATATTTGATATTATGAATTCAAAAATGATGTCTATTTTATCAAATTCAAAACATATCAGTTACATTAACTAATTTAAAAATTAATTCCCATCGTCAAAACAAATAGCGTGTTTTTAAGAGATAATAACTATCAAAAGATTGTCACTTGTTTATAATTGGTTTAAATGTGAAATTACATCCAATGACCAAGATTTTATTAAATTGTAAAAATATATTCTAAATATACTTTAACACCACTGAAATTAATAATTTATCACTATTAATTATTTCTATTAAAAAAGTTGTTTTTAATTAAAATTTAGTAATTTTCACTATTTATCAGAATATGAAAGTTATCCGAAAAGTACCAAAATTTCACCCTAAGCTAATTTCAATATTCTGAATCCAAAAATGAAGTCCATTTTGAAAAATAAAATTTACAAAATTTCAAAAAGTTGTTATTACTATTCATAACGGCTAGTTTTAATAATATTTTAATCTCATATAGTTGTTTAGTGAAACTCGGTATTGCGTACTGCACACGCTATCGAGGAAGGTCGTGATTGCGTTTAATGCAAGGCAAGTCAAGGATGTGTGTTGTGCAAGCTCTTTTGGTGTAGCGTACAACACAAGACATTAATGAAATTAAAAAGAATATTTTTCATAAAATCTCGGGGTGTTACAATCATCCACCATTGGTACCACCTCTAACTCAATGCCAACTCTAGCAACCCAACCAATATACAAATCATGCTTGTAGGCTATCCAAAGCTTGCCTAAATCATTTAGACATTCCGATCGTGCACCCTCACCATCGGGAAAATTAAATCGAAGCTGAAATAAAAATATTAATTCATATAAGTACAAAAATAATTCATGGCATTAAATAGAACAGATTTTTTACCCATATCTCTGCCCATGCTCTATCCTTGACCTCATGTGGAAAATGTCTCCATGATAGTAGGCTGACGGGAATGATGTTGGAGTATTTGGCAAGCGTCGCCAAAAAACTCCGACATTGCTGCCCTGTTTTCTCAACCATTTGGTTGCCTTCTTTATAATCCACCATAACCTGTGTGCGGCGGTTCCACACCAAACGCATGCGTGTAGGCCCCCGCCCACGCCTCCTGTCAGTAGATGTATCTGTCATGAAAGAAAAACAAATATTTTATCAAAACATGTTATAATGAAAATAAATATTTCTATAAAAATTTATTGGGGTTCTATAAATATACCTGTGCCGGTCTAATTGCTGAGTGCCGCTGGATCCACAGAAACTGATGGAACACCCAGTGGTGGAACAGGAGTCGAAGACGATGGAATATAGAAGCTCGGAGAGACAGAAATAAAAGGAAAAGAAGATGGGACAGCTGTCTGACCGGATGCTGACTGAGGAGTGGGAATCATCATGGGATGTGAAAATGATGGGCCATAAGATGCAGAAGGTATCGAAAACATGGGAGGACTAAATATTCGGTGTGTCTCTAACGATACACCAGGATCAGAATGTGGTAAGGATGACATGTCAGTGGGAGGGGCATGGTCTAGTCGGGTACGCGCAGCTGCTCGTCCACCTCTGGTACGAACACTCCTCGTACCACCGGCCTGAGTACTAGGACCAGTACTAGGCTCCTCGTCGAATAACTATCGACGTATAGGTGGATACTACAAAAATGTTTACAAAAAAATTAATCACATGACATTATATATTCTTTAAATATATCAATTTGAAATAAAGTACTCACTACAGGCCCTAATGGTGGAATTTCCAACTCCGTCATTCGATGATTGTTATTCGTCATTTTTTTCCTTCATCTCTCTTAAATTGGCTTCATTTCCTGCATTTTGAAAACAAATATTTAATTAATTAGAAAAATAAAACTAATGTGTAACCCAAAAAACTACATATATGAGGGAATAAGGGGATTCATTGGTAATTTAGCTATCAATTGTTTTAGAAGAGCTTGAATGGATTTAATAAATCATACAAGTTGTAATGCTCACCAAGTTAGAAATATTGTTTGACTATGTTTGAATATAGTTCAATTCCAAATTAAAAAATGTAATTCAAATAAAACTGTAACCAATAAACATTGAAAATTTATATAATGTTCAATTAAGCAATCAATTAGTTTCATGAAGAAGGAAGAAGTACTAATTAGGGACCACATACTATTTGGAAAAGTTCAAGAAGATACTCCATATGTTCTATTGTGCAAAGGATAAGTGAACAGTGTGTCATTATATATATATATATAGATTTTGATAGAAACATGATACATACTTGTTATGTAATACACATAGTGTACAAAAATTAAGATGAACAAGATCTTCATGTTTGGTATGATCTTAATGAAAGGAGTGATTTTAATGAAATAATATCAATAAATATTACAAACAATTTCTTATTAGTTCCTATACATGAAGCTATAATATTTGAAGCAGATTAAAAAAAATATGAATTTTCGAAATTAGAACACAATAAAGATAAACCATACCCTTATAAATGTAAATGTGTAATGAAAACATTAATTGGACATACACCGATATAGGGATTTGAGTACATAATTCGCGGAACAATCATAAAATTTTACAAAAACCCTAAAAATTGGGAATAAAGAAATTGAGAATAGAAGGATATGATTTATAAGACGTGGAACTATATCCTTGATAAAATATAGGAGTCTAACCTGGTAGGTGATGATCCGATGGAAGATGTGGGTATTGGGAAGTCCTTCTGCCAAGGAATCGCTCCAGGAGACAAGAGGAGACGAGCGGAAGGCTTTTGGAATCATGGGGAGGCCGCTACATGCATTTTGGTATTTGGGGATTTTTTTCCCAGTGGTACTTAAAAAACGTTGGGAAAAACCAATATTTCCCAACAGTTTTATAGAACCGTTGGGAAAACTAAGGAAAACCCAACTTTTCCCAATGGTTTTATGAAACCGTTGGAAAAAGTAAGTTCTTCAAGGTCTTTCCCAACGGTTTATATAAACCGTTAGGAAAGAAAACATATGCCAACGGTTCCAATGAACCGTTGGTATACAAGTGTTGGGAAAACTCCCCTTTCCAGTAGTGCACTAAGACATGATGTTTCATTTTTATGCATTTCCACATTTCAAGTCTTTTATTTATGCTCCTATAATGTTCATGATCTTTTTACTATATTATGATTATGCTCACCCCATGCTATATTGTTATTATATATCCTCTTATTGGGCTTCTAGATTACCCCTTTTGATGTATATCCTTAGGTGGCTACATATACTAAGGATAAGAAAAGTGCCAATAAGAATATAAGAGAAGAAGAAATTAAATAAATGTTTATGATTGATGTTGTATTTGTTATGTATGGTCCTAGTTTTCCCAAGAAATTAAACCTTTGGATCCTATATGTGTAATAATATTATGTTGTTTATCATTAAAATGATGTAATAGTAATGTAAGAAAAGGCTCGGGTCATTGGGTAAAATGATTAATCTCATGAGTAAATGTGAAATGATGCATGAACAAGATGCTAGCTTGGTTCACAAGTATGTGCGGTAGTTAACCACTACGACATGATGTTTCATTTTTATGCATTTCCACATTTCAGGTCTTTTATTTATGCTCCTCTCATGTTCATGATCTTTTTCCTATGTTATGATTATGCTCACCCCATGCTATATTGTTATTATCTATCCTATTACTGGGCTTCTAGCTCACCCCTTTTGATGTATATCCTCAAGTGGCTATATGTACTAAGTATAGGAAAAGTGCCAATAAGAAGATAAGAGAATAAGAAATTAAATAAATGTTTATGCTTGATGTTGTATTTTTTATGTATGGTCCTAGTTTTCCCAAGACATTAAACCTTTGGATCCTCTATGTGTAATACTATTATGTTGTTTATCTTTAAAATGATTTAATATTAATGTAAGAAAAGTCTCAGGTCATTGGGTAAAGTGATAAATATCATGAGTAAATGTGAAATGATGTGTGAACATGATTCTAGCTTGGTTCACAAGTATGTGTGGTAGTTAACCACTAAGACATGATGTTTCATTTTTATGCATTTCGACATTTCTAGTCTTTTATTTATGCTCATATCATGTTCATGATCTTTTTCCTACATTATGATTATGCTCACCACATGCTATATTGTTATTATCTATCCTCTTACTGGTCTTCTAGATCACCCCTTTTGATGTATATCCTCAGGTGGTTACATGTACTAAGGAGAGGACAATTTCCAATAAGAAGATAAGAGAAGAATAAATTAAATAAATGTTTATGCTTGATGTTATATTTGTTATGTATGGTCCTATTTTTCCCAAGACACTAAACCTTTGGATCCTCTATGTGTAATAATATTATGTTGTTTATCTTTAAAATTATTTAATAGTAATGTAAGAAAATGCTCGGGCCGCTATATGTCATGTACCAGGGTTATGAAAATCAATTATTTTATTTTTATGGGTATATGATACAGACTATATGTTTTATAGGTGTTGTAAATATGTAAGAGTTCAAAATCAAGGGATGAATTGATAAATCATTTAGTTTTCATTCAAGTTATGAAGCATAGAGTTTCTAAATAAAATAATTGAATATATATATATATATATATATATCAATCTCAAATGGATCAAAATAAAGTATTTGTTTATTATCTTATATCTTTAATATGATAAGAGAAATTTTTTATCAATAATGAGTTTTTATAGAAAATATTAGATGATGAATTCAATACACATGATTTATTATTTATTATATACTATAATATGTTTTGTGATGAAGATATGGATAATAATGTTTTATCGAACATAATTTTTTTATCTAGTTGTTTATTAAAATATGAGGGATTTGGTCCCACCATCATCAACGACATATTTTAAAGAATAATTTTCTTTTCAAAAAGATTTTCCAAAACATATAGAATACAATATATGATATATAAAAAGTAGTTTTTTTATTAAATATATCCACTAATATAAATAAGAGTTATTTCTTAAACACAAATTAGTGTGTGTATTTTAGGAAGATATTAAAAATTGAATATAGTGACTAATATTCTAGTGACAATATGTTTGTAATTTGAGAATTAGAATGTGAATAAATGAAATTTTAACCCATAAAATTAAATTTCAATAAAATATCCTAATTTTTTAAGGTAACGTAGTAAATATAAATAAAAAGAGTGACATTTAGTTACTATAAAGAGGTGAATATTTATTTATATCCTAAAGTATTTTTAATACGTGTTAATAATTAAATAATGTAAAAATTATTATATGATTTACCATAATATTTCAAGGAAAAGTTTTGATGGAATTGGTTTCAAGGTATTATGATGATTATAGAATTAGAATGATATCCAAGTAGATTATAGAATCTAATAACATCATAACATTGGATACTATGATGTAAATGAGTTTGAATACTATGTTCAAGGACTTGAGCATAAGTAATTTAATTCTTAAATTCACTATTATATAAAAATTAATTCTTTAATAAGTTACTCACTAAAGATTTTAGTTGGAGAGTTTTATTAGATGGTGACCTAGTGATAAGACATGAATTACATAGATATGTAATGAGTTTAACATCACCCTTGAATGTGTTGCAAACATAAGAATGATACGGTAGTCTATCATATGTTATATGTTGGAAAAGATATCACGTATGGATTTGTTAAGTATAATTACAAGATTTTAGATATTATGTATGGATTTGTACATATACCCATGAGGCACAAAACGAGATTTGTGTGCTGCATGAACCATGAAGTATACCACACGGAGTTCCATACACTATGGATTTGGTATAATAGGAGTTAATGGTTTATATTATGATTCCCTAATACCTGAGGTGTAACAAAAATTCGTTACTATAAAGGTTTATTATTTAATTTTATTGTTTCTTTAGAGTTTCTATGTGTCTTCCTGTTGTTTCCTAGTGTTTGAGGTGTCTCGGGTGGTTCTTAGTTTTGGTGGATGTAGGTTTCAAGTTGCATAAAATGCCTAAAACTAATTATTTATGGTATTATGTGTGTATGTGTGTGTTTTGGGAAAGGACCACACTGTAGATAGGGGACATGTGTCATAGAGTGGGAGACACTTAAGGGTGTTTCCTTTCATAGATTGACTTTGGATTTACTCATGTGGGTTGTGTTATAGTTGGCATTGCATAAGGGCTAGCCAAAGGATATATTAGGGTTAGTGAGGAAGGACACCCCCTAGTCCATGGGCTACGTTGTGGTGGATATTGTGTAAGGGAAGGACCACACCATAGGGATCATTATATGTAGTTAAGGGAACCATGCAAGGGTGTCAGGGGTGTTTTGTAAAGGTGGAGGGCAGGTGTAAGGCTTACCCTTGCACAAATCCATGTAGTCCACACTACAGGTCATGGGATGTACCATGGAGGTACCCCTATTTCATGTCCTTGATGCTACACCACATAATCATTGAGTGAGGGATCAATTCCCCTATATCCTTTCTAGACTATCTATACCATGGTCCTTGGACCACACCATAACCCATGTCTACTAGTTTTTAAAGGGTGAAAGGTCCCTTCTAACATTGAAAATTTTAAGGGTTTCTCCCCTTTTATTCTCTAATCCTATTCACCCAAGAGGTTCATGTGACCTAGGTTTTCATCCATCCCTTTCCTCTTAATTTTTAAGCTTCTAGGATTTGATTCCAAGTGGATTTCTTGAGATAAACCCCTTTATTCTTATCATTCTTCCTCATATTCCCTCTTCCACATGTTTTACCTTAGTTTCACTTCCTCCCCAAAACTATAGGGTACTCCATGGTTGGGTTAAAGTTTAGGAGTGCATATATATTATGGGTTTTAGATTTTAGGTCTTTGAGGGTTCATCTCTTTTCTTGTTGGAGCATTCACCATCAAAGGCGATAACTTCTAGCTTGATTGTCGTTGAACCAAGGTAGGAGTTTTTGTGAGATTTTTTTAAAAGGTATTTCATTGTGTGGATGATCATTTTAAAATTTTTATCAGTTAAATTATATTTAAATGTGATAGTTTAAATGAGTTTAAAAAATTATTTCAAAGTGGAATCACACTTTGAATAATAGGATTTAATGGGTTTTCTCTCTCTTTAAAGAATGTTTGATTTCCAAGTGTCTTAAAAATATTTAAAGGATTATTTTATAGGAAATATTCATTTTTAAATAGTTTTGACCCCATTTTGATCATGGAATAAGTAAAATAGGGATGTTTGATCTTTCAATAGGTCTTTTATGAAATGTGGGACTGATTCTCAAATTGGTTTCAAAAGTGGTTCTAAATGTAATGTTTAAAGAAATGTTTTATAAAATATTTTTAAATTTATAAAAAGGTCTTGACACTCTGAATTATATTTGAAGAAGGTATTTTTTAACTTTTAAATTGTCTTCAAAAGTTATGGGTGGGTGAGACCCTCCCAATTCCCCTTTTCTTAATTCCCTTAATGGGAAGTGATTAATGTATTTAGATAGTATGTGATAGATAAAAAGGAGTTTTTTATTGTGAGGGAGTTAGAGGTGAGGGTGGGTTATTGTTTATGATTTAGGATGGTTGTAAAAATTAATTATTTGATCAACCATACTTTTTTTGGTCATGTAAACCAAAGTACCTAAGTAGGAAGTCTAGATTTAGGCTACAATAAAAAGTTTGATGCTACCAATGCCCATAATTATTTAGTATTTATAGGGATAGTAGGGAGTGACCCCGATGACAGTCAGGTGTAGGCTAGTTGGGTGTATTTTATTAGTACATAATGTGAGATAATAGTTGGTCCCTATTTTGTATGTCTAAGTTGTCTCACATTTGGACCTAGAGTATAGTTCATGATACCTATTCTTTTATTTGTGGTTTGATACAGGGAATACCCTTAATTTCCTTTATGTATTTTATATTATATTGGTGTATTTAATCATTGATTATTCATTTGTAATTGATTGTTTTATTTATTTATGATATGGTTCATTTTAATTGAACATTTTAGTTTAAGTAGAATGAGTGTGTATTATAATGGATTTGGGGAATGTTTTAGAAAGATAATTTTGAAACAAAAAGGTATTATTCCATATGGTTTGTGGAAATTTTAAGGAATTTTCTTTAGTGATTTTTTCATTTAAATAAAAGCGGTTTAAAGTATTTTTAAAAAATAAATTTTTTATTATTTTTCTTGTTAAACCTATTCTATAAAAAAAAGTTTTCTATTTTATTTCAAACTAGTATAATTGAAATTAAATTTTAAAGTAACTGCATAAACAATTTGGTGAAATCCTACTAGGCATGGTTTTCTTACACCCTGTATACACCATTTTAGGTATAAAATTATTATGTTTCTCTTTTAGTTATTTTTGGATATGATCCCTATCTTGTTTTGTGTTCTGGTTAGACTGATGGGAGTTGGTTTGAGATGAGGTGAGTGACCAGGGGTCAGCTTCAGGTGACCTATATTTATTTATATTCTTTGTATTTTATTCATAGGATGTTATGTATCAACCTTATCGATCTAGTTAAATTTTAATTTTCATTTGTATTATGTCATTTAAATATTTATGTTTTATTTTATTGATGGTGGGTTGTGTTATATTTATTCATTTTTGTTTCTCATTACTCTGATTGGATGTATTTTATTTGTTTGATTAATTTGTAGCATATAATTATGATGTATGAATGAGTTATCCTATATTTATAGGTGGAATTCATTTTTTTGGTTCTAGTTTTATTGGGAGAAACTATTTTCAAGTATGTGTTTTCTTGATTCCCATGCACTAGTTTATAAACCATGAGGATCATGAATGCCCTTTAGGCTAGGATATGATTCATAGGGGTGTCCAGACCCGACCGAACCCGACTAACCCGATCTGACATGACTGGTTGGGGTCAGGTTCAAAAAATATATGCATGGGTTGGGTTACTTTAGGTTGACCCATGTTTGGGTTGGATCGGGTCACAGGTTGGGAAAAATAAGACCTGACCCGACCCAACCAACCCGATGAACACCTGTGCGCCGAGATGATCTTCCCTCTCACGCAACCTTGTATAATCAATCTTTTCTATACTACATCCCTCCCTTCTAACCCAAGTCTCTCTCTACTATCTTACTTCTTACCTGAATACATCCATGCCAACTGTCCCATCCATATGGTGTCATCACTGATGCACATCGCCCCCACCTCTACTATTGCTTCTATACCGCCCACCCTACTATTCATCATCTCTTCCACCTCGTCTGATGACCACCACTCCACCACACTGACCCCAAGTCCTTCACCTCACTACTGTCTTCCTCCTCTACTATCTCCACCACACCTATGTCTACCCCTAAATCTCCACTATGACTACGACCCCAGATCCACCAGGGAGGAAAGATCTTTTTTCACTAGATTCAGAATGAGTGATGGGGTTTCATCCACGGAATCCAACCAGAGAGGGTTTTGAAGCAATTTCGATTGAGTGTGATATAGAACTCATAAGCACTAAATTTTTTCCATAGTGGGTATTGATTTTTATTTTCTCATTCTAAATAAAATTCTTTCAGTTTTTGAGTGGAATGTTCTAATGGTTTTCCTCAGTTTGTTTTACACAACAGGGGGATGAAAGTGTGATCTCTATTTAGAGGTAACGAATATTGTGGTGGATTTTGAGAGGATGAGATACACTGGATCTTGACTCTCCATGATCACTACCACCTTCATTATCACCTATTCACCACCGATGATGGATTCTTCACTGCCTTAATTTTTTAGAATATCAATTTCAGGACACGAGTGAACTAACTAGAAATCATCATGTAATAATAGAGAAGATTAATATATTTACTGAATGACCTAATATTGGAGGAGTTTTTAAAACATTTATATAGATAGATGAAATTGGTGGTGGATGGATATTGGAGGTGCGAGGAGGAATCTCCTTCTTGGGTGGATGTGATAGTGGCCACATCAAGTTGAAGCTGAGATATACTACATGATATCCAAAAAGCATCCCATTTCATTCCCCATAAACCCATCGATCCGACCAACCCGACCCGAGTCAGTATGGGTGGGGTTGGATTGGGTCCAAGAAAAAAAACTTGCCTGACCTGACCCAAAATTCTTTATCAAGTCGGGACCAAACAATCCCTCAACTTGACCCAACCCAACCCACGGACACACTTAGTGATTTGGGTTGGGTCAACCAAAGCCAGTTCAAGAAATAATGGCATCAAAGACTATATTCTATAAGGGGGCCTAGGTTATTGAAAGGACCTTATGTTATTTTGGGGTGTTCAAGGTGTAAATAATATTATTATTGTGATGAGACTTGATAGGTAGATCATGTATAGGTTTTGTATCACCACCTATCATGAGAAAAATTGATTTTACTTGGGTAGTTTAGGTTTTGATATTGGGTTGGATTTCATTTTAGATATTTTTTTGATCTTTGACTCCTTAAGGTAAGTTTTGTGATTATTTTGAGATTTGGGGTGGAAATAAAAGGAGAACCAAGGTTTCTTGGGTACCTCAATAGGTATGGAAAAACCATGTGATGCCCCTAGGAACATGATTTCAATATTTTCATAGAGGCTGACATAGAATTTGAACTTGTTTGACCAAACCATGTGTCCAAACTATACATGAATCCACGCTCATTTGGACTTATTTTTTGAAATATTTTGGATCTCAAATGGGTTGTGATGGTGTACATAATTCATTTTAGGTGAATCCATAGGAGTGTTTTCATGCATTGTTTATATTATATTTAGGTGTGTTGGATGGTTGTTATATGTTCTATTTTTTTGTTTGTTGAAAAAGTAGTTTTTGAAAGAAAGAGGAGGGTTTTTATGAAATTTTTTAATTTATAATATATTTTTTGATGTATTGGGAGTTTTGGAAAGAAAAGAAAAAAATAAATGGGTGAGTGGTTTTATTATAAAACTTGGAAGTAATAAAGAATTTTAATTTTATGGAAAAATTTCAAATGGAATGAAATTATTTTGAGGAACATCATGTTTTAAAATGGTGGTGGTATGTTTTTATATGGGGTTTCACCTTCTAAAGTAAATTTTTTAATGTATTCTGAAAAGTTAAGTGTATTTTTTTAATTCAAAGTGATATGTTTATAAAGAGGTGTGTGTTTTAAAATAGAATAGTGGAATTTTCAATAGGGGGGTTATGAAGGGGTTGTGATTTAAACAATAATTTTATGGAATTTTGTAAAAGGAGTTTTGTTATTATGATGTTTATTTATTTAGAATTATTTCATTCATTTTTAAAATTTCAATTTATTGATTTTTATTTTATGTTATTTAGAGTGTTCCTCTTAGAGAGAATTTGTAAAATAGTATGAAGTCCATTCATTGGGATGATATATAATGTTTTTACCCTCATCTCTTATGAGTGGTTTTCTTACTTTATAACTCTGCCCAAAATCAATATTGAGCAATAGAGACAAAATTATTATGGCATATAGAACATATACAAGTTTTTATAAATTATTGACCACCTTATTATCATGATGATATAGGTCCTTTTGAGGTGATGGAATGGTTAAAGCAAAGTGAAAAAGGCTTTAGTTCTCTCAAAACCCCCGGGACTACAAGGGTGAAGGTATTATCAATGGAAGAAGAGTATGAAAGGTATAATTTGGTGGATGAGGATTCAGTTTTGGGTTGTTTGGGTGAGGATGTATCATCTAGAGTGAAGCAAGAATGGTTGAGCCTGATTTAGAGAGGATGGTTCTAAGGGGGTAGTTGTCTTATAGGAGGAAGAGACATATTGTGTGCTTAAAATATAGAGCTCTTGGTAAATCTAAGTCATCTTTTTTAAAAGATCCAAGGATGTTTCATCACTGTGGAAACTTGGAATATTTACAAAGGTTTTGTAAATTTATGTGTTAAAAGACGAGATCTTAGGGTGGATTTTAATTTTTGAGGTGATCATTATTTTTGGGGATTTTTTTGGTAGATGTTGAGGTTATTTTGGATTTTGCATCTTTATATGTATGTAATGGTGGTTTTGTTGATGTTATCTTATGGATGGTAATAGATTTTATTATTAATTTTCCTATTTTCCTTGGTGTTTCTGATTTCTTAGAGATTTTTATTTTGTGTAAATGGTTTTTAGTGAGTTTTGGTTGTGTTTGTGCCTTTTTGATATAAGTTGTTTCTCTTGGATTTTGTGTGTGCTTGTGGTTTTGGATTATTAAGGTTTGGGTTATTAATATAATGAATATGGGAAGACCCATAGGAGGGATATTTTTAGGTATCTAGGATCGACTGGATTCTTATTGGATTTAAAACACAATGGTGTATGTTTTTCTTATTAAGATCACCATAGTTTGGTGTTCTGGATTATGATCCATATTTACATTTTTTGTTTCTCCTTCACCATGGTATGAATCTCATGTTGTTTTTGATATGTTCGTTTTGGGTTGTCTTTTTCCTTGTGTTTTAGAGTTGGTTCCTTGATGAATGTTATATATTTTTTAGTTTTAGGATTCATGAGTTTTTGTGTGTGGAAATTATAGTCTTTGGCAGTGCTTTTTAGGGGTATATTTCTCATTAATATTTCAATATTTCATATAAACTCTAAATGGTGGGGAGATCTATGATAGGTCTTATATATTTTGGGTCTTGTGTCTTGGGTTCTTTGTTGATTTATGCTTAGATATGTTTGAGAATTTTATGGAATGGTTTAATTATCTTATAGGAGTGTCTATGTTCAATGGTTTTATTTCCTTATGATCCTCTCTAGTTGTTTTCCCACCCACTAACCTCTTGATATGTGGTATTGGGATGAACTTAATTTTAGATTAGTATACTCATATAAAGGGATTTATGGGGGTATAAAGTAACATGGTGGGAAGAATTTTAACATACTAATGTTTCTATTTAGGTTTATTATTTATTTTTTTGGTAGTTTTATATTTTTTAGATGTTTTACTTATGTCTCATGAATATTTTAGGTGTCCCAAGTAGTTCTTGGTTCTGGTGGATGATGGTTATATTATAGAGACTATGCCACAACCTAAGGATTTGTGGTGTGGTGTGTTTGTGCAAGGAGAGTAACACACCATATCTAAGGGATACACAACATGGTTATGGGGTAATGTAAGTTTATACCATTATGTGGATCATCTTTTGCTTATAATCCATGACATAGGGCAGTGGGATGCACCATGGTTTGCTCTGTCTAAGGGTTAATTTGAGGTTATGTAAGGGTTCAGGAGGAAGGAGGTGACAGAGGACATGGGATATGCTATTGTGGATATTTCATAAGGGCAGGGTCCCACCATAGGGTTGAGGCTATACAATAGAGGGTGTCGTGTAATAGTGGCATGGGTGTTGTGTAAAGTTAGAGGACGTGTGTAAGAGTTACCCTTACACATACTTGTGTAGTCCACACCACATTCCATGGGATTCTCCATGGAGGTAATCCATTGTCATGGTGTTGTGGCTATTCTAGAGAGGGCTAGAGTGGTAGAATGAGGCCCCTCTATCCTCTTTAATATAGTTATGTTGTGGTCCTGAGAGTATGTCATAGTAAGGCCTCCCCATGTAATACTATTCTATAGTGACCAGGACAACGCCAAAACCCATACATGCTAGTTTTTCTAAAGGGTGAAAAGAACAATTTATCCTTGTTTATTTAAGGGTTTCTTAGCATCCTTTTTCCAGATTTCATTCAAATAAGAGGGTCATGTGACCTAGGGAGTCTTCCCTACATTTAATCTTTATTTTGAGCATCCAATATTTGATTAAAAGTGGATTTCTTGAGGAAAAATCCTAAATTATTATTATTCTTCCTCATTTCTTCCTCCTACTCTTTTTTCTATTGGTTTCACTTCTTCCCCAAAACCCCAGGGGATTTTATACTTGGATTAGGGTTTGGGGGCTGGTCTAAAATAGTGGTTTTGGATGTTAATACATAGAGGGGTCATCAATTTTCATTTTAAAGTGTTCTCTATCCAAGGTGATGACTTATAGAATGATTGTTATTGAAACATGGTAGGTGTTTCTGTGAAATTTCCTTAAGTATTATTTCATTACGTGATTGAAAATTTTAATTGTTTTATTGGTTAATTTATATTTATATGAGGTAGTTTTAATGAGTTTTTTTTCAATGTGGAATCAAAATTGGAATAGGATGATTTAATGGTGATTTATAGATTTTTATAGAATGTTTGTATAAGGCCCCAACATTAAACATAACTTATTCTAGTGTTTTTTTAACTAGAATTCACATTCGAAGATATTTTAAGTTTATAGTTTTAGATAATTAGGGAAAAATATTAAATAGTAAACTCATACATTACAAGATTACACTTATACTCAGTATCTATATTTTTCACCAAAGGAAACCCTTTTAAAATAAAACATGATATCTTTTCAAGAAACATCTTCACTACTTTAATAATGGAATATTATTTTTCCTTACCATTCTTAAGAACTGTCAAAAAAAATTTAAACATGGGTTGAGCAAAAAAGATCATTAAGGGACATGAAAATAAATAAACCACTTGTCTAGTTAAAACATGGTATCCCTTTTTTGAGTGAATGAAACAAAACATTTTCACATGAATAACACTTATACTTTTTTTCTCAAATAAAAAATTCAAACTAATTTAAATCAATTAAAACTCATTTAGGTGACTTAGATAATCATATACATAAAACTATTTAAAACCTCTTTAAATTGAAAAAATCATGTGGTTGACTTCCAAATTGGAAATATATAATGGGGATTACCCTTGTATAAGCTATATCGATCTCACCCATGAGCTATATTGTGGCTCATCCCTTCATATAAGCTATAATAGGATCACCTATGAGCTACAATGGAGATCAACCCTTCATATAAGTTGTATAGGGTGTAGGTTACGGGTGAAACGAAAGCGCATTTGTGGGTTTTCCCAAATTTAATTTTAACGTTAAACAATATTCAATCAGAGATCCGTCACGATGTAAAATGCCGAATCTTCGGAATAGAACGAGGAACGAAAAACTTAAGAGGGAATCTCAGAACCATAGAGATAGGATCATAATATGTTGGTTATAATTACTTTAATTAATTCACAAGAAATACCTTGGTGGAATTATTTCTTTGTTGATGTCTCCGGTTATGATTCTGTGATTCGTCGTTGCGTCGTAGAATCCAAGTGTAGGATTTCTCTAGCGGTGATCCACACGTGTGCCACATATCTCCAGACGTCGCCAAAGGGATCTCTGGGTTCTAGTGTAACATCCCAAGTAAGTAAATAATTATTTATTTTCTTATCTATGTCTATTTATGAATTAGATAGTGTTTTAGAGGCTTAAAATGAGAATAAATCCAATCTTAAGCATGGAATACTCTAATATTTTTTAAAAGATTGTTTTAATGCCTTTTGATAGAAAACCATTTTTAAATATAACTATTGATAATTTTATAAGCTCTATTTGTCAAAATAAATTTATTCTTTAGTATTGGGACATTGAAATTTACTTTGTATAAATTTTTGGTATTTTTCTAACAATGTTCATTTTTTAATGAATAGTGAAAAAATACTGCATTTCACTTCAAAACTGCTTTTTCATCTAATTTAATTTTATGGTTAGATTATATTTTTAATTGGTTTTAAAGTTTAATTAGAATATATTTTTACCATTTAATCCAATGTTGGTCATTGTAATTGATTTCACTATGTAATTGGGCATAAAAAAGTGCCAAACTTTTCATAGATATTGTTTCAAAAAAACCCGCTATTTGTTTTGACAACGAGAATTATTTTTAAATTAATTACTGAAATTTATGTGTTTGGAATTTGGTAAAATTGATTCCATATTTTGAATCAGAAATTCCAAATTATGTAATTAATACTCTTTTGTTTTTGGACATTATGAATAGTAATGACGGTAATTATCTTTAATTATCGTGATTAATTAGTTATCGGGTAGTTATGAGTAATAAAATAATATCATAATAATAGAAAATGACCCCAACATGTGTCCTAATGATACTGGTTGTGTCATGTCCAACCATGGTATACCTTGTTCCAACTTCGGGACCCCATGTAATCACTTTTGGGTGATAGTGACACTTTATCATTTTATTTTTAAAGAAAGGAGAATATCACAAAAGTATGTAACACCTAAGTAAATTTTTTTTTAGTTTTGTCTATGTAAACGATCTCTTAGACTATAAATATTCATTGGAAAGATAAAAATATTTCCCACATCATAGTATTTTTTTATACTTTTTAGACATTAAATAAATTAATTTATTTATGACACCATGATGATGCAACGATTTCCTCATTAATGAACGATTTAAATAATATGAAAAGATAATGTAAAATATAAGACTTAAACTTATCAAAGACCTATTATATGGATGGATTTCGAACCCTTATCACCTTATCCTCGAAATATATCATTGTGGGACCTTTAAAATCCGAAACACATTTTAAAATAAAGTAACATTTCATGACCTTCCAAGAGTGCCCATCCTCCCTCTTATAAAAGGCCCTCACTTCTACCACCTTACCCACACCTCTAAAGCCATTGGATCATCCAAACTCTGCTCATTTTGTCTCTACAAATCACTCTCTCCAACATAGAATCTTTACTTTAGGCATAAATCTCTTCATGAAACCCTTTTGGTTCAAACCAAGGGGAGTTACCCGATTTAAAGGTAAAGTCTTCTCTAATGTTCTTTTGTTTTATTTTGATTATACAACCCCATAAACTCTTCTTATTCCTTTATTTTGTAACAAAAACAATATCTTAAATATACTAGGATGTTTTTATGAGAATTATTCTAGCTACACTTACACAAACCTCCGTCTAATGGTTAAATAACATACTATTTCTGTGGATGGCGAATTACTGCCTCACGAAATGATGATTGTTAAATCTTATTTTAACACATTTAATGGTGGACATTAAGACTTAAATATATTTATATATGATATATATTATTTTTACTCTTTCCTTTTGATTCTTTATTTCTCATTTATGGCATACCTTTATCGTTTCCATTATGGGTAAACACGATAATTTCATTTTAGGAAGTGCGGACTACCGCCCCCTCAAAGTGATTTGATTCGTTAATGCCATGTGTGGGATGTGTAAAGGATGAAGTTAATAATATTATATATGATATTATACTGGAATTATAATATACCTTTATATCATTATTATTTCATTCCATTAAATACGAAATATAAATGAAAGTAGTGTTCATGCGTACATACAACTTACCGTCTCCATGAACGGTGCATTTCATTTCTTACCTCTAAATGTTATGTAATATTATACATGGATGTATATACTAGATATATATGATATATATGATATATACATCCTGAATATAATTCTGGATATAATGGATATTTTATCACATGAATAACTTGTAATTATAAGAAGTTTATTTTTGACTCAATTACCAAAGATCGACCAAACGTAACTTAAATAATTACATAATGTTCATAACACAGTAATAAGTGATATAAAAGGAATAATGAACTTGAAAAAGGTTCTTAAGAAAGTCGAAATTAACTATAGATTATTATTCAGGAGATTAAAGAATGATCGAGTCAAATCGAACACGAGGTAAGGGACTCCGTCTCAATCTCCTTTCATTGAGGCATATTTTGTTTTATACACAACTTTTTTTATATGGTGTATAAACCCCTTTTAATTTTACTTTTATTCAAAAGGAATATTTTTGTACGAAGCATTTTACTAAATGAAAAAAGGAATGTTTTTGTCTTACATATGCGGCGACAACAAAGGTCATTGGCTTCTCATGAGTTCAAAAGTTATTAAAAGCTTGTTCGATGTACTGAGAAGGTGGAAATGGAGTTTGACGATGATCAAGTGTTCTATGACAACCAACAGAAGAAGAGACCGAGGTGGCAGGAGAAAGGGAATCATTCTTCAAAAAGGTTTGATGGTAAGAAAACTAAGTTTTCAGTTTGTGATAAATGTAGTAAAAATCATGCTGGGGAGTGTCTTTTGAATTCTAGAAAGTGCTACCGATGTGTTAAGATGGGACATAAGGCTCATGATTTCACTTGAAAAAATCAAGGTGATGGTAAGACCAAATTTTATTTACAGTTAGTGAAATGTTTCAAGTGCAATGAGATGGGTCATTATGCAAACGAGTGTTCGACAAAGAGCTCGAATGATGGGAAGCAGTCAGACTACAAGTAGAAAGGGGTGGTGAAATCCTTTGCAACTACTTCAGCAGATATTGGGCCATCAAATGAAGTGGTATCAGGTACTTTGTTTGTTTTTTCAGATTAAGCCAGTGTGTTGGTTGATTCAGGGTCTACACATTCTTTCATCACTGATTTTTTTTTGTAAATTGGGAATACCATCTCAAGAAATGACTCCTAAACTTATGGTAAAAAACCCCTGGAGGAAATGTTGAGGCAAAAAGAATTTATAATAATCTTCCTATCCTTATCCGTGGAAAAGAACCTACTTGCAAACCTTATTGTTTTACCTCTAGTAGAGTTTGATGTTATCCTGGGTATGGATTGGCTCTCTTTTTACCATGCTAAGATTGATTGTAGAGCTAAAGAATTTTCTTTTTAGAAATAATTTCAGTTTGTGTACAAGAATGAAACCTTACTTTTGATAACAAATCAAGAGGCTGAGAAACTTGTAAAATATGGAAATGAATGTTACCTTTCACATATTGTTGAAAACAAAGGAACCATTCAGATTAATGATGTGCCAGTGGTAAATGAGTATCCTGATGTTTTTCCTGATGATTTTCCTGGAATAATATCAGATCAGGAAGTTGAATTTACGGTTGACTTAGTTCCAGATTCAAATCCAATTTCAAAACCCCCTTATCGAATGGATCAAATTGAACTTTTAAAGTTGAAGGAGAAATTTCAAGATTTATTAGAGAAAGGTTTCATTCGACCTAGTACATCACCATGTGGTGCACCTGTCTTATTTGTTAAAAAGAAATATGGTTCAATGAGACTTGTCATTGATTATAGAGCCTTTAATAACATCACTGTTAATAAAAAATATCCTTTGCCTCATATCGATGATTTATTTGATCAGCTCCAGGGAGCTCAGTATTTTTCAAAGATTGACCTGAGATCGGGGTACCATCAGTTGAAGGTAAAGGAAGCAGATATTCCTAAGACCATGTTTCTTACAAGATATGGCCATTATGAATTTTTAGTTATGCCTTTTGGTCTAACCAATTCACCTGCTGTATTCATGGACCTTATGAATAGAATTTTCCATGAGTTCTTGGATAAGTTTGTGTTTGTTTTAATTGATGATATTTTGGTGTTTTCTAAAAGTAAAGAGGAGCGTGAAATACATTTAAGGGTTATTTTTCAAACCTTAAAAGAAAAGAAATTGTATGGGAAATTCAGAAAGTGTGAGTTTTGGTTGCAACAAATTTTTTTCCTTGGTCACATTGTTTCTAAAGATGGGATAACTATTGATCCTGCAAAAACAAAAGTTGTTAAAGAATGTCCAATATCCACAAATGTAACCGAGATTTGTAGTTTTCTTGGTTTGGTAGGCTATTACCGAAGGTTTGTTAATACTTTTTCAAGGTTATCTAGTCCAATGACTAAGCTAACTCAGAAGGGTGTTAAGTTTATCTGGACAAAATAATGTGATGATTGTTTTTAGGAAATGAAAAGAAGATTGGTGAATGCTCCAATTTTGGCACTACCTTCCAGGAATGGTGAGTTTGTTATCTATAGTGATGCTTTTTTGAAAGGAATTGGTTGCGTCCTAATGCAGAATGATCAGGTAATTGCTTATGCTTCACGTCAGTTGAAAACTGATGAGATAAATTAACCTACACATGATTTGGAATTAGCTGCTGTTGTTTTCGCTTTAAAAATTTAGAGGCATCATTTGTATGGAGTAAAGTGTGAAATATATACCGATCACAAAAGTTTAAAGTATATATTCACTTAGAAATAATTGAACATGAGATAGAGGAGATGGCTAGAATTAATCAAGGATTATGATTGTACAATTCAATACCATTCGGGAAAAGAAAATAAAGTGGTTGATGCTTTGAGTCGAAAAAGTAATGCTTCATTAACCATGTTACATTTGGAACGTGATCCTTTGGTTAAGGATTTGATGAAATTTGGCATAGAAGTTGTTGGTGCAGGAAGTTCTTCTGTTTTGTTTCAAGTATCAGTGAAATCATCTTTATCAGACAGAATTAAGCAAGCATAGAAGCAAGACACTAAGTTGCAGAAAAAGGTAGAGATTGTTCAGAAGGGTAAGTTGCCTGAGTTCAATGTTGATAATGATTGTGTTTTGAGATTTGGGAAGAGATTGTGTGTGCCTTGTGATTCACAGTTGAAGATAGAGTTGTTATGTGAAGCTCATAGTTCTCTGTTTTTCGTTCATCCATACATTACTAAGATGTATAGAGATATTCAGGAGTATTACTGGTAGGACGGAATGAAAAGAGACATTGCTAATTTTACTATGAAGTGTTTGACTTGTCAATATGTTAAAGCAGAGCGGCAGTTACCGAAAGGGATGCTTCAGCCTTTACCAGTGCCAGAGTGGAAATGAGAGAATATATCCATGGACTTCGTTATGGGATTGCCGAAGACACCTTGAGGTAATAATGAAATCTGGGTTATTGTAGATCACTTGAATAAATCTTCTCATTCACTTCTAACTTTTGGAAAGGCCTTCTGAAGTCGTTGGGTACTGAATTAAATTTTAGTATAGCTTTTCATCCTTAATCAAATGGGCAGTCAGAACGAACAATTCAGACTTTGGAGGATATTCTACGTCCTTGTTTGATGGATTATCAGGGAAGTTGGGACAAACATCTTTCTTTGGTTGAGTTTTATTATAATAACTGTTTTCATTCTATTATACAGATGGCACCATTTGAGGCATTATATGGGAAGTAGTGTCGAACTCCAACTTTTTGAGATGAAGTGGGTGAAAGGAAGTTGATGGGACCAGAATTGGTAGAAGAGTTGGTAGAAAAAGTTCAGCTGATTCAGAAGCACATGAGAATAGCTCAAATTCGGCCGAAAAGTTATGCAGATAACCGGAGGAATGATCTTTCTTTTGAGGTAGGTGATCATGTTTTTCTCAAAGTATCTCCATGGAAAAGTGTGATGCGATTTGGTAATAAAGGAAAGATGAGTCCAAGGTTCATTGGAGCATATGAAATTCTATATATAGTTGGATCAATTTCATACCGAGTGGCTTTACCTCTGAGTTTATCTCAGGTATACAATGTTTTTCATGTTTCAATGTTAAGGAAGTACATGCCAGATCCATCTCATGTTTTGTGTACAAAGGAAGTTCATCTGAAAGAGAATCTATCTTATGAGAAAAAAACGGTCCAGATTCTTGACCATATAGAGTAAGTGTTGCGGAATAAGGTGATTCATCAAGTAAAGGTTTTGTGGAAAAACCACATGATTGAAGAGGCAACATGGGAATCTGAAAATGCAATGAGGGATAAATACCCCCACTTATTCAAGAAGTAAATAAATTGTGGGGATGTAATTTTCTAAAGGGGGGAAGGATGTAACATCCCAAGTAAGTAAATAATTATGTATTTTTTTATCTATGTCTATTTATGAATTAGATAGTGTTTTAGAGGCTTAAAATGACAATAAATCCAATCTTAAGTATGTAATACTCTAATATTTTTTAAAAGACTGTTTTACCGCCTTTTGATGGAAAACCATTTTTAAATATTACTATTGACAATTTTATAAGATCTATTTGTCAAAATAATCTTATTCTTTAGGATTGGGACATTGAAATTTACTTTGTATAATTTTTTGGTATTTTTCTGACAATGTTCATTTTTTAATGAATAGTGAAAAAATACTGCATTTCACTTCAAAACTGCTTTTTCATCTAATTTAATTATATGGTTATATTATCTTTTTAATTGGTTTTAAAGATTAATTATAATATATTTTTACCATTTAATCCAATTTTGGTAATTTTAATTGATTTCACTTTGGAATTGGGCATAAACAAGTGCCAAACTTTTCATAGACATTGTTTAAAAAAAAACCCCTATTTGTTTTGACAACGAGAATTATTTTTAAATTAATTACTACAATTTTTGTGTTGGGAATTTTATAAAATGGATTCCATATTTGGAATCATAAGTTCAAAATAATGTAATTAAGACTCTTTTGTTTTTGGACATTATGAATATTAACTATGGTAATTATCTTTAATTATCGTGATTAATTAGTAATCGGGTAGTTATGGGTAATAAAATAATATCATAATAATAAAAAATGCCACCAACATGTGTCCTAATGCTACTGGTTGTGTCATTAACGACCATGGGATACCTTTTTCCAACTTAGGGACCCCATGGAAACACTTTTGGGTGATAGTGAAACTTTATCATTTTATTTTTAAAGAAAGGAGAATATCACAAAAGTATGTAACACCTAAGTAAAAAAAAATTAGTTTCGTCTGTGTAAACGATCTCTTAGACTATAAATAGTAATTGTAAAGCTAAAAATATTTCCTACATCATAGTACTTTTTTATAATTTTTAGACATTAAATAAATTAATTTATTTATGACACCATGATGGTGCAACGATTACCTCATTAATGAACGATTTAAATAAAATGGAAAGATAATGTAAAATATAAGACTTAAAATTGTTAAAAACCTATTGGATGGATGTATTTATAACCCTTATCACCTTATCCTCAAAATATATTATTTTGGGACCTTTAAAATCCGAAACTCATTTTAAAATAAAGTAACATTTCATGACATTCCAAGAGTTCCCCTCCTCCCTCTTATAAAAGGCCCCCAACTCTACCACCTTACCCACACGTCTCAAGCCATTGGATTGGCCAAACTCTTCTAATTTTATCTCTCCAAATCCCTCTATTAATAATATAAGCCTTACCTTAGGAATAAAGATCTTCAAGAAACCCTTTTGGTTCAAACCAAGGGGAGTTACCCGATTTAAAGGCAAAGTCTTCTCTAATGTTCTTTTGTTTTATTTTGATTCTCCAACCCCCTAAACTCTTTTTATTCCTTTATTTTGTAACAACACCAGTATCTTAAATATAATTGGATGTAGTTATGGTAATTATTTTAGCTACACTTACACACACCTTCGTCTAATGGTTAAAGAACATACTGTTTCTATGGATGGCGAATTACTTCCTCACGAAACGATGATTGTTCAATATTATTTTAACACCTTTCATGGTGGACATTAAGACATCAATATATTTATATATGATATATATTATGTTTACTCTTTCCTTATGATTCTGTATTTTTCATTTATGGAATACCTTTATGGTTTCCATTATGGGTAAACACGATAATTTCATTTTAGGAAGTGCGGAATACCACCCATAAAAGTGATTTGATTCGTTAATGCCATATGTGGGACGTGGAAAGGATGGAGTTATTAATATTATATATTATATTATGCTATAATTATAATTTACCTTTATATCATTATGATTCCATTCCATTAAATACAAAATAGAAATGAAAGTAGCGTTCTTGCGTACGTACGACTTACCGTCTCCATGAACGGTGCATTTCATTTATTACCTCTAAATGTTATGTAATATTATAAATTCATGTATATACTGGATATATATGATATATATGATATCTACATCATGAATATAATTCTGTATATAATGGATATTTTAACACATGAATAACTTGTAATTATAAGAAGTTTATTTTTGACTCAAGTACCAAAGATCGACAAAATGACCGTTATTAACTTAAATAATTACATAATATTTATAACATGGTAATAAGTGATATAAAAGAAATAATGAACTTGAAAAAGGTTATTAAGTAAGTTAAAATTAATTGTAGTTTATTATTCATGATATTAAAGAACGATCGAGTCAAATCAGACACGAGGTAAGGGACTTCTTCTCAATCTCCTTTCATTGAGGCATATTTTGTTTTATACACAACTTTTTTTTATATGTTTTATAAACCCCTTTGACCTTTTAATTTTATTCAGAAGGAATATTTTTGTACGAAGCATTTTACTAAATGAAAAAAGGAATGTTTTTGTCTTACGTATGCGGTGACAACGACCTCTCCACGGTCGTGACCATTATTTGAGTTTCGGCTTCCTCTAAAAGCCATAACATTTTTTTAAATGAAAAATAAATACCATGTTTTACTTTTCTTTTATTTTGGTATTGAAAATGGTTTTGATAATGTTTTGATTATATCAATGTGTTGTATTGATATCTTGTGATTGAAATGTGGAGATGTTATGTTTCTTTTTTGCATGTTTTATGTGATACGATTATGTTATGGTTCTTGGGAATTGTTTATGAAGACGGGTGGTTCTGTGATAAACTAAGGGCTGGTGAGACCGATATAGCTCTCCAACGTATTGGGTAACACGAAGGAGTTAAATGCTAGGGTTTCTCCGAAGAGATTTAGGGAATATACATTGATGGGTATTCCAAAACGTAACCATGAGGGTTACTCCCTACGTAAGAATGTTATGAATGCCTCAAGTTACCTTTATGTCTTATGATATCAATGAGTTATTCATAAATCTTATGATTTCATTAGGTATGTTAAAGTTCTTATGTTTTATGAATAAAGTATGATTTCATTGATTTTTATGTATACATGGACTAATGTTTTCATTCCGTATTTTTATATCCCTTACTGAGGTTTTTATGCTCATCCCAAGTTTTTGAAATGTTTTTCACAGGTCAAGGGAAAAGTAAATGATGTTATGATAGTGTCGAGGAAGTGTCAAGAAAGAATCCATGTTTTATTTTAAATATGTCTCCTTTGATGGGAAAAATGAATACTGTCTTTTATGTAACCACCTTGTTTAAATGTGGAATGTAATGCATGATTTATGATATAATTCTCTAAAACTCTAAACCTGAAAAGATACTCAATATGTGTTCTTGTAATTGTTGGGCAAAAATCCCTCAAGGTAACATTGCAGTATTTTTGGGTTGATTGTGTTTGTTGACAAAGCAGGTGTTTCATGGATATTTGTCAAGTTTTCGAGAATTTGTTGACAATACATGTTGACAAAGAACGATGACAAAGGAAAGGACGATCTGGAGGCGGTACAAAAAGAGCAGTACAAGGTTGCGCCGTTTCCCAGTGTTTGCCAAATTTTTGGGGTCCAAAATTTGGAGTTTGGTGAGCATCGCAAAAAGTGGATTTCCATGAAGAGAATAATTTCATATGGCAAAGGCATGAATTTCGCGAAGATAGGATGCATGGTTTGGAAATCGCGAAGACCAGAAGAATGGAGGTGGTGATGCTTCGCGATTACATCAAGCTTCGTGAACGGCAGAGTTGAAGCGCATCGCGACGGTGAAGGGCTTTGCGAGGGAGCTTCGCGGCGAAGGCACGAAGGAATGTTGGGATTCGCGAAGGAGCTTCGCAGCGAAGTCGCGAAGGTATGCTGACGATGATTCATCACGACTACGTCAAGCTCCGCGAATGGAAGATTGCCGCAGAGCTTCGCGATTTGGACAGAATTCCGGCAGAAACTTTGGAGCTTCGCGATTTGAGATGACATGGTGTTGACTTCGCGCGGAAGGGACGAGGGTCGGTGGAATCGCCTATAAATAGAGGTCGACCCCTTCGAGTGAAGTAGAGAGATAATTTTCAGAGAAAATACTTTTCTCTCGATTTGCGAAGGTGGTTCGCGGAGCCAGTGTGCTTCGCGAAAGAGGTGCTTCGCGGCGGCTATTGTTGATCCGCGAAACCTGCGAGCTCCGCGTTGGCTTACTTAGCTTCGCGAGGGTCGTTGCTTTTGCGACGGCTTGAGCATCACGAGCATGCTTCGCGAGGGAGCTTCGCGAGTGAGCTTCGCGAAAAGGCAGGAGCTTCGCGAAGGCTTGTTTGAGCTTCGCGAAATTGGGAGCCTCGCATTGTAGGGTGCTTTGCGAAGGTCTTTCCAATGGTTGTTTGCCCAGTGGATAGTGGCAAAGGGGTATTCATCTATGGGTGAAAGTTGAACTTCAACAGATCATCTACATACAGAGAAAGATGCATTCCTTAATGGAAATGAAGAGACCTACATGTCTATAAACTATGATTGGATTCCCTTCCAAGAGCAGTGAGCTTAGGAAGAGGAAAAGGTGATCCTCTCCACCGGCAGTGAGCTAGAGAGAGAGAAACTGGGAGTGACCCTTGGGAAAGCAGTGAGCTGACCCTAAACATTGTATAGGCAGTGAGCCTGGGCATAGAAGTGATCTAGCCCGAACATTGTAATCCACAGCTAGTGAAGTCTAGTGGAATTTGGTACGAACCGACAACTTGTCGGCGTATGCTCCTTGGACGTAGCCCTTAGCGGTGAACCAAGTAAAAATACCTGTGTCTGCCTGCTTACTTCCCTACATTGCATTCAAAGCATCATTATCAGGTAAAGGAGACAAGTTATCACAGTAACCACACAAGTGCAAACAAAATGGCCCTTGTAACAAAGAGGTCAAGATCTAGTGGGGCATGAAGAACTTTTAAAATAGAATATCCATACCCTGATTCACCCCCCCCCCCCCTCTCAGGGTATATAGGCCCCTATTGGTCCTAACAATTGGTATCAAAGGGATAGGTTGCTTTTATCAGATTTGTTTGCTCCGACTTGGTGTAGTCGCTCTTTGTGTTTAAAGAATCAGTTTTCTCTTATCTCGGTGAGCCATGGAAAAGGGAAAAACATCCAAGAAGAAGCAGAAGTCGGGTGGTATTCCTCAGTGTTGAAGTGTGTATGGAAAAAGTGTGATTCAATTAAAAGAATCAAACAGTTTGCTGAAGGAAGGTCTGGATGAATCTGACAGGGAAAAGATTGATTCACTCAATCATGATGTTGGAATGAGTGAAGTACATGAGCATCAGAGCGATGCTGAAATAGAAGAAGAAATTGAAGGAAGAATAGATATGCGAGCTGAGTTGGAGGCTGCTCTTGAGGAGATAGATGTTTGGAGAGCAAAAACAAAGAAATCCAACAAAGTTTCTCATGATGCCAAACTCTATATGCAGCAGCAGGAAGAAGAGAAGTCTGAGTTGATGGAAGAAATTGAGAAACTCAGGTTATCAACACGAGAGAACTCAGAATCAGTTAGTGAGTATAAAATTAAGATTGAAGAACAAAAAAGGGAGATCGATGGATTGAATAGAAAAGTGAAAGATCAATTCAAAAGCATCGAAGAACCTAATATTCCAAGTGACGTTGGAAACACTGAAGAAGCCAACTCTAAAGATATCCGGATCAAGGGATTGGAGATTGAGGTCAACAAGCTAAAAGGCTTAAATCAAAGGCTTATTGATATAGTTACTGACCTAACAGAGAAGAATGATTCACATGCTGAAGAGCTGCAGAAGATGACTAAAATGAAAGGAAAACAAAAGGCTGGTGATTATGAAGAGAGTCAAAAGTCAGATGAAACACAAAATTTTAAAGCCAGAAATAATGATCTAGCAGCACAGTTGTCTGCAGAAGTTCAGAAAAATCAAAGGCTACAACAAGAGAATGCATGTTTCTCTAACTCTGTCGCTCAAGAAAAATTGAAGGTAAAGGAGAAAAATGACATGGTTGATAAGCTGAAGCATGAACTGGAAGATGAGGTAAGTAGAGGGAAGCTTCTCAAGGAAAAACTTGATGTCCAACTTGAATCAAGGGATATGAAGATTCTAAAGTTGGTAGAAGAGCTTGAATCAGTCAAGCAGGAAATAGAGAAGTTTATATTCAAAGATAAGCCCAAGTTGAAGGATGCACTGCACTTTCTATTTGATCATCCTTCGACAAGTGATGATAAAATGAAGAACAGATATGTTGTTTCTGAAGAGAAACAACAGAATATTTTCTCAGCTCAAAGACCAGCAAGTTTCGGAAAAGCTGGTATTGGATTTGATGAATCACCTCCCATGCATGATAAGAAGAGATCCGTGAACAGTTCCAGGAGTGGAGAAAACCCTGTAGGTACTAGAGACAGGCCAAAGAGGTCAGTTACAAAAAGAAGTGATGACATGTGCTATTTCTGCAGGATTCATGGTCACACGTCAAGCTTCTGTTCAGAGGCTCTGGAATACATTTTAGGCTGTGAAAACAGAAACCTTACTAAATCTGAGAATAAAAAGAATCATCATGATAAATCAGATAGAAGAGTTTCTCAGAGGAAAACATTCATCAGATGCTATTTCTGTGGAAGAAAGGGACACACAATGGGTATGTGTCAGGAAGCTCAGGAGCCCAATATCAGAAGAGGATCTCAAGTTGCATCACCATCTCAGCAGAGAAGTGACGAAATGAGGTATGTCTTTGATGGAAATTGTTTTATATGCTCTAATTATGGGTATTTGGCAAGACATTGCAGCAAGAAGAAAGCAGGGAAGGGAAAGGAACGTCAAAGGAGATTCCTCACTCCAGTGGTGTCTAATGAGAAATCGTACACTGGAAGACAAAATGGTAAATTGGAAAATAGGCTTAGAGCCTCAGGGGAATCAAAAGGAGCTAAGCGAAAGGTGTATCAGTCACCTCCTCTGTCACACTCGCAACATATCTCTCAGATAAAACATGAACAAATCTGGAAGAAAAAGGGTGGAGATGCTACAGTTCTGAGAAAGAAGAATGAACATTCAATGGAAGACTCAACACCGGTAAAAAGGAGTGTGGTGACTAAGACATCTGATAAAAGAAATGTGAACAAAGAATGTGACAAAAAATTCACAGGACGTATTCCACAGCGAAAACTGAAAGAAGATGCAAGATCCTTGCAATGGTGGAAGAAGAAAGGGAAGATGGAAAGGAAAGATGTTCCTGCTCCGATAAATAATCAAGGAAAATGGAATTTTTGTATAACCTCAAAGAAGGAAATGTGTACCAGTGGGTTTATACCCCAAGCGGTGAGAAAGGCCGAGCCTACCAAATCTATGTATCAGAAAAAGGCTCAAAATGTGGGAAAAGAATGCCTAGTCATATGGCCAGAACAATTGAAGTTGGCTAGGCAGTTGGAGGAAGCAAGAAAGGAGTGTGATTCCCTCCAAGAAAGAATCAAAGGGTTGACCCATCAGGATCAACCACAATCCTCATCTTGAGGAGTCCAGAAGAAGATCCCCTCTCCCTATGTATATAAATGCTATTAACTGATGATCCGTGTGTTTCAGGTTTTAGGGAGATACAATCCAAGGGGAAGTGGCATCTAAGGATGTGAAGTGGAGAATTGATATGCTCTAGAGTTTTCAATTGATTCAAATCAGGTACTAGAGTTTAAGAAGAAGGGGAGAAACAGAGCACAATAGGAAGTGATTGTGTTATTAACTTTATCTCTTGTTTCCTACATCGAGTTCCAACTCAGTAGGCTTAGAGATTTGGTTAATGGCTCAATGATGAGGGTTAGATTGGAATAAATCATACAGGTGGAAGATAAGAATAAATGATGCTGGAGAAGAATGACGTTTATGGGTATAAACAGTGGGTCTAACCCTAGGAAGTGTTGCATAACACAGGGGGAGCATTCAACAACAAAATCAGATGCCAGATCCATCAATAAAATAACTAGATGACCCATATCAAGTGTTTTCTATTGAGAGAAGACATACTATGGGAGAAGCAGCAGTGATCAAGCATTTCATGCTTATTTATTTTGATCTAACATTGTGGTATCAGCTGACTGTTTTCAGGATACCAAGAAGCTGCGAGAAGAAGTTGAAAGGAATGATTTCATTGAAAAATGAAATACAGAAAAGTAGCTGAAAGAAATGAAGCCACTGAAAAATGAGTCAGTGAACAATTTCCTGACGAAAGTGTTGAGGAAGAAAGAAACACAGGGGGAGAAGAAGTGGATGATGCTGATTCAGAAGAAGACACTAATGATTAACATGAATGTTTCAAGTTTGTGTCAACAAGGATGCCGAAGAGATGAGCTGAAATTGATAGACAGAATATCATTGGTGATCGGGAAGCTCCAGTTCAGACAAGGGAAATGAAATCACTGAAGCATGAATCTTTTCTATCTTAGGTTGATATGAAATGCATTGCTGATGTAGCTAATGATGAAAACTGGGTTCATCCATGAACGAAGAGATAGATCAGATTGAGAAGAATCAGAAGTGGAAGATTGTTTCGAGGCTAGTAGATAGGAATGTCATCGGGACCAAATGGGTCTTTCACAATAAGATGAACGAAGATGACACAACTATTCGAAACAAAGCACGATTGGTGTGCAAAGCATACTCCCCAAGAGCATGGTACTGAAGGCTATATTAGTATTTGAAGAAGATTGGTTTTCAGCGTGGGGGGTTTGATTACAATCTTTATTTCAACAACAATAGTAATCAAAGGATGGTGAGGATGGTCAAGGAAGAAGACATAATATTTGGAAGATCAGATGAAGCATGGTTACACAAGGCAGGAATGGAACATTCATTTCTCAATTCAAGTTTGCCAACGAGGGTTTGAAATGATTTGGAATGGGAAATTCCAAGGAGATGAAGACTCTGGTTTCTACTCGGATGAAATCATCAAAAGATGATAGTGGCAGGGCAGTTAACTTCACTGAAAACAGCGAGATATCAAAGCAAATCCCAACGAAAGCCACATGCATGCAGTGAAAAGAATACTTCGGTAAATCAAGGGCACATTGGATTTCAGCTTAATGTACAATGATCAAACGAAGCTATTGGGATATACTGATGCAGATTGGGCCGATTCAGCGGATGATAGAAAATCAACGTTAGGTGGTGCATTCTATCTTGGTGGATTGTGTATTTATTGGCTAAGCAAGAAGCAAGATTGCATTTCATTGAGCACCGTAGAAGCTGAGTATATTGCGGCCACTCAATCCTGCACACAGTTATTGTGGATGAAGGAGCAGCTTGAAGATATGGGAGTTGAAGTGAAGTCTCTGATCGGAATCCAGTGCGACAACTCAAGTGCTACAAATCTTAGTAAAAATCCCGTCCATCATTCAAGGACAAAGCACATTTAGATTAAGTATCATTTTATCAAGGAGAAAGTTGAGCAGGGGATCATGTAGTTGGAGTATGTGCCTACAGAGCTATAGGTTGCAGACATTCTAACAAAGGCCTTACCCAAGGAATCATTTTAAGGAAATCGACTGACTCTGGGAGTTCAGTCGACTCCCCGCACATAGGAGAGTGTGCATGGGGTCCTACCCCCCCTCTCCCCGAGGTATGGTGTGTTTTTCCCCAATGTGCTGATATGTGTTCTCTACCATGTTACAGACTTCAACGGAGTGACCTTTGGGTTCGTTGACAAAGGGGGAGAAAAGTGTATGAAGTGTTTGTTAATGGGGGAGAAAATAGTGGTTGTTCAAGGGGGAGATAGTGCAGAGATTTGATAAATCATAATTGATACAGGGAGAAGATGACAGGTGGAGTAGCCAGAAAGGGGGAGAAATGAGAAAGGGGGAGAGATTTTTAAATCTGACGATGCTAGAAGTGATCGATCAAAGCATAGAAATCACGACAGCTGAGGATCGTGATAAAAGCAGAGCAGTGGTGTTGGAATGGTGTGAGACGGTGTCCAGCTATCAACAATTGGTATCAACTTAAGAATTAACCAATTGGTATCAGTGTGGTTCAACAACTGGTTTTATTTTAAGAATTGGTATCAGGGTGGAATCGACAATTGGGGTCTGACATGAAGTGATTCATTGATGAACTTTTCATACTACTCTTGTTTCTCACGCCGAGCATTGCTCATGTGGGCTTAGAGTACGTGTTAAGTGAATCCTTGAACACTATCAAAATTGCAAGAGGCGAATGATGGTAGCGGTTGGAAGAAGACTCAGTGAGGTTTCAAAGTGCATAACATCTTTCTGAGCAGAGTTGTGAAGAATTGTCAACAAACCCAAAGGGAGAGATTATTGGGAAAAAAATCCCTCAAGGTAACATTGCAGTATTTTTGGGTTGATTGTGTTTGTTGACAAAGCAGGTGTTTCATGGATATTTTTCGAGTTTTCGAGAAGTTGTTGACAATCCATGTTGACAAAGAATGATGACAAAGGAAAGGAAGATCTGGAGGCGGTATAAAAAGAGCAGTACAAGGTGGCGCCGTTTCCTAGTGTTTGCCAAAATTTTGGGGTCCAAAATTTGGAGTTTGGTGAGCATCGCGAAAAGTGGATTTCCATGAAGAGAATAATTTCATATGGCAAAGGCATGAATTTTGCAAAGATAGGATGCATGGTTTGGAAATCACGAAGACCAAAAGAATGGAGGCGGTGATGCTTCGCGATTACGTCAAGCTTCGTGAACGGCAGAGTTGAAGCGCATCGCGGCGGTGAAGGGCTTTGCGAGGGAGCTTCGCGGCGAAGGCGCGAAGGAATGTTGGGATTCGCGAAGGAGCTTCGTGGAGAAGTTGCGAAGGTATGTTGACGATGATTCATCGTGACTACGTCAAGCTCCGCGAACGGAAGATTGCCGCGGAGCTTCGCGATTTGGACAGAATTCCGGCAGAAACCTTGGAGCTTCGCGATTTGAGATGACGTGGTGTTGACTTCGCGCGGAAGGGACGAGGGTCGGTGGAATCGCCTATAAATATAGGTCGACCCCTTCGAGCGAAGTAGAGAGAGAATTTTCAGAGAAAATACTTTTCTCTCGATTTGCGAAGGTGGTTCGCGAAGCCAGTGTGCTTCGCGAAAGAGGTGCTTCGCGGCGGCTATTGTTGATCCGCGAAACCTGCGAGCTCCGCGTTGGATTACTTAGCTTTGCGAGGGTCGTTGCTTTGCGACGGCTTGAGCATCGCGAGCGTGCTTCACGAGGGAGCTTCGCGAGTGAGCTTCGCGAAAAGGCAGGAGCTTCGCGAAGGCTTGTTTGAGCTTCGCGAAATTGGGAGCCTTGCATTGTAGGGTGCTTTGTGAAGGTCTTTCCAATGGTTGTTTGCCCAGTGGATAGTGGAAAAGGGGTATTCATCTACGGGTGAAAGTTGAACTTCAACAGAGCATCTACATACAGAGAAAGATGCATTCCTTAATGGAAATGAAGAGACCTACATGTCTATAAACTGTGATTGGATTCCCTTCCAAGAGCAGTGAGCTTAGGAAGAGGAAAAGGTGATCCTCTCCACCGGCAGTGAGCCAGAGAGAGAGAAACTGGGAGTGACCCTTGGGAAAGCAGTGAGCTGACCCTAAACATTGTATAGGCAGTGAGCCTGGGCATAGAAGTGATCTATCCTGAACATTGTAATCCACAGCTAGTGAAGTCTAGTGCAATTTGGTACGAACCGGCAACTTGTCGGCGTATGCTCCTTGGACGTAGCCCTTAGCGGTGAACCAAGTAAAAATACCTGTGTCTGCCTGCTTACTTCCCTGCATTGCATTCAAAGCATCATTATCAGGTAAAGGAGACAAGTGATCACAGTAACCACACAAGTGCAAACAAAGTGGCCCTTGTAACAAAGAGGTCAAGATCCAGTGGGGCAGGAAGAACTTTTAAAATAGAATATCCATACCCTGATTCACCCCCCCCCTCTCAGGGTATATAGGCCCCTATTGGTCCTAACAGTAATAACTCAAGATTAAGTCATGTTTATGGTTGGGGACTTATAGTTATCATGGAAGAACCTTCAGTTGCGATGTCCGCCTTCGATCACCTTGGTCTCTCAGTCTTGAGAGCGTTCTTGGAGGAAGGAGTTCTTTCGGCCTTGAAAGAATTCTCCAGAATTTTTGTGCACAATGATTCTCTTGTGGAAAAGTTTTGGGGTTGTGAGGATATTTATAATCGGGTTTGAGGTTATAGAGTTATGACAATAAATAAACGGGTTACGTGTTTTATTTATTTCATTAACTCTTATTGAAAACCCCCCAAGTCGAATGATTAATTCCTTGACATGTGCCAAAACTAATTATAATAAATATCACAATAATGATATTATTTCCTCAAAATCCCAACTTGAAAAACTACACTCCGTGTAATCATTAATACACGGCGTGTACTTATTTTCCATAAAACTACATGGCGTGTATATTAAATATACACAACATGTACTTTTATTTTCCACTTTTCTTCATTTCCTCCACCACATTTATTAGAACATGAGTAATGGCTATTTATTTCTTAAATAAATATAACTGCATCACTTGCTAATAAATATTATTTCATCCAAAATATATTATTTTGAATAACTAGTGTAGAAATAAATGTGATCATGCATCCTTAAATAATTATTAAACCACAGTTGGGAATAATATTTATTTAACTTGTTAAATTAATATTTAATTGAGATACATGGACACACTTAGTGTGTGACCCTCTAGGCCTCTTTCTCAGTGGAATTAGGAAGAGCCTTCCTAAAGTCCAATGTTAGAATCTAGAAACACACCAAGGCACCCATAGAGAAATAATTTAACACCGAAATGACGTGTCACCTCATACAAACTCTTATCGTGTAATATAATCCCTTTATCACGATATCTCGAATCAAGCGAGTTGCGTGATAGTGTCATCAACCCACGTGCTCGATTATTCTTTCTTTGACTTTCCGGAATCAAAGTCGCCCATACCTTACCATGGCCATGGATTTATTTAGGCTTTATAAATTCCATCAAAGGGCTTGAGATATCTACTTCCATTATGGAACATAAGGGACAAATCCTTTCTCGCATTATCTATCAATGAAGTATTACTCGTGATGCACCCAATATATCTTACCTCGCTGCGAACAGTGTTTCATCATAGTTTTTGTCAATACATCTAAGTGCGCGAGTTTTAATACCCATTAATAATAATCTTAAAGTCTAAGGATCAATACACACGTCCGCAGATGGGAACATACAATGACACTATGAAATGCGGATTTTCTACTAGCAGGTCTCGTTCTCATAATATCCTCCTGGATATTACCAAGGGCGCACACCATGAGATAGTTCCTCAAAGTTTTATGAGTTCTCATCCCTAATGGCCTGTATTATTTATGTCCCTCAAATAATATCATCTGGCCATAGAACATATATTCAATAATAGTGTTATGACACTTATGGGTTCTCATCATAGTAGGGATCCTCTATCACCCTTTAATGAAACAACTATCCTTAGGACATTATCACATGCATTGTCACATAGAAGAACAATCAAGATGTGATAAGGCTTTTATTAATGAATAAAGTACAAAGTAGTTTGTTCTAGGCCACCAACTCTAATAGACTCCCACTTGGACTAGAGCCAACTGCTAACAACCTTTAACCCGCTAGCTCTCACATGATATTCATGCTTCTGCTGAGATAGGCCTTTAGTCATGGGGTCCACCACGTTATCTTCCGTGGACACTTTGCTCATTGTAACTTCACCCCTTTGATAGAAATACCTCAATAGGTGATACTTTCGGAGTATGTGCTTTATCCATTGATGTGACCTTGGTTCTTTTGCAAGAGCCACCACTGCGGTATTATCACAATACAATGAAATGGGATCTTTACTACTAGGAACCACATCAAGCTCCTAGACAAAGTTACGAATCCCGACGGTTTCCTTGGATGCATCAGAAGCCTCTATATATTTGGACTCTGCTGTAGAATCGGCGACAACTGGCTGCTTTGAACTCTTCCAGCTCACATCTCCTCTATTGAGACAGAAAACATATCAATATTGTGACTTCAGATCATTTTGATCTATTTGAAAACCAGCATCAACATACCCTCTGATGACAAGCTACTCATCTCATCCATACACCAGGAACATATCCTTAGTTATTCTCAGATACTTAAGGATAGTCTTAAAAGAAGTCCAATGTTGTTCTCCTGGATCTGCTTGATATCTGCCTACCATGCTCAGTGCATAGGCAACATCAATCCTGGTACATAACATGGCATACATGATGGATCCTATAGCCGAAGCGTATGGGATCTTACTCATTCTATCTTTCTCTTGTTGTGTTGAAGGAAACATTTTCATAGAAATATGTAGGCCATTTGACACTGGAACCAATACCCTCTTGGATTGTTCCATACTAAATCTATTTAGTATCTAGTCAATGTATGTACTCTGACTTAGTCCAAGAAACCTCTTGGATCTATCACGAATGATCTTGATCCCTAGAATGTAGTCTACTTCCCCCAAGTCCTTTATGGATAAAAACTTGTTCAACCAGTCCTTAACTGACTGTAAGACTGGTACATCGTTTCCATTAATCAATATGTCATCAACATATACTACTCAGATAATGATCTCATTCCCATTAAACCGTTTATAAACACATGGCTCACATTCATTCTTAATGAACCCAAATTATTTTATGGCTTCATCTAATCAAATGTTCCATGACCTGGATGCTTGATTTAATCCATAAATGGATTTCTGTAACTTGAAACCTGTTTGGATTCACCTGGTGTCACAAACCCTTCTGGTTGTGTTATATAGACATCTTCCTGAAGGTTCTCGTTAAGGAATGCTATTTTGACACCCATTTGCCAAATCTCGTAGTCATGGTAAGCTTCTTTGGCAAGTATGATTATTATGGATTTAAACATGGAAACTGGCGAGAAGGTTTCATCATAGTCAATTACTTGACACTGTTTGAATCCTTTAGCCACTATCCTTGCTTTATAGGTGCTAATTTGACATTCCATGTCCAGTTTTCTCTTGAATATCCATTTGCATCCAACAGGCTTTACATCAACTGGCTCATCGACCATAACCCAGAATTGGTTCTGATACATGGAATCCATCTCATAATTCATAGCTTCTAGCCATCTTGGAGCTTCTGATCTTTTTATTGCTTCTTTGTATGAGAGAGGTTCATCATTGTCCAACAATAATGATTCACCATCCTCGTTGACTATGAAACCAAATCTCTCTAGTTCCTTTACCTCTCTTGAGCTCTTACACAGTACTTGTGTTTCTGGAACCTCTTCCACGTGGACTTGTGGAACTTGTTCCTATACCAACTCCTGCGTATCTTGAGCATCAACTTCGTCAAAGTCAATCTTTATCCCACTATCCTTCTTGAGGATGTGATCCCTCTCAATAAAGATGCCTTGTCGGGCGACAGTCACTTTCTTTTCTGAAGGGTTATATAGGTAATATCCTTTCATTTCCTTGGGATATCCTATAGAGATACACCTCGTGACCCGGGGTTCTAGTTTGTTACCTGTGAAGGCCTTAATAAACGCTTCACATCCCCATACACGTGTGTACAACAAAGTGGGTTTACTTTAATTCCATAACTCGGATAGAATTCCATTTTCCGCCTTAGTTGGTACTCAATTTAATGTGTAGGTTGTAGTTTGTAATTCATATCCCCAAAAGGATAACGAAATATCTGCATGACTCATCATCGATCTCACTACGTCCAACAAGGTACAGTTTCTTCTTTCACTAACACCATTCCACTGTGGTGTATAAGGAGGAGTGAGCTGAGATAGAATCCCTGACTCCCGTAGAAGATTGATGAATTATTGGTTCAGATATTCTCCACCTAGATCTGATCGAAGTTTCTTTATCTTCTTACCAAGCTGATTCTCTACTTCATTCTTGATTTCCTTAAATTTCTCTAAGGCCTCTGACTTATACCTCATTAAGTACACATAGCCATATCTACTCAAATAATCAGTAAAAGTAATTAAGTAAGAATATCCACCTCTTACTTCTACTGGAAATGGTCTACACACATCCGTGTGTACCAATCCTAGAAGTTCTGTGGCCCTTTCACCCTGTCCACCAAAAGGTGGATTGGTCATTTTTCTTTGTAAACAAGCATGAAATCTATCAAGTGGTTTTCGATCAGTAGAGTCTAAATAGCCATCTTGGTAGAGCTTTGTCAAGCGCTTCTCGTTCACATGACCGAGATGATGATGGCACAAATGGGTGATGTATGAGTCATGTGAGTTTGTTTCATTATTGATTTCCAACACTTGGTTTTTGTAATTTAATACATACAAACCATTATTTAAATATGCCATACCATAACATACGTTGTTATTATAAAAGAGACAACACTTATTTACAAATTTGAAAACAAATCCATCCATATCCAAATACGATACAAAAATTATGTTCTTGGTTACACTAGGCACATAATAAAAGTTATGTAAAACCAAAATCATCCCAGTCGGCAGTGAGAGGTGGTAATAGCCAATAGCCAATGCAGCCAGACTTGCACCATTGGCAGCTTGAAGATCCACCTATCCTTTGGCAATCTTTCTAAATCTACTTGGTTCCTGCATTTGAATACAGATGTGAGCCCCACAAGCTGTATCTAATACCCAATGTGTAGAAATAGAAAGATTACACTCGATAACAACCGCACCTTTAGCGTCCCCACACATCTGGGTGCAGTTTCTCTTCTAGTGGCCTTGCATGCCACATAAAAAACACACCGCCTCCCTTTCCTTTCCCTGCCTCTAGATCTTCCCCTTCATGGAGGGATGTTACTCAGGGGATTCAGATCGTTTATATAGCATCCCACCTTTTTATCACATAAACATTCATTACATTTTACAAAATTGAGGATCTTTAAGGTTTAATGTCTTGGAAACCAGGAACTTAAAACATGAAAACATAAAACATTATTCTTAAACACTTGAAAGGCTTATCCTAATGTTCATCCTAGGTTCATTACTGCATCTCATAACCTGGGGACATACATCAAAAGAAAGGGTGAGCAGAAGGCCCAGTAAGGGAAACAAGGGAAACATTTAACATGTGAACTTGCGATACATCAATAAAGTCATGAAAAGAACTTTAAGGCCTGAGAATGAAATCATGAGGCATATCCTAATAAAAATAAAATTTTTCATAACTTGAAGATGTGGCTACAACATTTAATATTGACAATCATTTCGTTTCACCAAGGTCCATCCCGAAGGTTTCATTAAAAATTACTAAGTTTATTCACCAAGGTATTAGTCTAAATGGTCGTCTCTAGAGATTAAGTCTTTACCCAATGCATTGGAGCGCTATATAGGCTCACGCTTGACATGTATTTATTATCATGTGAGCCACATATATCATCATAAATCATTTCATAAACAACCCATATAGCATAAAATAAATGGGTTTCATTTCATAATCATAACGTTTTAAAAACTGCTTTAAAGACATGATATTTGTGTCACTTTAAAACCCACAGAAAAGGAAGGTGGGTCTCATGTATGTAAATCCCAGAATTTAAAATAGAAAATTTGGTATATATGTGAATAACCATATAGAATATATATCTTTGAGTATTCACTTAATAAAATAAAATAACATTAGAAAAAGAGAGAGACATATTGAGACGGAAATTCTGCAGCATAACAACTATGATTCGAGGTTTTAGTGAACATTGAAAAGAGAGGGGACATGGGTCAAACATTCATAAATGACCCATAAAACAGTATTGGGACAGAATATGAAGGATATATGAACATGGTAATAAAATTTTAAGGAAATGACTTTTGAAATGAAAAATATGGAAGGAAGACAAAAATTAGATTTCTCTTATGAAAATCCCGCAGTCTAACGACGTCACTTAAGCTTCAACCAAAAATGAATTGACAAGATCAAATAGGGTCGCTCATCATATGAACACAAATTTTCAGTATGGTAGATATAGATATCATACCCCAACAAAATAAAAAGGAACTTGAAATACTTGAAATGAAAGTAGACATTTGAAAAATAGAATGGTGAAAGAATCCCTTAAAAATTCGGCAGCCTAACGGCGTCACTTAAGCTGCAACCAAAAATGAATTAACAAGATCAAATAGGGTCTCTCATCATATGAACATAAGAGTTAATTATGATAGATATAGAGATCATACCCCAAAATAATAAAAAGTAACTTGAAATACTTGACATTAAATTAGAACTTTGAAAAAGAGAAGGGTGAAAGAATCCCTTAAAAATTCGGCAGCCTAACGACGTCACTTAAGCTTCAACCAAAAATGAATTGACAAGATAAAATAGGTCCTCTCATAATATGAACATAAGAGTTAAGTATGATAGATATAGAGATCATACCCCAACATAATAAAAATGAACACGAAAGACTTGACATGAAAGTAGAACTTTGAAAAAGAGAAGGGTGAAAGAATCCCTTAAAAATTCGGCAGCCTAATGGCGTTACTTAAGCTTCAACCAAAAATGAATTGACAAGATAAAATAGGGTCTCTCATCATATGAACATAAGAGTTCAGTATGATAGATATAGATATCATACCCCAACATAATAAAAAGTAACTTGAAATACTTTACATGAAAGTAGAACTTTGAAAAAGAGAAGGTTGAAAGAATCCTTTAAAAATTCGGCAGCCTAACGACGTCACTTAAGGTTCAACCAAAAATGAATTGAAAAGATCAAATAGGGTCTCTCATCATATGAACATAAGAGTTTAGTATGATAGATATAGAGATCATACCCCAACATATAAAAAGGATCTTGAAAGACTTGACATGAAAGTAGAACTTTGAAAAAGAGAAGGGTGAAAGCATCCCTTAAAAATTCGGCAGCCTAACGGCGTCACTTAAGCTTTCTTAAAACGAATTGACGAGAGAAAGAGGGGGTATCCCATCATGTGAACATGAAAAGGGCAGTAAGATGAATATAAGAGAACACCCTCCAACAAAAGAACATGGAGCATAAAAGGAATGACATAAAAAAGATTACTTGAAAAGAAAGAGAGAGCTCAGATCCCTTACCCTAAAACGTATCTCTTAAAACTCAAAGGGTTGGACCTTGAGGGCCTGGGGGAACCTTGGGAGGACTCTTTGGGAGGTAATGAGACCAGAGCTTCGTTGGGTAAGAGTTGGGAGTCGAATGGATGAGATGATGGCTTGGTATTTATAGGGAAAGTGAGGGGACAAGGCATTAATGGCCAAGGGACACCTCATTGGTGGTTTAGGTAAACCCATGGGCTTTCCCATGGTATTTGCCTATGGTATTGGCCACTTGGGACACCTCATAACTTATCTTACTATTCATAAGTCTAACATATTGATTACATACTTAATACATCATTTAATGATGTCATTAAACACCCGTAACTTAAAAACAGTATTTTCACTATTCATCGAAAATTCAACTTTCTCAGAAATAACCCAAAATTTCACCTTAATCCAATATCGATGCTCTGATATCAAAAACGAACCCCATTTTATAAAAATAATTTTCTAAATATTTTTAATTTAATTTTTAAATAAAAACACTATTCACCAAAAATTCATTTTTTTCAGAAAAATCCCCAAAAATTACCTTAACATAATATCGATACTTTGAGTTCAAAAATGAAATCCATTTTATAAAAATAATTTTCTAAATATTTTTAATCTAATTTTTAATTAAAAAACACTATTCACCCGAAAAAACTAATACTTGAATAATAAGTTATGAAACTGTTATTTAACCATTTTATTGAATCACATTACTTAATCAAGGTGCCTATATTATATTTATATTTCTTTAAGTGAGATTACTAATCCATTTGGTCATATTACTACTCCTAAGCATAAAATCACTATTCATAATTTACTATTCATCAATAATTAAGTTGATCTTATTAGGCTCTAAATTTTTTACTGAACATAATTGTAGAAGACCATTTTTTGAAAATCATTACACATTTTTAATTATTTAAGGTTTACATAAACATTATTAAACTATCCTTTCTCTAAAATTCATAAAAAATATGCATTTATTTATCCGGACATTTGAAAATTCATAAACTTCATCATAAAAAGAGATCAAATTTTTTATTTAAAACAAAGGATTACACAAGGCAGTTATGGTCTCCTTACATAGCCCCATATCACACCAGCATAGGACCTAAGTGTAAGGTGTGCTTAGGTGAGAGAATCTGAGGGAGGCTCGGCCAACATCCCACGAGTAGTAATTTCTATCAGTTTGAACTTCTCGTGAAGGCGATTCTGTTCTAGCTTCACACGATGAAGTTCAGCTTGGGTTTGGTCCAGAGCAAAGCCCAGTGGTGCTACCTCTTTACCAAGTTCTGTTAGATGTGCTTCGATCGGTCCAAGACTATTGGGTGAGGCCATCGAATCTCCCTAATATATTAATTAACCAAGGTCACTTGTATTTAGAGACAAATATCGAAATGTTTAGTTTCTAGCAGTCATATTGACCAATGGTCATATAACAGTAAAAACCCAACGGTCTCATTTTAATTATACTCATGTTATTAAATGAAACAGTTTTGTTGAGTATAAAAAATAAAATAACACACAAAAGTAGGAAACAAGATTTATTCAAAATTTCGGGTCATTACAATCTTCCCCCCTTAAGAAATTGCGTCCTCACAATTTTTAAAATTGGGTTTTTGAAACTTAATTGAAAGTCCCACATCGGAAAAAGATTTATTAACACTATTACTTTAAAAGAAAGAAAAGTAAGTACAAAGGCCACCCAAGTTAACCCATACTAGGACTCCATGTAGAAAAACATGGATATGGAAGAAAAAACAAAAGGTCTAGTTCTGAGGGAGAGTGATAGAAAACATGATTTGGAGAAAGTTAACCACAAGAAAATCAAAAACTTATTATGTGTGTAAACGGTCTTTGATTACCCAGTAGGAAGCTTAAACCAACAACGTTTTTGTTTTACGTTCCTTTTAACAATTTTGAGGAATTCATTTACTACATAGAATAAAAACATAAGGAAATATACCTACCTTCCAGTAGAGTTTCATCCTTTAATAAGTCTCTACCAAAACTAATCTTTTCTCCAAACGATGAGAACTCAAAAACACTTGGTCTCATCAAAAGCACAAGTATCATCTTCTAGATAATCACATAATCCACAAAAGATTAACTATCTATTTATTGTATCTTTAAACATTATCCCAAAAACAGAAAGGGTAAGGTAAAAAAACTCTTGAAAAAGAAATAATCCAATAGGAATGGAAACTAATTTTAAATCTTCAAAGTTCCATGGTACTACCCAAAGTTCATCATTGACCATTCCATAAATAACGGTTCTTAAAATTACTCAAAATAAACTAAACTAAGATTGAAACCCAAATACAAGAAGGATTTGATAACAGAGTCTTCCGAAATAAACTTCATTGTTCATCTCCAAACAACATCAACCACTCCTAACATCTTATAAAAAAAGTATCTAACCTAATCATATTTTACCCAAGATAGGTTAATCATTTCCATAAGTAACCTAAATTACTATAAGTTCACCTTAAATTCATTGATTCTTCAAAATATAAGTCAAAATTTACTCCTCAAAGAAAATACTGTAGTAATCTATTTACCTTGATCAAATTGGGTTCCCAGAATAGTGAACATCTTCCAAAATAATAATCATCTTTTAATCCCCTAATAATCTCTATCATATTAATATGGAAATCGTCACATTTCCTATCTCATTGGTTGCTGGGACATGTTCTTCTATTTCCCACCATTAACTAAGAAAATAAAGTACAATTAGGGGCTTAAATACTTATCCAATAATCATGAAAAGGAACTTAAAGCATAGAAGGATAACTTGTAGAAGAAAAGTATAACCTAACATGTGATCCCCTAGGTTCCAAACTAGGTTATCCATGATCATATATTCTTATGTGAATCTTTATTTTATTTTATCTTTGTTCCTTTAATAATGGTTCATACTAAGATTTTGAATTTACCAAAGAATATCCCCCGAGAGTGTCGTAACCAAGAGTGAAGAAAGGTCCGTTGTCGTGTACCAGTTCCCGTTCGAGTCTAGCTCAAATCGATGTTTTTGGGTTTTACCCCTATGTACATCTTTTCCAGATCCACCTCTACCTGCTCATATCCATACATGGATTTATTTGCTTGGAAACCCCTTACTCAATACTCACCAAAATACCAGGAAGATTTCCTATATTTAAACTTTTCTATAGGGTTCTTCCTAGAGTTTTCATATCCTAATTTCCACAAATAACTAAATCATCCTTCAATACCAACTATAGAATCCCGCCTTTTTATCACATAAACTTTCATTACATTTTACAAAACCGAGGATCTTTAATGTTTAGTGTCTTGGAAACCAGGAACTTAAAACATGAAAACATAAAAAATTATTCTTAAACACTTGAAAGGCTTCTCCTCATATTCATCCTAGGTTCATTACTACATCTCATAACCTGGGGACATACATCAAAAGAAAGGGTGAGCAGAAGGCCCAGTAAGGGAAACAAGGGAAACATTTAACATGTGAACTTGAGATACATCAATAAAGTCATGAAAAGAACGTTAAGGTATGAGAATGAAATAATGAGGCATATCATAATAAAAATAACATTTTTAATAACTTGAATATGTGTCTACAACATTTAATATTGAAAATCATTTCATTTCACCAAGGTCTATCCCCAAGGTGTCATTAAAAATTACCAAGGTTATTCACCAAGGTATCAGTCTCAATGGTCATCTCTAGAGATTAAGTCTTTACCCAATGCATTGGAGCGCTCTATGGGCGCACCCTTGAAATGTATTTATTATCATGTGAGACACATATATCATCTTCAATCATTTAATAAAAAACCCATATAGCATAAAAGAAATGGGTTTAATTTCATAATCATAACGTTTTAAAAACTGCTTTAAAGACATGATCTTTGTGTCACTTTAAAACCCACAGAAAAGGAAGGTGGGTCTCATGTATGTAAATCACAGAATCTAAAATAGAACAATTTGGTATATATGTGAATACCCATATAGAAGAGAGAGATTTGAGTATTTACCAAATAAAATAAAAGAACATTAGAAAAAGAGAGAGACATTTTGAGAAGGAAATTCTGCAGCATAACAACTATGATTCAAGGTTTTAGAAAACATTGAAAAGAGAGGGGACATGGGTAAAACATTCATAAATGACCCATAAAACGGTATAGGTACAGAATATGAAGGATATATGAACATGGTAATAAAATTTTAAGGACATACCATTTGAAATAAAAAATATGGAATGAATACAAAAATTAGATTTCTCTTATGAAAATCCTGCAGCCTAACGACGTCACTTAAGCTTCAACCAAAAATGAATTGACAAGATAAAATAGGTTCTATAATCATATGAATATAATAGTTCATTATGATAGATATAGATATCATACCCCAAAATAATAAAAAGGAACTTGAAATAATTTACATTAATGTAGACCTTTGAAAAAGAGAAGGGTGAAAGAATCCCTTAAAAATTCGGCAGCCTAACGACGACACTTAAGCTTTAACTAAAAATGAATTGACAAGATAAAATGGGGTCTCTCATCATATGAACATAAGAGTTAAGTATAATAGATATAAATATCATACCCCAACAAAATAAAAAGTAACTTGAAATACTTTACATGAAAGTATAACTTTGAAAAAGAGAAGGGTGAAAGAATCCCTTAAAAATTCGACACCCTAACGATGTCACTTAAGCTTCAACCAAAAATGAATTGACAAGATCAAATAGGGTCTCTCATCATATGAACATAAGAGTTCAGTATGATAGATATAGAGATCATAACACAACATTATAAAAAGGAACTTGAAAGACTTGACATGAAAGTAGAACTTTGAAAAAGAGAAGGGTGAAAGAATCCCTTAAAAATTTGGCAGCCTAACGGCGTCACTTAAGCTTCAACCAAAAATGAATTGACAAGATCAAATAGGTTCTCTCATCATATGAACATAAGAGTTCAGTATTATAGATATAGAGATCATACCCAAGCATAATAAAAAGGAACTTGAAAGACTTGACATGAAAGTAGAACTTTGAAAAAGAGAAGGGTGAAAGAATCCCTTAAAAATTCGGCAGCCTAACGACGCCACTTAAGCTTCAACCAAAAATGAATTGACAAGATCAAATAGGGTCTCTCATCATATGAATATAAGAGTTCAGTATGATAGATATAGAGATCATAACCCAACATAATAAAAAGGAGCTTGAAAGACTTGACATGAAAGTAGAACTTTGAAAAAGAGAAGTGTGAAAGAATCCCTTAAAAATTCGGCAGCCTAACAGCGTCATTTAAGCTTTCTTAAAACGAATTGATGAGAGAAAGAGGGGGTATCCCATCATGTTAACACGAAAAGGGAAGTAATATGAATATAAAATAACATCCTCCAACATAAGAACATGGAGCATAAAAGGAATGACATAAAAGATATTACTTGAAAAGAAAGAGAGAGGTCGGATCCCTTACCTTAAAACGTATCTCTTAAAACTCAAAGGTTGGGACCTTGAGGGCTTGGGGTAACCTTGGGAGGACTCCTTGGGAGTTAATGAGACCAGAGCTTCGTTGGGGAAGAGTTGGGATTCGAATGGATGAGAGGATGGCTTGGTATTTATAGGGAAAGTGAGGGGACAAGGCATTAATGGCCAAGGGACACCTCATTGGTGGTTTTGGGAAAACCATGGGCCTGCCCATGGTATTTGCACATGGTATTAGCCACTTGGGACACCTAATACCTTATCTTACTATTCATAAATCGACCATATTGATTACATACTTAATACATCATTTAATGATGTCATTAAACACCCGTAACTTAAAAACTGTATTTTCACTATTCATCGAAAATTCAACTTTCTCAGAAATAAACCAAAATTTCACCTTAATCCAATATTTATGCTCTGATTTCAAAAATGAAGTCCATTTTATAAAAATAATTTTCTAAATAATTTTAATTTAATTTTTAAATAAAACACTATTCACCGAAAATTCATTTTTTTCAGAAAAATCCCCAAAAATTAATTTATCATAATATCGATGCTCTGAGTTCAAAAATGAAATCCATTTTATAAAAATAATTTTCTAAATATTTTTAATTTAATTTTTAATTAAAAACACTATTCACCCAAAAAAAACTAATACTTGAATAATAAGTTATGAAACCGTTATTTAACCATTTCATTGAATCACATTACTTAATCAAGGTACCTAGATTATATTAATACTTTCTTTAAGTGAGATAACTAATCCATTTGGTCACATTACTAATCCTAAGCATAAAATCACTATTCATAGTTTACTATTAATCAAAAATTAAGTTGATCTTATTAGACTCTAAATTTCGTACTGAACATAATTGTAGAAAACCATTTTTTGAAAATCATTACACATTTTTAATTATTTATGGTTTACATAAACATTTTTAAAATATCCTTTCTCTAAAATTAATCAAAAATATGCATACTATATTTATCCGGACATTTGAAAATTCATAAACTTCATTATAAGAAGAGATCAAAATTTTTATTTAAAACAAAGGATTACACAAGGCAGTTACGGTCTCCTTACATAGCCCCTTATCACACCAGCATAGGACCTAAGTGTACGGTGTGCTAAGGTGAGAGAATCCGAGGGAGACTTGGCCAACATCGCCCTAGTAGTAATTTCTATCAGTTTGAACTTCTCGCAAAGGCGATTCCATTCTAGCTTCACATGATGAAGTTCGGCTTGGGTTTAGTCCCGAGAAAAGCCCAGTGGTGCTAGCTCCTTCCCAAGTTCTGTTAGATGAGCTTCAATCGGTCCAAGACTACTGGGTGAGGCCATCGAATCTCCTTTCTATATTAATTAACTCAGGTCACTTGTATTTAGAGACAAATATAGAAATGTTTAGTTTCTAGCGGTCATATTGACCAGTGGTCATATAACAGTCAAAACCCGATGGTCTCATTTTAATTATACTCATATTATTAAATGAAACAATTTTGTTGAGTATAAAAAATAAAATAACACACAAAATTAGGAAACAAGATTTATTCAAAATTTTGGGTCGTTACAGTTTATAAGCCTTTGGCCCCTTTTCCTTGTCCTTCCGTTTCTTATTCACCATAAGGACTACGGGTTTGTCATGCCCCATGTCCTTATCTACCTGGTGAATCAAGGTCAAAAGTTCCAATAGACACTTCTCATTGTTTCTCATGTTGTAGTTGACAATAAAGCAAGAGAAGGTCTTGGGCAGTGATAATAGGATGAGATCTGTACGCAACTCATCAGGGAATTTAATATATAAGATGTCCAGGAATTCAATGTAGCCAATAAGCTTGACTACATGAGGCCCAGCTGGTGCAGACTCTCCAATATTAGTTGTAAAAAAGCATTGGAGATCTCATACCTCTCCTGTCCCGCCTTCTCTTAGAATAGATCCTTAAGGTGAGACATCATACTATACGCGTCCATGTTTTCATGTTGCTTTAATAGATCATTGGACATGGACGATAGCATGAAACACTGGACATCTGTGGCATCATCCATGTGTTTTATATAGAGAGACAATTCTTAATCACTGGCCTCTTTCTCAGGGCAACTGGAATAGGATCTTCCAGCGCATACAATTTCCTTTCGTGGCGAAGGATGACGCGTAAATGCCTCTGCCACTCTTGGAAATTGGTGTCGGTGAGAAGGTTTTCCTTCTTCAGTATGGTTCGCAATGATATGTTTTAAGTTATTTTCTTATGGTTTCTACAAATTAATATGAGCAAAGGTTTAGTACATTATTACAAAACTGAGACAAATAAATAAATTAATACTTATTAGTCTCCCACTATTTTATCGAAATCTAATAGCCCTCACCATTGAATTCAGAATATTATGTTGCCTGAATATTCTAGTGGCAAGGATCCATATTTCCCTTCGCATTACCCCAACTAGGGTTGGTCAAGAAACTTGAGGAGTTTTAGGCAGGCATTCCAAATGCCAACTGCATTAACTCGCATCTCCTTGATCCACTGAGTAGACTCCCCAGTCCTGAAATCCTTTTATTTTGGATTTCCTCAACCTTTTCCTCTTGGTCACACGAAGTCCTACTATAGAAGTCAACCCTTGATGTGAACAAAGTCAAGTAAACCCAAAACCTTGAATTATAATTCCTTGATAATTGAAAGCACCCCAACTAGGGTTGGTCAAGCACTTTGTACTATGGTTCGATTCTAACCAAGATTATGGAAGGCTATACCGACTTAATATTTCTTTTGAGAGATTTTATCCTTATACATAAATTTCCAATTTGTTATCTTTTATTACATGCTTGTTAATATTAAGTGGGATGTACTTAATTGATTAACCATGTCTAAGATAATATTTACTTATAAGTCGGTTTTATTTTAGTTCCATCTTGCATGCTCGTTTAATTCATTAATTGTGTGATCGTGATAACACACCCATAATAAATAAACCATGAAACTGATAGAAATAAAATAAATGGTATGATCATGATCTTTTTCTATTGGTTAGTTTATCTAGTGGTTGATAAACTAACCGAAGACCTAGGGTAGAAACACCTTGAACCTTTCGGGTTCCTGTTTACAGCTTTCCGCCTGTCCACCTTTGTATCTCCTTGGATTGGTTTCACCTTGGCTCCTGACTTGAGCATCCTCCACTATTTTGGGAGCTCCATCCATTACATATGCATTTATATCACATGCAGGTGAGGGGTAAAAAGGGGTTTTTTACATAAAAGAATCCTTGGGTGTGCAGGACCTACATATTAATGAGGAGATGGATCACAGACCAACAAATTTAATTTAAATAAATAAATTAAAAGAAACCATTCACATACAAAGGTCTCGGTCTATCTCACGATCATCCATACATGCAACGTTATTTACGCATAAATAAAACTAGCATTCAATTATTTAATCGTTCTTGTTTAAGATAAATCACGCTCGAAACAATTAATTATCTTTAATTAATAAATAATTTTATCTTAAACCCATTTCTGAACTTCCTTGATATTCTCATCCATCATAATTTTAAACAAATAAATTCATTTAAAATTATCCTTGCACGTAACTTGTACCTTGGAGGCAACCCAATGAATTCCTGTTCATTACATAGATGTTAAATTAAACACATATATATAAAACACCTATCACGTGTTGTGCCTCAGCTTTATGCCCGCACCATGGTACACGTCTCAAGGGTTAGTATAATATAATAATAAATTTTAATAAATCTGCGTAATTTGGGTGAGTACATTGCGTGTAGTTCCGACTACATGGCGTGTACTTTTCTTCACCGTCCATCCGAAGTACATGCCCATGGACATGGCTTGTTAATTTACTTTAGAAATTTTGGGAGTACACAACGTGTTCTATGATTCACACACCGTGTAGTTTCTACGTTACACGGTTTCCAACCGGGCAAGCCGTGTATGGGGTACACGGTCCAACCTGAACCCAAAGGGACTACACGCCGTGTTCAGTTGGACCACATGGCATGTAATCTAGAAACCATGTGCCACTTATTCCTGGTCAACACACGGTGTCATAAATGACATAGGTATACTCCAATACACGTCCTGATTTGGCAGATCAGTTAATGCATTGAACCTAGACTACACGATGTGTACTTCCGAATACACACCGTGTATTCTGGTGTTGTATGACCAGAAACATTTGGCTCCTCTGGATGAGTTCCTCTATTTTATTTTAATCAATATTAAAAGAAAAATTCGTTTTTGTGAGGTGAACGTGAAACGAGGGAGGAGGAACAGATATCAAGATTCATATTTCCAGAACAATTAAACTTTAATTGTAAAAAATAAATTATTAAATGCGTAAAACATTAACAAAAAACTAAATAATTATAATCAACGATATGACTCCCTCTGATACCAATTGTAGGTTCCAGGTGTAGCGGAAGCACATTGGTGGGTTTTCCCAACTTTAATTTTAACGTTAAACAACGTTCAGTATGAGATCTGTCACGATGTAAAATGCTGAATCTTTGGAATAGAATGAGGAAATAAAAAATTAAGAGGGAATCTTGGAACCGTAGATATAGGATCATCATATGTTGGTTATAATTAATTTAATTAATTCACAATAATTACCTTGGTGGAATTCTTTCTTCGTTGATGTCTCCGGTCACGATCCTGTGATCCATCGTTGCGTCGTAGAATCCAAGTGTAGGATTCCTCTAGCGGTGATCCACATGTCTGCCACGTATCTCTAGACGTCGCCAAAGGGATCTATGGGTGCTAGCGTGGAAGAAAATTCGATTGCGATGTCTGCCTTTGATCGCCTTGGTCTCTCAGTCTTGAGAGCGTTCTTGGAGGAAGGAGTTCTTTCAGCCTTGAAAGAATTCTCCAGAATTATTGTGCACAACTATTCTCTTGTGGAAAAGTGTTGGGGTTGTGAAGATATTTATAATCGAGTTTGAGGTTATAGATTTATGACAATAAATAAACGCATTACACATTTTATTTATTTCATTAACTATTATTGAAAGACCCCCATGTTGAATGATTAATTCCTTGACACGTGCCAACACTGATTATAATAAATATCACAATAATTATATTATTTCCTCAAAATCCTGACTTGAAAAACTACACGCCGTGTAATAATTAATACACATCGTGTACTTGTTTTCCATAAAACTACACGGAGTTTATATTAAATATACATGGCATATAATTTTATTTTCCACTTTTCTTTATTTCCTCCACCACATTTATTAGACCTCGAGTAAAGGCTATTTATTTCTTAAATAAATATAACTACATCACTCACTAATAAATATTATTTTGTCCACAATATATTCTCTCGAATAACTAGTGTCAAAATAAATGCGATCATGCATCCTTAAATAATTATTAAACTAAAGTCGGGAATAATCTTTATTTAACTTGTTAAATTAATATTTAACTGAGATACATGGACACACTTAGTGTGTGACCCTATAGGCCTCTTTCTTAGAGGCATTAGGCGGAACCTGCCTAATGTCCAGGGTTAACATCTAGCAACACACCAAGGCACCCATAGAGAAAGAAGTTAACGTCGTAATGACTTGTCACCTCATACGAACGCTTACCATGTAATATAATCCTTTTGTCACGATATTGTGAATCAAGCGGGTTTCATGCTAGTGTCATCAACCCACATGCTCGATTATTCATTCTTTGACTTTATGGAATCGAAGTCACCCATACCTTACTATGGACATGGATTTATTTAGGCTATATCAATTCTATCAAAGAACCTGAGATATCTACTTCTGTTATGGAGCAGAAGGGACAAATCCTTTATCACATTATCTATCAATGTAGTATTACTCGTGATGCACCCAATGTATCCTACCTCACTGCGTACAGTGTGTCGTCACATTTTTCGTCAATACATCTAAGTGCGCGAGTTTTAATACCCATTAATAATAATCTTAAAGTATAAGGATCAATACACACGTCTGCAGATAGAAACATCCAATGACACTATAAAATGTGGATTTCCTATTGGCAGGTCTCATTCTCATAATATCCTCCTGGATATTACCAATGGTGCACACCATGAGATAGTGCCTCAAAGTTTTATGTGTGATCACCCCTAAAGGCCTATATTATTTGTGTCCCTCAAATAATATCATTCATCCATAGAAAATATATTCAAGAATAGTTTTATGGCACTTCCAGGTTCTCGTCATAGCAGGGATCCGCTATGACCCTTTAATGCAACAGATATCCTTAGGACATTATCACATGAATTGTCACGTAGAAAAATAATCAAGACGTGTTAAGGATTTTATTAATGAATAAAGTACTAAGTAGTTGGTTCTAGGCAACCAAATCAAACATAGGTCTCACCCATGCGCTATAATGGGGCCTAGACCTTCTTATAAGCTATATGAGGTTCACTCGTTTCATAAAATTCTCATGTACTATTTCAAAAATCTGTTCATTACAAAACTCTTTTGAAAAACTCTTCTAATCCCATATGAAAAATATTTCATATCAAAATACCATTTTCATTTAAGAACCCATTTTCAATACCAATATACCCAAATAAGGTATTTATTTTCCTTTTAAAATACATTATGTCTTATAGAGGAAGCCAAATGTCAAATAATGGTTATGGTGGCAGAGAAGTCATTGTTTACATATACTTTAAAACAAAAGAACATTCCTTTTTTAGTTTTTAATGAAAGTAAAACACTTTGTATGAAACGATTCCATTTTTAAAACATTGAATTAAATTAAATATAGACATAAAATTCCCTTTATAATCCTTTTATATCCATATAAATAAATATGTCATTAATATCACAAAGAAAAGATTTTATAGTTAAATATTTAAACATTCAAGGTGTCCCATAACACTTTGAACATTTAAATATTAATCTCTAGGAATTAATACATTTACCAAAATAATAAATAACATTATTAAAGATGAAATATGGATATGAAATTACATAGTGGCTGTATATACACCTTATAAAAGAATGAAGGTGCATATTATCAAGAAATGCCTCAATTAAAGCAGATTGAGACAAAATCCCTTACCTTGAGTCCGACTCGTCATGTAAAATTGTTTTATTCATGAATAATAAACTTAAGTTAATTTATACTTTCTTTATAAATTTTTTCAATTTTATTATTACTTTTATATCACTTATTACCATGTTATAAAAATTACATAATTATTTAAGTTCATATCGAACATTTTGTCGTTATTTGGTACTTGAGCCTAAAAAGAACTTGGTACGATATAAAATGTCCATGTTGTCATAAGTATATCATGTACAGAATAATATTCATTAAATAATAATCACTTTAATACATCAATTAATTTTTTTAAATCAAACCAATCATTTATGGTATGAAAAATGAATAATGTTATAACCATTGAGATGGTAGGTCGTACGTACGCGTGAGTGGCGTTTCCACTTTTCATTGATCATTATGAAAATATGGTGATTATTATTTTATATTTACATAATGATAACAATATTATTAAATAATAATAATAATTTAAATATACTTATATAAATCATACAAGTGATATGATGAATAAAAAACGATTCACATCGCTTCGTGGAGGCGATAGTTCACACGTACACACAAACAACATTAACTTTTTTATGTGCATGGAAGGTAAGAAAATAATTGAAATATTTTTTTTATAATCATAAATATATTATTAATATCATATATAAACATTTATTCCATCATTACAACCATTATTTATAGACATTAATGAAAAATGATCTATATCGGTTCACAAGTCGGTGGTCCACTATACGCATGAATGAAATGTTCATTTCCCATTTGATGAAATTATAGAGGAATTTTGGGGAATATATAAAAATAATAAAATCTCATTATATTTAGGATAATGTAGTTATTATTTCATATTATTAGAATAATATTTAGTGGAAATGGAAGAAGAAATAAAAAATAAACACTTAAAAAACCGAACCTCTTCTTCAGTTGATCACCTTTAAGAACACATTAACACCTATAAGGAGGGTGTTATGACTAAAATAAGGCCTAAAAAATATAGAGAGGTATTCTAGGAAGAGTTTTGGGTAGATATTGGCTGAACAAAAATGCTTTGGATGTGTCATTATTAGAGAAGAGTGGGTACCTTTTTATAGGAGAGGGGAGGGTCACCCTTGGAAACTCTTAAAATATCAAATTAATATAAATTCTATTTCAGTTAAAAATGCTCCAAAAATATTTAATTTAGAATATATTATGACTTTAGGTAGAATAAGAATCATAAAATTAAAATTATACATGTTTTAAATATTTTTTAGTCCTTATCGTTTTGGTTTAACCCTTATTTTACCCTTTTTAATATTAATGTGATATTATGTAATTTACACTTTGTGGGTTAATGTAATTTCCATAACTTGTAAAAAGACCCAAAAAAGTTCCATTTATGAAATATTTGGACTTATAATAACCATTTAACCAAATATTATATTTTTATGAATTTATTATGATTTAATAAAATATTTTATATTTTAAAAACCAATAGTGTCTATTTTGACACTATTCATTAGTGGACTTTTAAAAAATATCATAACAGTAATACAAGTTAAAAAAATTACATTAAATAATAAAAAACATTTCAAATATATCCATAAAATTCGTGTATGACTTAAATTATATCATATAATATTTATTTTAATATTTATAATATCATTTATTTGATTATTTCATTAATTATGGAATTATTACACCATCATTATGTCACCATTTAATTTAATTATTTATTTACTAAAAGTTTTAAATAAATTTTCATGTTTTAGGTAATACTTTTATATTTATAATGAATATTTATAGTTGAAGATAACACCTTTATAACCCCATATTACAATTTTTTAGTTATGAGAGACATGATTATGACATTTTGGTCTTTATTTTAAATAAAACACTTATAAGTGTCATAATCACATCCAAGTGGCTCCAAGTGGTCCTAAAATAGACCCAAGGATTCTTAGGGTCAGGATACACTCAAAAAATTAAATTATTACACGTTTTAGTGTAGTTTTATGTTATTATAATATTATTTTTACTTTTAATTACCTGATTAACCCTTAACCGTGGTAATAAAAATATTTACTAAAATTACCATTCCTAATGTACAAAAATAAAGGGTCCTATTTAAATAATTTATACCTACTTATTAAAAATATGTTATCTATTTTGGAAAATTAAAAACACATAATTTTCAGAAATTAATTTAAAAATAATCCCCGTTGTCGAAATGAGAAAATGAGTTTTTAAAAAGTAAAAACCACCAAAGGATTGACGTGCATTTATATCTAATTTTAACGGGAAATTACTTAAAATGACCAAAATTGTATTATATGACAAAAAATTAATCTAATTATACTTTAAAACCATTTAAAAATATAATCTAACAATATAAATAACTTAGACAAAAAAGAAGTTTTGATTTAAAATGCCGTATTTTTCACTATTCAATAAAATGTGTTTTTTATCAGAAAAATAATAAAATTTCAACCAAAATAAATTTTGATGTTATTATTCAAAATAAGAAGTTCATTTTTTCAAATATAACTTATAAAATTTTAAAAAAATTATATTTATAATTGATTCTCCATCAAAAATTGGTAAAATTGTATTTTTTTGAAAAATACTTCTTATATCCAAAAAATTTAATTTGTTCTTATATCATGTCTAAAAAACATATAAGATAAATTTTAAACATTTAATTGAATACGTTACATATATATTTCACTAATAAAATACACAATGAGTGATTTTATTATTTTATAAACTCACTTATTTTCATTTAAATAGTTTCTTTAGAAAAACAATTCCTTCTAATTAAAAATTGTTCAAAAAAGAATTAATTATATACATGTGTAAACAATATTTTCATAAATCAATTAATAATTTTCATTCTTTAAATTTTAACAGTTAGTATATAAGGTAACACAATAATATTTCAATTTTTTCTTATGTTCGATGTGGCGTATTATCGAACATATTGCCTCCTTTTAAAAACATGAGACGTTACAATCTCCCCCATTTTGGAAATTTCATCCTCAAAATTTGAATTTTAGGTTGGTAACTAAGGTATGACTCTTAAAAATACCTTTATTTCATTCCAACATCAGAAAAAGGATTAATAAAACCTTCACTTTAAAAGAAATAAAGGACAGTATAAATGTCATCTGAGATAACACATACTAGGATTCCATGTAGGAAGACATGGATATAGAAGGAAAACTAACCATTATATTATGATGGAGAGTGATTGAAAACATGATTAGGAGTAATTTATTAGTAAGAAAACCAAAAACAATTTATTTGTTAAATTATCTTTGTTTTTTTAGTAGGAAAATTAAATGGAAAATGTTTTTGTTTTATGATCTTTTTCATAGAGTTGTGGAATTATTTTACAACATAGAATACAAACATAAGGAAATATACTTTCTTTAAAAATAGAGTTTCATCCTTTAATCATATTCCACCAAAAAATCATATTTTTCTATAAATTATGATTATGTAATATGATTTTTTTTACACTTGAAGCACTAGAAACAACTTCTAAAAAACCACATAATGCAAAAAATGTTAACTATCTGTTGAAAAATTAACAAAAACCAAAAAGTTAGGACAAAATAAGATAAGTACACAAAATTAATAATCTTTAATATAAATACAAACTACTTCAATCTCTAAAATTAAATATTAATATCCAAAATTCAACAAATACCATTCAACAAATAAAATTCCTTAAAATTCCTCAAAACAATCCTTACTATGATTAAAACCCAAAATTCAGAATAATTTGATTAACTATCCTTCCATGATAAATTTTAACATTTATCTCCACATAAAATCAACCTCTATTAATGTCTTATACCAAAATTTAATTAAACTAATCACATATACTTCATGATAGGTTAATAATTCCCATAAATAACCAAAATCTCCATAATCTCACAATAAAAACATAAATTCTTCCAAAATAATATTAAACCTTTATTCCTCAAATAAAATATCAGAGTATTCTATTTTCCTTTGGCATATAGAGTTCCAAAATTAGTTAATGTCTTCCAAAATAACATTTATCTCTTAATCACCAAATAATTTTCCTATACCAAGGATATCCATTTGATAAAATGTAATTTCCCAAAATCAACTTCATATTATTACATAAAATAGTTTAGTTAAAAAGAAAAATTTGTACTAATCAGGGACTTCACACATGACAATGGTAGGAAATAAAGCCCTATCACACTTCAGTTGTGGGTTCAATTCCCAAAACCTTGTCTGACACGATGGGTTGTCACATAATTTGTGTGTTGTACTTTTTCAAAAATGGTATAATTATTATAACATTACCAATATGAGATAAAATGACCATAACATATTTTAACCTCAAAGGTTATTTCATACCTCCCATTACGTATAAAAAAAGTAATAACCCATAATTACCTCAAAGGTGAATGTCTCAAAAAATACTGTTAATCACCTTAAAAGTTCGTAATATATATCCTCAAAAGGGACTGTTGGAAATTAAACTTCTAATCAACCTGAACATTATAAAGCCATACAGATATCGCAAACCCTTTTAAAAAAATCCTAATATCCAACGTTTTCTAAACCATCCTCTGATACCAACTATAAGTCCCTGACCTTAAACATAACTTATTCTAGTGTTTTTGAACTGGAATTCGCATTTGAGGATCTTTTAAGTTTAGTGTTTTATAGAATTGGGTAAAAATAGTACATATTAAAATCATATATTACAAGTGGGCACTTATACCCAGTATCTATTTTTTTACTAAAGGAAACCCTTTTAAAATAAAACTTGATTTCTTTTCAAGACCCATCTTCAATAATTTCATCATGGCATCTTATTTGTCCTTGCAAATCATAAGATCTATGAAAGACATTTTAAAATGTGGGATGAGCACAAAAGCTCAGTAAGGGAAATGAAAATAAAGAAATCATTAGTCTAGTTAAAATATGGTAACCCATTTAACGTTCTTTCATTAAATGAAAAAAAAACAATTTCACATGAATAACATTCATACTTTTTGCACTAATAAAACATTAAAACCTATAGAATGAAATTAAAACTCATTTAGGTGACTTAGAGCATCATATAATAAAACCCTCTCAAACCTCTTTTGAATTGGAATAACTGTAACACCCGAGACTTTTATGTTATATAAATCATCAAAGTAATATTTTTCTACACAACACTTGCTTGGCTTGCTTTACACGCAATCACGACCTTCCTCGATAGCTTGCATTGTACGCAATACCGAGTTTCACTAAACGACGATATGCTATAAAAATATTATTTAAAATAGCTGTTATGAATAGTAATAACCACTTTATAAAATTTTATAAATTTTATTTTTCAAAATGGACTTCATTTTTGGATTCGGAATATCGAAATTAGCCCAGGGTGAAATTTTGGTATTTTTCTGAAAACTTTCAATTTTTGATGAGTAGTGAAACCACTAAGTGGTAGGTTAAAAACTGAATTTTGCATAAAACTTAATTTTACCGCTTCTGTGATTGGAATTTCGAAAATCTGACAGACACGGTTGATATTAGTAAGTAAAATGTGGTTCAATGAGGTAAAAATATTTTTTTGGTGAATAGTAACTTTTTACTTTTTTTACCGCGGTTAATAGTAAATAGGGTAACTAAGGGTAAATATGATATTACTATTACCCTAACACATGTCCTAATTCTATTGGATAAGTGTAATTCGACCAAAAACAACCTTATGAATATAATATGACCATTTAGGTCCACTTGGATTAGATTATGACATTTAATATTATTTTATTTAATGAATAGTTAAAATAGTTAAAATCAAAGTTTAATAACTAAAAATTTTTTAATATGGGGTTATACATAAGATAAATTAGACTATAAATATTCATTATAAAGATAAAAATATTTCCTACATAATGATATTTTATTTATAATTTTTAGACTTTAAATAAATTAATTTATTTATGACACAACGATGATGCAGTAATTACCCTTTTAAAGGAATGTTAACATAATTGATGTTATAAATGATCAAATAAATGTAATGTGAGACTTTTTATGAATTCCACTAATTTTCTAGGTTACTATGATATATTAGTGTTGATTTAATCAACTTGGTTCTAACATATAATTTTGTTATGACTTTCACAAAAATCATATATCAAATAGTGTCAAAATTGACACAAAATAGTTTTGAAATAAAATATTATATTATTAATTGTTATTTTATTCATAAAAATCTAAGGTTCGGACAAATGACTTAGATAAGGATATATATATTAATAATAAACAACTTGGGGTTCTTTTGGCATGTTATAGTAAGTGTATTAACCATATAGTGTAAGAAAACAAAAAGTCACGGTAAAAGTTAAATTATTTAACTTAGAGTTAAATCTAATTGATAAGGTTAAAATAATAACCTAAACTTGTCTAAATCCTATTGGTTGATAGGATTTAGACCCATCCCCACTTTACCTTCGAAATAAGACCCTTTGGAACCATTATAAACCGATTTTGACTTTAATATAAAATAATATTTTGAGATATTCCTAAGGTGCCCCTCTCCTCCCTTATAAAAGGGCACCTCCCCCCCTCCTCCTCACACCAATTTGAGCACTCAAGCTCGGACAACCCCTGCCAAAATCCCTTCTCCACTTCCCTAGAATAATCCTAGAGGTCCTGGTCTTCTTCAAAGACCAATCTTAGTTCCCTAAGTGGAGGATTCAAAGAGGCATTTCAAAGAAGCGGTAATATCCATTACCGATCTTTTCAATTTCTTTCTTCTTCAACTTCTTCTTCTTTAGTTGTTTCATGATAAAGTAATGACATCAGTATTACTTACATACTGATATGTTATTATAAATATGAAACAACCCTAATTCACCTTCTATCCATCCTACGGAAAAATGAAATCACCGCGCGTGCGTACGTACGGAATACCGTCTTCATGCCGTGGTGTAATCTATTTTTCCACCATCACATTACAAGGATGGGTATAATGGTGTAATGAGTAACTATATATGATTATTATAAAGTGATATTGATACTGAAATAGAATAAATACACTTAAATGCAATTCCACGATCATGGGAACAATATCATCGCTCGTGCGTACGTACGGAATACCGTCTCCACGATGTGATGCGACTCGTTCTACATGATCATCATTACATAGTAATTAGATAAATGAATTGAATGAATAAATATGATATATGTTACACTAATACCATTCTGGATATAAGGTATCTATAACCTTAAAAGAAGAATAAGAATTTATTCGGCAAAACTCGCATAAGAACAAAAGGCAATAAAGACCCGAGTAACAAGTAGCAATGAAATATTACTAATAAGAAGCTAAGAATATGACCATATATGATATCATATCAATATGTATGATTCTGGAATAAGTCAATAACATTATTTAAACCATTATATAGGAGCTTCGGACACGTACAAAGCAAATCGGACCTAAGGTAAGGGAAATATCACAATCTCATTTTTATTCGAGATTGTTTATACTTTGAAATTCACTGGGGTGTATTTTATCATCCACATCCATGTTTCCTGAATATTTAATATTATTTCCATCCACCTACAAATGTTTAAATCCAATTTTACCCTTCGGTGAGTTTTTAGTAAAGAATATGAAAGGAATCCTTTGTCGTTTTTCGTACGAGGTACTTTTTGACTTTTCCGACAAAAGTACGAAGAATGTTTTTTTTAACTTATACGGAAAGAATGGATTTTTAAAACATTATTTCCAAGAATCTTCCTTTATAAGTTTTCAAGTTTATTTTTAATCAACTTCTTTTAGTTTAAAGTTGTATGACATGTTAAGAAAGGAAAAATGTTTTTGAAGAAGAAAGGATATTTTCCTCAAGAATGGAGTTCAAGTGTTTTATCAAAATTATTTTCCATATAAGATAATAAAGGGTTCTGTTTTTATCCCTATTATTACATTGATTTGATTATGTTTTGAGGGAATTATTTTTATGAAGTCATTTACCTTATATGATTTGTTTTATGACGTCATGATCCCATTTTTATTACATGTGTTATGCGATGATGTATGATTTATGATTATGTGGCACACATAAGAAAGGATTAATTATAAGATGGGTGGGACCTATATCTCCCTCCAATGCATTGGGTAAATATTTATATCTCATGAGATAGACATGGCTGGAACGGAAGGTTATTTCGGTTCAGTGATACAGGACTGAAACGAGGAGTGAACTCGGTTCAGAAATGGACTTTGTCCGCTAAGATAGTCTTGGAAATGAGTCATGACTAACAAGAAATGATTTTCCATGATTATGTGTGCATGCCACAAAGTTTCAAGTTTTATGTTATGATTATGGGGATCTCATTTTCACTTCTATGATTTATTCCATGTTAAGATATTATGATCTCTTTTGCAAGTTATGATTTTCAAAAAGATATGATATGATTTTTTATTTCCTTTATTTTCCCTTGCTGAGCATTTGAGCTCACCCTTTTTTGTATGTTTTCTTTTCCCCAGGTCAGGAAGAGGGATATTAAGTAGAATATGCTAAAAGGGACCCTAGATATGATGAAATAAATGGGAGACACTGTAGAAGATTTATGAACCAGTTGTTTATGTTTCCCAGTTTCTAAAGACACTATACCTATACGGTTCTTTGTGGTTTTGTCGTATGTTGTAAAACAATGTGCTTCAATTTTGAAGTATTAACAATGTATGTAAAGTGTGGGTCGTTATAGTTGGTATCAGAGGAAAGGTATAGTCAACCTTTGGAAACTAGGATGTGAAAGCCTTAGTAAGAACCCTAAGGATAAGTCTAAGCATAGAACACAATCTTAGTGTTTTAGAAATGGCCATGAATAACCTAGGATAAGTCCTTAAGCGTGAAAATTTTATTCTTGAATTATGTGGTTTTTCTATTATAATTAGTGTTGCTCACACTATTCTTCTTGGTTTTAGTCAATGGCTGGAACCCGAAGGAACTGTGTTAATGCGGAATGCGATGGGAAATGCAATGATTGTCCACCTGAGCAACCAAACGATATGGGAGATGGAAAGCAAAATATTGTAGCCATGATCACACAACTTTCTCAAGATATGAATCACGCAGGACTTCCAAACGAGCAAAGGAAGGAGCAACATTCTGTTGAATCCTTCATGAGGCAGAGTCCACCTTCTTTCAGTGGGTCTACTTATCCATTAGTTTCTGAACAATGGATTGGTACTACTGAAAAGATATTTTCAGTTCTTTAATGTTCTGAACATGATAAAGTCATCCTAGCAGTCTATCGTTTGGAAGGAGATGCTGATCAATGGTGGAATCTTATTAAGAATACGAGGCAAAGGGATGAAATTGAGTCCATGGAATGGGACGAGTTCAAGAACTTATTTTTCAATAAGTACTTCCCTCGTATTCTCCGAACAAAGATAGAGAAAGAGTTTCTTGAACTGAATCAAAGGGATGATGAATCTGTTGGTACCTATGAAGCAGATTTTACAAGACTTGCAAGGTACGCTTCTGGTATTATTATCCAACCTGAGAGTAAGATCGATTTATTCTTTAGTGGCTTAAAACCAAGTCTTCGAAGGGCGTTATCCATAAGGGACTTCAATAGCTACGAGGAAATCATTCGATGTGCTCTCAAAGTCGAGATGGATATTGGAGTAACCCATCAGTCATATGGGTTTGATAAGAAGTGGAAAATGGAATTCAAAGGAAAATCTAAAGAGCACACTGAAAAAGAAGATGAGCTTTCCCTTATGCTCAACGTGTTGAAAGAAACATGGAGGGAGTTGTCTTAAAGGGACAAGTAAATGTTTCAAATGTGGAAAGGAAGGTCATCGGGCATTTGAATGCCAAGATAATGGGAAGAAGATGTCTAATGATGCAAACAAAGGAAGGGATACACAGAATGAAACTACTACACTTCAATGTTTCAAGTGCAAGGAGATGGGGCATTATGCCAATCAGTGCCCAAATCCAAGGGTTGATGATGATGGTCGACGTCAACAAACTCTTAAGGCTAAAGACAAAGGGAAGTCACATGAAATTTCTATCATTGATGTGGAGTACGATAACGAAGTGGTGAAAGGTACACTTACCATCCACTCTAAAGTAGCAAATGTTTTATTTGATTCTGGATCCACCCACTCTTTTATTTCTGAAGAATTTTCTAAGGGTATCACCTTATTACCTCAACAATTAGATGTTGAGTTATCTGTGACAACACCTAATGGCACATCAATCACATCAAAAGTTTATAATTTTTCTCCGATCGAAGTTTGTGGGAAAGTGCTTCGTGCAAATCTGGTGATCCTTCCTTTAGTGGAATTCGATGTGATTCTTGGCATGGATTGGATTTCTTTATACGGAGCTCATATCAATTGCCAAAGAAGGGAAGTCACATTTCATATTCCAGATCAATCTATGATCGTCTATCAATGCAAGGATGAACATAACCTTCCAGTGGAAATTTCTTCCATTTTATGGGTATTGATTCCACTAAATGAAGGTTATTTATCTCAAATGGTTGGTGAGAAACTCACGATTAAGAATATGCCCATCGTACGGGAGTTTGATGATGTCTTTCCGGAGGAATTACCGGGTCTTCCACCAAATCTTGAAGTTGAGTTTTCAATAGAACTCGTACCGGGTGCTTTGCCTATTTCAAAGACACCTTATAGAATGGCCCCAATTGAGTTGCAGGAATTGAAGAAGCAACTCCAAGAGAATCTTGATAAGGGATTCATACGCCCTAGTGCGTCACCTTGGGGAGCACCTGTTCTATTTGTTAAGAAGAAAGATGGATCAATGAGACTCTGCATTGATTATCGAGAACTTAACAAGATCACTATCAAGAACAAATATCCTCTCCCACGCATTGATGAATTATTTGACCAACTACGCGGAGCTCAATACTTTTCCAAGATTGATCTTCGTTCAGGGTATCATCAATTAAGGGTCAAAAGGGAGGATATACCAAAGACGGCTTTCCGTACAAGGTATGGACACTATGAATTTATAGTGATTCCATTTTGTCTTACTAATGCCCCTGCTATCTTCATGGATCTAATGAATAGAGTCTTTAGAGACTATCTTGATCAATTTGTGGTAGTCTTTATAGACGATATTCTTGTCTATTCAAAGAGAAAGGAAGAACATGAAGATCACTTGAGAATTATATTGAAGACCCTGAGCAAGGAGAAGCTTTATGCCAAATTTACCAAGTGTGAATTTTGGCTTCAAAAAGTTGCATTTTTGGGTCACATAATCTCAAAAGAGGGGATATTTGTGGATCCAGCAAAAACAGAGGTTATCGAAAGATGGTCGAGACCAACAACAGTAACTGAGATCCGAAGTTTTCTTGGTTTGGCTGGATATTATTGACGTTTTGTAAAAGATTTTTCACGATTATCTAACCCACTCACTAAGTTGACTCAGAAAGGAGTTAAGTTTGTTTGGACAGAGGAATTTGAAGAGAATTTCAAGGAGTTGACAAGAAGGTTATTCAGTGCACCTGTTCTCACACTGCCTTGTAGTGGAGAAAGGTTTGTGATCTACAGTGATGAATCCAAGAAGGGATTGGGGTGTGTTCTTCTGAAAAATGATATAGTGATAGCTTAAGCCTCACGACAGTTGAAAATCCATGAGCAAAATTACCCAACACATGATTTGGAGTTAGCTGCGGTAATCTTTGCATTAAATATTTGGAGGCATTAACTTTATGGTGAAAGGTGTGATATTTATACTGATCATAAAAGTTTAAAGTATATTTTCACACAAAAGGAGCTGAATATGCGTCAAAGAAGATGGTTGGAGTTGATTAAGGATTATGACTGCTCAATCCATTACCACCCTGGGAAAGCAAACAAGGTGGCAGATGCATTAAGTCGACAAGACCATGCTAGTTTATCCATGATGAGGATCAAAAAAGATCCAATATTTATGGATTTACAAAGGATGGATCTTGGAATTATAATGGAAGGGGAAAAATCTTATCTTTCTCAAATGAATGTTCAACCATCTATACATGTGAAGATTAAAGAGGCACAGAAAGAAGATGTCGAGTTACAAAAGAAGGTGAGAAATGTTCCTAAATTCAACCTTGATTGTGATGGGAGAATAAAGTTCAGGAATCGGGTTTGTGTTCCTCCCATCCCCGAATTAAAGAAGGAGCTGCTGGATGAGGCTCATAGTTCTTCATTCTCTATTCATCCTGGAAGCACGAAGATGTATAGGGACCTGAAAGAGTACTTCTGGTGGGATGGCATGAAAAGAGATGTTGCTGAATATGTCTCTCGATGCTTGGTTTGTCAACAAGTTAAAGCTGAGAGACAGAAGTCTAAGGGGATGTTACAACCATTACCCATACCCGAATGGAAATGGGAAAACATTACTATGGACTTTGTCACAGGACTTCCTAAAACATCCAAAGGCAATAATGCTATCTGGGTCATAGTTGATCATCTTACAAAGTCTGCACACTTCATTGCTATTAGAGAGGATTTCTCTCTAGATCATCTTGCCAGGATATATGTAAAGGAAGTGGTAAGATTGCATGGGGGACCACTTTTTATTATCTCTGATCAGGATCTGAGATTTACCTCGAAGTTCTGGCGAAGTCTTCAGCATACTCTGGATACAGAGTTGAGTTTCAGCACTGCTTATCATCCTCAGACAGACGGTCAGTCTGAGAGAACAATTCAAACTCTAGAAGATATGTTGAGAGCTTGCTCTATGGATTTCAAAGGAGGTTGGGATCAATACCTACCTTTGGTGGAATTTTCTTATAATAATAGCTTTCACTCCAGTATTCAGATGGCTCCTTATGAAGCTCTCTATGGAAAGAAATGTAGGACTCCAACTTGCTGGGATGAAGTTGGGGAAAGAAAGCTATTAGGACCTGATCTCGTTGATGAAATGGCAGAAAAGGTCAGATCTATTCAACAACACATAAGAGCAGCTCAGAGTCGACAGAAAAGTTATGCCGACAACCGAAGAAAAGACCTAGAGTTTGAAGTGGGTGATAAAGTGTTCTTACGAATATCTCCCTGGAAGAGGGTTATGAGATTTGGAAAGAATGGGAAGTTGAGCCCTAGATATATCGGTCCTTTTGAAATACTGGATCGTGTTGGAAAGGTAGCTTACCGATTGGCGCTTCCACCAAATCTCTCTCAAGTTCACGATGTGTTCCATGTATCTCTCCTAAGAAAGTACATACCTGATCCTTCACATGTACTCAGCTCAGAAGTTGTACCGCTGGAGCAAGATATTTCTTATGAAGAACAACCGATAGAGATTCTGGATCGTAGCGAAAAAGTCCTACGAAACAAGACCACTCGATTGGTGAATGTTTTATGGAGGAACCACCAACTTGAAGAAGCTACATGGGAGCTTGAGGATATGATGAGGGAGAAGTATCCTCATCTATTTGTTACAAAGTGACGAATTTCGAGGGAGAAATTCTTTTTAAGGGGGGTAGAATGTAACACCCGAGACTTTTATGTTATATAAATCATCAAAGGAATCTTTTTCTACACAACACTTGCTTGGCTTTCTTTACACGCAATCGCGACCTTCCTCGATAGCTTGCGTTGTACGCAATACCGAGTTTCACTAAACGACGATATGCTATAAAAATTTTATTTAAAATAGCCATTATGAATAGTAATAACCAATTTATGAAATTTTATAAATTTTATTTTTCAAAATGGACTTCATTTTTGGAATCGGAATATCAAAATTAGCCTAGGGTGAAATTTTGGTATTTTTCTGAAAACTTTTAATTTTTGATGAATAGTGAAACCACTAAGTGGTAGGTTAAAAACTGAATTTTGCATAAAACTTAATTTTACCGCTTCTGTGATTGGAATTTCGAAAATCCGACAGACACAGTTGATATCAGTAAGTAAAATGTGGTTCAATGAGATAAAAATAAATTTTTGGTGAATAGTAACTTTTTACTTTTTTTACCGCAGTTAATAGTAAATAGGGTAAATAAGGGTAAATATGATATTACTATTACCCTAACACATGTCCTAATTCTATTGGAAAAGTGTAATTCGACCAAAAACAACCTTATGAATATAATATGACCATTTAGGTCCACTTGGATTATATTATGACATTTAATATTATTTTATTTAATGAATAGTTAAAATAGTTAAAATCAAAGTTTAATAACTAAAACATTTTTAATATGGGGTTATACATAAGATAGATTCGACTATAAATATTCATTAGAAATCTAAAAAGATTTCCTACATAATGATATTTTATTTATAATTTTTAGACTTTAAATAAATTAATTTATTTATGACACAACGATGATGTAGTAATTACCCTTTTAAAGAAATGTTAACATAATTGATGTTATAAATGCTCAAATAAATGTAATTTGAGACTTTTTATGAATTCCACTAATTTTATAGGTTACTATGATATATTAGTGTTGATTTAATCAACTTGGTTCTAACATATAATTCTGTTATGACTTTCACAAAAATCATATATCAAATAGTGTCAAAATTGACACAAAATAGTTTTGAAATCAAATATTATATTATTAATTGTTATTTTATTCATAAAAATATAAGGTTCGGGAAAATGACTTAGATAAGGATATATATATTAATAATAAACAACTTGGGGTTCGTTTGGCATGTTATAGTAAGTGTATTAACCATATAGTGTAAGAAAACAAAAAGTCACGGTAAAAGTTAAATTATTTAACTTAGAGTTAAATCTAATTGATAAGGTTAAAATAATAACCTAAACTTGTCTAAATCCTATTGGTTGATAGGGTTTCGACCCATCCCCACTTTACCTTCTAAATAAGACCCTTTGGAACCATTATAAAACGATTTTGACTTTAATATAAAATAATATCTTGAGATATTCCTAAGCTGCCCCTCTCCTCCCTTATAAGAGGGCACCTCCTCCCCCTCCGCCTCACACCAATTTGAGAACTCAAGCTCGGCCAAACCCTGCCAAAATCCCTTCTCCACTTCCCTATAATAATCCTTGAGGTCCTTGTCTTCTTCAACGACCAATCTTAGTTCCCTAAGTGGAGGATTCAAAGAGGCGTTTCAAAGAAGAGGTAATATCCATTACCGATCTTTTCAATTTCTTTCTTCTTCAAATTCTTCTTCTTTAGTTGTTTCATGATAAAGTAATAACATCAGTATTACTTACATACTGATATGTTATTATAAATATGAAACAACCCTAATTCACCTTCTATCCATCCTACGGAAAAATGAAATCACCGCGCGTGCGTACGTACGGAATACCGTCTCCACGCCGTGGTGTAATCTATTTTTCCACCATCACCTTAAAAGGATGGGTATAATGATGTAATGAGTAACTATATATGATTATTATAAAGTTATATTGATACTGAAATAGTATAAATACACTTAAATACAATTCCACGATCATGGGAACAATATCATCGCTCGTGCGTATGTACGGAATACCGTCTCCACGATGTGATGCGACTCATTCTACATGATCATCATTACATAGTAATTATATAAATGAATTGAATGAATAAATATGATATATTTTACACTAATACCATTCTGGATATAAGGTATCTATAACCTTAATATAAGAATAATAATTTATTCGGCAAAACTCGCATAAGAACAAAAGGTAATAAAGACCCGAGTAACAAGTAACAATGAAATATTACTAATAAGAAGCTAAGAATATGACCATATATGATATCATATCAATATGTATGATTATGGAATAAGTCAATAACATTATTTAAACCATTATACAGGAGCTTCGGACACGTACAAAGCAAATCGGACCTACGGTATGAGAAATATCACAATCTCATTTTTATTTGAGATTGTTTATACTTTGAAATTCACTGGTGTGTATTTTATCATCCACATCCATGTTTCCTGAATATGTAATATTATTTCCATCTGCCTAAAAATTTTTAAATCCAATTTTACCCTTTGGTGAGTTTTTAGTAAAGAATATGAAAGGAATCCTTTGTCGTTTTTTGTACGAGGTACTTTTTGACTTTTCCGACAAAAGTACGAAGAATGTTTTTTTAACTTATACGGTAAGAATGGATTTTTAAAACGTTATTTCCAAGATTATTCCTTTATAAGTTTTCAAGTTTATTTTTAATCAACTTCTTTTAGTTTAAGGTTGTATGACATGTTAAGAAAGGAAAAATGTTTTTGAAGAAGAAAGGATATTTTCCTCAAGAATGGAGTTCAAGTGTTTTATCAAAATTATTTTCCATCTAAGATAATAAAGGGTTCTGTTTTTATCCCTATTATTACATTGATTTGATTATGTTTTGAGGGAATTATTTTTATGAAGTCATTTACCTTATATGATTTGTTTTATGATGTCATGATCCCATTTTTATTACATGTGTTATGCGATGTTGTATGATTTATGATTATGTGGCACACATAAGAAAGGATTCATTATAAGATGGGTGGGACCTATATCTCCCTCCAATGCATTGGGTAAATATTTATATCTCATGAGATAGACATGGCTGGAATGGAAGGTTATTTCGGTTCAGTGATACAGGACTGAAACGAGGAGTGAACTCGATTCAGAAATGGACTTTGTCCGCTAAGATAGTCTTGGCAATGAGTCATGACTAACAAGAAATGATTTTCCATGATTATGTGTGCATGCCACAAAGTTTCAAGTTTTATGTTATGATTATGGGGATCTAATTTTCACTTATATGATTTATTCCATGTTAAGATATTATGATCTCTTTTGCAGGTTATGATTTTCAAAAAGATATGATATGATTTTTATTTCCTTTATTTTCCCTTGCTGAGCATTTGAGCTCACCCTTTTTTGTATGTTTTCTTTTCCCCAGGTCAGGAAGAGGGATATTAAGTAGAATATGCTAAAAGGGACCCTAGATATGATGAAATAAATGGGAGACACTGTAGAAGATTTCTGAACCAGTTGTTTATGTTTCCCAGTTTCTAAAGACACTATACCTATACGGTCCTTTGTGGTTTTGTCGTATGTTGTAAAAAAGTGTGCTTCAATTTTGAAGTATTAACAATGTATGTAAAGTGTGGGTCGTTATAATAACCATATGGTCGAATTCCAAACTGGAGATCTATAATTGGTATCACCCTTCGTAGAATATATATTGGGCTCACCAGTTAGCTATAATGGGGCTAATCCCTTTATATAATCTATAACGGGCTCACCCATGATCTATAATGAGGCTGGAAACTTATTATAAGTTGTTTTAGTTTCACTCATGAGATATAATGGGGTTTAACCCTTCATATAAGATATTTTTGGCTCACCAATTTCATACAATTCTCAAGTATGATTTAAAAATACCTTTATCACAAAAACCTTTTGAAAAAACTATTCTAATCCCATATGAAAATTTTATTCATATCAAAATACCATTTTAATTTAAGAACCCTTTTTCAATACAAAGATACCCAAATAATATATTTAATTTCCTTTTAAAATACATTAAGTATATAGTAATCCAAAAATCAAATAATAGTTTCGGTAGCGGAGAAGTCGTTGTCACAGTATATGTCAAAACAAAAAACATTCCTTTTTTCATTTTTAAGGAAATTAAAAAGCATTATATCAAAATATTCCATTTTGAAAACATTGAATGAAATTAACGATAGACATAAAATTTCCAGTATAATCCTTTTATATCCATATAAAAATTATGTAATTAATATCATGAATAAAAGATTTTATAATTAAATATTTAAATGTTTAAGGTGTCCTATACCACTTTGAACATTTAAATCTTAATTTACATGAATTAATACATTTAAAAAAGCAATAAATAACATTATTAAAGTTAAAATATGGATATTAAATGTCATAGTAGTTGTGTATACACCTTATAAAAGAATAACAGTGCATATTATCAAGAAACACCTCAATAAAATGAGATTGAGATGAAATCCCTTAACTTGAGTTTGACTCATCACGTACAATCATTATATTCCTGAATAATAATCTTAGAATAATTAATGATTAATTTGGAACATTTTTCTAGTTTATTATTCCTTATATATCACTTATTACTTTGTTATAAAAATTACATAATTATTTAAGTTCATATCGAATGTTTTGGCGTTACTCAGTATTTGAGTCAAAAACGAACTTGGTACGACCTCAAAAGTCAATGTGGTCATAAGTCCATAATATCCATAAAACTATTCATGAAATAATAATCAATTTAATACATCAATTATATTTTTTAAATCAAACCAATCATTTATGTTATGAAAAATGAACAACGTTATAATCATGGAGACGATAGGTCGTACGTACTCATGAGTAACATTTCCTCTTTTCATTGATCATTATGGAAATAAGGTAATTATTATTTTATATTTACATAATTACCATAATATTATTAAAATAATTATAATAATTTAGATATAATTATATATATCATACAAGTGATGTGGTGAATAAAAAATGATTCACATTGATTCGTGGATTTGATAGTTCACACATACACATGAATGGAGTTATCATTTTTATGTGCATGGAAGGTAAGAAAATAATTGAAATATTATTATTTTAAAATATTAAATATTTAATGAACATAATATATAAACATTTATTCCATCATTATAACTAGTCTTGATAGATGATAATGAAGAACGTACTATATCGGTTCGTGAGGCGGTAGTCTGCCATACACACGAACAAAATGTTCGTTTCCCATTTGATGAAATTAAAGATTAATTTAGGTAATGATATAAACATAATAAAATATCATTATATTTATGATACTTGAGTTATTAGTGCATATTATAAGAATAATATTTAAAATAATTTTAAGAATAAATAAAACAGAAACACTAAAAAACGATACATCTTCTCCGGTTGATCACCTTTGAAGAACACCTTAACACCTTTAAAAAGGGTGTTATGCCTAAAATAAGGCCTAAATAACATGTGGAGGGATTCTAGGAAGTGTTTTGTTCCAATATTGGATGAACCAAAGGACTTGGTAAGTGTGAGTATTAGAGAATAGTGGGTACCTTTTTATAGGAGAGGGGATGGTCACCCTTGGAAACTCTTAAAATTATTAAATTAATATAAATTCAATTTTGGTTCCAAATGGTCAAAAAAACATTTATTTAGAATATAATAGGATTTTCTTTCGATTACCCATAATTATATAAAAATTATACAAGTTTTAAATATTTGTAATCCTTATCTTTTTGGTTTAACCCTTATTTTACCCTTTTTAATCTTACCATTATATTATGTTATTTAAACTTTGTGGGTTAATGTAATTACCCTATCATGTCAAACGAACCAAAAAAGTTTAATTTGTGACATATTTGGACTTATACAAACCATTTAGCTAAATATTATATTTTTAAGAATTTATTATCATTTAGTAAAATATTTTATATTTTAAAATAGCAATAGTGTCAAATTTGAAATTATTCATTAGTTGACTTTTAAAAAATATCATGAAAAGAAGATAAGTTTTAACCAAATCATTTAAATAGTTTAAACATATAAAATATATCCAAATTTTTTTTGGATGATATAAATTATTTTATATGATATTTATTTTAATATTTATAATATCATTTATTTGATTATTTCATTAATTAAGAAATTACTATATCATCATTGTGTCACCATTTAATTAATTAATTTATTACATAAAAATTATAAATAAATTACCATGATATAGGTAATATTTTTATATTTCTAATGAATATTTATAGTCTAAGTTACCACATTTATAACCCCATATTAAAATTGGTTTAGTTATGAGTTACATGATTATGACAACTTGGTCTTTATTTTTAATAAAATGTTTATAAGTGTCATAATTAAATCCATGTGGCTCCAAGTGGTCCTAAAATATACCCAAAGGATGATCATGGTCTGGATAAACTCATAAAAATAAATTAGGACATGTTTTATGGTAATTTTATATTATTATAATATTATTTTTACCTTTAATTACCCGATTTACTCTTAACCGTGGTAATTAAAATAATTAAAAAAGTCACTATTCATAATGTCCAAAAAATAAAAAGAAACTATTTATATAATTTGGACCTAGTGATTCCTAATGTGGAATCTATTTTTTTACAAATTTAACAAATATAATGTTCATTAATTAATTTAAAAATAATACCTATTGTCAAAATGATAAAATGAGTTTTTTAAAAGTAAAAACCATCAAAAGATTGATATGTGTTTATATCTAACTATATAAATAACTTGGACAAAAAATCCGTTTTGAATTTAAATACAGTATTTTTCACTATTCATTAAAATATGAATTTTATTAGAAAAATACCAAAATTTCATCTAAAGTAAATTCTGATGTCCCTCTTCAAAAGAGGAAGTTTATTTTTTCAAATATAACTTATAAATGTTTCAAAAAAAAGATTTAAAATGGGTTCTCCATCAAAATGCGGTAAAACTGTATTTTTTTTGAAAAATACTTATTTTATATGAAAATTGGATTTGTTATTATATCATGTCTAGAAAACATATAAGATGAACTTTAAACATTAAATTGAATATATTAAATATATATTTCATTATTAAAATCCATAAATAGTGATTTTATTATTTTACAAACTCAATTATTTTCATTTAAATTGTTTTTCAGAAAAACATTTATTTTTAATTAAAAAATATTCACAAAAGAATTAATTATACACATGTGTAAACAATATTTTCATAAATCAATTAATAATATTCATTCCCTCCATTTTAAAATCTAGGTTATAAGTTTACATAATAATATTTAGATTTTTTCTTAAGTTCAATGTGGTGTATTATGTACACTATCGAACATATTGTCTCCTTCTAAAAACTAAGGATGTTAGATTTTTGAATGATAAGTGTATTAAAATTGTCTAATGGTTTTTTTAAATGAAATATTTATTTTTAAAGATTTATTAACAAAATTTGGTCACATAATATATCAAAGAGAGATACTTTAGGTTTCTAGAGGTCTTTTATAAAAAGATTATTTTATTTTCAAGTTGGTTTCAAAAGTGGTTCAAAAGTAAGGTTTTATGAAATATTTTATAAACTAATTTTGAATTTCTAAAAAATATTTATTAATTTGATTTAAATTTTAATATGATATTTTTACACATTCAAATATACTTGAAAAGGTGTTGGTGTGTGAGACCCTCCATGTGCCCCCTTTTCTTATTTCCCTTTATCAGTGGTTCTTGGTGTATGTGGAGAATGGTTGAGGGATAAAAGTGGTATTTTTCTTATAATAGAGTTAGAGGCTAGGTTCAGTTGTTGTTCATTATTTTTTATGGTTGTATTAATTTGTTATTTTCTCATACTCACTGTATTTTTCTCATGGGAACTCAGGTAGATAACTGAGAGGTCTATATTTAAGCTAAAATAGATAGTTTCATGATACCAGTGTCCCCTAATTGTGTTGTGTTTATGGAGATAGTGGTAAGTGTCCCCAATAATGGTTGGGTGAAGGCTAGTCAGATGGATTATGTTAGGATGCAATGTATACTGACATTTGGTCCCCATTTGATAAAGTCTAGGACTATCCCATATTAGGACCTAGGGTATAGAGCATGACACTTATTATTTGATTAGTGGTTTGATATATAGAATACCCCTAATTTCTATTATGAATTAACTATTTGACTTTTGTGAGGCACCATTTATTATTCACCCACACTCTCTTGTTTTTTATCAATTAAATTGTCCCTTTTGTTTCAATTTTTTTATTTATGTATAATTTTTGGGGTTTAAAAAGTATTTTAGAATTTTTTTATATTATTATTAATGAAAAGGGGTTTTTTGTATATGGAATGTGGTACTTTTAAAGAAATTATTTTCAGTGATTATTTTCATTTAAAGAAAAGTGTCTTAAAGTGTTTATTAAAAATGAATTGTTTATTTTTTTGGATTTTTAAACATATTCTAGAAAAACTATTTTCGATTATATTTCAAAATTTCACAAATGGAATTAATTTTTAAATGAAACACAAAAATATTTTAGTGAAATTCTAATGGGAATGGTTTTTTCACACCCTACAAACACCATTTAGTGTATGAAATTATAATGTTTATCTTTTAGGTATTTTATGTTATGATCACTTTCTTATTTTATGTTCAGGTTAGGCTGATGGGAGTTGGTTTAGGATAGGGAGGCTGACTAAGGGTCATGTGAAAGTGAACTATAGATTTTGGGTTTTTTATTTTATTTTATTCATGGAATATTTATGTATTGTATTTTTTAGTCTAAATTAATTTTCTATTTCATTTGGATTATGAGATTTCATTTAATTTTTATGTTTAGTTTATTATTGATAGTTTTTTGTGTGATTTTTATTTATATATGATTATTGTTACTCTAATTGGATGTCATTTATTTGTTTTATTGATTTGGAGTGTGGGAATTTGATGTACGAGTGAGTCTGGTCATATTTCTTGGTGGGAGTCCTTTAGTTAGTTTCATTTTTATTGGGTGAAACCATTCTAAACTATGTGTTTTCCATGATTTATAGACACTAGTTTCCATTTTTTGGGGATTGAGAACAAACTTAAAGCCTTGTTGTGATCTAGGTCAGGTCTACCCTGGCCATTTTAAGTCATGAGATTGATGAGATACCTAGCAAGATAATATTCCTAATTTGATAACTTTCTTACTCAATCCTTGAGTCTTAGAAAACAATGGGGTGGTTGGGAATATTGTTGAGCATGTTATTAGTTGGAGATTAACCAAGATAGGATTTTTCCTCTCATATGACAAGTAAAAAATTTGGTTCCTCTATTAAGATAGACTGAGGATGTTTATGAATGTGCCTATATAACACATATGATGTGCCTATCTATCGGGTGAAGGGTTTGTGATGTGATCATCCATAAAGATGAATTATATGTGATGTATTCATTAACCTAGTCAGTATATACTTTTATAATCTAGAATATATGAGAATCTCTAAAAGATTGACCTAGTCTTTGTTCTATGGTTACTCAATGTTTTAGATAAAGAGATCATATGAAAATGAATTCATTTATATGATGAAACTGGTGGACATAAGTATATATATATACAAATGTTTAATGGTGATCACACTATATCCCCTTATAACTTGAGTTGTATTGATGCTTTTCTATAGTTCAAATGTTCTTAAATTTATGTATTTGAGAATTAATACATTTTTATCAATTATAAAAAGGCCTTTGGGGTCACAATTTGTGTTTAACCGAATAAGGATTGAGTTTAACTTAGAGAGGTTATCTAAAAGTGTTTTAGAGTTTATCCAAAATAAATTTTTGATAGTTATTCACAAGGTATTACATATAATATAATACATATTTATGTTTATGATAGATTTTTAAAAGTGTTTGGAAGATATTCATAATGAATTTTGGATATGGTTTCAGAAGTTATTTTATATGATACAATATAATTTGAAATGACATAAAGTCTATACAGCATTAGTGCAAGTGAGAGACTGAATGAGATATAACCTGATTTCATTTTATATATGATGTATGCATGGATATATACTATGGTAATATATAAGTAAAATGAGCCATATTGGATGCCTTATTAAGAATTTATCATAAATCATGGTTGTATCACGATATTTCTATTCAAATATTTTTTTTCAATGTTATGATAATTATTCCATACAAGCTATCATTAACACATGGAGTATTAATTCACTTAAGAGTTTTGTACACATTTGAAGGGTTACAATCAATTGTAACCACATTACATCTACTCACGTGCTATGTAATGCATAAGTAAATGCATGGGAATCGAGGAGAATCCTTGATGGATCATATAAACTTGATAAACCCATAGAGATGTGTGGTTTCAGTATTTTATTATTATCCCTTTTCAATCTCTATTAACCCTTTATCCTTTTACATGTGAGATACTATAATATAATTGATAAAAATGATGATATTCCTTTATAATGGATGAATCACCTTTAACCCATGGATACATCATGGATATGGGATTTGTTCTTCTGACTCCAGGGGATCTTTATCAAGCATATTTATTAAGTACAATATTAGAGGAATTATTGGTGTAAGGTAAACAAGATATTATGAAATATAATTTTAGAATGGTTCTAGTTTTAATGAATATTAGATATTGGGTTTTAAGATTTATAATTAACTTTTTTAATATTAAAAAGTTTTGTTTTATCCTAATAAACCTTACATGTTTAAAACAATACTGGAATAATTATCAAAATATTATGATCAAAAAATGTTATAGAGTACACCTTTATTAAATTTTGAATTTACATAGAGAAAAACCAAATAAGACCCAAGGTAATATAAATGAGAACTCCAAAAAAATGGAGTTATTTAAATGAGTAACTATATTTTGAATAATAAGTTAAAGATACTAATTGAGAATGGTATCTAAAGGAACTGTTTAATATATATAAGGCCCCAGCCTTAAACCTTACTTAATCTTGAGTTATTACAAGATTAAACATTGAGTATCTTTTCAGGTTTAGAGTTTTAGAGAATTATATCATAAAACTTGCATTACATTCCACATTTAAAAAAAGTGGTTACATAAAATATAGTATTCATTTTTCCCATTAACAGAAACATATTTAAAATAAAACATGGATTCTTTCTTGACACTTCTTTGACACTATCATCAAATCATGAACCCTTCCCTTGACATGTGAAAAACATTTCAAAAACTTGGGATGAGCATAAAAATCACAGTAAGGGATATAAAAATATGGAAAGGAAACATGAATACATGTATACATAAGAATGAAATCATACTTTACCCATAAAACATAAGCACTTTAACATACCTCATAAAATCATGAATAAATCATAGAAATCATAAGACATAAAGGTAACTTGAGGCATTAATAACATTCTTACGTAGGGAGTAACCCTCTTGGTTACGTTTGGAATACCCACCACAGTATATTCCCTAAATCTCTTTGGAGAAACCTTAACGTTTCACTCCTTCGCGTTACCCAATGTATTGGAGAGCTATATCGGGCTCACCTGCCCTTAGTTTATCACGGAACCACCCGTTTTCATAAAAATTCCCAAGAACCATAACATAAATGTATCACATGAAATATGCATAAAGGAAAAATAACATTTCCACATTTCAATCACAATATAACATTTTAGGATATTGAAATAATGAATCCATTAAGAAAAAACCATTTTCCAAACCATTTAAAACATTTAATAAAGATATTTTTGAATCAAAGTTTCCCATACCACATTGAAGTTTTTAAAATTTTAGAACATTAATATCTATATAAATAAATCCTTAAAACCATTTTGAAAACACGGATATTAATAATAACAAATCATTAAAACATTTCAAGCGATATTTGGGTTAAAGGGTTTTTACCAAAATTAGAGACACTTGAATACAATAATTTAGGAATAACATTTAGTTATAACTTTATAATATCATGAGAATAAATTGATTCATGATATAATATTCCAAAGGACAGTATATACACCATATAAGAGTGAATTGGTGCATAACAACAATGAAGTCTCAATAGAAATGTAAAATGTGATGATATCCCTTATAAAGAAGGTATCCTTAAATTAAGGATAAATCAATCTAAAAACTATGTGTGACAAATATAAATACACAAAATATAAGTGGATATTAAGTTTAAAACAATAAAAGGTCATTCACACATATTCAAAGGATGACATATTCAATAACTACACGTTGAACCCAAAGAAATCGAAATTGGGTTAAAAAGTTCCCTTGGTAAAATTCGACAGCCTAACGGCGTCACTTCAAAATTCAGAAAATTAGTTGATGAGAGATAAAAATGGTATCTCAGCACTTGGACATAAAATTTACATCAATAAGGACATAAAAGAACATATCCCAACATAATAGTATGTGAATTAAAAGACATAACAAAAGAAGTCTTTTAAAAAGAGGAGTGTGAAAGGTTCCCTTATCGACTTGGGTAACTTTCGAAATGTACACCCCATTGAAGAAGTGTAATATAATGAATATGTAAATACCCATAAATGGAATTATATTACAAAAGGAGTATAATAATGGGAAGTACATACACCACTCAAAGGAAATGGTGGCAAATGTAGCATAAATCTCACGGGAATAAAAGTGAGATGAAAAATCCCTTACGAAAACTCGGCTGCCTAACGACGCCACTTAAAACTTCCAAAAATGGATTGATGAGATAAAATAGGGTCTCTCATAATATTAAAATAAAATTTACAGCAAGAGTAATATAAAAGAACATCCCCCAACATAACAAAGAGGTGCTTAAAAGAAGTGACATAAAGGAGAGTACTTAAAAAGAAAGGGAGGGGTAAGATCTCTTACGAAAATTTTGCAGCCTAATGACGCCACTCAAAACTTCCAAAATGGATTGATGAGATAGAATAGGGTCTCTAATCATATAAAAATAAAAATTACAGTAAGAGTAATATAAAATAACATCCCAATCACAAGAAATATGAACTTAAAAGGAATGACATAAAAGAGTGTACTTAAAAAGAAAGAGAGGAGTAGGATCCCTTACCTTGGGTCCGACTTGACTCGATCGTTCTTTAACATCCTGAATAATAAACTTGAGTTAATTTCTAATTGATTAAGAACCTTTTTCAAGTTCATTATTCCTTTTATATCACTTATTTCCATGTTATAAATATTATGTAATCATTTAAGTTAATAATGTTTGTTTTGTCGATATTTGGTTCTTAAGTCGAAAGTGGACTTCTTACAATTACATGTTGTTCGTGTGGTCAAAGGTTCATTATATCCAGAATGATATTAATGATTTGGATATCATATATATCATATATATCCAGAATATACATTTATTTATAATATTACATAATCATTTAGAGGTATGAAATGAAATGCACCGTTCATGGAGACGGTAAGCCGTACGTACGCATGAACACTACTTTCATTTCTATGTCATATTAATGGAACTAAAACTAAATGAGAGGTATGTATATTTTAATTCCATAATTATATTCATCATTTATATGTAACATAAATCATATATAATAACTTTAAATACATCCTTTATACATCCCACATATGGCATTAACGAATCAAATCACTTTGAGGGGGTGGTAGTCCGCACTTCCTAAAATGAAATTATCGTGTTTACCCACAATGGAAACCGTAAAGCTATGCCAAAAAAGAAAAATACAGAAGCTTAATTAAAACATAAAAATATTATATATCATATATAAATATAGTGACATCTTAGTGGCCACCTTTTAAGGTGTTATTTGAGTGTAGAACAATCATCGTTTCGTGAGGCAGAAATTCGCCATCCACAGAAAAAGTATGTTCTTTAACCATTTGATGTAGGTGTGTGTAAGTGTAGCTAGAATGATTCTTCTAAAAACATACTAGTATATTTAAGATACTGTATTTGTTACAAAATAAAAGAATAAAAAGAGTTTAGGGGGCTGGAGAAGCAAAATAAAACAAAAGAACACAAGTGAAGACATTACCTTAAAATCGGGTAACTCGTTTTGATTTGAGCTCAAAGGCTTCTTTGGGAAGACTTCTGCCCAAATTTAGGCTTCTATGAGTAATATAGGGATGTGTATAAACAAAATGGGCAGGGGTTGGCCGAGCCAAAGTCTTTGTAAGTGTGGGTAAGGTGGTATAGGTGGAGGCCTTTTATAAGAGGAGAGGAGGGGCACTCTTGGAAAGTAAAGAAATGTTACTTTATTTGAAAATGAGTATCGGATTTAAAAGGTCCCAAATTAATATAAATATAGGATAAGGTTATAAAGTTTCTAAATCCACCAATACAATAGGTTTTGGACATGTTTAGGTCATATATTTTACATTATATTTTCATTTTATTCAAATCCTTTATTAATGAGGTAATCGCTGCATCATTATGATGTCATAAATAATTTTATTTATTTAATTTCTAAAAATTATAAAAAATATATCATGATGTAGGAAATATTTTTATCTTTATAATGAATATTTATATTAAAAAATCTGACTTGTATAACCCCATGTAAAAATTGTTTTAGTAAAACAACTCATGTTTGTGTCATTTTTACTTTTGCATTAAATAAAAAGTTATTTATGTCATTTCCCAACCAAAGTGGCTCCATGGGGTCCCCAAGTTGACCCATGGATTTTATTGGTCGGACATGACACATCCAATAAGGGTAGGACATGTGTCAAGCTCATCTCATATTATTAGAACATTATTTTTACCTTAAACTACACTAATTACCTCTATTCACGATTAAAAACTTAAAAGTTACTATTCACCAAAAAATTATATTAATTACATTGAACCACATTTTAATACTTAATTAAAACCATGTATGTTGGATTTTTAAAATTCAAAACACAGAGGTGGTAAAATTTCATTTAAACGGAAAATCAGTTTTTATAAGTACCACTTAGTGGTCTCACTATTCATCAAAAATTGAAGTTCTTCAGAAATATACAAAACTTCACCCTAAGCTATATTTGATATTCAAAATTCAAAAAATGAAGACTATTTCAAAAAATTCAAAACATATAGGTTGCATTAATTAATTTAATAATTAATTCCCGCTGTCAGAGCAAATAGCGTGTTTTTATGAAACAATAAGTACCAAAAGATTGACACTAGTTTAAGTCCGATTTCAAAGTGAAATTAATTTCAATGACCACAATTGGATTAAATGGTAAAAATATATTCTAATTGAACTTTAAAACCAATTAAAAATATAATCTAATCATATAAATAAATTATATTAAAAAGTGGTTTTGAACTAAAATATAACATTTTCCACTATTCATTAAAAAATGAACTTTATCAGAAAAATACAAAAAATTTACACAAAGTAAATTTTGATGTCGCGATTCTAAAAAAGAATTTTATTTTGTCAAATTTAACACATAAAATTTTAAAAAAGTGGATTTAAAAGAGTTTCTCTATCGAAATGCGGTTAATCGACCTTTTAAAGAATATTAGAATGTTTATGCTTAAAAATTGGATTCATTCGCATTTTTAATCCTCTAACATTTATTGTATAGAGTAAAAATATTTGACAAACATATATAATTATTTTTTTTGTTAGTTCTTTTCATTACTGCCATTACAACGGTAAGGCGTTAACTACCATTTAAAATAATAATATTTTATTATTAGAGTGCAATGTAAGATTCCCAAGAAACTCGTTGTTGCGTATTGGGTACGCCATCGAGCATAGCATCCCCTTTAAAGTAATATTAATATTTTATTCACAAATATGGATAAATATAAAAATGTCATATTCTTTATTTACCTGGGGTGTTACATCCTTCCCCCCTTTTGGGAATTGTGTCCTCGCAATTTCAAAATTGGGCTCAGAAACATCCTTGAAAGTCCCACATTGAAAAAGGAGTAAATTAAACTATCACTTTGAAAGAGAGAAAGGGAAGTATAAAGGTCACTCGAGATAACCCATACTAGGATTCCATGTATGAAAATATGGACATGGAGGAAAAAACAAAGGGTCATGTTCTGATGGAGAGTTATAGAAAACATGTTTAGGAGAAAGTTAACCACAAGAAAATCAAAAACTTGTGATGGGTTAAACGGTATTCGATTCCCCAGTAGGAAAGGTTAATAGACAACATTTTTTTTATTGAGGAATTTATTCATAAGGAAACATAAATACTTATTATGTTGAATTTCAACTTTTATTATATTTCTTACACAAACTCATATTTTCTCCAAAAGAGGAGCATTTAGGAAGACTTGTTCACTATAATCAACTTCTTGAGAATCACCTAATCCACAAAAGAGAACTATATACTTCCCATGTCTTTATACTTTAACCAAAACCAAAACCAAAATGGTTAGTACAAGATCAGATAATCCAGAAAAGGATAACCCTTTATAAAAATAAAATCTATTCTTAATCTCCAAAATTTGTCCAACAAAACCCAAAGTTCAACGGGGACCATTTGATAAACAATTTATCCATAAAATTATTCAAAGTAAACCAAACTAAGATTGAAACACAAATATTTGAATGATTTAGTCACATAGTCTTCCAAGGTAAAAATTAACTTTTATCTCTAAATAACATCAGTTTCTCTTAAATTCTCATATTGAAAAGTAATTAACCTAATCACATATCCTCGATGATAGGTTAATAATTTCCATAGATAACCCAAAATAAACTTACTATTTATTCCTAAAATAATCTAACTAAAAAGAATTAGTCAAACTAACTAGGGACTTCACGTAGTCCAGTGGTAGGCGATAAATACCAGTCGCACTTTGGTTGTGGGTTCGATTCCCGCAGCTTTGTCCGACGCGACGGGTTGTCACACGGTCTGCATGTTGTCCTTTTTCCAAAACTATATAATTCTTAAAACATTCCCCAAAATGAGATAAAATCTTCAAAAATGATCATAACATATTTTAACCTCAAGTTTATCTCATGCCTTTCATTTTCCATCATAACATATAATAACCCATAATTACCTCAAAAGTATGGATCATATAAACTCTAATGGTTACCTTTATAATTTTTACCTGAACTTCCACATCAATTGATCATCTTGTACATGAGTCATTACAGATCATACCATGGTTCAAGTGATTTATCATGACTCCTTGATAGTTGGTTTAGAACAACCACGAGTTTCCTCATTGAATCCCCCATTTTATCTAGTATCTTAATCAGAGAACCACCACAGTTTCCTTCAAACCTGTTGTCTCTTTGGTACCAGCTAGATCCATCCATTCAATAAAAACAGAAATGTTAGTGTGATTATATCAACAAAAACATCATGTACTAATGAGGAAGGTAAACACTAAGATATACTTACTCATTCACTTTATCTAAAACTAGGACTCTTTCTGAAATCCTAACCATTATGGTAATGTCACTTGTGCTTAGAGAATACCCTAACCTCTAAAGTTATCTAAACCGACCTTTGATACCAACTATAAGGCCCCAACCTTAAACCTTACTTAATCTTGAGTTATTACAATATTACACATGGAGGATCTTTTCAGGTTTAGAGTTTTAGAGAATTAGATCATAAAACATGCATTACATTCCACATTTAAACAAAGTGGTTAAAAAAAGATAGTATTCATTTTCCCCATCAACGGAAACATATTTAAAATAAAACATGGATTATTTCTTGACACTTCTTTGACACTATCATCATATCATGTACCCTTCCCTTGACCTGTGAAAAACATTTCAAAAACTTGGGATGAGCATAAAAAGCTCAGTAAGGGATATAAAAATATGGAAAGGAAACATGAGTACATGTATACATAAGAATGAAATCATACTTTACCCATAAAACATAACCACTTTAACATAACTCATAAAATCATGAATAAATCCTAGAAATCATAAGACATAAAGGTAACTTGAGGCATTCATAACATTCTTACGTAGGGAGTAACCCTCTTGGTTATGTTTGGAATACCCACCACAATATATTCCCTAAATCTCTTCGGATAAACCTTAACGTTTCACTCCTTCGCGTTACCCAATGCATTGGAGATCTATATCTGGCTCACCCGCCCTTAGTTTATCACGGAACCACCCATTTTCATAACAATGCCCAAGAACCATAAAATAAACGTATCACATAAAACATGCATAAAGGAAACATAACATTTCCACATTTCAATCACAATATAAAATTTTAGGATATTGAAATAATGAATCCATTAAGAAAAAACCATTTTCCAAACCATTTAAAAAATTTAATAACGATATTTTTGAATCAAAGTGTCCTACACCACCTTGAAGCTTTTAAAATTTTAAACCATTAATATCCATATAAATAAATCCTTAAAACCATTTTGAAAACATGGATATTAATAATAACAAATCATTAAGACATTTCAAGCGATATTTTGGTTAAAGGGTTTTTACCAAAATTAGAGACACTTGAATACAATAATTGAGGAATAACTTTTAGTTAGAAATTTATAATATCATGAGAATAAATGGATTCATGATATAATATTCCAAAGGACAGTATATACACCATATAAGAGTGAATTGGTGCATAACAACAATGAAGTCTCAATAGAAATGTAAAATGTGATGATATCCCTTATAAAGAAGGTATCCTTAAATTAAGGATAAATGTTGGGTCGTAGAGGATGGCAAGAGGGGGGGGGGGTGAATTGCCTTTTCAAAAATAATTAACAATTTAAAACAATTATCAATGCAGTGGAAATAAAAAAGGCAAGACACAATTTGATAATGAAGTTCGGGTTAATTCCCAAGCCTACGTCTCCGCTCCCAACAAGAACCGTTGAGAGATTAATACGTCAGCTTGCTTTTTAATGGTTGTAGCAAGAAACCCACTAGCAGTTTTAAGGTAGGATAGAACACCTTCGTACAACTTACTTTTTTATTATGGTTGTAGCAAGAAACCCAATTGAAAGAAAGAATGGAAATGAGAGGTTTATTTTAATCCAAACCCAATGAAGAACTAAAAATAATAATACAAACACACGGAAGCCTTGAGCACCAAAAGTGTGAGAGCAGCTGATGGAGAGGGATCTCAAGCTTCAAGGATGGCAATGGATCACAAGAGGCCTTGGAGATTTGTCGTTAGAGCATCAAGACATCAAAATATATTTCAGGTGTGTTCCCGGCATCCATGGTTTCTTATTTATAGGAGAAATACCCATAAACACTTCAATATGGCCGTTGGAGGGCTTCCAGAGCCGTTGGGGGTCAAAAGTACAAGTCTGGTCAAAGCCCAACGACTAGTTTGACTGGGCACACCGGCTGGCTGGTGGTCTACCGGCTGGCCGGTGCTGAGCTCCCGGCTGGCCGGTGGTCCAGACAGAGCAGGCTTTCTGTCTGGGTTCCACCGGCTGGCCAGTGGTCATCCAACGGTTGGCCGGTGGCACCAGGCAGTGGGCAAGCCTACTGCCTGGGTCCTCCAGCTGGCCGGTGGGCAAGAACCGGTTGGCCGGTGCCCATACCGGCTGGCCGGTGGTAATACACCGGTTGGCTGGTGGACTCAGAGAGTCCACTATCAGCCTTCTTGGGCCAACTCCTGGGCAACCTTTTTCCTAGCATAAAAACACTTGAAAACAAGTTAGAACACGATGAGAGTGATTGTGATCATTAAAATCCAAGAGAGATGGGTACAACAATCTCCCCCTATTTTGATGATCACAATCACAAAAGAGAAAGCTTTAAAAAGTATATGCCAATTGAAAACTTAAATAAACAATTTTGGACATGAAAATATATTAGAGATCATTTCAAAAAAAATAAATTGAAGAGATGTACCATGTATTGAAAATGATCTTAATCTAAATAGAATTATTCATTTTGAAATTGTAACCATAGGTCATTTTTTTTAAAAGGAACAAAATCAATAACTTACCAGTTTTAAAAAAAATTAAACTTTTAAAAAGAGCACTTTAATCAATTGAAATATGAAACTAGTAAACAGAGAAATTTCTCCCCCTTTGGGATTATCAAAATAGGAGGGAAAAAGAAAAAAAGAGAAGAAATTAGATAAACAAAAAAAATGAATTAAAATAAAAAAGAGTTAAATATTTAATAGTTCTCATTGACGAATCATTCTTAACTCCCCCTTAATAATATCAAAACGTTCAACCGGGAGCGGTTTGGTAAAAATATCAGCTAATTGAAAATCAGTAGAAATGAAGTCCAAAGTGATATCCCCTTTTTGAAAATGGTCACGAAGGAAATGATGCCTTAAGTCTATATGCTTTGTTCTAGAGTGTTGTATTGGATTCTTAGAAATACTAATGGCACTAGTGTTGTCACACCGAATAGGGACATGATCGTAGGAAAGGCCATAATCCAAGAGAGAGTGCTGCATCCAAATAATTTGGGCACAACAATTCCCAGCGGCTACGTACTCGGCCTCGGCAGTAGAAAGAGAAACACAGTTTTGCTTCTTGCTACTCCACGATACAAGGGACTTGCCTAGCAGATGACAGGTTCCACTAGTACTCTTTTGATCTAGTTGACATCCGCCAAAATCAGCATCTGAATATGAAGAAAGTTCGAAAGAAGTATTAGAAGGATAAAATAAACCAATGATTTTGGATCCTCTTAAATACCTAAAAATACTTTTGACCGATTTAAAATGAGATTCTTTGGGATTGGCTTGAAAACGAGCACAAAGGCAAACACTGAACATGATGTCAGGACGGGTCGCAGTTAGGTAAAGTAGACTCCCGATCATACTCCTATAAAGCTTGTTATCAACCGGTTTCCCGACTTCATCTAACGTAAGCTTACAGGAAGTACTCATGGGGGTACTAATTTCCTTTACTTGATCCATACCAAAACGACTTAAGAGCTCGTTTGTGTATTTTCCTTGGCTTAGAAAAATACCTTTTGAATTTTGAAAGATTTGAAAACCGAGAAAAAATTTCAATTCGCCCATAAAGCTCATTTCAAATTCTTTTCTCATTAAATCTGAAAAATCAGTACAAAGTGATTCTTTGGTAGAACCAAAGATAACGTCATCTACGTAGATTTGGATGATTAAAAGATCTTTTGAAGTGTGTTTTAAAAAGAGGGTACAATTAGCTTGAACCATTTTAAAATCATTTTCTAAAAGGAATTTTGTTAACCGCTCATACCAAGCCCGAGGGGCTTGCTTTAAGCCATATAGAGCCTTGGTTAATTTAAAAACATGATTTGGAAATTTTGGATCTTCAAAACTGGGTGGTTGTTCAACAAAGATTTTTTCTGAAATAAAACCATTTAAAAAGGCGCTTTTAACATCCATTTGAAAAAGTTTGAAATTTAAGTGGGCGGCGAAAGCCAACAAGATCCTAATGGATTCCAATCTAGAAACGGGCGCAAAGGTTTCACCATAATCAATTCCTTATTCTTGATTATATCCCTTAGCTACTAGGCGAGCCTTGTTCCGGGTTATATTTCCTTGATCATCAAGTTTGTTCCTAAAAACCCATTTAGTGCCAATAATTGGATGATCATTGGGTCTTTCAACAAGAGTCCAAACATAATTTCTAGAGAATTGATTTAGTTCATCTTGCATTGCAAGAACCCAATTCTCATCATTAATGGCATCATTAATGGTTTGAGGCTCTAGGTGAGAAATGAAGGCTTGATGTTCAACCTCGTTGAGGATTGATCTTCTAGTTCGAGTACCAGCTTGAAGATCACCTATAACATTTTCTAATGGATGGTCTCTAGAAGGTTTCCAAACCTTAGGCAAGGTGGAAGGAAAAGAAGGTGAAGAAGGTTCATGATCATCATCCTCCTTGAGAGGAGAAGAGGAATCATTTAATTCAAGTTTATCAAGCTTATCTTCAACATCTTCAATGACCGGATGGGGTTTTGGAAGATTTTCATCAAACTTGACATGAGATGATTCTTCAATGGTTTTTGAACGTTTTTTGAAGACACGATAGGCTTTTCTTGAGTTGGAGTACCCAAGAAAAATACCTTCATCGGATTTGACACCAAATTTCCCAAGGTTACCTTTTGTGTTAAGGATAAAGCATTTACAACCAAACACTTTAAAATAACCAACTTTGGGAAATTTTCCTTTCCAAAGTTCATAGAGGGTTTTCTTAAAAAGGGGTCTTACAAGGACTCTATTGATAGTATAACAAGCAGTGTTAACTGCCTCGGCCCAGAAAAATTGAGGGAGGTTGAATTCACTAAGGAGGGTTCGAGCAATTTCTTGGAGAGTTCGGTTTCTCCTTTCAACCACTCCATTTTGTTGTGGAGTCCTAGGGGCAGAGAAGGTGTGATTGTATCCTTGAGAGGAACACAATTCATCGAATTCTTTGTTCTCGAATTCACCTCCATGGTCACTATGGAGCGATATAATTTTATATCCTTTTTCGTTTTCTACTTTCCTAGAGAATTTCAAAAAGGTTCTACAAGCATCATTTTTATGAGCTAAAAAGAAAACCCAAGTGAAACGAGAAAAGTCATCTATTAGGACAAAGGTATAGGATTTTCCACCTAGACTTGCTACAGGGGTAGGACCAAAAAGATCAAGATGTAGGAGCTCAAGAGATTTTGAAGTGGACACTTCCTTCTTAGATTTGAAAGAAGACTTGTGTTGCTTGCCAAGTTGGCATGGCTCACAAATCAAATCTTTCTTAAACTTAAGTTTAGGAAGGTCACGGATGATCTTGTTCTTATTAAGCTTTAGAAGTGAATGAGAGCTACAATGCCCCAACCTTCTATGCCAAAGCCAAGACTCATTGTCAAGAGAACTTAAACATTTAACATTTTGGCTAGCTAAAGACTTTAAATCAATAATGTAAACATTTTGAAAAAGGGAAGCAGAAAATATCAATTTGTTTTGAAAATCAAACACATTGCATAAATCATTTTGAAAATTCACCAAAAAACCACTATCACAAAGTTGAATAATGCTAATTAGATTATGTTTTAAACCTTTAACAAATAAAAAATCTTTAATTAAAGAGGTGCTACCAAATCCAATGGTACCTATTCCGACGATCTTGCTTTTTGAATTGTCACCGAAGGTGACATATCCTCCATCGAATTCTTCAAGGGAGTTGAACTCGGAGTGATCGCCACACATGTGCCTCGAGCATCCGCTGTAGAGATACCACAAGCCTTTCGAAGTCCTACTTCTTTGGCATTTATCCTAAAAAATCAAGAGAGAATATATTTTGGTACCCATATAAGTTTGGGTCCGGAAAGATTAGCTAAAAGAGACTTTTGAACCCATATTTTTCTAGAGGGTTGCCATCTAAAATTCTCATCTGAGTAGGTAATGGTTTTGGGGATTCCATACCTTGCATTTTTACAATCACATTCATAAATCATGTGCCCAGTCTTTTTACAATAATTACAAAATTTATATTGAGAGCTCCCCCTTACAAAAGTAGTGGGTGCTCTAGAAGAAGTGGCTTGTTTGTTAAAGCCAAGTCCATGTGTTGTTCTATCCAAACGCTGAGAACCTAGTAATTTGGTCAAATTTTGTTCACCTTGGGTGAACTTGGCAAGAGACTCCCTTAGATCTTTAATGGTTGAATTCAAAGAATCAACATTTGGAATATATTGGATCTTAAGGGTAAGTTCCTCATTCTTTTTGAGAAGTTGTTCTTTTTCAGAAATGAGAATTTTATTTTTCTTTTTCAAAGCAATAAATTTAGAGGTAAGTTCGTGAAAACCTTCCTCTAATTGATCTCTCTCATTTTGGAGATCTTCATAGGACATGTCATTATTGAAAGAGGAAGATGAGGAAGAGGAGTCGGAAGAAGATACCTCATCAAATGCCATTAGGCATTGTTCACCTTCATCGCTTGAGTCGCTTGAAGACATGGAGTCATCACTTGCACTCCATGTGGATGCTTTGAAATCCTTCTTGTTTTTCTTTTCTTTTACCCTTTTCTTGAAAATGGAGAACTCCGGTATGATGTGGCCTTTCTTTCCACATTCAAAGCATGTAACTTCATTCTCCGCTTTGGGCTCTTCCTTTCGTGCCCTTCGAAAGTTCTTCTTTTTCTTCATGAATTTGCTCATTTTTCTTGCTAGTTGAGCAATCTCGGATTCGCTATCAGCGGAGGAGCTTTCATCCTTTGATTTGAAAGAAATGTTCTTTTTCTCCTTGAAGGTTTTACCTTCTTTATCGGCTTGCCTCTTCATGGTGATCTCGTAGGTCATGAGTGATCCAATGAGCTCTTCAATCGGCATTTTCTTGACATCTTTTGCTTCTTGAATTGCGGTCACCTTTGGTGCCCATGAGCTTGGTAGGACCCAAAGAATCTTCTTGACCATAATTTCTGCAGAAACATCCTCACCAAGAGATTTTCTTCCATTGCAAACGTCAGTAAAACGAGTAAACATTTCAGTAATTGATTCGTGTGGGTGCATGGTGAAACTTTCAAAATCTTGGCAATACATGTCTAATATAGTGTCTTTGACTTTGTTAGTTCCCTCATGGGTTACTTCTAAAAGTTTCCAAATTTCATAAGAAGAGGAGCAAGTAGAAACATGGTTGAATTCATTACGGTCTAGCCCACAATGAAGAGCATTCATGGCTTTGCCATCAAGCTCAAAATTGTAAATGTGTTCGGGGGTCCATTTGGACTCATCCTTGTTAGATAAAGTATAGCCTTGCCTTACAATCCTATAGATAGGATAACCAATGCTTCTAAGAAAAGTAATCATGCGAGTTTTCCAATAAGTCTAATCGGTTCCATCAAAGAATGGAGCCCAAGTCATAGAATACCCTTCAGGAGCATGCGAGGAATTAGCCATCACTAAGGATCTTAAGATTGTAACCGGTTAAGGTATTACACAAACTCCTCCTCTGATACCAAATGTTGGGTCGTAGAGGATGGCAAGAGGGGGGGGGGGGTGAATTGAATTTTCAAAAATAATTAACAATTTAAAACAATTATCAATGCAGCGGAAATAAAAAAGGCAAGACACAATTTGATAACAAAGTTCGACTTAATTCCCAAGCCTACGTCTCCGCTCCCAACAATAACCGTTTAGAGATTAATACGTCATCTTGCTTTTTAATGGTTGTAGCAAGAAACCCACTAGCCGTTTTAAGGTAGGCTAGAACACCTTCGTACAATTTTCTTTTTTATTATGGTTGTAGCAAGAAACCCAATTCAAAGAAAGAATGGAAATGAGAGGTTTGTTTTAATCCAAACCCAATGAAGAACTAAACAAAAATAATACAAACACACGGAAGCCTTGAGCGCCAAAAGTGTGAGAGCAGCTGATGGAGAGGGAGCTCAAGCATCAAGGATGGCAATGGATCACAAGAGGCCTTGTAGATTTGTCATTAGAGCGTCAAGACATCAAAATATATTTCAGGTGTGTTCCCGGCATCCATGGTTTCTTATTTATAGGAAAACTACCCATAAACACTTCAATATGGCCGTTGGAGGGCTTCCGGAGCCATTGGGGGTCAAAAGTACAAGTCTGGTCAAAGCCCAACGGCTAGTTTGACTGGGCACACCGGCTGGCCGGTGGTGTCTCACCGGCTGGCTGGTGGTCCACTGGCTGGCCGGTGCTGAGCTCCCGGCTGGCCGGTGGTCCAGACAGAGCAGGCTTTCTGTCTGGGTTCCACTGGGTGGCCGGTGGTCATCCACCGGTTGGCCGGTAGCACCAGGCAGTGGGCAAGCCTACTGCCTGGGTCCTCCGGCTGGCCGGTGGGCAAGAACCGGTTGGCCGATGCCCATACCGGCGGGCCGGTGCCCTAGCACCGGCTGACCGGTGGATCTGGCAGAAAGCAATGCTTCTGCCAGAGACCACCGGCTGGCCGGTGGTAATACACCGGTTGGCCGGTGGACTCAGAGAGTCCACTATCAGCCTTCTTGGGCCAACTCCTGGGAAACCTTTTTCCTAGCATCAAAACACTTGAAAACAAGTTAGAACACGATGAGAGTGATTGTGATCATTAAAATCCAAGAGAGAGGGGTACAACATAAATCAATCTCAAAATTATCTGTGACAAATATAAATACACCAAATATAAGTGGATATTAAGTGTAAGACAATAAAAGGACATTCACACATATTCAAAGGATGACATATTCAATAACTACATGTTTAACCCAAAGAAATTGAAATTGGGTTAAAAAGTTCCCTTGGTAAATTTTGACAGCCTAACAGCGTCACTTCAAAATTCAGAAAATGAGTTGATGAGAGATAAAAATGGTATCTCATCAATTGGACATAAAATTTACATCAATAAGTATATAAAAGAACATATCCCAACATAATATTATGTGAATTAAAATACATAACAAAAGAAGTCTTTTAAAAAGAGGAGGGTGAAAGGTTCCCTTATCGACTTGGGTAACTTTCGAAATGTACACCCCATTGAAGAAGTGTCATACAATGAATATGTAAATACCAATAAATGGAATTATATTACAAAAGGAGTATAATAATGGGAAGTAAATACACCACTCAATGTAAATGGTGGCAAATGTAGCATAAATCTCACGAGAATAAAAGTGAGATGAAAAATCCCTTACGAAAACTCGGCAGCCTAACGACGCCTCTTAAAACTTCCAAAAATGGATTGATGAGATCAAATAGGGTCTATCATCATATTAAAATAATATTTACAGAAATAGGAATATAAAATAACATCCCCCAACATAAAAAAGAGGTTCTTAAAAGAAGTGACATAAAGGAGAGTACTTAAAAAGAAAGGGAGGGGTAAGATCTCATACGAAAATTCGGCAGCCTAACGACGCCACTCAAAACTTCCAAAATGGATTTATGAGAGAGAATAGGTTCTCTCATAATATGAACATAAAAATTAAAGTAATAGTAATATAAAATAACATCCCAATCACAAGAATGATGAGCTTAAAAGGAATGACATAAAAGAGTGTACTTAAAAAGAAAGAGAGGAATAGGATCCCTTACCTCGGGTCTGACTTGACTCGATCGTTCTTTAACGTCCTGAATAATAAAATTGAGTTAATTTCTACTTGCTTAAGAAACTTTTTGAAGTTCATTATTCATTTTATATCACTTATTGCCATGTTATAAACATTATGTAATCATTTAAGTTAATAATGTTTGTTTTGTCGATATTTGGTTCTTAAGTCGAAAGTGGACTTCTTCCAATTACATGTTGTTTGTGTGGTCAAAGGTTCATTTTATCCAAAATGATATTCATGATTTGGATATCATATATATCATATATATCCAGAATATACATGTATTTATAATATTACATAATCATTTAGAGGTAAGAAATGAAATGCCCCGTTCCTGGAGACGGTAAGCCGTACATACGCATGAACACTACTTTCATTTCTATGTCATATTAATGGAATTAAAACTAAATGAGAGGTATGTATATTTTAATTCCATAATTATATTCATCATTTATATTTAGCATAAATCATATATAATAACTTAAAATACATCCTTTATACATCCCACATATGGCATTAACGAATCAAATCACTTTGAGGGGGCGGTTGTCCGCACTTCCTAAAATGAAATTATCGTGTTTAGCCACAATGGAAACCCTAAAGGTATGCCACAAAAGAAAAATACATAAGCTTAAGTAAAACATAAACATATTATATATCATATATAAATATAGTTACATCTTAATGGCCACCTTTTAAGGTGTTATATGAGTGTTGAACAATCATCATTTCGTGAGGCAGAAATTCGCCATCTACAGAAACAGTATGTTCTTTAACCATTTGATGTAGGTGTGTGTAAGTGTAGATCGAATTCTTATTATAACAAAATCCTAGTATATTTAAGATACTGTAGTTGTTACAAAATAAATGAATAAAAAGAGTTTAGGGGGTTGGAGAAGCAAAATAAAACAAAATAACACAAGTGAAGACATTACCTTAAAATCGGGTAACTCTTTTTGATTTGAGCTCAAAGGCTTCCTTGGAAAGACTTCTGCCCGAAGTGAGGCTTCTAGGAGTAAGAGAGGGATGTGTAGAGACAAAATGGGCAGGGGTTTGCCGATCCAAAGGCTTTGGAAGTGTGGGTAAGGTGGTAGTGGTGGGGGCCTTTTATAAGAGGAGAGGAGGGGCACTCTTGGAAAGTAAAGAAATGTTACTTTATTTGAAAATGAGTTTCGGATTTAAAAGGTCCCACATTGATATAATTCTAGGATAAGGTGATAAGGTTTCTAAATCTACCAATCCAATAGGTTTTGGACATGTTTAGGTCATATATTTTACATTATCTTTTCATTTTATTTAAATCCTTTATTAATGAGGTAATCGCTGCATCATTATGATGTCATAAATAATTTTATTTATTTAATGTCTAAAAATTATAAAACAACTATAATGATGTAAGAAATATTTTTATCTTTCCAATGAATATTTATAGTCAAAAATATGGCTTGTATAACCCCATGTAAAAATTGTATTAGTAAAACAACTCATGTTTGTGTCATTTTTATTTTTGCATTAAATAAAAAGTTATTTATGTCATTTCCCAACCAAAGTGGCTCCATGGGGTCCCCAAGTTGACACATTAATTTTCTTGGTCGTCCATGACACATCCAATAATGGTAGGACATGTGTCAAGCTCATCTCATATTATTAAAACATTATTTTTACCTTAAACTACACTAATTACCTCTAATCACGATTAAAAACTTAAAAGTTACTATTCACCAAACAAAATTTAATTCCATTGAACCACATTTTACTTCTTAATGACAACCATGTATGTCGGATTTTTGAAATTCAAAACACAGAGGTGGTAAAATTTCATTTAAATAGAAAATCAGTTTTTATAAGTACCACTTAGTGGTTTCAGTATTCATCAAAAATTGAAGTTCTTCAGAAAAATACCAAAACTTCACCCTAAGCTATATTTGATATTTCAAATTCAAAAATGAAGTATATTTCAAAAAATTCAAAAAATATAAGTTGAATTAATTAATTTAATAATTAATTCCCGCTGTCAGAGCAAATAGCGTGTTTTTATGAAACAATAAGTATCAAAAGATTGACACTAGTTTAAGTCCGATTTCAAAGTGAAATTAATTTCAATTACCACAATTGGATTAAATGGTAAAAATATATTCTAATTGAACATTAAAACCAATTCAAAATATAATATAATCATATAAATAAATTAGATTAAAAAGTGGTTTTGAACTAAAATACAACATTTTCACTATTCATTAAAAAAATGAACTTTATCGGAAAAATACCAAAAATTTACACAAAGTAAATTTTGATGTCCCGATTCTAAAGAATAATTTTATTTTGTCAAATATAACACATAAAATTGTTAAAAAGTGGTTTTAAAAGAGGTTCTCCATCGAAAGGCGGTTAATCGACCTTTTAAAGAATATTAGAATGTTTATGCTTAAAAATTGGATTCATTCGCATTTTTAATCCTCTAACATTTATTGTAAAGAGTAAATTTTTTTGACAAACATATATAATCATGTTTTTGTTAGTTCTGTTCATTCCCGCCATTACAACGGTTAGGCGTTAACTACCATTTAAAATAATATTATTTTATTATTAGAGTGCAATGTAAGATTCCCAAGAAACTCATTGTTGTGTATTGGGTACGCCATCGAGCATAGCGTCCCCTTTAAAGTAATATTAATATTTTATTCACAAATATGGATAAATATAAAAATGTCATATTCTTTATTTACCTGGGGTGTTACAATATAGGTAGTAAAAGTTGTGTTATATAGTCAAAAAAAGTATGGTAAGTCTTAGAGAGAATATGACATATTATGATATATTTCATGAGAAAAAACCAACTCTAAATCATTTTGGGGTATTTAGAAGTAAGCTATCCATTCAAAAAATAGAAAACACAGAAGGTAAATATCATGATGTAGTAGATGAAAATGTATATCTTGGTTATTTAACCAAGTGTAAATATTACAAGTGTTTTAGACATGGATGAAAAATGTATTGAATGTATTAATTTCAAATTCATTTAAGAGAAATATGGGAATAAATAAAGAATTAAAAATCTAGATGAAATATACAAGGAAGAGTATGATCAAAAAATAATTTATCAACAACCTCAAAAAAATTACACAAGGATGAATCTCAGGTTGAATTGGAAGAAAAATTAAGAGTTGAAGTGATTAGTTCACTAACTTAAAGAATAAAATGTGTAGTTAAAATTGATGAATAAAAATAATTAGTAACAAAACTTCTCCTATCAAAATATATAAATTAGGAATACTGAGTAATTTTTTTATAATCACTAGTGGATCTAAAATCATTTAAATAAGTGGTAAAGGATGCTTTATAGATTAAATCCCTAAAGTAAAAGCTTGATTAAATAAATAATAATTAGACTTCAGAATTTTTGAAATGAAATAATGATAAAAACATCATTGTAATAAAACGGGTGTTCAAAAAAAGTATGAGGAGTAAAATAATGTGATCTGAAATATTGTATGGTTAGTATATAAAGGATATTCTCTAATTGTAGGCATACATGTTAAGGAGATATTTACATCAATAGAGAGACGTAAATTAATCAAATTATTATTTTTTAGTTTTAGATTCAAATATAATTCATCATATATAAAATGGAAACAAAATGACTTTTGTTAGATATAGTGTTTAAATAGTATATATAAATTTAATAATTATTATGTTTTTAACTTAGTGATAATGGAAGATATATCATATCAAAAAGGTTTTATATAGATTAATGAAAGAACTATTAACTTCTATGCTTGAATGGATTCGTACTTGAAGAAATTGATGTTTAATTTTGGTGGTGTTAATCATAACCTTTATATAAAAATATCAATGGAATAATAGTTTATGGTACTTTTCTATATGGTTAGTATCATATTTAGTGTAAACAAGAAGGAAGTAGTGGAAGATTTTGCATGCCAGATGTGATAAAATTTTGAAATATCTATGATTAGAGAAGTCATGTTTTATATTTGGATTTATGTAAATAAAAAAAAGGTGAGTACAATTTTATATCTCAAGATATATATACTAAAGAATTATTGAAAAGGTTTATCATAAATGACTTTAAACTAGTTTCAACAATAATTAATATTGTAACTTTTATTGGAAAGAATAAATATGGAAGAGTTTTTGACCTAATGTTTTTCTAGATAATGATGGGATTTTTTAATATTTGGTAGAAACAAGGATAAAAATTATTTATAAAACATATTTAGTATATTTTTTTAAATAAATACAAATAAATCCAAATAAATAGAATATTATATTAGTGAAATTAATCATGAACTATGTTCAAGGTACCCTGATTATAGAGTGTTTTATAATATAGGAGAAAATTTAAATTTGGTTTAATATTTAGATTTATATAAGGTTAGAGGTATTATAGATAGAAAATTCACAAGTGGATGAGAATTATTCAATGGTATACATTGTGTTAGTTTTATTAGAATGAAAATATAAATTACTTCACTTTTAATAATTCATGATAATTATATCTCATAAAAAAGTCATGTACTCAAATGGTTTGGTTAAAAAAATTAGAGGATCTTAGTGAAAAAGTTAAGACAAACATGGTGATATTTTATTGAATCAAAAGTGTAATTGATCTTATGAATAATATAGTATAACATTAATACACAAAATATATTTAAATACAGTAAAAATTTATCAAATAAAAGGTAGAATATAAAATTTTCAAGGTGTATTATATTTGAAAAAATGAAAAAGTGGTGGTTATTTTAATAAAACCATTATCAAAACTAGTGTTGGAGAAATATCAGTTGAATATTAATGTCCAAACACCTCTCAAAGATAGATTAGGTTTAGAATATACCATATCTCAATATATATTTAATTCTTTACATGAAATTTCGTTTATGTTGGGTTTAAAATGTAATTATCATTTAGGTTTAATAATAAATGGGAGAAATAATATGATAATAGAAGTCATTGATAGCGGTGCTAATGATTAACTAGTGTATACTAGGTATCAAAGTTGTTTGTTTTACCAAGTGGTATCATAGTAAGATTTTAATATCATGCATCAAGGATTGGAATAAAAATACCCTTGAGAGGGATTATTTTGGAAAAAGATATAGTGGAATTATAATTTTTGTATAATAACATCAATTGCCGATGAATATTTGGGAGTTATATCAGCATAATAGAATATAGTTTTGAATATTCAAGGTAATATCAGAAATCATTTCGTTACCCTCATTTTCTAAATTGAGAATGGATCACATTGAATTATATTTATAGATGCTGCTTTCTATTACCATTTGAAGATTATAGATATTTTTTTATTGTTAAAAATATATTCATAATCATGAGAAAATTTGGAATGAACTTGTGAATTTTAAAAAAATGGGGGGGGGATAATTTTATAACCTAAGTAGATTAAAATATGTAGATGATGGAATAATTTCTAATGTTTTTGTTTTTTTATTAATTGACCTTATTAGAGGAATTATATTTATATTTAAATATATATTGAGTATAAATAATTTTATAAAAGTTTTCTAGGAATTCTGAATTTGATTTATTAAGGAAAGAAAAAATCACATAATAATAATTTTTATTATATCAGAGTTACTTCATGGATTTTTAGAGTATTTCATTTTTTTGATTTAAAAATATTGTTTCATATATGGAAAATAATACATAATGATTTTATCATGTGATATTTAAATATAATTATAGGCACAACATTGTGTATTTTTAATTAGGTATCCGAGCTATAATATCATTCCACAATATAAAATGAGTTCAACTATTTGATATTATTTATAGACTATGACATAACATCAAGTAATGATACATAAAGAATAAAAATTTTAGAAGAATTGATTGGGTTTTTTTGTTAATATCAAGGAGATTATACCATTATTACAAGATATAATTTGGTATGGATTAAGTAATTACACTGAATAGATATGTATTACATTGTAATGGTTTTATCTTATGAGTTTTTTTTATTCAAAGGCCATGATTTTTTATATGCAGAGGCAAATATTATGTCATTATTTTATAAGAGATATGGTAATCAAAATATATTTCATTATAATGAAATATTTAACAACATGATTTCTAAGATATTTATATATTTTGAAAATTCAAATATTTTTCAAATATGGTCAGATTTTATTGATTATTATGAAATTTAATTTAACCACTATAGATAATTTTACGGACTAATCATAAAGAAATTTATGGTAAAACAATGTAGATATTTTTCATTCAAGATATTAAATTATTTTTCTCTTGAAAATTTTAAAGTAATGAGAGAATAAATTTAATAAAAAAATGGGGATTATGGGAGATATTACCCATATTATTTTCTATATAGACTATTATGTTGAGTCTATATAATTAAATAATTATTAAAGATATGAGTTTATTATTGATGATTAAGAAAATTATAAACACCTACATAGGATTGGTGTGTTCATTTCCATTTATACTTTCTTTGTAATTACCTATGAGTTATACTTTCATTTCCTTATCTTGAATCAATTAGTGAAGAGTTAGAAAGAGGTGGCTAATATTAGACTTAGAACTAATCTATTCTTAAAAATTTCATTCAATCAAAAATACATTAGTTTAATTCATTTTACACTTTAAAATCAATGATGTATACTCCTTGGGAATATCCATTTTGGGTCAAATAAGTAAAATCTCTTTGTTATTGTACTTTAATTTCATTATTGTTCTTGGTTTCCTTGGTTTCATATAACTAATATGAGAATAAGATATATTCATAAATAAAATTCATAAAATCTAATTCAACACCCCACATATTTTGGTGTTTTTGACTACAATAGTTATAATAAACAATATTATAATAAATACATAGAAGTTACATTTTAATTATCATAATTTTCCCCAAAATGCCACTTTTTCCCTAAAAAACATTAGTTTAGAAAGGTGTTGGGTCCATTGATTCCTCATCAACAAATATCGCTACTAAGTTTCATAATAATCAATATTGTGTTTCTATAGAATTATAATAATTTTAATAGATTACCTCTTAGCACATTACTATGATGGAAAAATATTTTAATAATTTTTCCCTTGAAAGTTTTATCCTACTCAAAAATCCAAGCCTTTCTAATCTATTATATGAGATATATCAAGTCAATATTTATTCAACTAGAAGACATGAAATATATTTTAAATTGAGGTACTTTGTGTTTGTAAAACTATAAAATAATTCATTTATCTAATTTATTATAAGATTTAAAATTGATCGATATATATCATTATTAGCTTAGCTATCTTCATTAGTCTTATATGTCCCAATCAAAGTGAAACCTTAAGAAATTATTGATCAGTGACGAAGAGTTATATTTTTTTTGTTATGAAACATATATGATTTATAGAAACTTTGGGTCATCTCCAATTGTTCTTGGAATATATGGATCTTATTAGTCATCTTTTATATAATTCTTAATCTTAAAAAAGAATCTTCACCAACTTCAACCCAACACAGAGGGGTCTTATATGACTGAATATAAATTGATTTAAAATAATACATTATAATCACGGATTAATAACTACTTTTATATAGTATTTTGATTAATGAAAGATGAATATCCTATAATACTATGAAATAAAGGATGAAAACATAAATCATTTCATCCAAAATTTAATAACTTATTCTATCAGACAATGATTTGATGATAAAATATTGTTTTAAGATTTAACTGGTTTTCCATGGTTTCCTAAAGTTCTTTATATAGATAGGATATGTAATGAGTGTCTCTATAAAAAAATAACAAAAGTAATTCCATAATGTTTTATAATCTCCAATACTTATATAATTTTAGGATCCTCCACTTTATTATTATATTTCACATGAAATAAATGAACTAATTTTTTCATACATCCAAAAATCACCAAAATATCATTCATTTCATAAGTATTTGGAGGTAGTCATATTCAAAAGTCTATAGACAATTCATCCCACTTGAATGTAGGAATAAGTAAAGGTTATATAATACTTTTTTTACCTTAAGTTGTTTTTATTTCTTGTGTCAATAAGTGAGGTAATCAGAAACATTTTCAACAATATATTATCTAATTATAGGCCACCAATATTGACATTTGATATCATAATTTATCTTAGCAGTACCTATATGTACAACCCGTTTTGAATGGTGAAAAAACTTTATTACCAACTACCTTAAATCAGGAGAAACTACAAATCACTTTTTGAAACAAATATAACCATTAAAAGAATAAGACCATGCAATATTAGTCTCCCCAACATTTAAAATTACACTTATATATTGTTATTAGGGATATATTAATTGATACTAAATAATTTTTAGTAATAAAATGAATGAATTTCACATTTAATGAAAATGTTTATTCCTTCTCCTCTTATTTTTAAGAGTATTTATATAAAGTGAACCATAAAATTTAATTAATATTTAGACTCCATTACCATTTAAAATGAATGTTTCCCACCGAGGTAATTAATAGAAACATTCCCATTATCTAGAGTATAATAGAGGTCAAAATAAAAGGTTTATATATATTATACCCATTTCCTCCATTCTATGTTCAAATATTTCTATGAAAATTTATAGGTCAAAGTCCTGTGATTAATATAAATAGTGAATTTATCATCAAATAGGTTGTGTTATAAACTTTTTAAAGAATAAATAACCACTTCCAATTCAAGATCATTGTTTGGGTAATTCTTTTAATGCAGTCATAACTAGTGAGAACCATATTCCACTAAATTATTTTTTTCATGAGAACATGACCCAAACCAATACCTAAAGCATCAAAACTATAACCTTCACTTGGATTTGATAAGATTAGACGTATATATGAACTTTATGGGTAAGAGTTATTATAGGAAATTTTAACTTATATAATTACATTGTAAACTATTTGAAATATCCCTATAATCCAAGAAAATTTCATATATCAAATATATTATTTGGAGTCTCTTAAGACATAATAGTTTCTATCTTCTTAAGATCAAATAACATACCTTGTTATAAGACCACATATACAAAAAATTTAACTTCCTAAATCCATAAATTACATTTATATAATTTAGTCTAAAATAGGTTCTCCTTGAGCATTACCTGCGTATTATTCATATGATTCTCATAATCCTAATTTTAATTTGAGTAAAAAAAGAATGTCATCCAAAAAAAATCATGGAAAAGTGTCAATATATCTATATATGATGTAGTTTAATAATGTATGAAAACAACATGAGAATTTTGTAATCCAAAATGAATCACCAGGTATTAAAAATTACTATACTTTCTGCATAAATAAATCTTGGTATTTTACTTATCTTTGATCCTTTATCGAAAGTAAATAAAATGGAGTTCAATTTTTCAAAAAAATATTTACCCATTCAATTAATTTTAAAAAAAATAGATGTTAAGTAGAGGATAATTTTTCTTATAATTAGTAGGTTGATCCTTCATTAGTAAATAAAAAGATAAAAACTCCCTTAATTTTTCATAACAAATAACACAAGGGTTTCATATGTTGATACACTAGGATTAATTTCTTACCACATGTAGAAGTTTATTCTCTATATCTCCATAAAAAAAATCATAAAAATATTTTTTACAATTTATATGAGAATTATTTTATATGGGGGAAAATGGGTCTATAGTAGTCAATGTGGTGTTAGAATTTGATCATCCATTTTTAAGAGAGAAGAGAGCTCCTCAAATTATTCTAATTTCCTACCCTATATTTCCCTTAAACCATGGTTATTTAGAGTGTATTTATAAATCAATGGATGTAAGACTTATCTCCCCACATTCAGTCCTTATCCCTTGTTTTACCATAATTTAAGTGTCTTTATATAGGGATTTGGAGTTTGAATCCACCAAATCATGGTATATCCAAATCAAGATAATGGATATTTTTCTGCTAAACACTGTAAAAGGTTGAGAAAATTTAACCATGATTCATTAAACCTTGTTTTACTATAAGTAAGTGAATTATGAATTGTTCCTTGAATTTCCTTGAATTTGGGATACATTGGTAGTTTAATTGAAATATGAAATGGGGTCTCTTATGTATAATATACTGGGTAGTGTTATAGAAGCAGACCTCACTCTATTTCACAAGATTTAAATATAGTAGGTACCACTCAATGGATTTTAATATTTTTTATCTAATATGAAATTAATTATAAAAATTAATTATAAATACTTTATAATTAATTTTTCAATACTTCAGTTAATATATGTGCTCAGGGGTATTTTGATGATCAACATGGGCTTGTACATGATTATCCATCTTAGATAACATAAATTGTTAACAATGAATAATGTTATAAATCCAATTTGAGTTAGGTGGTCCCTAATATTACCACTTTTTATATGTAATTTCATGGATTGTGTGGAATAAAATTGGGAGTGTGTGGGTGTGCTTGACCCTAGTGAAAGTTGTGGGTGATTAATATGGTCATGGAAAACTTATTATGAATTATAAAGGTTATGGAAATGATATTTCAAGATTTTACATGTACTTTTATTTTCTCTAAGACCCAGACTGGGTGATGATATTAGATTATATAGTGTGGGGAAACATGAGGGGTTTCTAATCCTAGGTAATGACTCGAGTAGACTAGGGAGATCTCGTATGAGGTAACATAATACACCATTGAGAGTGATGGTCTATGAGTGATCCATACCAATGGTGTATTGGGAAACATTATGGGAATTTAGTTTTCTTGAAGGGATAAGAAAATAAATTGAGTTGTATGATTATAAATGAACTCATGGGTTTATTTTTTTTAAAATATTTCTACCAATGGTGGACAAGTGATTTGACAATCAGGGACCCACTAAACCTAGGTTTAGTGGATGGTATGAGTTAATAATGCGTGGTATAAAAATTTCAAATAATGAGTGATGACTAGTGCGATGGGAGATGGCTAAGGATATAAAAAAATTGTTATCTTAAGTTATATGGGTGGTGGATTATTGAGAGTAGGGTACAGATTGGTTTTCCAATGATGAGCCTACCTTTAAACTGGGCATGGGAGTTGTGAGTTATGATCTAAAGGTATAAATTATTGGTTTTTTAGGTTTATGGGCATTTGAAAGTAAACATATTATAACTCTCGAATATGATGGATAAAGGTGATTCCATGATTATGATATTGATTGTGTGATTATAAAAAAAATTTATATTGATGTGATTGATGGAATTAATCACGAGATTGAATATCATTTTGATCTTGCTATTCGGGTTATAATAGAGTGATGATCACACAGATGGTTCCATTATGGTAATGGATTTCTTAGACTTGACTCTTTTCCAACTAGTGGTATGATATGGTATTTCATATACTAAGTTATCTTCTATCTTAAAGCGTGATATATGATTCCTTATAATAGGCACTTTACAACTAGTAGTCTAACTAATTTATGATATAAACGAGTTGAGTGATATGCCAACCATGATATTAGTTTAGAAGAATATGTTGTGTAACACCCACACATTTTTTTTCTTTTTTAATAAATGATTATTATAATCAAAATTTTGGAATTTAAATAGTGAATATTTTAATTTTTTGAGAAACTTTAATGATTCATGATTTGGACATGGTTTGGGGAACCCCAAAATTCAACCATGCATCACTCAGTTAACTATGTAAGATAATCATATATCCCCATTAATTGACATGAAACTCCATTTTTTTCACATTTCTAACACTCATTTTTTTAAATCTTGGTAATATTATAGTGGTTTAATTAAATATTTATTTTGGATATATAAATTTTAGAGTGTGATTTCAATAACTAGAATAATTTTTTTAAGAAAATTCATTGTAAAAGAACATGTTTTGTATTTATTATTTTATTTTTATCTGATATTTCTATAAAGGTTTAGAATTAAAAATAAATTAATAAGTTGGGGTAATTATTTTTGAAGTTAGATTAGAATTAAATTTATATAGAATATTTTTTATTATTATATGAAGAATCTAAAGATTGGGTTTTAATTATATCGTTGTTATAATATTAATATTATATTTATTATAAAAATATTAAAAAAAAGTGAAAAACCATATCCTCATCCACTATTCAGTCTTAATCATGACATAAGGAGTGGAAAAGCTTCCTTTCTACATTCTCACTTAAACACTAAATGAGAATCCATCATGGAAGGTTTTAGGTAGGATATCCTTCTATATTTCTCATCTATTTCACTCTTTTTTCTCTTACTCCTATCCCCCTCAAATTTTTCTCAATTAGGGTTTATAATGTATTTGGTTCTTTTTCCATGTTAAGAAAAAACAAAAAAATCTCACAGGTATTTTGGTGTTCTTAGAGAATATACTTTATTCCTAACCCCAACTTATCATCACTTATTGTATAATTTGTGATTTCATAGAAATATGGGTAAGTGTATCTATAAAATCTATCTTATTTTGAATTTTACAGTTCTTGGTATTTCTAAATTAATTTACATACTTATAAGATACACCTATATTTTATTTATAGTGATTTCTCTAAATGTTTTCATGTCTTCCTTGCCAAAACCATGTTTTCCTAAATAAATTATTTTAGATACCTTATGTAAATTTCTAATTATATACTTTGGTGCATGAAAAGTGTTTGGTAAAATTCAATTAATGTTATTTGTAATCCAAATGGATTTATAATAAAGGATTTGTATAATTTTTTGTTTTTATAAATGTTATTTTTGAATAATTTAAAGTATTGGATTAAAAAAAGTAGAATTTCATATAAGAAAGGTGTTCGATAAAGTGTTCTTAAGGATTTTGTTTTATTTCAATGAATTTATACATGAAGTTTAAGTTTGGTTTGGTTTTATATAAAATATTTTATTATAATATACATTATTTTTGGGTTTATAAATGAATATTTTTTATTGTTATTGATTATGTGGTTCTGTTGATGATTCCCCTTGATGTTATTATTATTAAATTGATCGAATTTTTATATTTTTATTTATAATATTATATTAGTAAATTCAATATGGTTTGAGATTATGGATTACATGGGATACATGGGTGATAAGTAGGAAATATACGATTAGTAATAAACTAGCCATCATTTTAAAATATCTAGTGACCTTAGTAATATTTTCACTTTGACTTGGAGTTTTACTCCCACAGAAGAAAAATGGAAATTTTGGGTCTTGGTCCATCTTGATTTACATTATATACTTGTTGGTGGTCCCTTAGTCAGTACATAGGTTTTCCTGAGTAATCTTGAGGGTATAATCCAATGTGTGTTATTTTTACTTACCTTATAAATTGATTCCCATGTCAAGTTTTACTTTATGTTGTGATTTATTTTATACAAATAATTAATTTATGTCATGATTTATCTTATGATCTTTATAATTATTTATGTATGATTTTCATCTCTGATTACTTACCCATCTATTCATGGTTATACATTTTTTTAGGTAAGAATTGTTTTCCAAAAATACAATGCAATTGGTCTTCATATTAGGAAAAGGGGAAAACAATTATTGTCTAAATGTATTTCAAAATAAAAAATTGAGATTGAATTATAAAATTGATTATATAGATTCATTGTATTATCATAATAGGAATTTGATCACACCCTATATAAACACCTTAATGTGTATATTAACTTTTCTTTTCCTAATAAATATTATAGTTTTGATTGATTATCTAGTTCTTTATTTTGAAGCATGGGATCAGTAGTCTCTCTATGGAGTTGGTGGAATTCAAGGATTATTAGCTTCCATATGGGGGGTGGTGTTGAGTTTTCCTTGGGTGTGTATCATTTATTTATAAATTGTTTAAGATATTTTGTCTACTCATTATTCTATGTATATCTAAATATTGATTATATGTTTTGATTGTTTTATAAATTTTTTATATATTTTTTCTATTTTTTGTAAAGGGTAAATTGTTTCTATTCCACGTGTGATAACATTAGAACTTGTGCCATTATAGGGTGATTAAGAACATGATTTAGGGTTTTCGAATTCCAGTTTATGTAAGATGATCATGTATTCATACTAGTATTTTATAAAATGGTATCAATGTACAAGTAGAAACCTGGGTGGTATGTGGAGGTAGGATCATAACAACTTGGGGAGTAACATAAGAATAGACTTGATCAACCCATTTATGGTGGAAACCCAAGTTACTATGGGATTTTAAGGATTGATTGTTTTCTATTAACCCTTCAATGGACTGTTTTTAATTTATTTTATCATTATTATTTTTCTTGATCTTGAAGGTTCAAGACATGCAACTATTATTTTTAATTTTATGAGCCTTGAATTATTTAAAATGGATTATAAGACACTTATAAGCATTGTTTTCTTTCCAAAATGGTTATGGGTGATAAAATAATTGATGGTAAAACCCCATGATTTATTTTTTCATGTTTTTATTTCTTATTCTATTATATGATTTGTAGAGTCTTAAAAAATCGGTTCATACTTGTTTATACTAATAGTTATTGTGATTCATGTATTCTTGTTTTTAAAAATTTTAGTTTCCCACTTTTAAATGGATATGTTTTTAAAAGTCATGATTAATTGAGTTTTTATTGAAAATTAATTATATTTTCAATATTTTAAAAGAAATAGAAATTTATAAAGGGTATTTTGAAGCTTTATAGTACAAATATTAATTTTTATCTAATTATAAAAGTTTTTAAATGAAGTTAAAGTTTTGAATTTTGACCAAAAATGGAATAGTTTATGATTTTTTGTTTTAAAAAGTTATAATATAAAGATTTGAATGAATAACTTGTATGTTTTTGATAAATAAAAATATTTCAAATTATTGATTACTTGATTTTAATAACTAGAGAATTTTATTACATGTATGAAATTGTTTAGTCATTTATATACATGATATTCATAGTATAATAGATATTTTATAGATTGTTGTTTGAATTATAGATAAATTATTTATGAAATTTAATTGTTTTAATTATATTGTTTCTTTTATTAAGATGTTTTGAAATTAAAAGAAAATTATTTTGTTTTAAAAGATAGTAGATAGGTTTCATAATTTAGTATAAATAACTTATTATAGCGGTGTCTTATTTTTTAATGGGATTACACTCCAATTTACAAATTAGCTTGTTTTCTTTATCTCTATATCATGTGAACCCAACTTAGCATGGGATTTATATTGGTAAATAAAATAATATTCATAGATTCATTTTCTCTTAATATTTTATTATCGAAATTTTGTTGAACATATAATTTTTTTTCATGAACTAAAGCTTATGTGTTTTATGGATAAAACTTTTTCCAAAAGAAGTTTATTTGAAAAATGTTAATATTTGTTAGTCTAATTTAATAGTTTTTAAATATTAAGATTTATATTGGGTAATAACCATTTACATTTTTTTATTTTTCAATATATAAGAATTGTTAAATCAAATTATTTAGCACATAAATTTTTTAATATGGTTTCTTAAAAATGTTGAGTTTTGTAAAAGAATAATAGTTTTCTATTTGTCTATGTATGAAAATGATTGACCTATAATTTGGTTTAATATTTTTTTTTTCTATTTTAATAATAAAAAATTGTGTGTGAGTATGTTGTTTTAGTATTTTTTTAGGGTAATTACTTCATTTTAAATAAAGGTATTTTGGGGAAAATTGGGCTCCATGTTTTGAATTATAGTTTTAGAGATGTGATGTGTTGGGTTATTGGTTTTTACATAAAAAGTGGTTATTTTTTATTTTCTTAAGGTATTTGAAGATTAAAAGTTGATTTAGGATTCTAATGGACTAGAAATTCATAATTTAATATTTTTCCATATGCAATATACATGAATAAGAATACTTAGAATTGATTTGGTTAATTTTAATGGATTTATAAATTCATGATTTTTATGTGATTATATAAAGAAAAAAGTGATTTAATGGGTCAAGCTCATTTTTTTCTCAAAGCTAAGACACATCCCTAATCGGTGGATTTTAGTTCCTAGTATGTCTTAGGAATGTTTTAGATAAAAATAATGAAAAATTGGTGTCAAATTAGGCCATTTTATAAAGAGTGTGTTTTTCTATAAAAAAGTTCACCATTTATACTAAGTATGCATTGTTCCTAGAAAAACCAGGAAACTTTCGAAAAAATAATGCATTACTTTCACTTTCTTTAGTAAATAATTATTTTCAAAAATTTCTTCAAAACAATTTTCATGTTTAGTGCATGGTTTTATACGTTTCTTATGTTGAAACCACATTCTAGAACCACCCAAATATTTAGTTTTATATTTGGGAGACATGAAAACTGACTATTTATTGTGTAAAGAATTTAAAAGCCCTATTTTTAGTCATTATTTGACACTTATAAATATTACATGATTAATTTATGGTTCTTAGACATATAAAATGTTCTAAGGAAAGTTATAAATGATATTCCCACTTTAAATTTTCATAATTGTTTATATAGGAGTCCATTTTAACTCCAAGAGCTATCAAATTGAATATTACAAAAGATACATGTGATGTATATTATCAGTGGGATCCCATATTAAAAATAGTTTTATAAGGGCTTTAAAATTAAGTTTCAATTCAGTTTACCCAAATTTGTTTGTTTATAAAAATTTTAAAATAATGAAATATAAACTTTGATTTTGGTTTTCCATTTCATTTACAATAAAACTTGGGTTTATATATTCAAAATGTGTTCTTTTAAATAAAATTAAAGTTTTAAATGATATTTATTTTATAAATTCAGTAATTTTGTCAAATTACATGTGTATTTTATAAAGAAATTGATTTTTGAGGAAAAATAGGGATTCAAATTTTGGTGTTGATGAGTATTTAAATAAATTGGGAGTTGGATAATGGCGGGATTTTTATAACTTTATGAGTTGTATAATTTTCCATTATGGTGGGGTGTTCTTCATGGAAATGAAGTTTTAGATTATGGAACCATGGTATCTGGTTACTAATTGTTATGGTGATTTATCATGGTGGGGAGTACCTATGGGTATTTATATGTTTTAAAAACATATAATTCATTATTATGAAAGTTAATGGTTTTATTATATATTCAAAATAGTTTATAAATTAATGGATTATTTCAATTATGGATAAATGAGTTAAAATTGGTGGTTAGTTATTTACTCAAAACAATATTTTTTTTCAATAACAAAACCCAATGGGGGATTCATAGGGGATGGAATAATTATGGTGGGGAGAATTGTAATACCACCAAATTTTACCTGTTTAATAAATAATAATAATAATAATAATTTTTTAATTTAAAAGGTGAAAATTTTATTTTTCTAGAAACTTTAATGGTTTGATCATATTTATGGGAACTGTGAATATTAACCATGATTTATTTGAATGTTTATATAGTGAGTTATGCACAGTTATATCATGGTTTGGGTAGTAGTGAAATATAGTAATTTATCCCTATTAATTGACTTGGAACTTTATTTTTTGTATATCATGACTCCCCAAGAATAATTTTATTTAATCAAGGGATTGTTAGAGTGATTATATTAAATATTTATTTTGGTTATATAAATTATTATGTGAGATTTCAATATTTTAAATTATGTTTTCATGGAAATTAATTATAAAATAATGTGTTGTGTATTTTCTTATTTAATTATTATATGTTATTATTTTAATGGATCTAGAATTAAAATAAATTAATATATTATGGTAATTATTATTGACGATGTATCATAATTAAGTGTATGTGTAATTTTTTTTGTTATTATAAGAATAATTTAGAAGTGTGGAGGGTGGTGGGGGTAATTATATCATTATTATCATAAGTCTAATATTACAATACGATATAGGTATAAGAACAATACCATGGTTATCTTATGAATGAAATATTAATAAGCTATGAAATATAATATATGTGTGTCATTTCATATGACATGGGGTATATTTTTGAATATTTCTTACCCCTTTTAAGTGTATATCCATCAATCTCCCACTTTCACTATAACACCCAAGCCTCACACTCCCAGTTTTGGTGTAAAAAAATAGTTTATAACCAAATTTGATACCAAGTGATATGTACCAAACTAAACTTACATATATTTAAATAGTTTAAACATTACATCTGATAATAATCACCCAATCCCATGAGATGAAGGTTTAGTGTCTCTAAGGATTGACTAAATAATTGACTTATTTATTGATAATTGAGACCATTTTTTAATAATCAAACCAAACTAGACTCCTTTATAGAATTCTCAAAATTTATACTCAAATTTATAACCACAAAAATGGAAACATAAGAAAAGGGTGATATCTTATCTTAGTATGAAAAACATAATATATGATAATTGATTATTGTATATGAGTATGAGATAAGCATGTGGGTATGAGAACGTAATAAAAAATATAATAATATAACATTAAGAGATTATACAAATATAAAAATAGATAATATACAATAAATCGAAGATCTAATCATAACATAATTCCTCATACAACATAAAATTAGTAGAATGAAAAACATATGAATGTGGCACAAAATTAATTATAGAAATCATAAAATGCTGGAGTGGGAATCACTACCCATTTTTTCAGAACATTGTGGAAAAAACATCATTGCCTGATTCCCATAACGTAGTGGATAAGGAATCAATACCCGATTCCCATAAAATAGAATAATAGACATCACTACTTAGTTCCCATAACCATGGTGTATAAGGAATAAATACCTAATTCCCATAAACACAGTGGATCATACATCACTACTAGATTCCAATAAATACAGTGTACCTGGCATCAGTACCCGAGTACCGTAGTAGAGAGAGCATAAAATTCAATTACAATAATTATCTTATGAGATATAAAACTTTACCCAATGAATTGGAGGGATATATAATTCTTTTCCCACCTATCACATAATGAAAACCATACATATGTGTTCCATGAGATCATGTAAAATTTTATATTTTAACATCTTTATCTTGACCTATAGAAAAGAGATACGTTTCATGAAAATATCTATAGAATATTTCATAAGACCTATAGAGAAATAAGGTGGATGGTATCATAGAAACATATCTCAAGTGTAACATAAGAAACATCAAAGGATGTTGAAGAATATAAAAAACCCTTTTAAAATTATTTTAAAAAACAAGAAGAAATATCCTTTTTTTGAATGCTTTGAAACCCATTAAAAATATTTTCTATAAAACAATATACTTTGATCTTGATATTTTTTTTTAAAATTACTATTTAAAAACAATAATGGTTAATTTTGTTTTTAGAAAATAGGGTTTAAAAAACTTCCTTTTTGAATACATAGAAACTTAGAAGTATTATTTCTTAAAAACAAAAGCCTTTAAAATATCCTGTAAAATAAACAATTCCTTTTTTAAAATAAAAATTTTACTTTTCATAACCATAAAAATATTTCATTTTCTTTTCCAAATAATTAATAATAAAAATATTTGGGAAAACCATTTCTAAAAATGAAAATTAATATTCCTAAAGAAGAATTCTCATAATGATGAAAGAATATTTCCATAATGAAAAAACAAAAATGGGTGATTTTTTTTTCAAAATGACATTTACTAGAAATATTAAAACATTATTTTCAATTTTTATAATGAAACTAAATGTGAACCGAAAATGAAGTCACAATAAAATTTAAAAAATCACATTTACGAAGATGAGAAAAATGGAACTGAAACCGTAAAAGAGTGTTTTTGAATTTTTTTAACATTTTCCTAAAAATTGAAGTTATGAGCCATTTTTTAAGTCACTATAAAAAAGTTATAGTTATTTTTTTTAAAAATATTTATTTCTAAATGAGTATTAAATAATGTAACCTTGAAAATGATATAATGGTTATCCAGAGGAAAAGTGTAGTAGAAGATAAAATTTTTGATTGGGAAAGAAAAACCTTTTCAGAAATTCAATAAAATCTATATTGAAACCCACATATTAAAATGAGTAGTAAATATTTCATTTGAAAATATATATGGAGAAATTATAATATCACCCAAAATAGAAATATATTCTCATTTCAAAATAATAAATGAGAATATTGGAAAGAAGAGTGAATATGGACATGGTAGAACAAAGATATTTTTTGAAGACAATGAGAATAATTGTTAACATAATAAAATTTTACAAAGGAATGAATAAATAATTATAATTACCTAGAAAATAATGAGTATAATTATTATAATATCATCATAGAAATATAGAAAACCATATTTTAAAACTACAGACAAAAGGTAATCATCATGACTTAAGAAAAGTGGTTGAGTCAAGAAACCCCTTACAACTACGGTAACCCTTGAACCAAAATCCCTTGAAATTTGGTACTTGTGATTGATCAATAATAAATTTTTATAATCATTAAAAGTATTATGGAAATACATCCATGGGTAGTATATAAATATTGAAAAAAAGTGGTGGATATTTCATAAGTCTCAAAGAATAAAAATTGAGATGAGAAACCCCTTACTTTAATTATCAACTCCCACAAGAGTTCATTAAAATCCAATATAATAAATATAACTCTCTTAATAACTCCTTTAAAAACATTATTCATATCTATAATTTTTGGTACTCTTTGTTTATAATCATTTATTATATATTTATTTGTTATTTTTATTATTATAAGTTGTAATTCTGATGGTTTCAAACAAGTTTCATAATAGATATGTCAAACATTGTTATTTGATACCAATTTAATCATTACCATATTATTAAATAATATAATTTTTTTTCGATGATTTTTGAATACTAAAATTCACTTGATGGAAATTATGGGCATGGTTCAGGAGAATTGTATACATAATGAACTTATTTTGAGTAATTAATGGTTATTAACAAATTAATTTGTAATGATCGTTAATTTTCTTGTCATACATTCAAAAATTATGTTTTTAAAAAACATTACATCACTGAATCATTTATTTTTAATTTTCATAAAACCACTTTCATGGGTAGATTGTGAACCCTCACAGTGTCCAAATAACACATTGCAATGGGCATATGATCGTAGATTCAAAATTCAAAAACTAAAATCAAATAAAAAAATAAAATGTTTGATGCTGAAATGTCACATAGTGACTATCCCTACAAATATTGCTAGCCATTCGAGAAACCCTACATATATATATGTCATGTTGATACCACTACATCATACACATTGTCACCACTGTAACACCCCGAGCTTCCACGATACGCGTCTCATCCAATAATGCAATGGCTTGCATTGTACGCAACTTTGAGTTCTAAAACACCGCGACTAATCAAAGTAGCCGTTATGAATAGTAATAACCACTTTTTAAAATTATAGAAATCTTATATTTCAAAATGGACTTCATTTTTGGATTCGGAATATCGAAATTAGCCTCTGTTGAATTTTTGGTATTTTTCTGAGAACTTCTAATTTTTATGAATAGTGAAAAATACTTTAAAACAACTTTTTTAATCAAAATAATTTATTGTGATAAATTATATTATTTAGTGTTTTTAAGGTATAATTAGAATATATTTTTACCATTTTATCCAATGGTGGTCATTGGAATTAATTTAACATTGAAATTGGACATAAACAATTGCCAATCTTTTGATATAAATTGTTTCTTAAAAACACGCTATTTGTCGTAACAGTGGGAATTAATTATAAAATTAATTAATGCAACTTATATGTTTGGAATTTTGTAAAATAGACATCATTTTTGAATTCGGAACATCAATTATAGCTTAGGGTGAAATTTTGGCCTTGTTCTGAAAAACCTCAATTTTTGATGAATAGTGAAACCACTAAGTGGTAGTTAAATAACTGATTTTTCGTTTAAATGAAATATTACCACTTCTATGATTTGATTTTCAAAAATCCGACATACATGGTTGTCATTAAGAAGTAAAATGTGGTTCAATGAGATTAAAATAATTTTTTGGTGAATAGTAACTTTTAAGTTCTTAATCGCTATTAGAGGTAATTAGTGTAGTTTAAGGTACAAATAATGTTTTAATAATATGAGATGAGAATGACACTTGTCCTACTCCTATTGGATGAGTCATGGCCGACCAAGACAACCCATGGGTCAACTTGGGGACCCCATGGAGCCACTTTAGTTGGAAAATGACATTAATATATATTTATTTAATGTTAAAATTAAATTGACACAAACATGAGTTATTTTACTAAAATAGTTTTTAAGTGGGGTTACACAAGTCCAAATTTTGACTATAAATATTAATTAGAAAGATAAAAATATTTCCTACATCATAGTATTTCTTTTATAATTTTTAGACATTAAATAAATTAAATTATTTATGACATCATTATGATGCAGTGATGACCTCATTATTTAACGATTTAAATAAAATGAGAAGATAATGAAATATACAAGGCTTACACTTGTCCAAAGCCTATTGGATGAGGATATTTCGAAACCTTATCACCTTATCCTCTAATTATATAAGTGTGGGACTTTTAGAATCCGAAAAGCATTGTGAAATAATGTAACATTTCAATCTTTCCAAAAGTGCCCCTCCTCTCCACTTATAAAAGGCCCCCACCTCTCCCACCTCATTTACACTTTCAAGCCATTTGGCTCGGCCAACCTCTGCCCAAATAATCTCCCAACATCCCTCTCTTACTCCTAGAAGCCTCACTTTGGGCAGAACTCTTCCCAAGGAAGCCTTTGGCTCAAATCAAAAAGAGTTACCCGATTTTGAGGTAATGTCTTCTCTAATGTTGTTTTGTTTTATTTTTCTTCTCCAACCCCCTAAAATCTTTTTATTCATTTCTTTTGTAACAACACCAGTATCCTCAATATACTAGGATGTTGTTATAAGAAGGATTCTAGCTACACTTACACACACCTACATCTAATGGTTAATGAACATACGGTTTCTGTGGATGGCGGATTTCTGCCTCACGAAACGATGATTGTTCAACACTCATATAACACCTTCAAAGGTGGCCATTAAGATGTCACTATTTTTATATATGATATATAATATGTTTATATTTTACTTATTCTTCTGTATTTATCATTTATGTCATACTTTATGATTTCCATTATGGGTAAAACGCGATAATTTCATTTTAGGAAGTGCGGACTACCGCCCCCTCAAAGTGATTTGAATCGTTAATGCCATATGTGGGATGTATAAAGGATGGAGTAAATGGTATTATACACTATATTATACTGGAATTATATTATAAATTTATATCATTATGATTTTGTTCCATTAAATAAGAAATTGAAATGAAAGTAGCGTTCATGCGTACGTACGGCTTACCGTCTCCATGAACGGTGCATTTCATTTCTTACCTCTAAATGTTACGTAATATTATAAATGAATGTATATACTGGATATATAAGATATATATGACATCTAAATCAGGAATATAATTCTGGAGATAATAGATATTCTACCACATAAACAACTTGTAATTATAAGAAGTTTATTGTTGACTCAAGTACCAAAGATCAGCAAAACAACCGTTATTAACTTAAATAATTACATAATGTTCATATCATTGTAATAAGTGATATAATAAGGATAATGAAATTGAAAATGGTTCTTAATAAGGTATATATTAACTCTAGTTTATTATTCAGGAGGTTAAAGAACGGTTGAGTCAAGTCAGACACAAGGTAAGGGAACTTCTTAACCCAACTTCCATTCTTTGGGTTAATCTCCTACTTTCAAATTATGTCATGATATTATTATGTCCTATATTGTATTTGTACATTATTTATGTGTACTTATAGTGAATACACATTATAGATGTACTTTATTTAAAAAATGATCTTTTTAAGGACTTCATCTCAATCCCCTTTCATTGAGGCATATTTGGTTTTATACAAAACTTTCTTTTATACGGTGTATAAAACCCTTTGACTTTTACGTTTATTCAAAAGGAATCTTTTTTATACGAAGCGTTTTACTAAACGACAAAGGGGAATGTTTTTATTTCCGTACTTATGCGGCGACAACGACTTCTCCGCCGCCGTGACCATTATTTGAGTTTCGGCTTCCTCTACAAGCCATCACTTTTTTAATGAAAAATAAATACAAAGTTTTAACTTTCTTTTATTTTGGTTTTGAAAATGGTTTTGAAAACGTTTTTATTATATCAATGAGTTGTATTGATATCTTGTGATTGAAATGTGGAAATGTTATGTTTCCTTTTATGAATGTTTTATGTGATACGATTATGTTATGGTTTATGATATGTTTAAACCTATTCATATGAGGAATGCATTGGACTTAATAAGTGACGGGTGGAGCCCGCTATAGCTCCTCGATGCATCGGCAGGTCTCATGAGACAAACTAGTGTCTTGGCACGAGGCCTTGACAAAATCTTATTTGTGGTCTTGGCACGAGGCCTTGACTACGTGGTTATGATAGTCTGGCATTATGCATTCCATCATTATGAAAGTGGTTATTGATATTGCATGTGATTATTCGACCAGTAGAATATCCATGTGAAGAAGTGAATGGCATTATCTCATTTTACTTTTTCCATATTATGTTGATGTTCAAGTTTAAAAGGCTTTTGTTTTAGTTATAAATTGACTTAAATTTTTATGTTTATTTATGAAAGCTTCCGCAATATTGTTATCCTTACTGAGCATCTGATCTCACCCCTTTCAATGTTTTAATATTTTCCAGGATGTGAAGAAGTATTTTATGAATGACCTGCAGGGATAGTCAGAAGAGGATATGAGTGTGGACTATGAAGAATTTGTTATTAGTTTTTCACTTTATGATGTAATGTAAGACTTATGAATGTATCTAGTGTTTCCAAGGCTACTAAACTAATCGGTCTTTCGAGACTTGATCTTTTGTGATCATGCCAATGTTACGAAGTAATGCACCGGCTCTGGGTAGCTGGGGTCGGGGCATTACAGTTGGTATCAGAGGAAGTTTAGTACAAACCTTGGTAGCTAGATTTAGATAAACTCTGATTAGAGCACATAGACCTAAGATGAACTTTGAGGATTAGTATAGAAGAACTTCCTAGAATTTTGGTATTGTAGAGATGTTGTGAGTTTTCCGAGCAATACATCCCTATCTGGATACGAGCAGGTAGAGGCGGCTCTGGCACAGATGTACCTAGGGGTAAAACCCGAAAACACTGCTTTGAGCTAGACTCGAACGGGAACTGGTGCATGACAATGGGCCTTGCTGCACTCTTGGTTACGACACTCCCAGGGGATATGCTTAGGATAACTCTCATTTTCTTTACAAATAATTATGAAGGGTTTATGAGTATATACTTCCTCAAAGAAAACATTTTTATGATTATGGATTATGTCCATAAATAGTTCAATTTATGTTAAGTATTTTACAAGTATGGAATTATGTATTTTGATTCATAAACTAACCTAGTTTATGCCATTGTATAGAAATGGTGCCCAGTAGAAGGAATGTGAACTCCAGCAAAATGTATGATCCAAAGAGTAAGAAGGATCGTATCTTTCACGGTATTAAGCCAACATTTCGAAGGGAAATAGTCTCCCATGTTTCCTCAACATATGAAGAAATAGTATCATGTGTTAATAAGATAAGTAAAGAATTCTCTGAGTCCTATGGCTTTGAAGCGAAGCAAGAGACGAAAGGGATGGAAGAGAGAATGATGGATAAAGGGATGGGGGGAAAGAAGAATTTTCCAATATGTGGTAATTGTGGGAAGAAACATCATGGAACTTGCCTAAAGGGAATGGGAGTTTGTTATAAGTGTAGAGAAAAAGTATACAAAGTGCGTGACTGCAAGGGTAAGAAAATGGTTTCAAATGTACAATGCTTCTTCTGCAAGGATTGGGGACACTATGCAAACCAATGTCCAAATCATCAGAGTATGCCCCAAATGATGTTATTGGATAATAATAAAGTTATGATACTACCACAGATGAGGAGTAATGATTAGAGTTCTTATGTCGTTATTAAATAATTTTGTAATTTGAGTGTTGTATTAGTGATGTACTGGTTATAATAATTATGGAGTATATAAGGATTGTACTGCAGTACTAATTTATCAAGGACTTGAGATTGTGTAGAACCAAGAAAATTGACTCCAAAGTAGGTTAAATTTTTGGAAAATATATGGTTGAGTGAAAGATAAACCATAATATGGTTCTCATACCGAGATAATGATTTTGGAATAAGACGTGATTGGTTTGGATAAATTATATTGGATATTCTTAACTTCCTTGAAACTGATTGATGATTTGTATAAATTTTTGGATAGAAGGAGTATATCAAGTATTCTATAAGGAATAAGGGATCATGGTAATTCAGTATGTTTAAAAAGAATACATGATGAAGGTGTTCACATGTTGTTACGTGGGAAAAAAGATCTTCATTATGTTTACCTTCCTTATAAAATGTGGACGGTGAGTAGGAAAGAAGTATTTTGGATAACTATAAAGGTTGGAATGGATTAAGTTGAACCATGGATAGTATTGTTTAAGGTTAAAGCATTTCTGAAGATTATTTTTGGAATATTATAATACTATATTTTTAGGAAAAGGACAACCTGCAGGGTGGGGAATAACCCGTCGTGTCGAACAAAGCTGCAGGAATCGAACCAACAATCATAGTGTGACAAGCCTTTATTTCCTACCACTAGCCTACAGGAAGTCCCTGGTTATTACAAAATAATTTTACTAATCTAAATGGTATGTGTTAACATTTGGAACATTATACAATTAGGATAAGTATAATATTTTTGAGTTCTATTATCTTTTTGAGTGAAAGATGAGTTGAAGGTTGAAACTCTAATTGTCAAGCATAAATATATATATATACCTATCTCTTATTCAATGAATAAATTAATTCTTAAATTTTATTAAAGGGATATTAAAACAAAAAATGTGTTATCCTAATACCTTATGTCTTGTTGAACTGATGATATTTTAAATCAACATAGATTGAAGGCTTTGAGGCCCTCAATTTGACAGTTGATTGTGATTGATGACCTCAATCACTCCCTACGAATATTTACGTTTTTCCTCCAATTATATGTCTCTAATTGCCACCAATGTTCTCCTAATCGAGATCATAATTGGGTGGTGACTTTTTCATTTCCCTTTCCCTCTTATTAAGGCTAAATTTTATTAATCTTATTTCCGATGTGGGTTTTTATCAAAGGTATTTTCTCTTTTCATCCTTTTATTTTCAAAGAAAAATTTCAAATTGCGAGGACGCAATTTATTGAAGGAGGGGAGAATGTAACACCCCGAGCTTCCACGATACGCGTCTCATCCAATAATGCAATGGCTTGTATTGTACGCAACTTCGAGTTCTAAAACACCGCGACTAATCAAAGTAGCCGTTATGAATAGTAATAACCAGTTTTTAAAATTATAGAAATCTTATATTTCAAAATGGACTTCATTTTTGGATTCGGAATATCGAAATTAGCCTATGTTGAATTTTTGGTATTTTTCTGAGAACTTCTAATTTTTATGAATAGTGAAAAATACTTTAAAACAACTTTTTTAATCAAAATAATTTATTGTGATAAATTATATTATTTAGTGGTTTTAAGGTATAATTAGAATATATTTTTACCATTTTATCCAATGGTGGTCATTGGAATTAATTTAACATTGAAATTGGACATAAACAATTGCCAATCTTTTGATATAAATTGTTTCTTAAAAACACGCTATTTGTCGTAACAGCGGGAATTAATTATAAAATTAATTAATGCAACTTATATGTTTGGAATTTTTTAAAATAGACATCATTTTTGAATTCGGAACATCAATTATAGCTTAGGGTGAAATTTTGGCCTTGTTCTGAAAAACTTCAATTTTTGATGAATAGTGAAACCACTAAGTGGTAGTTAAATAACTGATTTTTCGTTTAAATGAAATATTACCACTTCTGTGATTTGATTTTCAAAAATCCGACATACATGGTTGTCATTAAGAAGTAAAATGTGGTTCAATGAGATTAAAATAATTTTTTGGTGAATAGTAACTTTTAAGTTCTTAATCGCGATTAGAGGTAATTAGTGTAGTTTAAGGTACAAATAATGTTTTAATAATATGAGATGTGCATGACACTTGTCCTACTCCTATTGGATGAGTCATGGACGACCAAGACAACCCATGGGTCAACTTGGGGACCCCATGGAGCCACTTTAGTTGGAAAATGACATTAATATATATTTATTTAATGTTAAAATTAAATTGACACAAACATGAGTTATTTTACTAAAACAGTTTTTAAGTGGGGTTACACAAGTCCAAATTTTGACTATAAATATTCATTAGAAATCTAAAAAGATTTCCTACATCATAGTATTTCTTTTATAATTTTTAGACATTAAATAAATTAAATTATTTATGACATCATTATGATGCAGCGATGACCTCATTATTTAACGATTTAAATAAAATGAGAAGATAATGCAAAATCCAAGGCTTACACTTGTCCAAAGCCTATTGGATGAGGATATTTCGAAACCTTATCACCTTAGCCTTGAATTATATAAGTGTGGGACCTTTATAATCCGAAAAGCATTGTGAAATAATGTAACATTTCAATCTTTCCAAAAGTGCCCCTCCTCTCCACTTATAAAATGCCCCCACCTCTCCCACCTCATTTACAATTTCAAGCCATTTGGCTCGGCCAACCTCTACCCAAATACTCTCCCAACATCCCTCTCTTACTCCTAGAAGCCTCACTTTGGGCATAAATCTTCCCAAGGAAGCCTTTGGCTCAAATCAAAAAGAGTGACCCGATTTTGAGGTAATGTCTTCTCTAATGTTGTTTTGTTTTATTTTTCTTCTCCAAACCCATAAAATCTTTTTATTAATTTCTTTTGTAACAACACCAGTATCCTCAATATACTAGGATGTTTTTATAATAAGGATTCTAGCTACACTTACACACACCTACATCTAATGGTTAATGAACATACGGTTTCTGTGGATGGCGAATTTCTGCCTCACGAAACGATGATTGTTCAACACTCATATAACTCCTTCAAAGGTGGCCATTAAGATGTCACTATTTTTATATATGATATATAATATTTTAATATTTTACTTATTCTTCTGTATTTCTCATTTATGGCATACTTTATGATTTCCATTATGGGTAAAACGCGTTAATTTCATTTTAGGAAGTGCGGACTACCGCCCCCTCAAAGTGATTTGAATCGTTAATGCCATATGTGGGATGTATAAAGGATGGAGTAAATGGTATTATACACTATATTATACTGGAATTATATTATACATTTATATCATTATGATTTTTTTCCATTAAATAAGAAATTGAAATTAAAGTAGCGTTCATGCGTACGTACGGCTTACCGTCTCCATGAACGGTGCATTTCATTTCTTACCTCTAAATGTTACGTAATATTATAAATGAATGTATATACTGGATATATAAGATATATATGACATCTAAATCATGAATATAATTCTGGAGATAATGGATATTCTACCACATAAACTACTTGTAATTATAAGAAGTTTATTGTTGACTCAAGTACCAAAGATCGGTAAAACAACCGTTATTAACTTAAATAATTACATAATGTTCATATCATTGTAATAAGTGATATAATAAGGATAATGAAATTGAAAATGGTTCTTAATAAGGTATATATTAACTCTAGTTTATTATTCAGGAGGTTAAATAATGGTTGAGTCAAGTCAGACACAAGGTAAGGGAACTTTTTAACCCAACTTCCATTCTTTGGGTTAATCTCCTACTTTCAAATTATGTCATGATATTATTATGTCCTATATTGTATTTGTAAATTATTTATGTGTACTTATAGTGAATACACATTATAGATGTACTTTATTTAAAAAATGATCTTTTTAAGGAATTCGTCTCAATCCCCTTTCATTGAGGCATATTTGGTTTTATACAAAACTTTCTTTTATACGGTGTATAAACCCCTTTGACTTTTACGTTTATTCAAAAGGAATCTTTTTTATACGAAGTATTTTACTAAATGAAAAATGGGAATGTTTTTATTTCCGTACTTATGCGGCGACAACGACTTCTCTGCCGCCGTGACCATTATTTTAGTTTCGGCTTCCTCTACAAGCCATCACTTTTTTAATGAAAAATAAATACAAAGTTTTAACTTTCTTTTATTTTGGTTTTGAAAATGGTTTTGAAAACGTTTTTATTATATCAATGAGTTGTATTGATATCTTTTGATTGAAATGTGGAAATGTTATGTTTCCTTTTATGCATGTTTTATGTGATACGATTATGTTATGGTTTATGATATGTTTAAACCTATTCATAAGAGGAATGCATTGGACTTAATAAGTGACGGGTGGAGCCCGCTATAGCTCCTCGATGCATCGGCAGGTCTCATGAGACAAACTAGTGTCTTGGCATGAGGCCTTGACAAAATCTTATTTGTGGTCTTGGCACGAGGCCTTGACTACGTGGTTATGATAGTCTGGCATTATGCATTCCATCATTATGAAAGTGGTTATTGATATTGCATGTGATTATTCGACCAGTAGAATATCCATGTGAAGAAGTGAATGGCATTATCTCATTTTACTTTTTCCATATTATGTTGATGTTCAAGTTTAAAAGGCTTTTGTTTTAGTTATACATTGACTTAAATTTTTATGTTTATTTATGAAAGCTTCCGCAATATTGTTATCCTTACTGAGCATCTGAGCTCACCCCTTTCAATGTTTTAATATTTTCCAGGATGTGAAGAAGTATTTTATGAATGACCTGCAGGGATAGTCAGAAGAGGATATGAGTGTGGACTATGAAGACTTTGTTATTAGTTTTTCACTTTATGATGTAATGTAAGACTTATGAATGTATCTAGTGTTTCCAAGGCTACTAAACTAATCGGTCTTTTGAGACTTGATCTTTTGTGATCATGCCAATGTTACGAAGTAATGCACCGGCTCTGGGTAGCTGGGGTCGGGGCGTTACAACCACCGTTATCATATCATCATCATCACCATCTCATCATCTCTATACACACCAAACATCATCATCATCATCACTATCTACTTTTTTCAAGATGAACTATCCTCTAACCGATCCCCAATCCCTTTATTGAGCAAACAATCATCACCAAAAAATCATTTGAGCCAATTAGAACAAAAAACCTCACCCATATCACCCAAACAAACCATCTTCATCCAAAACAAATTCAAGAATAAATGCTACCTAGGACAAAAGGGGGGAAACCCTATGATAGATCCACCACCTAGAAACTAATGGCTACTTAAACAATACATCCCATAACCTCATTAGAGACCACAACACTAGACCAACTGGGAAGGGATCGTTAGACCAGGATGTAAAAGCATGTTGTTTTATAGTTTTCTAGTAGTAGGGGATTCTAAAGGAAGGGATGAAGTTCTTATTATAACAACATAATATTTTCCATCATATACCTTCTTAAATAAATTCAATTTATTTGATAGCTTATGTTTCATGCAACATCGAGCTTAAAAAAATTATGTTATACTATTAAATATTAACATGACATTTAGGAATAGTAATACAAAAATTTTAATAATTTCCTCACTTATGAAAATACTAATAAAATTTAGATATCTCATAAATTAAAATATAATATATTTATTTTAAGGAATAAGTAAATAAATGTTTTAAAAATGATAAATTAAGTGTTGATAATTTTGAGATATGTAAATGTTTATTTATAATTTGACAATTAATAAAATTATTTAAAAGAAAATTTATTTTCATAAAATTTATTCATAAATTAATTTTTTTTGTGTTATAATTATAATATATATTTATGAGACCATAATTAATTTTTCAAAGTGCCGTAAAAAACGGTTATAATATTAAAATCATAATTTTTTGAATAAATGATGATTTTTATTATATATTAAATTTATAATATTTATAAAATTATTTTCATAAACTGGAGTCCATTTTTTAAATTTTCATGTCAAAAAATATTTAGGGTGAATTTTTGGAATTTTTCAAAAATAATTTATTTTTTGGTGAATAATGAAATACAGTATTTTATGGTATTTAGAATTATAAGTAAATAAATGAATTATCGAGTCATGTATGATTCATGGATGAGGTAATAAATCTTTAGTTATAACTAAAATTCTATATTTACTAAATTTATTCATTAGAATTAACACTATTGATAGTCTTGAGCAAAAATAATAAACAAATGAATAAAATAATCAAAAACACCTCTCTCCTCTCCCTATAAATACCACCCCTCACAACCCATTCTCATCATACCTTATAAGCCTTTAATATTGTCTAAAATATTCCCAATTACCTTCCAAATACCATTACCCACTTCCAATACCTACTAGTTTACCAAAAGATCTAATCCAATTTTCTTAAGGAGGTTCCCATGGAGACGATATTCAAGAGGTATAATCCTCCTTCTTTCAATTTTAATTTCTTTTATTTTATTATCCTATACTCACCTAACCTATACAAAATTATATGGTAACTCTAGTATCATATATACACTGAAATATTATTGTGTAATAGAATATATATAACCAAATATATTCTCTTTTCCTTTTATTTTAAAAATAAAAACAACTTCTGTGAAATATCGATTCACCGCCTTCGTGGATGATGAGTTTTCATTTTCCATTACCACCTTCAAGGATTCTCATAAAAACAATATTATGGTTAAATAATTTTATAATATAAATATTATAAGTTATATCCTGTTTTGTAACTAAATTATAATCATAATATTATATAAAATTATATAAGTTCATGATTTTTGTAAAAACCGCCAAAAACAAACCAAATTTTTTTCATTAATGTTCTATTTAATGATTAATAATCATACCATATATCAAAATGATATATGATACCATTTAAAATTATGTAATATCATTAATACTAAATTATTTCACTTCTGGATTTTTTCATACATTTGACAAGAAATCTGATATTTATACTCAAGGGAACCGACCACAAAACCATGAAACAAATGACTTTAGAACAATAAAATTAAGCATTATAACTCATCTAAATGGACATAAATGAACTTAATAAAATTTTAATAAATAAAATATATGTTTAATTGGTTCATAAATAATTATATAATAAATGAAATCTGATTATTCAGGACATTAAGTACAAGTGTAAAACAATTTTAGACATAAGGTAATGGGTTTCCCATATCAATTTTATTTTTATGAGATATGCCTTATTCAAAAATTATTTTGTGTGTGTGTTTTATGCACAATTACATTTTGAAATATCATTCCATGAATCCATTTATATTCATGGTAGTAAAATTTTCATTTTATTATTATTAATTTATCTGGTATATGATTTGATTGATTATAAGTGGTAAGGATTTTTTGTCTCACTTTAATTTATATGGGACATATGCCATATTCATAACTCATTTCCTTTATGTACTGACCATTTTATTTATGATTATAAATTACTGAATATTTCATTAAATTTACAGACTTATTATATCATGTATATAATTATTTTCTAAGTTGTATACCATTTTTTTATATGTGGTGTTTACATTGAATGTTGTTTTAACTGGAGAAATTTTGATAAGTCTATAGTCTCTAGACAATATGGATATTTTGGTAATCAATATTGTTCTTGATTTAAATATATGAATTAATAATTCTTTGGACTTGTAGTAATGGGTGGGGTCCAACATTATATTACCCCTCGATGCCTCGAAAGGTCTCATAAGACAAAATAGTTGCTGACAAACCCTTATCATTTGTTTGCAAGACAAATCAGACATGTTTCTACCCAAAGACTTAAACCATATTTTGAAAGGTCATGGTGGTATTGGTTCATGTTTTAGATATATTAAGTCTAATAATTAATCATTTCCTTCATTTAGTATTTAGTTATTACTGTCCATGGGATTTTCACTATGAAAAAATCCATTTATGCATTTTTATTCTCATTTTATTGATTAAATGGAATGTGTCTTTTAGATATATCCCTTTACATATTGATTATTCCTTATTTATTCTGATTAAATTATTATTGATTCATGTTTCTCATATATGTAACCCTTATTGAGAATTTTAGCTCACCCTTTTATTTTTTCCTTCTCTAGGATATAAAGATGATATATTTGAATAAGTGTTAAGGAAGTAGTTTACATTATTTTATTAGTTCTATGTTTAATCACCAATGTAATAAGTAACCATGTATGTATCTTGTTCTTAAATATTAATAAAATTATCAATCCTTGGTGATGTGATATCTTATATCTTTTCCATTTTAATAAAATAACTATTGACTCTAGGATAATGGGGTCAGTGTTGTTATAGATGGTATTAGAGAAGGTTTAATAGAAACCTTGGGAACTATATGTTAAATAAAAATGAAAACTATAATAATTACTTATATTGATGTTTTGGATCTATACTCATGATGATTATAATCTAACTTAGTGTGTTACATTATTTAGTGACGGATCCTAATGGTAGAAAGGGATTCAATACCAATATAAAATATAGGGATTTCCCTACTGATCAAGTCAACACAGTTAGTGTTGGATACAGGAATATTTTGACAATATTATGATAGCTTACTCAATTTATGACAAATAACCACACTAAAACTATTTTGGATTGTTTCATGCAGATGAATCCCACATATTTTAGTGGGACTACTAAACTACTGATAGATGAGCAATGGATCAACTCCTTTGAAACGATATTTCTAGCATTGGTATGTGATGAAAGGGAGAAGGTAGAACTAGTTGTATATTTCTTAAAGGTAAATTATAATCAATAGTAGTTTTTAATCCAAAATACTATAGAGGAAGATGAAATATAATTCATAGAATAGATATATTTTAAAGAAACATTCTTCGATAAATATTTCCCTCTTGAGAAAGAAACTTAAATAAAGATAAAATTACTTAGCTTAAAGAAAAATGAATAAGTGAGTGTTGAATAGTATGAGGATACCTTCACAAGACTATCTAGGTATTCTATATATTAAATACATGATTTGAAAAGTAATATTGATCATTTCTTTGAAGGTTTGAATGCAAGTCTCTGAAGGGCATTGGCTTCTCAAACATTTTCATCATATGATGGAATAATATTAAGTGCCATAAATATGGAGAAGAATTTTCTAGATCCTATATGTTCAAGAGAAATAAATAGAAAAAGATTTATTCTGATAACCATGAAAAAGGTAAATCATAAAATAATAATAGGGGAATAAATAAATTCTCATTATGAAAAAATTGTGGAAATAATAATTCTAGGAGATGCTTGAAAGGAATAAGAGTTTTTTATAAGTGAGGATAAATGGGTCATGAAGATAATGAATGTAAGGGGGGGTCAATAAATGATGTTCAATACTTAAATTTTAAATAAATGAGGCATTTTTCAAATCAATGACATAAGCATCAGGGGAATCTACCATAGTAGAAGCCAAGGGGAGATGGCCAAGCTTATGCAATCACCACATCTAAAGTAGAAGTACCCAATGATATGGGGGAAATAACATTAATTATATCTTCAAAATCAGGAAATTATTTTTTTGATTTTGTATCACTGCACTCTTTTATATCTACCCATTTTCAACAAAAATTATACATTTCCCTTTTGATTTAATACGGGAGTTTTTAGTCAAAACTCATAAGGGAGGTCTCATTGTAATAAAAATGTTTTGGGAAATCCCTTTTATGACACACAAATGTACATTATTTAATGACCTCATCATCATACCTATGGTTTAATTTGATAAAATCCTTAGTATGGAATAGATTTATAAAAATTATGTGAAAATTTATTGAAAAATGAAGGAAATTACAATTTGCGAGGAAGGAGTATAATTCCTTATCTTTAGAGCAGAAAATTAATAATCTGATTCTTATCTCAATCCACCCCCAATAGCTTTATCGAATAAAATTATTTGAGAGGAAGATTAAAACATATAGGTATGAGGAAATTAATCTTAAAATGTTGGATATACCAATTGTATAAGAATATATTGATGTATTTACTAAGGAATTACCTAGACACCCTAAGACCATGAAGTTGAGTTTACCATTAATTTAATCCCTGATGCAAAACCAATATCAAAGACCCCTTATATATTGGACACTATTTAATTAGTGAATATGAAGAAACAAATATAGGATTTGAGTAATAAAGGATTTATTCACCCTAGTGTTTCTCTATGGGGATCCCTTATTCTCTTTGTTACGAAGAAATATGGATCCATGATGCTATGCATTGACTATAGAGAAATCAATGCTATTATAGTAAAGAACAATTATCATTTCTATCACATTGGTGATTTATTTGTTCAACTTCAAAGATCTCAATATTTTTTTAATATTTAACTTTGTTATGGTTATCATCAATTTCTAGTAAAGAAGGAAGACATTATCAAGATATCTTTTCAGATGAGGTATGAACATTATGAGTTTATAGTAATTCTATTTGAATCGACTAATTCACCCTATTTTTTATGTATGTGATGAATAGAATATTCAAGGAATATCTTGATGATTTTTTATGGTATTCATTGCTTATATTCTAGTATATTATAAAAAATATGACGACAATGAGAATAACTTACAGATAATTCTTGAGACTCTTATAAGGAAAGTGTTATATGGTAAATTTTGAAAGTGTGGATTCTAGTTTCCGGAAATATCTTTTCTTGTCTATATAGTATTTAAGGATGGAATCTCTGTTGATCCTTTAAAGATAAAGGCAATCCATGAATGGTACACACCAATGAAAATAATCAAGGTACATAGTTTCATTGATTAAGTAGAATACTATCAGTATTTCATTTAGATTTTTTTTCCAATTGGATAACCTGTTAACCAAGATCACACATAAAGGGTTTAAGTTCACATGGACAAAATAATGTGCAGAATGTTTTGAGGATTTGAAGTGAAGATTTGTAAATGGTTAATTTTGACTTTACCATTAGGAAATGATGGGTTTGTGATATACAGTGATGCAGAAAATAAATGATTGGGTTGTTTCCTTATGCAAAATGATAAAATTATTGCATATGAATCCAGGAAGTTGATGATTTATGAACAGAATTTTCCAACTCATGATCTTGAGTTAGTAGAAGTAATATTTTCTCAGAAGATATGGAGTCACTATCTCTATTTTGAAAATGTGAGATATATATGAATTATAAGAGTTTTAAATACATCTTTACAAAGAAAGAACTCAAAATTATGAAAAGAAAATGGCTGAAGTTACTAAAACATTATGATTTATCAATACACTACCACTAAGGAAAATAAAATAAGCTAGTAGATGTATTAAGTAGGAAAGATCATGGAATTATAACCCAAATAAGAATTAAGAAATGTCCTGTGTTAATGGATTCAATAAATATAGACATGAGAATTTAAAAAAAAAGGAAACATCACTCCTTTTTCAATTGATTTTGAAACCATATTTATCGGAAAAGATAAAAATATCTCAATATGATGATGAGAATTTGTAAAAGAAAATCAAATTTATTATGGAAGGAATATTGTCAGGCTTCATGGGCTAAAAAGGGGAATTCTGAAATTTGGATAGGGGTTATGTGTTCTATCAAAACATGACATAAAATGGAACTATTAGATTATTCTTATAGCTCAAATTTCTCGATACACCAAGTAGTACCAAGATGTATAGAGATTTAAAGGAATATTTTTGGTGGGATAATATGAAGTGGGAAATTATTGACTATTTGTTATGATTTCTAGTTTTTTAACAAGTGATGGCTAAGAGAAAACATCCTATAGTAATTATGAAACCACTACCTATTACTACACAAAAGTGGGATGAAATTACTATAGAATTCATCACTAGATTACCAAATACCCCCACAAATAATGATATGATATGGGTTATTGTTGATAAATTTAAAAAATTAGAAAAGTTTCTTTCTGTGAGAGAATATTGACCTCTTGATCACCTATAAAGATAATATTTTAATAAAATTATAAGAGTTTATGGTTCACCTCTATTGATTGTGTCTGATCATGATCCCCATTTTACATCAAAATTTTGGAAGAGTCTTTAGATGGATCTAGATACTAAGATTCATTTGAGAACCACATACCATCATCAAACTGATGGAAAGTCTAAAAGAACTATTCAAACCTTGGAACACAAGTTAATACCATGATAACATTACTTCCAATGTATGTAAGATTAGTATTTACCTTTTGTATAGTTTTCCTACAATAACAGTTTCCATTCCAGTATTAAAATGGAACCATATAAATCATTATATTCCAAGAGATGTCATACTCTAACTTTTTGGCATAAAATTGGTGAGATGAAACTTATAGGCCCAGAATTTATTGAAGGGACAATGATAAAGGTAAAAACTATTTGGGCTATTATTAAACTATATCAAATTTGGTAAAAGAGTTAGGATAATAACCCAAGAAACGGTTTTGGAATTTCAAGTGGGTGATCGAGTCTTTCTGAATGTATCTTCATGGAAGGGTGTCGTAAGGTTCAGTAAGAAAGGTAAACTGATCTTTAGGTATGTCAGAACATTTGAAATTATGGAAATAATTTAAGTTTTAGCTTACCGATTAGAAATTCCACCATGTATCTCCAAAGTTTATGATGTGTTCCACATATCATTGTTAAAAAATTACATGCCAGACCCAACACATGTACTCATATATGATGAAATTGAACTAAAACTTGATTTGTATTACTGCATAGAGCCCATCAATATTCTTGACACTAGAGAGAAAGTATTGATAAACTAGGTGAATCGTCTTTTAAAATTTATTTGGAGAAACCATGAAATGGAAGAAGCAACATGGGATGAGGTTCCCACTAAACCAAAAACTGGTTTATTCATAAAATGAAAAAAATATGAATTTGGAGGAAAAAGAAACATGGGAACCTGAGGATGTTATAAAGAAGAACCACCATCATATTTTTAGAAGGTTTTATCATGAAAATATTTATGATGAAATTTTTCAAAGAAGATAAGAATATAACAGGCCAAGATTTTTCAGTATGTATCTTCTTAAAGAAATTCAATTTATTTGATAGCTTATGTTGCATGAAACACTGAGCTTAAACAAACCGTAATATACTATTAAATACTAACATAACTGTTAGGAATAGAAATGTGTCCATTAGAATCATAACCTCCCTTATGAAATTATAAATAAAATTTTACTATCTCATAAATGAAAATATGATATATTTATATCAAGGAATAAGTAACTAAATGTTTTAAAAATGATAATTTAATTGATGGTATTTTTGTGAAATGTAAATGTTTATTTACAATTATATTATTAATATAATGATCTAAAAGAATATTTAGTTTCATAAAACATATTTATAAATTAGTATTTTGTTGTATTATAATTATAATATAGTTTTATGAGGCCATAATTAATTTTTCAAAGTATCATAAAATAGATTATAATTTTAAAGTCGATATTTTTTGAATTAATGATAATTATAATTAGAAATTAAATTTATAATATTTAAAAAATTATTTTCATAAAATGGAGAATATTTTTTAAATATAATCTTAAAAAAATGGTAAGGGTGAATTTTTGGGTTTTTTCAAAAATAATTGATTTTTTGGTGAATAGTGAAAGATGGTAATTTGTGATATTTACCATTATATGTAAATAAATAAATTATTGAGTCAGTATGATGAATATATGAGGTAAGAACTAATTATTTAGAACTCAAATGCTCTAGTTATTGTATTTAGTCATGAGAATCAACACTACTGATAGCCTTGAGCCAAAATAATAAACAAATGTATAAAGTAATTAAAAACACCTCTCTCCTATCTCTTTAAATACCACCCACACCACCCATTATACTCATAACATATAATCCTTAAATATTGTATAGATTTTATGCAATTAAAATTCCAAGCCTCTTTACCACATTCAATATATGTTTTTCTTACCAAAACACTAAATCCTAGTGTCTTAAAAAGGTTCCCAAGGAGATGATATTCAAGAGGTAAAATGCTCCTTTATCTTTTAATTTATTATTTTTTAATCCTCTACTCACCTCCCCTATAAAAATTGGCATGGTAAGATATTATGATATATATAAAGGAATGTTATTGTGATAATGAAATATCTATCAAAAATGATATTATCTTCTCCGTTTATTTTAAAAATGAAAACATCATCGGTGACGTGTCGATTCACCACATTCATTGAGGATGAGTTTTCATTTTCCATTATCACATTAATGGTTGGTCATAAAACCATTATTATGGTTAAATAATATTTTAATATACATACTATAAGTTATATCTTGTTTTGGAACCAAAATATAAATATAATATTAAATAAAATGATAGAAGTTCACGATGGTCGTAAAAACCACAAAAAATTAACAGAACATTTATGATTAATGTTTTATCTAAGGATTCATCCTCATAACATATTAACAAATGATATATGAGATAATTTTAAATTATGTAAGTTAATTAATACTAAATACCTTTACTTTTATAGTTTTTCTTTCATTTAAAAAGAAGTCCCATATTTATATTCAAGGTAACAGACCATAAAACCACGAAACAAACGCTCCCATAACAATGAAATTAAACTTTATAATTTATCTAAATGGACATAAATGAACTTAATACAACTATAATAAATAAAATACATGTTTAATAGGTTCTTAATTAATTAATTAATCAATTAATCTAATTTTATTATCCAGGAAATGAAGTACAAGTGAAGAACACTTTCAGACATATGGTAAGGGGTTTCTCATCTCACTTTTATTTCTGTGAGATATGAATTTTTAACCACTTATATCTTGTGTGAGGTGTATGTATACAACCCTTTTGATATATCATATCTTGAATCTATTTATCATCATGGTATTAAATTTTCTATTTTTTGATTATTAATTTTATGGGGCATACGATTTGATTGATTACAAGTGGTAATAGTTTTTCATCCCACTTTAATTTCTATTGGAAATATTCCATATTCATCACTTATTTCTTTTATGTAATGCAATATATTTTTATTATCATCAATACTTGAATATTTTTTTAAATATATATACCTCTTTTATCATGGTAAAAATTATTGTCTAATACATATACTATTTTTTTACATATGGTGTTTACTTTGAATGTTGTTTTTACTAGGAAAATAATGATAAATATGTATCCTCTATTCAATATAGATATTCTAATAAAAAATATTGTTCATTAATTAAATATATTTATGAATAATGATTTGGAAATTAAGTGAAAGATGGTTTCTGGCATTATATATCCCCTCAGTGCATCGACTAGTCTCATGAGACAAAAATGTTGGCAACAAACCCTTTGCGTTTGTTTCCAAGCAGAATCAGATGGGTTTATATCCATAGACTTAAAAAATATTGTGAAAGTTAATGATGGTAGTGGTTTGTGTGCTAGATACTTGATGTAAAATAATTAATCATTTCCTTCATTTAGTATACAATTATTACTATCCATGAGATTTTCACTATGAAAAAAATCTATTGATGTATTTTTATTATTAGTTTATTAATTAAATGGAATTTTTTTCCAACTATTTACCTTGACATATTGATTAGGATTTACTTATTATTGATTCATGTTTCTTCTATATGTACCCCTTAATGAGAATTTTAGCTCACCCTTTTTTTTCATCCCCAGGTTATGAAGATAAAATCCTTGAATAAGTGTTAAGTAAGAAGTTTATTTTTCTTTTTTATGTTATATATTTAATTTACAATATAATAAGGTAACCATGTATATATCTAGTTATTTAAGAATACTAATATAATTGATTATTTGTGATATGATATCTTATATCTATTTTATTGTAATAAAATAACCACCAAATATGGGCTACTAGGGTCGTGGTTATTACACTAGTGTAGGTGGGGACCTATACTAAGAATGTGGGGATGAAAAAAAAAATATTTTTATTTGTGGAGGTGATAGTTCTCACATTTACAATGATGATAATTTCATTTTTCATAGAACAAAATAAATTATGAATTCTTTTACCCTTTAATAATCTTAATAATTTTATAAATATTATATTTATTTATCAAATCCCCCTTTTGAACCATCCTTGTAAGGAGGTTAAGGAAAATGAAACACTTCACTTAATAGAGGGGATAGTTTGCATGTACACACTAATAACATTTTCATTTTTCTAAGGGGAAGGGTAACATTGGATAATTATTATTCCTTTAATATAATAACATTAAATATAACAATAATAATTATTTTATTATATAATAATGGTAAAATTATATTTGGAAGTGAATGATATAAAAGAAAAGAGGTTGGGGAGTCATTACTAATCATATTGAGAACTTGAGTTTTCACTAGGAGGACTTAATGGAAATGGGTGACTTAGAATAATTTCTTATGACCAGGGGAATATGGTATTAGAAGAGTATTATAGGGGAAGATAAGAAGGGTATATTTACAAGAGGAATTCTAATCTTTATAGAGGCTTTTAAGGGGTGGTGGAAGAACTCTTTTATAAGTGGAGGGAATGACATTTATATAAATATAACATCTTAAAATAGAAGGAACACATGTTTAACATGGAAATTGGATTCAAAAGTAGAAAATAATAGAGATAATATAATTTTTGGTTTATCCAAACCTCCGAAAACTCATTTAAGGCATATTTTTAACATGTTTTAATCCTTTTAACTTTTGGTTTTACAATTTTACCATTTTTTATTTGTACCATGATGACTAATTTTTACCTAGTTAGTTTATTTTTTATTACTTAAAATAAAATAGAGTTTGTTTAATAATTTAGTTTGAATGATTCAAAAAATTTAAATCCATTATATAAAATAAAATTTCTATGTGTGATATATTAATTTTAATTTCAGTGCACATAACATATAAAACCCATTTTTAGAAAAAGTTTACTTTTGAGCATAAAAGTTATATTTGGGACAAAAATATCAATGTTATTGATTTACATGAAATTAATTGGTTTGTTATTACAAAAAAAGAGTTATGTACCTTTAAAATCAATATAAATCCTAATTCAACCTTTTTTATACTTAATTAAAAGAAACAGACCAAAACTAGTTTTTGCTAAATTAAATATTACTTCTGTAAACTGTTAAATATGGGTTTCTTAAATTCAAAAAAGTATTTTTAAATGATTAATTTTAATTAATTTTCTGATAATGATTTTTATATGTTTCAAATTCATACATAGCTTATGATAATTTCACAAAATCTACGGTATAAGTATAAACTATATTTTTCAATATTCACCTAGAAATAAAATAATTTATAAAAATAACAAAAATTAAATCTAAGATAATATTGATATTATGAATTAAAAAATGAGAATCAATTTATCAAATTAAAGTTATAAAATATATAAATTTACCTTTTAAATTAAAATAAAAAATATATAGAAAAAATATTTTAATAGAAAAACAAACTTTTAAACTGTAAATATTCTTTAATATTATTTCATATCAATTTATAGTTAAATGTTTATTAATATATTAGTTTCAAATATTATCAAATTCATCTTTTAAAAGTTATTAATTTAATTTATTATGTAAAATATACATTACTTGAAAACAGTTCCGTCAAAAAATAGTTATAATCACATTTCATTAAATAGTTATCTTTTAATCAATTAGTAAATAAATTTGTATTAAAATACCCAAACCATTTTTTAAAAATAATAATATTTATAAAAAACTTAAATAAAAAAATTTATTAAATTTTTATTTACTTGTGTATTTATTGTTATTTTAATTTTTTATTGATGTTTTGTATTTTAATATCATGTTGAAATATTTTATTAAGTCATGTCTCGATTCGTTTTAGTTTTGTGTTAAAAGAATCATAATATATTCAAAATAAAATTATTTTCTAGGGAAATTAATACTAAAATATCATGGTGTTACATGCAATTGAATTCCTTAAGGACTTACTGTAAAACTTCACAACTCTCATGGATCCATCCAAAATACTTTTGGATACAGTTTTTCATACTCTCTTTCTTTTGAGATAAAAAATTCATCCAAAAATTAATCTTTATCAAAAACTTTAATTTGTGACCCTTCAGGCCATATCAGCATTGAAAAAAAATGAAATCCCCATTTTAATAATGTATGAAAAGAGCATCCTTTGGAAAAATTCTAGTATTACTTAAGCAACTAAGGGGTCTAGTGTGATCTCCATAAAACGTACCCAATATCATAAAAACATGTCCACCAAAAGATATATCATATACATCAGATGTATATCTATATAATCTTTTTTCCCATAACATCAAGTGACTACTAGATATAGATCAATGTAAATCTAGTATTGGTAATCTCATATTTTATTGATTCTCTAAAAAATACTGACCCCTCTAATGAATGCATCACATGTTATTCATCTAATAGATGAGTAAATCAAATTCCCTTATCCAAGTAGTTGAACACATATTATGTGACTCAACTTAGCACGGTCATGAATTTCCTCAGTATAATTTAATTAAGATCAAGATTTACTTTCTTATCATACAAGTTGAGAAAACATATCTTGGTCATGCTATAACTGATGACATGATCAACAACATACCCAACTACCCATTTATTAGTTAAGTCATAGTGAATTATGTAAGCAAGGTATCAAAGTATGAAGGTTCTCATGCAAGGTATCTATCAAACCTTAGGTAAAAAGAAATTATTGTAATCATAAAACCCTAACCATATTGATCAATTCATGAAATATAATGGGATATACTAAAAGGTAAAGTCTAAATAATAAGTTTTACATTATTATATCATGAGTACACTACTCACACTAGTCTTGAAATATCATCACAACCCATATTTCTCCATGATGATAATTGATTAAGGATATATCAATGTAATACTTTGAATAGGTATTTTCAGTCTATCATTTATGTAATGTAAATTATATCACATAAAAACAAATGATAAATTATGATTTCCTTTTATTATAATAACATGATACATTATGAAACCATTAAATAAATATCTTAAAAATCAAATACCAAGAGACTCTACTTGAACCTTATTATTTTATTGTGATAATAGTTTCATTAAATTATCTAATACATTTTATCCCTAACCACCCAACTAATTCTAACACTAGACCTCTCAGCAATATATCATATAAGATGTAATTTTTATAGGATTTATTTAGTCCACTGGAGAGACTGGGGATCCTTAGCCTAAGTGATAACTCTGTTATTATCATAGTAAATCTTGATCACTCCCTCAATGTATGAAACCACCTCTAGTTTAGAGATAAATTTCAAGATCCAAACACCTTTCTTCATATCATCTAATGTAGAGCCGTACTCTTATATTGTTGAGTCTACTATGATTTATTGTTGGGAAATTTTTAACTAATAACTTCACCATTTAGAAAAAACATGTAACCAGATTGATATTTCATATATTCTTTTTCAAATTGAAAACCAGTATTTATGTAACCATTTTCATGAATCTCACCCACCCCTCCAAGGATCAAGAACATATTTGTAGTCCTTTTGAATCACTTAAGAGTGTCCTATATAATAATCTAGTGAATCACACCAGGATTGGATTGGTATTTACTTATAATTATTAGTCTATAAGTGAATTTATATTGAGTAAAAAAATATGAAAATCAAGATAAAACCTATAGAAGATACATAGGGAATTATATCTACCCTTTATAACTCCTTAAAAGGATTTCGAATCTTCCTAATATTTTTTCTCTGCGACATTGATAAATACTCATTCTTATAGTTCTCCATGCTAAAATTATTTATCACTTTACCAATATATGTTTCTTAAATGAGTCTAAAGACCATTTATCTTGTTTTCCTAAAAAAATATTTTATACATGGTTGATTACATCAAACACCAAAGAAAAAACTGTATTTTATTTTTCGAAAACTTTTTTTTGTTTAGAATGTTTTTTATAATAGTTAAAATAAAGACTCTGAATTTTTTATACTAAAGTTTGTTAAGATATTTTTTCTATGAAGTTTTGGAGGAAGTTGTAGGTTTTTTAAGAACAATTTTAACAATGTCAGAAGATGCTATACTATTCATCAAAAGTTTACAACATCCTAAATAATTAATGATACAAGATAAATTTTTTATAAGGGAAGACAAGTAAAACTCTTTTCCAAATAATCTTTAGCAGACATAAAAAATATAGGTTAATATATAAAAATTTTGTAAAAAGAAACTATTAGTGCAATTTATTTAATTTTATATAATGGTAAATTAGTAGGATCTAGGTTTTCCATAAAAATGATTTTATATGAATTTTTTTACATTTCCATTAGACATACGAGATGAAAACCGTCAAAGAATCCTGATAGGTAATAATACAAGAAGTGGGTTTTATGGTGAATTTTTGTGGTTTGGTAAAATGAGAAGGAAATAAAATGTGGAATAAGAAGTTATATTTCAATATAGAGGAAAATATAAAGGTATAAAATTCAAAGTGTTGAGACCAATGTTCAGATACAAAAAGGTTTTATGTAACTGAATTATTTGGAAGTTTCAACAATGTATTAAAACATCTTCAAAGGTGGATTTCTAGAAAAACAAATTTTTATGTATTTTATAAGTTGCAAATTTTTTATTACAAACTCAAAAAAATTGATATTGTGAATTTTTGAATTAGCATTGTGGAAGGAAAGGCACCAGACAAACATCTCTCAAACAAAAGAGCATCGAATGATTTTTTTGAGGTCCTTAGTTGAACTTTTGTGAAGATATCCATCAGATTAACATTCTTGAGGATCTGATTTTTAAAGTATGATATGATGAAAAATGTTGGTATAAATAAAACATCGATCCATTGGATGAAACTTTCTTATGAATGGAATCAGTTGAAGTAAAGCAAAGAAAGGGTAATTAGACACACATAGATGAATGAATAATTTTTAATAGAAAAAAAATTTAATTAGATGAATTTTTTGATGGTTAAATTCACATTATTTTTGAATTACCAAAAATAATAATATTTATATGTTATATATTTTTTATTAGTTTACTTATTTTTTAAAATTTTGGGAATTGTTGGAATCAATAAAGTATTCAAGAAGCATTATGATTATTCTATAAGTGTCGATAATCATCCATCTATTTTTATATTTAACTAAGGATGATTAATTATGGATTTTTTGAGTGGTAAAGTGATATTGGTTTCCACTATTTCCACTTTGTGAGAACCCATATTATGGTGTGAAACATATAATGTACTTAACACTATTCATGCATAAAAAAGACTTAAAACACTATTGAATTTGTTTTAGTCTGAGTATCCAACTAAAGATAAATTTCATGTTAATATAGAGAAAATGATATAGTTTTGATCAGAAGAATTATACAATGTTTCAGTTCATATAAAATAGATAGAGGAATCAAACTGAGTTTCTGATCATAGTTTTTGAGGTTTAAATATTCTGATAATCAAAAAGTGCTCATGTTATATATCAAGTGTAATTTTTAATGATACCAATGGGATGGACATTCACTGGATGAAGAAAAGGGTGCACTAGAAAAGCCTTTAAGAAATATAAAATTAGATGGACGTTTTGGATGAATTTTTGTGTGAGAATAATTTGGAAAGTTTTATATTTTTTTATTGATTTTTTTGAAATAAAAATATTTTAAAATGATAAGAGTATGTATAACCATCCCTATCAGGAGATAGAAGGATTTTATGAGAGTTAGATCAAATTTGTATTCATTTATTTCTAATAGTTAATTTCACTATACAGATGGGAGTCACCATATAAAGGATGCATGTTCTCACACTAAGTAAGAACCTTGTAAATCTTGTGTACCTTCTTTACTTTCCTATATTTATATCCTTATGATATTATTATAAAATTTTCTAATGAAAATTATTATAATAAGTTTCAAGGGTTAAATTTCATAAATTTATAATTTTTTAAATACAACCACTAATTTAACCCCCCTTCTTAGAGGTTTAATAATACAAAGGAACTCCACTTGGTATTTAGTGGAATGTTAACCAATTGATTCCTTATCATGAAATGTCTCAATTCTATCAATAATAGAGGTATTTGTAAGTTTTATGGAAAAATAATTATCGTTGAAAAAAATTGATACCCTATCTGTTATTACATGTCATAGAGTTTATAGATATAGCAACAATTGGTTTTCCACCCATTGAAAAACATTCTCCCCTTAATTTTTATGAAAGGATAAATATTAAGGTTGATGGGAAAGCTAGAAATATTGTCTTTATGTCCTTATCATGTTTTTTCCATGAAAGTAATGGGTCCCAAAACATGAAATGAAATCCATAATAATATTGAAATCATATTCGTAGAAAACTCCAAATTTAAGGAAGAAAAGTTAAAAATATAGAAAATAATGTTAAATGATATTATAATGAGAAATGAAGAAACCGTTGATGAGTATTTCACCAGATTTAATGAATTTGTGGAAAATATTAGAGGATTTGGATATGTCTTAGAAGATTATACCATTATAAATAAAATCACGAGAAATATCCAACACAGGTTTTACTCGAAAATATTCTCCTTATAAAATAAAAATGATTTATATATTTATGAATATAATAAATTTTTTATTTCTTATTAAATTAATAAAGTTATATCATTTAAAAATAATATCAAGGATGAAATTAATTTTGAATATATAAGAAAGATAAAAATATAGGATATTGGGAATATTATTCCCTATTATTTGGAAGAAAAATAATATGATGAAATGAATAAAAACATTATGTATCTTATCTCTAAAAATTATCATAGAGGTAGAGGAAAGTATGGAGGAAAACATATAGTGAAATTTTTCAAGTGTGGAGGAATTGGAAATTTTTATATAAATTTTCCCAAGAAGTAAGTTGGTAAATATGAAGATTATTCTAAAATAAAAAACTTGGTGGAAGAAGTCGAACAAAACTTCTAAGGAATATAAGAAGTACATTAGTGGTAATAATTATTTTCTGTAAATAAAAGACACATGTTGAGTAAGAAAGTCAAATATGAATTTATTAAAAAAATGTATTTAGAAGATAAAATTTTATAGAGATTTAGAACCTTCTTTTAAAATGTTCAGAATAAATATGATTCATAAAATAGTAAATAAGAAGGATTTGAAGAAACATACAAAGAATATCGCTCAGATATAACTTATATAATTTATTGAGAAAAATAAAAAACTCAATAAAGAAACTATAATAATGAATAAATAAAGTGGATTGGATATTGAATAAGGAAATGTGTATTTAAATAGGAACATAAGTATATATAGGAGATAATAAAACTCAAACTGAATGTCATTGAATTGGGAAAGATGGTGAAATATCTCTGTAAAAAAATGCGATAAAAAAGTTTAGGTTTGCAAAACCCAATCAAAACTTCTTGAGGTTGAAAGTGACTTAAGAATATGAATGAAATTTTCAAAAAAAAAAATCAGAGATTAAATCTAAATCATATCAAGATATTGAGAAATCTCACTCTAAGAATCATTGAAATCTATACCCACTTAATATAAAATTTTATATAATTTTATTAACAATGAATGTGTCATAAGAAATTTTGAGAAATATTAGATTGATAAAGTATGTGAGAAAAATATCAAATAAAAAAACCTAAAAAAACATTGATAAGAATGTTTCCTCACACACGGAAGAAACAAAAACATAAAGGTTCTATGAACCTCAAAAAACTAAAGACAAGGAAAAATATTATTTCTATAGAATACCAATATTAAATGGATATTCTTGATGATGTGATATTTTTGGGCATGAATATTATAATTATTGGCATAACATGTCTGTTCTTAGAAGTAGATATTAATTAATGGGGATATATAGAATAACAATAGAGAAAAACTTTCATAATCATTAGGAATAAAGAAAATAAAAATCACAAGATGATAGAATGTTTCCAATAAAAAATTAGTTTGGATATCTATTGGAAGTTTTCAGAAGATGTGACCAACCATGTCACTTTACTAAAAAATATATGACTAATCTTCTAGGATAAAGTTCTTATGCCTGAAAAAAAAAGGGTTTTGAAAGAATAAAGTTGAAGAAAGTGTCTTTATTGTTGACACAACACTAAATGTTATCAAAATCATAAAAAATGTGTATTTTTTATAGTGGTTTTCCACACATCTGATATGTGATTTAAATATCTTAAAATATGTTGAAAATCATGAAGGAGGAGTAGTTAAATTTATCAATGGCAGTTCCTTAAAAAACATAGGAATATGAACTGATAAGATTGATTATTAAAAACTAAAATCAAAATATGTTTTTTATGTTGATGAGATTAAACAAAATTTATTGAGTATAAGATAAATCATTAATGATGTAAATGAAGTGATATTTAGGAAATAATCTTTTATAAAAAGAAATATGAGAGATAGAAAAGTTATAACCAAAGGAGTAATAAACAATAGAAATATCTTTTATTTTTTAGAACTTCTTGAATATATTTATATGAGTGATAAAAATAAAAACAAGTTGTGGCATCGTAGGATGGGGAATATTGGGCCTAAAATCATGGTCAGAATTAAAAAATAAGATACTTTATGAAACTTACCATAGATAGAGAGGAAAGATGATTTTATTTTTATAACATGTCTGAAAGGGAATATGACTGGTAAATCGAATTAGAAATTTGAAATTGAGGCTACCAGACATCTTGAGATTATTCACTAAGATATTTGTGGGTTTATGAGACATCAATAAATGAAATTAGATTTTTAATTTATCAATTTTCTTGATTATTTCACTTGGATGACCAAGATTATGTTTATTAAGTATAAATCATAGTTAGTGGAAATGTTTATATTTTTAAGAAGAGAAGGTGAGAGATAAATAGTTGTTTATATACTAAAACTGAGAAACAAAAATTGTCAAGGAGTACACATGTAATGTTTTTGAATCTTATATGAAGGAACTTTTAATTAGAAATAAAAATAGCGATTCATACATACCTTAATAATATGGATTGGTAGAAAGGAAAAAACAAAAGTTGGTGGAAATTGGAAGAAGTGTACAAGATGAGCATAAAATTTGTATGTTTTTTAGAGAGACGATATAAGTACCGTTGTACATGTATAAAAAATATGTTTTCTAAAGAAAAAATCCAACATTAATTCTTTTGTAATGTTGTATAACAGAAAACCAATAATGAAATATTTCAAGGTTTTTGGAAGTCATGTTTAATAAATATCAAAACTTCGATTCTTGTAAAATTGGATGAAAAAGATGAGGATAGGATTTTGATGGGACGTTCAACTAATATAATACATTATAAATGTTATAAACAATGTTTACAAAATCTGGTGTATTCTTTTTATGTTAATATTTTTCAAAATCCATCTTCATGAATAAGGGTTGTTTAAAGTGTTGTGGATGGCAAATTAAATATTTCCAAAAAAAGACCAAAATGAAGATGAAAGTGAGCCAAAATTGGTTACTAAAGATTCATAAGAATTATGAATTGAGGAAAATGAAATAGGAAGAAAATCTTAGAAATTTCATATCCTATAGAAATAGGTTAAATCTAATAACATTATTAGAAACCAGAAAGCTCTAGTTCGGAGTAGAATAAAGTTGATATTAGAAAATCAAAAATCACTAATTCACATGTTTAACTAGAATTAGTTGTAGAAGTAGTTAAACATAAATAATGGGTAGATTATATGAATGGAGAGTTGGATTAGATAGAGAAAAATGACAGCTGATAACTTGTTCCATTACTAGAAAAAAATAATATTTTTGTTACAAAGTGGGTGTAGAAAAAAAAGTTGAAAAAACATGGGGAAGTTTCATGAAATAAATCTATAATTTTTTAAAGGATATTCATAGGTGGAAGGTGTGGGTTTTGAAGAAACCTTTTCCCCTGTTTTGATATTAGAAACTATAAAATGCTTTTGGATGTGGTAGCAGATCACTATTATAAAGTTTATCATATGGATTTCAAGTAATCTTTCTTGAATGGAGAGATTGAGGAAGAATTTTGTGTTAAGAAACCTTGTGGATTCCTACTTGAAAAATATGGATCAATGATATATAATATGAATAAATCCTTATATTGATTTAAATAAGCTCTATGATATTATTACTCAAAGCTAGTCAGTTTCTCGAAAATGTAGATTTTTTCTAAATGGAAAGTTGATTGAAACTTAAAATTGAAGTATATTAACTTCGGAACACTAATTTTTATTATTTATGTTGATGAAATAATTTTTATAGGGACATAGAAAATTTTTAAAATGATTTTTCTGATTAAATAAAAGAAAAAATTAAAATTTCAATGCTCGGATAATTAAACTTCTTTATGGTATTCATATTACAATAGAGAGAAATATATATCCAATAACAAGAGAAATATGTTAGGGAATGTTTATAAAAGTTTTTAAAGGAATATTACAATAACTTTCAACTCCCAATTCTATTATCCCCAAGATGAGTAATGATGAATCTAAGAAAATTGTGAATTTGAAAGATTTTCGAAAATTGATTGGGACTTTTCTTTATCTTATAGCTTCATGGAAAAACATTGTTTGTGATTTTACATTGTGTGAAATTTATTAGAGTGATCACAAAGAATCACATATGCTGGAAGAAAAAAATTCTGAGATATTTTAAAGGAACGTATTCCCCTGGGATATTGTATAAAAGAAGTTATGATATAACATAGCATAGATGTACTAATGTGGATTGGTCAGTATATTGAAATGCTATAGAATCAACTTTGGGTGGAATATTTTTCTTGGGAGAATTTCATCTGAACTGGTATAATAAGAAACAGAGTTTAGTAACCTTGAGTATAGAATAAGAATAATATGTTTCCACCACCCAAGTTTTCACTCAAATGATTTGGATAAAAGTTCATCAGGAAAACATGCGGTTGACTGTTTCTAAAGAATTGAATATTTTTTTAGATAATCAAAGTACCATTGATCTTTTGAAAAACACTATAAAACATTTGAGATCAAAACACATTGATATAAAGTATGATTAAATAAAAGAGAATTTTTATGGTGGATATTTTTTTCTTGAGTACATTTCTAAAAAATATCAAATAGAATATGTTTTAATGAAATCTATTCCCAGGGAAGAGTTTGTGGAATTGAGGATACAACTTCATTTTCAGTCTCTACCAAAGACTTCCTAAAATTTTTAAGGACACCCCACACTATGATTTGAATTCTATTAAAAAAGGGGGAGAATTTGTATAAGTTATTATTAAAAGGGGGAGAGTAAGTAAAATTCTATGAAAATTAATATGAAGATATGGGTATCATAAAATGTGGCATACAAATAAAATGAGTGAATGAGAAAGTGAAAGGGAGATAATCATTTCATAACTATAATTTTTTTCATCGAGGGATGAAATTTACTTAGAAACATTACTTTATATAGTAGTGCGGTGTCAATAAATTCTCTATAAAAAAGGTTATGAATTGATGAATGATTTTTAAAAATTTATTTTTTGAGAAAAATGATTTGTGAAAAAGTTCGAGTAATAAAAAATGATGAGTTGTAAAATTTTTTGATGAATGTTTTCAAAAAATATAAAGGTGGAAATTAATATCCTTTTTGATGGTTTCCTAAAAAAATATTTCATTTGTTGAATTTTTTTATTAAGTTTGTTTTTTTCAACAGGTGAAATAAATATTGTGATTTTTTTTAAGTTTGCTATGAATGTTTTGTTATGATGTTCTAGAGGAAGCTACATGTTTGTTAAGAATATTTCTTACTAAGTCAGATAATATTATGTTGTTTGTTAAAAGTCTACAAAATCATGAATAATTCATGATACATGATAACCTTTTTAAAAGGTAGTAAAAGTACAATTGCTTTATAGATTAACTTTACATGACATACAAAATATAGGTTACCAAACAAATTTTTTGTATGAAGAGGAGAATAGTATAATTTGATGAATTTCTTAAAAACGGAAAGTTGTGAAAATTTTCATCAGGTGAACAAATGCATAAATTTTCTAAAAAAATAATTTTTTCTGAAATTTTGAATATTACCATCAAATATAAAAGATGTTGACCATTAGACAAACCTTATAGGTCAAAAGACATGAATTAAATTTGATGCTGAGATTTTGTGTTTTGGTAAAATGAGAAGGAAATATAAAGAGGATCAAGAAGTCAGATTTTCATATATAGGAAAATAAAAATATGGAGAATTCAAAAAGTTGAGTGCAACATTTAGTGATGAAGATGTAAAATGAAACTGAATAATTTAGAAGCTGTAATTGTGTATTCAACAATATTCAAAGGTATCTAAATATTTATGTAATAAAATTTCTATATGAAGTTTTTAAGATTCTAAGTTTTTGTTACAAACTCCAAATTTTTGATATTTTGAAGTTATGAAGTAAGAAAAATGAAGGAAAGGAATCGAAAGAACATCCATCAGACGAATGAAAATCATACAAACCTTGTCAATTCCATTGGATGAACTTTTTTGAAGATGTCCATCAGATGAAAATTTCAAAGGATCTAATGTATTAAGTATAATCTATGTAAAAACTACTTATATGGTGAAAAATATGATCTATCAGATGGTTGTTTATTATGTAGGGAATCAATCAAAGTAAAGCTCTGGAATGGTAATCAGAAAAATAGAGCCATACATAGATTTTTTCAATGAATAAACATTTCATCAAAAGATTTTTTTGCTGAGTAACTTCACATATATGTATGACGTATCAAAACTAATTATGTTGATATGTTCTATATTTTTAATTGGTCTTCTAATTTTAAAGTTGTTTGAGAATGGTTGAAATCATTAGAATATTCAAAAATTTCTAAGATTGTTCTAGAATAGTTGAGAAGCATCTAACTATTTTCATATTAAAGCAGGAATCATTAATTATGGAATTATTTGAGTAAGAAAGTGAAATTATTTTCCTTCTTTTTACACTTAGAGAGAACCTATATTAAGGGGTAAAAATTATAACTTACTTAACACTGTACAAACATATGAAAAACTAAAATGCTGCAGAATTTTTCTTAGTCTAATTTCTCAACCGAAGATCACTTTCATGTTGAAGAAGAGAAAAAAAAATTTTATTAGAAGCATCAGATTGAGTTTCCATTTATAGAAATTATATGGTTCTTTCGTTCATAGTTTTTGAGGTATAGTGGTTTTTATAATCAAACATAGATCATGTTATATATCAGTTTCAATTTTTAGTGAGGTTCACTATACGAACATTCATCAGATGAAGAAAAGGGTGCACTGGATGAACCTTTTGGATGGAGAAAATTGGATAGACATTCTAGATAAACTTTTATGGGAGAAGAATTAATAATGTTACACATATTTTTTGGGTTTTATTTTTGTACTTAAAACATTATAAATTAATATAAATAGTAATAATCATACCTATAGGGAGACAGAAGGAGTCTAATGGGATTTGACTGAATGTTATATTCACTTATTTATTATAGTAAATTTCCATAGACTAATTAAATTCACCATATAAAAGATATAGGTCGTCACACTAATGATGAACCTTTTAGTTTTTTCATTACTTGTTTAATTTCCAATATTTTTATTCTTGTGATATTTTTATAATAGTTGATAAGAAAAATAACTCTAACAAGTTGGATGTGTTAAATTTCATAAAGTTTGAAACTTTTAAAAGAAAACCACTAATTCAACCCCACCCCACTTCACAGTGTTAAAATGATCCTAAGGAACTTCAAAGTATAATAAACCTATTATATTGATATTTTAAATATTTATACCCATTATATATGCTTCTTTACCCACGTATTTCATTAATAAGAACATACCAACCACATATTTATAAATTGAACTGCCATGGTTCAATTTTAGATAAGCAGTGTGTCATCCGCATACAATATCAAAAAATTACTATGATCCAACTAACCATATTGTATACACAATAATCATATATGTTTTTTATAAAACCAAACTCTTTTATCACATAATTAAATTGAATATTCCAAAATCAAGAATATTGATTCAATCCATAAATAGACCATTGCATCTTACGTAACTTAACAGCCTAATTCATCACTTTTGGACCTTTGGGTTTTATCCTATAAAATTCCAAAACTAATTTTATATTAATAAATTTGGTTTTTATATCTATTTGATATATCTCATAATAAAAATGAGCTTCTATGGCTAGCAAAATTAGAATGGACTTTATCATCACTATAGTTGAAAATGTTTCTTTATAGTCGATACCAAGAAATTTTTTATAAAATTTTCCATCATGTTTGAATTATAGGTAGACACTCTACCATCCATGTGATATTTCTTATGTAAATCCCACTTTCACCCTATGGGTCTCACCCCTTCAGGTGAATCCACTAAGTTCTAAACTTGGTTAGTGTACATGGATTCCATTTCAGATTCCATGGATTTTAGCCATTTCTCAGAATCATAAATCATTATGGATTCGAAGTAGTTGGTAGGTTAATTATTTATAAAAATTACCCTATCACAATTACCTATGAGAAATATCTATCTTGAAAGTTCTTAACAAATCCTACCCTACCTTTGGGGTTCTTATATAAATTAAGTCACTTCTTCTTCCACAACTCTATGGAATTAACTCAACCTCTACCTCCAAAACACTTCTTATTTGTTTTTCGTGAAATTATATATGTCCAAATTTACTCTCACTAAATCCTCATATTATCTATTACTTCTTAATAAAAAAACATGTTGGTCCAAAAATACTTTATGTTTAGTATGATTATAAAAATCATATCCCATAGTCTCATTGGGATAACAAAAAAAAGAATTTCTATAATTTGGGGTGTATTTTATCAAAATACAAATGTTGAACATATGGATACCTACCCCAAACACTCATAAAATAGATATTGGTAAATTTCTCATTCCATATCTCATATGGTGTCTTTATTAATTCTTTATATAGAACACGGTTTAGTAAAACATTAACTGTATCCAGAGCATAACCTTATAATGAAATAGGAATGTTACAATGACTATTCATTGATAAAATAATGTCCAACATTATATTATTACTAATATTACACACACAAGTCAATTATGGCATTCTAGAAGGAGTTAATTTTGAAGAAATTCCAAAATCACTTAGAGATAAACAAACTTTGGGCACAAGTATTCACCACCTCGATCTGATCATAGGATCTTAATAATCTTTCCAAGTGGATTTTGTACTTCATTAAGAAAATATTTTAAAATTTTATAAGATTCACACATTTTTATTATTATAAACACATACCCATATTGAATAAAGTCATCAGTAAAGATACATAAGTACCTAAAACCACCAATTTCTTGAGTACTCATTGTTCCAAAAACATCACTATGTATGAGATCCAATATTCCACTATAAATTTCATATTTTCCAATAAATATTTGTTTAGTAATATTTTTTAATAAATATGATTCAAAATTGTCAAATTATTCATAATTAAATGGTTCTAATAATCCTTTACTATGGAGTCTTTGGATGTGTTTCTCATTTATATGTCTAAGGTGATAATTCCAAATATAGGTGGGATTAGAATCAAACTTGAACTTCAAATTATTTATATTATAAATTGGATTATTCATATCTAGAATGTATAATAAATTTATCATATTCCTAATTTTAATGACATAATAAATCAAATTCAGTTATATAGAACAACTCTTTTTCTTAATAGTCAACGAGTATCCCTTCTTGTCCAAATAAGATACATAAATAATTTTTTTGTTAATGATGGGAATATAATAATAGTTTTAAAATTATATTATTAATAATGTTCATAAAAATATATTATAAGAATCACATTATAATGAAACAGCTATTTCTCTATTACCATCTTGAATATACACTTCACCCATGTTCAATTCCTTCCTATCTCTATGTCTATGTTAGTCAGCACAAATGTGTGATGCACACCCAATATCTAATATCGAGTTATTAGTGTTAGTGAAATTATCTTTTATAATATTCATATTCAGATCTAAAAATTATTCTCTTTTAGAACACTTCTCCACCGTAGTTACCAATTTTGAACGGTTCTATCTGTTATATTAATAAGGGATCTCAATATGATTATCATGAAGTAATTCATAACCTAAAATAAAGATATAAATATGGCTGAGTATCATGTATTAAATCCTTTCATCAAATAATTTTAATAAAATCAATCCCACTAAAAATTATTAACCATACATTATATCTATTTAGAGAGGCAATATCTAACTTCATCATGAGTTACACCAAGTAACACATTAATAAGTCATGGATGTATCCAATAGACAAAAACTTTTTTAATCATATCACATATGATTCTTCGATATCTTAGCTGATAAACTCTATATCCAAATCCACTATGGATTTCATAATCTCTATTTATTTTTTATTCTAATGGTTTAGGATTTCAATCTAGTACAACCCAAAGAAAAAGCTAAGAATAAGGCACCTGATAGTTAGGGACACCTTATAAATTCCCTATCTGGAACAAGATAATCCTTGATCATATAATGGTTAGGGTCACCCATACTAAATGATCGAGTTACTAACAAGTTATTCTTTGGAATAAATCTCACACTAAGTATTTTAAGGATTTATTTTAAAAGGATCACTAGTTTAATATACACCATGTTCATATTAAACCCATTTCATCTCATGAAATATTTATCATTAAACATTTTATTCCTTAACATATGCATGCTTCTAATGACTTAGTTTTAGAATCTTATTCTATCCAACAAATTAATGTGTTCACACCACATTATTGTGTAAATATTTGTTCAACCCATAAGTTTTTATTACTTACCCAAAATAGAATCTAAAAATATTCATACATATCTGAATGCATATCATGAAAATGGTATATGTAATTTTTATATGAATCCACAAAGATAATTTATATTGACAGTCTCAATAAGAGTAAGCTTGGAGTGATAAATATCCAACCCCTAACCTTTATAGAGCAAGGAATAAGCCTCCAAGATGGTGGATTTTCTAGCCCCAAGTATCTCTCCTTGGGGATACTTTAATCAAGAGATAATTCAATTCATTATATCACTAAAATATAATATGTAAAAACTATATTCTATAAGTATAATTAAGCTTATAACATTAAAAACAAACCAAATTCGAGGTAGATATAAAACTAAATCTTATGGATTCATACCTAGCATGTAATTTAGGGATCTATCTCTTAGAATCATATTATCACAAAAATAAAGCATACAAATTATTCATTTTCTATAAATAATTTATAAATATGAATAATAAAATGGACTGAATAAATAAAAAATTTATTTAAGAAATGATAAATAAGTATAAACTTTAAATATTTTATTTAGGTATGAAAAATATCATTTTATAATCTATAGTCATCATAATTTATAAAAAATATAGAAATTAAAAATAAAAATTAAAAAAACTGTTTTTTAATATTTTTACACTTATGTATTTTACAACTCACATTCAGAAATAAAATAAAAATAATACTATAAAGAGGGTGTTATTCTTGTATATCATATTCTATGATTTTCCTAAATCATTCTCTATTAATTATATCATAAAATATGAGTGGATATATCTTATATAACGACTCGTACTTTATGATATACCATGTATCTTATTTATTCCACAACCCTTGGTTTCCCACAAACCATGGATCAAGATATGATTTTTGATATCATATATCTGTTTATATGGATTAGTTAAAGTCCATGGATCTCTTATATATCATACATTGTGATATATACATGTTCCGTGATATGAAAAAACAAAAGAAAAGTATTTTACATATCACATTATATGATATGATTAAAAAATGAAATATGAGAACAAAAATTCTTCAATAACCAGTGAGATAAAACATGATAAATCCTTTAATAACACAGATCTAATACCACTTATAAGTTTTAGAGGATCATCCTATGGACTTTAATAAGAGAAAAAATGCATGTAATTTCTTGATATATCTTAAAGGAGAAATGTGTATAATGTTTATCAAGATACTACATACATGATACATGATAATAGAAACCTTTATATTTTGATATAGTATGCTTGATGAATGTCAACAGAATAATAAGAAACTTCTTCCTAGCTCCATAATAAATCCACCAGCCTAAGGATCCCAGTTTACTACCTAATGATTTCTGAAACATCGAGGGGTTGATAGAACCTTCAATAAGAAGTGATATATAGTGTCTCAAGTAAAAGATATATTTCACTTAAGTTTTCAGGAAATCGATTATAAGAACATAAGAGAACTATTCAATTTTATTGGAATCATTGATGTTATTCCATTAATTAAGAGTGTCATCCATCAAACATATTGAGTTCCATCTCATGGAACCAGAGAATTACTTCATGTTAGATAATTCATTAAAATCATTCAGTGAATGTGAAAGACAATTATAACTCATAATTAATGGATTATAAACAAATAAAACATGTGGTATATGAGTTTCATAAATGAATAATCTCATGAAGCTATATCATGAGACTAATATTACTATATGATATAGGAAGAAGAAGCATCTCATGATTCTCTTATGACTCAACTATTTATATGTTGTGACTTGCATTTTATGAATGTCACTTATTAAAACTTGGGGTATATCATCAAATATTGTATACCCTTTTTAAGTGTATATCCATCATAAAGACAAGGGTATTTATTGAACCACATCATTTGAGAGTGATTATAATAGACTAAAGCCTATAGTGTCTATAGATTGTATAGTTTCACTGGTTTAGGTGCATTGGTGGTGCACTATAACCAATGGAATGTTTGGGTGTAGTAGAATGGATTGAATATTGGTAAATAATGCGATTCACATCAGATAAGTGAAGATGATTCTTGATAATGAGAAGAAGTATAGGCACATGAGCCTTAGCCAGGTTGGTAAGGACTCCGTAAGTGCATCCAAGCGACCAGGGATCAAAACCAAGCGGAGGCAGAATTTCTGGGGGTACTGTAGTAGTACTGTAGTGGGAAATGTGTAGTACTGTAGCAGGTACTGTAGCGGAAACTGTAGAAGGTACTATAGCGGGAACTGTAGCAGGAACTATTTGGCACTATAACTGCTGGGAATATGCCCCCGTTTGGGCCTTCGGGCCACCGATTTGGTCCCTTAGTCCTTTAAGGCCTTCGGGCCACCCATGCCTTTGGGTTAGTAAGGCCTTAGGGCCACCTCAAGGCCTTCGGGCCACCTTTAAGTGAAGATACAAAAGAGACAACCTACAAAGAACAAGCCCTACAAGGAGGATGAGCAAGGAGCTTTCACCATAACAGAAGCTAGACAGATTTCAAGAATGAGAGGGTATGGCACCTGCCATCGGGAAAAGCCTGTGCATGCACGAGAATGCCTAGATGAACACCCATGTGAAGGTGGAGAGCTGATTTCATGATAAAGATGATGGGTAGGAGGAGCTCCAAGTAGGTAAGTCTGGGTTGTATGTAATGTTTGAAGCCTACGGGGAATGAATTCCTCTAAGGCCTATGAGCCATGTAATACTTATGCCTACGGGCCTTGTAAGGGTTCTACCTCACCCCTTGAAAGGTGGATTATCAAAATCAATAAAAAAATGAAGGCCTTCAGGCCATTGGAGAAGAAGTATAGTGGATAGTCTGTAATGACCAATGTCATTGGTTGTTAGTATAACTAGAGGGATGATGGACACTAATAGAACTAGATTTTGGGTGAATTGGAATTTTTGAATTTAAATTATTAATTTATACTTATTAAAAAGTTTTAAATGATTAAAACAAATTTTAGAGGTGGAACCTACAGTGTAAAGGGTCCTAATGAAATTTCAGGGCGTCCAATAACTTAAAAAAACTAGTAGTTACTTGCAGTAACCATCTAGAACTTAGTATAGTTCCATTGGATACTAGAAGGAGTAATCAGTGGGTTTATCCAAATGCTTGTCCCTTAGGTGGCATGTTGTATTTTATTGAGAACTTAGTGGGACACTAGGTTTCTAGTGGAAGTCCACCAGGAACCCGATAGTTCTAGAGTATCATATTTTATGGGGGTACTTTGGGGATGCCCATGGGAGTTATTTAATACTTATTTTAGGTTTTTTGGTGCCTAATCCTATATAGGAGGCAAGTAATATCATTATCCTAATATTTTTCCTCCTCTATATTTCCCTATATTCATGGTTCTTAGGAGGGAATTGATTTACTAATAGAGGTAAAAAATTTCTACCCTTATTCCCTTCTTATATCCTAATTTCAATGGATTGAGATAGAGATTTAGAGTGTGATTTCATGAAATCATGTTGTAATCACATCAAGATAATGGGTATTTTTTAGGTAGGCACTATAGGAGGTAAAAATTGATTGAAAAAAATTTATTGAATTAGTGGTTACTTTTATAAGCTATTTCCTTCTAAATTTATCCTCAAAAAGTTATTTAGTATTGATCAAATCACTTGTGTTACCCACAAGATTATTCATATAGTGCATTAAATAAAGGATCAACACAAATATCTACATGGTTTGGTACTAATATTTACTCATTCCCATGATTGGTTATACATGCATCCATGGATTCTATACTATATTTATCAATATATAAATACAATTGATTGATGTTTCCCATAGCTACAAAGAGTCTCACTATGTGCACACTTTTCATATTCTCATAAGACTTATCTTACCATATTTTCACTGAATTTATTCAGAATATTCACACTAAAGTCACAATGTATCATGGAGGTCTCATTATATACCCTGAGTTTCACAAGTTTATAGAGTCCCACTACATATATATGGGTGATTATTTTGAAGTTATTCTAGGAATTATAACATAAACAATGTGCATAATGCTTCTTTCTCAATCAGATAGATCTTCTTTAACTCAATAATATATTCTTTTAATTCTAGATGGTATTAAATAAAACTCTATAACATGATCACTACTTTAATATCAAATTTATATATCTTAAAAAACTCCTCCTTTAGATTCCCTATTCAATGATCTCTCAAGTCTCTTCTTCTCAAAATTCTACAATCGTAGTTTTTTGTAGGAATTTCTCCTTCTTCCTATAGATTTGTATTCAGAAGATATTCTACTTCAATACATGCTTGAATTATTATTATTCTTATTTGAGATAGTTCTTTTGATCTTGCACAATATCACTACTCTTGGTTTCTCTATTCTTTCACTCATGCAACAACAAAAACTTACTGTTTTTGTATTTCTTATTCCTCAATATTTAAAAGCATGCAAGTAATAATTTATGTTAATTATACTACTTACATTGAAATTATAATCCATAAATGGAATATAAAGTTTAACTTATCACTTCCGAACATAAAGTATCATCATGGAATTCTTATTGTGGTTTCCAAGAATACCCTCACACATTGCTTTTAATTCTTGAAAATCACCCCAAAATATATTCATAAGGTATCAACAATAAGAATAGTTTCTTCTTTATCTCCTTATTTCTAATTTTTCTCCAATTAGTTAAATTTTATATTTATATAAAAATAAACATTAGGATCAAACCCTTATTCCTCAAAACTATCCACAAAATCCACTCCTCACATTTTCCAAAAATGTATAAAATATACATCAAATTAATTTTGTGATGTGGAACTCATTTTTTTCATGTTGAGAAGTTCAAAATAAACATAATAAAACCTATCTCATATCTAAACAAAAAATAATCTCAAACTCATTTTCATTCTTTTAGTCTTGGATAAATTCCCATACTTCAATCTCAATCACTTGTGAACTCTTAAATAGACTTAGATAAAACTGATGTAGGATATGATAAACAAAAACTCATGGTTTGATGGTTCTTCATATGTATTACTCTTAAAAATGATAAGATCATTTTATAATTAAATAAATACAAGTTGTGGAACCTATAATTTTTTATTTCTAAAATAAATCTAGGATCATGGTTGTACTAAACATCATGATGTTTTGAACACAAAAGGCAACTGAATCACTGATTTTTTTATTTCCTCATAATTTAATAATTCTAGAAACTACTCATTTCATTTTTCTTTGATATTTCCTTTATAAGGATAAAGATTTTTTTATTTATTATTAATATTTATAAACCACTATTATTGTTTTTTATGATGTTTATAGAATGAACAAATAGTTCTTTCATCGTCCTAAATTAATTAATTTCCATTAGATTCAAAATATTGAAAGTTGAATTTTTCAACTAGAAGTAGCTTAATTTTTATAATCATTATAGTCCTAAACTGGGGCCTCCAGAGTTCTTCTCTTGAAAATTCTTATGGTCAATGACTTACACTTAGCATCATAAGTCTTACGTTCAGCTACAAAAGTCTAATCCTATTATATTTTTCAATTTTTTTCATCATCCCAAAGTATTACATTCAATTAATGTCTTACAATGAGATCCAAAACTTATTTTATAGTCTTAAAATCTAAACTTTTATTCTGTTTTTATTCATATGTTCATTCATTTTTTATTTTAAACCAGACTTAAAAGTCTAATGATTAAGTCACATAGTTGTCAAAGTCTTATGACTTGAAGAGTCATGCACGAGATATAAAATTATTATAATAACCTGAAATCATTACATTCATCACCTTAAGTCTTATATTTGATAATAATGTCTGAGGATCATAGTAGAAAAATCTTTATGCTTAACACTTATTCATTTTATCATAAACATTAAAATTCATACTTATCTAGGTATATTAGAATGAACATGATCTTACTCTAAGGCTTCTCAATACATATTCAAATCATATTATAACTTCTTAAAATAAAAATTTGAATTTTTAAAACATTTTCAAACTCCTTATAATTCATTTTTTAGGTGTTTCAACATATAGAATATTTAGTATAATCATTTTCCAACTTAGGCGAGGCTCTTCTTCAATTAACCCTGAGTCATCTTTGATCACTCTAACATTTATCTTGGAGTGTATAAGCACCATAAACAAAAAAATATATGATTTTTACTCCTTTAATGGGTCTCCTATTTCAACTTCTTTAAGAAACTACCAAGAATATTTCCATCTAGTTTTTCATAGGCAGTAGCTTCCACATCTGTTAGGTTGATCCACTAAAGGAAAAACAGTAGACATTGGTTGGTTTTGAGGTTTAGTGGTAGTTTTTTAAATCTTCCATGAAATTTTGTATCGTTGAATATTTAATGATAATTTTATTTTTTTCATGATGGTTTTTTTAATGATAAAATTTATATTTAATGGTGGGTTTGTTTTAATTAGTGGTGGGTTTCCATGGTGTCAACTTTAGCAGTGTTTTTTATGATTAGCCATGGGTTTTTAGAGAAGGTTTTTTAGTGGTGGTTTGAAATATCACTAATTTAATAATGGTCTTTAAAAACACTACTAAATTAATACCTGTAGTTAAACCCATTACTAGTTATACAGTTTTAGAAACATTAAAATTCATGGTTTCTGGATCCACCAAATATGAGCACACAAGAAATATATACAAAAAATATGAAATAAATATATTATAATAAAAACAATAACTTCCATACATAAAAAAATGTTACATTAAATTACATCATTGTTTACAAAATGTAATGTTTCAATGAATGTCAACACAAGCATGATTCCTAGATACTATACTAATATGTATGCCCCTCATCCTCCATTAATTTATCATTATGCTACCCATTACCTTCTTCCCCACTTCACACCTTTAATAACTATATTTAAAGTAGTTAACCACACATCAATAATGAGCATATTAAATTAATCATAAATCAAGTATAACTAAAAAATAAAGTATTTGATCTAAATTTAGTTTAAGTAATTGTATAATAATGAATATTTGGTAGTCATGCACATTCCAAGAAAAAATGATGAGCCACTATATTATTGATGATACATTCTACTTAGTTTAACCCATCACATGGCTCTTGTAGTTGTCTCTTGAATTAGTTTATCTCATACTCATGATTTTTTTCAGTATTTATTGAAAAATAACTAATAAAATAAATAATATAAGTGTAAATATGTAAAATTTACCACTCAATAACCATTGATAAGTGTTTTTTATTCTTAAAGAATACTTTGGATCATCTTCTGAAATGCAATATTCAGTGCACTCTCTAATTTCGAGACATGATCATTCTATTTATTTAATGCGTCAATTTCATTTTATGCACAAATCACCAAAACTTGTAATCCCCCTTCCATTAACATCATCAATGAAGATATATATTTACTACCAAACACACTCGATAGAGAAGTCCTACAACCCATCCCACTAAAATGACCAAAATGCTCTTTTCTAAGAACTCAAGCCATGTCATCCTTTGAGGATACTAAAACTGAAAAGGTACGGTTTTAATCCCATGTTTCATTGAGTTTAAACTGTAAATTGAATAATATTATATTATACAGTCATTTGGTAACACATAATAATAATTAAAATTGTTTACCTTGATGTTTTCAATAGGCTTGTTTACACAACTTCTATATTTTTATGAACATCAAACCACATTTCTATCCTTCTAATAGAATCAACCACCTCCATCATATGTTTCAAAAAAATTATATAACTAATATTTTTAAAAACTAAATTTCTTAAATTTTTATAGATATTTATTTTTATAAATTGGATGACACCTTTCCATGTTGTTTCCTAGTGAAACTCATTGAGCTATAAGTCTATGGAATCAATTTCTTATCACAATCAACATAATTTCACATAAAAATTAGCAGAAGAAATTATATATCAATAAAAATAAAAATTTTATTAAAACATTTTTGTTAATATAATAAAATTTAATTAAGGACCTTAGGTGATTTGATGAGATGATGGTCAATGAATGTTTTCCATTGGTCCATAGGAATTCCTTCAAGGAACTTCTCATACATCCATGACAATAATAGAGATATGTCATTGAATTCATTCCATAATAGAAATTTGAAATATTTTTATTTTTTTCCTATTTTTTTAAAGGTTCAGGGATGTGAAATGGAGTTAGACACAACAAAATGGAACATTATCTACAAAGAAATATGTAAAAGGAATTTAATTATTAAATTAGTAAGCAATAATTATTAATTATATCATATATAAATAAAAAATAATGATGGTAAATTTATTTGATCACCAAAGTTTTTTTCTAGGATAATGGAATGTGTCTCCAATCTAAATTATGAATAGTAAGGGATATCACTTCACATGCTAAAGACCCTAGGAACTGCCCAAAAATGCCTATTGCATTTTGAGTGGGTACCCCATATTTCTTGAAAGGAACAACTAACATTATTTTACTGAAATTATAATCATCATGAATATTTATGTTTGTCCCCCTTATATTATTATTTTATTCTATTTAACATATAAATTATACAATTAGTACCAATATTTAAGAAACTAATGTTTTCACATTAAATTAAAAACCAATGATTGTGAATTTCTAGAAACCTTTGGATGTAATGTGATATTCGATCATATTACTAGACAGATCCATCATAGTTGTCTTATTAGATTTTTCAACACTATCAATAGAATTCATACCTATGGATGAAATCATATTAGGATAATATGAAATGGTATAAAAAGTGTGAAGGTTATGTGATCAATTATACATTGTTTTATAGATGGATAATGAGAATCCTGTGATGTAGAGAAGTAGGGCCGGCCCTGGGGCAAGCCCCCAGGCTAGGGAAATAGATAATTAAGGAAAAAAATACAAAGGAAAGGGAAAAAATTCACCATTTCACTGCAGATATTAATGCATTTTAGGGAAAAACATTTATGCAGTCTTGGGAAACTGAAATTATCGAGTTGTTCCTACAGAGAAGGTACTATCACTAAACATATTCTAAAATGACATACCCATAAAATAAATTCATTTAATTTATCAATATAAAAAACAATATAAAAATTGAATTCCAATTTTTTATGTTTTTATCAACTTTTATTGTTAACATTATTTATTCTTCTTCTATTCGTTCTTCTCCTAATACACTATTTCTCACAATATTTAAATTTTCAATATCATCAGTTTAAAATACTTTAGTTTATTTTTATTTATGGTCATAACTGTTACAAATTACTTCACCTCCATCACCCATATCATATATGTCACTTGGTTTTATGTGGACAGTAACACACCACCCATCATCTATTATATTATCAATATGATATACATTTTTTTCTTAGGAATCCAAAATATATGGATCATGTTGTTCCTGATAACCAATATCAATAAACTGAGAGAAATTGACATAAGTAAATTTTAAAAAATATTTATTTATACCCCTATTAATATTGACCCAGTTATATTTTAATAACAAAAATATAAATTTATCCTGATAATTTTACTCAATAATATCAATTAACTTTCTATAGTAACCTTGATCTGCGACTGTGAATATACTATTATTTGTGTTTTCAAACCTTCTTCATAATCAATAGTATAAAACTTGAAACCAACAATATTTTAATCATTAAATCCCCTTTCATTATTTAAAGGACCTTGAGCTAAAAAATCAATTCACCAGATAGTTTATCCTGATTAGTAACATTCATTTTCTATAAAAGCTTATATAAAAATATTATTACATAATTTAGATAATTTTTGATATATTCAAACTGTATATTATATTAAGATATTAAAAAATGAAAACCATTCAACAATTTATTTGGTACTAACTTTTTTTTATCACTTTTTAATTCCAAGGTCATCTCTTAATGTGACTTTTCATTTGTATCCTTAATTCTTTGAGACATGGATAAACAAATATCTATATTGAGTAGAAAATACATGTGTTATTTTTTTAACTGCATATCTATCAATGAAAATTAAGAGTCTTTTCCCACCTCTTGACCAAAAGTTGGAAAAATGTATGACTTGTAATTGGCCCATGATTGAAATGGATTATCATCAACATGTCCCACTCAGTTGAATATTGTCTCAATTGAATGAAAATACCTTGAGTAGAAGGTTATGCACTATTCTTCAAGGTAACCTTCTACAATATAAGCTTCTAGATGAGTTGTATTTTTCATACGAGGCTTTAAATAACCAATACACCTAATGATAAAGTGAAGAAATTAATAAATAAAGTGTTTAAAAATTGAATAAGAAAATAATAATTTTTAATGAAAATAATAAAAGTATAAAATACCAATATATGGGATACATCCATCTATACTGTATGTTCCCTCTAAGTTTATCTTATATGGACAAATGTATCATCAGATGAATCACTATAGTGAACATACTATGGAAATAACATCTCCAAATGATATATAATCCATAAAATTATTTCCTCAAGTTTATCAAATTAATTAGGGTTTAATGTTATCTTAAAAATCTATCTAAAGAATGTCAAAAATTTGATTAAAATGGAAATTATTTTTTCAGGTAACAAATTATGTATTTTCAAAGGTAGAAACTAGTCCATCAATACATGTGAGTCATGAATTTTCAATCCATGCATCTTATGATTATTAAAATCAAAACATCTTGAAATATTATTATAATATCCTCAGAAACGTTCATATTTTTTAATATTTGAAGGAAAATATATTTATAATGATTTTATATTTCCAAAATAGTTGTTGGATACTTCCAATTCTCATTTGTCTATAAATCATATTTAATATTTATTACTTCTAAGTCTTTATGAGCATTTAAATGATCCTCTGATTTTCCCAGCTCATTAAGTAATATACATATCACTTTAAAACACATATTCTTCTCAATGTGTATAACTATAAGATTATGACATAAAAAATTAATTTCCTAAGAAGGAAGTTTGGGAAATATCCTTGTTTTCATCCCTTATTATGATTTAATTATAATTGATAGTGTTCTGACTCTTTTAAATAATAATTCAATTGAAAATATTTTCTAAAAAGGTTACTAATATTTGATAAATGTTACAAGATCTATGATCCGATAAATAATTTTAGTGGAAGCCTAAAATCAGTTTTCCATTGAAACAAGACATGGTATTCCAAAATCAATGAGATGTATCAAGTAAGAGATGATGCCATATGAAACAAAAATTTATGTTATAATGTATCCATTGAGTCTCAAAATCAAATTTACAAAATAGAAAATCCAATACAGTGTGTATGTTCTTAATGGAAAATGTCTTAGTATAGGAAAGTCACTAATGTTTCACATAAGTAAAATAAATATTTTAAACATTTTCATGATAGATGAATCATTTATTTATATACCATTTTTTCATTGGAATGTACGATATGTGGTTTTGGAACAATGGTTGATTGCGGGTGGTTAAATGTATTGAATAATAAGCCATGTCAAGTTCACTATATTCTCTCTTAACAAAAAACATGAATGGTTACTATATCCATGACTGCGTTTAAACCTTATTTACAAAAGAATTTAGTTAATTGGGGGTTCATACCCAACAGTTAATAGGAACTCACATTGTTCAAGAGGATGGGAGATCGAGCTCATTAAACTCTTTTAGTGGGGATTATATCCTACTTCGTAACTATTATAGATTTAGTATTTTTTTGTGAAACTCTTCCTAATCCCGATGTGGGACTAGTCAACTTAAAATAATGATCATGAATTTAATCATGCATAGGGGGTATATTATTGATTCCATATGTATTTATTTCAGGTTCTTTATATGTTTCCCATTAATGGGCATCTACTTATATTTTTAATCTATATAGTCAGAAACTCTGAAGTTTACTACCATATAGGGATGCGATTAAGATTTAAAGGATGGGATTGAACCTTTATGAGGTGTTCTTTGTATCTTGATTATAACATGGATCTAAATCCATGTAGTTTGGTGAACCAATGTATTTTAACCTCATAAAAAAAGAATATATATATATATATAAGGTAACTTAGGCATTGGGTATAGAGCTGGAGCCCTAGGTAGGTGTCCTATATATCCAGGTTATGGTAGGAATCAGAGTCATCATAGTTCGATTACACCCTTAGGACCTACCCTGAGGTGGATATCCTTATATGGGGGTAATTATATCATGCCACTAATCGGGGCTTAAACACTAAAGTTTTCCCAGCCAATGGAGATTTATGATGTAAATGATATTATTATTTCAAATCCCTAAACGCATGTGATCTACACTTGGTGTGAGAAATAAGGGACAACAAGCGATCAATCTCGATGCATATATATGAAATAGTACACATTAGGGAAGCTATTATAAGGTGATTTCTAGGGATATTGGGCCTTTGGAAGAAATCCTACATATCCTAGTTATGGTAGGAATTATAGTTATCATAGTTTAGTTGGGATACATGGGAAATTACACCAAGGTGGATTCCCATTTGAGCTTGAGCCTTAGGAATACATCCTACGTATCTTAGTTATAACAAGATTTAGTGTTCTTATAGTTTGATTTTGTGGTATTACCAAATATGTCGATTGAGTAAGGTTATCATGTCCAAAGGTGTTTGCCTGCTATTTCCTAATATTATGCCAAACATGTTCTGAATGTCTATCTGACATGATATGAATGTCTATTTAAAATGATCTGAATGTCTGTTTAACTTTTCTAGGTTCTATAATTAACTTTTACAAAGACAATCGTATGATCCAATTTACTTTTCTAAAGTATGTTTCATGATCCATATGACATTTTTACAATACATCGCATGATAGAGTCTGAAATTTCTAGAGGATATCACATGATGTAGATGAATTATCTATGAGGACATCACATGATCAACATAGACATGTCTTAGTGCTACCATAAGACGTGGATGATGTATCCTTTTTATACTGTGTGAGTCACTTGATATGTCCATAGGACTTTGCGAGACTCATTTGACATGTCCAGGGGTCACCACGTGACTTGGATGACATGACCAAAGGGTGCTGTGAGACATGAATGACATGTATTGATGGAATTTCATGACCTAGATGATATTTCTAGGGGACATCATGAGTCCTTTCTAATCATATATGGAGTTTGTGGCATGATCAACACATACATTTCTTGGTGCTGCAACATGACTTAGCTGACAAGTCCAACTACTGCCATGTGAATCGCTTGATACATCTAGAGGACTTTGTGAAACTTGATTGACATGTATAGGGGAATCACATGACTTCGATGACATGAATTGAGGGCGTCATGAGACTTTTATGACATGTATGATTAGCATTTCAATACCTATATAATATGTCTGGGGGGAATTGTTAGACCTGGGTAATCATTCTTGGAGGGTGTCACATGGCCTGGATGACTTGCCATGGTACAACTGCATTGCTTGGGTGACATGTTTGGAGTAAATCGAAAGATCTGACTTGAATTCCTAGAGGTCTTCAAAAGACTTGGTTGAAATGTTGAGGGGCCATCACATGACTTGGCTTACATGTCCGAAGGGTGTTGCGAGACATGTAAAATATATATAGGGGCATCAAAAGACCTAGAAAATCATTTCTAGATGGTGTCTCATGGCCTGGATTAATTTCCATGGTACCAAATAAAAAACATGTGAATCAGGTTAGGAGGACATCACATGATCTTAATGGAAATCTTGATGGACTTTTCAAGACTTAGGCGGAATTCCTGGAGGTCTTATCAAAACTTTATTGAAATGTACATGGGACCTCACATAATCTAAATGGTATGTCGAGGGAGTGTCTCATGACTTGGGAAACATGTCTTGGTGTCATCACATTATCTAGGTAGGTCATGAAAAGTTCATGAAGATTAGTGTATCCATCTTCACATAAGTATCTCATATTTTTAGACTTATGTCATTTAATGCTTATGTGCCTCAAGGTTTTTCTAGTATTAGCTTATTTTAGGTTTCACATGACCTTGTTGACATACAGTATGTCCTTCTCATAATCTAACTAACACACCATAATTCCTTTGTGTGATCTATATATTGATCATGCCAAGCACATATTCATGTCGTGTGACCCCTTAGGTTGTTCTCTATATTTCAACTGATAGAATACCTTTGTGATTGCATGATTGTTCACTTTAAGAAGTCCACTACTATTCTCATGTGTAGCAGTCTCCCATAGTTTGTGTTTTTTTGATGAGGGGGAGGGTTTTATAGGCCTTTATGCCCTATTTATAAAACACCTTTCATGGTATGTATCTCAAAAAATTTATTTGGAGTAGGTTGAGAGATTTTGGTATCACACATATCACATGATCCTACCGTGGGTCATCCTTGGTGCTTCATGATGCTTAGTGATCATGAGAATGTTCCTCCATCACCATGTATATTGGACACTAGTTTTCAATGGGATTTCACATAAACATGTTGATATGTAAATGGGATTTCAAAAGGTAAACCAAATATGTCTAGGAGTCTTTACGATATTAGGATTCCCTTAGAAAGGCTATCATTTGAACAAAGATGACATGTCTGAGGTGCACTGTGAGAAAAAAGGGGATTATTAAGGGGGACTCCTCAGGATCTGGTAGTTATGTCTAATGGACCTCATGAGATCAACAGTGGCCACTTAGGGTGTATAATCCCATTCACATAAAGGCTAATATATCTTCCCCTCATAAGAAGCTTCCACCATTTTTTTATTTGATTATTTATTCTACAAGGATAATAGATCTCATGAAGTTTTGTGAGTTTTGTTGAGGATAATTATTATCCTTCTCTACTATGTGTCACCTGATTTATGTTAGGCCTCATGATTCCATGTGATCATTATCATGAAAAACCCATCTACTTGTCTGTGGAGCCATATGTGAAACACATACTTGAACAGACATGTCCTAGGTCCTTCTCATGATAGAGTTGACAAGACTAATTACTTTTAAATGATAGAGTGGACATGATTCTAGGGGATTAATGTGGTCTTTCGGATCAAATGAGCATGTCACATAAAGATCAACATGAATACCCTTCACATGAGGATTCCAACTTTCTCCACCTTTATTTTATTAGGGTATTTTAGATTTTTTTCATAAATCCACCATTTTAAAGGTCACGTGATTCAGTGGAACTAATGTAGAAGCCTCTAAATAATAAATGTTTCTTGTTAGGAATCCTTATTAAGAACATGGAGGAATATCAATGGGTCTCCACATAATCTATAGAATATCATGAACTGTGCGTGATCCATTCACATGACATTCCAAGGGACATGTGATCACATGTCCTTCTAAAGGTTATATGATCTGTGTGAATTTCCACCTTCTTTTACTTTGTTTTGTAGAGAAAATAATAACCATACTTCAAGTATTTCTTCCCTTCTAGAATTTTCAATGCTCATTTTTTAGGTATCAAAAAATTCCCCCACCCCCTTAGGAGTGATGTCTATAGGGATAAGGACTCACTTATGAGGAAAGTAAATGCACACCAGAGTTCTTGGGGCTTCCAAAAAATCAGTTTATTGGGGAATGTTTGGTCTCTCATGTGACCTTTGGTATTCCATAGAGTTCTGTATAAATAGGGAGGTGATGGAAGGGTCATTTTATTGGTGACTTCAACTTTCCAGAGCACTTACGCTTTCTTCCGTCACATAATAGATCCATAATACATCATCACAAGATCTTGTTTGCAAGACCAATCTACAAGATATAGTTCGTAAGACCTTTATCACAAGACTACCTAAAATATTGATTCATGTGAACTATTTCACGAGATCTCACTACATGGTAATGCTACATAGTTTCCTTGTACTAGCACTTGTTCAAACTAATAAAGAATAAATTCTTAGTAATTACTTGAACCCTGACTTAGGTATTTAGATTCATATCTATCTTACAGGTTGGACATGATCCTCTGGTTCAGTCATGAGAACAATTTGATTATTAGTCAGTTTGTGTGACCATCTCACGATCACACAATCGTGAGTCAATGACTGTTCTCATGATGGAGAGATGTTGCATGGGTCATACACTTCAGGAGACCTTTGTGGATGATGTGATAAATTTGATATCCATGATCCATATGGTTTGAGAGGCCTATATTAGGTCATGCAATCATGAATACCTTCATGGTTTATGCGATTCACATGATACTGTCGGAGTCATGCATATTTGTTGAAAAGATTTTTTTCTTTACTGATACAACTTATTGACCTTATATAAATGAATTATAGTTACCATACATCTTCCATTATGGTCATCCATATGTCCATGATTACTAGGAATTGTAATTCTAACACTTAATATCTTATGAACATAGAAAATGTGGTTATGAAGAGGGTTATCATATATGAACATTAGTACTATCCTTTATCACACCAGATTCCCCTATATGGATTTGTGTTATTAGATGATGTTTTTATTCCCTCGCATGACCAAAATCTTCCATCTTGATGTTTATCACCTTCCTTTGACTACATTCAAATGATGATTTCTGAAGGAATTCAATTAGTCATCGATTAGTCCCAAGGGTCATCTTATATGTTAGAGAACTCCCTTCAGGGTCCAGATGCTTGCAATTATATCCACTGGACCATTGCTCAAAGTTATTCGTGTATATTCATATCATTCTTGTATGATAAAAAAACATGAGGGATCTTGAAATGGGATCTGGTGACAATTTTTATGATCAATGGGCATGACCATTTTGGGTTAGATAGAGCGACTCAGAATTTACCGATCTACTACACACTATTATCCTTTACGAGGTTGTATAGATTTCACAGTTCATTGTCTATCGTCAGTTATAACTTATTAAATAACTAGTTAGCTATTGGTTCCATGACACTAATTCATTCCATATATCCCATAGTGAAACAAAAATCATCTATCAAGATATCTACGGACTGGTCGGGATATCCCCTCTATGGGAGATTTATGATGAGTTCCTTTCTACCATAGACGTCTAGGATGACCTCACATAAACTCCAATATTAGAAATGGGAATTCTTAACACTTTGAAATAGAAAGTAAGGAATTATATGAATATCTGATCACTCCTCTCCTTCAAGGACTAGATGAACATATTTATCTACCATAGAAGAGTTCAGTTGACTATAATACAACCTCACAGGTGCCCTTCCAAATAGTCCCATGATAGGGTCAGATCATATTGTGAAATCCTAGAAGATAGGGAATATACCACATGGGTCTAATAGTGGTTTTACTTTTAAGCTCTTACATCTAGGACCATGACAACCCTATCATGAACTGATATGGCTCACTCATGCGGGGAATCCCTTAGAGAGATTCCTAAGAATATGTTATCAATACTTGGTGTGAGAAACAAGGAATAAAAAAGGTTTATTTCATATAATGAAGGTAATTAGATAATTTATAGGGGAATGTGGTATCATGTGGTGGATGGTCCAAGATATAGGATCAAGGTATCCCTACATATCTCATTAGTTTATGAATCAAGTTGTACATAATTCTATAAAACCATTCATTTTACTGCCATGTAGTAAGGACATCATCCACACAGTTTAACATCATACAGTAAGGATGAAGGTTATTTTATGTGAATAAGTATCATTGTTGGACCCAAGATTAGATATTTTGTTGTAACTATTTATCATATAATGGAAGGAATGAAACCAAAAGTTATTCTTGGATGGTAAATTCCCTTGGTGGACCTGAATCAGACATAGGGACCAGGGAAATTCATTTATATTTTTTCATATATCTATCTTTTGTGTAGTGAATCTTCAATGAGGTGATGCTTTCTGTGAATTTTAACATTATGTAGTAAGGAAATATTCCACACAGTTTAACATCATATAGGTAGGACATGTTTTGTATTGTTTAACATCATGTGGTTAAGATTTGTTTCGTATAATTTGACATCATGTGGTCATGACATATTTGTGTTGTTTAAAATCATGTGAAAAAATTACTTTCACATAGTTTAATGTCATGTGGTCAGGATGTGTTATGTATAGTTTAATTCCATGTGGTCAGGTTGTGTTTTTTTAGTTTAACATCATTCGACCAAGATGAATTTTGCATAGTTTAATGTCTTGTTGAAAAGATGTGGGAGGCTTTAGCGGTGGCTATGAAAAGTGTTTCTTAAGAAACCTTGAATTTTTGTGATATGTGACATTTTCCCCATCCATTTTCCTCAACGAGTAGGGTCAGTTGGGGAAAAAATTATGTATGATCTAAGGAACTTCCCTTTTAAGTTCTAGCTTTAGATGTTTCTTACCTGGTATTATTGGGGTTTTGAGATCTAATAATAGTTCTCTATGAAGTAATTAATAGAGTAGAACCTTTTTATTAAAGTCTCATTCAATTATATTCTGATGGGATTCCAGGTTGTGCAATGTTCACAACCTTTTCTTATCGAGCTACTCTAATTCAACCAACCACTTTTGTGATTTCTCATCATCTGAGAGTTTTTCACATATAGATGTTAAAAGTGCGGGAAACTGGAGTTTTATAGGAAACACTACATTAGTTCTGTACACCAATGTATACAAGGTTTCTTGTGTAACTATGCATGTGGTGGTACGATAATCCCATAAATCATGAAGGAGCTTGACCGTCCAAGACTTATTATCTTTAGTTATAATCGTATGGAGTGTATTAGATAGATTCTTATTAAAGTCATCTATTTTTCCATTTTCTACTGCATGATAGTAGGATGAATAGTTAGACTTGATGTTATACTCTAGATACAATTTCTTCATATTAGTAGAATATAAGTTTGTGACATTTTCTATTAGTATCATGTGAGGGAATCTAAATCTGGTAAGGATATAAGCCTTCATAAAATTGATGATATTATTTTTATTGAATTCCTTGAGGGGTATTACCTCATCCTATTTCAAAAAAAAAGTTGGCAGTATTAAGGATATACTTAAAATACTCAATTGTGGCTGGATGATATATCCTACAACATCAATTCCCAATATAAAAAATGGATAGAAATATTTAGCTTTATGTAGAAATTCTAGGGTTTGGTGGATGAAGTTTTCATGAATCTATCATGCATGAAATTTCCTAGTCAACTCCACATAGTCCTGTGTCATTGTTTTTCAGTAGTAATCAGGCCTTCATATTTTATGAGAGAGCCTGGTCCTAGATTTTTGAGTAAAAAAATAACCTACATGTAATTATTTCATTATGATGGGAATCTCTCATTCTACTATGCAACTGAGATGGATTCCATAGAAGCGTTGCTTGTAGAAGGATGTTTTCTCATTTGGTCCATCCTAAAGGGTGAAGTTTGCTTCTTAACACTGAATTTGTTCCCTCCCATCTTGACCTATCGGGAGATTCCCATTTTATTGAGAATAAATTATTGGTTTCATCCATCCAGGGGTGGGTATTAGTTCATCACGATCTAAATCGGTGTTTATCTGATTGATTTCTTCCATGTCATAGATTATAATTGATGAGACCATCCTTTGGTCCATGATTTAGAAAATCACATCCTCCTGATTAGGGTCATCCAAAACTATATATCATTATCCAGTGTGTCGGCACGAGCATTATAAACCTAGGGAAATGATACAATGTGGGTTCAAAAGGGAACTCTTCCACTAGTACTCTTACATAGCCAGTGATAGGGTCCAATTATTCCTTTTTGATGGAATACTCACCATCAATATATTTTATCACTAGCATTAAATCCCATTTGATTTCTAGGTAGGCTATCTACAATTGTAGGGATAGTTCCAAGATAGCAATGTGGGCCTATTATTCATCATCATTATTCAATTATCCTTCAGATACTGATAAATTGTAGGGAAAAATTTCTTTATATAGAGAAACAAATAAAATCCCTAAGACAACCCGATTGAGCCTCAGGATTTATACAATCTTGTGGATAAGTCATTAAAATGCATCATTAAAATATATCTACCATGTTTGGGGAGTTTCATGGGAATAGAAAACCTCTTCATTTGAAATTTCGGTTTCTACTAGTGTACATGACGAGGTGGGATGTGGTGTGAAGAAATAAACTTGGGCCTTCGCTTGTATTAATTTTTGTGACAAAAACCAGATGCCATAATGTTATAGAATAACTTCACATTGGGTTAAATTACCAGTCAACATAGGAGGAAAAATAATGTTCTTGAGTGATTAGAAAAGATACACCAAGTGGACTTCATTGTGCTACAAGTAATGCCTCAAATTTTTAACAGAAAATATGAGTGTGAGATAGTTCTTCTCAAAATTAGAGTATTTGGTCACAATACCTAGCATTATTTGGATGTGTTATTAGAGTATTTTATCATTCCCCATATTATTATTCTATGAAATGAGAGTCCCGAGTGATCATTCTGTGGAGACAACCTATAATATGAGTTGTTTTCCTTCTATCAGTGGAACCAAGACTAGTGGTTCCAGAAGGTACTACTTGATACTCTAAAAGGTTTGTTGGTAATCCTTATCCCATTAGGAGTTTACTCCCTTCTTCATTAAATTAGTTAAGGTGATGGATTTTCTATCTAGGTTGTCTATGAAAATCTAAATGTAGGCGAGGTGCCCTTGGATCCTCCTCAGTTCTTTGAGATTCTGATGGGGTGACATTTCCTAGATTATATAGGTCTTTTTAGATTTGACCCCAATGCCATGATGGTGGACCATAAATATAAGTAATTTCAACAACATTATCTTGAAACCACATTTTAGTGGATTCATATTAAAATTTTTCTTATGAAACTTGTCTAAGAATATGTGAAAATTCATGAGGTGATCACACCACTGTCAAGATCTGACCAGCCTGTAATAAAAATAATATTATAATATTCATCACAAGAATGGATTTACGATATGATTCATGAAACGTTTATCAGTAGTTCCATCATTATCTAATCCAAAGGGCATGAAATGATAGTAGAACACCCCCTGGGGTGCTCTGAAGGCTGTGGATTACTCATCTTCAGGGCCATCTTCATTTGATTCTACCCTGAGTACCCATACCAGAAAGAAAGGGCTTAGAAACCAACTATTTCATCAATCAAGAGTTCTGTTATCAGAAATGGAAAATCATCCTTTGTGTAGTACCAATTAAGGTATTTGAAATTAATTCAGATCCTAATCATCCCATTTTACCCTTGAAATGGATGATGTTGGTGATCCATCATGGGTATTGTAAATCCTATAAAATATCATATTTGATCAAATTTTCAACATTCAACTCTACATTAGTAGAATAATATGAGTGAATCCTCATTTCCACCTTCTATAAACCTCAATGGTCATCATGTAATTCTAGATTTTGTGTGGTCACATTTGGGTTTAGTCTAGTCATTTATGTGTAATTATAAGCAAACACATATCGATGTTGCTTTAGAAATTTGATGTGCATCTCTTTCTCCAAGCGAGTCATAGTGATACCATGGTACTTATTTTGTTCCTAGATTTATCTACATATTCTCATCAATGGTTCTAGATATTCCTTCCTTAATTGAGGGAGGGTATTTCCTAAGTTCATCCTCTTATTCTTCCATCTTTGAGTCTCTGGATGCATTTCCAGACATGATAGATAATTCAAGATCATATTTTTCATTTTCAAGACAAGAGAGGTCATGGGAAGAGAAATTTTCATCCCCTACTACCAGAGTCATTGTAGTGAGATCTTGGAGTTGATTATTTTCTTTTACACGATTTATTGGGATAAAAGGGCCTTGGAAATTTAGGATTAAGTCTACTACCTCAATCAGATTTTTGGGAAACACATAATAAATATCAATAATAATCTAGATATTTGAAATCGGGGTCTCCATGCCATTGGTGTATAAAACCTACATATTTTCATCTAAAAATTTGTTATTTTCCATCCCTTTTATAGAAACCTACCTCAATATAACCAGATTCTTAAGAATCAAAGGGGAACTATATCCATGAAGGATTCCAACCTTCCCATTGATATGGTATTTTAAGCATTAATTGAATGTTGAAGGTATCATCATGTAGCTTTGAAGCCAAATCCTTTAGAGAATGACTTTATATGAAGTGTCTTGTGGGATAAACATGAACTCAACATTAGATGTAAGTTCCCTTAACCAGTCCTTAAGATTTATTTTCTTAATAGGTATTTTCTCACTCTTATCATACCCTTAAATGGTCAGCTTTATAGGAGATAAGTCCCCTTCACTATATCCAAAACATCGAAAGTTCCATATAGGATGGGGTTGATCTCAAAACCGTTTTAAATATGAGATATTCAGATGAAAACATTGCAAATATTTTCAAAAACATATAGGGGTATGATGTGTCCTAAGATGACCACTTCCTGATCCTACTCTATAAACAAGATAGATACATGGAATTATGATGGAATCGTCTCCACTCAATAAGACTTTGATACAAAAAATTATATCTAAAACACATTTGGGCTTTGGAGGGATTCACAAAGTACATGTTTAAGTTATTTTTAAAGATAGACTATATCCATGATTTATATCTTGTTTGGCACAATTGATAGATGTTTTATATGTCATAATTTTGTGCCAGAGGTTTCACTTCCCAAGATGAGGTTACTCCTTATTATTAGTTTTAGAATATGAGGAATTTTAGTTATATGGGATTGGTTCTTGTTCATAGGTCAAGGGATCATCTTATACTAGTATTTTAGGTCATGATAACCTTCCCTACTATCTGGTCTGGTCATACAGTCTCACCCCTACAAGATGGTTGTGTAAGATGACTAAGTATAGATGAATGGTGGAGGGTTTTGGGAAACCTCCATGTCTCAATTGGGATTATTGGAGTACTTTTACATTGGTATCATCTTCATATAAGTCCTATATGGGGATGTGACGGGTATATTGGGTCTATCCATGTCCATGTTTCCCCCTTTATATTTGTATGTTATGCCTTTAGTATCCGAATTCCCATTTAGGTACAGGGAACTTAGACTCAAAGAAATATTCATCATCAGATAAGGGGTATTCCAAGTGTATTAAATTAAAAGAACCAAATATGAACTCTTCATCTGATGAGAGTTCTATTTGGTGGTCATTTCCCATCATTAAAATGTTTTAAGAAAGAAGTATGCAAGAGTTAGGGCATACGTATGAGCTGAATACAACTCTTCATATTCAATCCCTTATTATTTCCAATGATTAAGTCTACATATGGTATTCTTATTTTATGTCAATTCCCTAAGTGATGGAACCATTATGGGTTTGTTAATATGTTCTATCAAGGTTTCATGAGCTCAATAAAATGTTTTTAAGTCATCCAATTGTATAACTTTTTCCCATTTCAAGATAGAAATTTTTTGGAAATCACCTTCTTATTCCGAATAAGAAATGGTTATACAAGTGGCCTATACTAGGGATTTTTCCAACATCGCCTATCCAGAATCATCCATGATTTGGAGGAAATATTTGATGATGAAACAATCCTGGATGTTGTGACCTAAAATTATATGGATAGGGATATAGTTGGGATGATCAGAGAGATTGACATCAATAGGTTTCCTGGGCTATGGCAGCTTGAGTAGGTTAATTTCCATGGATGTATGTAAATAAAAAGGGACCTACTCATTTTATAAGGATTATTATTTATTCATACACTCCTCAAATCTTGTGTGACCATGATCTATTTTTTCTTCTTTCTAAGGGTGGTTTGGTTTTTGTTTCCACTTTATTGGAGGTTCTAGGTGGTTTGGGACCTGTCTCGGGGCTTGAATGGGCACTGCTAATGGTTTGATGGTAACAATGACAATCTCTAACTTGAAAAATATTTTCCTCTATGTTGAGGGTATGATTTTAGAATTATATTGGATCTACTTAATTTAATATTACAAACATTGTGTCCTTTATAAAAAATCACAAACTCCACTATGATACTTCATTGGGATTAGGGGTGTCTGAAGATAATCTCATAGATTTTCTGCATAATGTTCCAGTAATTTCTCTTATCAAAGAGGTATGATGATGGAATAGGTTAAACCTTTCCAAATGTATATGGTGTTAGAAACCATCTAATTTTCACATTTCTGGTAATTTATCAGGTCGAAAATTTTCATTTTCCTTAGAATAGAGTTTCACTAATAAAGGAATTTACAATAAAGGTCATCCCATCCATAATGGATCCTACTAGAAGATTACTATACTAAAAAAATAATGGTCCTACTAAAGTTTGTACAAAATAACTCATCTTGGTCACCTCCTACTAATCTCAAGGGCCCATTATCAAAACACATCCGGATATAAGGTGAGTGAGATACTGTTCTAGATTTCCCATGCCACCAAAGTTAGAGTAGAAAGGATTCCCAAAATTGGGTGGGGGTAAAATGTCATCCACCCATTTGGGATTTGGATTCTTGTTGGGATGTACAGTGGTGAATTTCCATTCTATGAATTCTATTTGAGTATCTAGGGAATCAATGGAATTTAGTAGTTCTAGAGGTACTATTTTCTGAGCCACCTCCTATTTTTAGGGAGTGGGAAAGGCTTAATGAGGTGGAATTTTTTTCATTTTACAATAATTCTTGTTTTTTACAAATATTGAATGATCACCCTTATATGGGAGGGGATATTTCCATAATGGAGGTATGTCACAATCATCTTTGACTTCCTCTTTTTTATATTCCAGTTTCATGGATCCAGAGTCGATCTTATGTTTAGATGTCTCTCTTTTAAGAAGATCATCTCTTTATAGATATATAGAAGGAGGAATATTTTTATTAATATGAATATAATACCTAATGGAAATGTTTCCCATAAGTATTTCATCATTTATTTGTTTTAAATTTTGTATCTCATTCTCAAATTGTGCCAAATGCTCCTATATGGAAGGAATTTCGGCTCATCTGGGTGATGAGTGGTATATAACCACTGATTTCACTTTATCCTTGTAATTTTTTCACAATAGAGGTGGAAACTCAACATTAGGAAGTTTCAGGTTTTGGATTCTCCTCTGGATCCATATAAGTATTGATTTAGTTGGTGCATCCATATCACCCTCCCTTCAAGGTGTGTTTTCCATATTGTATCCCTCAACATTTTCATCTCGATTCGTGTCATATATTGTTTTGAATGTGATTAATTCATTGAGTTATATTGGGAAATGGAAGTTGTCCCATTACTCTAAAAGATATAGGGTGATTCTATACTGCTCGTATCTAAGTTTTTTTTCTAACCTTTGGCTATATTGGAAATTTTTTGGTTAATGACCCCTATAGGGATTGATTTAATTTTCTATACAACCATCTCATCACAGTCTATGAATAGTGATCTTGGGGAGTTTTTAGTCATTATTTTCAAATGGGCCCCAAATAATGAATGATCTTCTTGTGATAGGAGGATCATATGGGATACTGAAAGTTGATATTTACCTGCCAACCCAGAGAAGACTAATTTCCTCTATGGTGTTGATGTTGATGAAAATACCCCTAGCCCTAGGGTATGGGAAATATTTGGGGCTCATGTTAATTTTTTTATCCTTTTATTGAGGATATGATGATTCTGGTCGAGGATATGATGACTCATGTGACAAGAATTAGTTATAAATTCCCCCATCGTGATATGACAGGGTTGATCCAGAACATGAATTGATTTCTCCAGGGCCCTCTAAGGATGTGATGAACCTTATGATGGATATTGACATAAAAATCCATAATATTTATAGGTTTAGGTTGGTTTTATCCTCTACCAATATGTCTTGGATCGTCTCAAGGTTAGATGATCTGAGAGGTGGAGGTAGTGGTAAATATTTCTCTAACCTAGTTGACCGAGTTTTCTCTTGGTTCAATATTCTAGTTACTGCTACTAAAAACTATTTAATTTGGCATAGTTGTTCTTGTGTATGAGATAGGTGCAATGGTAGCCCATGAAGGGAGTAATTTTCTATGGGAAGTTGTTTATTTGGCCATAAATTTGGGTTATGTGTCTCAAATTTATTCCTATTGCCTAATAACCCAAGCTTGACGTATATAGAAATTACATTAATTTTGTGGAATACTAAATACATGACAAAAATAGATTCCCACAGACTGTATTATTTTATTTCCTTTGGAAATTGGAAAACATAAACAACTAGTTTATAAAAAATCTACATCATCTTCTCCTTTATCCTTCATAACTAGAACCCCTTTTTAACATATCTTACTTAATACCCTTCTTCAAATCCCAGGGAAAATGAAACATTAAAAAAGGGGTGAGATCAAATGATTAGTAAGGGTAATAATGGAAACTATCTTACAAAACATAAACAAAATAATATAAAAACATGAACATTAATTTTGAACAATAACATACCACATTTAACATATAGTAAAATTTTGAGTCATCAAAAAAATCTTGGTAGTTCATAAGTCATAAATCATTATGGAATCATAATCCATGAGAAAATAGTATTTTCATAAAACATGGAATTATGAAAAAAAATAACATAATATGATTTCCATAGTTGTCAAGGTATTACATCCAAGACCATCATAGTGGACAAATTCTATTACTGAACTGGGTTTATGTTCCATTCTAGCCATGTATAACTAAACTAGATTTACTTGTCATTAAATCCCTATATTACTGAAACAGATTTACTTATCATTCCATTCATGTCTATCTCTTGAGATATAAATATTTACCCAATGCATTGGAGGGAGATATAGGTCCCATACATCTCATAATGAAATCATTCTTACATGTTATACAAAAACATAAATCATTCACTATATCATAACCTAAGAAATAAAACGGGTTTCTTAAACATTATTACATCATAACATAATCCATATAAAATATCATTACATCATTAACACAAAATAATATCATATCAATAATAGGGATAGAAACATAACCCTATTTAAAGAGCATCATCATAGATGGAAAATAATTTTGATAACACAATTGAACTTAATTCTTGAGGAAAATATCATTTCTTCTTCAAAAATGTTTTCTTTTGTCAAAATGTCATGAAATTTCAAAATAAAGGAATTTAGTTGAAAATAAAAATGAAATAATGTAGATTAATATTCATAGAAATAATGTGTTAAGAATACATAAAAATCTTTTCAGTTCATATAAGTTAGAAAAAACATTCTTCTCGTACTTTTACCATAAAAGTAAAAAAGTACCTCATATCGAAAAATTCCAAAAGATTCCTTTCATATTGATTAATAAAGATTTTTCCAATGGGTAAAATTGACTTTAAAAATTTTTATAAGAATAAAAATAATATCACACATTTTGGAAACATGGATTTGGATGACAAGTATACCCCAGTAATTAATTACTTATAAATAATCCTAGATAATAATGAGATTGAAAAATTAACCGTTACCTTAGGTTAGATTTCTTATGTATGTGTCTAAGACTCTTGTATAGTGGGTTTAAACATATTATTAATGTGTAACAGAATCATAATAATATCTATGATATCATATATGATTCACTTATGACTTTATATTACCTTTTTATTTATCAATTCTATATTAAAGTAATGTTTTCGGTAATAATAATTTTATTTATCGTACATGTTTTGACTTATTATTCTTAATATTATTACTTATATAACGATTTAATCACTTCCAGAATGTAAAACATGATTTATATATCATATATATTTAGTAAATAAATATATATAATAGATAGATAAATGAAATGGAATACACTGTTCATAAAGACTGTAGGTCATATGTATGCATGAAAGTTGTTTTTGTTTACTTATTGAATTGAATGAAAGATAGTAAATGAAATATATATATACACATAAATATAGTAGAATTATTATGTAATATATTTCATTTTTATTTATTTTATATACCTTATAATAATTCTTGAATGGTTAATGTTGAGAATGAATCTCATCGCATCGTGGAGACGGTAAGCCGTATGTACGCACAAGCCATGATATCATTCACTTAATGGTTAAATGGTATGGAATTGGTTGGTATATTAATTATACAGAATAATTATATTTTTATATTAATTATTTACATCCATTATACTCATCATTTCACCCATCCAAATTAATTATTTTTAAATAACAAATTACACCATGACGTGGAGACAGTAAGCCATACGTACACACACATGGTGATATTGTTATTCGTAGGATGGATAAAAGGAGGAATAAGGTTATCCCATATTTATAATAACATATAATCTTTTATAATATAGTAGATTTATTACTTTATTATGGAAACAACATAATAAGAAGAAGTAGAAGAAGAAAAGAATTCTGAAATATGTGATAAAAAATTAACTATTTTTCAAGTATCTCTTTTTAATTTGCACAAAATGTCTCCATAAGATAGATTTTTTCCCAAAGTGTGGCCCCTAGGAGGAAGGGAGAGTTGATGGGAGATTATTTGAGCAGATCTTGGATGATCTAAAGGGCTTAAAATATGTGAGTAAGTTAGTAGAGGTGGTTGCCTTTTATAAGAGGGAGGGGGGAACTTTAGGAAAGTCTTAAAATATTAATTTATTATTAATTGATTTTTGGTTTATAATGGTAAAAAACTCATTTATTAAGAAGTTAATATGCTTATGGGTATAAATAGAGTCAATAAATAAAATGTATATATGTTTTTATTTTATTTTAAGCCTTATCATTTTGATTTATCCTTATTTAATCTATTTAATTTTATTTGTGGTAATAATATTCTAAATATTATATTGTTATAAATATTAACTTATGTGTTGTAAATTGTATATAATTGGAAAATTTGAGAAATTTTATACTAAATAAATTTAACTTTGTAATTTGTAAATATTTTTTTTATTTTTAAATAATTTAATAAAATGTTATTTTTATAAAATATCAATAGTGTCAATTTTAACACTATTAATATATTTGACTTTAAATACAATACAAACCTAAGATAAATTAAAAATATATTTAATATACTATTAAAATTTCATATTCATCTATTACATTCTTGGATGACATTACTTAGTTCATATGATATTTATTTTAATATTTTTAAAACCATCTTTTTGATATTTCTATCAATAAAATAATTTTTACATCACTATAGTGTCATCATTAATGGTAACTATTTAATCTCTAAAAATTCTAAATAAATTCATATGATGTAGGTAATTTCATTATATTTATGGATACTATTTATTTTATAAGTTTTATCAAGTTTATCACTATATTAAAATTATTATACTTATAAGATATATGAGAGTGACATGTTGTCACTTTATTTTGTTTTAATTATAATTAAATCCCTTTTATGGAAAAAAGTACATCAAATAAATCAATTATGACCCTTAAATGATATTTTCAAACTTTAATTGATCCAATATTATTTTTCAATGTGTTACGATAATTTTATTGTCTTTATCATATTGTTTTTTACCATAATTTATCTGATTTACCATTAATTATGGAAAATAAAAATTACCATAGTTACTATTCATAATATCCAAAAAAATAAAAGTAACCTATTAAAATATTTTGTACCCATATATTAAAAATAATAAATTCATTTTTTATAATTTAAAATATATAAGTTTCATTAATTAATCTAAAATCCATTTCTGTTGCCAAAACCAGAAAGTAGGTTTTTAAGAAGTAAAAACTATCAAATGATTGACATGTGTTTATGTCCAATTTAAATGTGAAATTACTTAAAATGACTAAAATTAGATTAAATGATAAAAAAAATCCAATTACACTTTAAAACCAATTAAAAATACAATATAACTATATAAATAAATTATATGAAAATGAAGTTTTGAATTAAAATGTAGTATTTTTCGTTATTCATTAAAATATGAATTTTATTAGAAAAATACCATAAATTCAAACAAAGTATATTTTAACATAACAATTCCAAATACTATTTTTATTTTCTCAAATATAATATATAAAATTTTTAAAAACAGTATTTAAAATTGGTGCACCATCAAAAGGCATCAAAACTACATTTTTTTTTGAAAAATATTACTTTTATCCAAAAAATTGAATTTGTCCTCATATCATGTTCTAGAAAATACATAAGATGAATGTTAATGTTATAAAATTTAAAATGTGTTTAATAATATTCATAAAGGAAATTTAATATACCATTAAATAATAATATTTTAATAATATATCATTATTTAGTGAAACTTGGTATTGCGTACAACATAATCTATTGAGGAAGGTCACTCTTGCGTGTAATGCAAGACAAGTAAGTGTTGCATATACTGAAAGCTATTATAGTGTTTCATATATTGAAATATAATCTTGGTGTATCATATAATACAAAACATAAAATAAATTAAAAATAATTTATCTCATAAAATATTGGGGTGTTACATTATACCCCCCTTAAAATGAATTTCACACTCAAAATTTATCAGGGTTATAAAAGTTTACTACTTGAAAGTTTATTTCATAGTTTCCACATCTTAAAAATTGATACTAAAACTTCATTTTAAAAAGTAATTTTAGAATCATAATGGTTACCCAAAGTAACTCATCACTGGGTTTCCACAAAGGAGAACATTGGTGGGGAATGAAAACATAGATATGGAAGAAAAATATTTCCATCAAGTTTTGATGGAAAGAAATAGATAATTTTTTTGGAGAAAGTTAAGAACCATAAACCCATAAATATTTAATGATTTAAAGAACTATCTAATTCATCATATAAGAAGGTACTAAGATAACATTTTGGGTTTTCATGATCCGTTCCCTAAAGTTAAAGAATTTTACATGAGAATAAATAGTTACATTATTTTCATAAAATCTCACCACTTTTTTTTGACTTGAACAATTTCAAATTCATCTATTATTTAAATAAATGAAGTTTAATTTTTCATTCTTGATGCATTATTAGATCATGAAATAGAATGAAAGGTCATTCCACCTGTCTCGGCAAAAAGGTTAGCACATGTAATCAAATATTAATGAGTACACCAATAGTGGGATAATATATTAATATAACAAACTTCCAATGGAAAATAACTTATACTATCCATAAATGGACAACATAAAAACTAAAAATATAAAACATTATAAATAGGTGAACTAAATTGACATAATATTTATCTCCCATATCTCATAATGTAGTTTTTTGTTGTCACATTCCAAATATGTGAATACCTTAATCATGTATTCTCTTGAAACATGGTAATAACATGAATTACCATAGAAACTTAGTGAAAACACGCATTATTTCAAAATTAACCCCTTCCATACACCAAAAATACCAATAATCTCTTTGTCCTTATATCAGTCATGAGGTCATAAATACTATCAAACATCTCATTATCTCTTTATCCCTTCATTATGCACATATCAATGCTTTCCAAAAAAAATATTTCAATCACTATTCATGGTTATCCATACCATATACTTATGGGAAACCACAAAGAACCAATACATATAAATTTCAGTATTTCACAATACTATAAAAGAGATTCTACAACACTATTTTGTAATTCCATTACATAAACACATAATCATTCCACCACTGCATTGTCATACTCAACATCACCATTAGTGATTGCATGTGATTTGACTTTTTCTTTGGCCTTAAGAGGTTGTTAACGTCGATAATCATCCATAACCCTTGGATTAGGGGATTGGTTAGCATAATACCCCATTTATTTACACTTGTAGCATTGATGTGTGGGTGGTACATTCTCTATAAAAAATTTTCTATTCACATCATTATAAACCTTTTCCCATTACTTAGGAATTCAAATACTCGATGACCTTGTTTTTCACACTTAAAACATTTTATAGTTCCTTTAAGATGATCTCCACCATAATTCTTTCCACACTTTGAGTATAAGGAAACATTCTTATTCTTTTCAACATTGTTTTGAGATTTTACCTTGAAATCCATCTTTCATTTCTTTTCAAAACCTTAATATTGATATGTAACAGAAACTTCCATTTCTACCTTGATAGAAAAACGCACAATATATTCATAGATAATAAATTCTCCTATAGCTAATTTCCTTCAAAGTATTGTTTTTAATCCACTGAAGAATCGATCAACTTTACTTTCTGGTTGGATGATAAAACTAGAAGCATACCTTGAAAGTTTTATAAAATTTTCCTTATATGTACCAAATGATTCATCATCCTTTTTCTTAATCTCAAGGAACTCCTTTTCTATATTTTTTTTAATGATTATATGGAATTACTTATTGAAAAATAATTTCTTGAACTTGTCTTATTTCATGGATTCAATTTCATCTTGTTGCACTGTATTCTTGATTAGAGTCCACCACTGGTCTGCTTTGCCTTCTAAATGATAAAAAATGAAAATGAATTTTTTTTTATATTCTAAACAATGAATGTTGGAAAATAGCTTTTCAATGGTACTGATCCATTTTTCATCAAAAATTGTATTAGAAGACCCACTAAAAGAAGGTGGATGTTGCCTCATGAAGGACTCAACAGAATGTTGTTCCTTTCTCTGCTCATTTAGAAGTCTAGAATAATTCATAGCTTATGTAAGTATAGCAGTAATATTTTTCATTCCATATCCCATAACTTTTGGTTGATTAAGAGGAAACTCATTTCATTTCTTAGTTCATTGATCATTAACATGGTTCCTTTCAGTTCCAAACATTTTCTAAAACCCAAAAAGAAGAGCGTGGGAGGTAAAAATCATATTAAGAAAACAACATAATAATGGGGGAGTAATTTCAATCTCTAACATATTAGGTTTAATCCTAAGTTATTAATGATCATTACTAGAATTCTAGGATTTTAACCTATATTTAGACTCACCCTTAGGTACATCTCTAGTAATACCTTAGAAATATCTCTAGGGATCTCACTGAGTTTTTTGCATCCTAGTTTTCAAAGGTTAACTAAACCTTCACTCTGATACCAACTCTGACAAACCAATATTGAAATACATGGACATTACATTACTTTTGAAGAATACTTAATACATTACACAAAAATATTCCCAAATAATGTATTATTTTAGTGCCATTGTAAACTATAAAACATAAAAAACTGGTTTATAAAAAATCTACATCATCTCCTGCTTTATCCTTCATAAATAGAACACCATTTTGACACATCTTACTTAATACCCTTCTTCAAATATTGGGGAAAATAAAACACGAAAAGGGGTGAACTTAAATGCCAAGTAAGGGTAATAATGGAAACTATCTAACCAAATATGAACATAAGAATGTAAAACCATGAACATAACTTTTGAAAAATAACATACCACATTTAACATATACCAAAATTTTGAGTCACGAAATAAATCTTGGTAGTTCATAATGCATAAATCATTATAGAATCATGAACCATGAGAAAATATAATTGGAATAAAACATGGAATTGTGGAAAAAAATAATCACATAATATGATTTCTATATTAGGAAAGGCATTACTTACAAGACTATCACAGTGGAAAAAGTGCATTAATGAATTGGGTTTATCTTCTGTTTCAGCCATGTATAACTAAAATGGATTTACTTGTTATTCCAGCCCTATATTATAGAAATGGATTTACTTGTCATTATAGTAAATTATATATCATGAGATATAAATCTTTACCTAGTGCATTGGAGGGGGATATAAGTCCCACCCATATCATAATGAAATCATTCTTACATGTGCCAGAAAAACATAAATCATTATCCATATCATAACCCAAGAAATACAATGTATTTGTAAAACAAAATTCCATCATAAAATAATCCATATAAAATATCATTCCATCATTAATACAAAATAAAATCGTAGTAATAATATTTATAGAAATATAAACCTATTTAAAGAGAATCATTATATATGGAAAATAATTTTAATAACATACTTGAACATAATTCTTGAGGAAAATATCCTTTCTTCTTCAAAAACATTTTAATTTTTCAAAATGTCATGAAATTTTAAAAGAAAGGAATTTAGTTGAAAATAAACATGAAATCATGTAGAGGACGTTGTATGTAAATGAAGTGTTATGAAGATTTAAAAATCTATTCATGTTGTATATGTTAAAAAACATTCACCTCATACTTTTACCAGAAAAGTCAAAAAGTACCTCGTATCAAAAAATTACAAAATATTCCTTTCATACCGTTTAATAAAAAATTACCAGTGGGTAAAATTGAATTTAAAAAATTATATAAGAATAAAAATAATATTAAATATTTAGGAAACATGGATGTGGATGATAAATATACCCTAGTAAATAATTAAGTATAAACAATCTCAGATAATAATGAGATTTCCAAATTAACCCTTATCATAGATCTGATTTATTCTAAATGTGTCAGAAACTCATATATAGAGGATTTAAACATATTATTAACTTTTAAAAAACTATAATAATATTAATGATATCATATATTATTCACTGATGACTTTATATTACCTGTTTATTTTTCAATTCCATATTAAAGCAATGTTTTGGGTAATAATCGACTACTAGAAAATTAGGTTATAGCCACAGTTTAAAACCATGGATATAGACCCAAAAACCATGGATATAGGTTATAGACACGATTTATTCAACCATTGCTAGTATTGGCATGGATATAGGGTAAAACCTATAGGCACAGTTCAAACTGTGGCTAAAACCCTATAGCTTTAGTTTGAAAACCGTGGAATAGGATAAAATAATTCATCATCTATAGCCACTGTTTAAAACTATGGATATAGGTATTCACATTTCCTAAAAACAACATGCACCATTCAGCCAATGTTGGTCCCTTGCACCCCCTTTTCCCTTTCACCCCCTGCACATCCCCCCTTGCAGCCCTTGTCCCCTTGCACAACTGCCCACCCCTTGCACCACCTCTGCTGGACACCCCCACTGCACCCCCCTACTGGACAACCCCCCCTCCTGGACACCCCCTAGATAGACCCCCCCTCTGGACAGCCACCACCTAGACAAAATCCCCCCCACCCCTGCACAACCCCCTTTCACCCCTTACACATCCATTGCACCCCCTACACACCCCCTTGCACCCCCTGTCTCCTTGCACACACCACCTTGTACACCAGCACACCCCCACTGCACACCCCTTTCCCCCCTTTTGGACCCCCTTTCACCACCCCTACCGGACACCCCCATGAACCCCCTTGCATAGCCCCCCAAACCCCTTGAACCCCCTGGACAAACCCCCACCCCTAGATAGGACCCCCCTATACAACACCCCAACCCCCTAGACAGACACCCCCCTGGATAGCACCCCCCCACACCCCCACCCCTCTGGGAAGACACCCCATGTACACCCATTCCCCTTTTCACCCCCTGAACCCCAACTTTCACCCCCCCACACATCCCCCCTTTCACCCCCTATCCCTTTGCACACCCCTTGAACCACCCCTATTGTACCCACTTTGCACCACCCCTACAGGACACCCCGTGCAACACCCATGTTGGAACCCCCCCCCCTTAACCCCCTTTCCCCTTGTACACACCCCCTTGCACACCTGCACACCCCTGATGGACACCCCTTGCACCACCCCTACTCCTCCTTGCACCAACCCTGCTGGACGCCCCCTCTACAACCCCCCCTTGCACCCCCCATGTACAGCCCCCCTTGCACCCCCTTAAACATCCCCTACACCCCCTGCACACCCCTGCCCCTGTACAACCCCCATTTCACACCCCGTAGAGAACCCCCCTTAAACCCCCATTAAAAATCCATTTCCCCCCTACACAGCCCCATTGCACCCCCCTTAAACATCCCTTTCACCCCCTCCCTTGCACCACCCCTACTGGACCCCCCTTAAACCACCCCTGCTGGACCACCCTTGCACCCCCTTTCTAGACACCCCCTACAAAGCCCCCCCTTTCACCCCCATCACACCCCTTTCACCCCCCCCCCCCTTAAACATCCCTTTCACCCCCCTACACACCCCTATCCCCATGAACACACCCCTAGCACACCCCCTGCACCCCCTTGCACCACCCCTACTGGAAGCCCCCAATGCACACCCTTGTCCCCTGACACACATTCCCTCACACACCCCCCTTAAACCACACTTTCTAGGCCCCCTTGCACCAACCCTTCTAAACACCCCCACTACACACCCCCTGGACAGACCCCCCCCCCTTGGATAGACCACCTCCCCCTGGACAGACCCCACTCCCTCAAGTAGATTTAGGCTCTCATCCATATATTATTTTAGAAGAATTCACAGTCGCATAATGGCCATAATAGGTGGAGTAGTTTTCCACTCACACAATAGATGAAATCAACCCAAAAATAATCCATTCAAAAATGGTGTTTGGTGTACGGTGAGACATGATATGAATAACAGAGGAAAATTTCTCAAACCAAAAAACACAAGAAATAATGAAGTTATTGATGGAAGAATTAATTATGCATAGAATGCCTTGGGTTTTTTATTTCTTTTTTGAACTGAAAAATAATGGGCCTACTTATATTCATGTCAAAGTCGTGAAGATTAAGATATTTGGAGGTGTGGTGGTGGAATAATTAAAGGCTATGACTACTAAAACAAAAGAATAACTTAAAACTACTGAGGAAACCTAAACTGTGGGTGATATGAGGAATTTAGATCCTGTACAGATGCAGTTAAAGGAGTAGAAAGACGTGTTTGAACAAGCACATGATCCTCTTGAACTAACTAGTCACCAAGATCTATCGTTTCCTTCAACACTGCAGTCTGAGATGAAAAATGGGGAGAAATAGTAGATGAATATAGGTACATCAATGTAGGTCACTGCTTTTTTTTTCTTATAATCATTCACATACTGGATTATTTCTATGTGTTATGGGGTGTAAAAGGATTTCATTTCAAGTATGACATTGCAACAAGATACTATGGAGTTTCCATTCCAATGACCAACATCTGAATTTCTGAAACCTATTTTGTTGAAGAGAAAACATATGGAAAATATATATGTATATAAATATCTCAATTTAGTGGAAGGATGTAGGGAGAGACATGAATCTGAAAGGGATACAATAAGGTTCTTTAAATGGCTATGTTTTGAGAATGAGAAGGATTGGGACTAAAGGGGATATATAGGGATCAAGACCAATGCACTGAAAAGAGTTTCATCATATTTATAAATTATTTTATATGGAATAAGGGTATTTTCATTGCACTACAATTTTTTAGTAGGTTACAAAATCATTTATATCTCTATATAAATATGTAAATTTATTATCTATTGGTTCTAGAAGCATTTAAAGAGAAATTGCAGATTTCTTTAGATAATATAACTACTTTGGTGGTTTTGTGGTGCAGTAGTAACACATAAAGTGATTAGTTTTATAATATTTTATATCGACACAATTTCATTTGTATGCATAAAATTTTGGAATATCCTTTCCACACTTTTCATGCACACCCCTCCCCCTACCCTCTCCCCTGCACACCCCGTTTCCACCTACCACCCCCCTGCACACCCCCATCCCAACTCAAAATACATGAAGCTTTTAGTTAGGAAGGAGTGGATCAAAATTGAATTATGTATCCTTACAGATTCAATCCCTATAGTGTGATATGATGACACAATTCCTTATGCAAGATTTCAAGAGGAATATTATGGGTGAGTTCCATGATACCAAAGAAGATATAAGTAATCTTGGTATTGGAACTAATAGATCCTAAAATTAAGTAGTGGTATTTTATGATGAATTTAATGGGAAGTTGAATGAGATCATGAATGTCTCTAAGAATGATCAATGTAAGGTTTTTAGATCTCTTGTTCTAGTATCTAGAAACTACTAGTATTTGTTAACCTCTTTGAACATGGTCTATAAATAAGTTCAAGGGCTATATTCATATTCTTCCTTGAAAAATCTAGTGGATATAAGAAAACCATTTTTTGAAACAAAAAACAAATTATGGAAAAATGTTTTTAAAAGAATTGGGAAAGTATAGAATTCAAATTAAAGTTTTAGGTATAGGGATCCTACCTCAACCTCAAGACACGTTTCTTTTGATGACGACAACTCGAATATTTTTTTTCTGCTTGCACGTATATGAAACATCACATATATATAAGGAAACCTTGCCCCTATGTACATATTTTCATGGAAAAATATGCACAAGGGGGTCCATAGGTATATGTTTATACTTTCATATACCCCTGTACACTTAAACATGTTTTCATTTTTCATATTTATATATAAGCACACCTAGACCCTATATATATATATTCATACTACCATGAGTGAATATATATAAAGGGGGAACTTATATATGTATATGAATACCAATGAATACAAAAGTAATCCTCATTAAATGGTGACTTGAATCCACCCCAATGAAATCCAAATCACACTATAAAAATATAAGGAACCGAAAAATAAAAATAGCCCTGATTAAAATTAGTCCAAAGAATAAAAACAAAATAAACCTAACCTAAATATGATGTTGAACTCGTTGTCTTTAGGGTGGTGGATAGAACCAGCCTCATCATAAGAATCCACCTATAAGAAAATAGTGGGAAAAGAAATGAGATATAAATAATTATTATATATATGTGATCACTGTATTAACTATACATGATATATGATACATGAATCCATAAACAAGAATGAAAGAATAATATTCAGATTGATATGTACATCCAAATACTAAATAGCATGATCATTAATAATGCTCTTTATTTTTCAAATATCACTAATTTAGCTCAAATCACAATGATTTAAGCTATGATGAAAAACCCAATCAACGAATCAACATCATCTTTATTATTCTTAAAAACTCATGATGTTTTTTTAACAAGAATCCCTTTCACCCTCTACCCCTGCACCAACACCCCCTTTCCCATCCCCTCCCCCCTTTCACCCCCAATTTCCCTTAACACACAACCCTCTCCACCATCCACCCCCCACGCCTTACACCCCCACTGCCCCTACCCCTACACACCCCCTCCCCTTCCCCCTCCCCACTGCACACCCCCACCCTGCACACCCCCTGCCCCAGCACTATCCCCCCCCACCCCGTCCCCTTTCACCCACCCTACCCCCTGCACACACCCATTCCCCTATACACACGCCTACCCTCACCACTTCACACCCCCTCCCCCTCCCCTATACACCCCCTTGAACCCCTCCCCCAATCCTTTCCCACCATCCATTTCTGGATACTAAAGAACCTATAACACACCAAAATTGTTTCTTAAACATGATCCAATGCTATGTAAAATATATAAAGATTCATAACATATCATTTATGTGTCACAATCCTCCCCCTATTTTGACATATTGTTTTTGAGAAGTATCCCCTTAGGCATACTCAAACAACAATGGGCCACTTCATGCACACCAAAATTGAGTTAAGAAAACTTAATGAATATATAGTAAAAAGGGTTCATGTGAATTGGTAATTGGATAAATTTAATCAAAAGATAAAAAAAGAGTGACCCTTACATTTAAGAGGTCAATATTAAAACAAGGTAGTGAGTTATTTTAGGTAAAGTGTTTAAATTGGTTTTGAATGGCATACCCCGACCCCCCTCTCAGGTTATATCTAATATTCAGACCGTAATATGACCTAACATAATAGATCACTAAAATATTGATAACCATAAAAAAGATAAGCGCTAGGCAATCACTTTTCAATATGTTCAGTCAGATTCAAACTACTCTTTCAACTACAGTAAACCTCAATCATTGTAAAATAGAGGACAGTGATTCAAGAAACCCAATAATAGGGAATGGTACAACTTTACTACTCCATTAAATGTTTGGGAATAGTTTAAAACTAGAATAGCTACATCCAATGATGAGAATAATCATACTCATGGTCATCCAAAGAGAGACACTATATACTTTCTACTAAGACCTTTATGGGAGAATTAATTTAAATATCAAAAGTCAGGGTTCTAAACCATATATTATTTATACCTTCAAAAATAAAAAACTAGTTTAGAACTCTGTGTTTAACTAAAATCACATAAATAAGATCAAATTGGAAAAATATATTTCTAAAAAATTCCAACATTTTAAAAATAAGTATGACAACTCATTTCATAAAGAAAATAACATTGAAAAGAATCAAACTTCCTTAAAAAAAATACAAAATACATTTTATAGGGTAAAATTATAACTACCATAGTATAGAATTTTAAAAAAATAATAACACTAGATTTGATAATAATTAACTTATTTAAAAACAATCTCACTCAAACTTCATAAAGTTATCATATATTTTCAAAACTCCTCATGAATTTCATCAAAAGACCAAAAAATTTCCTGAAATATCATTTCATTTTAAATCATTTCCCAAATTATATAATGTAATCAAACACTTTCAAAGTATCATGTTAAAGTCAAAACAAATCATAAAACCCATTTTTTAAATCCAAAACATCCCCAAGTCCCAATTTCAAATTAATCACTGAAAATGTTTTAAATTAAAACACTTCATGAAATGTATTTTAATTTTTAAATCATTTCCCAATTTCTTTTTAAACCTTACTACTCTTGAAAAAATTATACATGATATTCAAAATAATTTACAAATAAGCCCCCAAAACCGATTTTGGAATCAAAAAATTTCAATAAATGTACTTTTGTACAAAAAAATGAAGCACCGAACATAAGAAAACTAGAATGTGGCACAACATACAAACGATCGATTGATCGATCATAAATAAAATCCTACCATGAAGTAAGCCCCATGTTAACCTCCCACATATAAGAGTTCCCCATCATAAAGGGGAACTCAAGAGAACCTAACAAGGTCTACTAAGTAAAAAATATCAAAGAAAACCCATCTTATGTTATCAATCCATAATTTCATAATGTTTTACATTATGTACATGGTTATAAATGTCCATGCAGTAAAACAAATCCCCCGAAGGACCTCTCACAACCCTAAAATTATTATTTCACTCTTTAAACATGACAAAATGAAATCTGGTTTCATCTCAAGACATTTTCACATGCTTTTCAAAACTCACATATCATAAAGAACATACAAATCAACCTTCATGCTCTCACTAAAGGGCAAGGTTACCCATCATTATTCCCTTTATTTTATTTATATTAACTTGAAGGTAATTGAAAGAAATAACGGGGAGATTATTTTTTTTGAATTTGGAGAAGTTTAAAAGGGTATAGATAAAAAATTAAAAAGGGGTATATTGAAGTTCCCAAATCCAGAAATTTTATTTATTTTCAATAAGGTTTTGAATAAGTACAGTTAAAGTTAGATGTGTTTTAAGGATAAAACTTGAATAACTCAAGTAATGAGGATAAAGACAATGTTCTAAATGTAATTATGAATCTTCAATAAAAATTCAAGTTTTGATGGGTGAAGAAACAATTTATACACCATTTGATAGAACTTTTAAGTCCGGGGGATTGATTGAGAATTGTATGAATTCATTTTGAGTTGAAATTGTTACCTATGTAAAGTTAAATCAAGATTTATGTTGACTAAATAAAGGTAATACTTTAATTTAACTACTTTTATAAAAATAGTATGAATCCTATATATAGGTAGGTTTGGGATTTGATAGATGTAAAAACTTAGTTGAATATTTATATGAAGGTTTCACTAAAATTAGGTAGATGCATAAAGGTAATTGGAGACCTATGTAAAGGTGAACTCACATTGCATAAAGGCCATTTAGTGATTGCACAACCTATGTAAATTTATTCTAAGCACTATATAAAGCTCAGGAAAGAATCTATTATCTAGTTAAGGTGATACTAATCTACGTAAATGTCATTCATGGCCTACATAAAGGTCACACTAAAAAAAGGAGACTATATGAAGGAAATTAGTGACCTATATAAAGGTAATTTGAGAAAGATGATGGATACGTAAGGGTTATATATGATTTGCAGTAACTACATAAAGTTAGCTTTGGGATTACACCAGACGAATCAAGGTAATTTATGGTGAAGAGATGAAAACCATTTCATAGGGTGTTGTGAAATAAAAATGCATCCACACCATAGTTAATTACTAAGGGGTGTTTTAGTGATTATGGTAAGATTTTAATTTTTCTATGAGAAACTATGAGTCAAAAAAAATATTTGGAGACGCTCGTGGTGTCTCAAATGAGAGAAGAAGGGGTAAGGATTAAAATGGAAAACATCAATACAATACTGTCAAGAAATATATATATGCATAACCTACCATTGTGAGTTTTTGCAGAGAGTGAAGCTCCATTGGAGAGGTTTTACTAAAAAAGCATGACTTGAAAATTATCTTAACTAGCACTTATTCAATAATTTATATTTAATAAAAACAAGAATAACTAAGAAAGAATTTGAATGAAATTTAAAACATTCTTGAATTAAAGAGGCTTAGAAGAGGGACCCTACCTCAAAGGTTCCAAGCCACACTCGGTGCTTGACACCTTTATCAGTGACAACTCTAAGCTACTCCATACATCCTACAAACACATACACCATTGAATATACATAAGTACACCCTAACCCCTATGTACATGTCCACATGTCCTTGAACATGCATAAGAGGATCCTTATATATATGCTCACATGCATAAGCTCTCTATCACCCACACATGTAGGCATTTTCCATATATATACATAAGCACACCTATCCCTTTATATGTAATTGCACTGCCATGGCTGGACATACATATAACATGAGAAATTATTTTATATATGCTTACCTTTGCATACGCAACAAGTCATCTTCGAAAAGCATCTCGAATCCACCAAAAAAGATCGAAAACATACTAAAAAAGATAGGAAACCCAAAAATCAAAAAAACACTATTTAAAATTGGGAAAAATAATAAAAATGGAAGAAAACTTACCCGAATCTGATGTCGAACTCAGTACCTTTGATGGAAGTGGATAGAATCAGCCTCAGCATAAGAAACCACTTGTATGGGAATAATGGGAAAAGAAGTGAGATATAAAGTCTTCTTAAATATATGTGATCGGTGTGGAAACTGTACAAGATAAATGATACATGACTCAAATACCAACCTCGTAGAATATTGTATGTCTTTAACAGTTATCTCAAAATCACTAACAATCTTATTATAACCTCATCTTCTAAATACACCTCAATTTGAATCTATGAATCATCTTTTAGCAATTAACATCCTCTCAATACTTCATTCTTCTAGAACAAATAACTTGAGATCTTTATTCAATTATTGAAAAGTCATATTCTATAAATATCTTTTCTAGATAAATATATAGATAAACACATTCTTATATCGATGATGTTTATTTCATAATTGTAACTTCCAGAATCACTTTTTATTCTAAATAAACTTCTTCAGCATCATCCAAGTGTAATTTAGTTTTCAACATTAATTTTCATACTTTATAAACACAAGGATGGATTAACTTAAACCATAGTAAGAAAAATTATCACATAGTGGTATCCTTAACCACACACACTTGTCATTGATTCCTATTAATATCCATCCAAAAAATCATCACATATATAAGTTTCTTCCTCAACAAATCAGTAACAACAAAATATTCAATATTTAATCAACTTCATTACTTTTTGGAAAAATTATCTTCCATTTTATATATTAACCATTTGGAATCACAATATAAATGAAATTTATTAACTCAAATAAATACATTCATTCACAAAACATAACATGTCATAACATCTTGGGCTAAAAAACATTCTTACATGAAAACTCCAAAAAGGAAACAGAAGGGAAAATGTAATGGGTAGGCTGTGTTTGGTTGATGATTACACTTTCTGATCCAATATTTTTAATCTAAAACATTTTATGAAAAATAAAAACAAAAAATGTTTCCATCAACCAAACGCACCCAAATGATTTATAAAGTTTCTCTACCTCATCCATTTGCTCTAGATTTACTTTCCAATATGCTTCAAAAGATCAGAAATAGAACCAAAATGTGTCGACTTTCCCTATCATTCCTTAGAGTAGCTATATAGAATTAGAATCTCCTTTTAACACTTTTTAAGATCAAATTTATTCTTAGTAAGGAAATCATGGATGTTTCAAGCCTTATCCTTTAATGTAAAAGCATTCAATGGTGCCATATTCGTCTCTTGTTGTGGCCTCCAACCCTGTCCCACACCCTCCCTCTCCATTTGGCATTACAATATACTTCAGTGTTACCTTTTGAAATTAGATTCAGACTTTGATTGTGTCAAAATGATATCATTAGAAAGGGGGATGTTTAATTATCTCCAATAATGTATTACTAAATTATTTTTCATTTTACTTATTTAATCTAATTCACATATTATGATTAATGGATCTCATACACATAAACGACAACATTCACATTATATACATGACTGAAAGTAATGATAGAATACCTCATAATATTTTTAAAATATTAGAACCCAATGTGGGTGAAAAAATTCTTATTATGTTCATGTAATCATGAGATAAAAAATTTATCACATGTATAAAAAAGTGATTATAATAGGTGATAATGTATTATCTTTAACTCAACACTTACACTAGGTGGGAAAATATCATCCATAACTCAATAAAATATCTAGATAGTTATTTGTCTCTTGATAGGTTATTTATATCAAATCATTCAAATTGAAAATGGTCCTATAGTCCTTACTAATGGACAAGATCTTTCATATGCATCAAGATGTCACTACATCAAAAAATAGGTATATTTCCTTAATCTTATCACTTAAAATTCCAGTGAATATATAACCTTAACTACATTTAGATCAGCCTTGTACTCTAAATCATTAGAGTGATCAATTAAATAATAATAAAGCATCTCTTAGTTGTATTATTTATCAAATTTTGATTTATCTTTTATATTTCAGACACATCTCATATTCTTTTGAATATTCTGAATCCCTTCAAGAACTTCAATCTTCAGATGATGGATTGGTTCTAATATGATATTGATTTCCCTCACCAAACTTCCAAAACATCAAATATAATATATTCTTATCTGTGAAATTTTGGAACTTTTGATTCATCTCATTCATCTCAAATTGATATTTTCATAGATGCAAGACAGAATCAGTTCTTATGTGACTTAAAAAGATAATAAATCAAAACAAATAAATCTTACCATTTCATATTGGAGAGGCCAATGATTTGAAATCAAAGAAACCTATGGTAGAAATTGGATGGAGGTGTGGTGACCATATTAGAGGACAAGGATATTGTGGAGGTGGGGTGGATACATCTGAGGAGGACTCTAGACGGTGGTGTGGCCGCGTCAGAGAAGTGTTGAGTGCCAGTGAACCATGACGGAGAAGGAGCATAGCAATGAGGTGGGGGTCGTCAGAGCTCTGTAGATAGGGAGGTAGGGAGGTCGTGTAGGCGAAGAGATGTCCTGGGTGCATCGGAGCCACGTTGCTGGGGATGTAGGGAGGCCACATCGGATTAGGGGAGGAGGGGGAGGAGGGGGGGAGGATGAATCATGTGGGATAGATCAAGAGGGAGGGAATAAATGCGATGAATTGTGAGGGAGGGAGGGGGCTGGGGGAGGAGTAAGCTAGAGGGAGGGAGGGGGCTGGGGTGGAGTACGCCCGAGGGGTGGGGGGTATAGCCATGACCATAATTAGGGTTGTGGATTTAGGTTAGATATATCCATAGTTATTATAAACCATGGCTATAAATCTATAGCTATAGCTCAGATTTTCATTAGTGATCTTTTTATTTATCATACATGTTTTTACTTGTTGTTATTGATCTTATTACTTAGATAGTGATTTAATTAATTCTATAATGTAAAAAATTATTTATATAGCACATATGTTTAGTACATAAATCTATATAATAGTTAGATAAATGAAATGTAATACACCATTCATGGATACAGTAGGCCATACATACACATGAACATTGTTTCTGTTTCCTTATTGAATTTAATGGAAGAAAGTAGATGACATATATATACACACACATAAATAAAATAGCATTATTATGTCATATATTTCATTATTATTTATCATATACAATTTATAATCATTATTTAATGGTTAATGTGGAGAATGGATCTCATTGCATCGTGGAAACGGTAAGACATACATTCGCATGAGTGATAATATCATTAACTTAATAGTTAAATGGTATATAATTGGATGGTATATTAATTATAAAGAATAATTATTATGTTATATTCAATATTTAAATCCATTATACTCATCATTATACCCATCCAAATTAAGTATTGTTGAATAAAAAATTACACCACAACATGGAGACGGTAAGCTGTACACACGCACACATGGTGATATTGTTATTCGTAGGATCGATAAAATGAGGTATAAGGTTATCCCATAATTATAATAACATCTTAGTATTTAGAATATACTGGATTTATAACTTTATTATGGAAACAACATAATAAGAGGAATTAGAAGAAGAAAATAATTCTTGAAGAGGTGATAAAACAATTACCTCTTTTTTGAGTATCTTTTTTTGATTTGAAAAAAAAGGCCTCCCTAGGATAGATTTCTGCCCAATGTGCAGCCTATAGGAGGAATGGAGGGATGTTGGGAGCTTATTTCAGAATATTTTGTATGAGAAAAATGGCTTAAAATGTATGATTAAGTGAGTATATGTGGTGGCCTTTTATAAGAAGAAGGAGGGGCGCTTTAAGAATGTTTGGAAATATTAACTTATTATAATTTTTTTGTTTATAACAATCCCAAACTCATTTATTTCAAAGAAAAGATGAGTATAGGTCTAAATAATCTAAACCAATAAAATTTATACATGTTTTTGTTTTATTTTAAACCTTATCATTTTTATTTATCCCTATTTAATCTATTTAAATTTATTTGTGGTAATAATATTCTAAATATTAAATGGTTAAAAATATTTACTTATGTGTTGTCAATTTTTCATAACTGGATAGTTTATGAAATTTTAGACCATATAAATTTTATTTTTTAATTTTTTAATATTTTTTTGATTTTTAAATAATTTAATAATATGTTATTTTTTTAAATATCAATAGTGTCAATTTTGACACTATTATTTTATTTGACTTTAAATAGAATCCAAACAAAAGGTAAATTATAAAAACAATATTTAAGACACTCTTAAAATTTCATATTGACCTAGAAAATTCTTTTATCACATTAATTAGTTTATATGATATTTATTTTAATATTTTTAAAGTCATTTATTTGATATTTCTATCAATAAGGTAATTTCCACGTCACTATTGTGTCATAATTAATGGTAATTATTTAATCTCTAAAAATTCTAAATAATTTCCCATGTTGTGGGTAATTTAATTAGAAATCTGAAGACAATTTAGTTTTGGAGTTTTATCATGTTTATAACTGTATTAAAATTATTATACTTATAAGATATATGAGAGTGACATGTTGTCACTTTCTTTTGTTTTAATTATAATTAAATCACTTTCATCGAAAAAAGTACATTAAATGAATCAATTCCAACACATAGGTTATATTGTTTGACATTAATTCATGAAATAGGTTTTTTTCATTTTTTAGGGTAATTTTATTTTCCTTATTATATTATTTGTTACCCTAATTTACCTGATTTACCTTTAACTATGGTAAATAAAAATTACTATAGTTACTCTTCATAATATCCAAAAAAATAAAATTAACCTATTAACATATTCTAGACCCACTTATTCAAAATATGGAATCCATTTTTCAAATTTAAAAACATATAAGTTTCATAAATTAATTCAAAATCAATTACCTTTTTCAAAACCATGATGTGGGTTTTAAGAAGTAAAAACAATCAAAAGATTAAAAAAAATTATGTCCAATTGAAATGTGAAATTAATTCAAATTAATAAAATTAGATTAAATGATAAAAAAATAATACAATTAAACTTTATAACCAATTAAAAATATAATCTAACTATATAAAAATCAGATTAAAAGGCAGTTTTGAATTAAAATTAATAATTTTCATTATTCATTAAAATATGAATTTTATTATAAAAATACCAAAAATTCAACTAAATTAAATTTTTGATGACCCATTTACAAAGAATAAATTTATTTTTTCAAATATAATATATAAAAGTGTTAAAAACAGGAATTAAAATTGGTGCACCATCAAAAGGCGACCAAACTGTATTTTTTGAAAAATACTTCTTTTTTCTAAAAAATTGAATTTGTTCTTACATAATGTTCTATAAAATACATAAGACGAATTTCAATGTTATAAAATTAAAATTTTAGTTTAAACTATTCATAATGTCTAGTTTAGATCCCATTAATTAATAATATTTTAATAATATATTGTTGTTTACTGAAGCTCAGTTTTGCGTAAAACACAAATTATCGAGGAAGGTTGCTATTGTGTGTAATGAATGCCATGTCAATGTTACATATAATTCAAGATAATACAGTATTTCATATATCATAATATAATATTCTTGTAACGTACAATATAAGAAATCAGAGAAATTAAAAAGAATCTATCTCATCTCGTGGTGTTACATTATACCCCCCTTAAAATGAATTTCTCCATCAAAATTCATCAGTGTTATAAAATGTTTACAACTTGAAACTTTATTTCATATAAACCCACAGTGTAAATAGGAATACAAAAACTTCATTTTATGAAGGAATGTTAGAAAAATAATGGTTACCAAAAGTAACTTATCACTGTGTTTCCACAGAGGAGAACATAGGTGGGGAGCGAAAACATGGATATGGATGACAAATATAACCATTAAGTTATGATGGATAGTGATAGATAACAAGGTTTGGAGAAATTTAACAACCCAAAAGCCATAAATCTATGATGCTTTAAGGAGCCTTCTGATTCATCAGATAAGAAGGTACTAAGATAACATTTTTTGATTTCAATATCCTTTCCCAGAAGTTAAAGAATTTTACATGAGAATAAATACTTACTTGATATTTGTAAAATATCATCATTGTGCATGCCTTGAAAAATTTATAGATCATCTCTTATTTAAAGAAATGAAGTTGATTTTATCTTTCTTTAAGTTTTTGGAGATCATGGGATAGAATGATAGGTCATTCCATCTGTCTCAGCAAAAAGGTTAGCAAGAGTAATTAAATATGCACAAGTATACCTATACTGAGATAATACATTAATCAAACAAAAATCAAATGGAAAATAACTTATACTATTCATATATATATAACATTATAATCATTCCAAAAACTAAAAATATAAAACTTTAGAAATAGGTGAACTAAATCGACATAACATTTATCTCCCAGTTCTCATAAGGTAGTTCGTTTTTGTTCCATTCCAAACATGCAAATACCTTAATCATGTACTCTCTTAAAACATGGTAATAAAATGAATTACTATATAAACTTAGTGACAACATGGATTCTATCAAAATTAACTCTTTACATACACCAAAAATACCAAAATATCACTTTTTCCTTATATCTCTCACGATGTAATTAATACTATCAAACATCTCATTATCTCCTTATCCCTTCATTATGCGCATATCATGCACTTTCCAAAGAAATATTTCAATCAATTTTCACGGTTATTGGTACCATATACTTATGGAAAACCAAAATGGACCAATACATAAATATTCAAGTATTCCATAATACTATAAAAGATATTCTACAATACTATTTTGTAATCCCATTACATAAACACATAATCATTACACCACTTCATTTTCATACACATCATCACCAAAAGTTATTGCATATGTTTTTCCTTTTTTGGCCTTAAGAGGTTATTGATGTCGATAATCATCCATTACCCTTTGATTAGGGAATTGGTTAGCATAATGCCCCATTTTCTTACACTTGTAGCATTGAAGGGTGGGTGGTGGAATTTCTATAGTCTTTTGTCTATTCACATCATTGGAAACATTTTTTCCATTACTTAGGTACTCAAATGATAGATAACCTTCTTTTCCACACTTAAAAAACATTTTATAGTCCCTTTAAGACAATATCTACTATGATTCTTTCTACACTTTGAGCATAAGGAAACATTCATCTTCTTTTCCACATTATTTTTAGATTTTCCCTTGAACTCCATCTTTCATTTCTTGTGAAAACCATGAGATTGATATATAACATGAACTTCCATTTCTACCTTGATAGAACAACACACAATCTATTCATATCTACTAAAGTATCTTATAGATAATACCCTTCAAATACTTGGTTTTAGTCCATTTAAGAATCAATCAACTTTACTTTCAGGTTGGATGATAAAACCCGAAGCATACCTTGCAAGTCTTGTAAATTTTTCCTCGTATATACCAACATATTCATCACAATTTTTTTTATTCTTGGGGAACTTATTTTATATCCTTGTTAAAATAATTAGAGGGAAGTACTTATTGAAAATTATGTTCTGGAACTCATCATATTCCATGGATTCAATTTCATCTTGCTGCTTTGTATTCTTGATTGGAGTCCACCACTAGTCTACTTCGCCTTCAAAGTGATAAACAACCAAAATGACGTTTTCATGTTCTGAATAGCAAAGGATGAGAAATGTATTTTCAATGGTAATTATCCATTTTTCATAAATAGGTGGATCAAAATACCCACTAAAAGAAGGTGTACGTTGCCTCATGAAGGACTCAACAGAATGTTGTTCCCTTCTCTTCTCATTTGGAAATCTAGAATGATTCACAGCTTGTGTAAGTATAGAAATAAGATTCATTCCATATCCTATAATATTTGATTGACCATGAGTAAAATAATTGCATATACTTATGCATTGATCATTAACACAATTCTTTTAGGTTAGAACCATTGTCTAAAACCCAAAAAGAATAGCATGAGAGGTGAAAATGATACTAGGAAAACAAAAAAAATCAAGGGGGAGTACTTTAAATCTCTAACATATTAGGTTTAATCCTAGATTATTCATTATTGTTAAATTAATTATAGGACCGTAACCTAAAGTTAGACTTTCCCTTAAGTACATCCCTAGATACACCTTAGAAATATCTCTAGGGATCTCACTAAAGTTTTCACATCCCAGTTCCCAAAGGTTAACTAAACCTTTTATCTGATACCAACTCTAACGACCCATGCTTGATGTACATGGAATCTACATTACTTTTTTAGAATACTTAATACATGACACAAATAGATGACCAAATACCATATTAGTTTAGTGCCTTTGGAAACAGGAAAACATAAACAACTGGTTCATAAATCCATTACATCATCTCTTACTTTATCCTTCATAACTATAACCCCATTTTGAAACATCTTACTTAATACCCTTCTTCAAATATTGGGTAAAATGAAACATAAAAAGGGGTGAGATTAAATTCTTAGTAAGGGTAATCATGGAAACTATCTTACAAAACATAAACATAAGAATGTAAAAACATGGACACAACTTTAGAAAAATAACATACCAGATTTAACATATACCAAAATTTTGAGTCATGAAATAAATCATGTAAGTTCAAAAGGAATAAATCATTATGGAATCATGAAATATGAGAAAATATAATTGCAATAAAACATGGTATTATGGTAATCAAATAATCACATAATATGATTTTCATATTAGGAAAGGCGATAATTATTATACCATCATTGTGGAAAAATTCCATTACTGATCCGAGATTAAAGGTCATTCTAACCATGTATAACTGAACTGGATTTACCAGCCATTCCATCCCTATATTATTGAACCATATTTACTTTATGTTCTAGTCATATATATCTCGAGAGAAATATATCTTTACCCAATTCATTGGAGGGAGACATAGGTCCCACCCATCTCAAAATAAAATCATTCTTACACATGCCACAAAAACATAAATCATTCACCATAGCATAACGTAAGAAATAAAATGGGTTTCTTAAACATCATTCAATCATAACATAATCCTTATAAAATATCATTCCATCAATAAAAAAAATAAAATCATAGTTGTTGGTCGGAGTGGACACTCAAGAGGGGGGTGAATTGAGTTCCAATTAAAATTTTTGTTAAAACATTGTCTAGTTAAAATCCCCCGATTTATAAAATAAGTTAAACTGCAGTGAATTTATACAGATTGTAAATGTTCACTTAGCTTCTCAAAGATTGATTATGTCTCAGTTATTTTAACCACAAGATCAAACTATCTTTTGAAACTAATCTACTGATTTACAATAAGTGTAAACACTTTCTAATTTAACTATCAAAGTAGCTTCAAAATAATTTTGTATTTTAAAGTAATAGCAGCGGAATAAATATAATATATGTCGTATACATTAAACTTAAATAAAAGATTCACAACAGATATAATAAGAGGATCAGTCTCAAGCTGAGACTTAGTCCTCTCAAATTTATATAAATTTGATCCACACCCTAGATCGGGGTTAACAACAGTTTTCAAAACTCCAGGCCACACAGTGACCTCTACCACTATTCTACGTGGGAAACAAAACAACAGAAAACCAGTTGTTTAGGTCACGCACGACCTCTACCACTATCCCAGTGGGAAATAAAAGATGTAAGATTTTGAGTGAGGATTTACAGATCCTCCAGTTAAAGTTCAGGAGACAGTGTGTGTGTAAAAATACAGCAGATGACACACACTGCTTGAAAAGTAAATAATAAATCACAGAGCAGAGATGTAGAGTTTATAAATGGATCTAGTGATTTTCAATGTAGCTCTGGACTCATTGTATTGAGCAGGAATTCTTTGGAGTCCTTCTCTGGTTTTTCTGTTGAAAAACAGAGTGTCGTAGTTTAGATTGTCTTCTACAGTCTATTGATTCGTCGTGTGTTCTTCAGAAATGTAGAATTGCATGTATGGAACTTCATTGAGAATCATGAAATGTGTTCTTCACTGTTGTGCTCCGAATTGTTCTTATGTTCAGTACACAGCTCGCATGTCTTGTAGTATATGTGTCAAGATATGTCAAGCCCGCGTACGCGTTCTCTAATGCAGCTCAATCTTCTTTTTATTCCATGAGTTCTGGCAGTAGGAATGATTCCCTTCTCATAGGTACGAGATATGGTTTCCTATCAAGCCAAAAACTAACATTAAATAACATTAATTGCATTAAAAACAACAAATATGACTGTTAGCATTATTTAAAATAATATTGACAAAAGCTTAAGAAATGGTGTCACAGTGATCATAGAAACGGTGTCTTCTTCACGGTGTCTGGTCACGGTGTCTGGTCACGGTGTCTGGTCACGGTGTCTGGTCACGATGTCTGGTCAGGGTGAGTCCTTCATGGTGTCTGGTCACGATGAGTCCTTCACGGTGTCTGGGTTACGGTGAGTCCTTCACGGTGTCTGGGTTACGGTGTCTGGTCACGGTGAGTCCTTCACGGTGTTTGAGTTACGGTGTCTGGTCACGGTGAGTCCTTCACGATGTCTGGTCACGGTGAGTCCTTAGACAAAAAATCTGTATTTGGACTAAGACAGTGATATGCAGAATATGAGTTAAGGTTACTCATTAGAGATAATATATGAGAGAATTGTAATTATGCATAAAACATGTAAAGATTAATTAATATTCATAAGATTTGTTATTATAAAAACATGATATGCACCTATTGTTGAGTTTGAAGAGAATGAGCAAGATGTGCACTGAAGATTAAGATTAATTAACAGTAATGAGATTTGTGATTATTAAAACATGATTAACACATGAGGAGTCCAACAATCTCCCCCTTTTTGATGACCAAAAATCACATATAGGCAGAATATAAAAGATAAGTAACATTAAAGATACTAGCATTGCAAAAACATTACAGAATAGATACTTGCAGTTTTTCTTCCCCATTTATACTATTATAGAACTGATACTTGGAGGTTTTTCTCCCCCATTTGGGATTATAAAAAAGTAGAGAAAAGGAAATGAAACTCGGCAATTTTCATTAACCAAAGAATTCATAATAAAACGTACAGGAGAAGTAAAAAACTGGAAACAAGATATGACATCCCATTAAAAAGAAAGACAGGCGGTAAACTCTTTAGGGATCCATTTTTGTCTTGCCTTTATCAGCAGCAGGAGCTGGTGCTGAAGTAGAAGAGGGCATAGAAGAGGTAGACAATGAGGGTAAGGGTAGACCTTCAAAAACAGATGGATCCAAAGTAGGAGCAGTATAAGATCTAGGCTTAGGTTGGTCAAGAATGAATAGCCGGATCTGAGAAAGGGATTGGATAACTGTCATGGTAGTAGATGCTAAGGCAGGAAGTCCAGGTCTAAGTGGTGCAGCAGCTGGAGCAACTATAGCAGTACTCTGCACATGAAGATACGGCTTCAAAAGATTGATGAAATCAGTAATGATTTCACCACCATACTGCATAGCCTTTTCAAAATCATCCTTATTCTCCAGAAATATGTCCAACAATCTAGTGAACTCTGAAAGTTTCTGAACTTGAGCTTTAAAAGATTGAGTCACTGGAGGGATTCTCAGATTTTCCACAAGATATCTAAAGTGATCTGTCATGTCACTTTTAGAGAAAATCCGGGAAAGATACAAATCTATTTTCTTGGATATCTCTTGTTGAGCATCATTGGATATCTTTGAATGGATCCTAACCAAGTCCAATGCTCTATCACTGTTCTTAATTACTTCTGACAAAGAGCATAGATCCAATCCACTGAAGGCATTCTGTAATTCTTCCTTAACTAAGGATCTCATCAGAGAATCATCCAAAGTAGGTGTGGAGGTCTAACCAGAAGCAGGTGAATCCTTGACAGCTTCGATTAGAACCTTGAGCTGTTTCAGAACTTTTTACAGACATCCAGTGTATTCATCTGTAAGCTTATTTAGAGTTTCCACAAGCTCTCTCATGTGTTCCAGCATCTTTGTGTGCCTTTTTTCAATATTTTCATCAAAAGATAGAAGGTAAGGATGAACTTGAGACACAATCTCCCTAGCAAGGAGGGAATCAGAAGACTCAGGTGAAACAACAGCAGGTGCAGGGGCAGAAACAGGAGCAGGCTCTGATCTCACAGATAGCTCATTCTGCAGACTTGCTACCATACTTTTCAGATTTACAACATCAGCACTCAGCAGCTTATTCTCTACTCGAACTTCTTGAATTTCTCGGATCATCCTTGGTTGAATATGAAATATAATATTTTCCAAGAGAATTGATGCATCTTCTTGACTTAATTGAGTCACTGGGAGAGGTTGAGTGGAGACAATTTTCTCAAAACCAGCTAACAAAGTCTCTCCAAAAGCTTTCAGATCATCTTTGGTTACAAAGGAATGAAGCTCGGGTAAGGATGTAGGTAATGGTAGAGGCTCAGATTCTAGTTAAGGGTCAGAGTCATCTTCAGATTCAGATTCTGATCCAGATTGAGGTTGGGGCTCTGATTCTGGTTCTGAATGAGCTAAGGACTTCAGTTGAAACAGAGAAGAAAGATCCATTACAGTTGCAGTTACTTGCTATGACTCATTCACATCATAAAATCTTGGGAACTCATACCGAGAGTGTACAGAGAAAGTGACAGAAGGTTGAGAAGCTTCACCAGATCCAGCTTCTACAATATCAAGATTTCGAGTTTCCTCCCCCTCAACTTGTGCTTCCTTTTCAGATTCTTGAGGTTCAGGAACATGGACAAGATCCACAGGATCATACCTAATCTCTTCAGCAAATACTTCCCTTGCCAGTTGAAAGGCAATTTCCATTCTTTCTTCAACAGAGGGAATAATCCCAGGAACCGATTGTTCCACTGGATAAGCTTCCAGACTTGCTTCTTTCTCAACAGAAAGAGTCTCTTCAACAAAAACTTCCTCAAAGGTTGCTTGCTGTTCTGAGCCAGGAAAAACTAAGTTCCTTACAACATTGGGATGAGCTTCTTCCTCATGAATAACAACTGAAGGATCCTCAATCATTTCCTTTTCAATAACAACTTCCTCTCCTTGAGGTATTTCAGCAGGGATAACAGCAGGGATAGCACCCCTTTCCTCTTCAACAGGAAATGTTTACATTGGAGATATTACAGATTCTTCTCTAGGTGGAACTTCAGCTGTTACTTCTTCTTGTTCTTCTTCTTCTGAGTACTCAGCCACTTCATCTGGTTCCAAACCAGGATCAGCTAGGTTCTTAGTCCTTCTTGGATAGTCAACAGGATTAAACTTTTTATACAGTTGATCACTATCCTCAACCCATTTATTTTTCCATGGATTCCAGCTAATCTTCATCCTTCTGATGATATGAATGGATAGGCAGAAATCAAAGTCCTCTAATTTTTCTTCATTCAGTCCAACCATTATTTTTTAGACTAACATGTCTGAAATCATCCTTGAATAAAACAGGGAGGTATATTTGGAAGTTACTTTGATCAGCTCACAGATATGGTTGATAACATACTTACACAGATTGATCTTTGGGCCATTCTTCAATAGGTGAATCAGGAACACATCCTGATACTTCATCACAGAAAAATCTCCTTTTCTTGGACTAACCAAATTCTGAACAAACTTGAACAAAAGTCTTGTCTCCCCATCTAGTTCATTAGTTATGGCCCTTCGCTTGGTTCCATTTCCAGTTAGATTTTCCAAATAGGTTTCTAGGAAAAAGATGTCAGCTGTTGGAGGAGGGTCTCTTTGGTAATCTTCACACACTCCTTCATGTGGAATTATTAGGCATGCAGCCCACAACATTGAAGAGAAAGAGCACTTCTGACTATCGATCCAGCTGGTCACCAAAAATCTTTCCCCAAACTCAAAAGAGAACTTCACATACTGATAGAATTGAGATACAAGCCTCAGGTAAATCGGTCTATTCTATCCACTGAACCATTCAATCCATCCTTGTTCATTTAAAACTTTCAAAACTAATGATCTGCAAGACAAAAACCATTCAGGGCAAACCTCTTTTTCAGGTACAACTGTACGGCTTACCAGGTTTGGGTTTAGAGGTCCTTCGGGCGCTATCCTCGTTATCCTCCTTTGTTTCTTAGAGCGGCGCTTCTCAGACGAGGGTGAAGATGGACGCTTCATCCTTGGCATTCACTAAAGGTTCAGGCAAGAGAGAAGATAAGGTTCAGGAGAGAATTCGGGTAAGGAGTCGAATGAAACCCTTAAGTTTTAGCATTTGGTAATTCCAAACGTCATAAAAACAAAAACGCGGGAAATCAAATAGCGGTGAAATAAAAATTACCGCGATACGGGTAAAAATAAAATAAAAATTATAAAAATTATCATACTTCTCACGGTGAGACATAAAACTAGCCATCACGATGAGACAGTTTATAGTCATCACGGTGAAACAGTGAGCAGTTTATATAGTCACGGTGAGACAGTGAGTTGTCCGACCGTGAGCATAAAAACAGTAACTTAGAAACGGTAAGATATTCATTTATGATTAATCATACCAAGATAATGTATGATGTAGTCTAATCTTTTAGAATTTAATGGTTTAGTGAATATATCAGCAAGTTGATATTCAGTACCAATGAATTCCAAAGTGATATCACCTTTTTGATAATGATCCCTCAAAAAGTGATGTCTTACATCAATATGTTTTGTCCTAGAATGAGAAACAGGATTATTAGAAATATTAATAGCACTTGTGTTGTCACAGTTTATTGAGACATGTCTGAATTGATATCCATATTCTAGTAATGTGTGTTTCATCCACAAAATTTGTGCACAACAACTTCAAGCATCTATGTATTCAGCTTCTGTAGTTGACAATGCAATAGAATTTTATTTCTTACTACACCATGATACTAGTGACTTGCCTAAAAGATGACATGTTCCAGAGGTGCTTTTTCTATCTAGCTTACATCCAGAAATGTCAGCATCAGAATAACTAACTAGTTCAAATGATTGTCCTTTGGGATAGAACAATCCTAAATTGGGAGTATGCTTGAGGTATTTGAAAATTCTCTTTACAACATTTAAATGTGACTCTTTAGGGTTTTATTGAAAACGAGCACATGTACACACGCTAAACATAATATCAGGATGACTAGTAGTCAGGTAGAGTAGACTTCCAATCATTCCTCTTTAAGTGGTTTGAACAACAGATTTACCATTTTCATCAAGATCCAGTTATAGGTGGTACTCATGGGAGTGTCACTAATTTTTGTGCTATCCAATCCAAAACGTTTTAAAAGATCTCTAGTATATTTACTTTGAGTTAAAATAATTCCATCATCATTTTGAAAAATTTGAAAACCAAGAAAGAATTTAAGTTCACCCATTAAACTCATTTCAAATTCATTTTGCATCATTTTTGAAAAATTAGTACATAAACAATTTTTAGAAGATCCAAAGATAATATCATCAACATAAATTTGTACTACTAAAACAACTTTAGAAATTCGTTTTATAAAAAGAGTAGGATCAGCTATTCCTTTTGTAAAACCATCAGAAATTAGAAAAGTAATTAATCTATCATACCAAGCTCTTGGAGCTTGCTTTAAACCATATAAAGCTTTTGATAATTTGAAAATATGATTTAGAAAATGAGGGTTTGAAAAACCAGGTGGTTGTTCAACAAAAACATCCTCAGCAATATATCCATTTAAGAATGCACTCTTGACATCCATTTGATATAGTTTGAAATGTAGATGTGCAGCATAAGAAAGTAAAATCCTAATAGCTTTTAATCTGTCTACTGGAGCAAAAGGCTCCTCATAGTCAATACCTTCTTCTTGACTATAGCCTTGTGCAACTAGTCTAGCTTTATTTCTAACTATGTTTCTAGATTCATCTACTTTGTTTCTAAACACCAATTTTGTGCCTATTGTGAAAGTGTCCTTAGGTCTTTCAACAAGATTCTAAACTTTATTTCTTTCAAACTGATTGAGTTCTTATTGCATAGAAATTACCCAAAATTCATCATTAATAGCATCATCAATGTTTTTAGGTTCAAGTTGTGACAAGAAGGTTTGATGTTCAACCTGATTTCTAAGAGAAGCTCTAGTCTGTGTCCCTCTATCAAGATTCCCTACAACAGCATCTAAAGGATGATTCTTCAGAATTCCAGTTGATCTAGTAAAGGTAGGTCTAGAAATTTAAGGTTCATCAACAGGTTGGGAATCAACAGAAGCAGGTTCTGGAAAATTTCCAGAACTGGACGTTTTAACTATAGGTCCACTATCTTTATCATTAAGGTTCAAAACAGAGAGATCATCTTCAATATTTTCAAGAGAGGTTTTAGGCTCATGTGGATTTGTTTCATCAAACTAGATGTGAACAGATTCTTCCACACACTTGGTTCTCTTATTGAAAACTCTATATGATTTACTAGAAATAGAGTAACCTAGGAAAAATTCTTCATCACTCTTGGATGCAAATTTGTCGAGATTGTCTTTAGTATTAAGAATAAAGACTTTGCAGCCAAAGACTTTGAAGTAGTTAACTTTAGGTTTCCAATGGTTCCACAACTCATAAGGGGTCCTCTTAAGAACAGGTCTGATTAAGACTCTATTGATAACATAACAAGCTGTATTTACAGCTTCAGCCAAAAAATAAATAGGTAGGTCATACTTATTAAGCATAGTTCTAGAAATTTCTTGCAGAGTTCTATTCCTTCTTTCTACTACACCATTTTTATGGGGTGTCCTAGGGGCAGAGAAATTGTGACTATATCCATTGTGAGAGCAGTAAGATTCAAATTCATGATTCTCAAATTCACGGCCATGATCACTTCTTAGAGTTTTAATCTTAAGTCCACTAAGGTTTTCTGCAGATTTGGAGTATTTAACAAAGTAAGAACAAGCTTCACTTTTATGAGCTAGAAAATATACCCAAGTATATCTAGAAAAGTAATCTACTAAGACATAGACATAGTGCTTCCCATTTAATCTAGAAACTCTAGATGTTTCAAATAAATCCATGTGAACAAACTTGAGAGGTTGAGAAGTTGACACTTCTTTCTTTTATTTGAAAGAAACTTTATGTTGCTTTCCCTTTTGACAGGGATTACCAACTTTGTCATTTGGAAACTCAAGTTTGGGTAGGTCTCTAACTAAGTTATTACTAGTAAGTTTTCTAAGTGAGTGTATATTACAGTGTCATAATCTTATGTTCCAAATCCAAGACTCTTTATAAAAAGCATTTAAACAAGTAATATTCTGCTTAGCTAAAGAATTTAAATCAACAGCATAAACATTTTCATTTCGTAGGGAAGAAAATATTAAAGCATGTTTAGAATTAAAAATATTGCAAGAATCATTTTCAAATTTAACATTAAAACCATCATCACATAACTGGGAAATAATTAACAGATTATATTTAAGTCTATCAACAAATAAAACTTTAGAAATTAATACTGAGTCAGTGTTACCAATCTGGCCTAAGCTGATGATTTTCCCTTTAGAATTATCACCAAAGGTGACAAAACCTCCATCAACTCTAACTAAGATTTTAAAGCATGAGAAGTCTCCAGACATATGTCTAGAACACCCACTGTCCAAGTACCAGGTCTTCCTACATGATATCTTTAAGAAGGTTTCCTACAAAACAGATTTAGATAGGAAATGATTTTGGTACCCAGATCTTCTTGGGTCCAGATAGGTTAGCAATCAAAGCTTTTGGTACCCAAAGTTGTCTTATGGGTCTCATGAAATTTGTAGAATCAACAGACTTTGAAAGATAAACCTTATTAGATCCATAATTGTGAATATAACTAGTTGAAGCATATAAATGTCCAGAATTAGAATTAGCAGCATTTTGTCCAGATTTAGGAATAAATCTATTCTTAGTAAACTGTTTCTGTCCATGTTTTTAGCCTATTCCAGTAGTGTATTTTGGTGCAACTTTCTTTCCTAGCATTTGAGTTAGTGTATCCTTTCCATTTGTGAATTTCTCTAAATCCTTTCTGAGTTGCTCATTAGATAATTTCAGTTCTGGGTTTTCTTTAAGTAACTGAGCATTCTTTTCCATTTCAATATCAAGATCATATTTATGTTTAACAGTTAAAGCATACTTTTTCTTTAAACCTTTGTATTCGTCTTTCAACTCATTACAGGTTTCTTCTAACATATCACAATATTCAAATAGTTCAGATTTTGACATGTTATCAGAGTCAGTATCATCTCTAGAATAATAACAATTTAAAGCAAGAGTTTCAGCTGTTACCTCAGAAGAGTTTTTCATAAAACACATGTCTGCCTTATTTCTGTGTTCAGTTTCAGAGACATTAGATTCAGTGGAGCTATCCTCAGAAGCGCTCCAAGTTGCCTTCATAGCCTTTTTGTACTTATTTTCCTTGTAATCATATTTCTTCTTGAATTTGAGCTTTGGGCAGTCTGCTTTAATATGTCCTTTCCTTTTTCACTCATAACAGACAACTTCATTACTTTTATCTGGCTTTTTCCAATCTGTCTTCCAATGTTCCTTATTATCATACTTTCCTTTGTAATTTGATTTTCTGAAAAACTTCTTCTTCCTATAGAACTTCTTAAACCTTCTGGCAATGTGAGCCATTTCAGCATCACTATCAGAAGCACTTTCACTGTCTTCACAGCTTGAAATCTCGTTTATAGCATGAAGTTTCTCCTTATCCTTGTCCTTTGAAGTTGAAGATTTGAAAGCAACAGACTTTCTTCTAGGTTCATCTTCTTCTTCTTTGTTCACCTTGAGTTCTTCCTCATACATCATAATCTTACCAATGAGTTCTTTAACAGGTAGAGCAGCAATGTCACATGACTCTCTGATTGAAACAGATGTGCCTCTCCATCGGTCTAGTAAACATCTCAAGATTCTCATAATTTGTTCCTTTGCTGGAATAACTTTTCCAAGTGAATTCATTGTATTGACTATCTCATTAAACCTGAGATACATGTCAGAAATAGGTTCATCAGTTTTCATTTTAAAATTATCATATTTAATAGTATAAGTATTTAATCTCATTTCCTTAACATTGGTTGTTCCTTCATGAGAAACAGCTAAGGTATCCCAAATTTCAAAAGCAGTTTTACAAGCAGAAATTCTGTTAAACCCTTCATCTCCTAAAACACAGTACAGGGCATTCATGGCTTTACAATTATTATTGTAAGCAGTCTTTGTAGGTTCATCCCAAGTGGATCTAGCAGTAGTGGGAAGTTTATATTCTGATTCTATGGCATTCCATATATCAAAACCTATTCTTTCTAAATGAATTTTCATTTTAAGATTCCATTGGGCATAGTTGGTACCATTGAAGAAAGGTGGCCTGTTAGTAGCAGCACCCTCTAGTCTATTATCCATAACTAGATTTTAGAAAGACAATTTAAAGAAAAAAAATTTAGAACTAACAGAAATTTAAGATCTTTAGAGATACAACTAAAATCACAGTTGAAAAATAGAGTACTTTATAAAATATTTAAACAACCTCTAATACCAAATGTTGGTCGGAGTGGACACTCAAGAGGGGGGTGAATTGAGTTCCAATTAAAATTTCTGTTAAAACATTTTCTAGTTAAAATCCCCCAATTTATAAAATAAGTTAAACTGTAGTGAATTTATACAGATTGTAAATGTTCACTTAGCTTCTCAAAGATTGATTAGGTCTCAGTTAGTTTAACCACAAGATCAAACTAACTTTTGAAACTAATATACTGATTTACAATAAGTGTAAACACTTGCTAATTTAACTATCAAAGTAGCTTCAAAATAATTTTGTATTTTAAAGTAATAGCAGTGGAATAAATATAATATATGTCGTATACATTAAACTTAAATAAAATATGCATAGTAGATATAAAAAGAGGTTCAGTCTCAAGCTGAGAATTAGTCCTCTCAAATTTATATAAATTTGATCCAAACCCTAGATCGAGGTTACCAATAGTTTACAAAACTGTCCAGGACACACAGGTACCTCTACCACTATTCTACGTGGGAAAACAACAACAGAAAACCAGTTGTTCAGGTCACACACGACCTCTACCACTATCCTAGTGGGAAATAAAAGATGTAAGATTTTGAGTGAGGATTTACAGATCCTCCAGTTAAAGTTCAGGAGACAGTGTGTGTGTAAAAATAAAGCATATGACACACACTTCTCGAAAAGTAAATAATAAATCACAGATCAGAGATGTAGAGTTTAGAAATGGCTCTAGTGATTGTCAATTTAGCTCTGGACTCGTTGGATGGAGCAGGAATGCTTCAGAGTCCTTCTCTAGTTTTTCTGTTGAAAAACAGAGTGTCGTAGTTCAGCTTGTCTTCTACAGTCTCTTGATTCGTCGTGTGTTCTTCAGAAATTTAGGATTGCATGTATGGAACTTCTTTGAGAATCGTGCAATGTGTTCTTCACATTTGTGCTCCGGATTGTTATTCTGTTCAATACAGAGCTCGCATGTCTTGTAGTATATGTGTCGAGACGTGTCAAGCGCGCATACGTGTTCTCTAATGCAGCTCAATCTTCTTTTTCTTCCACGAGTTCTAGCAGTAGGAATGATTCCCTTCTCATAGGTATGAGATACGATTTCCTGTCAAGCCAACAACTAACATTAAATAACATTAATTTCATTAAAAACAACAAATATGACCGTTAGCATTATTTAAAATAATATTGACAAAAGATTAAGATACAGTGTCACAATGATCATGGAAACGGTGTCTTCTTCACGATGTCTGGTCATGGTGTCTGGTCACGGTGTCTGGTCACGGTGTCTGGTCACGGTGTCTGGTCACGGTGAGTCCTTCACGGTGTCTGGTCACGGTGATTCCTTCATTGTGTCTGGGTTACAGTGATTCCTTCACGATTTCTGGGTTACGGTGAGTCCTTCATGGTGTCTGGGTTACGGTGTCTGTTCACGGTGAGTCCTTCACGGTGTCTGGTCACAGTGAGTCCTTACTTAGACAAAAAATCTGTGTTTGGACTAAGACAATGATATGCAGAATATGAGTTAAGGTTACTCATTAGAGATAATATATGAGAGAATTGTAATTATTCATAAAACATGTAAAGAGCAATTAACATCCATAAGATTTGTTATTATAAAAACATGATATGCACCTATTGTTGAGTTTGAAGATCATTAGCAAGATGTGCACTGAAGATCAAGATTAATTAACAGTAATGAGATTTGTGATTATTAAAACATGATTAACACATGAGGAGTCCAACAATAGTAATAATAAATATAGAAACATTACCATATTTAAATAGCATCATTTTAGATGGAATTTGTTTTATAACACACTTGAAATTAATTTTTGAGGAAAATATCCTTTATTTTCAAAAACATTTTCTTTTCTCAAAATTTCATGAAATTTTAAAAGAAAGGAATTTAGTTGAAAATAAGATTGAAATCATGTAGAGGAAGCTTCATGGAAATAAGGCATTAAGAAGGTTTAAAAATCCATTCATTCCATATAAGTTAAAAACCATTCTCGTCGTACTTTTACTAGAAAAGTCAAAAAGTACCTCGTATCGAAGAATTCCTAAATATTCCTTTCATACCATTTAATAAAAATTTAACAAAGGGTAAATTTGAATTTAAAAAATTGAAGAAGAATAAAAATAATATTATATATTTAGGAAACATGGATGTGGATGATAAATATACGCCAGTAAATAATTACATATAAACAATCTCAGATAATAATGCGATTGCAAAATTAACCATTAACTTAGGTCTAATTTCTTCTGTATGTGTCTAAAACTCCTGTATAGTGGGTTTAATCGTATTATTAACTTTTAACATAACCATAATAATATCTGTGGTGTTATATAATAATCATTTTATTTATCGTATATGATTTGACTTGTTATTCGTAATATTATTACATAGATCATCATTTACTTAATTCACGAATATAAAACATGATTTATATATTATATATATTCAGTACATAAATATCTATAACAGATAGATAAATGAAATGTAATACACTATTCATGGAGATGGTAGGTCATATGTACGTATGAACATTGTTTCCATTTCATTATTGAATTGAATAGAATAATGTAAATGATATATATATATATGTGTGTGTGTGTGTGTGTGTACATAAATATAATAGCATTATTCTATCATATATTTCTTTATTATTTATTATATATACTTTATAATCATTCTTGAATGTTTAACGTGAAGAATGAATCTCATCGCGTCATGGAGACGGTAAGTCGTACGTACGCACGAGCGACTATATCATTCACTTAATGATTAAATGAAATAGATTTGGATCATATATTAATAATACCAAATAATTATCCTGCTATATTCATTATTTAAATCCTTTATACTAATCATTATACCCATTTAAATTAATTATTATTGAATAACAAATTACACCACGACATGGAGATGGTAAAGTGTATGTACACACGTATGGTGATATTATTATTCATAGGATGGATAAAAGATGTATAAGGTTGTACCATAATTATAATAACATTTTATAATATATAAGATACTGTATTTATTTCATTAGTATAGAAAAAACATAAGAATAGGAAGTAGAAGAAGAAATGAATTCTGAAGGAGGTGATAAAACAATTACCTCTTTTTCGAGTATCTCTTTTTGATTTTCCCAAAAGGTCTCCCTAGGATAATTATATACCAAAATTTTGGCCTCTAGGAGGAAGGTAGGGATGTTTGTAACTTATTTGAGAAAATTTTGGATGATCTAAAGGGCTTAAAATGTGTGAGTAACTGAGTAGAGGTGGTGGCCTTTTATAAGAGAGAGGAGGTTCACATTACGAATGTCTTGAAATATTAATTTATTGTAAATTTATTTTTGGTTTATAATGGTAAAAAACTCATTTTTTTCGAAGATAAGATGAGTATGGGTCTAAATAATCTCAACCAATAAAATTTATACATTTTTTATTTTATTTTAAACCTTATCATTTTGATTTATCCTTATTTAATCTATTTAATTTTATTTTTGGTAATAATATTCTAAATATTAAATGGTTATAAATATTTACTTATCTGCTGTAAATTTTCCTAATTGGATACTTTATGACATTTTAGACCATATAATTTTCACTATGAAATTTCTAAATATTTTTCTGATTTTTAAATAATTTAATAATATGTTATTTTTAAGAAATATAAATATTGTCAATTTTGACTCTATTCAATTATTTGAATTTAGATAAAATCCAAAAATAATATAAATTCGAAACAAAATATTTAATACACTATTAACATGTCATATTCGCCAATTAAATTCATGGATCACATTAATTAGTTCATATGATATTTATTTTAATATTTTTTGAACCATTTATTTGATATTTCTATCAATAAAATAACTTCAACATCACTAATATGTCATCATTAATGGTAATTATTTAATATATAAAAATTATAAATAAATTTAAAATATGTAGGTAATTTAATTATATTTCTAGATACTTTTTATTTTCAATGTTTTATCAATTTTATCACTATATTAAAATTATTATACTTATAAGATATATTAGAGTGACATGTTTTCACTTTCTTTTGTTTTAATTACTATTACATCACTTTGGTGGGAAAAATCCATTAAATAAATCAATTCTGACCCTTATGTGATATTGGTCGACTTTAAATCATCTAATAGTATTTTGGAACATGTTAGGGTAATTTTATTATCTTTATCATATTGTTTGTTACCCTAATTTACCCGATTTACCTTCAACTGTGGTTAATAAAAATTATCATCGTTACTACTCATAATATTCAAAAAATAAAAAGTAACCTATTAAAATATTTTGAACCCGCTGATTCTAAATATGGAATTCGTTTTTCAAAATTAAAAATATATAAGTTGTGATAATTAATTTAAAATCAATTCACGTTGTCAAAACCGGAAAGCGGGTTTTTAAGGAGTATAAACTATCATAAGATTGACATGTGTTTATGTCCAATTTCAATTTAAAATTATTTCAATTGACCAAAATTAGATTAAATGATAAAAAATAACCCAATTACACTTTAAAACCAGTTAAAAATATAATTTAACTATATAAATAAAATAGATGAAAATGCAGTTTTGAATTAAAATGTAGTATTTTTCATTATTCATTAAAATATGAATTTTATCATAAAAATACCAAAAATTCAACCAAAGTAAACTTTTATGTCCCTATTCCTAATAAGAATTTTTTTTTTCAAATATAATATATAAATTTGATAAAAAATAGATTTAAAATTGGTACACCATTATAAGGCGACAAAACTACATTTTTTGAAAAATACTTCCATTATTTGAAAATTTGAATTTGTTCTTATATCATGTTCTAGAAAATAAATAAGATTAATGTTAATGCTATAAAATTAAAAATTTGGTTAATAATATTCATAAAGTCTAGTTTATATGCCATTAAATAATAATATTTTAATAATAAATCATTGTTTAGTGAAACTCGGTATTGCATACAACGAAAGATATCGAGGAAGGTTTATATTGTGTGTAACGTAAGCCAAGTCATTGTTTCATATGATTCAAGATAATATGGTGTTACGTATAGCATAAGGTAATCATGGTGCAACGTACAATACCATAAATCAAAGTAATTAAAAATAATCTATCTCATAAACTCTTGGGGTGTTACATATTGTTTTGAGGGGCCTAGTTCAAAGATATGTTAGTGGAAATATCCCCCCATTTTTGATGTGTTTGAATTTTAAAATCTAGGGAATTCCATTTAAGTGACCAACTTTCTCACGTGTTACCCATTCCGGTAATTCCTATAGAGGTTATGATATTACAAGGCACCATATTTGGGGGGCTCATATATTTTAGGGGTACAGTAAAGTGAAATCCACTATACATTACCCATCCTCAGATATGGATATATGATGAGGATTAGGTGGTCAATTTCCAAAGGGTTGTGATGTAATAACAAAAAGTGTATTGTATATTTACACCAGGATTTTCTACTTTTGGGTCTCAGTCCATGGATATAGTAGTCAGGTCTAGCTGACAATAGAGTATATTGATGGTCTGAAGGCGAGCCCCATGTCCTAGATAAGGGTGGTGTCTAGCCTTTAACTTCTGATAATTTGACCACATATTTTGGTGTAGATAAGGGATTCACTCCTTCTTTAACTCATCTAGAATCTCATAGTCATAAGTGATGGGGGAAGAACATTTTTGGGTTTTTGTTTACAGATAACTCTCTCAATATATCAATTTTGGTTTCTTCTTCATCAGACTTACAACCCTCCACTTGGTTAGGCCATAAACGATTCTTCTTGGGGTCACCTACTGACCATGTTGAAGGGTTGCTAGTAATTGATGGGAAATTATATATGGTTGACCACATTATTTTGAGAACATCTATATATAATGGTGTTAGTGTTTTGTGAAACTCTCTGTAAAGAGGTGTATGGGAAAGGGGGGATTTCCTTGTCCGAGGGATATATCAATGTGGGGAGTTTGACCATGAAATATGTCTTGAGTAGAGTCTCTATGTTCCATATCTACACTACCATGAGGAGGAATGTAGAGGAAATGATCACCTTATTATTTGGTTGAAGAGTTGATAGAACCTTAGGTTGTAGATAATGTGTCTTGAATAGACACAAGGACGCTAGCAATTAGCATATTAGGGACATGAGCCTCAATATTTGTCATGTAAGGAATACATTCACCTGCCTTTTGGGATTGTGTAGGGATATGATCATTCTATATGATGGATTTTTGAATATTTTGATAACCATGTGGTACTATCAGAATATGCTACCACCATTGAGAAGCTGCTAGAGTATACTGGTGAGCCTATATTTTACCGGTAGGAATATGAGACTACCTATAGGTGGTTGTTGGAATATATTGGTCTACCCTGGATAAAGCAGGGATATGAGCCTATTCCAAATATGCTTTCCCCACCAGAATACTCCAAAGGACCTTTGAAGTGGGAAAGGGATATGATCCTCCTCTTGAATGGTCTCTAAAGGATGTTGGTGCATTCTTTCATCATAGAAATTATGGATATGAGCCTACCTTCCATGAGATACTGGAATATGCAAAGTGGCTTCACTAAGAAGAATATGAGTAGGTCCTGAGGCATGTGCCTCTCTCACATGGTGATCCCTGGTTGGAGTGGGGATATGGGCACAATCCTATTTCTTTTGAATATGCCACTGGTCTTTTTTTAATAGGAATATAAGCATGTCCCAAGGCATGTGCTGCTCTATCTTGGTGAGACTCAGTTGGAATGGGAATATGAGCCTTACCTAGTTCTTTAGGAGTATGCCACCAATTTTTTTATAGTAATGTATGTCTATCCTGAGTCATGTCCTACTCTCACTTGGTGAGCCTCAGTTGGAATGAGAATATGATCTTGGTCCAGTGCCTCATCCTTTATTATAATATTCCAAAATCCTCCTAGATGGGAGCAAGAATGTGAACTTAATCCAAAGAAACCACTTGTTCATGATGATCATAGTGTTTTGATTCTTTGTCTATAGGGATAATAATATGAAATTTTCCTTGTATCTGTACTAGTTTCAAAATATACTAGTTGAGTTCTTCACCAATTTCCAAAATAGAGTGACACTTTAGAAAATTTTACATAGGAATGTAGGCCTATACGTTTTTTATCTCCAATATGTACTAGAATATACATTGAATTGAAGTAATGGTATGATTCCAATTCTATACTCTTTTTTATAATAGAATATGATAATGGATTTCATGTGTGGGGGTGGGAATACACACCTCCCCTTTATCACTATAGAAATATTCCCACAAACTTGCTCCGAGTAAGAATGGCCTTGATCATACTCACTGGGTACAACTGAAATATACTAGTGGGATTCATTCAAGAAAGTGTGGATATGATCCTACCCCCAGTTGTCCATATATTTACATGCCCAATGTGACTTCCTTGATTCCCATGCATGAGAATCATAGGTGGAAATGTGTTATGTGGTTCCCTCAATAGGTGATTTAGGGGAACCAGTGGAATAGTACTTATGACATTGATTGAAAGGATCCCTCCTTGAAAACTCCTAAAGTGGTAGGGATCCTTAGATGGTTCCTTGTACTTCCTTCATTTGATACTGAACATGGTTATTATTACGCTTTGAGAATAATATTTTTAAGTAGTTGGAAGTTGCAACGAGAACCACTGGTTTTGTTGCATCTTTTTTTGGATGATGCAGACTCACTAGTTTCAACGTCTGAAGACCATTTCATGTGGAATCAAGTGTTGTGATCATACCAAGTCATTTGTATTCCTATACCATTAAATTATCCAAATGAAACTGAAAGTTTTAGGTGGGTGAGGTTATATTTTGACCCATAGTGGTTGCATCCGTATCATATTTTCTCAAACAGTCTCTAGATAAAGGTATGATCTTAGGTAAAATTTTGTTCTGTGAGTGAAATATCTATAGTCATGAAGATAACAAGGAACAAGTTAATTTATCACTACATCATCAGTAGCATGATATGTGCTCGATCAGATATGAATAGGTAACACAGTTGTCCTTTCTTATTTATGATCTGACCATTCTTTTTATATGGACTTGTCACAACATGGATAGATTTTTTTCATGACAACCCCCATTACAATGGATTGCACATAGATCATACAATTATTGTTGTGTAGGATATGAAAAATGAAATGGTCCAGTGCATGGTCAACCGATCATTTCTATTATTTGAGGGTTTCACATTGGGTTCACCATTTTTGTCTCATGGGAAGATATGACATGTGGTTTTGGATCGATGGTTGATTATGGTGGGGGGGGGGGGTCAATGACTAGTACAATCATCCATGTCAGGTTCATCATATTCATTATTCATAGAAACTCCCAACGGTTCCCACATCCATAACTAAGAATATACCTTCCTTCCAAAGCGAGGTAGTTAATTTGGGATTTAGACCAAATGTCACTTAGGAACTCACATTGGATGAGAGGATGGGGTCTTGGGATCATCACACCCTTTAGGGGGGAGAATTATTTCCTACTCCAGGAATCTCTTATAGGTTTAAGATATGTTAATGAATCTCTACCTAATACCAATATGAGACTAGTTAACCTAATATAATGATCAAGTGTTGAATACTTCTATGTGTAAAGGGGGGTATTAATGAGTCCATCTATATGTATCCAAATTTATTTATCCATTTCCCATTAATGGGAAACTTCTTATATTTTCAATCCATATTGCCAGACACTGCAGATTTTTCTACCATCCAGGGAGGAAATTAATATTTTGAGGATGGGATTAAACCTTTATGAGGATTCATACATATCCTTCTTATAATATAAATCAAAACCCATGTAGTGTTTGAACCTACATTGTTTAATGTCATACATAAATTACATATATGAGGGTACTTTGGCACCGAGTATAGACCTCGAGCCTTGGGAATAAATCCTATGTATCTTGGTTATAGTATGAATCAAAGTCATCGTTGTTCAATAAATCACTCAAGACACACCTAGGTGTGGATTCCCTTATATTGGGGTAATCATGCCATACTGCTGGCTGGAGATTTCACATTGAGGTTTCCCTAGATTATGGAGATTCATGATGTGAATGATATAATTATTGAAAATCTTGAAGCCCATGTGATCCAAAATCGGTGTGAGAAACAAGAGATAAAAAGTGACCAATATCATTTCATATGGATGTGGGACTTTTGCATTTGGAAAGCCCTTATGGTGTTATTTATATGGATTTAAATCCTTAAGAAGGCGTCCTATGTATCATGGTTGTGGTAGGAATCAAAGTTCTCATAGTTCAGTTAGGATATGGAGGGGCTTACCCTAAGGTAGATACCCATTTTATATCATGCCTTAGGAGGGATTCCTATGTACCCTAGTTATAGAAGGAATTAGATTTCTCATAGTTGGATTTTGGGGGATTCAAAAATATGTCTACCAAGTAAGGTTATCATGTCCCAGGGTGTTCACCTAAAATGTCCTCATGGTCTTCTTGAATTGTTTAGAATGTTTGTCTGACATGCTCTGAATATCTATATTGAATTCTCTGAATATATACTTGAAATTCTCTGAATGTTTTTATGACATGTTCAAGTGGACTAACGTACATTTCCAAAGACTATATGATGACAAATTTGACTTATCTAAAGGGCGTCACATGATCTAGATGGCATGTATGGAAGACAACACATGATTGTGGCTAACTTGTTCGGATGACATCACTAGATCTGAAAGGCCTCTTTAGGAGGCTATTACATGATCAATATAGAAATGTCTTGGTGCTTCTTTCTGACTTGATGAAGTTTCATAATACTACCATGTTACTCACTTGATATGTCTAGAGGAATTCATGAGACTCAGTTGACATGTACATGGGTCATCTCATGACATAGAAGACATACTCGAAGGGAACCATGAGACTTGTATGACATGTCTAGAGGGAATTTCATGTCCTGGAAGATATGTTTGGATGATATAGTGAGACCAATCTAGTCATGTCTCACTACTTTCACAAAACATGGATGACATATCCAAGTGCTAGTGCGTGACTCACTTGATACTTCTAGATGACTTTCCAAGACTCAGCTGATATTTCCAGGGGTCATCGCATGACTTGGATGACATGACCAGAGGGCACCATGAGACTTGGATGACATTTCTATAGCATATCGCATGACCTAGAAGATATATATTGGGTACATCATGAGACCTAGATAATCATGTCTGGATGGTTTCACATGGCATATCTAACAGGCCATGGTACCACTATAAAACTTGGGATACATGTTTGGATGGTATCATAAGATTTGAATTGAAAACCTAAAGTGATTCACAAGACTTGGTTGAAATGATCATAGGGTTCCATGAGACTTTGATGATATATCTGGGGGACATCGTGAGACCTAGATAATCATGTCTAGAGGGTGTCACATGGCCTGTCTGACATTCCATAGTACTAATGTATAACTTGGGTATCTAGTCTGGAGGAAATCATAATATCTGACTAGAAATCTTGTAGGACTTCACAAGACTTGGGTGGTATACCTAGAGGTAATCACACGACATTCTTGATATATCCAAGTGACATCAAATAATCCAAATGGTTTGTTGAGGGAGTGTCACATGACTTGGGTGACATATCCTGGGGTTCTCCCATGATCTAGGTGGGTCATATGAAGCACATGAAGATTAGTTTATCTATCTTCTCATAATTCTCCCTTATTTATAATATTTATTCTATATCTTATTTCATATGTGTCTCATTGTTTGTCTAGTGTTAAATTATTTTAGGTTTTTCATGACCCAATTGACATGTGGGACCTTCTTCACATAATTCGACTGACACACCAGAAGTCATTCAAATGATTTATAGAGCGATCATGCGAAGATAATATTCATGCCACGTGATCCCTTAGGTCATTACCTAGATTTTACATGGTGGAATACCTTTTCAATTATGTGATTGGATTCACAAGGAAGTCAACTCCTTCTCTCTCATGTACCAGTCTCCAATGGTCTATGTTTTTTGTACTGAGAGGGATGGATTTATTGGATTCACAGTCCCAATTATATGATGTATTTCATGGAGAATATCTCAAAAATATAAGCTAAAATTAGTGGGATAATTTTTATATCATTCACATTGGATAATCTTACCATGGTCCATCCATGTCACTGCATGATGATAATCAACCACAAGAATGTTTCACCACCATCATGTCTATTACACCCCAGTTGATCAAAGGGACTTCACCTAACCATGTTGAAATGTAAAAGAGATTTCAAAAGGTAATTATTATATTTATAGAAGTCTTTGAGAGATCATGATTCTCATGTAAAGGATTTAACATGATCGAACAAGACTTGTTTGATTTTCTTTGTGAGACAAATGTGGTTTGTCAAGAGGGGATCCTTAAGACCAGGCTGGCACATCTAAGGTTCCTTGCAAGATTAGGTGGGATTATATAGGGGGATTTGAGAGATCAATAGTGACCACCTAGGGTGTATAGCCCCTTTTTCATGAAGATAAAAATATCTTCCCATTTCAATAATCTTCCATCTTTTCCCTTTTTTATTTCCTACTTTATTCTATAGGTACATGTGATCTTGTGAAGTTGTGTGAGTGTTTTTGAAGTCAATCATTCTCGTTTTCTGTGATGTTTCATTTGATCGATTCTAGGCCTCATGATGAAGTGAAATAATTTTCATGGACAATTCCTTTTATTATCTATTGATCCGCAGGGGAATCATATACTTGAATAGACATGTCTGAGGTCTTTCACAAGAAAAAGGTGACACACCAACATGATTTTGTGTAACAAGGTGGATATGATACCAGGGGATTTGTGAGGTATTACAGATCAAATGATCACATCACATTAATATCAATGTATCCTTACATCTTATAAGGCTTCTGTATTTATTTGACTTTATTTTATAGGAAAATTTTGGATTTTTTTAGTTATCTACTAGTTCAAAAGTTACATGATTCAGGGGAACTTGTCTAGAAGCTTCAGTACGATCACCGATGCTTGTCAGGATGCCTTCACATATAGTGACTCATACTTCTCATTCATATACATTACAATTTTTTTGCAATATTTATTAAATTACACAAACACACACCCAAATAACATTTTATTTTAGTGCCTTTGAAAACATAGAAATATAGACACTAGTCCATAAGTGAACGACATCATCTCCAACAAATTTATTCATAACTAGAACCATTTTTATACACATCATACATAATAAATATTTTCATAACCGAGGGAAATAAAACATACTAAAGGGTTATCTTAGAGGATGAGTGAGGATAAAAAGAGATATAAATAATCATAACATGAACATAAGTGCATGAAAAAAATAAGAATCACATTTGAAAACCATACCCTACATATCAAAGATCATAATCATTACTTATTTCATAACTATTATCAGTTTACGAGACATTAATAATTAGGGAATAAAAGAACCTGATCCATGATATCATAACATTGGAATAAGACATGAATTTGTTGCATAAACATAAGCATATAAAATCATTTCCATATTGTTTAAGGCTCACTTCCAAGGACATCATAGCAGGCAAATTCCTTCACTATACCAAGTTCACTCCCTGTTCTTTTCCTGTATTAATGCACCGATTTCACTCCTCAATCCAATCCTATATGAATATACTGAGTTTAATCCATGTTTTATCCATGTCTATATCAAGATATATATAAATCATTACCCAATTAATTGGAGGGATATAGAGGTCCCACCCATCACATAATGAAATCATACATATGTGTTCCACAAGATTATAAAAATTAATCATATCATAACCCATGAAATGAAATGGGTGTAATAAAAATTTCATCATATATTGACCTATAAAAAAGTGACAGGTTTGATAATCATTTTGTCCAAGAATAATCCATGAAAAGAATCTGGTTTCATAAGAATATAACTTGTGAAAGAGAAACAGGTTTCAAAAACATAATACCATCAAAACATAAATCATCCAGGGAAAGAATATGAATAGTACCTTTGGATCATATCCTCATTAAGGCATGAGTAACATAAATAGATATAATATTAGATGAAATATAATGTTAAAGATATTTTAAAACATTTCATGAGTAAAATATCCTTTCCACTTTGAAAAATGGGTTTTGAAACATAAAACATTTTTGAAAAAAACATTATTTCAAAATCACATTAAAAACAATGAATTTACATAATATTTGGGAAAATATTTTGATTAAAAATAACCATGTAAACTTTAAAATTAATATTCAAATAAATTATGGTCATGATGGAAGGTAAATTAGTACATACAAACATGTTAAACGAACATTCCATTGGCACTGTAAAAAGTTTAGAAAAACACCTTGACAAGAAAATGAAAAGAAGATTAAATGAAAAACATTTTTAAAGGAAAAAATGGGTATAAAATAATTTAATAAATCATTTTTAAAATTTTAAACATACTTTGGGAAATATTTTTTAAAAACATGGTTTTGAATGAAAACATATTTGCAGACAAAGATAAATAAAGTCATATTTTATTAAAAACAATGTCTTAATTATCTTAAGTTCCAAAGAGTGAAAAAATGGTACCATTAATTTTATATATCATGAATAAAAATATTAAAAAAAAATCTGAGTATTCTCAATATATTTCATCAATTGTTTCATAATAAAAAACAATCTCGATAAACGATGATATTATAACAATAAACTCTTACCACTTTGGTAACATTGAATCATGAACACCATGAAGGTATAAAATGAAACTCAAAATATCATGATAATTAAAAAATTCATGATATTACATGAAAAGGGGGTTTTATATACACCTCATGAAATAATATAGGTGCATAATATAATGTTCGTCTCAAATAAAGAAAATTGAGACAAAAATCCTCTTACTGCTTTGGTAACATTTTAACCTTAAACCCCATGAAAGATAGATCCTAAAATGGATTTGTAAATCCAAATAAATATTCATATGATAATCATAAAATACATCCATAGGAATTATAAACACCACATAAAATAAATAGGTGATGAACATGGCTTATGTCTCATGAAAAATAAAAGTGAGACGAAAATCCCCTACATTATGTATTGACTTTCATTGTACTCATTCAATCCTCATGTATAATAAATATAATTTTATTATAAATCTATTAAATAACCATATTAATTTATTTCATAACATATATAATTTTCTTATGAACTTTTATTACCTGTTTATTAACAATTCCATGTTAAAGTTAAGTTTTGGGTAATAACCGCTTTGTTTTTTGAATATTTTTTTATTTATTATATTTTTGGTCCTATTACTTTAATCGTGAATTATTTTATATATAATTATAACCATGATATATATATCATATATATTAATTATATGTTTATTTATAATAATATATGAAATATAGAAATAGGAAATGAAATACATCATTCAGGGAGACGGTTGGCCCTACTTACTCATGGATGCTGATTCCATTTTCATGTTGGATTGAAATAAGAAAATATAGAATATTATCTTTCTAAAATAATTTTTATATAATATATATCAAATATTTTTATTAAACATTTCTTTAATACACCCCATGTAAATCATTAATGAATCACATCGCTTCATGAGACAATAGTCATCGTACACACGAACGACGTTATCATATTCCCAAAAAATGGAAAACATGAAGGTATGTGGGATATAATAATTACATAATTATAATAACATCCTAAAAAACATAAAAATAATATAAAAATAGTATCTAAATAATTATTCCCAACCTTTATAGGTGGTAATAGAAAATTAAACAACATCGGTTCGTGAGGCGATTGTCCACCGCACAAACGAATGATGATTTCATAACCCATTTGATGGAAGAATGTGTGGTTTTACGTAGTAAAATTAACATAAAAAAATCTCAGTATATTAAAAACACTGAGTAAATTATACAGTAATTATATAAAAAATTAAATGGGTTTTATTAAAAAATAAAACAAACATATTCATTGATGAAGGTCACCACTTCTTCGGGTATCTCTGTTTGGTTTGCACCAAAGGACTCCCTTGGTTGGATTTCTAACCAAGGTAAGGCTTATATGATGATATGAGTGAAGTTATAATTGATATTTTTAGGGATTGGACAAAATAGTTTTTTATGGTGTGAAGATATGGTAATAGGGGGTTACCTTTTATAAGGGAGGTGAGTGGAAAACTTTTAAATATTTGAAAGAGAGGATTTTACCTACATTTTTCCCATGTAAAGTGGCTCTAATAATGTACCAATATAGAAACTTGAATGTATAAAATATAAATATGGACATAAAATGGGTGTTTTAAAAGTTTATAGGTTATTTTTTCCCTTAATATTAAAGTTTAGTTCCTTGGTAAACTCATTTTTTCTGGTAATCCCCGTGATTAATTTTAACTACTTTCAGAAATCAATTTGGTCAAAAATTAAGTTAGAATTATTATAAATTATAAATTATGATTAATAAAAATATGGAATCCATTTTTCCAAATTAAATTCACATAATTGGAAGAAATTAATTTAAAATTTAATCCCCTGAACGAGATGAGGCAACATGTTTTTAAAGTGAAATTTTTAAAATATTTAAATATTTTTATATCCAATTTCAATGTGAAATTGATTAAAATGACCAAAATTGGATTTATTGATTTACAATTGAAATAATTATACATTAAATTTAGTTTATGATATAGTTTATCTATATAAATAAATTAGATGAGAATACAACTTTAAAATAAAATTCAATATTTTTCACTATTCATCTAAAAATGAAATATTTCAAAACAAAAGCCCAAAAAATCACTATAAGATAATTTTGAAATTATAAATTTAAAAATTAATTTTATTTTATAAAAATAAATTTTTGAAATAGACACAAATCAATTTTATTATTGTTCACATAAGGACATAAAAATTCGTTCTTTTGAGAAAATCGTATTTTTAAAACATATAAAGGCTTTGCAAAAAATTATATATTTCATTATCAATATATTTTCATTATATAAAAACATTATAAATAATATTTAAAAATTATTTATTACTAATTTTGGTGACTGGGTTATAACTATCTTGTTTAAATAAATATAATAAAAAATCATTGGAACTAAGTGTTGCGTGTAACATAAGTTAAACTAGGTGTTTCATAAAATGAAAGATTAACATGGTGTTTTGTATAAGGTAAGATAATAAATAAATTTAATTTATTTGAAAAACTGTATTCATAGAAACTCAAGTTGTTACTTCTACCCCCCTTAAAATGATTTCTCCCTCAAAATTTATCACTCTAATACAAACAAATGAGGATACTTCAACCACCTCTTATCATAGAGTTACCACGTAACTTCTTCCAAATAGTGGTTTCACTAAAAAACTTATAACTTTTGAGTGGTCTTGTTTCATAGAACTTTCTCTATATGATCCAAAATCTCTACTAGTTGTTCTACATAAGAAAGATCCTTCTCAAACAATTTGACCTTTGAGTTTAGTAGATTTGAAGGGTTAGGTATGAACTTTCTCTAGATAGATACATATAACACATCATGGAATTAAGAGAGGTTAATTCGATGTTCGAAGAAATATGATACGATATTGATACAATCAATAATTTCAAAGGAATAAATATACCTGGATATTAGTTTCCATTTATTCTAGAATCTCATAACATTCTTCCAAGGAGAAATTATTAGAAATACCTTATCACTTACTTCAAATTATAGATAATATCGGTGGTTATCAGAAAAAAAATTTCTATCGAATATATGCTACCTTGACATGTTGTTGAATGAAAATAACCTTCTCAAAAATTTATTCAATTATCTTAGGTCCCAATATATTTCTTTCTACAACTTCATTCTAGAACATTGGAGTTCTAAATTTCTTTCCATATAGGGATTCATTAGGATAAATCTAAATTCTTAAGTGAAAGATATTATTGTAAGAAAAATCAACTAGAGAAAGGTGTTAATCCCAGTGAAATTTGATATATAAAGAAAAATATCTCAATATATCCTATTGGGATTGAATTGTTCTTTTATACTAACCATCTATTTGAGGATGATATGTAGTACTGAAACTTAAATCTGTATCAAGAGCAGAAAATTCAACAGAAAATTGAGGCAAACATTTGCTCCCGATCAAATATAACAGAATGTGGTACTCCATGAAACCTTGCTACTTATTTTATTGTATATCCTAACATGTTCATCCAGAGATAAGTCTTTTCTGATAGCGATGAAGTGTGCTAACTTAGTAAGGTGATTGACTGAAATCCATATAGAATTATTCCACTTAGAAATTTTGGAGGATTATAATGACAAAATCCATGGTGATGTTCTCCCATTTCCATTCTAGTATGTGTAATGGATGAAAAATCTCCTTAAACACTTTTTTCACCCTTAACTTACTAGAATACCAAGCAAAAATATACAAAATTTGAAGTATCTATCTTTATTCCAACCCCCTAGAAGTATTGTTTCAAATATCTATACATCTTCATACTTTTTAGATTAATATAGAATTAATAACTATGATATTATTATAAAAAATATTTTTTATGTCTTTTATTGATGGAACATGTACATGGTTCCAGAACTTTATCATTACATCATGATAAATATTGAACTAAGAAACATTTCTAACCATCTTTTGCATCTCTATATCTTCCTTTTGTGCCTCTTTAATATTCACATAGATAGATGGTTAAAAATTAAATTGAGAAAGATAAGATTTTCCCCTTCCTTTAGGATTTCCATATCCATGCTATGAAAATATAGAAATATTGGATCTTTTTTGGTCCTCATAATTGATAAGATAGTATGATTCTTTCAACTCAAATCACCTTCCACCTTGTTCACTTTCATAGGTTGGTAATGTATTGAGTAGTCATAATAATTAATTTGCTATAATTATATTATTTGTCTCATTTTTAAATCCTAATTTGGGAATATATAGATTAAACTCTTATCTTTGTTATATATATCAAACTATTTTCTTTAAGGATAATACCTATATATCTTTAATGTAAAAATTACTACGACTAACTCTAAATCATGAGTTGGGTAATTTTTCTCCTGAATCATAAATTTTCATGAGTATTAATATTTAACCATGTATTTCTATATAATAACACATTCTAATCACATTTTGGATGCATCGCTATAGATTAAAAACCCTTCCACTATAGGTTATTGTAAGCACATGCACAGTTACTAATTTTCTCTTTAGTTCCTTGATTTTTGTTTTCACATTCATCTGTCCAGATGAACTTTTCACCCTTCTAAGTAAAATTAGTTATAGGATTGGATAATCATGAGAAATTTTCCACAAATCATCAATAATATATGAAAAAATCTAGAAAACTACAGATCTCAGTCATTGTGGTTGGTCTGGGCCAACATTCAATTACCTCTCTCTTTAATGGATCTACTAATATACCCTCTCTTGAGATCACGTGAACCAAAAATGAAATATTTTTCAACCAAAATTCATGAATTTTAAATTTTTAATATATTTTATCCTCCTATATGATCTTTAGAACAATTATCAAGTGATCTTCATGATTTCTTTATTTATTGAATAGATAATAATATCATCTGTAAAGACTACCACAAACTGATCCAAGTAATTTCAAAAGACTATATTCATTAAATACAAGAATATATCATGATAATTGGTAAGGTAAAATGGAATCATTATAAATTCATAGCTTCCATACCTTATATAATGTTACCTTTTGGGTATATCCTCCTTCTTAACCCTTAATTGATGATATCCAGAATAAAGGTGAATTTTGGAAAAGTACTGAGCTCCACAAAAATGATCAAACTAGTAATCAATATAGGGAAAACAATACTTTTTATTGATTTTGATATTGTTCAAATCCTTATAATAAATTTATAGTTTCATATAACCATATATCATTTTGAAAAAAAGAATAGGTGGTCCCCATGGTGACACACTTAGACAAATGAATCCCTTGTCATGGTTTTCTGGAGGTTTCTTCTTTAATTCATGAAACTCAATCAGTTTCATTCTATATAAAATATTTGAAATTAGTATGGAACCAAGTATGAGTTCAATTGAGTACTAATCTTCACATTTTTTGTGGAATACTAGACAATTATTCATGAAATATATCAAAAAATTCTTAAACAACATGAAAATCATATATGTTGAGTTTCTCCTCAACCATCAGAGATAAGCACCCCTTCTAAATGGGAATTAATACCCATACATTTTATGTGATCCCAATAAAAATATCCTACATATCTTCACATTTATAGACGGTCATAGGTTGGTTTGTAATATCAAACATGGATTCCCTTCCTTGAAAATTGATGTGGGATTTATGTATAGAAATACAATCCTTGCCTAAGATAACATAAAATTCAACCAGAGGAAGAATGATAAGATTTTTAGAAAACAAATGTTTACCAAAATCAACCATAGATGAATCATATACATGAGATTTGATTATCGTACCATTAGGGGTTTTCACTAAAAATTCTATATCCGACCACTTTAGGGGCATTTTTATACCGTTATAAAATATTTATATATTATTTAATGGTTGGATCCAAATTAACATAAGACATTACTAGTTCTAGGGTGGATGGTAAGTATACCTTTCACCACTTCATTATCGAACTCCTCATCAAAAATAGTGATCAAATGATATTTTCCCTTCTCCCTCAACTTAAGAGGTTTTTGATGTCAATCATCATCATTAACCATTAGGTTTGAGAATTGGTTAGCATAATGCCTATTCTCCTTATACTAGAAGTGCTAAAGTGGGTGACGTGCATTCTGTGTAGATTTCTATCTATTAGTGTTGTTTTCTAACTTATTCACATATCTTTTAAAATCCATTACATGATGACCTTACCTATTACACTTAAAACATTTATTAGTCCCTTAAAGAAAAAATACACCATGATTCTTCCCACACATTGATCATAAAGGAAAACTCATCTTCTTCTCTCCATGGTTTTTAGATTTCTCTTTAAACTCTATCTTTCTTTTCTTATCAAAACCAGGATATTGATATGTAACTCCAACCTCCATTTTCCCATTGATAGAAAAACACACAATCTATTAAAAGATACTAAAGACTCTTATGGATAATTACCTTCAGAGAATTGGTTTTAATCCACTAAAGAATTGATCAACCTCACATTTAGGTTGGATAATAATGCTATAATTTCACCTCAAAAATATTATAAAATCATCCTCGTTGGTGCCAATAGATTCATAATACTTTTGATTTAACTCAAGGAAATGATTATAAATATTGTTACAAATAGCATAAGGAAATTACTTATTGAAAAATAATTTCATGAACTTTCCGCAATCCATGGATTCAATTTCATAATGTTTGCTCATATTCTTGATAATATTCCACCATTGATCTCCTTCATCATCAAAATGGTAGACATCCAAAATGAAATTTTCATGTTTAGAACATTTAATAATGGAAAATATCTTTTCATAGATACTAATACATTTTTTAGAAACAAGTGGATCAAAAGACCCACTAAAATAAGGTGTAAAATTCCTTATGAAGGACTTAATATAATGTTTCTCCCTCCTTTTCTCATTTGGAAGTCCAGTATTATTCATATCTTGGGAATTATGTGTAAAAAAAGAAATGATATTTTTTATTCTAGCTCTCATAATGGTTTTATTCTTAGGAGGATAATTATTTTATTATTCATCACACTCAGTATTAATGTAGTTCCTTGGGGTTCCATCCATTGACTAAAACCAAAAATCATAGTGTAAGAAACAATAATAATAATGGGTAACCACATAATCATGAAAATCACTTATAGCATATATAAATTATGACTTCTTATTTAATCTATGACACCTTAGGTTTATCCTAGTTCATTAATAGTCAAATTATATTTTAATCCTACATGATGGTTTATAAAGAGTTTTTGAATTTCCAAAGCATATACCCTAGGATTTTCATACCAGGTGTGCAGTGCGGCCTATTGTCATGAACCAGTTCCTGATTGAGTCTAGCTCAATATAGTGTTTTAGGGGTTGCTACCCTGGGGTACATCTGTGCTAGAGGAACATACACTTGTGTAAACACCCCGACCCTAGTTTCCCAGAGTCAGTGGTTACATTATTACACTGGCATAAGATATAAAGAATCACATCCTAATGGACAAAACAATTTAGTAATTTTGGAAAGCTGGATACATACATGAAACATAAATTATAATTGAAATTATAAAATAAAATACCATGATTCCTTTAAGAATAACATTATTTTCCTAGATTATCCCTACATATCAATCATAGTATACATCTTGTCATCCTAGGATAAATAAAACACAATAAAGGTGTGATATCATATGCTTAGTATGAATATATATACAATATAAGATTAAGAAACAACAATTATGGAAAGGTAAATAACTAAAACACATTCCATTTAATCAATAACTTGAGCATAATATGGTATTTATAAAAGATCATGAAATAATTCCATATAAACAATCCCAAGAGTTAGAAATATTATCCATGGAGATTTTTCTAACTGAATAATCACTTGGAAATAAATAACTAATATCATAATGATGGAATTCATAATGCATAATATCTAAAATATATGGTTGATGCCTCGACGAAGACATCTGAAAATAAATGGGTAAGGCCTCATAAAAATACCAATATGGATTGCATCATAAAATATACTCATGCATTGAGATACTATAGAAGGTCCCACCCATAAATTACTAAGTAAAATCCACTCCTCATATGTATTGGGTGAAACATAAAAAACATATACATAAAAAACATAAATAACTTTTCCTAATTAGTATACATAATCAAAAACCATTCTGAGTAACATGGTGAATGGTTTCAAAATAGCACATCCATAGTAAAACAAATCATAAAACATTAAATAAAATATGGTAGATTATATAATAATAGATCAACATCAATTATTCATAAAATTAAACAAATTATGTTGATATACATGAAAATACTCAAATAAAAACATTAAAAACACTTGAGAGAAATGGCCCTTTTTTCATTGAAATCATTTATATTAAATGCCGCACAATTTTAAAATGAAAATTAATTGAAAATAAACTTATAAACTTTGAAATTGATCTATAATACATTAAGTAGTCATTATGGTGAAAAAATACTCTAATGTTACATAAGATAATAAAGAAATTTCTTCCGTATTTTTGTCAAAAAAGTCATAAAGTACCTCATTTGAAACACAAAAAAAAAAGTTTCTTTTCAAACCATTTTATAAAAAGTAGAACATGGATAAAAGAATTTATTTATTTTAGGATAATAGTAAAAAATGTTCTGAAAACATTTTTAGAAAACATGGACATGAAAAAAAAATTTCCCCAGTGGAGACTTAAACTTAAACAATCCCAAATAATAATGAGATTGGGAAATTACCCTTACCTTGCACTTCCCTTTAGTTGAATGTGATTTAACATCATGTATAATGGTTTAAAACAATTTATTAATTTATAAAAAAAACCATATCCATATTTATGATATCATATATTATCCTCTTATAATATTTTGTTAATACCCTTATTTCAGGTGTTAACTGTTTTATTTTCCTATGCAGGTTATGTCTTGTAAGTCTTGTTTATTATGAATAAGATATATTTATTTCATATATATAATGATATTAAGCTCATGGATATCATATTTATTCATTATATATATGTATATATATATATATTATAATCATTATTTAATGGTAAACATGGAAAATGAATCACATCACTCCATGGAGATGATATGTTATACGTGCGTACGAGCAACGATATCATTTCCTTAATGGTGAAAGGGTAAGGAAAGGATGGTATATTAATTATATAGAATAAATATAATTTTATAATTACTATATATATATCAAGTATTTCCATCATTATACTAATATAAGTAAAGTGGTGATGAAAAACAAATTACACCATGATGTGGAGATAGTAAGTTGTATGTGTGCTCGCGTGGTACTTTCATTTTTTATAGGATGGATAAATCATGGAATATGGTTGTATATTAATATTAATAACATTTAATCATTTAAATTATACAATATTTATTACTTAATCCTGAAAACAACACATGAAGATGGTGTATAAGAATATGTGAACTTTGATGATTTGGTAAAAACGATTAACTATTCTTTAGTGGATTTCCTTAAGATCTCTTCTTAAGGTATCAAGATTTGGTATTTTTGGAAGACCAAGATCTCTAAAACTTGTATAAGGATGTTGGGAAGAAAAATGGTCAGGTTTTGGTCGAGATATAAGGCTAAATGTGGTGTGAGGAAGTGAGGGGTGGGGGTCCCTTTTATAATTGACGTCAGGGGAACTTTTGAAAACTCTCAAAATATTAAATTAATATAAATTAATTTTTCATCCCAAATAGATACAAATTGTTTTATTTATAAGTTAATATTTATCTGGGTCTAAATAATCTAAAACAATAATTTTTTTAAAAGTTTATTTCATATTATTACCGTAATCTTTTGGCTTTAACCCTTATTTAATCTCTTTAACTTTTATCATGACAACGTGAGTTTTTATTCCTTAAGGGTTAAAATATTTACTGTAAAATGAAAAAAGAACCATAAATGGATAATTTTTGAAATTTTAAACATTTTACAAAATAATTTTTCTGAATTTTATAGTTTTATGAATTTTATATCATTCAATAAAATATTATTTATTTTAAAATTTTATTAATGTTAATTTGTATACTATTCATTACTGGAATTTTTTAAAATATCACAAAAAATAATATCTTTGAACCAAAACATTTAATACATAAATAATATGTATATGTTATCTAAAAAACCATGGATGAAATTAATTATATAAAATTATATTTATGTTAATATTTTTAATAACATTTATTTGACATGTCCTTTCATTAATCAATTACTGCATCATCATTGTGAAAGCCTTTAATTTAATTATTTATTCCCAAAAAAATTAAAAATAAACATTCATGATTAATATAAAAATTTTATATTTAAAATTAATATTTTTATTTTATTATATATTCTTAATAACTACATATTAAAAATTTAATACTTATTAAAAACATGAGTATGAAATATTTGACTTTCCATAAATAAAATACTATAAAAAGATTAAAGTCATCTAGGTTTATCTAAGAGATCATAAAATTGACCCAAGTATTATTTCGGTTGAAAATAATTTATCCAATAAAATTAGAACAAGTTTTATGGTAATTTTATAATATTTATAATATCATTTTTACCCTTAATTACCAAATTTACTCATAACTGCGGTAATTAAAAATTTCTAAAGTTACTATATATATTTTCCAAAAAAAGGTACATATTTAATAAATTTAGACCTTATAATACACAATATTGAATCAATTTTTTACAATTCAAAACATATAATTGAATAAAATTAGTTTAAAATTAATCCCATAGACAGAACAATATGACAACTTTTTTGAAGTGAAAATGTTCAAAAGATTGGAATGTGTTTATATCAAAATTAAATTTGAAATTGATTAAAATTATATACATTGAATTAACCAATATAAAATTTATCTAATTAAACTTTAAAACCAATCAAAAATATAATTTAACAGTATAATGTGAAAAAAGTGTTTTTGATTAAAATTTGGTATTTTTTACTATTCATAAAAACATGAAACTTATCAGAAAAATACCAAAAATCCAATAAAATTAAATTTTGATATTAAACATTCATATAAAAAGTTTATTTTTTCAAATAAAGTTTATTAAATGTCAAAAACTATATTTAAAATAAGTTCTCCATGAAGAGGCGGTAAAATTGTATTTTTATAAAAATGCATCTTTTATGAATTAAATTGGATTTGTTATTATTTCATGTCTAGAAAACATATAGGATGAATGTTAAATATTAACACTAAAAGGATTTTATGTTTTTATTTAGGAAAACCGTAAGGAGTCCATGCATGACGGTGCATGGCGCAAGTTCGGTGAAGATGCAAAGACAACACAAAAAATTTATTGAAGACAGAGACAGGGGTGGGAGAGGCCGTTGACATTCCCATGCATCCTAGTTTCCTTAAGCATCATAAACTTCATGATCAGTGGAGTTGCACAGGTTAGATCATGTGGTATTTCAACGGACGGCTTCAGCATCTCCATTGGAGTTGGCGCACTGGGTGGATTGGAAGCCCAAGGTGCAGTAGAATCATGGTTAATCAGTCGGATATTTTGAGCCCGATATGATTTTGTAGTTGCATAAGCTGGCACAGACTGGGCGGGGAGTGTGAGGAACATGTCATGAATTGTAGTAGTTTCATCATGTGGTGTTGCGGCAACAGCTCTTTGACTCTACATTGTACACTAGAAGTGCACCGAGTAGGAGCACCGGGAGGAGCATGTATGAGGCTCTCGCAGCTTCCATGGCTTGTTCTTCTTCTTCTCAATATATCAAGGTAAGGATCACACCTTAAATAATATAATTAATATTATATATATATATATTTAATTATTATAATCCAAAAAGTGTGATTTGTTTATTTTATTGGTATAAAACACACTTTTGTGCATTTCAATTATTTTTTAGAAAAATATTTCCTATTATTTTAAAAATGGGGTTTATCTTCATTTATAAATATTAGGTCACCAAATAATTCATTATTTTTAAATTTCAAAAACTATATTTTCATAATTCAGTTAATCTTGTTCATTCCCACCATTCTAACGACTAGGTTGTAATGATAACATTTAAATAATAATATTTAATAGTTTATTTAAGCTAGATGTGGTGTATAATGTATTCTATTAAACTTAGTGTTTCCTTTTAAAAACCCCATGATATTAAATTTTCCCCCCTTTAATAAATTAGGTCCTTGAAATTTAAACTTGAGATAAAAAAATAGTGGTTTGACTTTTCAAAATACATTTGTCGAAATCTCACATCAAAAAATGGATTAATGAAACTTTTAATTTAAAATAAAGAAATGGATGCACAATGGTCACCTGAAATAACACATACTAGGATTCCTTATAGGAAAAAATGGACATCAAATAGAAAACTAACTATCATGTTCTGATGGAGATTTATATATAACAATATAATGATAAATTTAACAATCACAAAACCATAAATTTGTGATCAATTAAAAGGCCATTGATTTCTCAAAAAGAAAAGTAAACATATATTGTTTTTGTTCCAAAATCCTTTTCATAGAGTTGGTGGATTTACTATATAAATAATACCTTACTTGATTTATTTCTATTTCATAAGAATAATCACATCCTTTTTTTGTGATTCGATCTATTTTCACTTCATCCCTTACACCTAGAAATGAGTGTTTAAGATGAATTTCTCACGCATTAAGCACTCTTATGAATCATAAGATCCATGAGTCATTCATTCGACTTTTAAATATTTACTAAATCCAAAATGGTTAGTGCACATCATACTTTATCCTAATAAATTCCCACACTTCAACTTTATCCATTACATAGGTAGTTTATCTTAAGACTCATCCAAAATATATCAATCCAAATTGAAATAATTGAAATTTATAATGATGGTCACTAAATTTCAAAAATCAACTTGACATCATATTTTCCCAAAACAACATAATTTGGATATATTTTCACATACCATATATTTTATCACCTTAAAAACCTTAATTAAAACGTTCATGCTTCCAATTCCTTAAAGAAGAAGTACTACCATTAAATCCTTATATATCTCATAATTATTTTAACTAGAAAAACAATTACTTTAATTATTCCACTTTAATTATACTAACAACATAATCTTGGCCTTGATGCCATTGCTTCTTCTAAAGTATATTTTCCTGATTCTTGGGGTATTTATTTTCATAGTGTCCAATATACTTACAATTATAGCATTAAAATTTGATAGGTTCTTTCTTTCCCTTTCAATCATGAGCATGATTTCCTTTCTCACCACACTTGAAGAAAACTCATTTTCCTTTAAAGTAGGTACCAATATATTTCCTTCCACAAGTATCACATGTTGGGAAATCCTTATTTTTATCCAAATCTTACTCCATCATTCTCTTCTTCTCTTTCTCCCCTGTGAAGTCATAAGACTTTGATAATTATTTAAATGTCTTGATATCACACGAGACTATATCCTCATATGATAAGAAATTTTTGTAGACTATTTACCTTTAGAGGAATGGATTTAACACATAAAATAAACAATAAATCTCACTACTTGTGTTATGTATATAGTCTGAAAAATTTATTTTCTAAATATGTAAATTTGGATTCATACATAGAAACATTATCATCATCCTTTTACCACATACTCAGAAATTTCCTCTCTATATCCTCTCATTGTTTGTGAGGAAAATATTTTTCTAGGAAAAGTTCCTTAAAATATTTAAATTCCATGTTTTCTATTTCTTCTTAGTCATCTATTTTTTGAATCAATTACCACCATTAACATGCATCTCTCTATAGTTGATAAAATTCAATAAAAAATTATACCTTTCATTACTTCCCAAAGCAAGAAATATCTTCTCCAAGAAACTTATTTATTTCTAAGTTAAAAATGGATTTCTAGTCCCATTTAGTTATTGAGGTTTTTGTCTCATAAAGTAGCATAAAATATTTCCTCTGTATTGTGGATGAGGATGCTCCATACTGGTAAGTTTATTATTCATAACTTGTGTCAGTTATCCTAATATAGTTAAAAGGTATTAAAAAACTATTTTAGACCCAACTCCAATATCATTGTCTTTCATAGGAGAAAAATTTATACATGGATTATATTCATTGATACAATTTCGATTCCTTACACTAGGTTTTATTTCTAAAAAAATGGAATACACAAGATTAGATTATAACATTATAAAAAATAATGTACAATCTATAAACTAGTGAATCCAAAAAACTAAATTGAAAATTTACATATAAATAATATCTAAATCATAAGTTTAATTTATTTGTATATATTTAAAAATTATTTTACAAGGTTTTGTTCTTTAAACTATGTTTTATTAAATATAGTTTAGAATTTTTCTACTAAACTTCATATGATACCAACTTTAAAGTCCCCAACCCCAATTATCCAAAGTTAGTGGATAATTTATTACATTGGAATAAGATACAAGGAATCACATACAAAAGTACTAAATACTTTAGTGGTATTATAAAATTATCTACATACATGAACCATTATATATAATTGAAATCATAAAATACAATATAATTATTACTTTAAGAACACCATTATTCTTCTAGCTAATCTATAAAAGTAAATAATAATATACATCTTTGCATCCTAGTAAAAAAACAAAATAAAGGGGTGAGATTATATTATCAGTAAGGGTATATACACAAATAAAAATTAAGAAATAAAAATACTAGAATGATCAATAACAAAAATACATGTCATTTAATCAATAACTTAAGCATAATATGGACGGTTTAAAAGATGAACAAATAATGCTATTATAAAAAATACCATGAGCTAAAAAACAAATCCATTGAAATTATACTAACAAAACAATAACATGTAAATTAATAACTAATTTAATAATTATGGAATTCATAATACTAGAAATTTGAAATATACCACTGAGGCCTTGTCCAAGACATCTGAAAATAAATGGGTAAGGCCTTTGACAAATCCCAATCGGGTTCTTCTCATTAGACCTACTGATGCATCGAGGGGATATAGAAGTTCCTTAATGTCACTTACAAAGTCCAAATCATTCCTAATATGTATGGGGTGAAACATAAACAACATATAAATATGAAATGTAAATAACATTCCCCAACCATTAAATATAATCATAGACAATTCAATGTAATATGGTGAGTGGTATCAAAATAAAACATCCATATTCAAGATGATCATAAACCATTGAATAAAATAGGGTATATGATATCATAGTAGATAAACATCAATGAATAATAAAATTAAACAAATTATGTTGACATAGATGAAAATACTTTAATAAAATCATGGAAAATTATTGAGATAAATACCCCCTTTTTTATATTGAAATCATTTATTTAAAATCTTGTACAATTTTAAAAGAGAAAATTTTCATTTAAAATAACCTTGTAAAATTTTAAATCAAACTTCAATAAATTAAGGAATCATGATGATAGAAAAATTATCTCCTTCTACATAAGTTAGAAAAACATTCCTTTTGTATTTTTGTCTAAAAAGACATAATGTACCTCATTTTGGAAAATTGAAAAAATGGTTCTTTTCAAACTATTTTATAAAAAATCAAACATGGGTAAAAACTATAAATTTTTTTTATAATATTAAAAACCTTTTTGAAAATATTTTTAAATTACATGGACATGGAAGAAAAATGTTCCCTAGTAGAGATTTAAACTTAAACAATCCTGAATAGTAATGAGATTGTGAAATAACCATTACCTTGAACTTTAATTTAGTTGAATGTGACTTAACCAAATATATAATGTTTTAAATAATTTTATTAATTTTTACCATAAACATATCCATATTTATGATATCATATAACATCTTATAATAATTTGTTATTACCCTTATTTTGGGTGTTAATTACTTCCTTTTCCTATGCATGTTTTGTCGTGTAAGTCTTGTTTATTATGCATATGATATATTTATTTCATTTCCAGAATTATATTAAGTTCATATATATATTATTTATTTGTTATATACATTTTTATAATCATTATGTAATGGTTAACATGGAAAATAAATCACATCGTGTCATGGAGATGGTTGGTCGAACATACGCACAAGTGACAATATCATTACCTTAATGGTGAAAGGGTAAATAATTGGATGGTATATTAATTATATAGAATCAATAACATTCAATAATTACTATTTATATCAATTATTTCCATAATTATAACCATCCAATAAAATTGGTGAGGAAAAACAAACTACACCACGACGTGGAGATGATAAGATGTACTTGCGCACGCACCGTTCTTTCATTATTCATAGGATGGAAAATCATGAAATATGGTTGTACCATAATATTAATAAAATTTCATAATATAGATGATATTGGATAAATTAATTTTGAATTTAAACAACACATGAAGAGGAATAATAAGAATAAATGGACTTTGATGAGTTGGTAAAAACGATTCCCTATTCTTTGATGTACTTCCTTTAGATCTCTTTTTATGGGATATAGGGTTGGTGTTTTTGGAAGTAAAAAATCTACATAACTTATATAAGGATTTTGGGAATATAAATGGGTAGTTCTTTTGAAATATAATGCTCAAAGTTGTGTGAGTAAGTGAGGGATGAGGTGCCCTTTTATAATTAAGGTGAGGGACACTTTTGGAAACTCTCGAAATATTAAATGAATATAAATTATTTTCCAATTAAAAATAGAGAAAAAGTTATTTATTTATAATATAAGATGATTATGGGTCTAAATAATATCAACCAATAATTTTTATATAATTTTAGGTCATATTATTACCCTTATCATTTGGCTTTAACCCTTATTTAATCCCTTTAACTCTTATTGTGACAGCATGTGTTTTTACTACTTCAGGGTTAATATTATTACTCTAAAATGAAAAAAGAACCATAAATGGATAATTTATGAAATTTAAAACCTTATCCCAATATTTTTTCAAAATTTTATAATTTTATTAATTTTATATCATTTACTAAAATATTATTTATTTCAAAATGTCATTAATGACAATTTTGATATTATTCATTACTTGTCATTTTTAAAATATCATAAAAAAATGATATATTAAAAAAACCTTTAATAAATCCATAATATTTATATATAATCTATAAAAAAATTATGATATTAATTATATAAAATTATATTTATTTTAATACTTTTAATTACATTTATTTGATATGTCCATTAATTAAACAATTACTGCATTATCATTGTTCAAGCCATTAATTTAAATATTTATTCCATAAAAAAATTATCATGATGAATATAAAATTTTTAGATTTTAAATTAATTTTTATATTTGATAATATCTTTGTAATAACGGCATATAAAAATGTAATACTAAATAAAAATATGAGTATGCCATATTTGAATTTCCTTAAAATAAGATACTATAAAAGGATTATTGTCATACAAGTGACTAAAAGAGATCATAAAATCATCCCAGTGATGATTTCGGTAAAACATAATTCATACAATAAAACTATTACAAGTTTTAGGGTAATTTTATAATATTTATAATATTATTTTCACCCCTAATTACCCAATTGTTCCTTAACCGTGGTAATTAAAAATTGCTTAAGTTATTATTCATATTTTCAAAAAATAAATGGGACCTATTTAATAAATTTGGACCATATTATTAAAGATATATAATCCATTTTTCCATATTATAAAAAATATTTGGCTAAAATTAATTTAAAATTATTCGCATAGATGGAACGAGAAGATGAATTCTTTAAAGTGAAAACATTCAAAAGATTGAAATTTTTTTATATCCAAATTCAATGTGAAAATGATTATATTGACCTAAATTAGGTGAAATGATATAAAATTTATAAAATTATACTTTAAAAATAATCAGAATATAATTTAACACTATAAATTATTTATAAGAAAAAGGTGCTTTCAATTAAAATTCTGTATTCTTTACTATTCATTAAAACATGAAACTTACCATGAAAATACTAAAAATTAAATAAAAGTAAATTTTGATATTCCACATTTATAGAAGATATTTACTTTTATAAATAGAATATAGAAAAGTGTGAGAAACTATATTTAAAATATGTGCTCCATTAAAACATGGTAAAACTGTATTTTTATAAAAATACATATTTTATGGGTAAAATTGGATTTGTAATTATATCATATCTAGAAAAAACATACGATGAATGTTTAATATTATATTTTATTATATATACAAATATATATATATATATCACTAATATAATCCAAATGTGTTATTTTTTTATTTTATTGGTATAAAACACCCTTGTACTCATTTAGATACTTCTTTAGAAAAATATTTCCTTTTATTTTAAAAATGTGTTTTATCTTCATTTATAATTAACTGGTCACAAAATAATTCATTATATTTAAAATTTTAAACCATTTTTTCATAATTTAATAATTTCTATTCATTCATAACTTTCTAATGGTTTGGTTATAATGGTAACATTTAAATAATAATATTTAGTTGTTCGTTTAAGCTTGATGTGGCATATCATGTACACTATCAAACATAGTGTCTCCTTTTAAAAAACATAGGAAGTTATAACTTGCAGTATCTATAACAACCTTGATTTTTATTACACACTTAAACTTTATTTATTACATAAACTCTTCACATGATACAACATGAAATATCAAAAGTTCTAGTGGCTTTGGGGCTTAAGATCATTACATAACAACATAAAACATGAAATGAAAAATCTTTATTGAAAACTTCCTTTACACGACCACTACATTCCCTCGTACTTAGCATTGCATGGGATAACTTGAGGACATGCATAAGAAAAGGGGGAGATATAATTCCTAGTAAGGGAATAAACATGGAATAACATAAGGAATACAATAAATTTTAGAAAATAGGAATATAAATGGATCACAAGAGAAACATGAACATAAAGGAATGATAAAGCATGATAATCATAACATGTAAATGTGGAAACAACACTTAACATGGAATTATCATGAGCCAAGGCTCATTGCACATGGAGCATGAGTAAACCCACATTGCACATAAAGCACAAGTAAAACCTCATTGCACTTTAATTATCATGATTCAACCCACATTGCACATGACGTATCATGATACTATACTTTACCCAATGAATTGGAGTGCTATTAGGGCGCACCCTTCTTAAACATTTAATTTCATGCATATGCGTGCCACATGGATCATACAACCTGGAATCAATCATCATCATTTATTCCATGAAAAAGGGATGTGGAATACATATAAGAATATTTATAATCAATAAGTAAATGTTCATAAAGGTTAATACACTTTATAGAGAAATGGGCATGGTATTCACTACACAATGACATTGGCTTAGAGAATTGTAGTGCAATTTCGGCAGCATAATAGCGTGAAATAAGAACTCATAAAAAATGGTTGATGAGAGATAAAGGGGTGTCTCATCATATTTACATGAAATGGATAGTAAGGGGGTTATATAGATATATGTCCCAACAAACATAATGGAATCTAGATGCATAATTCAAAGGAATTACTTGGATGTAAAATAAGAGAGAGAAATCCCACATGGAATTTCAGCATGGTAATGAGTGTACAAGGGTGGAATTGAAGAGAGAGAAAGGGGTATCCCATCATCCAAACATAAATAGGGTAGTATGTGGGAGGTGAAAAATCATACCCCAACATTTTTAATTGAAAAAATAGGGTATAACAACTTAAATAAAATTAGACAAAAATGAGAAGGGAAGAAATCCCTTACTTAGAAGTGTGTTCCCAAAGGATTGGGAGAGGCTTGAGAGAGGCTTCTTGGGATAATGGGGCACCTTGGGAGAGTTATAGAGCAAGGAGGGAAGGGTTTTGTCTAACTCCAAAGGATTTGAGTGAAGAGGAAGTGGGAGCTTGTGTGGGTTTATATAGGAAATGAGAGGGAATTCTTTATTACTTAGGATTGGGTCACCACACATTAAACTAACCAATACCACAAACCATACCATGGTTTTTGCCCATGGTTTTTTCCAAAGGGGAGTGGAAAACAATATTTTATAAGGCCAATGTCCTGACTTCTTAAAATAATAGGTTTTCTTATGTGGAGGTGAGTCACACTCTCAAGGAAATTCATTTAAAAAGTGAAAATGTTTTATAACTCTTAGAGGGTACACTAAAGCTTTGTAAAATAAATATATAAAACCAAAAATCACATTATTTTAATGTTAAAACATATATTCTCCAATAACAATGTTTATAGTATTTTATTACATCACTATTGGGTCATTATGATGTTATAAAACACATTATATATTTAAACCGTATTTAATTTTTACCCAAAAATTCGACTGTCTCAGAAAATTATAAAAAATTCACCGTTAGATAATTTCGACACGCTGATTCCAAAAATATTAATTTTATCTAAACAATTTTATAAATATATGAAGTTTTACTTTTAAAATAAAAAACTGAAATTTACCAAAAATTCATGGGTTTTGACAAAAATAGTTTTCAAACATTAATAAAAATTAAAATTGCATTCACAAAATTATATGTTAATTTATATTTAATAAAAATAAATTTAATAATAATATTTTATTAAAATATTATTTTATTCAAAAATCCCTTAATTCATCAAAATATATTTCTTAGTTTAATATTAACTGAAAATACTATTTGTGCTTTAAAAACTATTTACAAAGAAACAATAATAAAATGAATCCACATTATTTATACAAAAAATAATTTACATAGTAATAGTGCTAGGGTATTGTTACATAACCCCTTATAACACCCGCATAAGGCTGAAGGGTAAGGTGTCTGATGGTGACAGTCTCTTGGGGTGGCTCGGATAACATTGCTTGGGTGACGATCACTATTAACTTCCACTTCTCCCATAGTCGGTTCCGCTCAAGCTTAAAATGTTCATGCTCGGCTAGGGCTTGGTTAAGAGCAAAGCCCAATGAAGCCACCTACTTTTTGAGATCCAAAAAATGGGCCTTGTATAGGGCAAGTCTACCGGATGAGGCCATCGCTTCCATTGTTTGAATAAATTGGATTTGTTAAAGCCCAATATTTATACTAATCATGTGATCACTATTCAATGACTATATTAGCAACGGTCACAATTCAAAATGGTATTTTAAAATCAAGAAACAAAAAACCAATGAAGGTCACATTTTATATAACCATAATAAGACATTTAATTAGATAAAGATAAATTTTCATTAATGAAATTTTGGGTTGTTATAGTATCCAGACATGGATGTATTTCTAGGAAACCACTCACTCTATACTTTACCAAAATTCCATAAAAATTTTTTATACATTGACTCATCCTTATAAATATCTTTAGACATGTCCTTAAGGAACCCACTAAGTTTTTCTGATCCCAGTTTCTAAAGGTGAACTAAACCTATTCTCTGATACTAATTATAGTGACCCAGGATTCTCATACATATAAATTAAATCATTTTTGTGAAATATTTATTATATTACACAAACATACACCTAAAGAATGCATTATTTTATTGTCTTCCAAATCATGGTAACATAAAAATCGATCCATAAGTAAACCAAAACATCTCCCACTTATTCTCCATAACTAGCACCCTTCTTAGAAACATCATACATAATACATATATTTATAACTTAGGGAAAGAAAACATAAGAAAGGGTGATCTCAGATGCTCAGTAAGAGTAACAAGGATGATATTTAAGCATAACATGAACATAAGGATTTGATAACATGATAACAACATTTGAAAACCATATCCTACATATCAAAGATCATAATTATGATTAATGGAATACATATTTCTATTTTATAAGACATAAATCAAAAGGAAATCAAAGAAAATGAGCCATAAGATTACCATTGTCATAATACATGAATTTATGGCATATACATAAGCATATAAAATCATTTCCATATTGGTCTAGGCTCACTGTAAAGGACATCATAGAGGAAAACGTCTTCTACTATATCGAGTTCACTCCTCCTTCCATCTGTAGATTATTGAACTGGGTTCACTCCTCATTCCAACCCTATATTACTATACAAGGTTCACTCCCCATTTAAACCTACGTCTGTCTCATGATATATGTAAATTTTTACCCAATGCATTAGAGAGAGAGAGATATAGGTCCCACCTGTCACATAATGAAATCATACATATATGTGACATAAGATCATAAACATTCATTATATCATAACCCATGAAATTGAATGGGTAAAATAAATATTTATTAACTTGTAGAAAAGTGATAGGTTTCATAATCATTTCATCATAGCATAACCCATGAAAAGAAGCAGGTTTCATAAGAATATAACCCGTGGAAGAGAAATGAGTTTCATAAAGATCATTAAAAACATAAACCATTTGGAAATATTATATGAATGGTAACCTTGGATCATATCCTCATTAAGGCATGAGTAACACCAATAGAACTCATCTTTTATGTAAAATAATTTTGAAATATCATTTAAAACATTTGTTGAGGAAAACATCTTTTATGCTTTCAAAAAAGATTTTTAAAAGATAAATAATTTTTGAAAACATTTTAATTTCATAAAAATTTAAAAACAAAAAAAATATAAAAAATAGGGAAAATATATTTAAAAATAACCTTGTAAACTTTTAAATTAAGCTTCAGTGAATTTAGGTTCATGATAGAAGGTAAATCTATACATGTTGTACATGTTAAACGTACATTCCTTTTATAGTGAAAAATTTTTAGAAAAGTGGATGGATCAGAAAAAAGACAACAATTTTAATTTAAATTTTTTAAAAGGGAAAAATGTGTAAAAAATTATTTAATTTATCATTTTGAAAAGGTTAAAAACACTTTTGAAGATATTTTTAGAAAACATGGTTTTGAAAGAAAACATGTTTGCGATGGATGAGAAATAAAGTCAGATTTTATTAAAACCATTTACTTAATTATATTATGTACCAAATAGTGGGAAAAGGTACCATTACTTTAAGATATCAAGAAAAATACAAGGATAATAAAATTCTTGATATTTCATGTGATATTTCATCAATTGAGGCAAAATCATAAACAATCCTGAAAAATGATGAGATTGTAGCAATAAACTCTTACAACTTTGGTAACTTTTAATCATAAACCCCATGAAGGAATAACCCAAAATAAAACTTAACTTTTCACAAGAATTAAAAAAATTCATGATATTAAATGTCATAGGGGATTTATATACACTTCATGTAGTAATATAGGTGAAAAACATAATGTACGTCTCAAAGAATAAAAATTGAGAGAAAATTCCCCTTACCACTATGGTAAGATTTTAACCTTAAACCCCATGAAATAGATATCCTAAAATAAATATGTAAACCTAAATAATTCTTAGTATAATAATCATAAAATAAATTCATGAATAGTATACACACCACATACAAGAAATTGGTGGTGAACATGGATTATGCCTCACAAAAAATAAAATTGAGAAGGAAATCCCTTACCTTAAGTCTTGAATTCCATTGTACTCAATCAATCATCCTATATAATAAACATAAGTTTATTTTAAATATATTAAAGAACCATATTATTTTGACGGATATCAGAGATAAACTAGAACCCAAGTCGAGGTGGATTTAGTTTGGTCTGATGGTTGATTGTGAGGGGTTCAGTTCTTTAACAATTACAAACATCGAGTCACCATTGTAATTATAAATGAAAACTCACAATGGTTCCCTACTCCATAACTACTTATGAACCTTATTTCAAATGGAAGGTGGTTGATTTGGGTTTCATACCCAATGACTCTTAGAGACTCTCATTGGTTGAGAGGATAGAAAGTTGGGCTCATCACACCATTTTGGAGGGAATTTTTTCATATTCCATGACTTGATTATAGATTTAAGATATGTTTGGGAATATCTTTTAATTCCGATATGAGACCAGTAACCCTAAAAGAATTATTATAGGTTAAGTCTATTTTATATTCAAAATAAATAGTAATCTCATTATTGAATCCATCTATATGAGGTTCTTCATCTATTTCCCAATAATGAATTGTTTCTTATATGTTGAATCTGTATAGATGAGAACTTCTAAATCTATTACCATGCAAGGAGGATATTAATATTCCAAGTAGGGGATTGATCCATTATGAGGGGTCCAGCATATCCAATTTATTTCAAGAAAAAAACCATGTATTTAATTAAACTCATGTAGATTAGCATCTTATGTAAAGGAAATATGTGTGGGAACTTAGGCACCAGATGTTTGAGATCAAGCCTTGAGGATGCATCCTATATATCTGGGTTATATAAAGAAACAGAGTTATCATAGTTCTATCATGACATTATGAATAGACCCTAGGAATATGCCCTTATATGAGGGATATTAATGTGGTTCCACTCATCGAGGCTTACATATTGAGATTTCCCTAGCTGGTGTAGATTAAGGTTTCCAATGATGTGTTCATTGTTGAATCTTAAGCCCATATGAGCTATACTTAATATAGGAAAAAATGGATCGAAATTGATCAACCTCATTTCAAATGGATGAAGGGATTATGCAATGGGAAAACAATTTGAAAGTTAACATGATGCTTGGGCCTTGAGGAGGAATCCTAAATATCTTGGTTTTGGAAGTAATTAGATTCATCATAGTTCACTTGGCTACTTGGTACACTGAGGGATGAGGTGGAATGATCAGACCATGGGAATGATTGGGTCCTGATGGTTGAAATTTTAAATATAAGGCGAGACTTATACTGAGATGGATTACCATTTGAGTTTGGGATCATGCCTTAGGAAGGCATCATACGTATACTAGTTATGGAAGGAATCAAAGTCCTCATAGTTCAACTTGATGAGGATTACACACTAAAATTTCCCTTATCCTGATATAGATATTCCACATGAATTATGTGATCATTAGGACTCCATAATCCGACATGAGATATGCTTATTGTAGAAAATAAGGGACATCAAGTAATCAGTGTCATTGCTTGTAAATGTGGGACTTATGTGTTGGGACTTCCCTTTGGATTCTTATTACAGAGATCGAGCCTCAGATAGGTGTCCTATATATCCATGTTATGGAAGGAATCAGAGTCATCATAGTTACCTTAATTGGTTATTACACACTAAGGTTTCACTTTCTATGGGGTCTTACACACTAAGGGTGGACAAAGTTATCAAGCCCTTGGATTCCATTAGTCCTAGCCTACTTGTCTGACTGATATGTGTTGATTGTATGCTCGGTATGCCTTGATTATCTACTTTAACACGTTAGAGGGTGTCTTATTGACATTTCCAAATGGAATTACATGATCTAGTTGACTTGTCTGAGGGATTTTTCCTAACCTGGATGGAATGTGCAAATATTTTCACAAGATCTATCACAAATTTTCCAAATGACATCGCAAGACCTGAATGGTTGATCCTGGAAACTATCTCATGATCCTGGATGAAATTCCAAGAGGTCATTTCAGGATCTGGATAACATGCCCTGGTGTCATCACAAGATATAGCTGACACTCTTGGAGAGAATCACAATAGTCAAATTGAGATTTCTCAGAGAGTACCACATGTTCTATCTATATTGTCTGGGGGTCACAAAGAGAATTGGATGGCAAGATCGGAGGACATCACAAGATCCAGTTGACATATCCGGGTGCTATAGTGAGACTCCTCTTACATGTATTGGTGCTTCCATATGTGTCGGGTGACACATCTGAAGGACACTACAAGGATTGGATTGCGATCCCAGAGGACTTCACGAGACTTGGGTGAAATGACCATGAGGTGCCATAAGAGTTTACTTGACAAGTAAAGAGGTCTTCATATGATCTAAATAGTATACCAAAGTAACTTCATGAGATCGAGGAAACATTTCTTTATTTGATCACATTTCCTATACAGTTCACAGAAACACATGAGGATCAATGAATATATCCTTCGCATAAGTCTCCCACATTTTAGTCTTTGTTCTAACCTTCCATTGCAAATTACTTAGATTTATTTAGTATTATATTGTTTTTAATTCTCACATGATATAGCTGATGTGTGGTATGTTCTTCATGTGTCCTTCCATAATTAATTCTTGTGACCTATAGAGATCACAAAAAGTTCTTATTCATTCCACATGATCTATTCAGTTGTTCATCAAATCTAACCTGATGGAAAACATCCCAGTCGCAAGATTATACACTTCAAGAAATATGATCTGATTCATGGTGTGCCGATGCGTCTGGAAGAAAAAAGTACAACCCCTTATTTGATGCATGGGTGGGGGTTTTTTAGGACATTAAATCCTATTTTTTATCTTCTTTGTATGGTGAATATCACGTGACTCCAACTTAGAGTCATTTTGAGGGTCTCAACATCATGTGTCGTCATTAGGACCTTCTTTAAATCACTATGGGGGTGTCACATGTATTTCAGTGGCCTCTAGACCATCCCTGCAATTCCTACTTCATCAGATTATGTCCAATTAAAGGGGTATTGTTTAATAATGCTGGCATGTTGAGGGAATATCATATTTTTTGGCCAACACATCCAATGGACTTTATGAGATTAGGGAACCTGTTGAAAGGCTTTTGCGTGATATTTGTTTACTTGTCTGGGATATTCCCTGAGACAAGGATGAATTGTTTAGGGGACTTCATGGAATCATAATAGCTTTTTAGGGGGTCTTATGAGATCATGATTCTGACATCTTAAGAGTGTCTCGTGAGTTTTACAACAATTAGAGGATCCCACCTCCTCCCATTTTATTTCCTTTTCTTTATTTTACAAAGTTTGGGGATTTCATAGGGTTTTATGAGTGTTGTCAAAGAAAATAAATCTACCTATTGGTGATGTATCATGTGACCAAAAAAAGGCTTTTGGGGATACATGAGACCTTATGATGGTAAAACTACCGCTTTTCTCTTAAATTATTATGTGATTCATGATTCTCTGACCACCATCTTCTTATTTTTACTTTTGTGAAGAAAATAATACTCATATTCAGTTGTTTCTTCCTTTGGGGATTTTTTATGCTCATTTGGTGTGTGTCAATAAATTCTCACCTTAGTAATGACGTTCATGGGGACAAGGGATCAGTTCTGAGGAAATAAAATACCTATCTGAGCCTTTTTGGTTGTCTCCAATTGGTGTATTGGGTGCCTCTTGGTCTACTGGGTGATGTTTGGTATTCTAAGGGATTCCCTATAAAAAGGGGAGTTGAGGAGGGTTTTATTCACCGACTACTCCATTATCTATTGATAATTAACCCTAATTCCATCACATTTCCTCACCATAATACTTTCCTACAAGACATGATCATGAGACCCTTCCATGAGACCATTTTGTGAGAATAACTTCACAATATCTTTTTCCCCAAGCACTCTCTCAAACCAACCATGAACTAAGCTTCAGTAATTTATTGAAATTTGGTCATGGGGATGTGATTTTATTAAGGGTCATGTGGTATATTCTTTTTAAATCACTTGACCTTTTGGATATCATGAGACTCACATGACCATGTCTACATCACACAATTGTGAGTCTTTTTAGGGGTCCTGTGATTGCATGATGCCTTGTAGGTTTGTGTGACCCATAATATCTTCAAGTGTTAGGTGGTTTCCAAATACTTTATGTGATTCATGAATGCCTTTAATGATTCATGTGATGTACATGATGCTTATATAATTTCATGTATTTTCCATTGAAAAGACTTTATTTTATCTATCTGACATATTCCACTTACTTTTGTTCAAATGGCTTCTGGTTCTCATCTATTTTTTTCTACATCCAATTAGAAAGTAATGATTTCTAAAAACTATACTATTGACCCTTGATATCAAATGAATTCTGGTAATGAGGTTTCAAAGAATTTCCACTCATCAAAACTCTAGGATTACCATTTAACACATTAGCATCCTCTATATGGGTTTTTGGACGATGTTATCACCCCTCCTTTAGACTTTAATCTTCTATCCAGTTGGGTGTCAACTTCTTATGACTATACTCAGACAAAAAATTCTATGTGTGGCCATTTGTTCACAGATCAATCCCATAGGTTCTCTTATATGTTATAAAAATATCCCTTGGGTATGGATAGATATTATTTCACTCATCAACCTATTTCTTAGAGCTACTTGAGTATATTTTTATCTTCTATAAATAATTCGAGTGAAGGATATATCTTAAAATGGGATCACCATCATGGTGGTAATTTATCTGATGAATTTGAATGACCATTCTGGCTCAGGAAAATATTCTTAGAGTTTTCTAACCAGTTACATAGGTTCCATAATTATAAATTAATATGGATTTCACAATTTATTGTCTATTTATAGACCGATATTATTCAAGATCTAATCTATCATTAGTGACCAGGAATCAAGACATTCCATTTTTTCCATGGTGAAGTGGGAATCATTCTATGGTACATCTACCAACTAGGTGGTATTCCCCCTATTAGAGATATGCATGATTAGTTCCTCCCTACCATGGATGTTTGGGATGAACCATTGTAGACTCTAGTCCTGGAGAGGGACATCCTCATCATTATAGAGGAGAATCTGAGGAAGGAGTTGGAAATTCACTTACTTACCTCCTTTATATAATGGATTGACATTTTTCTTTATTGCAGTGGGGTTAGAAAAACTGATATATGCCACCCAACAGTGCCCTTCTGAACATGTTTGTGAGAGTATCATCTCATATTGGGCCATTATATAAGCTATTTATCATAATACATTAGGATATTGAGTGAAGTCAAAGATCTCTTTGAGCCTTAGGATAATATGATTTATGGCCATGTTCTTCAATAGATGGATTTTCCCAGCTAGGGACATGTGTTTAGGAATCTAGGTCAGCATGCTGGTAATGGTATCATTGCTATAAAAAGGAATGTGCCTTAATCTTGCGATGTTGACCCTTTCACACCTTTACCAAATCGTTAACCACATTTAGTAAGGCATAATCCCCTACAGGATCAGTGTCCCTTTACAATTTTTATTCAGGTGGATAGGGGAACATTTCCATTACTATGAATAGTATAATTCCACTAGGAATCTTGATTCCCTATCTCATCCAATATTTTTGAACATGTCTAGAGTTGGGGATATGTCACTAAGCTCCAAATAGGTTACATAAATATTGATATGATCCTACATGTTTGATTTCACCACTTATCGCACATCAACTGTGATAATCTTCGACAATGATAGGGGTTCTTGTGAAGATAGGTCATACAAGATCTCACTTTGGGATGGGGTTCTTATAGCCAGGATGATGAGATGATTTTCTGTGAGAAATATACACCTTATTAGTTTTCTCTTCAGTTTGGCTACACCCAAAGGATATATCATACCCCTTAAGCTGGTGTGAGAGGAGAGAGACACATTGGGATCCTTTGTCTTTTTTGGATGTTGTTGGTACGTAAAGAAACAGATGTTGAGACCATTCTTATGACTGCTGATGCTCTATCCTTTCTTACTCAAGATTATAACCAATATCAGGAAGCTTCCTATCCATTTGGTGTTTTAAGATGACTGATTCATCATATAGATGATCCATTTTCCTTTCTAATCCATCTTTCTATAGAAACAATAGAGTTGATTAAAGACTTGGGTGAGACTTTGTGGAAGAATCCTCATCTCAATGATGATCATCCTGATAGTGTGATTGAAACTGTTGATGAAATCATCCCTTTGACACAAACAACGAGTAATTCATTTATTGAGGTGATAATTGGTGGATCCTAAACTTCTGCTTCATTTCCAACTCAGTTGGCTATTCCTTCTTCTGGTGTTCTCTTCCCATCAATCATAGAGGTTGAGACATGACACATATTGATCTGGTAAAAAATTCATGCCTTGATTAATGAGACTCCTTTGGAAAAATATCATGATCAAGGGAAACACCTTTATCATCTTTTCAATGTCTTTTGGGATATATAGATTTTATCACCAGCCATTCTATGAAATCCTAAAACAAACCATCCAAATTTAGAAAAATTTGGCCAGCAATGAGAGGGACTTGAATGATTTTGTAGATTATGCTCCCCTTACTAGATAGATGAAGGATTCTTTGGAGGCACTAGACCATATTCACCAATTTATATCTAATTTTCAAGACCATGTGTCTGTTTATACCATAAAGACATGAAGATATGATAAAACCATATCTTTCCTATGTAATTATATCTCAACAGAATATTCCTTAATGGAAACTACTCAAAACAGATTTGAGGAGCTAACTAGTTTAGTTGAGGCTCTCTATCTTGGGGTAGTAGAAGAAGAGGTAGTATGAGAAAAACTTTAGCATTCAATTTATTCTTCCTTCCAGAAAATGGTTGACTTGGCCAGATTAATCAATCGAATCTTATTTTAGTTTTATGTACTCAATTTTTTATGATATTTTTAGAGAGACTCTGAAATGTGGGGATTCCTCCTCTTGTATGCTATCAATGAATAGATCTGCTGAAATTTATATGTTTTTGTCCAGTTTTTTTATTCTTTATGTGCATGACATTTCATTAATCCAATATTATATGAATATCCAATAATACCAGTCCATTTCATAATATCAAGTAAAAAATAATGTTTGGATCTAAATATTTAAATCATAATACATTCTTTTCAAGAATCTATCATGAATTCCCACCAAAAAAAGATTCTTTATTTATGTATTTCTTCCAATTATCATGAGATCACCTAACTTGTTAAAGGATAACTTGGGTAATATATATTTACTAGAGGGAGATTGCTCTATATTTTGTGGAAGCTAACAAGCTTAGTGAGATAAATTTGATCTTTTCCAAGTCCTTATGGTAAACCTTGCAAGATTTTCCATTCTTGAAAACGAAATCACCAATGTTCTTTATTTTAGGGTATTTTAGCTCAAACCTTCTATTTCTATATTTTTGGGTATTTTAGATCGGTCCTTCAATTTCTTTAGTTTAGAGTATTTCAGCTCGGACCTTCTATTTCTTTAGTTTAGAATCTTTCAGCTTAGACCTAATTGATGATCATCGAATATGGTACAGAAATTCCAAGAATGAACCAACACATACTAAGATACTAATTTTTTCTATAGTGTTTCCAAGGCTCACTCTGATCAGAGCACTATTCCTGAAAGGAGTAGGTGCCTCTGGTTGGTAGGTCAAAGCCCTTATGCATTGGTAGCATTTCAAAACAGAGGTGTCTCCACTCTTTTCAAAGGGTCATGGAAGGTTTATGGGGGTAATATCGATTTTGGGTGAAATACTAGGGATAATAGGTTCTCATGGATTGTTTTAATGTGGGTGATATAAGTCATAACCCATAATTTTGATTCATGATAATGAGATGGGGTCAACATGTCAAGGATGACCCATAGAACCCTCAGGGTTCAGGATCCACCGTAGTGTTTCAAGGGCTCATAAGGATTGAATATCCTTTCTTTCAAGGAAGATATTCTTTTAGTTTGTAGGTCAAAGCCATTGTTCATTGATATCATAGACAATAAGAGATAATATCCACTTATTTTATACAGCTACTAAAGATTTATAAAGACTCAAACATCTAGATAATGACGTTGATCATGGAAATAAAGCTATCCAGGAAGTGTTCTAGCACCCAAGTGTAGTTCAACTCATTATTTTTAAGCTTGATCCTTACAATTTGTTGGTTCAAATCATGAGTTGTTGGCCATCAAAGGTTTGGGAATGGAGTGTCGCATTCCTACTTGGAGAAATGGTATAAAACACGGTGATGTAACTTCGAGGATTTCAAATTTGATTGGGTAGTTTGTTATGATAATTGTAAAGCATGGTTTGAGGATCATAGGTCAAGAGTAATGATATAGAAAAATAATACCAAGGGTAGTTCAGAACACACTACAGTGTCTATGTTCTTCTGTGGTGATGTCAGATCTCCAAAGGATTAGAAATACCTTTTTTTCATAGTGATATGTCTATTTAATGACCATAGTTGCATATGAAGGACCCATAGGCATACATGCATAGTTAAACAAAGGGTCCCTTGAAGTTGGGTATGCTTTCAAAGGTCCATGGAAGGTTGTGTTGATCTGATTCACTCAATTTATGAAGTGTGATTTTTAGAATGTGTAATATCCAATAAGGTTCAATCCCCCCAAAAAAAATTTCACCACCTAGTGAATATATTCTCATGATGAGGAGATGTGAAAAATCATTACTCTAACTTTTTTCTAAAATAGGGGATCTAGTGAGAATAGCTTGGATTTTACTAGGGCTTGATAGTAGGCCCTATGAGATTTATTCCTTCTTTATTTGCACCCTAATTTTTTCCTAAACTATGGTGATGAGGACTCTAGCGAGTGAAGACTTGAACTTTTCTTAGGCCACCCTTTGCGGGTTTTCAAGGTGAAATTTTTTATTTCTCTTTCTCTAGTAGTTTAAGGTCTGTCAATTAAGACCAGTATAGACTAGAGTTTAAGGTCATAGAACTTTGACTAGAGTGCAGGTATTTTAAGGTCATGATGCACATGAACCTAATATGGGGAATGATAAAAAAGATCCTAATTAGGATACCCTGGGTCAAGAGTACCCAAATATCCTTATGAGTGGGAGAAGGAAATATTGTAAACCACAGATCGATTTTCTCAAGTCATGAGTAATGATATGGGACAATCATACTGAAAGTAGTTTAGATCACATTGAGGTGTTGAGTTCTGCCATGGGGATGCTAGGGATCACAAGGATCAAAAATCCCTTTTTACAGAGTGACATATTTGGTTAAAAACCATAGGCGCATATGTGGGAGACATAGACATACATGCATACTCAAGAAAAGGGTCTCTTCAATTTGGTATCCTTTCTAGAGGCCATAGAAGGTTTTGGAAACCCAGGACACTTGATACATGATTTATGCTTTATGGATTGAGGTGATTTAAAAGATGATGGAAGCACCTCGTACTCTGGTTTACCCAGGTAAGGATCTCTTTATCCTTTGATAAGGGTTGAAAAAATGGGTAATGGTCTATAAATTTTATTATCGTGTAGTGGGGACACATTGTCTCAATGTAGTTTACCATCATCTGGTATGGACACTTGTTTTTCAATTTATCATCATGTGATAAGGATGTATTTGTTTTCATGCGGTTTAACATCATGTGGTAAGGAAACTCTTGTTGTACAATTTTGATGTCATATGAACATGACCTTTTTCTTCCAGTTTAACATAATGTGGTAAGGCCATGGTGTAATCTCTCAGATTTTACATGTATTATTTTTAAATATTACACGAAATTAATACAATACCAGTATTTTTTACAGCATGTGATTCTGAGGCCAGAAGTTCCCAGAATAAATGTTTGAAATAAATTTAAGATTTTAAATAGTAAGCGTGAGCAGTTTTCCTGAAAAAGTGGAATAACATTTAAATGTGATCCCATATCAGAAATATGAGGGTAGTATTGCATTCAGAGTAGTTCATTTACCTTAGGCAGGGCCTAACATCGACCGGCGTGGGTTGACTGCAAAAGTTAGTTTTTTTGATATTTTAAAGAAAATAATATAAATTAATAATTTATTTTATTTTATTTGTTTACATAACACAAGGACACTTATTTCCTTTTAAATTAGCAAGAGCCCAGAGCTATAATCATAACCCTAGAAAACTCCCTGGAAACCACTGGAGCTTTGGATAGGAGCCATCCTTGGAGGATTCTTGACAAAAACTGATGAACAACAATGTGTGGATCGTTGCATAGTGAGATCAAATCCCGGACAATGACCGCTCGTCCTCTTCATATATGCTTGAGGTAGGGGTTCTTATTTCGATTATTCTCTTCCCCATTCTTGGATTAAAGAACAAACAAGGATCAACCCATGATTAGCATGATCCACGGATCATGCGTTCTTGCGGGAGGGTGTTTTTTTTCATTTTAATTTGGGATTTTTGATTCGGGGAATTAATCCATTATAGATTATTTTTGTATTTTTTTTATTTTAATCTATTAATCCTACTAATGGGAGAAGATCAATGTTGTGATGAATGACAATGGAGGTTCGTTCTGCAAATTACTTTGGGATTTCTTCCCACTTTTTCCCACGTTCTTCGCGTTCTTCATGGGGTGACAAACAATGAATTGTTGCAAAACTGTTTCATAACATAACAATCCCAAATTGGAGATCTGACATTGTGATGAACTAGAAGAGGTGCGACGATGATGACAGATGACAAATTGTCTTGGATTGGGAGAAACTATTCTTCGACTGTTCTTTGCATGGGTGGATCTAAATGGGGTTTCATGGGTGATCGTATGCACAAAACCTCCCTAAAAATAAATAGCATGGCAGTGAGACCTAGGATCCTGAGTCTCGGGGAAAACAGATCACTGGATCGAAGACCAGAGCATCACTGAGGCACTCCAAAGAAGGTTCATGATTTTGGAAAAACCCAAAGAACAAGGCGTGTTCTTTGATGAACACATCATGTGGGGTCAACATGGTGGCAGCTAGGACTTGAGGGATACACATGGTGAAGGAGACAATATTCTCCAAGGAAGACATGTTGTGTGTGCCCCACCCAGTGGAGACTGAAGTTCCGGGCAGTGGGAAGTAGAGACATGGCGTCTGACCACTGTCACATGGCATGTGGGTCCCTGTGTGTATCTCAGAAGATACATGAATACAAGGTGGAGTACAGGCCATGTACTCTAACACACGACCATATGAGGTTGGTTATGTGGGTTACCTCGTATACCAGTTACATGGGACTACCCACACTGTTTGAAGATGTATATGAGCATACGACTGCATGCACAGAGAGGACCTGGATTACTCGAACACAACGTATGGTCCTCCCTACACGTCATGTACTTACTCCCTTCAACCTCAAATGTTCTTATGAATCAATCCATTAGATACAGGTAGTACCCATAGTCACGAGACACATCGTGTGACCCCTTCTATACACCGTGTATATCCTAGAACATGGTTTGATCCTATTTTCCACTGTTCCTTAGACATGTTTTGTTTGGGTTAGTTCCAATTTTCCCATTCCTCTAAAGGTCTGGTATTGTTTCCTTCCACATGAGTATGATCCCTTCAGCAAGTCATTCCGAGATAGAGTCATGTATCTCTTTGAGAGGCTCGGAGTGAGATCCTCTATCCATTATTAACCCTAGGTAGAGTCAGTTATAAACGTGACTAATCCTACAAGATGTTGATCCTCTACTTATCATGTGAATCCAGATGAGTCATGGTATTCGCCAAGGCCCTGGTAGTGATCCTCATCTGTGTATCATGATCTCTCATCACTCAGGAGTGTGTTCTACATGAATTAGTGTATCTATCTCTCATGGCTTTTCCTGAAAATTTTACTTCTCAGAAGGACTTCACCAAATCTATTAGACTCATAGAGTGAGTTCTCATGAACTAGTTCTTCATGGATCCTTCGAACTAAATCCCTAGCGGGGGTATGCAGTTGTGTGACTTTTATCTAGACCATGGGACTCAGTTTTGAGTATATCTAGATTGAGTTTCTCTTACTATATGTTCAGTAGACATATACTGTGTAGAGTTGTTAGTACCTTTACCTTGTGTATTTCTTTGTGTATTTCAGGGTCCTCTACTGAGTATTTTTATACTCAACCCTACATGGGATTTTCCCGCACATGTCGTGTATTGTGTAGACAAGCACCCTTTTGATGAATTCTAGGGCGGACTATGTCCGGACCGATCTTTATGAGTTCTCTATAGTCTGAGGTGTTCCTATGACTATGAGAAATAGTCCCAGTACCTTTTTTTTATTATAGTATAGACTTATTATTTCCAGACTCTTTTTTGGTGGGCTTGTATTCTTGACCAGTTTACTTTCTGCACTTTACTTCCGTTGTACTCTGTTGGTTGGGTTTAGTTGTATGCATGCATTTTGTTCCTTAGTGTTCTTTTTAAATTTTAGAATTTTTGGGCTTGTAGATGTGTGTGCATGTACAGGTACTTAGGTAATGCCTCCCATGTTAGTGATATGCCTACTCGGTGTTGGTCACCAACCCTAGCCTATTAGAGGCGGGCTTGGGGAGTCGCGGTGCGGGCCCCACTGGGATGGGTCATGATAGAGTTGTATCAAAGGTGGTCATTTCTACCTTAGGACCAAGAGTCTATGATATTTGAATGGGGAAACAACTTTAATTGTTTTGAGCTCAACTTTTAGGCCAGAGACTCTAGTGTTAGTGCGAGTGGCCGACGTATCCATACGTTAGGACTTTGATAACCTTCTTTTCTACTCGGTACATGAAAACACTAGTTTTGTGGAAATAAAATAATGGTAAATACATCATATAGGAATTGGTTATTTTTTCCATGTCTTTTATGTCTGCTATCAAGATATACTTTTTGAACAAGGTACATCTTGATTCCTTGCATAATGCCTTCATGATTCATACACTCTAGGATTCAGCAGCTCGATCATGAGGATGAACCCCTCAAGGACATGGCTTAGATATAGGGACTAGTTCTCCAAGAGTTACCTCTAGGTGGTGCACCTGATATACCACCACCATTGGAGAATCTAGTGGTACCTATAGTACTGATAGATGAGGGATGCAGGATGAGCGTAGTCCATGAGTTTCAGGGACAGAGACCCCCCAGGTTCCAAGGTGAGCCTGACCCTCAGGAGACTAAAGACTGGCTTGAGTTGGTGACTAGAGTTTTCTGTCTAATGAGGACACCAGTAGACCAAATGGTGATCCTAGGAGCAAGCCTTCTTCAAGGTTCAGTAGGACAATGCTGGATTCTGACCACAAAGACTCATGATGAGGAGACTCTTTTTTGGATAGAGTTTGAGTGACACCTTAAAGAGGAGTTCTCCCCGGTAACGCTGATAGAAGTGCATATCCAGAAGCTTCTTCAGATATAGAAGGGTAGTTTGACGGTGGATTAATATTCATCAAGGTTCACCAAACTCACCATATACTCGATGGATATGGTCAGGGATCATTAGTTCTGAGCTCAATCCTTCAATCAAGGTCTACGATGGAACATCTGAGATAGTGTCGTGCCTCTATGCATTCCAATATATTCATGAGTGCTCGAGTGGGCCTTAGTGATCGAGAAATTCTTGGAAGAGAAGAAACTGCCAATGGTAGATAGTAGTAGGAAAATAGGTGTGGTGACATCAGCAACAAGGAGTCGACGTTAGGAATAGGGATCAGGACATGAGAGAGGTCATAGGAGGACCCATGATTGGGGATAGACAGTCCATGGATCTCAGGCTAGATCGAGTCAACCTAGGAATATGTGATGATACTTGTTTGAAATTAGGGGACATATTTCTAGAGACTATCCAACCCGTTGAGCTACCGACAGAGAAGCAGTGGATGGACCACTGAGGTAGAGGTAGCGAGTGGAGCAGACAGTTTTTCTTGGCGACAGATGGGGAAGAGGAGCATGTAGAGCTGCAGGTGGTGCATGATGCTTTGATATACTTCAACCACCACCCCTAGGAGGTCCACACTAGGCTCGAGGAGCTAGGGGAAGGGCTGGGGACATCTGCATGCGGTTGAGGAATACAACCCAGGGACTCCAGGGATGATCCAAGGCGCGATCTATGTCTTTTCCACCTTTTCTTCCATACTTATAAACATAGGTTCTAGTAATTCCTTCCTTTCCACATGTCTTGTGGGATACCTAGAGATTCTAGTAGATCCGTCGACTTAACCCTTATTCTTGGAGACACCTACGAGAGGAGACTCGATGATCACTCACCATTACAGATAGTTTTATCTTACCCTTAGAGGTGATATCTTCGGTTGGAACCTCTTGGTGGCATTTTAGAGGCCTTATGATGTCATTCTCGGTATGGATTAATTATCTTTGGTCTATGCCCAGATTGACTTATTTAGAAGAAGAGTGTGGTGTGTCCACAATGATGGGATGAGGTTTTCATTTGTCGATGAAAAGGAGACCCAGGTACCACAGAATGATCTCATGCATAGGAGGTTGTAGATTATCACTCATGAGTTGGCTAGCCTTACCCCCAGAGCAATATATGTTGTGAGATTTCAGTTCCCTGTAGTAGTGGCAGAGTATGGGGACATCTTTCCTGAAGATGTTCTAGGATTACCTCCCCACTAGAATATTGACTTTTGCATCGAATTACACCCCGGGATAGCATCGATATTCTCACTATCATATAATATGGCTCCCGTAGAGCTTCACGAGGTAAGGCTGTAGTTGGAGGATTTGTAGAGTAAGGGATTTTTAAGATCTATTGTTTCACCCTGGGCATCCCCAATTTTTTTTCCAAGAATGAATATGGGATTTTGAGGTTGTAAGTGTATTACCAACACCTAAACTAGGTGACAGTGAAGAACCAAAATCCACTGTTGAGGATCGATGACCTCTTTGATCAGCTAATAGGGGAACATTGGTTCTTGATGGTTTACCTTTGATCGGGTTACCACCAATTACGAGTATGGGATGAGGATATACTGAAGACAAACTTATAATGCTTCTATAATCACTATGAGTACTTGGTGATGGATTTTGGCGTGACAAACTCCCCTGCAGTGTTTATGGGACTTATGAAAAGAATCTTCCAATCATACTTAGACCGCTTCGTAGTGGTCTTCATAGACAATATCCCTATGTACTCGGCGTTAGAGAAGGAGCATGTGATACACCTAAGGATGGATCTAGACATACTCCAAGAGCACCAGATTTATGGGAATACCTCGATGTGCTAGTTCTATATTCAGGATGTCCAATTTCTGGGACATGTCATCTTAGCAGATGGAGTAGCTGTTGACCCAAAGAAGGTTGAGGAAATGTTAGCATGGGAGCCACCTCAGAGTGTGATAAAAGTTCAGAACTTCCTTGGGTTGGCGGGATATTACCAGAGATTTATCCCTAATTTATCTCAGGTATCAACACTGATGACATCCTTGACTCAGAAGGTGAAACCTTTTTTATGGATAAAGAAGTGCAAGAAGGATTTCGGGAAGTTGAGGCAGAGTTTGATGAGCACCCCGATCTTGAGATTCCTAGAAGAGTGTGTCGAGTACGTAGTTTTCTGCAACGCATCAGGGACCGGTCATCGATGTGTCCTGATGCAGAGACAGGCATGGATTTATTATGGTTAATTTCAACTTTGGACACATGAGCATAACTATGAGAACCATGATCTCAATTTGGCATTGGTAGTCTTCACATTGAAGATTTGGTGACATTACCTAATGGGTGAGTGGTTTATCGTCTACTCTAACAACAAGTGCCTCAAATACATCTTCTCGTAGAAGGATCTAAATATGAGGAAGAGGAGATGGATAGAGTTCCTCCATGACTAAAATTTCATGATCATATATACTCCTGGGATGGAGAACAAGGTGGATGATGCTCCTAGAAGAAGATCGAGCTTGCTGCTATTGAGTGAGGTGGTGGAGCAGTTTGACTCATTAAGGTTATCCTTCATGGATAGAGAGGATGAAGCTTACCTTCAGTAGATGGTTTTCACCCCTCCAGTCTTACAATGAGTTAGGGAAGCACATCTTGGGGATGTCAAATTTCAGACTTTATGTACTCAGTTATCCCCATGACATGATTTTCATGGATATTTTCAAGGTGGGGAGCATGTTTTTCTTTTTAGAGGACTCACTATTGTACCAGTAGCATGGAGGGATAAGGTTCTGAGGGTGTTTCATGTATCCCCCGTGGTGGTACACCCTAGAATGGAAAAGATGTACCATGATCTCTGAGAGTAGTTCTGGTGGTCAGGTATAAATAAGGCGGTTGCAGAGTTCATTTCTCGATGCCTTACATGCCAGCAGTTGAAGGCTGAGCACCAGAAACAATCCGGGTTTGCTCACCCCTGGAAGTTCCAAATTGGAAGTGGGATGTAATATCGATGGACTTAGTGATTTTATTACCATGAAAATCCAAGTAACATGATTCCATATGGGTGATCATTTACCAACTCACAAAATTGACCCACTTCCTAGCTATCATGGAGCAGAGTTCCGTAGAGAGCTTGGGATACCGTGCAAGAGATAGTTCAGCTTCATAGATTACCTTTTATAATAGTCTCGAATCAAGATGCTCACTTCATATCCTGGTTATGGAAGGGATCACATGAGGCTTTTGGAACTCATCTATGCTTGAGGACAGTGTTCCATCCCCAGATTTATGGTCAGATGGAGAGAACCATTCAAGTTATGGAAGATATGTTGCGAGCCTGTATTTTGGACTTTGGTTGCAGTTTTGGAGGACCACCTACCACTCGTAGAGTTTGCATACAATAATATATACCACTTGACCATTAACATGGAACCATTAGAGGACTTATACAGGAATCCCTGTCAGTCACTGCTTTGCTGGACTGACCCTGAAGAGTCAGCACTCATGAGTCGAGAGTTGGTGCGAGCTACCACCGAGAAGGTGCAGATCATCCAAGAGTGGATAAAGACTGCAAAGAGATGGTATAAGTCTTATGATGACAGACAATGGAGACCTTTAGAGTTTGATGAGGGAGACCACATCTTCCTTTAGGTCTCAACTCAAATGAGGGTTACAGATATTTGTTCAGGGTGGAAAGTTATCTTCGAGGTTCATCAGACCTTTTCAGATACTACGTAGAGTTGGTGAGGTGGGATACCTCCTAGATTTACCACCATAGTTGCACCAGGTACATGATTTCTTCTATGTTTCACAGCTGAGGAGGTACGTGCATGACCCATTGCATGTCATCGACTGGGGAGAACTGGACATCAAGGGTGGAGTGACCTTTGTTGAGTACCTGGTGAAGATCAAGGATTAGAAGGAGAGGATCCATCGTGGGTGATCAGTTTCCTTGGTGCATGTCTGGTGGCAACATGGGAACCTTGAGGAGAGCACGTGGGAGTGGGAGACTCATATCTGTTCCCAGTACCCACATCCTTTTTAGTAGCCTTTTATTTTGGCTTCCTAGTATGTAAAGACCTAAGTTGGGGAGAATGTAATGTATTTGATTTTCCATGTATTATTTTTAAATATTATATGGAATTAATAAAAGGCTAGGCTTTTTGAAGGTGTGCAATTCTGAGGCCCAAAGTGCCTGAAATAAATGTTTGAAAAAAATTTATGCTTTTAAATAGCATGCACAAGCAGTTTTCCTGAAAGAGTTGAATAAATTTTAAATGGGTGCCTCGATCAAAAATCTAAGGGCATTGTTTTGTTCATTGCATTGACTTTACCATAGGTGGGGCCTAACATCGACTGACACTGGTCAAATTCAGAAGTTAGTTTTTGGACATTTTAAAGAAAATAAAATAAATTAATAATTTATTTTATTTTAACTGTTTCCATACTGTAGTGACACTTATTTCCTTTTAAAGAAGTAGGATCCTAGGGATAGAATCATAACCCTAGAAAACTTCCTAAAAACCTCTAGAGTTTTGGAGAGGAGCTAACCTTGGATGATTCATGATGAATGCAGATGAACGACAAAACGTGGATCATTGTGTAGTGATATCGAATCCCAAACGACAACCACTCTTCCTCTTGATTAATGTTTGAAGTAGGGGTTATTATTTTGATTCTTCTCTTCCCCATTTTTGGATTAAATGATAAATGCAGATCAACCCACGAATAGGGTGATCTGTGGATCATGCGTTCTTGCGGGAGGGTGTTGTTTTCTATTTCTTATCGGGATTTTTGATTTAGGGAATTAATCTATGCTAGATTATTTTTTTTGTATTGATTTTGATCCGTTGATCCTACTAAGAGGAGTAGATCAATGCGATAACGAATGATGGAATATGTTCATTCCAAAAATTTCTTTTGGATTTCTTCCCCCCTTTTCCCGCGTTATTCACGTTCTTCAAAGGGCGATGAACAATGGATTATTGCGAACCTATTTTATAACACAACGATCCCAAATTAGAGATCCAACATCACAATGACCTAGCGGAGGAGAAATGACGATGGAAGATGATGAATTTGTCTAGATCGGGAGAAACTATTATTTGACCATTCTTCATGCGAGTGGATCAGAATATGGTTTGGAGGCTGACCATACACCTAAAACATCCCAGAACATCGATAAAATGGCGTGGAAACCTAGGATCTTGATTCTTGGGGAAAAAGGATCGTCAAAATGAAGATCGAAGCATCATCAAGGTATAACAGAGTAGGTTCAAAATTCTCGAAAAACCCAAAGAACATGGCGTGTTCTTCACTGAACACGCTGTGTAGGGTCAAAATGGTGGTGGATGGGACTTTCATAGTGCACATGGTGAGGGAAACTACATGATCCTAGGAAAACATAGTGTCTGGGACCCACCTAGTGCTGACTGAAGTTCCGGGTGACAGGAAGCAGAGACACAACATGTGACCACTGTCACACGGCGTGTGGCTCCCAACATAGACTCGACATGTATCTCAGAAGATAAATTGACACTGGGTGGAGTACACACCATATACTCCACCACATGTCCAAAAGAGGCCAGTTACACTGGTTACCATATGTACTGATTACACAGGATATCCCACATGGGTTGAAGCTATGTACGGGAACACGACCGCTTACACAGAGCAGACCCCGATTACTCAGACACGGTGTGTGGTTCTCCCTACACATTGTGTACTTACCCCCTTCAACATGACATGTTCTTCTAACTCGGGCCATTACACACAGGTAGTACCCAGAGTCACGAGACATGGTGTGTGACCCCTTCTACACACCATGTATATCCTGTAACATGGTGTGATCTTTTTGTCCACCATTCCTTGGAAAAGATTCTTTTGGGTTTTTTCCCCTTTTTTTGTTTCCTTGAAGGTCAGGTATCGTTTCCTTCCATGGGAGTATGATCCCAAGAGCAGGAATTTCTGAGATAGAGTCAGGTATTCCTCTGAGAGGCCCGTAACGAGATCCTCTATCCATTCTTGATCCTAGGTAGAGTCAAGTATCGATGTTACTAATCCTACAAGACATTGATCCTCTACTTATCATGTAAATTCGTATGAGTCATGATATTCTCCAAGGTCTTGGTAGTGATCCTCATCTGTGTATTGTGATCTTTCCCCACTAAAGAGTGTGTTCTCCCATAATGAGTGTATCTATCTCTCATGGACTTTCCCAAAAAATAGTACTTCTCAGACAGACTTCATTAGAGCTATTTGAATTGTGGAGTGATTTATACCAGATGAGTGCTTTGTGGAACCATCGAATTGAATCTCTAGCAGGGGTATGCAGCTGTTTGAAATGTCTCTAGACCATGCATCTGGGTTTTGAGTATATCTAGATTATGTTTCTATTTCTATATTTTTAGTGTACATATACTGTGTAGAGTTTATTGTACCTTTACCTTGTGTATTTCTTTATGGTTTTCGGGGTCCTCTACTGAGTATTGTTATACTCACCCCTGAATAGGCTTTTCCCGCACATGTCATGTTTTGTGCAGATGAGCTATCTTTTGACGGAGCCCAGGGTGGACCAGGACTGGACCGAGATTTCTGAGTTCCCTACAGGCCGAGGTGTTCCTACGACTACGAGTAGCAGTCCTACTACCTCTTTGTGCTTACAGGTTGGACTTGTAGTTTTTAAAATCTTGTTTTTGGTGGGATTGTATTCTAGCCCTGTTTACTTTCCGCACTTTGCTTCAGTTGTACTATGTTGGTTGGGTTTAGTTGTATGCATGCATTTTTTCCTTAGTGTTCTATTTACATTTCATCATTTTTTTTCATGGAGATGTGTTTGTTTGTACATGTACTTAGGAAATGCCTCCCATGTTAGTGATATTCCTACTCGGTGCTAGTCACCAGCCCCTATCCTATTAGGGGAGGGCTTGGAGAGTCATGACATGGCCCCCATTGGGATGGGTCATGACACATGAGAATTGACACAAAAGTTATTTCATGTTATATCACACGTGCAAAAAAGTAGTACACAAATTTGACTCATACATTGGAAAAATGAGATTATATGACTCATCCCTTATATAGTTGGGGAAATTTTTATCGGTTATTATAGATAGAACCAAGATTGGAGGTCTGGCTGTCACTACGTATTTTGTGATAGTAGTAATCAAGCCACATGTTGTTCTTAAGGATACGTGCAGTTTAACATCAATTGGTAATAATGTGGGCTCCCCGATGTGATATTTTAATGTTTTTCTAGGCCCATGAATAGAATATTGGATGTTACTACATATCCCATGGTGATAGAAATCAAGCCACACATAGTTCTTAAGAAATTTCCCTTGGCAGTTCTGACCCATACACAGAGGGGGGGGGGAGTTTATACTTGTTTGTTGTGACTAGACTTGGAGTTAGAGATTCGGGCATCACTATGTATCCTATGAGGATATTAATCAAGTCACACATAGTTCTTGAATGGGAAACACTCTATACAGTTCTAACCCATACATAGATGTTGGAATTGTTTCCATTGATTATTATAGTTGGGCCCAAGATTAGGGATCAATGCATCACTACATATCATTTGATGACAGTAATTAATCCCCACATAGTTCTTGATTGGAGGTTTGGTAGGATACCAACACCAACAATAGTGGTCTTCTTAGGCGAGGTCCATGGGAATGTATAGTTTTATGTCATACAAAGTACATAAACCATGCATTTTATCTTCACATGACATGAAATAATTGTATTCAATTTATGGTATTGAATTCAGGACCATGATGAGATTATCATGGACCCTCGTGGATTTTTTATGTGTGGCGAAGCCCTCACCAAAATTCCCATGCTCACATGATCTATGTTCGGTGTGATAAAAAAGGAATAAAAAGGGTTACTCTTACTATGTAGAGGCATTTTAAGGATATGATTGGGGAATTATGTATCCTGTGTTCATTGTGCCAAGATAGAGGATTGAGACATCCCTATACATCACATTATAAATGATAATCAAGCCATACATAGTTCTAGGAAACCAATACAGTTTAATTTCAGGCAGAAAGGACATCATTTATGAAGGTTAATGTCTTTTGGTAGGGATGTGGATCACTCGACATGAAAAAAGGGAATATTTTTGTTTGACCCAAGGTTAGAGGTTTGGGAATTACTAGATATCCTATGTTGGTAGGAATCAATCCACTCATTGTTATAGATGACCCTTAAAATTTAATGTTGTGCGGAAAGGACATGGATCCCAACATGAATGAAGATGTATGTTGGGGATCCATGTAGTTCTACTTTATATGGTAAGGATGAGAGATGACATGAATTTTAACATATTTATACGAGGATATCTTCTTATAGTTTATTTTCATGTGGCCAGGATGTGGGTTACTATGTAGTTTAAAGTCTTATTGTTAGGACCTCAGATTTTGTTTAGTTTATCATCTTGTTTTTTGGATGAGATACACCATGAAATTTAACATATTGTTTCTAGTAATCCTTAGTATAGTTTGACATCATGTGTTTAGGATTATCTCATATAGTTTAACATCATGTAATCGGCACAAGGGGTTCTTGATGACAGTTATTCAAAGTATTTCTTGAGAAATCTAGAAACACAAGGCGGTGTGACACAGTCTCCATCCATTTTCTCCAATGAGTAGACTCCATTATGATAGAACTTATGCATGATTTAAGGCCCCTCCCATTTGGGTTCCAACTTTGGAGTACTGTTTCCCAATATCATTGGGGTATGAGAGCCAACAACAGTTCTCCTTAGAGGAATGAATGGAGGAAAACCTTTTTATTAAGGGTATGTGTTATACAATTCTGATGGAATTCAATGTTGTGAAATGTATGAAACTTGTTATCATTGATCTATTCCAATTAATCCAACCACTTTTTCTATTGATCATCATCTGATAGCTATCTTCAAATGGATATTTAGAGAAAAGGTGGTTGGACATCTATGCGTAACATTGTCTCGGTCCCGTACGCCAATGAGTATGGAATTTCTTTTGTAGCAGTATGTGTGCTGGTATGATAGATCCATGAACCATATAGGAGCTTATCCGTCTTGTAATTCTAATCCTTTCTCACCATATTCAGGAATATATTTTACATTGTCATATTAAAAGGCTCTATTTTTTCATTTTTTACTACATGATAGTGATATGAGTAATTGGACTTTATATTGTACTCTTAGTACAATTTCTTTAAATCCGTAGAATAGAATTTAGTGTTGTAGTATATTAATATTACGTGAGGGACTCCAAACCTGGTTCTTATATGTGACTTTATGAAGTTGATGATGTTATTCATCCCAACTTCTTTGATGGGTATTTCCTGATCCCATTTGGAAAACAAGTCTGTATCAGTAAGGATGTACTTGAACTACTTATTTGTGGCTGGAAGGTATGGTCCCATGAAATCCATTCCCATTTAGAAAATGTTCAGTAATATTTAGCTGTATGTATAAATTTTGGGGTTTAATGGATGGAGTTTTAATGGATCTGGTATGCATGAAATTTCATGGTCAATTCTACATAGTCTTGTATCATGGTTTTCAAGAATTGACATGGCATCTTGCTTTTGTGGGATAGCTTGTTCCTAGATTGATGAGCTTCTTAGGAGCTTGCATGGAATTCTGCTATGACCTAAAGAATGTCTCCTTATACTATTCATCTAAGGAGGAATTCATCAAATTCAATCTTGTAGAGGTATTTTTGTTTATTTGGATCATCCTATAGGGTAAAGTTCACTGTGTGGTGCCTGATATGTTCCCTTCTGGCTCTATCTGTTGGGATAGCTCCCTTTTAGAGATAACTGATTTTAGGATCCTTCCATATAGGGTTGGATTCTAGTTTATAATGCTCTAGGTTGGTGTTGACCTGATTGATTTATTCTATATCACAGATTTTGACTGATAAGACTATTCTTTAGTGTGTGATACAAATGATTACTTCTTCTTTACTAGGGTTGTATTGGACTATAGCTGCATTAGACAATGCGTCAATGAACATGATGAAATGTGGTCTCAAAAGGTAACTCTTCCATTAGTCCCCTAATGTAGACAGTGATAGGGTATAATTCCTCTTTTTGATTTCTTATTATCCATTGATCTACATTATGACGAGTTCTAAATCCACTTTGATATTTTGGTAGGGTATATGAAGCTATAGGGCTCGATCTAAGCCTATGATAAAGGATTAGTATTCAGCCTCATTATTTGTGCAGCCATCAATTTATGAGAAAGATTAGGAAAAACTTATTTTTTTGGAGAGACAAATACAATACCTAAGTCAAATAAATTGAACTTTGTGTTTTCTGTCCTTTTGCTAAAAAGACTCTAAGTGGCTCCCTCAAAATACATTTCCCATGTCCAGGGAGCTTCATGGTCATAGAATGCCCCCTCATCTAGAAGCTCGATATCCACTGGTGTATTCTCTGATGTAGGATGTAGTGTGAGGAAATCAACTACGGATTTCCCTTTCACTTATTTTTATGATATGAACTTAATGTCTTATTACTATAGAATAACTGGCCAAAGGTTCAGGTGGCCATTCAACACAGGATGACCAATGATGCACTTGAGTGGATAAATACAAGAGACTAGATGGAATTTTTGGTGCTTCAAGTAATGCCTCATCTTTTTTTCATAGAAAATATGTGTGAAAAGAAGTTATTGTTGACATAGGAGTAGTGGGTATCAGTACCTAACATTGTTTGGATGTGGTAGTAAAGATTTTTATCACTCAATGAATCGTTTTTCTGTGTGAGGAGGGTACCTAGTGAGAATTCCATGGCATCCACATACAAGATGAGTGACCTACCTTACACCAGAGGCATCAGAACCAGTGGGTATAATAAATACTACTTGAGACTTTTGAAAGATTCTTGGTAATTATCACACCATTTATAGGAGATTCCTTGCTTCATTATCCTGGGGAAGTGGAAAAATTTTCTATCCAAGTTGGATATGAAATTCCAAATGTATGATATTTGTACTTATATCCTCTTTAGTTCATTAATATTTCTAGGAGTGATATTTCTAAAATATTTATAGTCTTATCTAGGTCATCCTTAATGTCATGGTGGCATACCAAAAAGACAAGGAACTTCCCTAATATTACCCTAAAGGCTCATTTCAATAGATTCATTTTTATATTGTGTTGTCACAACTTGTCATAGATTGTTTGAAGATCCATGAAGTGATCAAATCATTGTTGTTATTTGACCATCAAGTCATCAACATAACATTAAGTTATTCTTCCCAAAAATGGTTGAAAGATATGATTCATGACACTTTGATATGTAGCGCCAACATTATTTAACCTAGAGGGCATGACCTAATAGAATAAGTTCCATTGAGGAACTTTTAAGGTGGTGCATTCTTCATCTTAAATTTCCATCTTTATCATATTTTACTCTGAATACCCATCCATAAAGGAAAGGTCTTGGAAGATAGCAGTTTCATTGATCAAACGTTTTGTGATTGGAAATGGGAAATCATCCTTTGGTCAATGCTGATTAAGGTCTTTAAAATTGATGTAGACCCTAATATTCCCATTCTTTTACATGACGAGGACAATATTGGAGATCCATATTGGTTATTTCACTTCCTAAACAAAGTTTTATTTGATCAATTTGTCAACATATGCCTCTACATTGGTGGCATGTGAGGGGTGCATCTTCCTGGATGCCTTCTTAAATCCTTGATGATCATCGAGTATGTTGATATGGTGTGTATCCACAACTGGATTCAGTCCTAGTGTTTCTATATAGTTCCTAGGGAACATATATTAGTGTTTATTTGGAAATCGATTTAAACCGCTTTATCTTTTAGGCACATGGTGGAATTAATCAATGTAGGCCCCTAGTCTTCTTCTGTTCCCATGTTTACCTACTAAATCTCATCGATGGTGGTGGATACGCCTTCCTTGAATGTAGGAGGCGCATTGCTGAGGTCATCCTCATCTTTTTACACCATTGAGTTTGTGGAGAAATTTCTAGAATTTTTTTTAAATCTAGTGGATTCTCTATAACTATCGGGGTGATAGAGGCCATGACAAAATACATTATCATCCCCTGATGCCTGAGACATTACAGAGAGATATCAAAGATGATTGTCTTTTACATTGTCGTTGGGGATAGAAGGATCTTGAAAATATGGGGTTAATTCTATCACCTTGACTAGATTTATGGGGAGCACATAGTCATTATTGATCATGCTCTAGGGATTACCAGGGGTAGTTCCCAAGCCATTGGGGGTTGAAACCTGTGTATCATCATCCACCATTTCATATTTTTATCCCCTTTTGTAAAAAACTGCTTCATCATATGTGGATCTTCAATTCTCGAAGGGAGAACTATCACCATGTAATATGTCGACCTTTCCCTTGATGGGATATTTCAGACATTGATCGAATGTTGATGTTACTACCATGTGGCTATAGAGACAGGGCCTTCCAAGGAAGACATGGTATGCAGTGCCTTTCTGGATAACCATAAAATCAGCGTCATATGTGAGATCCCCAAACCGAGATTTGAGTTTTATCATCTTGAGAGTTATTTGATCACACTTATCATACCCTTGAATGGTCATATTTTTGGGAGAAAGTTCCCATTTTCTATATCCCAAAAGATGAAGGGTTCGAAATGATATGAGGTTTATCCCATAGCCATTATAAATTAGATCCTATTGAACATCGACATTATTGATTCTTCCCAAAACATATAGGTTCCATAAGTTCCCTTAGATAACCTCTTCCAAATCCAAATTAGTGAATGATATGGTGACATGGAATTCTAATGGCCTGGTCTCCACTCGATAAACCTCATTTACAACAACTTCTATCTCAAAATACTATGGGTTTTAGAGGAATTCAATGAGTACCTCCCTAAGTTATTATGAAATATAGAGTGAATCCAGGATTGAGAGATTGGATGGGGAAAATTATAACTATTTCATAATGTTGTAATTTTTCTCTAGATTTTAGTTCTTTCCAAGGTGGGGTTTCTCCTAAACATGTGGCTCAGGATCCAAGTAATTTGAGGTGGATGGGCATGGTGCTTGTACAGAGGTCAATAGAGCAGCTAATACTGGTGGATTTGGTCGTTTCGACCTTCCATGTTTCTTGGGTTGATCAGATAATTGAACCCCCGCTAGGCGATCATGCAAGACAACTAAGTATGGATGAGAACTAGAGGGTTATGGAATTCCTCCATGCCTATTTTGATCCATCTAGAGTGTTTTACCATGAGTCCTGATTGCATATATTTTATTTGTGGGGATGTAACCAAAATATTGGGTCTGACCACACTCATTCTTTCACTTGTATCCTTGGTTCCTACCCATGTGGCCTCCCATTCCTTCGTTATGTGTGGGAGAATCATATTATACTGAATATTTTTCATAGGATAAGGGTTATTCCAAATGTATCATGTTGAAAAAACCAAATATGATCCCTTAATCTGATTAGGGTTATTATTGGTGGGGTGGTACCCATGATTTGGATGTTTTATGGAAGAAATATGCAAGAGTTAGAGCTTGAGTTGGAGAAGAATATGACTCCCCCTCTTCTATTTTATCCCACTTTCTATGGTCATGCCCACTTTTGGGAGACATATTTGATATTTCCTCCTTGGGTGGTGGAGCAATTGTGGGTTTGTACAACTATTATCTTAGGGTGACATGAGATTAGTCAGCTGTTTTTTGAGTCATATAGTTGTTGAATATCCACTCACACCTAGTCAGAACTTTCTAATATCACACTCTTCTTCTAACTGGGAAATGATTATGTAGGAAACATCCTTTGAGGAGTTATATTACACCACCTATCCAAAATCAAACATGCCTTGAAGTATGTCTTTGAAGACAAAGAAATCCTAAATATTATGAACCAAACTACTTTGGAAAGGGAAGTAGTCAGGATGGTCGGTGAGGTTGACCACATAGGGATTCCTAGTCTACAGTAGCATGAGGAGGTTATTGTCAATGGATTCCGAGAAATAACTGAGGACTTGTTCATTTTAGAAGGAGTGTTCTTTATTCATCCATTCCTCAAGTCCTGGGTGACTCTGATTTATCAATTTTTAGGGATCAGGTATTTGGTTATCGTCACTCAATCGGAGGTACAGGGTGGTTTGGGACCTGTCTAGGTTTTTGGATGGGAGATCCTGATAGCTTGAGAGTGATAGATGAAGATTTAGCATTACCTAGGATTTTCACCAATACTGAGGGAATGAGTCAACATTTGTTTCAGGTTTACTGAATGGATTCTTAAAAAAGTTTCTCTGTTTCTACGAACTCAAGTAACCCACCTAGAAAATTCATTAGGATTAGAGGTGTTTCCAAGCCATCCATTAGATTTTTAGCACATTGTTCCAGCAGTTCATCCAATTAGAGAGGGATACTTAGTGAATAGGTTAAACCTCTCCATCTGTATATGAATTCATATAGCCTATCATTTTTGAGTTATTTTAGTTATCTATGTTGAAAATTGTCATTTTCCTCAGCGTGGAGCTAAAATGATTAAGTAATTGAAGAGGGATTTTTTCCAATCTAGAAATGGAATCAGCTAGAAAATTGATGTATAGACAAAGTTTGGCCCTGTTAGAGTCTATATAGAACACCTTAGCTTTGTTATATCGTATTGATACCAAGAACCCATCATCAACCCACATTGAGATACAAAGTGTGTGAGATATTTTTCAGGGTTTCCATCACCATCAAAAGTGGAGAAGGTATGATTTCTAATATTGGGTAGAAGAAAAGTTTCATCCACCCATTCAGGATATGGATTCGTATTAGGTTGTATGTGTATACATCACCCTTCCATGGATTACATTCAAGTAGTCAGTGACTTGATGATGTTAAGAAGCTCTAGGGATACTACTATTAGAGCCATATCCCATCTATAGGGAGAGGGAGGGGTTTATTACGTGGCCTTGCCTTCATCTACCATTGATTCTCGATTCATCACAAGACTAAATGATCACCCTGGAGAGGAAGATTCTATCACCACAGTAGAGGTAAGTCACGATCATTTTTCACATAATCATCAATATAGACTAGATACCTGGGTCTGGAGCTAGTTTGATATATAGATACCACTCTAACTATAAGATCTGTTATGGGAGGAAGAATATTTTTCTCATCCTAAAGACGATACCATGTAGGAATATTTACCTTGAGTATTTCTTCATTGAGTTTTATGAGATTTTGTATCACACTCTCGTATTGTGATAAATGTTTCTCTATGGAAGGAACCTCAATTCTTTAGATTGGTGATTGGGAAGTAGAAACAAATTTCCCTTTTTCTTTGGTAGTGTTCCTCCATAGAGGTGGAAACTTAGCATTAGGGTGTGCTAGGATTCGAAGCCTTCTCTTGTTACAGGTGCTTGAAGCCTCAATTGGTGCATCCAGATCACCCTCCTCTTAGGTTATAGTTTCCATGTTATGTCCCTGTGCATTTTAATCTTGATCTAACATATCTATTATGTTGAAAGTGATGAAATTCAAAGAGGAATATCAGGAAATGGTGTTTGTCCCATTAATTTTGATGAAACATGATGATTCTGCACTCCCTACATCATAGTCATTATTGAAACCCTTGACCATATTAATCTATTTTGGATTGCGACCCAGTGGGGTCTAGTTACATTTTTCATATGTCCCTCCCATATTTTTCTGTAAACAGTTATTTTGAGTGAGTTTCTTATCATGATTTCCAAACAAGCCCCAAAAAATAGAGGTTTATCTTATGGTAGGAGGAATGGATGGTATGTCATTCGTTGATTTTTACCACCCAACCTAGAGAGAATAGATTTCCTATATGGGGATGATTATGGTGAAAATGCTCGCAGCCCTGTGAGATGAGGGTCATCCAGGGCCACAATTGGCATTGATTGATCTTATTGTTGAGGATCCAATGATTCCAATTAGGGACTTTATGACTCATGGGATAGACATTGAGATATAAATACCTCAATCCAAGTAGGTTGTGGTTGATCTTGAATCACCATTTATTTCCCTAGGACTAACTTAGGGGATGATGAACCCGATAATGGTGATTGAGATATAAATTCTTCTAGCCCAGTGGTCTAGGTTTTGTTTTCAGCTGCTGAGGATGTGTCCTGAATCCTCTCAAGAATTGATAATCCAAGAGGTGGAGGAAGTGATAGATATTCCCCCCATCTCTTCGGGTTGGGTTATCTCTAAAATGGATGCTATGGTATCTACTACTATGGCATGTTTTATGCGGAATATCTGTGCTCTCATAGGATCTGGGTGTTGTGGTAGCCTAAAATGGTAATCATTCTTCATAGTAAGTTATCTGGTTGATCAAAACATCATCTTCATGACTAAAATTCATTCTGATTTCTTGGAGGGTCCAGTTTAAATCCATTTTGTCTATCCTCCCCTCCATTCATGATTTCTAGATATCATTTAATTGTTGTAATTATGTTATAGTGACCAATTGACTCGATAATTACCTAGTCCTATGATTTCACTAGAGGATGTTACTTTTCATGATGTCATATCTGAAATGTTATTCTATTCCATGGGAACAACAAATTGCAACACTCCATACATTCCCCATATTAGAATACAAATGTTTTTTTTGGATTCAGATATCAACTGTTGAATGGTCAAGATGCAATGACGATAGGCATGTTGTAGATTTGCACTATTTTTTCAATTTTTGGATCCTAGGACATGGAGATTGTAGAAAATACCAGCTGACAACATAGTATCTTGATTTTCTAAAGGTGAACCTCATATCCTAGATAAGGTAGGTGTTTATTATTCATTCATTGATGATTATTCCACATATTTTGGCATAGATAATGGATTCACTCCTTTTCTAGATCATTTGATACCTCATAGTCAAAAGTAGTTAGGGGACAAAATATGATGGGGAGGTTGTTTTTAGCTAACTCTCTTTATATGTCAATGTCATCCAGCTCTTTATTATACTTACACACCTCTATCTGGTCATACCACAAAAGATTCTTTGATGGATTCAGGGTGAGTGTAGTGGATTTCTTTTAGAAGTTGATGGGGAACTATATGTGGTTGACCGTGATGTTTCAAGCACCTCTCTATATGAAGGTGTTTGAGTTTTGAAAACATCTCTATATGAAGGTGTCTGGGGAATGAGAGGATTTCTTTGTCTCTATGAGATATCATCATGGAGAGGTTAACCATAGTGTATGTCAGGAGTAGAATCATTATGATCCATCACCACACGACCTCAAAGAGGAATATCACAAAAATAATCATTTTTTTACTTTGGTTTAAGAGTTTATGGACCCTTGTGGTGTTGAGAATGTGTATCAAATGACCTCAAGGACACTAGAATTGAGAAGATTAGGAATATGAGTCTTGATCTGCGTCATATCTGAAATATAAAAACCTTCCCATTATAATTGTGTAGGGATATGATCTTATTATATGACGATTGCCAGAAATTTTTTATAACCGTCTGGTTCTATGAGAGTAATATCTCTCTATTGAGAGGATGTTGGAATATTCTAATGAGATATCTCATTATTGAAATTAATATGAGCATGTCCTATGAAATGTTTCATTCTCACTTGGTGAGCCTCAACCAGGATGAGAGTATGAGACCAATCCTGGTCCTTTTGAACATGTCATGGGTCATTCTTTGCTAGAGTATATCTTTTTCTAAGGCATGTGTCTCTCTCACCTAGTGATCTTTAGTTGGAATAATAATATGATCTTGGTCCTAATATAAATTCCACACTAGAATATGCCAACATACCTTTAAAATGGGAGAAGTAATATGATCCTCCACCTATATTACCTCAGAATGATGGTGTTTCATTCATTAATTAGTGGAAGTAGGAATATACACATGTCTTCCATTATATGTTGTAATATGCCAGGAAAACTCATTGATAGGAATATGGGTCTATCCCCAGGCATGTGTCATTCCCACATGGTTAAACTCATCCAGAACAGGGATATGAGCATGATCCTAGTCCTTTGGACTATGATGTCGGACTTCTTTGATAGGAATATGATCTTGACCTAAGGCATATGCCCCTCTCACTTGGTGAGACCCAACTATAATGGGGATATAAGGGTGATCATAGGCCTTTGGAATATGTCACCAGACTTTTTAGACAGGCATGTTCCACTCTCACCTGGTGAGCCTTGGTTGGAAGGGGAATGCGAGCCTGGTCCAATACCAAATTCTTTACCATAATATACCGATAATCCTCCTAAACAAGAGAAATAATGTACGCTTGATCCGGATCAACCTCTTATTCATAATGATCAGAGTTTTGAGAGTCCATGTATGTAGGGAAAAAAATATGATTTTTTCCTTGTATCTATACCTGTGTCGGAATATGTTGATAGAGGTCTTTAGCTATTGTTAAAATGTATTGGAATTTTAGCAAAGTGTGTGCAGAGATATATGATTGCATATTTTTCATCTCCACTATGTACTAGAATATATATTCAATTAATGCGGGCTTATTTTCCCACTTATATACTTCTTGTTCTACCAGAATATATTGATGGACTTCATGAACGGGGGTAGGGATATGCGGCTCCCCCATTCCTAATTCAAGAATATGACCACAGACTTATTTCAGTGAGCATGGATATAAGAATTATCATTGGTTTCTAATGAAATATTCTAGTATACATCATCAGTTGGATTAGGGATATGATCCCTCTCTTGGATATCTAATGTCCTCCTCACCTGATGTGTCTTCCTTGCTTCCCGTGCATGGGGGTCAGAGGTGACAGTGTTTTGAGTGATAACCTCAACTAGAGATTGGTGGGTATAGGTGGTATGGTGTAGGTGATGATGGTTTATAGGGGCCCTCCATAGTGGCACTTGAACTGGGTGGAATCCGTATCTGACTCCATGGTCCACCTTCATTAGATATTGAAGGTGGTGATTGTTGTGCTCCAGGGATAATCACCCTAAGTAGTTGGATATGGAAATGAGGGCCTTTGGCTTCGTTGTAACTTTTTCTGTATGAGGTGGACTTGTCATCTTTAGTGCTTGGATAACCCCATGATAAGTATCAAGGATTAGGATTGGACCACATCTATGGTACTCATGTTCCATCATGTTCACCACCTAAAATTGAGGTTTTTAGGTAGGTGAGATCATTTTTGACCTATGGGTTTCAACCACAATTTAATTTCCAAAACGGTAATTGGATGATGAAATTATCTTATATCGGGATGTTTTGATGAGATCATTATATGTAGTAATGAAAATAACAAGTAACAAAGTCATTGGTTAGTGTAATATCATATGCATGATGTACTCAATCAGATATGTATGGTTAATGCAAGTGTCATTTTATTCCTAATCTGACCATTCTACTTGCATGGATTTATCAATGTGAGGATTGACTTATTTCATTAGATCCTAGTCATAGAGGATCATATCTAAGATTCATACTAGGCTTGTCATCTTCATTTATGTTGGATATAAGAAAAAATGTTTCCTGGAATAATAGCCCAAACATTTTTTATTAGAGAGATTCACTTCGTGTTCCCCGTTTTTTTATATAGTGTCCAGAAAAATGGCCCGATGAACAATAATCCAATCATTTTTTATTTGAGATATTCATGTCTGGTTCACCATTTTTTTTTATATAGTGTGCAAAAAAAATGGACCAATGGAAAATAACCCAATTATTTTGTTATTTGAGAGATTCATGTTGGGTTTACCATTTTTGTTTCAATTAAGATCAGATACAATCACAAACCCATGTCAAGGTGGATTCGGTTTGGCATGATGGTTTATTGTGAGGGGTTTAGTTCTTGCACAATTACTAAAATCAGGTCACCATTTTCATTCTTAATGGAAACTCCAAATGGCTTCCTCATCCATAACTGGGTACAGACCTACTTTCCAAAGAAAGGTGTTCAATAAAGGTTTTAGACCCAATGATTCAAAGAAAATTGCATTGGTTGAGAGGATGGGATTTGGGCCTCATCAAACCCTTGGGGGGGGGGTTTCCTAATCTGGTACTCTCTTATAGATTTAATATATGTTCAAAATAACTTCCTAATCCCGATATGGGACTGGTTACCCTAACAAAACAACTATAGATTAAGTCTCTTTTATATAAAAAAGAAAGGTTAATCTTATTATTGAATCCATCTATATGTATCTAAGGTTATTCATTAATTTACCAATAATGAATTGTTTCTAATATGTTGAATCTGTATAGCCGATCACTTCATGATTTGTTTTCATACAAGTAGGTGGTTAATATTCTATTGAGGGATCGATCCATTATGAGGCATCTAATGTATCTTGTTTATTATGAGAATAAAACCCACATAGTTTTTTAAAACCATGTTTTATAACATCATATCAAAAGGACATTTGTGCGGGCACATAGGCACCATATATTTGAGCTCATGTCAAAAGGATACATCCTATGTATCCTATTTATAGTAGGAACTATAGTTATCATAGTTTGGTCACACCTTTAGTGTTGACTTCTGGTATATTCCATTATATGAAGGATATTTATATCATTCCACTCATCAGAGATTATATACTAATATTTCCCTAGATGGTGGAGATTTATAATTCCAATGATGTGTTAATTGTGTCTCCCTAATCCCACGTGAGATATTATAGGTATGGTAAACAAGGTATAACAATTTATTAGCCTCATTGCATATGGATGTAGGGTTTATTTACTAGGAAAAACCTTTGGAGGTTAATATCCAGCTCGAGCCTTGGGAAGGTGTCATGTGTATCTTTGTTTTTGAAGGAATTAGAGTCATCATAGTTCAATTGGATTTGGGTCCACTTAGGGATGAGGTAGAATGATCATCCTATGGGAATGGTTGGGTCTCAATGGTTGAAATTTTAGATACATGGTAGTACTTATACTGAGGTGGATTCCCATTTTAGTTTGGGATCAATCCTTAGGAAGTTGTTTTATATATCCTAGTTATGAAAGTAATTAGAGTCCTCATAGTTTAACTGGTTGAGGTTTACTCACAAGCATTACCCTTATCTTGATTGAGATATGTCACATGAATCATATGATCATTGAAACTCCTTAATCCCATGTAATCTATGATTAGTGCGGGAAACAATGGATAACAAGTAATTAGTTTCATTTCTTGTAGATGTGGGACTTATGTACTGGGACACCCCTTTGGATTATTATTATAGAGCTCAATCCTTAGAGAGGTGTCCTACGTATCCTGGTTATGGAAGGAATTAATGTCATTATAGTTCCCTTAATTGGAGATTACACACCGAGGTTTCCAGTTTGATATGGCCTTAAACACTGATGGTGGACAAAGTTATTGATCCCTAGGATGACCTTAGATGTATCCTACTTTTCTATCTGATATGTGTTGATTTTCTACTTAGTATGCCTTGATTGCCTCCTTGAAACATCAGTGGGTGTCTTCCTAACTTTTTCAAAGAAAATTAAATGATGCATTTGACTCTTACAAGGGATTTAACATAACCTGGATGCCATGTCCTAAGGTTTTCTCATGATCTACGATAACTTTTCTACAGGGAATCCCAGGCCTATCCGGTTGATCTTGGAAGCCATTGTATGAGCCTGGATGACATGCCTAGAGGGTGGCGCATGATCTGGATAACATTCCCTAGTGTCGTCACAATAACTACTTCACACTCTTAGAGGGAGTCATGAGAGTCAATGCGATATGTCTCCGAGAGTGCCTCCTCTCCTAGATGACTTGTTTAGAGGTCATCACGAGACCAAGATGGAATTCTCGGAGGACATCGCAAGAGCCAGTTGACATGTTCAGGTGATACTATGAGAATCAGTTGACATGTACTGGTGCCACCATATGAGTTAGATGACACTTCTAATAGACACTTCAAGGATTGGATGATGATCCCATAGGACTTCACAACACCTAGGTGACATGCCCATGGGCACCATGCAAGTTGCTTTGATAGGTCCAGATGTTGACATATGATCCAAAATTTATAATAAAGGAGTTTCTTGAGATCTTTGTAACATTTCCTGGTCATGTTTTGTGTCCTGGACAATTTATGTGAACTACATTAGGATTATAGTATATTTCCTTTCCATAAGTCTCTCATATTTTTGTCCTTGTTCCAACCTTTCATTGTATTAATACCTTAGATCTATTCAGTATTACCTTGTTTTTTAAGTCTCACTGGATCTAGTAGATGTGTGGGATGTTTTTTTCATTTCTATCCATAAGTACTTCACATGATCTATAGTGATCACATGTATGGCTTATACATGTTTCATTATTTCTTTAGCTATTCACTGGATCTTACCTAATGGAAAACTTTATAGTTGCAAAATCATCCGCTTCGAGAAATAATATTTGGTTCTTGGTGCGTCGATGCATATGGACAGAAAGATCCAACCCTTTTTGAGGTTTGGGTGGATGATTTGTAGGTATTACCACCCTGATTGTTTTCTTCTTTGCGTGGTGCATATTTTTCTACTCCATGATAGAGTCAGTTGGAGGGTTTCAGTATCACGTGTCTTCATGAGGTCCTTCAGTAAATCACTATAGGTGTGTCACATGTCTTTCAATGACTGAAATACCACAACATAAATGCCTCATTTATTGTATTATGGATAATTAAATGGGTCTTGTTTAATCATGCATACATGTAGAGGGGATTTCATATTGTCCGGACAACATATCCAAGGGTCTTCGCATGATCAGGGTGCCCGTTGAAAGGATTTCACGTGATCTTTGGTGACTTGTCTAACAATTTATGTGAGACAAGGATGAATTGCTCAAGGACCATCACGAAATCATATTTTCTTGTCATGGGGTCTTACAAGACCATGATGTAGACATCATAGGCATGTCACGTGAGTTTTACGACTACGAGAGGGTCCTATCTCCTCCCCTTTTATTTCCTTTGTTTTATTTTACAATGTTTGGGGATTTAATGAGTTTTATGATTGTTGTTGAAGATAATAACTCTACCTCTTGGTGACTCATCACATCACCAAAAAATTTATATGTGAAGATGTGTGATCATTTATTGGATAATCCAATATATTTTTCATTATGGAGTGAAAAGAGGGAGTGTGAGGTTTCCCGGACATGGTTAAGGCCCTTCGTGTAACAAGGATGGCATACCAACGAGCTTCTGAAAGATGTGGTGGACATGTTGCTAGGTTATCGTGGTGTCTCATAAATCTATAGGGGTGAAAAATGTGATATTTACTACCACAAGAGTCTCCCTCCTCCTCTTTATTTATTTCGTTTGTTTATTTTAAAAAGTTTATGGATCTCATGAGTTTTCTTGGATTTTATCGAATATAATAATTCTACCCTCAGTGATGCATCCAATTAGTTTTAGGAGTGCAAGAGGCTCCTCCATATTTGATATTTTCCTCTTATTTTTGAATGTTTTTTGGATGGTTTTTCAATAATCCACTATTTTACAAGAAGCGTGACCTGGGGGAGCTCATCTATCTACTGTCGTGTGATATAAGATTTTTTGGGAACTTTTTTGAGAGAATATAGACATGTAGAAGGGGGTTTACAGGACCTTACATCAGTTACTCATTGTGCATGGCTCTTTTTTGTGACCTTATGATGGTCACACAGTCATGTGTCTCCTAGAGGCTTATGTGATCTGTGAGTCTCTGGAAACCTTTATCTTCCTTTTATTTTATAGAAAAAATAATACCCATATTGATGTATTTCTTCTTTTTTAGATTTTATGATTCTAATTAGGTAGGATTAAACACATATTCATTTATATCATACCATATATGATATTCTTATGAACTTTTATTATTCATTTATTAACAATTCCATGTTAAAGTTATGTAATGGGTAATAGTTACTTTGTTTTTCCTATATGTTTTGATTTTTTTTAATTTTTGGTCATATTGATTTAATCATGATATAATCATCTCCATAATGATAAAAATTATAGAAATATCATATATATTCATTATTTATTTGTTTATAATAATTTATAAAATATAGAAATATGAAATGAAATACACCATTCATGGAGATGGTAGGTCGTACGTATGCGTAAATGTTTCTTCCATTTCCTTTTCGGATTGAATGAAAGAAAATTATAAGAGATGGTATCATTTAATAATAATTTATATGTCATATAAATCACATATTTTTATTAAACTCATACTTAATAAATTCCATGTAAAGTGTGAATAAGTCATACTACTTCATGAGGTGGTAGTCCGCCATACACATGAACAATGTTATCATATTCCCACAAAATGGGAAGCATGAAGGAATGTGTGATATAATAATTAAAAAACATAATAACATAATAAAAATAATAAATATCATAAATAAATAGTATTTAAATCATTATTCCCTACCTTCAGTTGTGATAATGTAAAAATGAATGACATCGGTTTGCGAGACGGTAGTTTTCCATACCCACAAATAATGATTTTGTAACCGATTTGGTGGAAGAATGTGTGGTTATAGTTCTTAACTATAACATAAAAACATTTTAATACATTTAATATATTTATTTTTTTTATATAATCATTATATAAAAATAATTAAAGGGGTTTGAGGAAAAAATAAATCAAAAAATTTCATCGATGAACGTTAACTCTTCTTCGGATATCTCCTCTTGGTTTTCACCAAAGGACTCCATTGGTTGTCTTTAGGACCAAAGTAAGGCTTATATTACCATATTAGGGAGTTTGAGGAGTTATTTGGTCAGTTATTTCCTAAAAAATTGGTTTTTATAGTGTAATAGAGGGGAAGAGTGGGTGTCCTTTTATAAGGGAGGTGAGTGGGAAACATGTAAATTTTTTAAAGAGAGGATTCCAAACCCATTTTTTTCATGTCAAGTGGATCCAATAATGTATCAATATCTATAATATAATGTATAAGGACAAAATATGACCATAAAATGGTTTTTTTACATGTTTCTAGGTTATTTTTCACCTTAATATTAAAGTCCAGTCTCTTCGTAAACTTGTTTTTCCCATAATTGCAGTAATTAATTTTAATTGTTTTCACTAATCACTTTGGTAAAAAATTAAGTTGAAATTATTAGAAATTAGAACTTTTTATTATTCAAAATTTTAAATCCATTTTTCCAAATTTAATTCACAAAAGTGGCAGAAATTAATTTAAAATTTAATCCCATAGACGCGATGAGATAATGGGGTTTTAAAGTGAAAACGTTCAAATGTTGGAATTTTTTTTATATCCAATTTCAATATGAAATTGATTAAAATGAAATAAATTGGATTTATTTAGGTATAATTGAACTAATTATACTTTAAAACCAGTTCAAAATATAATTAAACTACATAAATAAATTATATAAAAATGTGGTTTTCAATTGAATTTAGTATTTTTCGTTATTCATCCAAAAATGAAATATTTCATATAAATCACAAAAATTAACCCTAATATAATGTTGAAATATAAAATAAAAAATTAAGTTTATTTTATCAAATTAAATTTATAAAAGTTTTAAAAATTAATTTTATTTTTATTCATAGAAGGACATAAATAGATATTCTTTTGAGAAAATCATATTTTCAAAACATATAAATACTTTACAAAGAATTATATATTTCATTATAAAAATGATTTATTTCTATAAAAAGTTATAAATTATATTCAAAAATAAGTTATTACTATTCATGTTACTAATTTTAATGTCTAGTTTATAACTATCTTGTTTAAATAATTATGATAAGAATGAAATGTTTCATAGGAACTCTGTGTTGCGTGTAAAGTAAGTTAAAACTGATGTTGTGTGCAATGAAAGATTAACTTGGTGTTGTGTATAAGGTAATAGAATAAATAAATTTAATTTATTTGAAAAATATATTCATAAAAACTTGGGTTGTTACATCATAATAAAATGGAGTCTTGTCAAAGGGGCCCCGTGTGATTAAGAGTATATCGGGCACTATGCATGATCCATTCGCATGGCATTCCAAGGGTCATGATATCGCCTATCATTTTAAAGGATATTTGATCTTCATGATTTTTCCAAATTAGTTTCCTTTATTTTTCAAAGAAAATAATACCTATGAGTTGGGTATTTCTTCCCATCTATATTTTTTTATGCTGATTTGGAAGGCATCAACAACCATTTTTCCATAACTCCTATAATTCTTGAATAATATGGTAAAGGTATACATTAATTTAATTTCCTGATATTTTATTTCTATTAATAATCATTTATATGATGAATTAATTCTATTACATACACATCCAAAGATGTGTATTATAAGGGATCAAAATAATTGGCCAAATATTATAACTTCTACTTAAAGTCCCAAAAGGATTGAATCCACTATATGTTAATCCCAAGTGTACATTTCTAGGATCAGAAGAGAAATATAGATTTAATGAATCAAAGGTATTCTACACTTTTTAATCTCTTATATTTCACATGAACTCATCATTATTTTTATCTAAAGTATGCCACTTCATATGTGTATTGGTTTTAGACAACATAAACAGTATTTGAAACAATTGTTTTAATGGGAAGTAATGTAAAACATTCATAGAAATTTTTATTTTTTATTCTTTATTATAGTATAAAAAATAAAACGAATGTCATTATTCATTGATTTATATATAGAAGTATGATATCTTTTTCACTTGTCACTATCCATATCTTATTTCCAATAAAGAATAAAATCATTGGTACATGTGTGTGTCTCCGTATAATTTAGTCCAAGATTGATAATTATATATTTCATGACATAAAATGATATAGGTATCTTATCTTCAACAAATTAATCACACAATAATTCCAATAGCATGGACATTTCTTTATTTTTAATTACACATAAACACTTTAAGTATTATAACTTCAGCATTAAATTGTTTTTGAATATTTGTCAAATAATTCCAACATTTCCTTATTTCCATCTTCAATTAATTTAGAAAAATAATTTTTTTTCTCATTTTATTTTTAATTTGTATTAGTATCCTCCTCCTCATCCCTTAATATTTTATCATATAGATCAGATTGTACTATAGTTCTGAATGCATAATTAATATTTGCAACATAAACAGATGAATCAACTGATGTGTTACATTATTGATGGTGTTTCCCTACTTTGATAAAATCATCATTTATAAAGTTTTGAATTTCATTATGACATATCTGGTAATAAACATTTTCATTTTGATTGTATGCATAGCTGGTTGAATTTTTTATAATGTATGATTCTCCATGAAAAATCCAATACACGTAATATGAAGAAAATTGTTTCAATATCATGTTGTCAAATACTTCATCTCTATTCATCCACCTTCAAAATTTTCATTTAATAAATGTATATTTTATTCTTACATACAAGAATTAATTTTCAAATGAAAAACCCAAAAACATGTTCAAACTTGTAATATACCGTGATGTTTTCTAATGTAAGGTAATCCAAATTTTATCTATATATATGAAACTATACACTATCAAATATTAAACATAATTATATTATTATATATATAAATGAAATATATTTTATTGGAAGGCATATTTTAAAAATTATGGAAGATTAATAATGAAACCAATATATAAATCACTGTATTTTAACATGTAAAAATGGGTTAAATCAATTAATCCATGTCATATTTTCATAAAATACATTTTAAGAAATATTTATCCAAATAAAACCACTTTTTTAATAAGATTATAACCTGAAAACTAGATATATTAGGGATTTCATATTGATATAATCACTTTATAAATTGAATCATTCCTAAAAAAGCACATTAAAAAATAGAATACTCAATGAAACTTAAACTATAAAGACACATAAATTTATAATAATGAACAAATACTACATACAAAAATATATAATATATAAATACAATGTGGATCTAATAAAGAGTAATAATGGGGATTTTAATTAGAATATGTTGAATAACTAATTATTCAAAAAATTCATAATTGAAATTATGACCAAAATAACCAACTGTTACCCATCTCAATATGAACAGTTCACCCACCCACAAGTAAACTCCTATAAATCAAAAGGAAAACTATCACATATTTTCCATCAAAAATAATTCCTCACTCTTACATGAATTAATGAAACTAATTCTAAATATACACATATTATATATGAATAATGTAAGTGAAGTTACAAAGAAATATTACAACACATTCCCTATTGATAAAATTATAATATAAATGATTATATAAAAATTTAAAATTCATGTATTATGTACTATTCCATATTAATTAAAATCATGTAAAATTTAACAAAAAATGTATACCATTAATTTAATGTTAAAATTTTATCTAAATTTAAAACCAATATATAAATCTATAAGTTAAATCACATATACAAATATATTTATAATTTAGTTAATTTTTAGGAATCATTAGATATTTTAAGGGCTCATCCTTAAAATCACATAATCTAGTGACCTTAGACTAGAATTCACTTTAATTCATTCAAAAATATCTTTCCAGTTTATAATTTTAAAGAATTAAGATCTAAATATTATATAAAAACAATATTTTAAAAAGTGGGAACATCTTATCAATATCCATTTTTTCAATGTAAAACTTTTAAAATAAATCATGATTTCTTTTCATGAAAAATCTGTATGACTTTCAACTTAACCTATTTATTTCCCTTAACAATACTTAAACCCTATGAAATTTAAATAAAAATTGGGATGATCAAAAAAATATTATTATGGGACAGAAAAATAAAGAAATTGTTAGTCCATGAATACTTATAAAAAATCCCCCCTTTCAAAATAAACTTTTAACTAAAAATAAGAATTTTTTTATCCAATAAATCACATTATCTTCCCAAATATTTTTATAAAAAAATTCATAGGAAATAAAACTCATAATATTTTATTTGAAATCAAGAAAAACTCTAAATTAATTTTTCAAAAATTTATGCTCTCTAACCATACGAATTATTATATACTTTTCTTTATCTTGTGAAATCATAATATGTCCATAAAAACACATAGCAAGGATATATGAATCATGTAGGTAACTTGAGGCATAATTTTCTAATCAATATTACTTAATAATTGAATATCCATCATTATTATACATAAAATAACAATCACATCATATTCTCGTAATCTCTTAGGATAAACCTAATCTGTTAACTTCGTCCCTTTACCAAATGCATTAGAGAGCTATAATGGGCTCACCCGACCTTGGTTTATAAAAGAACCACCCATACTTGGTTAATAATATTACCAAAAATACTTATTTTATATTTTAACCACCCTTCGTCATAAATAATTCTCATTAACCATAGCATAATCATAATATATATAAAAATTCATTATAAAAACATTATTTTCACTCAAAAGAAATCATTTTTGGATATTGACATATCCCTCTCCTTTAAAACCCAATTTTAAAAAATAAAATTCTAAGGATAAATTGAAAGAGGTATTTTCTATGAATAAAACATGAAATATTATGAATTAATCCAAACATAAAATAATAATTACAGTGGTGGGAAAAATTGTTGTCAATGTATATGTTAAAATAGAACATTATTTTTGTCTTCTTATAAAGAAATTCAAAATATTCCATAAAAATTTTCCTTTTGAAAACTATTTAATGAAAATAAAAAAAGAAATAAAAAATCCATTAAAAATATTTCGTGTCCATATAAGAACATCAGTAACTTTAAATATATGGATATTGAAGAAAAAAGAGTTTTAAGGGAAACTGCAAAAGAGGATTTTTAACTGAAAGTCCCTTACCTTGAATATGAATCATCACGTATATTATTTATATTACTGAATAATAAATTTATATTCATTATTTAATTTAATAAGAACCTATTTCAATTTTATTATTTATTTCATCTCACTTATTGCCATGTTATAAAAATTACCAAATCATTTAAGTTCATGCCAAATGTTTTAATGATATTTGGTTCATAAGTCCCAAATGACTTTGATAGGATGGATTTGTAAAAAGATTTTATTACCAAACTACATCTAGAATAATAATAATGGAATAATTAAAATTTTTAAACATAAATTGTACTTTTATAACCAATTATAAAATATTGTTATGAAAAATTATCTATGTTACAATCATGGAGATGATAGATCATATGTACGCATGAGCAACATTTACATTTTTTAATTATCATTATGGAAAGAATGTAATTTTTATTTTATATTAAAATAATGATAATAATATAATAAATTTAATATTATTTCATTAAATATACTAATACATATTATCCATGTGATGTGATTATGAAAAATGAATCACATCACTTCGTGGAGGTGGTAGTCTACAAGTACGCATGAATGACATTATCATTTTCAAGTGAATGGAAAGGTAAGAAATAAAATGATATATTATCATTTAATAATTATAAATATGATTTTAATATCATATATGAATATTAATTCCATCATTATAACCATTTATGAGATGCGATGATGGAAAATAAATTACACTGATTCGCAAGGTGATAGTTCTCCTTGCATGTGAATGGTAGATTACTTTCCCATTTTATGGAGGTTGGAGATTGATATAGGTTATTAAATCAAAAGAATAAAATTTTAGTATATTTAGGATACTATTTTTATTATTTTTTCATGGTTAAAGAAGATTTTATGGAGGTGGTAGAAGAAACATGGAAATAAAATATGTATTAAAAATTGTACCTCTTGTTTGGAAAATATCATTTTATTAACACATTAAGACCTTTAAGATTGGTATTTTTTCCAATGTAAGGACTCTATAACTTTTTTAGGGATGTTAGAAAGATATTTGGGTAGATATTTTTTGAACAAAATGGTGTTTTAAGTGCGAATAAATGATTATAAGTTATTCTATTTTATAAGATAAGGGAGGGGCACTATAAGAATTTCTTAAAATATTTCATACTAAATAGGACATCGCGTAGTATAGTGGTAGGTGATTCACCCTTTTCACACTTCAGTTGTGTGTCCATGCCCTATGGCCTCTCCATATGCGATGGGTTATCGACAAACCTATGAGTTTTCCTTTTTATAATACAATATCAATATAATTTCTATAATTTTAAAAAAAATATGATGAACATCCTCAAAAATATCTTTAGTCATCAAATAACTTTTTAAACTATAATTTGTTCTATATAGATCATTTTTTCACAAAATCAAATATTCTTAATTTGCTATCATTTCCTTGAAATAAATAACATTTTATCCAATATTTTTATTTATACCTTTATCATGTGTCTTAAAATTACTATCTCCAAAAATTACAACTTTTCAAAGGTATCGATTTCATCTAACTTATGTTTCCAAATTTTGAAAACAAAATCTACTATAAATTGTTTTATAATAATATATTAGGATATCATTTATAAAACCATCCTTTATTCAACTTCTTTCTTAAACTCTTAACCATTATTTTTCATCTTATTCAATGATATGAAATATTTAATTATGATTTATCAATATCAACTTGGTCGTTATTTATACTTAGATCATAATAAATTAATCCACACCTTAAATCCAAACATTAGTGTATTACTTAATGTTATTTATATCCCCTTTATCTTCCTATGTGAATTATATTTCTCTAAAAAATATATAGTCAAGTCCTTGGTGGTATTTGCATTTCCAAATGAGATGTTTTAGTTGAGATTTTGAAATCAAATAAAAAATATTCCATGATCCATATAAATTTTAAAGAAATTAAAAATTGTTGGATATATAAAATAGCTTTTTATAGGTTATTTCAATTTTTAAAAATATTTAATAATCATTTGAAAAATATTTTTCCATGATAGTAATGATCAAATCATGTGGAAGGGATATACAAGTTTAGTTAGTTATTTTTCCTTTCATCTTGATAAAAAATATTTAATCTTTATAAAATAACATCATTCGAATATGAAATGAGTTATTACATGTTAAAATGAAAATTATCCTTTTTAAGTAAAACCCCCATAGAAATTATATAATACATTAAATTTCAAATCATCAAAAAGAACTTTAATTAATTCAATATTAAATAATTTTTTATCCTCAAAGTATATCTTAAAACATTCCACTTACATCCCCAAAAATGTAATATCACTCATCTCAAATAATCCTTCATGTTAAACCTAAGGGTAATATATACCTCAAATTAATGAAATGTATCCCAAAATATCATTAGACACCTTTAAATTCCTTAACTAAAAAACTAAAAAGGGTGTTTATATTAATTTTAAATTATAATAAACCTTACACTAATAAAAACATTATAGTATCTATAACTCTTAGTATAACTGCACATGAAAACATCCTAATCTCTAAATTTTTCTAAACAATGCTCTAATACTAATGGTAAGGAACTGATATTAAACATCAAAAAATATAGTGTATTTAGAAAAGAATTTACTTTCTTTCATTCCTAGACATATTTAAGGTATAGAGTGTTAGATAATTATATTATAACACTTACATAACAAAACCATATTTTAAAAAGTGGAAACTTCTAATCAGTATCTTTTTTTCAAAGTGTAAAACTTTTAAAAGAAAACATAATTTCATTTTATGAAAAAACTTCGTGAATTTTAAATTAACGTATTACTTTACCTTACCCATAATTAAACCATATTAATAACATTTTAAAATCTTGTATGAGCATAAAAATCTCTTTAAGGTACATACAAATAATGAAATAAAGTGTTAGTACATGAATACTTATAAAAACATTCCTTTTTCAAAATAAAATTTAGGATCAAGATAAACAGTTTCTTACCTAATAAATCACCTTATCTATCCAAATATTTTCAAAAAGAATTTCATAATAAATAAAACTCATAATTTTTTTTAATCCTAAAAAACTCAAAATTAATTTTAAAAAATGGTATAATTTTTTATCTTAGTAATTATCAAACACATTCCTTTACCTTGTGAAATCATAATATTTACATAAAAACACATATCAGTCATATATAAATCATGTAGGTAACTTAAGGAATCATTTTCCTATCACTCTTAATTAAACATGGAATAAACATCATGGTTATAATTAGAGTAACCACCATAGTATATTCCCATAATTGAATAAGAAAAACCTAATCAATTAACTATGTCCCATTACCCAATTCCTTATAGGGGTATAATAGGATCACCCAACCTTGGTTTATAACGTAACCACTCATCCTTGGTTAATTATGTAACCACCCATACTTTATTTACAACATTACTAAACGTTAAAATAAGTAATTTCCAAGAACCATAACATAACCATAAAACATAAAAGCATGCATTAAAAAATTATTCTTTACACCCATAATAAATCATATTCATTTATTTATATACCCATTTTAATTAAAACCCAATTTTCAAAACAAAAAATTCCTAGAATAAATGGAAATATTATTTTTATTTTAAGAAAACATGGTATCTTATAAAGGAATTAAAACGTCAAATAATAGTTATGATAATGGGAAATGTTATTATTTTCATATATGTTAAAATATATCTTTATTTTTGTCTTTTTGTAAAGAAAGTAAAAACATTACATAAAATGATTCCTTTTGAAAACCATTTAATGAAATTAAAGAGGGAAATAAATTTTCCATTATAAATATTTTTTTCTATATGAAAACATCCATGTATTTAAAAATATGGATATGGAATAAAAATAGAATTTTATGTGAAACATTAAAATATGATTTCTAAAATAATTTCCCTTACCTTGAGTTAGGATCATCTCATATTTTTCTTTATCATACTAAATAATAAAATTATTTTAATTATTTACATTATTAATAATATTTTTCATGTCAATTATTCCATTTTTCTCAATTATTTCTATGTTATAACAATTACATAATCATTTAATTTCATGTCATATGTTTTTATGATATTTGTTTCATAAGTCCCAAATTACATTGGTAGGTGTAATTTTGTGAAATTAGTAATTAACAAAACAAATATAGTATAATAATAATCAAATAGTTATCATTTTTATACATCAACTATAATTTTATAAGGAATCATAAAATATGGTTATGAAAAATTAACTACGTTACAATCATGGAGACAGTAGGTCGTACGTATGAATGAGTAACATTTCCATTTTTTTAATGACGATTATTTAAAGAATGTAAGTATTATTTTATATTCAAATAATTATCATAATATCATATATATATATATATATATATATAATAATACTTCTTTAAATATACTTATATATATATATTCCATGTGATAGGGTGATGAAAAACGAATCACATCGCTTCGTGGAGGTGGTAGTCTACATGTACGCATGAATGACATTATCTTTTTTCAGTGAATGCAAAGGTAAGAAATTAAAGGATGTGTTATAATTTCATGATGTTAAATATTTCATGGACATCATATATTATTATTAATTACATCATTATAACTAATTGTGAGATATGGTGATGGAAAATAAATTGAATTGGTTTGCGAGACAGTAGTCTTTTGTACACACGAATGACGAATTATTTTATCATTAGATGGAGTTTAAATATGGTTATCAGTTATTAAATTAAAATATTAACATATAATAATATTTAGGATATTTTTTTTATTTTATCATTGTTTAAGAATATTTTAAGAATGTGTAAGAATAAATAAAACTGAAATATATGCTTAAAATTATACCTCTTCTTCGGAAAATATCCATTGCTTAACACCTTGAGACCTATAAGATTGATATTATGCCCCAAATAAGGAATCTATAACTTAGTTAAGGATTTAATTAAGGGATATTTTTAGATATTATCTGAACAAAATGGGTTTCGAAATGTAAATAAATGTGAAGAAGTGGTTCCATTTTATAAGAGAGGGGACGGGCAATCTTGGAATTCATTAAATTATTAATTTAATATAAATTACTTTTTATGTAAAAATAGATCTAATTTTATAATAATTGAAGATAATATGAGGATTATTTTAATTTATCTCAGAAAATAATTTTAATAAAATTTTAGATAATATTTTGTACCCTTATCTTTTGGTTTTAACCCCCCATTAACCATTTTTACTCATACCATTCCAATAAGTTCTTTTATTCTTTGTGGGTCAAGATAGTTGAAATAAATGAAAAATGGTCCCTAAATATATCATAGTTTCTATTTTAAACCATATAATAATCCCTTGGATGAATATAGAATTTTTAATAATTTTACATCATTTAATAAAATATTATTTTTAAAATAAATCAATAATGTTAATTTTAGAACTATTCATTTACATTGATTTTTATAACATCAAGATGAAAATTCAAATTTGAATAAATTATTCTAATAAATAAATAAATATTTATTTTTATCTAAATTTATTTGGGCCACCTTAATTATTTCAAATTATATTAGTTTTAATACTTTTAATGTCATTTTTTTCATTAATTGATTAATTACCATGTCAGCGTTGTGTAATAATTTAAGGTAATTATTTATTCAGTAGATATTAAAGATAAATTTATATGTTGAATATAAATAATTTATATTTAAAAATATTATTTATAACATAACATATCCTCTCTTTATCCGTATGTTAAAAATGTCATATTTATTAAAAACAAGAGTGTGACATTTTTTACTATTCTTTAAATAAAATATTATAAATTTTATGGCCACATGAAAACAAAAAAAGGCCATATATTAGGATTTTTCAAATATATTTAAGAAATATAATCATATAATAAAATTACATCAAGTTTTAGGCTCATGTTTTAGTCTTTATAATTTTATTTGTAACTTAATTACTCGATTTACCCTTTACCTTAGTAATAAAAATTACTAAACTTACTATTTATATTGGAAAAAAATAAAAGTGAACTATTTATTAAATTTATACCTATTTATTAAAAATATCAAATTAATTTTTCATAATTCAAAACATATAAATGAAAGAATTTAATTTAAAATTAAACTGTAAAAACACTACAAAAAACAGTTTTTTTGAGAAATTCCATTTTTAAGTATAAAATGTTTTTATACGAAATTCAATTTATAATTCATTTCAAAAACATAATTGGATTATTTAAAAATATTATCTAAATTAATTTTATGAATATTTTGAAAATATAATTTTACTTTGTAAATAATCCAAAATAAAATACAATTTTAAATAAAAATTAACATTTTCACTATTCATTGAAAAATCAATCTTTTCAGAAAATCCTAAAAAATTATTCCTATGATAATTTTGTAATTAATATATAAAAAATTATATCCTTTTTATAAAAAATCATTTTAAAAGTTTCCAAAATTAATTATAATGTTCACTCATAAGAAGAAAATAAAAACTATTTTTGAAGAAAACGTATTTTTGAAGAATAAAGTGAATTTACTAAAAATTTAGTGATTATTTATAAAAATTAATCAACACATTAGTAATGCATAGGACCATTATATATTTCATAATATTTTAAGACTATTCATTCCTACCAATTTAATTTTTTGGTTTTAGTGGTCATAATTAAATAATAATATTTTTTAAGCTTGGTGTTGTGTATTTTATATGATATCAAATATATTATTTCTTTTTTTAGAAATATAAGGATATTATAGATAGGTTATATAATATTATGGATCTATTCTCAAGGATAACATCACTAAAACATCTATCCATTTTTATATAATCCACTAGTTAAAGTATATTTTTAAAGAACCAAACAACTGCTAGTTAGAGTGACACACTAAACTAGTTTAGAATAAAATCTTAAAATAGAAACATCTAAATAAGAATACTAATATAGAAAATAAATAATTTTATGAAACATATACTAGGTAGAAAATAAGTCATTTAATTTTGGAATCATAACCTATTAGTGTTTTTGTCAACAGATTACCCTCTTTAAGTACTCTAAGTATTCACTATAGATTTATTATAAATGTAGTATAGTAATTAAGAATAGTGCACATAAAATAATCACACACCAAACCTCCATAAAAATATTAATAAAATAACCACACTAAATTTATCCTTCAACCACACCTGAAATAATTTAACATATATGAATTTTACAATAAAATGTGAAAATAATCTGATAGAATTGAACCCAATAGAAAAAATATATATATCTGCAAGGGGAGAGTGTATTAGGGAGGGGGTATAGAGGGGTGGAATTGATACTATCAATGAGGGGGAGAGGGTATCGGCCTAAGGGAGAGGGTATTGGGGAGGGTTCCACCGTTGGGTGATGTCAAGAGGGAGAGTGTATTTGTGTTGAAGGGGGCCCACCATCGGGCGGCGTCGAGGGGAGAGGGTGTTGGGGTCAAGAGGTTACAATCATGTGGAAAAGGGTTTGGAGGAAAGAGTGAGGTTGAGGTCAACTATTAAAAATATATAGTGGTGTTTTAATAAAATTAATCACTAAATATCCTAGATAGAGGAGATTTAATAAAAACACCACGATGTATAACTGTTACTTATTCATTTCACAAGAATCACTGTAAAAAGAATTAAAAATATTTTTTAGAGATTTAGAAGTAGTTTTGGAAACCACTACAATATAATATATTTTATATATTTATCCTTTCTCTAACACTCAGTATATCTATTTTATATTATCACATTAATAATCCTAATTGACAAAAAAATACAACAAACACTACCACTATGCACCTCAATCCATCCCATTGTGTTTGTTTTAAAGTCTAATAAAACTACATATATTTCCATGGTACATGTAACATATCTTCCCCTTTAATATGTCTCTCCCAGATTGTGAATAAATGAGAAGGTTAAGTTAGTATCCCCTTTTTTAACATATTAGGAAAATTCTCTAACATATTTTCTCCATTATTGTATGATATCAATTGAGAGTGATACCCCTTAAAATACAAGGGGAGGAACTTATTAAAATTCCTCTCCCATTTAATATACCACTAGGAGTGATTTCTTCTAGAATCATTGCTTACTACTTTCAAGTGATTGTGGGAACTTAGAAATATCACAACATTAATACGTTATTTTTGACCACATATTTCCTAGAAGTGTGTCATTAATAAAATAACTCAAAGAACGTGTGCGAATACCTGGTGTGGAAAACATGAGTGATTAATTTAAAAAAAGGTATTCAAAATCAAGCCATTATGTGATACCAATATATTCTCATAGTAGGGGGAATCCAATAAATTTTCAAGAATGTTATGTAATCCATAAACATCAATATATGTTAAGGCTAAAAAAAACTAGATTTTAAGAATATAATAAATATAAGGAATCATTTACTACTTTAGTTTCTCCCCATCAAGGTATTAGTTCTATGTCACAACCTATCCTTGGGGCCCGTCCCGTGACTACCTCAAGCCTGCCTTTCATAGGCCAGGGGCTGGCGACTAGCACCAAAGGTGTAAATCCTGATAAAAGGGAAGGCATTTCCTTTATATAATAAAAAAACACCACAGAGTACACAAGCTGTAGTAAACACTAAATAAACTGAGTTCAAAAGTAAGTGATGGAAAGTAAATGGGCCAGTATTCAAACCTAACTGAATGTACAGTACAACTGAGAAAATAAAGTACAACAGCTAAAAAGTAGAGCAGCAACCACCAAGACGTCCTTCGGAACTCCCACCTGAAGGGTGAGTATAGATAGTCTTGTCGGCTCCTCGAGTCCGGCCGTCCACTCCATGTACGTCCCACCTGATAGTCCACCTCCGGGTACCGTCCCGCTCCACAAGCCTTAACCACGATCAGCTCTATCCATCGTCTGCAACCAACACAACGTAGTGCAGGCATAGCCCGTGCAGGGGTGAGTATTCGATACTCAGTAGGGACCCCAAGACTCCCGAAGGTCTCCCAGAATCCACGAAGGATAAACCACAAAGGAAAGATAAAATCACGAAGTATCAACCAACTCTACTTAGGTATATGCCCATACATATACCAAAGTCATCAATTCCAGTTCTACTCCAACTCACGAGCCCAAGTTCAACCTAGTCCACACAGGAAAGTACAACCCAATCCACACAGGAAAGCACAACCCAATCCACACAGGATAGCAAGTCAATCATATCGAACATAATTATTGAAATTCAAGACTCAGCTCACATAGGTATACTACTCATGAAGAGGGGTGGAGATTTTAGATGTAGCCTCTGAATCATCTCCCCTACCAAACCCACATAGGATCCAAGTACAGAATTCGTCGTTGCCGAACCCACGTAGGATCCTAGTACAGTAACCATCACTATCGAACCCACGTAGGATCCAAGTACAGCCGTCCTCGATGCCGAACCCACATAGGATCCAAGTACAGTCATCATCGTCGTCTAACCCACGGAGGATCACAACATGGCAGTCGTCGTAGTGGCAGCCAGTTCTAGGGTTCCCGCACACAGCATACTCAATTCCAGGAGGGTCTGCTCCATGAGAAAAATGGGTCGATACATCAATTGTCACGAAGACCATAGATGATGTATCCCTACGTTCTGTCCCACGTCATAGGGGAAAAACTGAGAAAAATGTTCCCAGGTCACGGAGAACAATTCGACCAAGCCATTCTCTAAAAGTACATGGCGTGTAGATAAGCGATACTAGCCGCGTCATCAGACACTGGGTACTTCCGTGTGATACGGCCCATGTCTCAAGGTTGGTCGTGTAAATAAGTGAGTACACGGCATGTGATATGGTTACACACAGTGTCTTCAGTCCACGGGTACTGTCCGTGTACCACAACCCGTGTCGAAGGGTTGTTCCTGTAAAAGGTAAGTACACGACATGTGGTATGGTTACACACCGTGTCTAAACATCTGGAGTAGGCACCGTGTACGTTGGTCATGCCTGACCATGTGGTGGAGTACATGCTCATGTACTCCACCCCGTGTCCGTGTATTTCTGGAAAACACACCATTCCTCTTGATCGTATGTTTCTGTTCGTGTCCGTGTATCTCCCAGATTACATGACGAGCCTCGCGAAGCCGCTTCTTCCATGGTGGTGGTAGTACAAGTCATGCCACGTGGCTGTGTGGTTATACTCGTGTTCATGTATCTCCTGGATTACAAATCGAGCCTCATGAAGCCGCTTATACCTTTCTATGAAGATAATACACGTCGCGCCTCATGGCCTTGTATTTCTGTCTGTGTCCATGTATTTTGCATCAAATACACGCCAGGTCCATCGAAGTCTCCTTTGTCAAACTGTGTGGACAGTACACGCTGTGTGACCAGTGCCACACGCTATGTTTCACTTCTTCTGATGTTCGTTACTTCTACCGCAGAACGCTTTCAATACACGGGGTGTGCTTTGGAAGTACACGTCGTGTATTCTAGAATTTTCCAGAAACGACTCCTCTGGCCAGCATGCCTCTCGAGGTGTCCGTTCTTCATTCCAATGATCCATTTGATACAAAACATCCGCTCCTAGGTCTTCCCGATGTTCCATGGACATTTATGATGTTTTTGGGCCTCCGATCGGCTCCGAAAACTTGCCTTGATTCACCGCTCAAGAACGGTAGGGGAACACCATACAACAAGAACAACGGAGGAATCGGACCGTGTTAGTTTGTTTTGGTTCCTTCTGCATTAGTTTGATTGCAAAAGGTTTAGAGAGAACCAATGTCATGGAAGGAAAAAACAACATTGCTCATTCATTAACACACCCCTACCTCAATTCAAGAAGGTTGATCACTTTGATAGAGGATGGAGATGATGTCGTTGTTTCATTGATGTTACCGCGGAAAGACAACATCGCTTCGTCAACATCGAGAAGAAATAAGACGAGGTTGGAAACAGCGTTCTTGGAGTTCTTCGATGAGGAAGATGACGTTCTTCCAGAGAAAAGAGCTCTCTCCCCTAATGTCTCCACACAACAATCCTCAAACCCCTAAATAAAATAAGACTTACTCTTATTTTATTATAACATGCCAAGCATTTCAATTTTAAAATTCAAACACATAACTCTCTTAATTAATTAAGTGTGTTGGCATGATTAAAGAGGAGAGAGGGGAGAGTTACAAATTAATGGATAGTTGCCAACTTTAAGAGGGGTTAGAGGAGTTAAAGGAATTTGAAAGGGTGGGGCTCGTGTGGGACCCACCTCACAAATATCCTAACAAGAGGAGTTAGGATCTAGTGGGCCCCACCGCAAATCCCATACTTATAATAAAACCAATTAGGTTAGAAGTAAAATTTGTTCCACAAATTTTATTTACATCACATTTAATCCTCAATTTTTAACAACTCCTCCTGAGCAAATGCACCTTCGGAAAAGGTCTTATTAAGAAAATATCGCCGCTGCGGTTTCATCTGTGCCCTCAGATTTTGATTCCGAGCACCGGTTCAAAAGGTAGAAAAACCCGATCATTCGTTCACTAAATGTACCCATTCTAAACTTCATAAATTGATTCTGGGAACACCGAGCCTCAAAATCAGGTTCCGTTAGAAATTGCATACACGTAAAATCCAAAAGAAATTAAGAAAAAAAATTCCTTGAAATTTACGGGTCTTTACATTACTCCCACCTCATGGATTTACATCCCTATAAAGCTACATCATAAACTAGGGGAACAAAAGAGGGTATTGTGCATGTATCTGATCCTCTCACTCCCATGTGCTCTCCTGGAGGTTCTCGTGCTGCCACCGAATTTGCAGTAGAGGAATAGACCATCCACGTAGGACCTGCTCCTATCGATCCACGATATCCACTGGAACCTCTGCAAAATTCACCCCGTCATCGATGTCCAGCTCCCCGTCATCAATGAAATGTGTCGGGTCGTGCACGTATCTCCTCAGCTGAGGTACGTGGAAGACATCGTGCACCAAGTGCAACTGAGGTGGAAGAGCCAGAAAATAAGCCAGCTCACCTATCCTGCTGAGAACCTAGAATAGTCCGATGAAGCGTAGAGATAACTTTCCGCCCCAGCCAAATCTCTGTAATCCACGTCGAGGTGAGACCCGTAAGAAAACGTGGTCACCATCCTCGAACTCTAGTGGTCTCCACCTCCTATCAGCATAGGACTTCTGTCGGCTCTGCACAGTCCTCATCCGCTCCTGGATGATCTACACCCTCTCCGTCATAGCCTGGACCATCTCTGGTCCTACGAGTGCTGACTCCCCAGGGTATATCCAGCACAGAGGTGATCTAAAAGGTCAGTCGTACAATGCCTCTATTGGTGCCATCCCGATGGTGGAGTGGTAGCTGTTGTTGTACGCAAACTCCACCAAGGGTAGGTGATCCTCCCAACTGCGACCAAAGTCAAGGACACATACACGGAGCATGTCCTCAAGAGTCTGAATGGTCCTCTCCGTCTGGCCATCCGTCTGAGGGTGAAAGGCGGTGCTCAGGCATAGTTGCATCCCAAATGCCTCCTGAAACCCCTTCCAAAGCTGTGAAGTAAAGCAAGTGTCACGATCGGAGATGATAGACTATGTCACACCATGAAGCCGTACGATCTCCTAAACGTAGAGTCATCCCAAGCTCTCCACTGAGCCCTACTCTCTGATAGGTAAGAAGTGGGCCGACTTGGTGAGTCGGTCGACAATTACCCAGATGGAGTCATGTCCTCTAGAAGTACGTGGAAGTCCCATCACGAAATCCATAGATATCCCTTCCCACTTCTACTCTGGGACCTCTAAGGGTTGTACCAAGCCTGTCGGTACCTGGTCCTCCGCCTTCACCTGCTGAGAGGTGAGGTATCATGAAACGAACTCTGCCAAAGCCTTCTTCATACCTGGCCACCAGTGATGTCGTGTGAGATCCTGGTACATCTTCACTTCTCCTAGATTTACCGCTAATGGGGAAGTGTGAAACTCTCTTAGCACCTCCTCCTATAATGAAACTAGTACCATGGTACGTCCCCTGAAGAGGATGACGTGCTCTCCTCCTAAAGAAAATCCATCAGGTGCCTGCTCTGTGGAAATTTGAGCACGCTGCATCTCACAGTCAACATCCCCACACTGTGCCTATCTGACCTACTGAAGTTGTGTATGAGTGACTATGAGCGACTGTAGAAAGGCTGCCCCATCTCTATCCATGAAGGATATCTGCAATGCAGATAGCTTCTCCGTCACCTCTCCATGTAGCTAAATGCCCGACCTCCTGCTAAGAGCATCAGCTAATACGTTCCCCATCCCAAGAGTATAGAATATCTCAAAGTCATAGTCTTGGAAGAACTCGAGCCATCACTGCTGTCTTAGTTTCAGGTCATTTTGCGAGAAGATGTACCTAAGACTCTGGTGGTCAGAGTATACTGTAAAGCGCTTTCCCATCAGATAGTACCGCCACATCTTCAAGGCGAAGACCACTGCTGCTAACTCCAGGTCATGGGTAGCGTAGTTCTGCTCGTTCTGCCTCAACTTTCATGATCCTTAAGCGATCATTGTCTGCTCCTGCATCAGGACACACCCGAGTCTGGTCCCAGATATATCGAAAAACACTACATACCCTATGCCCTCCTCTGGTAGCCTCAAGATGGGTGCACTGGTCAATCTCTGTCTCAGCTCTTGGAAGCTCTGCTGACATATATTCGACCACACGAAGGGTTTCCCCTTCTTCGTCAAAGTTGAAAGTGGTGCTGCAACTCTGGAAAAGTTTGGTACAAATCTCCGATAGTACCCTGCCAGACCTAGGAAACTCTGCACCTTCGTCATGCTCCCGGGTGGCTCCCAAGCTAGCACTTCCTCGATCTTCGCATGATCCACCACAACTCCCGCCTTAGAGATGATGTGTCCCAATAAGTGGACCTCTCGAATCCATAACTGACACTTCGAGAGTTTACTATAAATCTGGTGCTCTCGAAGTGTGTCCAGTACAACTCGTAAGTGGTAGGCATGCTCCTCCTCAGTAGTCGAGTAAATCAATATGTCGTCGATGAAGACTATGACAAATCGATCAAGGTAAGGCCGGAATATCCTATTCATGAGACTCATGAACACTGATAGAGTGTTGTTTATGCCTAAAGGCATAACCAAGAACTCATTGTGGCCATACTGACACCTAAAGGTCATCTTCTGCACATCCTCATCTCGAACTCTGAGCTGATGATAGCCCAACCTGAGGTCTATCTTCGAGAACCAGTGTGCTCCATTGAGCTGATCGAAGAGGTCGTCAATCCTCGGAAGTGGATACTTTTTCTTCACAATCACATGATTCGGGTGACGGTAGTTGACACACAGTCGCAAGCTCCCATCCACCTTCTTGGAAAACAAAATTAGGGAAGCCCAGGGTGAAACACTGGGTCGAATGAATCCCTTTCCCTGTAAGTCCTCCAGCTGTACCCATAGCTCTCGAAGCTCAGCGGGAGCTATACGATATTCTGGAGTAGATAACGGGGTTGTCCTAGGGTACATGTCAATATAAAAGTCTACCTCTCTGTGAGGAGGTAGTCCTAGAACGTCTTCAGGAAAAACGCCTACATACTGATCCACCACAACAGGGAACCTCGGACTCCTCACATCAACTAATCCCAGGATGAGATTATCCCACTGATGAGTGATCGGTTGTCCTCTCCTCTTTATGAGTCCATCCTGTGATGCAAAGGCTCCCTTCTCACAGGTGAAGGTGAACCTACTCCCATCTGTGCGGACACACAACACTTTGCGCCTAATACAGTCGATCTGAGCATAGACCCTAGATAACCAATCCATGCCCAAGATGATGTCGTAAGGCCTCAACGCCGCTACAAGAAGATCCCAGCCGAAGATCTCACCTCCTAGAGTAATCTCACACTGCCGGGACCGGTGCATAATCGTTGAGTCTGCTCCCATAGGTGTCTCTAGCCGTAAGGATCGAGCCAATGGCTCCGTCGGAATCTTCGATCTCCGAACAAGGGCAGCAGAAATAAAAGAATGACACACTCCTGTGTCTATAAGAACTGCAGCAAGGGTGGAGTAGACATAGATAGTACCTCGAATCATCTCAGGTGCGCCGTGGTCATAGGCCTCCACTACCTAAAGCTGAGCCTACCTCTGTCTGCCAGCTCCCTGCGGTCGGGGTGGGCCTCCTGATGGTGGTGGTGGTGGTGGTAGAGCCTCAAAGCATCGCACACCACCTGCTGCCTGGCCAGCTCCCCTGCCTCATCCTCCTGCTCCCTGCAGAATGCCATGGTTGAACCTCTACCTCTGCCTGGGTGGTCCCTCAACCGTCTGCTGCTCCTCTGCATGGTGGGTCGGGCAGTCACGAGCCATGTGTCCCTGCCCGCCGCATGCATAACAATATCTTCCTCTCATATGACTGGCACTACTGCGTGTGCCCCGCACTTCTGAAATAGTATCTTGAGGTCGCCCACCTGATGGTCCGGTCCGCTTGGACCCCTGTGACATTCTTCGACTGTCAGCTGCAGAAGACTCCGCTATGTGCCGCCCTGTGGTAGGTCTCGTTGCTGGTGTAGGCTCGGCAAGAAAACTCTATACAAGAAGGGCTCGCTCCAGTACTCCTGCCTTTGTTGGAATACTGAGGGAGATCATCGAAGACCTGATCTCATGCCTCAGTCCCTGCTCGAAGGTCCGGGCCCGAAAGAATGGGTCATGTACCATGTCTGTGGAATAATGCGAGAGGTTGGTAAATCTCCCCGAGTACTGGGCTATTGTCATGCTGCCCTGCCGCAGCTGTAGTAACTCCTAGATGTGCACTTCACGGGGGGTGGCTGGAAAGAACTCCGAGCAGAAAAGGCACTCAATGTCCGACCAAAGGAGAGATGCCTCATCGTGCACTTGGAGCATCAGGCTCCACCATCTACCTGCGGTCGCGTGCAGTAGACTCGCCGAAAGGATCACCATGAGGTCAGCTGGTGTCCCTACTAATCTGAAGACTCGAATAACAGCCTCCAGCCAATCCTCGGTAGCCTGAGGGTCTGTCTCCCCGCGGAACCGAGGTGGTCTCTAACACTGAAACTCGTGTAGTGCACTCAGGCGACGTGCACTCTCAGCTACTGGGGCTGGTGGTATCTGTGGATCGGCGGGTAAAGGTACCGCCGGTGCCTCCGCTGTAATGGGGCCCTGCACCGAGGCCTCGTCCCTCAGTGGGAAGCCATCTCGCACAATGCTCGGAACCCTTGCTGGCTGTCGTCGTGGGGCCATCCTGAAAAGAAACAGGTGCTCCACGGTCAATACAGTATACCTGGTGAGCTGACACAAAGTAATCACAAAAAAAACTTTTGAAACACACATGAAATCAATTTTTTCGTGCATTGAGTCGAAAATCAGAAGTCAGGGTCTTGGTGTATGGATACGTCGGCCTCTGCACCAACACTGGACTCCCTGGACTGATAACCACACTCAATACCCTAAACACTATTGCTTCACATAGAAGAAATTATCAAAGTCCTAAGTTCTGCAGTAGAACCAACTCCTCTGATACCAATTTGTCATGACCCGTCCTCGGGGCCCATGCCGTGACTACCCCAAGCCCGCCTTCCATAGGCCAGGGGCCGGCGACTAGCACCAAAGACATAAATCCTGATAAAAGGGAAGGAATTTCCTTTATATAAGAAAACAAACACCATAGAGTACACAAGCTGAAGTAAACACTAAGTAAACTGGGTACAAAAGTAAGTGCTGGAAAGTAAATGGGCCAGTATACAAACCCAACTGAAAGTACAGTACAAATGAGAAAAGAAAGTAAAATAGCTGAAAAGTAGAGCAGCAACCACCAAGATGTCCTCCGGAACTCCCACCTAAAGGGTGAGTACAGATAGTCTCGTCGGCTCCTCGAGTCCGGTCGTCCACTCCGTATACGTCCCACCTGATAGTCCACCTCCGGGTATCGTCCCACTCCACAAACCTCAACCACGATCAGTGCTATCCATCTTCTGCAACCAACACAACGTAGTGCAGGCATAACCCATGCAAGGGTGAGTATACGATACTCTGTAGGGACCCCGAGACACCCGAAGGTCTCCCGAAATCCACGAAGGATAAACTACAAAGGAAAGATACAATCACGAAGTATCAACCAACTCTACTTAGGTATATGTACATAAATATACCTAAGTCATAAATTCCAGTTCTGCTCCAACTCACGAGCCCAAGTTCAACCCAGTCCACACAGGAAAGTACAACCCAATCCACACAGGAATGCACAACCCAATCCACACAAGATAGCAAGTCAATCATATTGAAGATAATGATTTCAAGTCAAGAATCATCTCACAAAGGTATACCACTCACGAAGAGGGGTTGAGATGATAGATGTAGCCTCTGAATCATCTCCCCTGCCGAACCCACGTAGAATACAAGTACAGAAGGCATCGCTGCCGAACCCATGTAGGATCCTAGTATAGTAACCATCGCTACCGAACCCACGTAGGATCCAAGTACAATCTTCCTCGTTGCCGAACCCACGTAGGATCCAAGTATAGTCGTCATCGTCGTCGAACCCACAGAGGATCCCAACACGGTAGTCATCGTAGTCGCAGCCAGTTCTAGGGTTCCCACACATAGCATACTCGATTCTGGGAGGGTACGCTCCATGAGAAAAAGGGGTGGATACATCAACTATCACAAATACCAGATATGATGTATCCCTATGTTCTGTCCCACGTCATAGGGGAAAAACCGAGAAAAACTTTCCCATGTCACGGAGAAAAAGTCGACCAAGCCATTTTCCAAAAGTACACGACGTGTAGATAAGCGATACATGCCGTGTCATCAAACACCGGGTACTGCCCATGTGATACGGCCCATGTCGCAGGGCTGGTCATGTAAATAAGTGAGTACACGGCATGTGATATGGTTACACGCTGTGTGTTCAGTCCACGGGTATTTTCCATGTACCACAGCCCATGTCGAAGGGCTGTTCGGGTAAAAGGTAAGTACACGGCGTGTGGTATGGTTACACGTCGTGTCCAAACTTCTGGGGTCGACTCCATGTACGCTGGCTATGCCTGGCCGTGTGGTGGAGTACATGACCATGTACTCCACCTCGTATCTATATATTTTCGGAAAACACACTGTGCCTCTTGGCCGTGTGTTTCTGCCCGTGTCCATCTATCTACCAGATTACACACCGAGCCTCGCGAAGCCACTTCTGCCATGGTGGTGATAGTACACGCCATGCCACGTGGTTGTGTGGTTCTACCCGTGTCCGTGTATCTTCCAGATTACACATCGAGCCTCGCGAAGCCGCTTCTTCCTTTATATGAAGATAATACACGTTGTGCCTCGTGGCCATGTATTTCTGTCTGTGTCCGTTTATTTTCCTCAAATACACGCCAGGTCCATCGAAGTCTCCTTTGTCAAACTGTGTGGACAGTACACATTGTGTGACCAGTGTCACACATCGTGTGTCACTTCTTCTGATGTCCGTTACTTTTGTCGTTGAACGCTTTCACTACACAACGTGTGCTTTGGAAGCACACACCGTGTATTCTAGAATTTTCTAGAAATGACACCTCTGGACAGCATGCCTCTCGAGGCATCCGTTCTTCGTTCCGATGATCCGTTTGCTACAAAACATCCGCTCCTAGGTCTTCTCGATGTTCTGTGGCTGTTTCTGATGTTTTCGGGCCTCTGATCGGCTCCAAAAACTTTCCTTGATTCACCACTCAAGAACGGTAGGGGAACACCATATAACAAGAATGGTGGAAGAATCCGATCGTGTTAGCTTGGTCTGGTTCCTTCCGCATTAGTTCGATAGAAAAAGTTTTAGAGAGAACCAATATCATGGAAGGAAAAACAATGTTGCTCATTCATAATCACACCCCTACCTCAATTCAAGAGGGTTGATCACTTTGACAGAGGATGGAGATGCTTTCGTTGTTCTGTTGATGTTTCCACGGAAAGATAGCATCGCTTCGTCAATGTCGAGAAGAAAGAAGTCGATGGTGGAACCGGTGTTCTTGGCGTTCTTCGATGATGAAGATGAAGTTCTTCCAAAGAAAAGTGCTCTCTCCCCCAATTTCTCCACACAACAATCCTCAAACCCCCAAATAAAATAATAATTACTCTTATTTTATTATAACATGCCAAGAATTTTAATTTTAAAATTAAAACACATAACTCACTTAATTGATTAAGTGTGTTGGCATGATTAAAGAGGAGTGAGGGGAGAGTTACAAATTAATGGGGAGTTGCCAACTTTAAGAGGGGTTAGAGGAGTTAAATGAATTTGAAGGGGTGGGTCTCATGTGGGCCCCACCTCACAAATATCCTAACAAGAAGAGTTAGGATCTAGTGGGTCCCACCCCAACTCCCATACTTAGGATAAAACCACTTAGGTTAGAAGTAAAATTTGTTCCACAAATTTTATTTACTTCACATTTAATCCTTAATTTTTAACAACTCCTCCCGAGAAAACGCACCTTCAGAAAAGGTCCTCTTAAGAAAATACCGCCGCTGCGGTTTCATCGGTGCCCTCAGATTTTGATTCCGAGCACCAGTTCAAAAGATATAAAAAACCGCTCGTTCGTTCACTAAACGTACCCGAGCTAAACTTTGGAAATTGATTCCGGGAACACCGGGCCTCAGAATCAGGTGCCGTCAGAAAATTCGTACTCGTAAAATCCCAAAAAAATTAAGAAAAAAAATTCCTTGAAATTTACAGGTCTTTAAATTCTATACTTTCATCACCATTTTCATCATCATTTAAAGACCATAAAATAAATCTAGGGCATTAATGGATATTTTAGCAACTTATCATCTTAAGAAACTAGGATGAGATAGACTTATCAATATGGAAACCTATTTTTTATTTGTTTAATGTATATAGAACTCATAATACTTTCCTCATCATTCACTTTCCATCTTTTTCACATTTTGAAAACATTGTATTCCTCTCATTTTGAACATTTTTCTTTTATAGAAAAATATTCTTTACTTTAACATATAGGGACATTGATTTCTTTTTAGATTTCTTAATAATTATTGAAAATTACAATTTATTTTTCTGTATGGTAGGAAAAACTTTGATTACATGTTTTAATTTATCCTTCGGTGTGGATACCTTTTTTGAAACAATAGTTTTTAAACTTCAGTTCATAGTTTATTTCCTCTTATTATTCAATAGTTCTTGTTCAATAATCCATTTCTTACATTTGATAGCACTATGGAATTTCATCTTTCACCTTCTTCATGCCTCGTTAGTATCTTTGAATTTACCTTATTAGGTATCCTCTCCACTTATTCACTAGGAGTGTCGAACACTAATCCAATCCTGGAATCTCTTATTTGGATAGATTATTTTCTCACCTTTATCTTCATCCCATTTTAATTGAAATTCATGGCCATACAACATTGTTCTATGGTGTTTAATATCTTAAAAAATAGAAACAATTCTTCCTTATTGTTTGATCCTCCTGAATACCTTTCTTCATTTCATTCTTATAAGTTTTACTCTTCACTATTTTTTTTCTAGTTATCACCCAATCCATATTCACTTTCTTTCTTCATATACTATAGATACTATGGTGGTTATCTTTTTTATTTAACCATTAAATGATACTTGGTATTATTGTTCCATAATTAATTATAACTATGGTCACTAATGTTTCATATATCATAGAAATTGTTTAGAGATTCAAATTTAATCCTTATATACTGATTCTTCCCTTTCTGTGGTGTATTCTTTAGTAAAACAAATTTTATTATTTTATTATTTTTTACCACCCTTTTTTTAGGCCTTCTTGAACTTGTACCCACTAATATATTATATCATAAATCAATGTATTTGTTTCCAAATATTTAGAAACACCTACCCCTTTTAATCAACCTTATTCATTTCATTTCTTTTGTTAGTTATCTAGCAAGACATGATAGTTTATTTGGACCAAAACCCAAAATAGTAGGGCTACTTTTGAGGGGATATTTTATTTATATTTTCTCAACTCTATACTTTAAATATTTTTAGTATTCTCATCATTTTTATAAATCTCTATTTATATATATTTTAATTTATATCTACAACTCTTAAAAATTATAGATTTAGTACATGCCACTTTATCTATTATGTGGGTTACCTTTTCTATAGGTTCTTATGATGAAAGCTTATATACACAATTTAAAGCACCCTGAGCCACCATTGGGATCCTTATTTTATGTAGGACTTGTTGGAGTTGATGTCCCTAGGACCAACTATTTGTAGTTTGATTACATGTATATTTGATGTACTGAATGTTAATAAAACTTCTTATAACATATTATTAATTGTTCGGCATGAATCTAATGTAATAATGTCCTAGATTATATGTTGCATTTGTAAGATCATAGTAGTTCCCTGTTATGATGATAACCTTTATGTTCTAGGATGATATTTTAAATAATTTTTGTGGTTGGATAATGTACTATGATGGGACACATAGTACATAGACAGTTAGGTGTGGGTACTCATAAGTAGATGAGGTTTCTTCTCATTAAATTATAACTTGGTAAATTCAAAGATAGGAGATTATGAGAACAAACCCTCCCGTAGGAATTCTTCATGTTTTGGTGTCATTGAATATTCTTATCTATGTGTGTGTGTGATGGTCCTTAGTCTTTAAGATTATTATTAATGCATATTACAACTTTTGTACTTAGATGTATTTCAAAAATCATGACGATAATAGTTCATGGAGAAGTAGGATATATTGGGCGTGTCATGAGTGACTTGTTATTAATGGTTAAGTCAAGGAAGGATTTGTCCCTTCCATCATTATGGAAGCTAATTTATTAGCCCTTTGATTTTAATGGAACTTTATCCCTAAATTCCATGGAAATAGTGTAATGATGTATTTATTTAATATGGAAAAATAAATAAGTATTGAGAATATAGGTTGGTTACATTGATGTATAACCCCCTTGATGAGATATTGAGATAAAGGGATTATATTACAATATGATAATTTGTATGTGGTTTTCATCATTGTGACATTAAGTTCTTTCTCTTGGGTTCCTTGACCCATTTCTAGATAGAAATCTTGAACTTTAGGCAATCCCAACTAATTCTAATGAGAAATAATCATAGAGGGTCACACAATAAGTGTTTCTATTGATCTTGATTAAATTCTATTTCAATTTAATTATTAGAATAAATATTATTCTCAATACTGGGGAATAATTTTAGTCATGTTTTATTGGTCACTAATGTTTACAAGGAAAAAAACAATTATTTGTTTATTAATAAATAATTTATTTGATTACATGAATATATATATTATTTATTCGTTGGATTGTGAATAAAATATTTATTTTATTTATTGAATATCTTAATAAATATTTATTTTCAATATTGTGAATGAAATATTTTTTTATGACCAAAATATTTATTCATTTGTTCAATAAATCTAGATGAGATAGAATAGACCAATACCATTTCCAGTGATAAATATTAATTAACAAGACCATTTCATAATATTTTTTATTGTGCAAGTTGGTGTGTTCCACAAAAATAATAATAATGATATCATTATTATGTAGAATGGGTTTTATTAACGGTTTTAAATTATATTTAATATCTACCATGAAATTAAATAAAATTTTAACCTAAAACATAAATCTATAAAAATATGTGTATGTCTATTTAAAATTGCATCAAAAAAATGAGAATAGAAAATTGTTGTGCACAAAAAATTCTCTCTTGACTCCTCCTTCTCTCTCCCTATCAATAACTATAAGAGAAAGAGATATTTCTCTAAGAACGAACAATGAGTGATCAAGAATGAATAACACAAAACATTAAATTCTCCAAAATAGAACCCAATGATCGAGTGGTGTTTCTCATAGATCATTAGAGCACATGTGGATCACTACTAGAGATATTTTATCCTTGGATCCTCACAGAACAATGAAGGAAATCTAAAAGGGTCTTTTCATATGATCAGCAATCATCAAAAAAGAACGTTATTAAGCCCAGTTTTTCATTTTTTCAAATATTAAATAAATTAGTTATAAATTTGAAATATAAGATCCTCACCCATGGTTTCGATCAATGATTATTAAAAAAAATTAATATATCTCCCACCATTATATGCTTCTGATGCACCCAAAACCATCAAGTAGTTTCAGAGTTATCAAAAAGACAAGATGGAGTGTCATCCAACCCAGAATTCGACCTGGTCTAAGACATGGCCCGAAGTGCATTCCTGATCCCCATGGGCTAACAACTAGTGTCGAGCATCAAAGTAATCACCATGGGAATAATTTTTTCCCAAATAAACTAGGATCAAATGAATAAATAGAAAAAATTGAATAACCACCAATTATTGATCTTCAATAAATATATACAAACTAATACAAATATAACAACTAAAAAACAAATCAAAAATTTAAAACAAACCGGGATCAAACATGGAAAAACGATCTCCATGTGACCTCTTGGTCACCACTAACCATAAGACTAAACTACTGCAACGCATGCACTTGAACCAGAAACCTAAACCTACAAAATAGATCAGGTCTACTAACACCGAATGGTATAATTAGGGTGTGATTTTAACATCTTGGTAGGCAACAACCACAGAATCTATACATTTACTACCCTGAAAATAGTCCATAAATGGTAGTTTGATATACATATATAAAAATAGGTTTTTCTCATTTTTGATAAACAAAACTTCTTTTCTCTATTCAATATAACACACCAACCATTTTTCAAAATAGGCTACCACTTTTGATACCAAATCCCAAACCAAAAAGCCCATGAAAAGCAATAATAGGCTGTGCTGAAAATAAATAAGAAATACAAGTTAGAAACTAAATGTAATAGAAGGTAAAAAAGCATATAACAGTAGAAACCATGGGAATTTCCTAAACATTCCTAGATTAGTCCCAGGACGTACTCGGGTCGGACTCACCTGCTAGCAAATGATGCATCTCCATAGTCTATAACCAACTGGACACCCTAAACTAACCAATCTAGTGGCACATCCTACCAATCCCTATCAAGTTAAGGGGGTATCAACCCATATAATCAAGGTCAATAAGAAACTATCACTTGACTTGATAAAAGATTCATAGGAAACCCATGGTAATAGTATACTATGTAAGTAGGAGGCCCTCGCACATGTGACTCCACTTACCTACCGTCACTAGACGATCCTACCCCAAACACTGACACCAGCCACATGATAAATCATATGAAAAAATACTCCATAGTGGTTCCCATTATATAGCTAACCATTCAAAAGTTTCAACCGGTCTGTCACATCACATGATATTTCAAACAATTTTACTAAAACATATCAAGGTTCCAACATGGAATTTATACTTCTAAAACCACAATTCATTCCCAAAAACATTATAAGGTTCCAACTAGGCCTTTAACATAGTCAATTCCAATATATTAAAAAAAACCAAACCATTTCCAAAATGACATGGGACACCAATTTCATGTTCACAATTCCAAATAGGACTTTAAGATTTCCAAATCCAAATACATTTAAAAAACCATTTCCAAATTGGGTAAATAATGCAACCTCTTTAAGTGTTCCAAATGGGGATTTGTGCCAAACATTCACCAAAACATGTCTCAATTTACAAATAAGACAATATTTGAATAATACATTTGAAACCACTTTAAAAATCATAAATTAAACCAACAAATTATTTAGAAACTAGTAGAACATTTTAAGGTAAGAGGGGGGATCACACTTAAGTGTTGTGGTCATTTGTATACCCATCCTTGTGTGCACCCCGTGTACTCATGGACATGACAAAATCTAATGATACACTTATAGTTTCCATGAATTCATCCAAAAAAATATTTAAGAAACACCACATTCTTTTAAACTAACATGCAAGTCATATACAATTCCAAAATCACCGATAAGAATTTAAGAATTTAAAGACCATTTTCAAGAATTTTACCATATTTCAAAAAGTCGAAAAGTGGCTCGCAAATCACAAAACATACCAAAAATGAAATTAGTACCATTCCATAAGATATAAAAAAGGATAAGAATCATCACAAGTTCTCAATTTCACTTTAAAAAACTAATAGACAATTTATCAAACGCCTTATGTGTATAATTATATAACGTTCTTACAAAAAACCCTTTAAAATCACTTTCACTAATTTTTCTCAACACAAAAAACGCCATATTAAGCCAAGAAAACACACCAAAAGCATGAGAAACACATTTATATATCATTTTAAAATACCCAATCATAAAATGGAATGTATTGAAAAGGAAACGTATAGAAACACATACCTCAATGTTGTTTGAATGAAACCAATCCTCGGGAGAAGGTGGATCCATGCATTAGATATGATTAGCACAACATAACATATAATAAATTTAAACCCACATCATCCCAAACCTTTTGGTTTTGGTCAAAATAAAAACCCACCAATGGAAAACCAAGAAATCAAGAGATGGTTTGAAAGTGGTGAGGGAAACAAACAAAAATCACAAGATCTCACCTTAGGAACCTTCAAGGGGATTCAAGAATTTAGGGGAAGAAAAGGATGATGGGTTTGGAGGACCCCCCCCCCCTAGTGCTCCGAGGTTGAAAACGGGAGAAGAATCCTGATTTAGGGTTAAAAACCTTGAGTGAAAATCTTGGAATTTCAAAATTTTATGTAACTGGGCAGCTCACATGGTTAGTCAACATGGTTTGAAAAACCATGTGCAAACCATGAGGTAGCCACTGTAAAAGTGGACATAACCTCACACACAGTAGTTGAATGGTTTACCAAATCATGGAAGACCCATGAAACATACCCCTAGACTCCAAAACGAGCTGCATGGTTACTTAGGCAGGGGTGCATGGTTTCCCAAACTATGAACCAAAACCATGCATAGGCGAAAATGCCACCCAAAAACTCAAAAACATAAAAATTTAAATTAGGAACCCAACATGAACCTCAAAAAAAGATCCAAATCCAGAAAAATAATAAATAAAAGAATTTAAATGTTTGGGGTGTGACAATTCTCCCCACCGCAGACACTTTCTACCCCCAAAAATTCACTCGGGAAAAAGGTAAACAAAACTCGATTTTATGCCCGATCAAAATCGAAAGAAACCATGAACCTCGGCGTGTCCTTCCCCTTCACAAGTCACATCTGACCAATACTATAAGAAACCAACGTAGGATAAATAATGGGAGAACAAGAGAGAGTTCTCTCCACCACAAGAACTCAAATAATACCACCAAGAAAACCTGGAACTCACAACCTGATCCAACCCAAACTTGTTCATTCAAATCAAGCAACACCCTCACTACAACTGAAAATTACAAAGACCAACCAGAAACTCCCAAATCAAGGGAAAGTCCTAAAAAATTGAAACTTGAATAGCATAACTAGAACCACCGTCCATCAATTCCACAAAACTCAAGCATCTCCAAAACGAACATAATTAATAACTAAAACTGAGACCATCCCACACAAAGGCTAAGCACATTCAAAGAAGAAAAAATGATTCAAAGATCCACATTCAAATAAACTCAACTAATTAGATTATGATATAATAATTCCATCATAGTTTTATGATGAAATGATGAACTTACAAAAACAATAAGAACTATAACAAGGAAACCTTAAATGTATCCATCCCAACATGGAAGACAAGAGATAGGACAAGGTTTTCCACATCCTTGAAGACTCTTAACTATGTGCAAGCTTCACTTTGAGGCTTATGGATAGAGCCCTGATGACTGATGCATCAGCTGAATCATAATCAAACACCACAATCCTCTAATTAAGAATTATTCTTCAAAGAACGCATCCTAAAAAAATTCTCCAAATGACCTAAATTGACACGATGATGACACGTCTTCATAGGATTGTGAAAAGACGGCTTCAAATGCCCAAACTGGATATATTGGTGGCACCCAAGAGAACGATCTGAAAAACTGGAGACTGAAATCAAAGATGGAGACTCCAAAAAGGTAGCTTCCACCGTCATGCACTCCTCTCCATATAGAGAACCTTCATGAGCATCATGAGACATTGTATTACCAACTTCCAACATTCTAGAAACCAAATAATTAATAAACAATACATCCACCAAATTTTCAAAATAAAGATCATTGGAGTTGAGGACTTTCTCCTTCATCTCTAGAAGAAGACCCCCAAATGAAAATAGAAGCTTTCAACAGATCTTTTGAAGCTACCTCAAAAGAAAAGGAAACCAACTCCTTGTGGTGGTCAACATAGGATGTCACTACCCACTATCCTTGTTGAATACTCATGATCACTTCCCTTTTCTTAATCTTCACCTCATGGGGTATAAATCATTAGATAAAGATAGACTTAAACACTTCCCAAATCATCCCAACTTTCATCGGTGGTGGAGTAATCATCACTTATTCATCTAAAGATGGAACTTCATACAAACCCAGAACAACTTTGACTCTAATAACTTCGGGAGTTCCCAATAATTTGAAGACATTATCAACCTCCTCAAGACACTCCACTACCTATAACGGACCTTGATCACCATGATAGATAGGAAAAACATGGGAAGAACCAGAAATTGGGATTGAATCATTAGAAACTTTGGGGACCTTTTTGGGAGGCATATTTCGATCAACATGAGACACACAAAGCCACAATGAACATCAACCCAAAACACAATTGAGAAGGATATCCCACACCAAAACAATGGTCTCACAAGCTAAAACAATATACATGAAACCAAAAATCCACTTTTCAAAAATCACCATTTCTTTTCAGTTTGAAAAATTTCCTTATTTTAAGGCCACTTTTCCACAAACAAAACCCACTTTGCAAAGAAAAACCAATTCCTAAATTCATTTTCAACTCAAAACTCACTTTAAAAAAACCTTACCAAACCACTGATTTCAAATGCACCCATGGAATCCTATAAACCATCACATATATACTCATCCACTTCTGCTTACATTATCCACCCACAAATTCCCACATTCACTTTTCATGCACACCCACACATATGTTTACATTCATAAGAAGTACAAAGGGTCATGCATTTATCTTTCTAACCAAAAACCAAGAATTTACCAGAGTTTCAGTCCAAATAATTTTCTTTTAAACCCCATTATTTCAAATTTCAAAGCCACATGAAAAAAAAACTTTTTCATTTTCAAAATACATTTTCATTTTTAAATATTACTCACATAAACCAAGACTGAAATAAAGCACAAATCATATCGAACTACTAGAATGAGGAACTAGAATCCACAACTAAACTGGTGACATGGTTAGTGGGCCATGACCCAAGTAGGCATTAACAACTAATAAGATCTAAAACCATTCAATTGTACACCACATGGGTCACTACTCCATGTGAGATCAAAACATGACACCAACTATCATCCATTTTTATTCCTCAATCCAAAACAATGATGAAAACCTCAAATCCTAAACTACCCATTGAAACTCTAGGATCAGAATGAGCAAGAGTTCACAGAACTCTTACCGTAGATACCTCTCAAGTCCTAAAAATCCTAGTCTCTAATCTACCAGAAACCCCAAATATAAAGGGCCTACTCTAATACCATTTTTTTATGAACCCAAGTCAGAGTTCAATACAAACCGGCATCTGACCCGGTCTAATACATGGATCAAAGGGATTTATAGATCCCTAAGGGCTGGCAGCTAGTTTCAGACATCAAAGTAATGACTATGGGAACCATTTTTTCTAAATAAACCAAGAACAAATTAATAGATATAACCAACAAAATAAACAAACATAGCTGAACTTCAATAAATATTTATAAACCGATCATAAAACAACTAAAAAACAGAAACTAAATATAAACTGGGACTGAACAAACCAATGTGATCTCTATGTGACCTCTTGGTCACCTCCAACATGAGAACTCAACCTAGAAACCTGAACCTGAAAAAACATCTCGGGTACACCAACACTAAATGTTACAAGTAGGGTGTGAGATTAACAGCTTAGTGGGAAACCACCACAGAATCCATAAATTTTCTATCCCAAAAATAGTCCATAAACTCTAGTTTCAAATACATATATAAAAATTGATTTTTCTCATTTTTATAAACAAAGTTGTTTTTCTCTCTTCAAAACAACACACACCACCATTTATTTTCAAAACAAGCTACCACTTTATAAACCAAATCCAAAACTAAAAACCCATGAAAAGTAATACCACGCTGTTCTGAATATATATAAGTATTGAAATATAGAAACCAAATGAAATAGAAAGTAAATAAGAATAGCTAGGTGGAAACCTTGGGAATTTCCTGAATATCCCTCCAAAGAACCTTGGATGTACTCGAGTTGGAATCTCCCACCATCACATGGTGTGAATAAATAGTCTATAACCAACTAGTTTCCCTAAACTTACCAATCCAGTGGCATGTCCCACCAAGACCTATCAAGTCAATGGGGTATTAACCCATCTAATCAGAGTCAAAAAGAAACTATCACTCAATCCTCTAAAATATTCCCAGGAAACCTATGGTAACAGTATATTGTGTATGTCGGGGTCCCTCACATATATGATTCACTATACCTTCCATCACCACAGTGGCATACCCCAAACACTGACACCACCCACACGATAACCCGCATAGAGGAATCCTCTATAGGGGTTCCAATCATTTTACAAACCATTCACAAGTTCCAATCAGGCCATCACTTCACATGATATTTCAAACCATTTTCTCAAAACATATCAAGGTGCCAACTAGGAATTTATACTTCCAAAACCACAATTCATTTCCCAAAATAATATATGGTGCCAAATAGGCCTTTAACACTATCAATTCCAATATATTAAAAATGTTCCAAACCATTTACAAAACAACATAGGACACCAATTTCATGTTCACAATGTCAAATAAGCCTTTAAGATTTCCAAATCCAAATACATTTACAAAAACATTTCCAAACTAGGGTAAATCATATAACTTTATGAAGTGTGACAAACTAGGATTTATATTGTAAATTCACCAAAATGTGTCTCAATTTCCAAACAGGACAATCTTTAAAGAATACATTTGAAAGCAATTTAGAAATCACAAAAGAAACTAACACACCATTTGGAAACCAATAGTACATTATAAGGAAAGAGGGGAATCACACCTAAGTGTCATAATCATTTTTATAGCCATCAATATGTGCACCACGTGCACCCATGGATGTGAAAAAAAATTAATGAAACACTTTGAGTGTCCATGAATTCATCCAAAAACGGTCTTTAATAAACACCAAACCAACACAAAAGTCACATCCAATACCAAAATCACTAATAATTATTGAAGAATAGAAATACCCTTTTCAATCATTTTATAATTATTCAACAAGCCATAAAGAGGCTCCCAAATCACACAACATAACCAAAATTAAAATAATACAATGAAAAAAGATATAATCCAGGGTAAAAATCACCACAAGTTCTTAATTTCACTTTAATAAACTAATATACATTTTATCAAACACCTTTTGTGCATAATTATATAACATTCTTATAAAACCCCCTTTAAAACCACTTCCACTAATTTTTTTAACACAAAACAGCATACTAATCCATTAAAAAACACCACAAGAATGTTAAACACATTTATATGTCATTTAAAAATACCCAAGAATAAAATGGAATGCATAAAAAAGGAAACATATAAAAACACTTACCTTAATGATGTGTGAATGCAACTGAACCTCAGGAGAAGGGATATCCAAGAGCGAGACATGATCTTCACACCCTAACATCCATTAAATTTTACCACACATAATCCCCATACTTTTGGGTTTAGTTAAAATGAAATCCCACTAAGGAAGAATGAATAAATCAAGATAGGAGGGGAAAAGATGAGAAAAATGACAAAAAATCATGAGATTTCACCTTAAGAACCTTTAAGGGACTTAAAAATTTAAAGGGAAGAAAAGGAGGAGGGTATTGGAGGACCCCACTGGTGTTCCTAGGTTGAAAAGGGGAGAATAATTCCAATTTAGCATTAATAACATGAAGGGGAAACTTGGAAATTCAAAATTTTAAGAAATTGGGAAGCTCTCATGGTTAGTCCACACGGTTTGAAAAACCATGCACAAACCATGCGGCAACCACTATCCAAGTGGAAAGAACCTCATGCATGGTTTTTACAAGGTTTAAAAAACCATGAACAACCTATGCACCTTACCTATGGAATCCAAAATGAGCTGCATGGTTACCTGGTCAGGGGCACATGGTTTCCCAAACCATGCCCCAAAACTATACATAGGACAAAATGGAACCTAAAAACTAAAAATATTGAACATTTAAACAATAAACCCCACTTGAATCTATAACAAAAGATCAAAAGACAAGAAAATAATAAAATAAAATAATTTTAAAGGTCGGGGTGTGACAAGAGTGTTCAAGTTTAAATTTATAATTATTTATTTTATTGTTGATCCATACACAATTGTGGTTAGATTTTTATTTCTTATTAATAAATATTTTATTTTATTTTAATTAACATGTTTCAACATATTAATTATATTCATTCATTGTTTAATTTTCTAAAAGGTTTAATAATATATTAATAATGACCAAATATTCCATCGATAAGTACCAAATCATTGGCTGGTAAAACTGGGTTACCAGATGTGTATCTAGAGTACATGTCTTGTACTAATGCGTATTGTACAAAGATGCACCGAGAAATTAATTACACTTGGTGAATTTATTGCACATTATGTGTTGATTTGTATAACCATGAAAATGGAAAGAATATACATGTAATTTAGCTAGCATGCACATGATGTGTAGTCCTATCGAGTTAACATGTTGAAGCCTTAGGCATGTGACTTGGATACACAGCAGCTGAGGCACACAACATGTAGCTTGACCATATATGTAATGTTGTCTCCCATTAAATGATAGAATAATGAATTAGATTAAATTATACATTACAATTTTAAAAACTTATTTTAATTATTGGAACACTGATGTGTGTTTTATTATTTAATAATAGTTTTAAAAATATTAAATAGTCAACTAATTTATTATAATTAATATTTCATTATTGGTTCTGCTGTTAAATTCCATAAATGATGGGTATCTATAATTAATACTAGATGATACTTAAGATTAAAAGTAATTAATTATTAATTAATTAATGTAATCATATTTATCATAATAATAATGAATGAATGAATAAATGAATTATATCCAATTAATTTTTTGTATTTTTTGCACGTATGACTGATCATAAGCTTGACCATGGGCTATGTATGTGTTGAAATTTTTCTAATTTAATTTATGTCATGGGTTTTAAATTATTTTATATTTAATTAAATGATGTCCTACGAGTCATCCCTCCCATTATTATTATGTATGACCCATGTGTCCAATGATATTTATGTAATTCCCTTTAAAAAATCATTTGGTTCTCCTCACCTCCGTGTGAGTAATAAATTCTTGTAACTAATGGAGCATCTCAAGGGTGTGGAGGTGGTTCAAGATGGAACCATGATGATTCCAACTTCAGGATGCACATATATGCAGGTGGAATTTTGTAACTCATTCCATTGACAGCAAATGGAGTTATTACCATAGGTCATAGTTTGATTTAATGACTTCTCATCAAATTAATCATTAGATAAGATCATGATTAGTTCATTTAATTTATTTGTTTCTTTATTTTCATGCATTATATATTTTCTGTATGTAAGACCATAGTCACATAAATGAAAAGATTAATATGAAAAGACATAAATTAAATAAATGAATTATGCATAAATGTTTTATCTAACACGGTTAATTAATTAAGTAATATCCAATTAATATTAACAAGACATGTAAAGGACAACAAAAGAAAAAATTCAGGTATAAATTAATTAAAATCCCTCAACCTAATATTAAATCATATTAAGCCTTCTATTATTTTAATGTGAATGAAATCATATAAATAAGTGCAGTACATTGCCAAAGTTTGGACATTTACTTTTATTGTGGATTTATCATGAGAGGTTTGGGTTGACATTACTAAACTTGTATCGAGTTTAACGAAAAAACTCTATTCAATACTAATTTTGAATAAAGTGTTGATAAAATCTTTGTCAAGATTTAAGGATAGGGGAATCCACTCAACATATCAAGGATGTACAAGCCTGTAGTTGGCAATACTACCTACAAAAATTACTTTCATATGAATTTCATGGAAAAAGTATAGATCATTAAGAAAATTAATGGGGATCCTTATCACTAGAATTTCATAGAAACAATAAATTCTAAGTTCAATGGTGAGGGATATTGGTACATGAAAAAAATTGGGAGATTTAATAAAATTTCTTTATTTATTTATTATTTATCGTATAATTTTTAATCAAGAAAATGTACTAATTATATGCTTTATTAATTGTATAATAAAATTGAAAACTCATCATCCACACTAACCCTATGATCAATATAAGAGAAAGACAGCATCTTAACTTGAAGTAACATCTAGGAGTGATTTAGATTACTTTTGGGTTGTGTTATTCGATCAATGGAAATCTTACATGCTAGAGTCATCAATGCCTAGTCTTCCTACTAAAGAGGTGAGTGATAAAGAGTTCATTTTCTACAAAAAAACATTTTAGTGACGCAGTTGACATTCAATTTTTGATGCTTTAATTGATTTCTAGTAAACTAATTGAGTCTCATGAAAACATGGATGCATATAGAATTCTTGAGCACCTCCATGGAAAATAACAGGAGAGAGAAAGACAAGAATAGTTTGATATTTTCAGGGATCTTTTTCAGAGAAATATTGGAGTGGGTTCCCCAACTAGGACTCAAGTAGTCAAGCTCATTTTCTATATTGAGTGCCTAAAGGTTCTAGGGTTTAAAATTAACAATGAACTGGGCACCAATTTCATTTTGGCGTCACTCCCTCAGATATTCTATATCTTTTTTTGTGAATTTTTGTATGAAAAAAATTAAAAGTCTCTAATATATCTTCCCACTATTTTTATCGATGTTGATAAGGATAAAAATTAAAAAAAATCCCTCTATACTTATGTTGAATGATCCAAAAGGGAAAGTGAAGATCTCTGGATCCAAAGCTTATTCACACCATTCCAAGAAGAGGAATATCAAGGGGAAATCAAGGGAACATGATGTTGTCTATTTTTCATATGGAAATAAGGGCCAATAGAATATAAATTATACACATCCAAATAAGTAAGGGGAAGTGTTAAGTGTAGTTGTTGTCACGTGAAATTTATCAATTTCTCTAAATTATGAATTATATTCAACTTTCGGTGCTCATATATTTTTTCAAATATAGGAACAATGTAGATTAATAAATATTGATTGAGGGAAGATAGATCTTCAAGAATCCAATGGAGTTAAACTTGTTGGTGTACCTATTGGATACTACCACCTCACATTGCCAATTAAAATGATCATGGTTTTAAAGGGTTGTTATTATGTTCCTTTAGTTACAGAAACATTATTTATATATCTAGACTAGATATAGATAGATTTATCTTAAATTTGGGAATAGTTTTTTCTTTTTTTATAAAGATATAATTTGTTATGGTAATCCACATTTAAATAATGATCTTTATGTGTTAGATTACACAAACCAAGTAATGGTAGTGGATAATGAAGTTACTTCAAATGATTCATACCACACCCAACTTTGGAATCACTAACTATGTCACATAAATGAAAATTACATGTCTAAATTGCATCAAGATAGATATATTTATTATTTTGAACTAAAAATAGCTAGTTTATGTCACATGTGTTTATAATGGAAAATTACAAAATCCCCATTTAGTGGTAAAGGTAAAAGGGATAATGATATTTTTTAATTAGTTTATACTAATGTGTGTGGACCATTTCCTATTAAGGCAAGGAGTGGGTACTAATACTTCATAACTTTTACTAAAGATTTTAGTAGATATGTATATGTCTACCTAATGAGGCATAAGACAAATTCTTTTAATAAATTCAAGGAATATAAGAATGAATTTGAGAAAAAAAAAATTATAATAAGATTAATCAAACTCAATCAGATCATGGTGTATAATATCTTAATCAAGACTTAATTGATTATTTGTAGGAGTTCAGGATATTATTTCAACTAAATATTCCTTATATGCCTCAGTGTAATAGTGTAAGTGAAAGGAGAAACCACACCTTATTGGACATGGGGATATCAATGGTGGTTCATCTGAGTCTTCCATTATCCTTTTGGGGATACATGTTACAAATAGTAGCATAAATACTAAACTGAGTGCCAACTAAATAAAAGGATAGTATACCATACCTATTATGGAATAGAAAAAATATATGTTATCTTACTTACATTTGTGGGTTTTTGAATCATTTTTTAATGCATCTTCAGGTAATAATATTTCACCCAGATGCAGAAAGTGTATCATTATTGGATAACCCATAGAAATAAAGGGATACTACCTATAAAATCTTTCATAAAAAAGGTTTTGGTTGACAGATATTCCACATTTCTTAAGGAGGATATTATCTAAAAAAATAGATAGTGGGATTGAGATAGAATTTAATGAAGTCTAAGATTATGATACACAAGAGTTGGTACAATAAAATTTCCCAAAAATACCCATGTAAGAAAAAATTGTTCTAGAGACAAAATTACTACATTGGAGTACTAGAGAAGTCATTGAACCAGAACAATATGGGTTTCTAGTCACCGAGTGTGGCGACTCCTTATCAGTTGATAATAATGATACTCTAACCTACAAGGAAGTAGTAAGTGGAACATATGTTTCTAAGTGAAAAGATTCCATGAATTATGAAATGGATTCTATGTACCAAAACCAAGTTTAGATTTTGGTAGATCCTCCAATAGATGTAAGTACCATTGATTGAAAATGGGTATTCGAGAAAAAACAAGACATGGAAGGAAAAGTCAGTAATTATAAAGAATTATTGGTTGGAAAAGTTTTTAAATAGTGTCAAGGCATTGACTATGAAAAACCATTTTCACCAGTTTCAATTTTGAAATCCATTATAATTCTACCATCCATTGAATCATTAATGATTATGATACTTGGAAAATGGTTGTAAAAATAGCCTTCCTTAACAGGAACTATCAGAATGATGTCTATTTGATACAACCTGAAGGGTTTGTGACACCAAAGGATTACAACATGGTATATAAGTTGAAAAGATCCATTTATGGATTAAAGAAGGCATCTAGGTCATGGAACATTAATTTTTATGAAACCATAACCAAATTTGGTTTCATAAATATTGAATTTGATTAGTGGGTCTATAAAAGGTTTAGTGGGAGTGCAGTTTTTTTCTTAATAGTATATGTTGATGATATATTACTCATTTGAAATGAAATACCAGTCTTACAATCTATTAATGCATGGTTGAGTAAATTCTTATCTAGGAAGGACTTGGGTGAGTAAACATATATTCTTGGGATCATGATTCATTATGATAGATCCATTCGGTTTCTCAACTTATGTCAAAGTACATACATTGACAAGATACTGAAAAGATTCATTATGGAATAATCCAAGAGAGGATTGTTCCCAGCTTCACATGGCATTCATCATTCGAGCAAAATGTATCCTCAGACACATGAGGAAATAAGCAGAATATAAATGATTACACACACATTAGTGATTTGATCTGTCATATATTTTATTCTATGAACTAGGATGCACCTACAAATTAAGTGTGGTAGGAAGATATCAAGCTAATCCAGGTGACCAACATTGGATGAAATTTAAGAATATCCTTAAGTATCTGAGGTGTACTAAGGATATGTTCCTAGTTTAGGGAGGAGATGATGAACTAGTAATCATAGGATATGAAGATTCTAGTTTCCAAACTGACCAAGATAACATGATGCCATAAATGAGATATATATTTATTTTTAATTGGGCAGTTGTGAGCTGGAAGAGCTCAAAGAAGACTGTGATTATAGATTCTGTAGTAGATTCTTAGTATATTACAGCTTCTGAGGTAGCTAAATAAGTAGTATAGATGCACAACTTTGTACAATATCTTGACATGGTACTAAAAATTTAATATCCTATCACACTCTGTTATGATAATACTATAGCGGTGTCTCTTTAAAAGGAGCCAAATCCACATCAGTGAATAAATAACATAGTTCAAAAAAATTATCTCTTGAGAGATTTTTCTAAGATATGTGAAGTTACAGTGGGATTTATTTCCATGGAATACAATGTGAAGGACTCCTTGACTAAATACTTAACTAAGAAGAAATAGGACTATCATGTGAGTTCTAGTGGACTAAAGGTCGTAGAGAGTTGTCTCTAGTCTAAATTGGTGTTTATTAGAGTTGGTGTCCTATAAACAAATGTTTTTACATTGATTAAATATATATTAGATGTATTGAATATTAATAAAACTTCTTATTGAATATTGATTATTGTTCTTCATGAATCTAATGAAATAATGTCTTGGAGTATATGTTTCATTAATAAGGTCATAACAGTTCCCCGCCATGATGAGAACCTTGATATGCTATAATGATAATATTAAATAATGTTATGTGGTTGGATGATATACTATGATGGGACACATAGTACATAGACTTTTAGGTGTGAGTACCCATAAGAATACGAGGCTTCTTCTCATGATGTTCACCCTTGGTAATTTCAATGATGGGAGATTCTGATAACGTACCCTCTAGTAGGAATTATATATGTTTTGGTGCCATTGAATATTCATATATATGAGAATGTGTGATAGTCCTTAGACATTAAGATGATTATTAATACATGTTAAAAATCATATACTTAGATTTATTTCATAAACCATGATAATAACAGATCATGGAAAAGTTAGATACATTGGGTGCATCAAGCGTGACATGTCATTAATAGATAAGTTGATAAAGTATTAGTCCTTTTCATATTTATGGAAGATTATGTCTCATCCTTTTCATTGTAATGGAATGGTCCCCTAAATTCTATGGCCATGGTGTAATGATGTTTTTATTTCAAATAGTCAATGGAAGACGTATTGAGCATATAGGTTGGTGACATGGATGTGAAACATGCTTGATGATATATTGAGATATATGGATTATATTACACAGTGAGTGTTTATATGTGGTTGTTTTCATTTTAACATTAAGTTCTTTCTCTTGGGTTCCTTGACCCATTTCTAGATAGTAATCTTGGACTTTAGTAAAGCTCATCTAATTCCAATGAAAATAATTATACAGGGTTACACACTAAGTGTTTCTGTTGATCTTAATTAAATTATATTTAAATTTAATTAATTGAATAAATGTTATTCTGAATACCAAGGTATAATTTTATTCAATTTTTATTGATCTTTAATATTCAAAAGGTAATAAATAATTATTTTTTATTAATAAATAATATATTTGATTAGGTGAATGTATATAAAATATTTATCAACTAGATTGTGAATAAAATATTTATTTTATTTATTAAATATTTTAATAAATATTTATTCGCCAAAATGTTAATTAAAATATTTATTTATGAATAAAATATTTATTCAGTTGTTTAATAAATTATAGATGAGTTCGAATAGACTAAGACTTTTTCTGGTGAGAAATATTAATTAACATGAGCATTACAAAATATTATTCATTTTGAAAGTTTGTGTGCACCACATAATCCTAATAATTATATTATTATTATGTGTAATGGGATTTATTAAAAGTTTTAAATGTTATTTATTGGTCATAAATTAATTAAATAATATTTTAACCAAAACCCTAACTCTATAAATAGAAGCTTATGTATATTTTACATTTCTTCCAAACATTGAGAATAGGGAATTATTTTTCATAAGAAATTCTCTCTCAAATCCTCCTTATCTATCCCTCTCAAGAACGAGAAGTGCAAGGGATATTTTTCCAATACTAAAGAACAATCAATCCAGAATGAACAATGAAATAAATTTGATTATCCATGATAGAACCTAGTGATCAAGTGGTGTTTCTTGGAGATTATTGGATCATGATTGGATCACCACTATAGGGATTCTATCCTTGGATCATCACAACATAATAAAATCAATATGAAAGGGTTTTTTGGATGATCATAAATCATTAATGAAGAATTTTTATAATCCTAGGTATTTATTTATTCAGATATTAAATAAATTAAACTTCCATAGTTTGTGTGAAAACACATCTTCTTTCAACTGATTAGGAAGTTTAAGATTTTTCCTCTTACAAATTTTTTAACTTGACTTACAATACAAGTAACTTTATGTTTATGTTTACTTATCATTATAAAATTACATTATCCTTCCATCATAACCATTCTTCATTTTTTTATTTTGATCCTCATGTATCTTGGAAACATTTTTTCGTGAACTATCAATCAACTTAACTCTTTTTTATTTCACATCCTTCTATGCATATTTTACATTCATGATAACTTTATGTAACTTCTCAAATGCATGGGCTACTTATGTAATGAAAATATAAAACACATACTTCTCAGAAACTATTATTTACAAATAATTAACAGATTGATAATATATGTCATTGAAAAGAGAGGTAGTCTTATCCCTTACTCTCCCTAGATTTTTGGGGGATTTTTATATGCCAAATTTCTTATCCAATGAATTCTCTATGGAATCAGATTCTCTTTCTAGCTATAAATTTTCCTAAAATATTGCCTTAAAAAACTAAATATGAAATAACATAATTATTGACTTTATTCAAATAAAATCCCAAATGAGACTAAAAGTCCTCAACTATTTTGATCCCTTCATACCCTCCATATCTACTTGAATCTAAAAAAGGATTATTGTAAACATATTCAATAGATGTGAACTTAGATCTTTGTTCAGCTTTCAAAACTGGTTGATCCCTTTCATTCATAGTTGTTTTTCTTTTCTTCTTTGCCTCTTTCTTCAACCTATTTTTAACTGTATTAGAGGAAAATTCCATTTATGATTTGATAGGTGAAAAGATAAAATTATTTATCTAAGACTCTTCATCAAGTATCTCAAATCTAAACTTAATCTAAGATATTTTTAGAGGGAACCTAGATCTTATACCCCTTGTTGATCCTAGAGGATTGGTATACCACTGTGAGAGGATGGGTGAATTGGTGGTTCCTTTTAGCAATTATTTCCTTTTTAATTTAACCTCCTAGAATTTTTTATTGTTGATCCACTCACTTTGTGTTACTCATATATTTACCCATATATTTTAGTAAATAAAGTATCGACATAAAGATTTATAAGGTTTGGTACTAGGACTTACACCCTTTCATGAATGGTTATGCACCCAAACCATTGATTATCCACTATAATGGTCAATATCTGAATATAGTGGATTAGTTTTTCCCATGCCAACATAATGTATCACTATGTACACACTTTTATACATCTCACAATACTTTTATTACAATATTTTCACTATATTTGTTTTGTATCTTTACACTATAGTCACTAAGCCTCGGGGTTGTATCCCTGTATACCTTGAGTTTCATAGATTCTATAGAGTTCAAATATATATATATATATGTATATATATATTTAATTTACCACTTGGAATTTATTCTAGGAATGATATCACTTATTCTAAAAATAGATATCCTTCAACTTAAAATCATTTTCTTTGAATGTTAAATGAACTTCAAGAAAACTCTACAACTTATTCACTACTTGAATCTCCTCCTCATAGATCTTTAGAACATGCTCATTTGGATTCCTCACTCATTGAACTCTAAATATTCATCTTCTAAAACTTATAAAATTGTAGGTGTTTCAAGAATGTATTTTTCTTCCTATAGTTTTGATATCCAAAAGATTTTGAGCTTCAATATAGGCCCATATTTTACTTCATGTTCTTCGAGAGATTTATTCAGATCTTACACAACATCACTGCTCTTGATTTCTATGTTCTTTAACATAAGAAGCATCGTCATCTTCTTATTTTTTTATTTCTTCCTCCTTGAACTTTATATGTACTTATAGAATCATTTATTATCATTAAATTGCTTCCATTGAAATTAGAATCCTTAAATGGAATATCAGAGGGAAATTCTCACTACCATCCATAAAGAATCATCAAGGAATACTCATTTTGGGTTACCATTTTACTTTATGCACTAATTTTTAAACTCAAGGAATATTACAAGAATACACTAATTTTTTTATTCTCATTCTTAATGCTTGGTCTAAAATATCTTTATAAGAAATCTAAAGTTGTCACAGTTTCTTATTCATCTCTTACTTCTTCATTTTTCTTGGATTAGATAAATATTATATTTAAATAAAAACACACAAAAGTATCAACCTATTTTTTCTAAAATTATCTAAAAAATATTCACCTCACTTTTTTCATATATGTATAAAATATATAGAAAAAAATATTTTAGTGTAGAACACATTTTTTTAGAACTTCACAATAAAAATAATATAACCTTAAATTTTGGATATGTAGAAATTAGCATCTCAACTTCATTCTCAATATTGTTTTCTTGGGAAAATGCCTAGAAATTAATCTTAATCACCTATAAACTCTCAATTAGCCTCATATAGAATATTTTAGGATATAATAAATTAAAACTCAAGGTTCAATGGTTCTTTATCTACATTATTCTTAAAAACACAAAAAATCATTTTCTAGTTCAAGAAACACATACAATGGAGCCTCTCATTTTTTTATTCCTCAAAGCAGTATTGGATCAAGGATTGACTGAGCATTATGATGTTATAAACTCAAAACATAGCTCAAGTATCGACACTTCTTTTATATACTTATAATTAAATAATTTTGGAATCTATTATTTCAATTTTTAAATGATCGTCCATTTCCAATGATAAATATCATCTTATCTTTCTTCTCAATATTGGATCACACACTAATCTAGGAATTTATGATTTTTATTAAAATAATGAAAATATATTTCATCATTCCAAATTAATTCATTTTCATCAGATTCAAAATTAGGAAACATGATTTTTTATCCAGAACAAACATCAAATTCATCCAAGTCTTGAAGTCTTACACTAGGGTCTTTATAGTGTTGTTCTCAAAAAATATTACATTCCAAGACTTATGCTTATAGTAATAAGTCTTACGCTATTAACTTTTTCAATTTATTTACTTCATCCTAAAGTCTTACATTCCATAAAATTCTTACAATGAGAACCAAGACATATAGTGAAGTATTACAATCAAGACTTACACTACCACTAAAGTAAAGTGGGGATCATGAATAAGGGGATAACTATAGTTTAAGGTAGGTGGTAACTAATATTAGTAACCTTTATATATAATTGTATGGATTTTTTGGAATGAAATTAGGTGTGAAAGGGTGTTCTTGACTCTACTAAAATCCAAAGGGGGATTATGTGGTTATGGGATACCAAGTATTTCATAGTACGGTCCTCTTAGTAATATTTCATTTGTTTCCTTGGGGTTTTAGTTTCTCTATGAGTGTGATTGAGTAATGAGGTTTGGTTATATAGTTTAAAGTTCCTAAAGTAGTGTAAAACCTTTGATAATGACTTGAGTGTCCTAAGTATATCTTCTATGAGGTGATGTAATTCACTATTGAGAGTGATGGGCTATGGGTGATCTATGTAAAGGGTGGATTAGGAAACTTTATGGGAATGAAATTTTCTAATAGGGATAACCTATAGGCTTTATTTTAGTTATTTAAAATATCCTCATGTGATTAAAAAGAATTTTAAAGGGGGTTCTGAAAAGGGTGTACTAGTGAGTTCATTGCCATAGGCCATTCCACAATAGGATTTTTGGATTAGATAAGTTAGTGGTGGGTTGTATGGAAACTTCACCATGTGAGGTGTGACTAGGGAGATGGGAGATGGATGAGGATATAAACAATCCATGTCCCTATTTTATAGAGATGAGCTAAATCACTAAAAGGAATTATTCATACCTCCTCATATACAAGAGGCTACTGACTAGTGGCGAGGGCATGAACAATACATTTTGGAAACAATTCCCTTTATACCAGACAACCAAAAATCATATAAAAATTGAAAGCAACAATAAATAGTAAATATGTATCCTATAATTAAAAAAATGATCCAAATATATAAACAACATCACTTGTTATAACTAAATATACCTTGTTGGTTATACATGAATAGTCAAAGGATACCTATAGGTGATGGTAAAATACACGGAATACACAAAAATAGAGAAAGAAAAAAGACACATGGTAAAAAATCCCAAAAATACTTGGAATCGCCTCTATTCCCAACTAGATCCACTGATTCAACAATATGAACTAGGTCCCTTTCCATTGGATAGATCATTGAAAACAAAATCTTCTCACTCACTAGGTTTCTCATATAGGGTGTCAGAAATATACCCATTTGTACACCAATAGAGAATCTTTAATATAAATATAGTAGATATATGAGAGTGAATTCTCTAATAAATAGTAAATATACAAATAATCATAAATCTAAATTGGGTCATCATGCACTAACTAGGCCTCCAAAAACCCTAAACATCCATGATTTGGCTTCAAGTCATAAGAAAGATTCACCACATGACACAAGTATATCTCAAAACATAACATATACCTTATCACTCAAGGAACAATCCTATGTTGAGTACCTAACCAACAACCTTTCACTCAAGGAAGGTTAAACACCATTATTCCAATGCGTATACCCTCACACTTATGGTGTGGGTATATAACCACACCACATGAAACCATATTATCTCTACGGATATGGTCACATAACCTCATTACTAGACATTATCCTCTATCCCATGATACATATGCATCATCTCATCATAGGCCACCATCCCCTCACTTATGATATAAGAACATCATCTCATTAGGGGCTGCCATCCTCTCACTAAGGATTATCTCACATCCTTATCTTCCTAAACACAAAATATAATATGCAGTTGAGTGAATAAGCCATCACTTGATCCTATAGGATCAAACATTATCTCTAACATGATACCACATAAAAAATATGCTACAAGGATTTCTAATTGGATACTACCAACTCAACCCTTCTAGGCCAGTCACACTAGCCTTGATTACTCACCAAAATCCTTCACATATTAAGGAATTGATAATTCAAACACATAGGAAAATCCACAATATCACCCAAACCTCTAATGATCCTGGATATATCACACTAAACCCAACCAATCCAAGTCGACAATCATGCATTAATACATGGTATATGCCATTCTTTCACTATACGCAATCCATTTCATCAAAATCTTCCCTTTAAGGGATTAATTACATAAATATTGACTCACAAAACCACTTTCATACCCAAGAAAAGACAATGTTATTCAAAATAACACACCCACATGCACGATAACCCATACAATCACAAACAAATTTTGTAACATGGTAATGATTTTACACCTCGATCTTAAGGGTTCTTAGTAATAAATATGTGTCACCTAATTCAATTCCAATCCAAACAATCACTAAAATAATCCATAAACCCTTATAATTAGGGATTTATAATAAAATAAGGGAAATAGTGAGAAAAATAGGTACCTAGGGAAACCAAAACATTAGAATTACTAAGAGAAGATCACCAGAACTAATAAGGCTTTAATTTGATAAGAAGAGGATGGAGGAGATATTGGAAGCTAAAAGGAACCCAAAAACATATCCATAGTTTAGTGGGGGTTGATAAGAATAGGGTAAGGCCTAAATGGGAGGAAATGAGACATTATAGAAATTTTCTTAAAATAAAGGAAGTCAACTATCGGGTAACTAGTCGGCTTATACTGGGTATTGCGTACATAATTATCCACCTGTTATATCCTCATATGATAGATGATGAGGCTCCAAGACCTGTAGGGATTCTTTCTAGGACACCAAGTACCCAATGGCCCCACACTAGGAAATTGGTACCTTTTTACTATATTTTTAGTAAGGGTGGCTCCACTAACTTCTCTAAACCACTCCCAAGACCCATTACCCCATGAGAACCTCTCAAGTCAGCTAAAAATAAATAATTTAAAACAAAAAAATCCTCTAATTTGTACCTAAAATTTTAGGTTCATTAGAAATAAACCTATAAGATATTATCATCCTTGATAAGTATCTATATACATAATTTCCAAACCACTTCAGCCACAAGGATCGTATATCTAAATCATACTCCCAAGTCTCCTCATGAATATGCATATACTACCACAACACATAGACAAGTAATATTATCTTCAAACACAAGACCATATCACTCCATTATAGAGTACGTATTGGGAAATCCCTAGATGATTAATCCACCTAAAACTCAATATCTTCACTATCAATCATGTGTATTGGATATAGCTCATACTTCTAAAGTTTTTACATGTTAAACATGTCCTAAAAACCTAGATTTCATGTAGAAATGGAAAAATGTTGATCCACAAACCCAATAAATTCCATAATATTGATGAATTGATAAAATAGGGTTTGATATTACCCACCTTTCTCAAACTTTAGTTCACAAACTAAGTAAATACCCATGAAAATAACCAATAAATAATGTTGAACTCCAAGGGTTTACACCTCTAAAAGATATATGAGTACCATCTTCTCTGAGTGTTAAGTAACTACTTTCTGATAAACTATAGCCACTCAATGATATACCTTACCAATATTGACTTAATTATCACTAATTATCACACATATAACTAGTACAGGGGTCAGTATGATGGTATACCATATAAATACTAAATTGGTCTCATCAAGATAAAATCCAGAAAGATGTTATTATAAGAAAACTCTTCCAATGATATATTGTCATCCTGTGCTCCACCAAAGTTGATAATGCATGCCATTAACATGTCTTTTATTATTTGTATCTTACTATCATACTATTCATATGTATGTGGGTGATAAATTATACTCATATTTAGACTATATCCCATGGATTTTTTATTCCCTACCAAAATATATTCATAAAATGTCCATACCAATCTAATATTATTCTCATGGGTACTCCATAAAATTAGACTATCTCCCACACTTATAGGGTTCCCAGGTTATCCACCTTCTTTATCTCTCATATGGGAAAAAATGAACAACTTTAATTAGTTGGTCCAGTACCACACATACTATATCATGACTCCATGAGGTTATGGCTAGTCCAATGAAGAGATCCATGTCCACCTCATCCCACTTCTACACTGGAACTAGAAGGGGTTGATGTAACCCATCCAGTCACTAGTTCTCCACCCTAATCCTATTAAAGGTGAGGCAATGACCAAAAATGTATTTCCACATGAAATACCACTAGAAAAGGAACTTTATATTATGGTATATCTTAGTCATCCATGGGTGAAAATACCAACATGATCCATGGGAGTCCCTCATCAACTTATCCCTCATGAAATAAGGAACCACCACCCTACCTTGGATATATAGTATCTCATCCCCATCCTAAGACCATCCCAGGATCGATCCATATCCCATGATTCATTCCCACATCATGAGATAATATGAATCAAGCTTCTAGATAAACTTTATCTGATCCACCAATGCAGAGGTAATGACCAAAGGGGTAAAGGTTATAGCTTCTTGGACCTTTGGGGTATCAATATGCTAGTCATTGAGCATGTTCAGTAACTTCTACTCCCCATAAGAAATGCGAACCCCCTTATCCTATATATTTTTACTAAGAGTTCCTACTATTTCATTATCATTCTCTAGGGGAATAATCCATCACAAAGTATAATATATGTAGGTAATCCATATAATTCCTCTATCATAGATTCAAGTACTATTGTGTGATAATGTACCACTAGAAATTGTGGTAAGTGGAGATAAAAAATCAATCATTGAAAATATAGTGTCTCTAACACTTTAAGGTGTGATCCATAGTATCTAGCTCCAAATTATGGGTATGGTAATTCTATTTATGAGTTTATATCTAATTATATCTATAACTAACTATTTGGTCTCTATATATCAAAAAAAATATACAATAACTCATCGGAATCATAGTACATGGTATATACCTACCCAAGGTCCAAAAAAATAAAAAATATAACAGATTTCAAACTCTCTTTCAAATCCTAAAAGGATTCTTCACACCAATCAGTCTACTGAAATTTTTGATGGGTTTTAGGGGCTCATCACATAATATTAAGCAATACAAAAAAACCACATAATTCTTAATCTATATACACTAATCATGCATGAAATATTTTCTATATAATAACATAATTGTATAGTAGTAGTAGTGATGTACATCTTCATCTTCAATACAGTGTTATTGATGATGATCACCAAAGTAGAAAAAAATGTTTATTTCTTTTGTAGGCAATCCAGCAGCCCTAGGATCCCGATTTGTAACTTGAGAACCTAAAAATAATCAAGGGATGATAGAACCTTAACCTAGTGATAAACTATGATTTGAGAAGAATATGGAGTACTTTAGTGGAATTAAAAATCAATTAGACAGCTCAATAGTAGAAGTATCACATCTCTTTATAGGCACCTAGAGACTCTTCATTTAATGAAGATCATTGTCCATCTTGTATGAATTAGGTTATATCTCATGGAACCCATGAATTAAAGCTAATTGGTCCCATTAATTATAACCTTTAATGAATGTTTGAAGGCCATGAATAACCCATCTCAAAGATTAAAAATCAAAGAAACCCACTCAATGGGGATGTAGAAGATGTATGGATCCCGTGAAATTCATTTTGTAATGTTTATCATACTATATGAAATAAATAGTAGGAATATATAATTCCCCCTTTATGATATAATAATATTGAATGGGGTGATATTCACTATATTCATATCACCCCATATGATTCTACGAAGTTATAAGATACAACTCACCTAGTTTTAAGTTCATATTCATCAATATACCACTTGAACTTAAATCATGTAAATATTTAATTCAAAACTTTAAAAATCCTTATGAATCCATAAAAAACTATTTTTAACATATTTTATCAATTATAACTTCATTTTGGAACCATAATTTTGTCCAAAACTTAATAATTTCTATAATCCTAACTACGCAACCCTTAAATACATAGTTGTATTGAAAAAAAATATTTAATCCATATTTCATAAACATAGGAAAAGGGAATCCTCTAGAAAAGAATAAATGCTACCCAAACAACTAAGGGGTCTTATGTTATCGATAAAACATAATAATATCTCTTATAAACATTCCCACCAAAATATGTGTCTTATTAATCGTATGTATACCTATATAATCCATTTTCCCAATACTTCGAGTGAAAACTATACATAGAACAATGTTGATATATCATATTCCATATCATTATTTCTTGATTCTCTAAAAATGACTAGTCTAGTTGAAAAATACATTACATGTCATTTATCTTGTCAATGATCACATCACATGCCCCTCATCTTAGTTGCATAACCCATATCATATGAATCAACTAATCATGGACATGAATTTTCTAAATATAATTCAATTATGTTATAGATTTCTTATCTCGACATACAAGGGGAAATACAATCTTGGTAATTATTTAACTGATGACATGATTAGAAACAAACCCAACCACCCCCTTATTAGCTAATTTTCAATTAATTTCATAAGAATAATATCAGATTCTTAAGGCTATCATACTAGGAATCTCTACATCCACATGTAATAATGATTTATTATAAGAATACATCCCTATGTATGTCAATGACTGTATAAAAATATGTGGGATATACTTGTGGGTTGGTATAAATAATAATTCTGCACTTGTAATCTCATGAGTCCACTACTCGTGCTAATCTTAACATATCATTACAACACATACTACTACATGATAACCATTTATTAGGGACAAATCAAAGTTATAATTTGAGGGGATATAATCATTTCATTATTCATGTAAATTAAATTTTAGCACACTTGGATGAATGATAAATATAGGATTCCTTTTATTATAATAAAATTATGATACATTGTGAAACCATCACAACAATGCATTAAGTATCATATACCAAGAGACTTAAAATGACCCCATTATTTTATGGCACCAATGGATTCATTAGTGGATAAATTACATTATCTTTTATAGTCACCTAACATGTAATATCCTAGACTCTAGAAACCCAGAGTTGATAATTATATTACATTATTTGTATAAAGTACAAGACTTCCCAAATAATCAAATAGTTTAGTAGTCTTAGAATAATAGATACATACATATATATATATATATACACAAAACATGAGATACAATATGAACATATTATGAGACCATGAATATCCCTTCCATCATATCACTAAAACATACACATAGTTCTCCTCTAGGTTTCTCAGAAAAAAACAAATAAAAGTAAGCTCAGATTATCAGTAAAGACTAACATAGAGTGGCATTTTATATAATATAAACATGGAATAAGTGATATGGAAATAATAAATTATCAAAATTAAGTCATAACCAATATAAACTGAGGTAATTCTATATCTTTGATAATAAATGAAACCATATATAATAGTGATCATTGATCACATACTGATGGAATGAATAATGTTAAACATAAAAAACTTATTATGAAGGCCTTATTCCATGAAACTTTCATATCAGGGGAATATTTATACACCAAAACCCAACTTATTGTGTCTCATGATACCTTTCAATGCATCAAGGGGCTATATAATTCTAGGCCCCACCTGTTACCTGATTAAGTCAAATGCATTCACCATAAGAGTCCTCAAGATCATTCATATAATTCCATGAGGAACCTATTACATAATAAAACTGAGATATTTATATATTGAGAAATATATACATCAAATAATTATCTAATAAATAATATAATGTGTGTGTCTAATAGAATATCCCTTAATAAACTTGGATGTCATAGGGTATCATCAAAGTAACAAGTAGCACACTTATCAAAGAAATATAGGGGCGAGGGAAACATCAATGTGATGGGTTGTCTATAGAATATAGTAATTAGTTTCAATGGTTTTCATTCACAGGATACCAAAGAAATTTTAGGAAATATCCTTCATCATGGTTCATTAAGAGTATGTAAATATTCCAAATCATATCCCAAGGAGTGTCTCACCAGGTGTGTAGTTTTAGGACCACTTGTCATGCATCAGGGTGATGATTGATTCAATGATCAACCAACCATTTTTAGAGTGATTATCCCTAGGTGCATAGATTCTATATATGTATTCTCTTTTCATTATCTAGATAGGGATTTATTTTCTTGTAAACTATTCACACTTTTAATTTACCAAAACATAGGGTGGTTTTTTCACCATGAAAAAGTTAACTCTTGAATCAAAATAATATAATAGAATGATAAAAATATTTAATTTAAAATCTATTAAATATCACAAGTAACAAGAAAAAAATACTTCCATGTCAATTTATGCACCACAAAAAAAAATAGGTGGTGATAAAACATGGGTCCCAAAGAAAGAAAAATTGATAAGGAAAATCCCATCTTATGGATTGGGTAGAAATTAAATCATAACCACATGGAATATATGGATTAAAAATGATCTTAAAATACAATTAATAAAGTTATTTCATGATATTACATCTCAAATTGGTAGTATGTACACCATATGTAGGATATTAGGTGCATAATATAAAATATGTCTTGAAGAGAGGTATATGTGATAAAAAACCCTTAACTCTTGTCCTGAATTCCATAAACAAACATTATCCCTATGTATAATAAACATGTATATCTTTATAACTTAATTAAAAACCTTAATTAAATCCATTTTCATCCATATTATTTATAAATAATCATTCTCTATAGGAATTATTTATATTTTTCACATCTGTGTTTTTATTTTTTAAATTTTTTAATAGTTTCATAATAGTGGTATTCATATTAATTATTCTTATAAATTATATTATCATTGGGTTATTAAAGTTACTATTAGGTATGTTTTATAATAATTTATGATGTTTCAAATTCCTTTCCTGTGTGATTTATACATTATACTTGAATATGAAGTTGATAATAAGCATGTTTTAGTGATTTTTTAAAAACGGAGGATGTTTCCTTGAATGATGAATTAGATATTTATAGAATATCCCCAGAAAAAAATTATTTAAATAATTAAATTATATTACATCAGTAAATATTTTTTTATAGTTATCCACGATATAAATTCATAGTATTGTTCAAGTAGGTTATTAAACCGACCCAACCATTTTTTTAAGAATGACACGAATTGATCACCCAATTCATGCCTAAAGAACTTTATTAAATAAAGGTTTTAAAATATCAATATTGAGGTGTAATGAACTTACACCATAATAAAAGTACAAAAACCATATAATGAAACATTAATACTCAAACAGAAATGAAAAGCTTCTAACTTTCTTTACATCCTCCCCAAGAAATATGTAGGCTGCAAGAAACAACCCCATCTAGTGATGTTACAATTCAAAATTAGCATCCCCAAAACACAGATCTACAATCCATCTATAAAAAACCCATTAGAAAGATATTTGGAACCATATTCATGAAATTTAATCAATAATAAAGTTTCTTGCATCAGAATTTGATTAAAATATTGCATGATTTGAATACGAGATTATCTTCTTATCACAATTATTTTAAACGATTAAGTTGTCGATGTTTGGTTATTGATTATATCATCAATAGGTTATCCAATTTGAAATAAATTGAATAAATTATATCATAAAAATCATATTTATCCTTTAATTACATCCTTATATATCCATTTTTGTAAATCAATGAAGAAAGACAAAACACGTTACGTCGTGGAGGTGGCAGTCCACACAACACATTAATAACATTTTTTTCTATTAATGGATGGGGTATATGAATATATAATGAAAATAACATTAATATAGAAACATTAAAGTATATAAATGATAATTATATCATTATAATAGTGTCATTAGAATAAATTTTAATTAATATAATTAATGAGAAAACTAATTAGTTGTTAATACTCACATCAAGGGATTGAATTTTCCTTAGATTTTTTCACGAATTTTAAGGGATTAGGATAAATATTAGTAATAAAGGGATTAAGTTTATTAGATAGTGTTTTATAGATATTAAAATGGTATATTTTAAATGAGTAATTATAATTATAGGTGAGTCTTTAAGTGGTAAAGATTTCACGCTTTTATAAGTGAAGGGAATGGTAGTTTTGGGAGTAACTGTTACGTTTTCAATAATATAAGCTTACTATTCAAGTATCAAAGTATATTAAATAGAAACTATTGTAGGATAAACATGTCTAGGTCAATAAAAATATGAACCATTCAATTTATGGTACATTTTTTTTAATTTTTTAGGACTTTTACACTAGGTTAAACTCAATTTAACCCTTTTACTTTTATCGTGCTGATTTATTTTTAACATTAGTAATTAATTTTAATGAAAAGGATTAATATTAGGTTTTTTACCTAATTTGATAATTCTAATTTCAAAAATAACTATCATTATATAAAATAAAATTTATAAATTTTTGAAATGTTAATTTCAAAAAAAATACACGTTTTATGTAAAAACAGTTTTTAGATAAATATCATTTTTAAAAATTAAATTTATATAGAAGATAAAATTATCCTAGAAACTAATTTTAATGAAATAAATTAATTTATTATAAAAAATAGAATTTATGAGGATTTAAATTCAATAAAAACCTGAATATCATTTTAAAATACTTGATTTAAAGCAAAATACTGAATGTAGTTTTTTATTAAAGTATAATATTAATTAGTACTAAAAACATTGGGAAAATGATTTATAAATTAAAATATTATTTTTTAATGAATATTATTATTAATTAAATAAATATTTTATTACTTAAAATATTTTATAAACTTTTATTTCATTCTTATATAATGGTAAATTCATATAAATTACAAGTTTCTTGAAAATCGTATTTTTGACTAAAACTGCCCTTTTTAGAAAAAACTCAAAAGTCATACTAAGATAATTTTGTTATGATGAATTCAAAAATGAATATAGTTTAATAATTAAAATTTATTAAATTAATATATTTAATAAATTCATGAATAAAGTCTCTTTAAAGGGAACATTATGTGATAGTTTAGGATATGATGCTTACCTATTACAGTAGAGTCTTGGGTGTTAAATTCACACCCTTACATAATTCTGTCCTTAAAATTAAGTTATATATAAGCTATCGAAAAAATTTGAATCATAATTCTATGTAGTTTAATCAGGATCCTAGGTTTCTTATTCTATTTTTTGATTTCTCTAAAATATATTCACCAAATGAGTTTGTAGATTCTACAATACTTTCTCTCTATTGTCAAGAATCTGGATAGGCTCTTTATTATAAGGAAAATAATGCTCCAAAATTATCACCTAATAAGTGAGAACATGTGTTAGAACTATCATATGTTTCCTCAGTAATGAAACATAGAATATTTCTTGTTATTTATAAAGGTTGGGTGACATAGACAATAAATAAAATATAGTCCCAATTCTTTCCAGTATTTCAAAAGGCCCAATGTACCTAAGTCTTTAATTACCATTTTTACCAAATCATATAACTCCCTGCCATGGTGAAACCTTTAACAATACATGATAACTTAAAAGTCAATTTATTTCCTTCAATTATTATCATATCACTTTTTTTCTACTTTTGGTTGCTTTAATGTGATCCTGAATAGTTCGTACATTAATATTTGTATCCTCTACCTGATCTTTCCCAACTAACTTTCTTTCTCTAAATTATTCCCTATAAGTTAGAGTATGAAGCCTCTTCTCATTCAATGCTTCATATGGTTCCATTTGTATTATCTAAATAAAACTTTTATTTTATGAAAATTACACCAAATGTGGATACAGATCCCACATACCATGGAAATTAAGAGAACATGATATCATCATGTCTTCCAAACTTTGGATAGTGCTTTTGAACATCCCATTAGTATGGGGAGGATAAGTAGTGTTTAAATTTATCTCTATGTTGAGTCCCCTTTAAATATTCCTCTATAATATCAATTTTTACTAGGCTTATGATCATATATAATTATTAGAGGTGCATCTTAAAGCCTTAAGATTCCATTTATATAGAGATGGGCAAAGTGCTCAAGAGGCAGATCTTCTGTTATCACTAAAAAATGAGTTAACGTAGTAAGAGGATCAATGATTTCCCATATAGAATCATTATTTATTATATTATTTGGGATTATAGTGAAAATAATACATTATAACATTTTCTCACTTCCATATTGGTATAAGAAGAGGTTTCATGGATCCCTTAATATGTTGTCTTTTAGCCATTACCTACTAGCATATAAAGCATCTGAACACATTGTCCACAATTTCCTAATTCATACCATACCACTAGAAATATTCTCTTAAATCTTTATACAACTTTGTGTTACTAGGGTGTATAAAGAAATTCGAGCTATGTTCTTCATCTAACAATTCCTTTTTCAACTTTGGTGTGGATGGAACATATAAAATCTTCTAAAACATCAAAACTCCATCTTTATAGATAAAGTATATCAATTTCCCATTATTCAATACATTAATATTCCTTTTTTGGTTCTCATAATCCTAATAATAATTCTATATCCTTTCAAGAAATGATAGTTTAACAATTTATTAATAAAATGAATGATGGTTCCCCTTACCTAGAAATCATGATATCCTCCTTTATTAGATCTCTATATATGGGATCCTTGTTAATACTCATCATGTTTGAAACTCCATTTTATCTCCTGCTCAATTCATTGTCAACCATGTTTAACTTCCCATCATGGAAGTGAAAAAGTAAATCATAGTCCTTGATTAGTTACAACCATCTTCTTTACCTCATGTTGATCTCTTTCTAGATAGAGATATACTTCAAACTCTTATGGTCCATATATATATATATATATATCGCATCTTTCACTATAGAGGTAGTATATCCATATTTTTATATAAAATATTATAGATTTCAACTACATTTCATGATTTAGGTTGTTTTTTCATGTATTTTCAAATACCTTGAGGCATATTTAACGACTATACCATTCCATATATGGACACAACCAAGTCATTTCTTTGATGCATCACTATAAATTTCAAATCCTTATTCACTTAATGGTAAAGTTAATACTAGATCATTAATATGTCTCGTATTTATCTCTTAAAAACATTATATATATTCCATTTAACATGTTAATTTTATCCCTTTATGTGTTATCTTGGTTAATGAGTTGTATAATTGGGAAAATCTTGAATAAACCACCAATAGTGACTTACTAAACCAGGGAAAATTAAAGCCTTTGTTATGTTCATTGATGTAGGACATTCTTTGAATACCTTTCTCTTTGTAGGGTTAGAATATATCTCATCCTTATAGAAAATATTTATAATAAAATGAACTTCATTGAGTTAAAATTTACACTTATTATACTTCTTATAAAATTCCTTTTTTAGGGTCAGCAGAATTATTTAAAGATGACTCTCCCACTCTCCATAGTTTTTAGAGTATATCAAGATATCCTCAATGAATACCACCACAATTTTATCAAGATATTTATTGAATAATATATTTATCATATCCATAAATATATAAGATTCATTAGTAAATCCAAAATAAATTACTGTAAAATCATAATTTTCATACCATATTTAAATACCATCTTCAGTATATCATCCTTCTTCACCCTTAGTTATTGATAACTAAAGAAAACATAAATATTTTAAAAAAAATGTTTTCTCCTAGAATATGATTAAATGAGTCATCAATGTGTGGAAAGGGATACTCATTATTTATATTAATGTCATTTATCTCCTTAGAATCGATGCACAATCTTAGGGACCCAACCTTCCTTTTCAGGAACAAAACAAGGGATCCCCATGGTAAAACACTACAATGTATAAATCCTTATAACTAAAATCCTAATTATATCTCTTAAACTATACCAAATACACCAGTTATATTCTTTAAGGAGTTTTATATATAGGCCTTACATCATGAATGAGTTCAATGGAGGACTCAACTTCATTCTCTAATGGATGACCAGGTAATTCTTATAGAAAATCATCATGAATTTTTGTACAACCAATACATTATATATTTTGAGTATATCTTCTTCATCCATATATCACACTTGATCTCCCTCTCTACCATGAATTTCATTAATTATAGATACTGGGGGAGGATCTGGACATGATTTAGATGATGATATTCCCCTCTAAAGATATGATATTTTACTTCACCATCATCAATAATAATTTCATTATCTTAGTAATAAATATTTTCATTATACTTTTAAATAAAATACATAATTAACATTATATAAAAATAAAACATAGGCATGATATCCAAATTTTAAAATAGGGTATTCCCTTGAATCATAATTGGTAATTCTTAGAATATCATTGTTTCCATAAGACTCCCACTTAGTATCTTCATTAATAACACCCTTACTAGGGTGATAGGGAAGTGTCTAATTTTTTTGTCAAAAATGGAATATATAAAGAGTTATAAGTTTCAAAATAAAATAAAACATTATCTAACTTTGAAGAAATGATTAAATTATCTACCATAATGACATTAGGCACTTTGATTTTAGTTTTGGTAATCACATAAGCTTGGTCTTTCTCCCTTGTGATTTTTTGAGGTAAATTTCCTTAACATTTGGGAAATTGTTTTGTGTGATGTCCCTTATCCCTATAGTTAAAGAATTGAACATAAATAGCTTATACCTTTCCCTTGAATTGGTAATCTTGATGGCCTTTTTCTATGCACTTGTATAAAACTCAAGTTCCTTTCCTATAATCCCAGGGGTGTTTATTTCCAAAATTATCACCAGTGGGGAATATCATCCTTCCTTTCGTACCCTTAGATTCATTTTTCATCTCATTATGCTCAAATGAACTCATCTCACTACTGATAAATGAATTATTTGAGATGGTATATTTGTGATGGGATCCTGTCACAAATATCATGTGGCTGAAAAATGCATCACAAAAGCTATTTTTTGTGATGGACCATTGCTGATTTTTTTCTCATGGTTAATTCCTCTATCATAAAAAAGTTTTAACTGGTTATGTTTACATGATAATTTGAGATGGATTTTTTTCCACAAAAAATAATTATTTTTGATGTGTAAATAATACTGGGATAATTAATTTTATAATATAATAAAAAAATTAATGAATAAAATAAAGAACATAAAAATAATTTAATATATATATATATACATATAATAGTATACATCTAAATTGATAAAAATATTACACATAATATCTTCTTTCAAATCTTATCATAATAAATGTTTCAACAAAATACATCATTCATTGTGGTGGGGAGGTCCATCTAGAGGAGGTAGTAGAGGAAACTCCATCCCTATAACCTATGCCAGTCTTTGCATGTATTACATCATCTCCTCACACTACTGCTCCTTCCATCGATGTTTATCCTCATACTATTGTTCCTAGTATTAACATATATCTTCTTTCTCCCAACATAGGGTCTCTACATCCTCATTCTGAGATCACATATTCTCCTCATACTCTGTATTCAATGGTTCTGACTCTCTATGAGTTTCCCTCAAGATAGATGATGACCACATGGTAGTACCATAACAACTGTCAGGTGCCAATCGAGAACTGATGCCAACAAATTGGCCTTTATTTAAATCATACTAAGTCTCTCGTATCTATGATACATCATCAAATCAGGATGCACTAGCATCCTAAAGCTCTATCTTATCCAAAATCTCATCATGCATGTGGTAATTTGTGGCCACATATGACTCTTTCAAATTCAATTTCAAACTAAAATAGATAAACCATTATTTTCTATTAATTTTAAGACTCAAAAAAGTTTACTAAAAACAATATGATGTTGTCAACCACCATTAATATCTAAAGCGGAATGATTAATGTACATCCTCTAATAAATATTGAACTCTAAAATATTGGGATGTTGAATTTCCTATATGAATATAAAATAAAAATTTTAATTTTAAATTTAGATAAATTATTAAATAAAATTTCTTACTATATATCATCAATGAGTACTAAATATACAACTAATACCTTTATGTGTAACCTCCTGACTCCCCCAGTTCTTCCAAATTAATGATGATGTCCTCTAAAAACTATCTCCCATATAGTATTAGCATAATATATCCCAAAACTAAGATGGCATATAATTGGGTTTATGGTTGTAGTAAGACTGATAAAATACTATAACACCAACTTTCTTCATGGCTCTCTTCCTCATATTATGTAAAAAATGATGACAAAATTCATGCATACAGGCCTCCCAAATAGAGGTTCTCATTATATCTTCGATGAGATACCATAAAACCTAAAATAATGATTAAAAAGGTTAATAATTTAATAAATATAAAAATAAATATTATTTATTTAGATATAATATAATGATCAAACATGTAGTGCTAAAAATAAATAGGAATTTGATCCCATATCATCCATTCCCCAAAAACATAATTCTACATAATAGCACTATCCTATACAATAGTTATATATAATAAACTATGGGAAAATAGAACAAATAATCAAAACATTTTTACATAAATAAAACAATTAAAATTATAGATAATTAATGAAAATTAACTAAAATACACATTCAAACATACCTCTATATGCGTGGATCAAAATCAAGACGTGCATGTTGTTAGAGAATTGGGTAGGGAATCATCAATATCACAATACCATAACCCCTCCAAATCAATGACAAAATAACAACAACCAGATGGCTAGATTATGAAGCATCAAGTTCATCACCTATAATCATAGCCTCCAAAAGGTTATGGAACATGTCAACAAAATAATTTTATTCCATAGAAAACATAAAAAAAAATTGTCAGAAAATAATTGAAAATAATTATTATATATATTATTTTTTACTATAATTAGTATGTAATTGTATCATTCTTCATCTTCGTCCTTATCTTTGTATACGATGGTGTCAGTATCTTCAACTTCCTTCTTAATAGCATCCTTTCCCATAAGAGATTTAGATTGATCATCTCTTCTTATTTCAAATTAATTTTCTATATAATCAACATCATCATCACCATCATTGATATTTTGTTCTCCTCCTGGAAAAGACATATTTGGAACTCTCTCTTAAAAAATTTAAATTTGATTCACTTCATGAGAACCACATTCAATTTGAATTAACTAATTTATATGAGATTTCATTTTTCATAATTCTCTTCTAATCAAGTAACTCCCTTGAAGTAGCATAATAATTTTCATAATAAAATTTATGTACTTGATGAACCACAAGAATTGTTCATTTACTATAAATAGGTTTTTATATTAAATGTGAATGATTACATGGCATGTATGAACATGAAATCCTATATCGGTATTAACCCAATGTCATTTAAACATTGTTACATAATTATATCCCAGATAAAAAAATTTAATTATTTCATCCAATATTCCAAAAAAGTCAACTTCACTTTATTTATGATGATATCCAATCAAGAAAACACTAATAATCTTTGTTTTTCTGATTCACCGTATGCACTTTTTTAAAACCAGTATGAAAAATTATGTTATAAACATTATTCAAGAGAATCTAGTATAATTTTTGGAAAATATTTATTGATATGATCATCATATAATATACAAAAAATTATAATATCTATTTACTTTTAATATATATATATATATAATTTGTTATAGTATCACTCACAGTGTAAATCATTTCATTTCTTCATAGTTGAGTAGAAAATATGTATGAGTCATGTAATGTTCATCGTTTGAAAGCCATCATTTATGAACTTGACTAATTACAAGATTAGGCTGATTAAAAACTAATAATTTAATGTTCATCGCATCGTTAATATTTTCCTCATTACGGTTTATTCGGTTATGTTTTGAAGGATATTCTGGTTAGAAATATTGATAGAACAAAAAATAAATTTCCTCCTATAAATAATCTTATACAATTAACCCTTAAACCAATGTTTTTTTACAATCCTTTTTCTTCAATTTTTTCATTAATATCTCATATGGATAAATCCATCATAATTTTACCATCCCTCCACATTTTTCTTCACGATCCAAATGTAATATCAAAAATTATATTAAATAAAAAAATCAGCATAATTTTTTTTTCAGTTTACATAAAATTTAAAAAAAATATCTTCCTATAGGCTACTAAGTTCATCATAGTCTATTTTTGATGCACAAATGACTTGAAAAAATATGTTATTTATATTTTGGTATCCTAAATCAAATGATTCAACAAAAATCTAAATCCCATCGGTAGAATTCATTCCATATAACATGAAAATCATGACTTTATAATCCTGTAATATGATTGTTTTTGATATATATTGTCAAATTGGAAACATAACCATACAATAGCCTTAAATCCAAAATCCACTGAAAAAATAATAAATAATTATCTTTGGAAACTATATAAGTCACATTTAGCTTCATTAAATTATTTGATCTATCATTTTCAAATAAATCAAGTTCTATTCACCTAAAAATTTGTTAAAGATCTAATTGTGACTTTAAATTATATTTGGTCTTACCAGGTCTTTCCAAAACTATATAAAATATATTATCAAAATATTTCTCCTCAGTATGTGAGAAAACCAATATGTGATGGACTAAAAAATCATACCAATATGAAAGATCCAAAAAATAATCCATTTTATCCAACTGTGATCTTTCCTAAAGACATGTATTTTTTTATAGTCGGTCCAAAGGTAGTGGAAGGTAATGAAGAGATAATATATTTTAACTCAATACCTAATATCATTTTTGTAGAGCTATCCCTTTCAATTTTATTAGTTATGAAATGATTTATTTTCCTTTTGAAATGATGATCGGTAAGAATAAATTTATGATGAAAGTTGAAAAAACAAGGTTTTATTTCATTGATGAGAATAAAAAATTTATTGTCACTCATACAGTATAGAAATGAATTTAGACTATGTGTACTCTTACCAGATAACCATATATATGCTGGGAAGTCAGTAATTTTCCACATTAGTAAGACTTTCATTGGGAAATTCTTTTTTGAAATAACATAATATGTACAAACACCATTAATCCATATTAAATTTAACTCATCAATAAATGGATTCAAATAAACATCAATATTTTTGTTGGATTTCATTGAATTAATAATATCAAAAAAGAGATATGGTTCATTCGTTAAAAATACAAGGAGGTAATTTTTAATTTATAAAGATAGTCCAATAAGAATATTGACTACCTTAAGAAAAAAATGGACATAACCCATCAGTAGAAAGTCCCAATCACATGTCATTGGATTCTGAAGAAAACGATGAATGTACCTGGTCAAAATGTTTTCATGAATCAACATCACAATAATGATTTAAGATTTTATCAGTTGAAATATTGGGTTTGCTTCATGAAACAAATGAATTTTTTTTGGGACATAAATAAACACTATAATCTAGGTGTAAGCCGGAAATGCCTCAACTATTTAATGGTAAAAAATCCAGACTTCCCTTATTGTGCCACTTTGTACCTCAATTTTCTTCATGTAGGATAACAAAAAAGAAACTCATTTTCAACATAATATATCAGGTAACCATTTTCACATGCATGAATCTTATGATAACCAAGACCCAAATTATGAATAAACCTTTTCCCTCATAGAAATTTATTGGCAACACATTTCATTTAGGTAACAGTGATTTAACCAAAGAGAATATCTGATCAAAACGTCTATAAGGACCCAAGCTTGAGAAACCAGACTCTGACATAACTAATGTTGTGTAATTTTTTTTATAAAAGAAACTTGAACTGTCACAACCTGACCCCTGGGGCCTATGCCGTGACTATCCCAAGCCTTCCTTCCATAGTCCAGGGACTCGTGACTAGCACCATAAAGGCGTATCCCTAAAACTGAGAAGGTATTTCCTTTTAAACTTGTAAACTCACACAAACCAAGAACACATCAAGACATAAGAACAAAGAAAACTATATAGTAAACAGGGTGTGTACAGTAAGTAAAAGGGCCAGAATACAAGCCTAGCTGGAAAGTACTAGTAAAACTGATAACAAATCCTGCGAACACCCGCCTAGGATCCTACCTGAAGTATAGGTACCGATCTAGAATGGTCGTCTTTGTGATACGTCTCGTCTAAAGGTCCACCTATGAGTAGTCTCTAGTCCTGACACCCTCAGCCTCGATTAATGTTTTCCATAGTTTGCATAAGACATAGCAAGGCGTGGGTGTATCCCATGCATGGGTGAGGATAACAATACTCAGTAGGGACCCCAAGACCCCTGAAGGTCTCCTAAAATCCACAAAGGATAAAGTACAAAGCAAGACCTCAATCTCAAATAACATAGCAATAATCATCAACACTACTTAGGTATATTCCCATACATATACCTAAGTTATCAATATATAATCATCTCACACATGAGGGAAGAATACCACAAAGGTAACACCGCGAAGGTAGAATTACCACACAGGTAACACCACGAAGATAGAAGTACCCCACAAGTAACACCACGAAGGTAAGTACCACAAAGGAAAAGCCACACAAAAGAATACCAAAAATGTATCACCACACAGAATTTTACCACAAATTTAAAGACTCATATCACACCAGGTATAACTTGAGTACCTAAGTATAGTTGATTATTTGTATTGCTAAATCAACTTACTTTGTCAAGAAGCTCTGTTATTGACCCACACAGGATCGAAGATGACCCACATAGGATATAAAAATGACCCACACAGGATCTAGAGATGACCCACATAGGATCTAAAATGAACCCCACAGGATCTGGAGATGTTTTCCCACATAGGATCTGAAGATGACCCACACAGGATCTGAAGTCTCCTCAAGTACAGCCAGCCACAGCGTTCTCGCACTAACCACGCTTGATTCTGGGAGGTTCCTCTCTTCAAGCCATCGGTCGATACTTTAATTTCTACAAAATATCATGAAGAAGTATCTCGAAGGTCCACCATATCATGAGGGACCCAACGCGATAGATAGCGCGTCAATCGGACCCCCGGTCTGTAAGTTATTAACGTTTCCATTCCAAGGTCCCTATTGGATTCGGGTTCTATCCAACCCAGTCATACTCCAACTTTATCCAAAACTCAAGTGGAGTATACCAAAAGGACCATCCCGATCAAAGAATCTTGTTTCCATATATGGTTCATCAAACAGATGCCTGGTTATCGTGATATAGCCAAGAAGAAATATCTGGGTCCAGATGGGCCCAGGTCCGGTCTGACCCGGTCTGACTGACACGGACCGAGCAGGCCTGGGTCGACCTGACCTGGTTCTGGTCAACCCAACCTGGTCTGGGTTTTTCTTGGATGGTTTGGGCCATGTCAGCCTATCCCACTCGATCGTGGTCTAGTCCTGCCAATAAAGGGGGCGGCCCAGCCCGCTGGGCACAGCTAGCTCAATGCGGCATGCTCGACTGGGTGCGGTCCACCTAGCTAAGTGTGGTCCTCCATGGCGGGGCCCACCCTAGCCGGTACCCAGGGGGATGTCACCCCCTGGTATTCCAAACAGTCCAACGGACCATTCGGTTTAGCCAACCCAGCAGCTCCATGTGGCGCCGCCTCCTGGCACGCGGGACCCGTCGGGGTCCCACTCGGCATGGCGCGGCCGATCGAAAGACCAGATAGCTCACCCTTCCAGCAAATTAAGCATTCTCCATTGCTTCCTCCACAGTCTTCTGGGTTCTGACTACCCTCTGGGTGTGCCGCCTACACGAACTGTGGTCGGTCGGGTGTCGACCGCTCTCCGGTGCGACGCCCGCTTGGGTGTGCCGCCTGCTCGGACCGCATTCAGCTGGTTGTTGGCGGCCCTCCTCTTTCACATTTCACCATAGCTTTTTTCTAAGACTGAAAAATGTGATGACCACATATTCATGATCCTTGGGTCAAGATCTCTATGTCCATATGTCGCTCTCAACAAAACGTTGTGTTTTTAACATGCTTAATTATTTGGCGTTGAAGAACGCATTAAGAAGATGCAAAGAACAAATAGAAAAGATCATGGAATTTTGGCAGATTAGTGTCCATGTTTGTTTGGTCATCATCATTGAGAATCAAGAATATGAAGAATAAACAAAAAGATAATTATCATATTTCAAAATAAACCCCCTACCTCGTTTTCTCATTGGAGGTGGCGTGGGGAAGGAGATAAAGACGATGAAGACACTGACGTCTGTCACCCCCGCAATATGCTCCAAAGACGGTTCCTCATTCTTGATCTGGTGGATGTTCTTCCAAGTTCTCCAAGCCTCTCCCAATTATTTCCTCTTTTCCAACGATCCCCCACCATGTGAGTTGAGGAGAAAACTTATTTAAGATTAAGTTATTTACTTCATCAATTATTATTGGCTCATTAATTGGGGGAACTCCAAGAGTTTCCTCACATTAAAGGGGAGTTCGGGTGGTCCCCACAACCATGATTCAAAAAGGAGGTTTCAAGTAAGAAAAATAAAAAGTTATTTATTTTATTTTTCTTCTCCCACAAAAAAACTGAAAAACAAACTTCCACCCCCAACCTATTGAGGTCGAGGTGAAGGTCTCCTTAAGCGAATATCGGCACTGCGAGTTCAACGGTGTCCTCAGATTTCAATTTTGAGCACTGATTCAAAAGTTAGAAAACGCCGCTCACGCGTTTATTTAACGTACCCCAAAAAAAGTTTAGAAATTCATTCTAGGCACACCAGGACTCAAAGTCATGCACCGTCAACTTTTGCAGACTCGTAATAATTCCATATAATTAAACAAATTACATGGAAAAAATCTTGGTCTTTACATGAACTAATACAAATTATTAAATGAAACAAAGGATCTTTTATAGGCCTAGGTTCTAGAAAATTAGAAACGTGAACATACATTCCAAAAATAAATCAAAAAGAAAATAATGATTCTTTAGCATGATTTCTTTCACAATAGAGTTTCAATGTAGAAAGTATGTTAAACCTGTAAAAGATTTTATGAAATGTAGGGTGAGAAAAAAATTCCCATTAAGGGGTTTAAAAAAAACCATTAAAAAAAGTTTTTCTTTAAAACAAATGAATTAAAATCATGAAAGTAATATTTCACATAACATGTCATCACCGTTTTCTTGAGAGATTCTAAAACAGCTTTTAGGATAACTCATGCTTAAAATTGTAAAACTTGTTTAGGAGTTATAAAAAGAATGCATTATAAAATATGCACATACTAAACAAAAATTCTTGTAGTGACACCTATAAGTTAGATGATGACCAAAATTTATCATTCTATGACATGCCATAGGTGAGGGTAAAAATTCACAAATGAAATAATATTTATTTAGAATTGCCCATAAAATGATGTCATTTATCATTTTGGTTTGGTAACTTAAATATTAATTCTTCTTCATAAATGAATTTCTACAAAAGTATTTACTTAAATATGAACTATGTGCACTTGAAAATTTTGAGTAATACTGGTTCATATAATAATGATCACTCTCCAGGGATATTTTATTAATTGGATAATCACATGGACCTTCACTTACTAGAATCATTATGAGGTAATGCATAATAAATGACAATACTAAGCATTCTTTAAAGCCTTTGTGCCAAGACCATACATAACCATTCTTGTTAAGGCCTCATTCCAAGACCATAGTTCATCTAATGAGACCAACTGATACATAGAGAGGCTATAGCAGGCCTCACCCATCACATAATAAGTCGTATTCATTCCTCATATGTCTTATAAGAATATGTATTTACATCAAAGTGTCACATACCACTTTGATTTATTTAAATCTTTTTCATAGATTAAATAAATTCATTAAATGATCAATAGTGTCTCATATCACTTTGAAATGTTTAATTCTTTATCCATATAGAATAATAAAAATACTAATCCCATTACATAAAACAGTTTTCTTAATTTGAAATGCACAAATAAGTTGTATTATGAAATAAATACATACATGTTCTCTAAAATCAATGGAATTTTATTTATAAATTAGAAATTGCCCATAACTATATATGCCAGACATGAAATGTGGTTTTAATTCCATTTCACACATGAAATTATAGATTTTTCACATTAAATAATAACCTATTTTGTCTTGTCACATAAAATGATGACTATTTCCATTTAGATACTATTGTTAAAAAAATCATACCACAAAATAATGGAATAAGAATAAATTTTACATTCATATATAGATTTGGAAAAAAATGATTAACCCCTTTTAAATAAATGATAATAATTTATATATATATATATATATATAATACTATAATAACTTTTAAAATCAAGAAAATAAACCCTTTAAAATTTTAAGGAACACAATAACAAAATAGAGTTTTTTTATTGTTAGATATTAAAATTAAGAAATTATATTCACACTGACAAACTTTATGTTTATTTAAAAAATATCTTTTCAAGGTTTAACATGTTCACTTATATATATATATATAAACAAACACTATCTGCACATTCACTTATATTTATGTATAAATGCTTAAACATTAAACACCATAAAAATTCACTCAATGGAAACTAAAATTCTTGACACACACTCTTTGAATAATTACATGGAATACTATTTGTTGTACATTTATATAAACATTTAATTCATAACCCAAAAAAAATCATTTGAAGGTAGTTTTTAGGGATGTAAAATTTATTCAAAGCACGTGAGCATTCTTTTTTATGGCCATATGTCGATAATCATTAATGGTATGCATATAACTTGATTTTGGTTTCATAAAATTTGAAATTTTCAAATTTTAATTTTCAAACACAATTATAACTTAAATATTTCACTTACATAATTCATTATAGTAATTTGTGATGCCTAAATATGAAAAAATATTAGTCTTAAAAATTAATTAATAATTAATTAAAATTCATTAAAAGAAATTGAATTCCCATAATGGTCATATATCTATATATATATATATATTGATATATATATATATTGAAAACATGAAGCATTATATGTGTATATACACAGACACACACACACACACATATATATGTAATTTTTTGGGAGGAAGAACATAAAATCACACCCTTAAAAATATTTTAAAAAGTAGATCCATTGCATCAAGATAAACATTTATTGTATGAAAATTTAATTAGGAGATATTATTTTACATGATTATATATATATATTACATATATATATATATAGAAGTTTAACAAATCAATTGAAAATAATTAACTCCCTTACTTAAATCAAAAATAGGATACTGGCCAACTAGAAATGTGTAGAATAAAATGGGGAACTTGAGGATGAGGGTCGGGTAAGGTTGTGTTTGAAAAGAGGGGTTTAAATAAAATTTGGTTCCCTTAAAAAACCACCCTCTTTGACAAATTGGCCATGGTTTTGGACCCATTTGGACAATTTTCTCAGATCATCAATAGTTTATTCAAAATAAAATATAAAGAAATGAAAAGATACAAATATATATATTCTTAAAATAAAAACTTATCGAATCTGGGTTCACTGGTGTGGAAAAGAGGCCAGCATGAGGCTGAGGATTGAGGAAGGGAATATCGCGTGTTGAGGAAGAATAGTAGTGGGTGCGATGTGTACTGGTGTGGCCTGAGGAGGTGCGACTCAAGGAGGAAGAAGGAGGAGAGGGATGGATGGTCTATATGGGTTCTAATCTGATCAAGGGTCTAGATTAACCATAGGAAAATTTTAACAAAGGACTCAAGCGGTTGGTAAAAAGATGGCCCAGATGAGGCCGTGATTTTGATCGTGCAGATTGGATTAATCCATGAGATTAAAAATGTGATGGAAGACTGATATTAGATCCCGGTTTTGATCGAATGGCTAAGGTGGATATCTAAGTTTAAAATAGATTGTGTAGTCCAGATCTAGTGTGTCCAGATCTAACAGTCTTGAAAAACATGGTGATGAAACTGCAGTAATGGGGTTCTAAGGCTGAACTGGTTTAGATGGTTAGGATCTCACACGGTGAGATCAGATAGCCCAAGTTTCATTCCACATAAAAATCCACATCCCACATCAAAACCGGGAGGATTTTGTGACCGCTATATAACACTCGATGCTACTACCTTCCACTTGATGACACAAACACACACAGTGGGGTCCTTATACCTGGTACCCCATCCACGGTCCTTGGCCCATCCCATGCATACACCCTCTCCCGCGCTCCCACCAATGTGCGACCTACCTCATGTTGTTCCTTCTAGGGATTTCACTCCAACGTTTCTCAAGACACCTTAAAGAGCCTAAGAGCTCGGGTAGACGTCTCATATGGCTGGGGTTTACCCATTGAGGGTTCTCCAGCCTAGTTGAGGTGTCCCCATATTTTTTAATAGTTTAAATATATATTTTTATAAAGTAATTGATAATAATTTATTTTTATTATGAGTTTAATAATAATACACTAATTTTAGAACATGAAAATGTATTCTTTTAAAGTTTTATATTTACTTAAAAACACACATTTATTAACTAAAAATTTTACTTTCAAACATTTAAAACCCTTAAATAACTTAAGGTACTTAAAATAATTAAAACACTTAAATAAATAGAATACTTAAAATAGACAAAATTCTTAAAATACATAACAGTTATAAAATTTTATAATCGTCACCAAAACCAACTGTCATATTAAAAAAACCAAAGGCTACATAAAAATCCCAATGACTACTTATAATAGTCATATTAAACCATATAAATACATGTTCAATATATTCCAAGGATCAAGATCATTTCTTATTTTAAAAGCATAGTGCTCTGCATTCCTTTGGATCTCTATATTTTTTTATCCTTCTCACTATTTCTTATTTTTTGGGGGGATTTAAGGGACAAGGGAAACTTATTCGGCCTTTTTGTGATGTTGGGTGGTCTTCCATTTGTTCTTTTAGGTATTTCTATGAGTTTCCTTGAGTAATTGTAATCCCTTATATTAATGTAACATCTTAGTGTTTGAATAAAATGTTTCTCCTTCTCTTTAGTATATTTTGAAATAATGTGTTCCAATTTTTATTAAAGCAAGAATAATCATGATAATAACTGAAATTATTATTATTACATTTATCATTAAGTTTGGGGTGTTAAAATATCCCCCCTTAATATAATTTCACCCTCATAATTCTACTGTACTCATACTCTTCCACCAACACCAACCCTCAGATATCATCCTTGATGTCCCTACAAAACATTTTTAATTATTATTAATTAACAAAATTTGAATGAAAAATAGTATTTAATTTATACCTTCACCAGGTCCACCTATGTTGGAGACTTTCTTGGTAAGTTCTTCTGGTTAGGTTGATCCCCAAAACATTTTTAATTTCTTCAATTTCATTTTTCCCAAATTCACCACGAGCAGCTAGGGTTGAACTCATGCGGAGAGTAGTAGGTCCTTGAGAGAGTGGAAAGGGAGGTATAATGTTCAGGGATATCGAAGTGGACTTGGTTCCAATTGAATATTAGAATAACTTTGTTTTATAAAAACCAAATATAATAAATCCTTCTATACATAATAATGCTCAAAACCTGAAACAGATAGGATGCACGGGGGTCACCCACCTCTACAGCTTCTCAGAATCTTTCCATGTCTTGATAAGTCTCAGACAGGTTGAAAAATAAGAAAAGGACTTCGTATTACATTATTTTATGCGCATAATATGCAAGTTGTTCATGAGACATAAATTAGTAGAAGTGACACTATCATTGATGAAGTCAAAGGACATTTAGGATGTTTGACACCTGGTAGAGGTGTTTTCAAGACAAACATAGATTTAAAAAGGGTTGGTAAGCATGTGAACATGATTTTGTTATTATGGTCTCGAGGATCTCATTAAGAAAGGACACTAGTTTATTTGGTAAACCCTCACCTTCCATCTAAACTTTTTAATAAAGGAATTTCACTTAGGTAAACATACTTAAATTAATAGTTTTATTATAATCTTCCAAAGTTCACTAGGTCATTCCTCTGATACCAATTGTAAGGACCTGATCCCAGGAAACCAGACTCATCCATTAAAAATGTTGTGTAAAATTATTTCTATAAAATAAAATTTAACAAATATACAAAATTAAATGAAATAGAGGATATTTTATAGTACCAAGTTCTGTAAAATTAGATACATGAACTTACATTCCAAAAATAACTCAAAAAAAAACAACGATTCTTCAGTGTGATTTCTTTCACAACATAGTTTCAATGCAGAAAGTATGCTAAACCAATAAAAGTGTTTATGAAATGTAGTGTGATCATAAAAATGCTCATTCAGGGGTTTTAAAACAAAAACATTAAGAAATAATTTTCCTTTTAAACATTTCTTTAAAACACATGAATTAAAATCATGAAAGTAATATTTCACATAATATGTCATCACCTTTTTCTTGAGAGATTCTAAAAAAATATTTTAGGATAACTCATGATTAAAATTTCTAAACATATATAGGAGTTTTAAATATAATGAATTATAAAATATTCACATACTGAATAAAAATTCATGTAGTGCCACCTATTAGTTGGATGATGACCAAACTTAATCATTCTATGACATGTTATAGGAGAAAAATAAAATTTCACACATGAAATAATATTTATTCATAATTTCACATAAAATGATGTCATTTATCATTGTGGTTTGGTAACATAAATATTAATTCTTCTTCATAAATGAATTTCTACACAAGTATTTACTTAAATATGAACCATGTGCACTAGGAACATCTGATTAATATTGGTTCATATAAGAATGATCACTCTCCATGGATATATTACTATTTGTATAATCACATGGAACTTCACTTACTAGAATCATTATGAGGTAATTCATAATAAAGGAAAATCATAAACATTCTATCAAGGCCTCATTCTAATACCACAAATAACGATTCATGTTAAGGCCTCATGCCAAGACAATAGTTCATCTCAAGAGATCTAATGATGCATCGAGAGGCTATAGCAGGACTCAACCATCACATAATAAGTCCTATACATTCCTCATATATATAATAATAATATTTTTTTAAATAAAAGTGTCCCATATCACTTTTATTTATTTAAATCTTCTTCATAGATGAAATAAATTCATTAAACATATCAAAGTGTCCCATACTACTTTGAAAAGTTTAATTATTTATCCATATAGTATCATAAAAATACTAATCCCATTACCTAAAATAGTTTTATTAATTTTTAATGCACAAATAACCTATATAATAAAATAAATTCATACATGTTATATCCATTTAATTTCATTTATAAATTAGACATTGTCCATAGCTATCTATGTTGGACATTCCATGAGGTACGAATTCTATTTCACACATGAAATGATAGCTTGATCACATTGAATAATAACCTATTTAGACTTTTCACATAAAATGATGACTATTTACATTTAGATACTATGGTTACACAAAGTCATACCATAAAATAATGGAATAAGAATAAATTATACTTTTTTATATGGATTTGGATGTAAAATATTAACCACTTTAAAATAAATAATAATATATTCACATATATAAGTACAATAATAACATGTAAAATCAAGAAAATAAACCCCTTAAAAATTTTAAGGCACAAAATAGCAAAACAAAGTTTTGTTATTGTTTTCCATTAAAAATAGGAGATTATATTCACATGAACAAACTGTGTTTTTATTTAAAAAATATATTTTCAAGTTTTATCATGTTCACTTATATATATAAACAAACATTATCAGCACATGCACTTATATTTATTTATAAATGTTTAAACATTAACCATAATAAAAATTCACTCATTCACAACTAAAATTCTTGACACATACTCTTTTCATAATTACGTGGAATACAATTTTTCATCCATGTATCTAAACATTTCATTCATAACCCATAAAAATCAATTTTAGGGTAGTTTTGATGGATGTAAAATTTATTCAAAGAACATGAGTATTCTTGGTTATGGCCATATATTGATAATCATGAATGGTGTGCATATAAAAAGATTTAGGTTTCATAAAATTTGAAATTGTCAACTTTTAATTTCCAAACACAATTATAACTTAAATATATCACTTAAATAATTCATTTGAGTAGTTAGTGATTCCTAAATATGAAACAATATTAGACTTAAAATTTAATTAATAATGAATTGAAATTCCTAATAAGAACTTGAATTCACTTAATGGTCATATATGTATATATATATATATATTTATATTCTTAAAACATTAAACAGTATATGTGTATATAAATATGTAAACACACACACACACACACACACATATATATATATGTAATTTTTTTCTGGGAGTAAGGACATAAAATCACACCCTTAAAAAGATTTTAGAAAGAAAATCCATTGCATCAAGATAAAAATTTCATGTATGTAAATTGAATTAGAATATATGATTTTACATGATTATATATATATATATATATTACATATATATACATATATTTAAGTTTACAAAATCAATTGAAAATAATTAAATCCCATAGTTGAATAAAAAATAGGAAGCTGGCCAACTGGAAACGTGTAGAACAAAATGGGGAACTTGAGGATGAGGGTCGAGCAAGGTTGGGTGTGAAAAAGAGTGGTTTAAATAAAATTTGGTTCCATTAAAAAAAACACCCTCCATGAAAAAATGGCCATAGATTTGGACCCATTTGGGTAATTTTCTCAGATCATCAATAGTTTATTAAATATAAAAAATAATGAAATGAAATGATACAAATATATATATTCTTAAAATCAAAACATGTGTAATATGGGTTCGCTGTTGTGGAAAAGAGGCCAGCATGGGGACAAGGATGGAGTAAGGGAATATCACAGGTTAAGGAAGAATATTAGAGGGTGCAACATGGACTGGTGTATCCTAGTGTGGAACAACTCAAGGAGGAAGAAGGAGGTGAGGGATGGAAAGTCTAGATGGGTTTTCATCTGGTCTAAGGGTTTAGATTAACCCTAGGAAACTTTTAACTGAGGACTCAAGCGATTGGTAAACCGAAAACCCAGATGAGGTTGTGATTTTGATCATGTAGTTGGAATTGATCCACAAGATTAAAAATGTGACAGATGGTCGAGATTAGATCATGGTTTTGATAGGATAGCCGTGGCGGATATCTGAGTATCAAATAGATTGTGCGGTCCAGATCTAGCTTGTCCTGATTTAACGGTCTTGAAAAATGAAACGATGAAACCACAGTGGTGGGGTTCAAAGGCTAAACTAGTTTGGATGGTCCAGATCTCACATAGTGAAATCGGATGGCCCATATCACATTCTATAGAAATGTCTGCATCCCACATCGAAACCAAGAGGGTCCCAAGACCTCCTTGTAATGCTTGATACTGTTTCCTTCCACTCGATGACACAAACACACAAAATGGGGTCCTTATACATAGGTCCCCATCCTCAGGCATTGGCTTACCCCATGCATACACCCTCTCCCATGCTACCACTAGTGAGCGACCTACCTCACGTTTTGCCTTCTTGGGGTTTTTCTCTAGTTTCACCCGAGACACCTTAAAGAGCCTAGGCACTCGGGTAGAAGTCTCCTATGGCTGGGGTCGACCCCTTGAGCGTTCTTTAGTCTAGTTGAGGCATCCCCATATATTTTTAACACTTGAAAAATATATTTTTATAAAATAATTGATAATAATTTATTTATTTTAAAAATTTAATAATAATACACTTCTATTAAAACATTAGAAGGTATTGTTTTAAAATTTTACATTTACTTAAAAACACACATTGATTAACTAAAAGTTTTACTTCCAAACATTAAAAACCATTAAAGTACCTAAGGTACTTAAAATAATTAAAATACTTAAAACACTTAAATACATATAATACTTAAAATAATCAAATACTTAAAATACTTAATGGTTATCAAATTTTATAACCATTACCAAAACCAACGGTCATATTAAAAAACCAATGAACACTAAAAAACCAAAATACTACTTATAAAGGACATATTAAACCATATAAATACTCATTCAAGGTATTACATGGATCAATATCATTTCTTGTTTTAAGAGGATGGTGCACTGCATTCCTTTGACTCTCTTTATTTTTCTATCCTTCTCACTATTTTTTTTGTTTTGGTGGATTCAAGGGACAGGGGATACTTAATCGGTCTTTTTGTGATGTTGGGAGGTATTTTGTTTTTTTTAGGTCTTATGATGAGTTTACTTAAGAATTTTTAATCCCTTGTATCAATTTAACATCATAGTTTTTCAATAAAAAGTTTCCCCTTCTCTTTAGTGTATTTTGAAATAAAGAATGACAATTTGCATTAAAACAAGAATAATCATGATAATAACTAAAATTATAATTATTACATTTATAATTAACATTGTGGTGTTCCAATATACCCCCCTTAATAGAATTGTGCCCTTGGAATTATATTTTACTAATATGCTTCCACCAACCCAAACCCTCATACATCATCCTTGATGTCCCTAAAATACGTTTTTAATTATTATTAATTAACAAAATTTGAATGAAAAATACTATTTAATTTATAAATTCACCAGTTCCACCAACATCGGAGACTTTCATGGTAAGTTCTTCGGGTCGGGTTTATCCCCAAAACATTTTTAAATTATTCAATTTCATTTTCCCAAATGCACCTCGAGCAGCTAGGGTTGATCTCTTGCAAACAGCAGTAGTTCCTTGAGAGAGTGGCACAAGAGGTGTAAATTTCAGAGATGTTATAGTGGACTTGGATATAATATACCAGTTAAACAACTTTGTTTTCTGAAAACCAAATATCATAAAGCCTTCCATACATACTAAAGCTCAGAACCTGATATTGATTGGCTTCATGTGGGTCACCCACCTCTACAGCTTCACGGAATCTTTCCAAGGCCTTATAAGTCTCATATAGGGTGAAACATATGAAAAGGACTTTGTAGTACCTTTCTTTATTGAAATAATATGAAATTTTTCCATTCGATATAAATTAGTATATGTGACTCAGTCCTTGGTGAAGTCGGAGGACATTTGGGATGTTTGACAGCTAGTAGAGGTGTTTGGAGGACAGATATTGATTTAAAAAATGATGGTAAGCATCTAAACATGATTTGGCTATTATGGTATCGAGTAGCTCAGTAGGAAGGGACAAGAGGATAGTTTTTGAACCCTCACCTTACATATGAAAATTTTAAGAAAGGAATTTCACTTAGGTAAACATACTTAAATTAACGGTTTTATTCTAATCTTCCAAAATTCACTAGGTCATTCCTCTGATACCAACCGTAAGGACCCGAGCCCAAGTGACCAGACTCAGACCTTACAAATGTTGTGTAAAAAAAATTTATATGAAAGAAACTTGATAAATACATAGTAGTAAATGAAACATATGATATTTTATCAGGACAGGTTCTCCAAAATTAGATACATGAACTAACATTCTAAAAACAAGATAAAACGAAAACAATGATTCTTTAGTGTGATTTCTTCCACAATATAATTTCAACGCAGCAAGTATGCTAAACATGTAAAAGTGTTTATGAAATTTATGGTGAGCACAAAAATTCACAATAAGGGGTTTTAAAACAAAAACATTAAGAAATAATTTTCCTTTAAAACATTTATTTAAAACACATGCATTAAAATCATGAAATTAATATTTCACATAACATTTCATCACCATTTTCTTAAGAGATTATGAAACGACTTTTAGGATAACTCATGCTTAAATTCGCTAAAATTATTTAGGGATTATAAATATAATGCATTATAAAATATGAACATACTGAATAGAAATGCATGTAGTTAAACATATAAGTTAGATGATGACCAAAATTAATCTTTCTATGACATTCTAAAGGAGAGGATAAAAATTCACAAATGAAAAAATATTTATTCATAATTTTACATAAAATGATGTGATATATTATTGTGTTTTGGTAACTTAAATATTAATTCTTCTTTATAAATGAATTGATACAACAGTATTTACTTAAATATGAACTGTGTGCAATTGGAAAAGCTGATTAATAATAGTTCATATAAGAATGATCACTCTCCATGGATATTTTACTAATTGGATAATAACATAGACCTTTACTGACTAGAATTATTTTTAGGGAATTCATAATACAGGACAATCATAAAAATATTTCCAAGGCTTGTGCCAAGACCAAACATAACCATTCTTGTCAGGGCCTCATGCCAAGACCGTAGTTCATCTCATGAGATCTACCAATGCATCGATAGGCTATAGCAGGCCTCACCTATCACATAATAATTCCTATGCTTTCTTTATATGTACAATAAGAATATTTCTTTAAATCAAAGTGTCCCATACCACTTTGATTTATTTAAATTCTTTTCATAAATGAAATAAATTTATTAAACATATCAAAGTGTCACATACCACTTTGAAAAGTTTAATTATTTATCTATATAGTATCATAAAAATATGAATCTCATTACCTAAAATACTTTTCTTAACTTGTAATGCACAAATAAGTTATATAATGAAATAAATATATACATGTTATCTAAAATCCATGGAATTTTATTTATAAATTAGATGTTTTCCCTAACTATCTATGTTGGACATTCCATGAGGTGTGAATTCCGTTTCACACATGAAATGATAGATTGCATACATTAAATAAGAACTTGTTTATACTTGTAACATAAAATTATCACTATTTCCATTTAGATACTATGGTTACATAAAATCAAATATATACATAATTCATTGGAGTAATTGGTGATGCATAAACTTAAAAATTAATTAATAATGAATTAAAATTACTAATAATAACTTTAATTCCCATAATGGTCACAAAAACACACACAAAAACACACACAAAAACACACACACACACACATATATTCTGAAAACATTAAGAAATATATGTGTATATACACATATATATACATATATATAAATATGTAATTTTTTTAGGAGGAAGAACATAAAATCACACCCTTAAAAAGATTTTAGAAGGCAGATCCAATGCATCAAGATAAATATTTCATGTATGAAAATTGAATTAGAAGATATGATTTTACATGATTATATATATATATATATTACATATGTATACATATATAAGTTTACAAAATCAATTTAAAATAATTAAATCCATTTCCTGAATCAAAAATAGGAAGCTGGCCAACTGGAAATGTGTTGTAGAAAATGGGGAACTTTAGGATGAGGGTCGGGTAAGGATGGGTGTGAAAAGAGGGGTTTAAATAAAATTTGGTTCCTTTAAAAAAACACCCTTCTTGACAAATTGGCCATGGGTTTGGACCCATTTTTCCAATTTTCTCAGATCATCAATAGTTTATTCAATATAGAATATAAAAAAAATTAAAAGATACAAATATGTATATTCTTAAAATCCAAACTTGTGGAATATGTGTTCGCTACTAGGGAAAAGAGGCTAGCATGGGGGAAAGGATGGAGGAAGGGAATATCACAGGTTAAGGAAGAATAGTAGAGGGTGTGACATGGACTGGTGTAGCCTAGTGTGGTACGACTCAAGGAGGAAGAATAAGGAGAGGGATGGATGGTCTACATGTACTATTATCCAATCCAATGGTATAGATTAACCCTAGTAAAATTTTAACGGAGGACTCAAGTTTTTGGTAAACGGATAGACCAGATGAGGCTGTTATTTTGATCATGCGGTTAGGATTGATCCAAGAGATTAAAAAGGAGACAGATGGATGAGATTAGATCTTGGTTTTGATCAGATGGCCAAGCTGGATCTATAAGTTTCAAATAGATTGTACGTTCCAGATCTAGCGCATCCATATCTAACAGTACTGAAAAATTCAGTGATGAAACCACGATGATGGGGTTCGAAGGATGAATTGATTCGGATGGTTAGGATATCACATCATGAGATCAGATGACCCAGATCATGTTCTATGAAAATATCTTCATCCCACATCAAAACCGTGAGGGTTTCGGTACCACCTTATAGCGTTTGACGTTGCTTCCTTCCACTTGATGACACAAACACACACAGCGGGGTCCTTATACATGGGACCCCATCCGCAAGCCTTGGATCACCCCATGTATACACCCTCTCTCGTTCTCCCACCGGTGCACAACCTGCCGCACACTATTCCAGCTTGGGGTTTTTCTCCACCACCGCTCGAAACACTTTAAAGAGCCTAGGCACTTGGGTAGATGTCTCTTACGGTTGGGGTCAACCCCTTGAGGGTTCTCTGGCCTAGTTTATGCATCCCCATATTTTTTTTAACACTTGAAATATATATTTTTATAAAATAATTGATAAAAATTTATTTTTATTAAAAGTTTAATAAGAAAACACTTATTTTAAAACATGAAATGGTATTATTTTAAAATTTTATATTTACTTAAAAACACAAATTTATTAACTAAGAAAATTTACTTTCAAACATTCAAAACCCTTGAAGTACTTAAGGTACTTAAAATAATTAAAATAATTAAAACACTTAAATACTTAGAATACTTAAAATGGTCAAAATACTTAAAATACATAATGGTTATAAAATTTTATAACTGTTACCAAAACCAATGGTCATATTAGAAAAAAACGGCCACTTAGAAACCCCAACAACTACTTATAATGGTCAAATTAACTTATATAAGTACTTATTCAAGGTATTCTAAGGATCAATATTATTTCTTATTTTAAAATTATGGAGTTCTACATTCTTTTGACTCTTTGTATTTTTTCTATCTTTATCACTATTTTCTATTTTGTTTTTGGGGATTCAAGGGATGAGGGCTACTTAATAGGTCTTTTTGTGATGTTGGGTGGTGTTCTGTTTGTTATTTTAGGTCTTGCAATGAGTTTCCTTGAGTAGTTGTAATCTCTTGTATCAGTGTAACATCTTAGTGTTTGAATAAAATATTTCTCCTTCTCTTTAGTGTATTTTTAAATAAATCATTCCAATTTTCATTAAAGAAATAATATTCATGATAATAACTAAAATTATTATTATTACATTTATAATTATTTTTGGGGTGTTACGCCATCGATTTGATATTCCATTATCTAATTTAATAGCCCTAAATTTAGTAATAACTTCAAATTTTCAACTATGAAACTGGGACATAAGGTGTCCTCAACAGACTTTAGCAACTCATAAAATATATTTTTTTTAACTAATAAGTTAAATCGATATATTTCTGAGTTTCTTTTTGTTGAAAATAAAGACCAGAATCCTCATGTACTAAAATTTCGAATCATGGTGTAACTTGAATCAAATTATTAGTATCTTCTCTGAAACTATGTTCATCATGTTGATACCAAAAATATAATCTTCCCAAAACAAAAATTCAATAGATGACCCCCAATGTTTCAAATATCCTAAGATAACATTTATTACATGGATACTTAATTTTACATTATAAAATAAATTCATATTTTAAGGATGCAAATTACAAAAATATTTGAAACCCTAAATATATACAGATTTTTTACCAAAACCATTTGGATTCCTATGATGATTTTTGCAATCCTGATCTTTTAATAAATAATGTTGTTTAGTTCCTTGTTCCATATTTTTCTAAAAAATAGAAAATAAAAAAATTGCTTATGATTAATCTTATATAAGGAAGATACGATCTAAAAAAATCTAAAAATTACCAAAAATACAAATTAATTGTAAATATTATAAATTCCTTCTAATTACCGCTATTTTTTCTAAATACGACAACTTATTTCTAATTCCCCAAATTACCAATAATTTTTTCTAATTACTGATATTTTTTATATTAAGGAATATAAAATTTTGGATAAGGGGAATGAGTAAAGAAGGTAGTATATGGGATGATGGCGATGACATAGTGAAATAATTCCAATGCTCCTAAGTTTAGATAGTTTGGAGGGGAGGCATTCTTGGGTAAACTCATAGGTTTACCCATGATTTCCTATCCTCTAAAGGTTCTAAATGTAGGGCCACTAGAATTATTTCACTATGTCATCTCCTGTATCTCCTCAGCTATATGCTTCCCTTGAGGGAAGCTGGGAGTAGAGGGAATGAAGGTCTCAATAAAGGGAAATAATTTTGGCACCCCTAGGTTTAGACTGATTGGAGAAGAGACATTCATGGATAAACTTATGAGTGATGGAAGAGGTAAAAAATGTGCGAGATAATAATGACACTCTTAATGGAATATTTCCCTTTTTATATTAAATCTATAATTGTTAGAAAATATTTTTTTTCCGATAATCATGCTTTTACATTATGATTATCTGTAAAACTTTATTTTCTCATGAAGTGAGATTGAACCAAAAAATGGAAAAACTCATTATGTGTGTAATTTTTATCTCTCGCATTTATTTCCTCTTCCATCACCCACAGATTTACCCATGTCTACATCTCCTTCAAATGGTCTGAACTTAGGGGCACATGAATTATTTCTCTATATCATCACCTCCATAACCCCAAATCCATTATTCCCTCAAACCCCTTGGTCAGCCTTCTATTACTAATTGTGGTTATTTTTGGTTAATTTTGGACACATATGGTTAATTATTACAGTTAATTTATTTTTTGTTTTCCACTAAATCTCATTGTTTTCTTCTTATGTTTATTGCTTATAGCTATTTTCTACTGATCGTTGCATATTTTCACTAATTTAAACAAATTCCTTCCATTTATTACCACTAATTTTTACTAATTATAACTAATTACATCTATTTTTTACTAATTAACATTTATTTCCACAAATTCTTTCTAATTACTTCCAATTAACACTAATTTTTTCAAATAAAAACTAATTATCACTAATTTTTACTAATTGCTACTATTTTTTACTACTCACTGCTAATTACTACTAATTACCACTAATTTTTACTAATTACTACAAATTTTTACTAATTATCACTAATTATTACTAATTAGTTCTAATTATTGCTAAGTTTTAATAATTACTTCTAATTTTTAATAATTACTACTAATTTTTACTAATTACAACTAATTTTTACTAATTACCGCTAATTTTTATTATTTAATGATAATTACCAAAAATTATTACTAATTGTTTTTTAATTATTTATATATATCATTATGTTATAAAAACTATTATTAATTACTACTAATTACTAATAATTGTTAATTATTACTAATGTCATGCACTGACCCCGAACTGTCCCGAAGCAGGTGCGGAGTATAAATAAAACATGGTGTGTAAATTTTTTATAAAAATGAAATCTGAAAACACCCACACATGTTCCACTAGAGTTGATTGTTTTTTTTAGTTCCTGGATAATTAGATACAATTATTAAATTTCTTTCAAAACTGGAAGAGAAAGAAACTCCATAAAGCTTCCACTAAACAAAATGACTTAAATCTACTAAACCTGTAAAATAAAACATATTGAAAACATAGGGTGAGCATAAGAATGACCAGTAAGGGGTTTTAAAATAATATAATATACCAATTATAACATTTTGAAAACATTATTTTAAAATTTCCCATTAGACATTTTCTTAAGGAATGTTGTAACACATGTATCATAACATAACAATTAGTCTAAGAATTAAAAAAGCAGATTTCATGGAATAATAACAAAGTTATAAGGAAACATGATTCAATTATAAGAATTCTCATTCATAATAATAAGTAAGAGACATTCTAACTTTAATAGGTATGACATGTGAATATGCAAGTACAAAATTTATAACTAAGAGTAGTACGTGATCAGAGTTGCACATTAAATAATAACATCAATTTCATCCTTTACTACTATGAAACATACACTGACTAATAAATCTTTGTGTGATGAATAATTAATTAATCCATAAGCTTTTACTTCTTCTAATTCTCATAAACATAATCTCTTTAACCAAGAATATTCTATTAGTCGAATATTCTTTTGGTTAATTATATTACATAGTCATAATGAGAAAAATTCATATGTCGAAATGTGTCAAGGCCTCGTGCCAAGACCATAATCTATGTGTCAAGGCCTCATGCCAAGACCATAATATCTATGTCAAGGACTCGTGCAAATACCATAAATAAAATTGGGAAATTCCTCAGCCTATTCTACATCTAGTTGGTCACATGAGACCTACCGATGCATTGAGGGGCTATAGCGGGCCTCACCCATCACATAATAAGTCCAATGCATTCCTCATTTCTATAAATCAAAGTTCTCATTCAACTTTGATTTATTAAATTACTTATCATTCCAAGTGTCACATATTACTTGGTTACTAACTTCATATTATTCAAAGTGTCACAAACCACCTTGAATAATTTAATTTCTCATTTTATATTATTCAAAGTGTCTCATACCACTTTGAATAATTTTCATTATTTATTCCATAAAAGGTCATTTGAGTTTGATTACTTTATTTTTCATTTATATATACAAAGTAATTCATGCTTATAATTATTAATAACAATTCTATCAATGAATGACAATGAATGAAAAGTATGGTAGGCAACACATATGTCAATAACTAAAACACATTAAATACATGTTTATCACATAAAATGGAAATCCCTGAAATACTTATTATGAATGTAGACTTTTTATATTTCATAATGCACAATTCTAAAATTAGGATAATTGTCATTCATATTTGAATCACATGCTGATAAATGGAATATTTTACAATGTATAACTTAATTATTGAAAAAATTTATTACAGAAGATTCATATTCTTTAGAAAATGAAAAATATTATTTCATTCTTCTACAAAATGTTAGGAGGTCATATGTCACAAACCAACTCGGGTCGACCCTGAACCGGTCACTCGAGCTGGTCCGCGACATGGCCTAAGGGGCGTTCCCGATCCGCACGGGCTAGTAACTAGTGTTGGACATCAAAATTTAATCATTGGGAACGATTTGGCCCATAAATACAAATAAACTAAATGGTAGAAGCAAATAGAACCTCGTGAAATAAATAAATGGCAAGAAAAGTAAAGGATGATCAACAACACAACTAACCTATCAATGTCTAAAACTCCACGTAACCCCATGGATTACTCTCTAGTACTGAACCAAACATCACTCAAAGCGATAAAACCCAGAACTGGAGCCTGTAGGTGAAAATAAAAACAATTAAACACTATAGGTGTCAGTATTAAAACTCAGTAGGTAGGCCTGACTAATCTATTCCCAATGCAGATTCTTTAAATAAACAAAACATTGATTTTAGATTTAAAATACAATCTATAAATATAGAATTTTCTACACATTTCATTTTTTAGGTAAACAAATCAAAATCATAATTCCTTGCCCTCAAGTTTAAAATAAGGTTCAAGAAGAGGGAAAAAAGGAGACCAAAAGTGAATCATTCATTTTTCATAAAAGTGTGAAAGTAAAGAGTGATTGTTCATTTAAAACATTTTTAGTAAAAAGATATTTAGCAACCACATCTTTATAATTTTACAAGAAAACACCAAAACTAGGAACAGTTGGTATCACTACATATAGAAAGTGAAACGATACTAACTATACTAGTGTAAAAGGAACATGGGAAATCCTAAGAACTCAGAGGAAAAATTGAACATACTAATACATGTGACTCATCCTAAAGGCATGCCTACTCTCGATAAAGTCGTGACGCCCTAACACCCGATCATCACCCAACCTGTCCGGATCAAGGGGCCCAATCCCATAGAAATAATAACAAAACACCTCTCTGCAATGGGCCAATATCCAGTGTGTAATCTAAAATAGTGCAACAATCATTCTTAGTAAACCTCTTCACTGTTACAGGTTCCCATGTACATTTCTCAAGAGGGTGTGCCATACATTTCAAATAACAAGCCACGTATATATAATCGAACACACCACACAACTCAACACCACCCCAGCCACCTCAAGGGTAGTCTTTTACTTAATATAATAATTATACAAGGAAGGTACCATACCAAGTACTCTCCCATATCATGATCAAATGATGAGGCAAGAGACCCAACCCAAGAGGGTTTTTCCCCAAATAACCATTCAAAAGTTCCAATCGGGCCTTTATCTATGTAACACTCTAACATTTATCAAATCATTTAGAAAACCATTTCCAGATCATGTCCAAACTTCATTGTACATAAACCTGGCCAAACAGGCCTTAAGAAATCATTTAACACTAAATCATTTCCAAAAGAAGTAAAACACGCCATTACTTTGAAAACCATATGCACTTGGAAACCCATTTATAAAACTGAATTCACCACTTTAAATCTGAAGCGCATTTTCAAGGGACAAAGGGTCATTTCATCAAACACTTAGTAAGCACATTTAATAAAACAACTTCATGCAATTCAAATAGAAAGGGTCTTACTTTATTTCACAACAATCTTCTATTATTAAATCCCTAAATTACTATCAATCATTTAATAAAAGTTTAAAAAAAATCAATTTTTTTTAATTTAAAGACTAATTCATAGGGAATCCTACCTTAAAGAAGGATGTGGACCAAGCCGAGACACTTTGGCTCCTCAAGCTTCCAACAAAAAATTCCCACACTATCACACACATACATTCACATACATATATATATATATACCCTTAATCCTTTGAACATATTTCTCGTACCATGAGTGAATATAGGGAATATATATATATATATATATATATATATATATACATATACACATGCGTACCTATGTATGTGTTTGTGCACCACCAAGGAGCCACCCAAGCTCTAATTAATTAACCTAGAGGAACCAAAATCAATTGGAAAATAGGAACCATTTAGGAAAAAAAGTTTTCAAAGAAACCCCAATTTAAAGCATCACCTTCATTTGATGACACCTCCATGTGTGCACCTAGTGCACCCATGGGTTTACCATCATCTAGTGACACACCAAACCTTTCAAGAGACACAAAAAAAAAAATTAAATGCATTTACCAATAACTAATCAATTCATGAAACCCCTTTGTAAAAACACATGATCAATGCATTCCCATCTGAAGTGCCTTTGAAAACACATTTCACACATTTTTTATAATCCTAAAAACACTTCCAAGAAGTACCATAAAGAGGCACACATGAAAACATAACCATATCATTTATAAAATCCTCTTTCACCATAATATCATGTCATAACACATTCAAAATATATTTTCCACCACCTAAAACATCTGATTTTACTATTTAAGACCCAAATAACATTTAACCAAAAAACATTTGACACATGCACACATAGACATAATTGAAGATTCACTTCAAGAAATATCTTTAACAAATTATACTAAATAAAACACCACAAAAAAATAACTAAGTGGTTAAAACAAAATTGGGCATTAACATGCATAAACATAAACAAGAAACACCTAAAAAACTATTTTTATCATGTTATAATAATCCATAAACATCATAATACCCCAAAAGAAATAAAATTAAGTCAAAAAAGGGAACACATGTATGATTCAAAAACCAACAAAACTTTTAATAAAGACAATGTTAAAGGAAAACACTATTTTTAAATTAAGCAGTGCCAAATGGGTCTTTAAGTATTACACACCTTGAATGCATTTACCAAAGGAAATTTAAAAAACATTTTTTACAAACAACGTGAAATCTCTATTTAACTAAGTATTTCCAAGCATCCTACTCTTTTCCCCACACACTAAAACCATTTAAAAACACACTTCACATTTCTGGAAAAAAAATCATAAAATACTTTAAAAAATAACCATAATAAAACACCATCAAAACATAGCCATTATCCCTTATGAAATTAAGCATGCCAAAACACATTCGTAACACACAATAAAACCATGGAACACATTTATAAATATACCCAAGCATAATAAAAGAATCTAAATAAAATAAGCCATGGAGCACCTACTGATTATGTGAAAATGCAAAGAAGCCTCACCGGAAGGGAGGACAACACCCCGTAAACTATCTAAAATCACTAAAATCCCAAGAAAATGGGTCATGCATCAACCATTGATTTAGTGTCCAGATAAATTGAAGAAAATAACAAAAGGTATAAAAGAACATTGTAATAAGAGGATACCAGCGAGGGAGATGTGGCCAAAGAAAAGGAGGGGGAGAGGTGGCAATGTTGGGAGGAGGTGTGACGGCCAGGTGCGTCGCTAGAGGAAGGCACAGCGAGGAGGAGAGGACCTACGACAAGAGTTGGAGAGGCGACAAGAGGGCCGGAGTTGGCCTGGCTAGGTCAGGTGGCCGAAGCGTGAGCGGGTGGCCTGTCGGGTGTGTTGAGGGGGCACCGACGAAGGGCTGCAGAGACCGGGGCGCGAGCGGGTGGTCATTCAGGGAGAATTATGGGGCTAGTTCACGAATGGGGAATGGGTGGGAAGGGGATGGTTTGCACAAGGAATGGGTAAAGGGGAGAAACAGTGGGGGCACTTTGGTAGAGTTATGTTTAGATCCTTTTTTTATTCCTTTAATAATATTATTATTACACTAATAATAATAATAATAATAACAACAACAATAATACAAATAATAATATTACAATAATAATATAAATAATAATTATAATAAAAAAATAATGATGAAAACAATAATAATAGAAATAATATTAATATTAATATTGAGTAATTACACGACATTAGGGCCGGTTGCGCAGCTACCGCCAACCGCGCAGTGACCGCACATGGATATGAAACCCAGTAGAAAAATTAAATGATGAAGATTTTAATCTAGGACCGAGCCCAGACCTTGGTGCGAGAACCCGAAGCTAATAATTAATAAAATAAAAATTAATTTCAAAAGGTGGGCATGATAATTCTCCCCACCACACACTTTCTACCCCTAGAAAGTCACCCAGCCAAACACTAGACCAAAAAAGAAACCATGCCTAGTTGAAACCAAAAGAAACCACAACATAGGAGAATGAGAGAACACAAGAGGGTTCTCCCAACCACAAGAACTCAACTAGAAGGGAATGTTAACACCCAACCATAACACCTCATGAAGGGGGGGTGACGTGGGAAATCTCAACTGATCCAAATGAACTTCTAATACGCAAGAGAAACAACACCTCCGTTGAAACTTAGAACCTTCAACCCATACTAAAAACCCCCAATACTAGAGAAAAACCTCCGAGCAGAACTTAACCGAAGCAGTAAACCCGAGCATAACTACAAGTATTAACTCCTTTTCAGGCACTTATATCTCCAAACAAACACAACTAAACCGAGACTAACCCATACAAGGGACAAACCAACTTCTAAGAAAAGCACGTGATTCAGAAAACCATGATCAGTCAAACAAAACTTGTTAGGAATATAATAGAATGAGTCCATCATAACTTCACGAAAAAATAATGAACTTAAAACAATGTCAAAACTTTAGTAGTAGAAAACAAGAATGAAAAGTCATTAAATGTTTCACTACCAACACGGAACACAAAACCCGGACCAAGGCTTCACACCCCTGGAAACATATGACTATGTGTGAGATTCACCCCAAGACCTGTGGTTGGGGCTCTGATTTTTGAAGCATCTCCTGCCTCATAGTCAGATGATAGAATTCCTTAGGTCATAGCATCTTCTTCAGGTGATGCTTCCTGCAGAACTTCTCTAGATGACCCACACACCTGCAGTGATGGCACTTCTTCGGAGGGATGCAAGATGAAGACTTCACATGCCCAAACCAGCCACACTGGTGGCACACCACAGAATGGTTTGACAAACTGGAAGCCAAACCAACTATAGAAGACTCTTTAGAAATAGGTCCCTCTGGCACACCTTGCTCGCTGGATAGGGAACATGCATGAGAAACTAGGTACGCTGGATTTCCAACCATCGGTGTTCTGGAGACTAACTCAGGTAAAAATGCCTCATCCACCAACTTCTCAAAACGATGGTCCCAAGAAGTGAGGACCCGCTCCTTGATCTCAAGACAAAGACCCCCAATGAATAGGGAAGTCTTTATCGATTCATGCGATGCTACTTCCAGGTAAAATGACACAAGCTCCTTGAAATGGTCAACATATGCCCTCACTGTCTATTAGCCTTGTTGAATACGCATGATCTCTTACCTTTTCTTTGTCTTCACTTCTTCAGGTATAAACCATCGGACAAAGACATATTTAAATACATCCCACGTCATCCCAACTTGCATTGATGTTGGGGCGAGAAACTCCCATTCGTCCAAAGTCAGACCCTCAAATAATCTAAGGACAGGTCTAACTCTAACAGACTGGAGTTCCCAACATCCTAAAAGCACACTCGACCTCTTCAAACCACATAAATATCTTTAATGGACCCTGATCACCATTAAGTATAGACAATGTCTGAGAAGGACCAAAAACTGGGCATGACGTTTTAGAAACCTTGGGGACTTTTCTGAGTTGCATTTTATAAACAACACAGAAAACACAAATACAAAACCAATATCAAACCAAAGAAATGTCAATGAAAGCACTTTAATCCAAAAATAACCAGCTCAAAAACCAAACAAATACAAACACAACACAAAATTCCATTTTCCATTTTAGATTTCAAAACCTCCTCCTTTCAAGGCCACTTTCCAAATACCAAACCCACTTTTCAAACCAAATTCAATTTTCCAAAAATTATTTCCCTTTTTCATTTTCAAAACATGCATACATTAATCAAAACCAAAACAAAACCCAACTTACAACAAACCATCTAGACGAGGAACTAGTAGTTGCACTTAACTTAGTGACATGGTAGTTAGAAACACCCCAAGAAAGCGTAAACGACTAGGACAAGCTAAACCATGCAATCATACTCCACGTGGGTCACTACTCAAAGTAAGGTCACGACGTAACATCAACATGCCTCTGTTTTCATCCCTCAATCCAAAACAAATCAGAACGAGACAAGGAATCAATTCTCAGAATACCCCTGGTGACTCGAGGTTCGAAATATGCAAGAGTTCATGACACCCTTCCTGTACCTACCTCTCAAGTCTCGACAGTCCTAATATCCATATAATGAACACTCCAAATAACAAGAACCTCCTCTGATACCATTTTTTTCATGAACCAACTCGGGTCGACCCGGAATCGGTCACCCGAGTTGGTCCACGACATGGCCTGAGGGGCGTTCCTGATCCCCACGGGCTGGAAACTAGTTCCAGGCCTAAAACATTAATCATTGGGAATGATTTGGCCCATAAATACACATAAACTAAATATTAGAAACAAATAGAACCTTGAAAAATAAATAAACGACAAGAAAAGTAAGGTACAATCAACAACATGACTAACCTATCATTATCTAAAACTCCACATAACCCCATGGGTTACTCTCTAGTACTGAACCAATCATCGCTCAAAGTGATCCAAAATAAAACTAGAGCCTGCAAGTGAAACTAAAAACAATAAAACCCCATAGGTGTGAGTATTAAAACTCAGTAGGTAGGCCTGACTGACCTATTACTAATTCACATTCTTTAAATAAATAAAACATTGATTTCAGGTTTGAAATACAATCTATTGATATAGAATTTTATACATGTTTCATTTTTTAGGTAAAAAAATCCCCATCATAATTCCTTCCCCTCAAGTTTAAAATAAGGTGCAAGATGAGGAAAAAAGGAGACTAAAAGGGAATAATTCATTTTTCATAAAAGTGTCGAAGTAAAGAGTGATTGTTTATTTAAAACATTTTTCTTGAAAATATATTTAGCAACCACACCTTTATAATTTTACAAGAAAATACCAAAACTAAGAACAATGGGTATCACTACATATAGCGAGGGAAACGGTTCTAACTATACTAGTGTTAAAGTAACACGGAAAATAATAGGAACTCAGAGGAAAACCAGAACGTACTAATACATGTGACTCATCTTGAAGGCATGCCTACTCTCGATGATGTCATAACACTATAATTCCTGATCGACGCCCAAAAAATCCTGATCAATGGGCCCAATCCCATAGAAATAATAACAAAACACATATCTTATATTGTCCATTATCCATTGCATAATCTAAACTAGTGTAACAGTCATTCTCAGTAAACCTCTTTCTTGGGCCAGGTTCCCATGTGTAGTTATCAAGAGGGTGTGCCATACATTTCAAATAAAAATCCACATATATATAACCAAACACACCACACAACTCAGCACCACCCTGGCCACCTAAAGGTTGGTATTTGCCTTAATATAATAATTATAAAAGGAAGGTACCATACCGAGGACTATCCCATCTCATGATCAAGCGATGAGGCAAGAGACCCAACCCAGGAGGGGTTTTCCCCAATTAACTATTCAACAGTACTAATCAGGCCTTTATCTATGTAACATTCTAACATTTATGAAATCATTTAGAAAACCATTTCTAGATCAAGGACAAACTTTATTTTACATAAACCTGGCCAAATAGGCCTTAAGAAATCATTTAACACTAAATCATTTCCAAAAGAAGCAACACATGCCATTACTTTGAAAACCAGATGCACTTGGAAACCCATTTAATAAACTCAATTCCCCACTTTAAATCTGAAGCGCATTTTTAAGGGCCAAAGGGGAATTTCTTCAAACACTTAGTAAGCAAATTTAATAAAACAACTTCATGTAATTCAAATAGAAAGGGTCTTACATTATTTCACAACAAGAAACTATTCTTAAATCCCTAAATTACTATCAAGCATTTAATAAAAGTTAAAAAACAATAAATCAATAATTATTTAATTTAAAGACTAATGCATAGGGAAACCTACCTCCAATAAGGATGCAGACCAAGCTGATACACTTTGTCTTCTCAAGCTTCTAACAAAAAATGCCCAAACAAGCACACACATACAATCTCATACATACATACATATATATATATCCTTTATCCTTTGAACATATTCCCCACACCATGAGGGAATATGTGCAAGGAAGATATATATAAGCATGTAAACATACGTACCTATGTATGTGCGTGCACACCACCAAGGAGCCACCCAAGATCTAATTAATTAACCTAGAAAAACCAACATCAATTGGAAAACATGAACCATTTAGGAAAACAAGTTTTCCAGGAAACACCAATTTAAAGCCTCACCTTCCTTTGATGACACCCATATGTGTGCACCTAGTGAACCCATGGGTGTTTCAACATATAGTGACACACCAAACATTCCAAGAGACACAAAAACTATTTTTTAAATGCATCTACCATTATCTAATAAATTCATCAAAACCCTTTGTAAAAAACCCACTATCGATGAATTTGAATCTCAAGTGCCTTTGAGAACACATTTCACACATTTTTCATAATCCTAAAAGCACTTCCAAGAAGTACCCTAAAGAGGCACACATGAAAACATAACCATATAATTTAGAAAATCCTCTTTCACCATAAACTCATGTCAGAACACTTTTGAAATATATTTTTCACCACCTAAAACATTTGATTTCACTATTTAAGACCCAAATGAAATTTAACCCAAAAACATTTGACAGATGCACATATAGACATAATTGAATATTCACTTAAAGACATATTTTTAACAATTTATACTCAATAAAACACCACAGTAAATTCATTAAGTGATTAAAATAAAATTGGGCATTAACATATATAAACATAAATAAGAAACACTTCCAAAACTATTTTTATCAAATTATAATAATCCATAAACATAATAATACCCCAAAAGAAATAAAATTAAGTCCAACAAAGGAACACATATATGATTAAAAAACCAACAAAACTTTTAAGAAAGACAATGTTAAAGGACAACAATATTTTTAAAGTAAGCAGTTCCAAATGGGTCTTTAAGTGTTGCACACACCGAATGCATTTACCAAAGGAAATTTAAAAACCATTTTTTTCAAACAACATGTAATCTTCATTTCACTAAGTATTTCTAAGAATCTTACTATTTTCCACACACACCAAAACCATTTCAACACACACTTCACATTTCTTAAAAAAAACATAAAGTAATTTCAAAAAGAACCATAATCAAACACAATAAAAACATAGCCATTATCCCTTATGAAATTAATCATGCCAAAAAACATTCGTTACACACAATAAATCCATGGAACACATTTATAAATTCACCCAAGATTAATAAGAACATATAAATAAAATAAGTCATGGAGCACCTACCAATCAAGTGAAAATGTAATGAAGCCTCGCCGAAAGGGAGGACAACACCCTGAAAATTGTCCACAATCCCTAAAATCCAAAGAAAATGAGTCACGCATCAACCATTGATTTAGGGTCCAACTAAATTGAATAAAACCACAAAAGGATTAAAAAAATTAGAAGAAGAGGACACCGGTGAGGGAGGTGCGGCTGGATAAATAAAGGGGGAGATGTGGCGCTGCTGGGAGGAGGTATGACAGCCGGGTGCGTCACTAGAGGAAGGCGCAATGAGGAGGCAGGGTCCTGCGGCGAGAGGAGGAAGGGCGATGGCAGGGCCGAATTCGGCCTGGCTAGTTTGGGTGGCCAAATTTGGCCTGGCTAGTTTGGGTGGTCGAAGCGCGAGTGGTTGGCCGGTCGGGTGTGCTAAGGGGGCTTCAACGAAGGGTTGTGGAGACTAGGGCGCTAGAGGGTGGTCATCTGGGGAGCAGCAGGGGGGTTGGTTCGCGAACGGGGAAGGGGTAGAAGGGGGGCTGATTCGCGCAAAGAATTGGGAATGGGGGGAAATAGTGGGGAAACTTGGGTGGAGTTAGGGTTAGATCCTTTTTTCCATTCCTTTAATAATATTATTATTGCACTAATAATAATAATAACAACAATAATAGAAATAATAATAATACAATAATAATATAAACAATAATATAAATAATGATGATAATAAAAATAATAATAATGACAAAAATAATTATAAAAATAACAATAATATTAATATTGAGAAATTACACGACACTAGGGCCGGTTGTGCGACAACTGTCAACTGCGCGGTTATCGTACACAAGTCTGAAACCCAGTAACAAAATTAAATAACAAAGATTTTAATCCAGGACCATCCCAGACCATAGTGTGAGAACCCGGAGCCAAGAATTAAAAAAAATAAAAATTAATATAAAAAGTGGGTTTGATAGCATACACTAGTGAAATTATTTTTCTTGTTTAAATCCAGATTAAAAGTTATATGTACTATAACCCATGGTGTAATAAATCATTGAAAATATCACAAACCTTATTAAACCACAAAAAATTGGTTTTTATGAATACATAATTAGTTTATGATTATAACCCAAAGATTTATATACATATAGCCACATATATAAGAGTTTTGTGTGAAAATATAATTCTTTACATTTTACAAAACTACTTAAACCTTGAAATTTAGTATCTTGGAGTCTTAAAATCAATCATAATAGGGGTTTATCTAAACCTTTATGAATATATATATACAACCGATTATATAAAGTGTATATAAAATATCTTAAATCAAAAATCAAATGTTTAATGACTCTTGTATGTTCTAAACCCATTAGGATCATTAGTCAATCAGGTTGTATAGATTGAAAATACTACCATAAAATATAGAAGGTTTGTTTGTAAATTATATACATATATATACAAATGTATAACCTAATATAGCAAATATATGAATAAGTTTTTTCATGAGGTATATAATCCCTCAGGTTTAAAAATACTATTTAAACATAAAATTCAGAAGTCCAATAATCGGGCATAAGAGAGTTTCAATCTAATCGTAAGGTTATATATATATATATATATATATATATATATAAGTATATACATGTATACATATGTATATAATTTCAATACAACAAATCAAAACAACTAAAATCCCTTACCTAGTTTGAATGAGGAGGAGAGGCTCGGGAAGGCTCGAATGAGGCTTGAGAGAAGCAATAAATGAGAGGTTAGGGGTGCAACGAGATGTGTATATAAACTATATTACATAAATTATCTTTAATACCACTTTCTGAGGAATCGGGAGATTATCAGTTTAAAATATGATGGGGGTGAGTCTTTGTGGAAGATGAGGGCAATGAGGGACCACTAGTGTCACGGGTTGAGAAAAAAATAGAGAAAGTGGAAAAACCCCACTGGTGCAATGCATGTGGAGGAAGAAGAAGAAGACATCACGAAATAGAAAACCATAAAAATACCGGATGACAAAGATTAACCGAGGGAAGATCTAGCGGTGGAGATAAGTCTGTAGATTTTAAAAAGAGATGGACGGTTGAGATCTGATGAGGAGATAATTATACGGATATGGGAGACCTGTTGATTTAAAAAAACATGGACAGCTATGATTAGATCGTGACGGATTGGATGACAAACAAAAAAATGTGGAGGATATTCACGGCCACAGGGGTTCGAAAGCTGAACTGATCGCACGGCTCAGATCACGCATGGAGTGATTGGATGGCCTAGATCTGATCCCGAATGAATTTTGTCATCCCATATCAAAACGGAGGGGCTTCCATGGCTCCTTTATAAGCACGGGACTCTTATCCATGACTCATATTACTCCCTCTCCCCTCCTTGTACCGCTCCGTACCGGGTTCTTCTGCGGGCGCACTCTACGCCCACCCCTACCGTTGTGTCGCCCCGCACAGTGGCGCGATGGTTCCTTGAACACACACTCGTGTGTGCCCTTAGGGGAAACTATGCCCCCTTGTTCACTCTAGACATAGCACACACCCTGCATTCACATTGCCTTGGTCCATTGTTAGGGGGTTGTGTGAGAATCCCATCAAGTCTAATAGGGATGCCTTCAAGATGGCCCTCAACTAGGTGGGGTACTCACTTAAATTTTATTATAGTAAAAGTTTATTTTTTTTGTTAGCGATAAAAATATTCCTTTATATACATATATAGGTATCTTCAAAATATGAATTCTTCTTATTACTAAACAAAGTCCTAAAACCAAAATTTCTCTTAGTTTTATAAACACAAACTTATAAATCAATGTTTTTGAAACCCTTATACTAATATTACATTTCAAAATCCAAAACATATTTTCAGTTAAGACCTTATTTTAAACATCAGGAATGTAAACATTTATAAAAGCTTCTCAAAACATTTGAAATATTTGTATAGTATTTGAAATCCATACCTGATTTTGAAATCATACTATGTATAGAAAAAATATTTATAAAATTTTTATATGTTTAAATTTTTAATTTCAATGCATACTTTAAATATTTTTGAAAACTAATTGTACTTAGATATTTTGAATTAAACCAATGAAAAAACCACTAGCTATACTTATATACATTATAAACTCAACGATAACCTAAAGAGGTAACGTTCAGATTAAGGCTTTATAAAAACTTGAATTAGAGAGTGTTTCGTATCCAAAATCGACTTGGAGAAGATGGTGTTTATCATCCCACTGATGCTCAATACAACTGTCGTGGTTATGGCCGTGATTATTTTTGGTTCTGACTGACCTGAAGGATTTTCACTATTTAATAGGTCTTGTTATTTCATTAGGTGGCCTCCTAGTGGCTCTGATAGAGCTTTTAGTCGGTATTTTTGGTTAGTTTGAGCAATGTAACCATTTCAGTGTTCATCGAATAAAGGAAGTGGTGTGTTAATTTGAAAGTGTTTTTAGGATACCATGAAAATTAAATAGAATAACACAATAATATTGTTATTACATGTGAAAAAAGGTTTGGGGCATCACAATATCCCCCCCTTAAATAAATTGTGTCCTCATAATTCTAAAATATTCGTACACAGCCCACTGGAGAAACCAGACTCACATCACCTCTCAAGGTCCCTTCACCGGGAACACCACCGAGGGTAGGGTTCTGATGACCTCAGGTGGATTCCTAAGGTAGAATTATGCTCCTCAATTTCCTTGTCCCAAATACACTATGAACAACTAGGTTTGAACCTGTGCCTAAAGCACTCATCCTTCCATAGAGAGGCATGAGAGGAGTGGAGGTTGGAGATATCAGAGTGGACTAAATCCCAATAAATCCCTTGCACCACATCATGCTTGAAAATAATGATGTCATAGAGTTCCCCATACATACTAAAACTCAAGACCTGGAATAGATAGGCCGCTCAATGGTCACCATCCAAAGAAGCTTCTAGAAACTTACCTATATCTCAGTAGTTATCATCCAAAGTGGAACATAGAAAAAGAGCTTCATGATACTTTCCTCTTTGCCTATATTCTACAAATTTTTCATTTGCAATATAGTAACAGGAAAGACTATTTCCTTGGTAAATATGGAGGATGTTTGGGTAGTTTGACACCCGGTGGACTTTTTCGAAGGCCAAATGTAAGTTTTCATAGGGTTGTTATTCCTCAGAGATTATCTTGATAATTATAATCGTTAAATGTTTGGTAGGAAGTGATAGGATATTGGTTGGTGAACTCATGTCTTATATCAAAAAAAATTAAGAAAGATTCACTTAGTTACACATAATCATGTTTTTAGTATTGTTATAATTTTCTAGGGTTTTCTAAACCAATCCTCTGATACCAACTATCATGCCCCGACCCCAGACTTCCTTGAAGCCAGTGCGGAGTTTAAATAAAACATGGTGTGTAAATTTATTTATAAAAAGATAAGCTGAAATCACACACCTATGTTCCACTAGGAAAGATCGTTTTGGTTTAGGTCATATAGAATCAGATACAATTATTCCATTCCTTTAAAAACTGGAAGAGAAAGAAACTCCACAAAGCTACCACCAAACAAAATTACTTAAATCTACTAAACATATAAAATAAAACTGATTGAAAACATAGGGAGAGCATACAAATGCCCCATAAGGTATTTTAAAATAATATAATATGCCAATTATAACCTTTCGAAAACATTTTTTTAAAATTTCCCATAAAAAGTTTTCTTAAGAAATGTTGTAACACATGTATCATAACATAACAATTTTTTTAAGAATTAAAAGAGAACATTTCATGGAATACTAACAGAGTTATAAGGAAATGTGATTCAATTATAAGAATGATCATTCAGAATAATAATTAAGAGATATTATAACTTTAATAGGTATGAAATGTGAATATGTAAGTACAAAATTTATAACGAAGACTAATATGTGATCAGAGTTACACATAAAATAATAACTTCAATTTCATCATTTACTATTGTGAAACATACACTGGATAATAAATCTCTGAGTTCTGAATAATTAAATAAGCAATAAGCTTTTACTTATCCTGATTCTCATAAACATAAACTCTTTAACCAAGAATAATATACTAGTCTAATATTCTTTTGGTTAATTAAATTACATAGTCATAATGAAGAAAATTCATATGCTAGACTGTGTCAAGGCCTCGTGCTAAGGCCATAATCATTGTGTCAAGGCCTAGTGCCAACACCATAATCTATATGTCAAGGACTCGTTCCAAGACCATAAATAAAATTGGGAAATGTCTCGTCCTATTCCATATCTAGTTTGTCTCATGAAACCAACCGATGCATCGAGGGGCTATAGTTGGCCCTACCCATCACATAATAAGTACAATGCATTCCTCATTTCTATAAATCAAAGTGCTCATAAAAATTTGATTTATTAAATCACTTATCATTCCAAGTGTCACATATTACTTGGTTTATCACTTCATATTATTCAATGTGTCCCATACCACATTAAATAATTTAATTTCACATTTCATATTATTCAAAGTGTCCCATTCCACTTTCAATAATTTACATTCTTTATTCCATAAAAGATCACTTGAGTTTGATTAATTTCTTTTTAATTTACATATACAAAGTAATTCATACTTATAAGTGTTAATAAAAATTCTATTAATGCATGAAAATGAATGAAAAGTATTGTAGGCAACACACGTGTCAATAACTAAATCACATTAAATATAGGTTTATCACATAAAATTACAATCCCTAAAATCCTTATTATGAATAAGAAAAATTTATATTTCAGAATGCACAATTATAAAATTAGGATAATTTTCATTCATATTTAAATCACATACTGATAAATGGAATATTTAACAAAATAGAACTTAATGATTGAAAACATTTATCAAGGTAGATCCAGGTGTGTTGGAAAAATAAAAAGATTATTTCATTCTTCTACAAAATGTTAGGAGGGTATACACTAGGGTAATTATTGTTCTTATTTAAATGTGGGTTAAAAGTTATATGTACTATAACCTATGGTGTAATAAATCATTTAACATCTCCCAAACCTTATTAAACCACCAAAAAATGGTTTTTATGAATACATAATCAGTTTATGATTATAACCCAATGATTTATATACATATAGCCATATATATAAGAGTTTTGTATGAAACTATAATTCTTTACATTTTACAAAACTACTTAAACCTTGAAATTCAGTATCTAGGAGTCTTAAAATCAAGAATAATAGAGGTTTATCTAAACCTGTATGAATATATATATATATATATATATATAACTGATTATATAAAGTGTGTATAAAGGATCTTAAATCAAAAATCAAATTTTTAATGAATATTTCATGTTTTAAACCCATTAAGAGCATTAGATAATCAAGGTGTATAGATTGAAAATCCTAACATAAAATATTAAAGGTTTGTTTTTAAATTATATAAATATATATACAAATGTATAACATAATATACCAAATATATGAATAAGTTTTTTCATGGGAAATATAATACCTCGGGTTTAAAAACAATATTTAAACCTAAAATTCAGAAGTCCAAGAATCGGGCATAAGAGAGTTTCTATATAATCATAAGTTTTTATATATATATATATGAGTATACACATATATACCTATGTATATACTTTCAATAAAATAAAGAAAGACAACTAAAATCAATTACCTGGTTTGAATGAGTAGGATAGGCTCGAGAAGGCTCGAAGGAGGCTTGAAGGAGGAAGAACCGAGAGGTTAGGGGAGCAATGATATGTGTACATAAACCAAATTATATAAATTTTCTTTAATACCACTTGCTGGAAAACCGAGAGATTATCGTTTTAAAATATGACTGAGGGTGAGTCTTTGTGGAAGATGAGGGCCAGGAGGGACCACTAGTGTCCTGAGTGGAGATAAAAAATGGAGAATGTGGAAAAACCCCCTTGTGCAGTGCATGTGGAGGAAGAAGAAGAAGACACCGTAGAATAGAAAAACTGGAAAAAGAACGGATGAAGAAGATTAACCGAGGGAAGATCCAGTAGTGGAGGTGAGCCCACAGATTTTAAAAAGAGGTGGATGGTTGAGATCCATTGAGGATATGGTCGGAAAGATATGGTAGACATGGTGATTTAAAATAACTCGGACAGATGTGATTAGATCGCGATGGACCAGACGGTGCATAAAACAATACAGAGGATATTCGCAGTCGCGGGGGTTCAAAAGTCAAACTGATCACATAGCTCAGATCACGCATGGCATGATCGGACGACCTGGATCTAATCCCGGCTAAATTTCATTGTCCTGCATAAATACATAGGGGCTTCCACGGCTCCTTTATAAGCCTGGGACTCTGATCCATCACTCAGATTACTCCCTCTCCCCTCCTGGTACTGCCCCGTACCAGGTTCTTCTGCAGGCATGCTCTCCGTCCACCCCAGCCGCCCACCCGGTGGCATGATGGTTCCTTGCACATGTGCCCATGTGCACCCTTAGTGGTAACTATTCCCCATTATGTACACTAGACCTAGAATTCACCCTATGTGTGCACCACCCTAGGCCATTGTCAGGGGGTTGTGTGAGAAGCCCATCAAGGCCTAGAGGTCTGCCTTCAAGGTGTCCCTTGACTAGGTGGGGTACTCACCTAAATTTTAGCATAATATAAGTTTATTTTTTTATTAAACATAAAAATAGATCTTTATATACATATATAGGTATCTTCAAAATATGAATTCTTATTATTACTAAAAAAGTCCTCAAACCAAAATTTCCCTTAGTTTTATAAACACAAACTTATAAATCAAAGTTTTAGAAACCATTATACTAGTATTATATTTCAAAATCCAAAACATATTTTCATTTAATACATTGGTTTAAACATCAATAATGAAAACATTTATAAAAATCTCATTTTGAAAGCATACTAAGTGTAGCTAAAATATTTATGAAAATTGTTTATATGTTTAATGTTATAATTTCAATGTATACTTTAAATATTTTGAAAAATTAATTATACTGAAATATTTTAAATTAAACCAACAGAAAAACCAACGACTATAGTTATAGCTGTTAGAAACTCAACGGTCACCTAAAAAGGTAACAGTTGGATTAAGTCTTTATAGAAACAATAATTGGAGAGTGTTCCATCTCCAAAAACTACTTGGTGAAGATGGTGCTTATCATCCCACTGATTCTTGGTACAACTGTCGTGGTTCTAGCTATGATGTTTTTTTGTTCTGACTGACCCGAAGGATTTTCACTATTTATAGAGTCTCGTTGTTGCATTAGGTAGCCACCCAGTGGCTCTGATAGGTCTTTTAGTAGGTATTTTTGGTTAGTTGGAGTAATGTAACCATTTCAGTGTTCATTAAATAATGGAAGTACTGTTATTATTTGCAAGTGTTGTTCGAATAGCATGAAAATTAAATAGAATAAAACCATAATATTATTATTACATGTGAAAAAGTTTTGGGCGTCACAATTAATTATTATAAGATATTATTAATTATTACTCAGATCTGTTAATTATTACAAAGTCCTTTTAATTAATACTAATTATTTATGAATTATAATTAATTACACTTAATTTTAATTATTTACTACTAATTGTAACTAATTGCAGATAATTATAATTAACTGCTTCTAATCACAATTAATTATTTCTAATTAAAATGAATTACTACTAATTAATAATACTAATTTCTAATATAAAATAAATTAAATTAAAATTTTTAAAAATTAAATTAGTACCTCAAAATTGATTCTTTATTATAATTAAAATATTATTGCAAATAAGGGATTACTTCACTATAAAAATTAAAAAAATGATGGAAGAAATTAAGGAGTGAAGGGGAGAGGAAATGAGATGATAGGAGAGGATATCTAGAGAAAAAAATTGGTTGGGTCCATATATATAAGTTAGATTAGTAGCGATGAGATTTTTTGTGACAGGCTTCCCAACACAAATAGTTTTATATGCAATGGAACTCATCAAAAATAATACCCACCATAAATAAAAGTGTTATTGATATAAAAGATAATTGAAATGGGTTCCGTCGCAAATAGTATTATGCAGTCATATTATTTGCGACAGGTTGTATATTCTCATCTCAAATAACCCTTTTTTCAAATCATATTTGTTATGGGTATTTTATTGTCATCACAAATAATGGTTCCCACCATATAGAACACATTCATTCCAAAGTTATTTGTGATTGTAAATATTTATTATCACAAATAATAATAAACAAATGATTTTTTATGCGAAACTCATATCATCACAAATATTCCTTATTATAGTACTATTTATGATAGGCCTCTAGCCTATCTTAAATAACCCATCACAATTAATCATTTTTTCCATAGTTTATTCTCCTGGTTTCCCTTGAAAACATAGATCCTAGAGAACTCATTTTCAATCTTAATTTCACTTGAGACTATATACTAATATGATGAGAATTTTTGAGAGACCAACTCACTTCGAAGGCTCAGTTTTAACCCATCAAAGAAATGATCAATATTGATTTCTAGTCTACGTACATAGATAAAAACATGTTGAGATGACCTTATAAAGTTAGCCTCATATTCAGCAACAATTTCCTCCACTTTTTTTTCTAACATTAAGGAACAGAATTTCCATTTTCACTCAGTTCTCATGAGTAATGTATTTCTCATAGAATACCTCCTTGAATTTCCATTATTCAATGAACTTGATCTCATCTTTCTATTTATTATTTTGAATTAGATACCACCATTTACCTATATTTCCCTTTATAAGATATATTTTCATAATGAATTTTTCTTTTTCACTACTTCTAAATGTGAGAAAGATCTTCTCTTGGGAATTGATCCATTTTTCAGCTACTAATTGATTAGTAATTCCACTAAATACTTGAGATTCTTATCATATGAATTAATCCGGCATAGTTACACCATGTTGTGGATTAGAAGGTCACTCTATACGAGAAAGATTATTTTTTATAACCTAGGTTAACATCTTTAATATGGTTATGAACTGGTTTGCCTCAACTCTAGCTCCATTAAATTTTTTAGTGATAATATACCTTCCATAACTATGACTGTTGATATGGTTCACATTCCTCCCATTAGTATTTATTATTCTACAATATAATTCACATAATTAGCTCATAACATTGAATTTTAAAATAAAATTTCTATTATGCATTCTAAAGTGTTCCCTAGAAATACTAGGTGTTTGTCATATAACCTGGGATATATAACTTGGTTCCTCTAAATATATCCTCCAAGGTTTCTATAAAACTTTCTTTGATACCAACTGTAACATTCCAAACTCTAGAAACCTAGATTCAATAGTTATATTACACTATTGGAACAAAATTCAATAGTTACCATATGATCAAATAGGTTAGTAGTCTTGGAAGACCAGATACATATATATAATAAATTTCAAAACATCATATTAAAAATGAACATATTGCGAGAACATGAATAACCCTTCTATCATATCCATCAAAATTAAACATAGACCTCCTTTAGGTTTCTTGTGGAAAGGAAAAAAATAAGGGTGAGATCATATGCTCAATAAGGAGGAGAATAAAATGGAATCTTAGATAATATAAACATGGATTAAGTGATATAGAAAAAATCAATGAATAACGTGAATCCAAAATAAATTGAAACTATGAGAATGTTATATCCATGATAATAAATAAAAACATGGATAACAATAATCATTGATCTCATACAGATAGAATGCATAATTTCAGACCTTAAAAACACCTATTAATTCCCTTTTCCAAACCACTTTCCTATCATGCAATAAGCATACACCAAAACCCAACATGTTTTGTCTCATGATACTTATCGATGTATCGAGGGAATATATAATTTCAGGCTTCACTCGTCACCAAATTAAGTCCAATGCATTCACCATAAGAGTCATCAATAACTTTCATACCATTCTCTGGGGAACCTATTACATAATAAAATGTGGATATTTGTTCATTGAGAAATATGAACATCAAATACTTCCTCATTCAATAGAATAATGTGGATTTCTAGGAGAACATTCCTTAATGATATTGGAATCAATGGGGTATTATCAAAGTAATTTTTAGTACCCTTATCAGAAATATATATTAGAAAGGGTACTTTTAATGTGTTGCGTTTTCCATGGAAGATAATAATTAGGTTCAATGGTTTTCATTGGTATGATACCAAGGTAATGGTAGTAAAGATCCTCCATCATACTTCATTATGAGAATGTTAATAGTCCAAATCATATCCCCCATGAGTTCCATTCCAAGAGTGTAATATTTGGCCCACTCATCATGCATTAGTGTGATAATTGAGTCAATGCTCAACTAACCCTTTTCAAGTTTATTAAAATTAGGTTAATTGTTTCCACATCTGTATCTGCTTTCTAGTATTCAAAAAGGGATTTATTTTCTAAGAAATTACCCACACTTTTACTTACCAAAACATAGTATTGTTTTTCCACCTTGGAAAAGGTATCTCTTGAATAAAAATAATATGAGAGGAGGATGAGAATATAGAATTTTAAACACCTTAAATTTCATTAGTAACATGGAAAAAATTATTCCATGACAATGTATTCACCGTGCAAAAAAAAAGTATGTGGGGACTATAACATGATTCCCAAAGAACAATATTGAGATGGAAAAAACCCACTTATGGATTGGGTGGAAATTAAATCATAAAATATTGAAAAATAGGGCTTAAAATTGATCTTTAAAAAAATTAATATATTAATTTCACGATATAAAATCTCAAATAGTTATTATATACAACAGAGAAGAAAAATTTGGTGCATAATAAAAAATATGTCTCTAAGAGAGTAATTTGAGACGGAAATCCCTTACCTCTTATCATGACTTCCAAAAATGTTCTTTAACCTCCTATATCATAAACTTATATATCTTAATAATTTAATTAATAAACTTATTAATTACAATTTTCATTGCAAATATTCATAAATATTCATTATCTAAATGAGTCCATCTTATTTTCCACATTGGAGTTTATTGTTTTGATTATTTGTACTTATTTCATAATAGTGGTGTTCATATTTATTATTCTTCCAAATTCCATTATTAGTACATAATTACATTTATTATTAGGGATTATTTATAATAGTTTATGATTTTTAAAAATCTTTTCATAAGTGTTTTAAAACTTATCCTTGAAGACAATGTTGATAATAAGCATATTTTGGTGATTTTTGAAGAATGAAGGGTGTTTCCTTAATTGATGAATTAGATATTGATATAATATCTAAATAAAAAATCATTATTTACAAATTTATATCATATTATACTATTAAATAAGTTTTCTTAGTTGTCAATGATATAATGTATAGTATTGTTCAAGTAGGTGGTTAAACTAACCCAAACCTAAACAGACCTTGATTTAATGAATGATTATGATGCGGTTTTTTCATAATACCATTATACCTGAAGTATTAATTTCTTTTTTATTGTTTATTAGTGTGATATATTATAATTTTAAGTATAATAATAATTATTTAACATGAAAATATTACATTATTTGAATAAAATATTATCTTTTTATCATTATTATTATAAAAGATTTAATTAACGATGATTGTTTATTAATCATATCGTTAACATGTTATCTAATTTTCCATACCAAAACCTTAATTATATAGTAATAATAATATTTATCCTTTTATACCATCCTTATATCAAACTTTGTAACATGGTGAAGGAAAATGAAACATGTTATGTCATAAAGGTGGTAGTCCACACAACTCACAAACAACGATTTACTTTTCTTAATGGATGGGGTATATGAATAAATAATGATAATATCATTAATATACTAACATTAAAGTATATTATTATAATAATATCATTATAATAGTGTTTCTTTAATAAATTTTATAGAATATAATTAAGAATAAAACTAAGTAGTTGATAATACTCATGTTAGGGACTTGATTTTCCTTGGAATTCTCCTTGAATTTCATGGCATTAGGCTAACTATAAGTGACTGGGGGATGATGTTCATTGGATAAAATTATAGGGAGTTTAAAATGGAATATTTTAAATGGGAGATTATAATTATAGGTGAGTCTTGAATTAGTTAATATGGCACCCTTTTATAAGATAAGAAATGGTAGTTTTGGGAGTAACCCTTACATATTAAATAATATAAGGTTACTATTAAATATTCAAAGGAAAAAAATAGTAAAATGTGTAGTAAACAAGTATTGGTTGATCAAAATATAATCCATTAAATTTAAAAATGTGTTTTTAAAAATATTAGGATTTTTACACCATGTTAAACTCAATTAATCCATTTTACTTTTACTGTAATAATTAATTTTTAACCATAGAAATTAAATTTAACCACAAATATTAAATTGAAATTTATAACTAAGTTGATAATTAAAATTTAAAATATAAATATAATTTTATTAAATTAAATTTTTAAATGTGTGAAAGTTTATGTTGAAGATTAATACACTTAATCGTGTAAAAATAGTTTTTTGAGAAATAATGTTTTTAGCATTAAATTTATATATACGATGAAATTATCTTGGATAATGATTTTAATGACATAAATTGATTAATTATAAGAAAAATAAAAGTTATGAGACTTTAAAGTTAATAAAAACCAAATATCCCTAAAAAATACTACATGTAAAGAAAAATATTGAAAGTAGTTTTTTTGTTAAAGTAGCCTTTTAATTGGTTCTAAAAACATGGGGCATTAGATTTATAATTTCAAATAATATTTTAAAATGCATATTTTTATTAATTAAATTCATATTTTATTACCTAAACTATTTTTATAAACTTATAGTTCATTTTTATATAATGGTAAAGTTATACAAATTACAAGTTCCGTGAAAACAATATTTTTCAACTAAAAACAACCTTTTTAGAAAAAACTAAAAAAATAATAATATAATAATTTCCATATGATGAATTAAATAAAACATTATTTTTTTCAATTTCAAATTAATAAATTAATCTTTAAAATAAATTCATGAATAAATTCTATTTAAAGGGATCATTACATGATAGTTCAGGATATGGTGTGTACCTACTACTGTAGTGTCTTGGGTGTCACTAAATGGATATTAACATCTACCCTCTCAATGATATATAATATAAGATAGTATTTTAAAAGGATGTGTTTGTTCCTCTATGTATTCTAGGGTTCCTTTTCTTGAGTGATGGATCTAATGTTGTCATGGTAAAGCTTGATTTCTCCCTTGATGATAGGAACTGTCTCTATTTCTGAAATGAACTTCCTAATACAAAAAAATTACTTCATAGTATCTAATGTAGCAACACACTCAACCTTTATTGTCAAGTCCAATTAGTAGACTATTTTTAACTCTTATAAATAATATCTATACTATTTATTAAAAACAGAAAAGCATATTTAGATTTCATATCATTTCTGTTAACTTGGAAACTAGCATATGTGTAAACCGTTACACATAGCTTATCCTTTTCTCCAAATATCAAAAATATATCCTTATTGTTCTCAAGTAATTTGGAATGTTATTTAAAAAATCTATAGATTCACAAAAATATTGGATTGGTATCTTGAATTAATTCTATGATTTTCAAGACCTAACCCATACCAGGTCTTGAGCCACAACTAACCCAAGCTTGCCTCCATAGGCCAGGGGTTAGTGAAGAGCGCCGAAGGCACAACAAACTCAGGGAGGCCTTTTCATAAGAACCTGTACACACACACGCAGCTAACTCACTGAAAAAGTGCAGAGAAAAAAAGAAAGCAAGGTTCCACTCTACTATAAAAAGGGAACCAAACAAAAATGCATCGACCTCTATCAGTACAAGTACAAGAAAAGTAAATCTGAAAGGGAAAGGGGAAACAATACACACCCAAATAGAAAAGTTCCACAACCTGAAAATAGGTGAAAAAGTAAAACAACTGGAAAATTTCCACCCTTGAATCCCAAGCTATGACCAACGCACGTGATCCTAGAACCCCGTATCCCGAAGCTCCTCTGATGTCATGATCAACCTGTATGTCGTCTGCAAAGGCACGCCAAATGCGGGTAAAGCCCAAGAAGGGGTGAGTATAAAAATACTCAGTAGGATGCCCTGATGGATTGAGGGAGCAGCAATAGAGGTACTTAGGAGGAGATAGGTAAGAGAGAACAAGGTAAAATAAGATTGAACAAAAATAGTACAGCTCCACCCAGTAATAGATATGATCGCTCAAAGAAACCCAAACAAGAGAGTAAGGGTATATTTATCTCATAGATCACACCAGGTATATGCCCATACATATACCCAAGGCATCTATATATACTCGTAACTCTGACCTATATTCTTGTGACAAGTTACACAACTGCATACCCTTTCTAGGGATTCTATTCGAAGGTCCCACGAAGCACTCATCCGTGAGTACTCACTCCACGAGTCTGATAGCTCTGATAAAGTCTTTCTGGAAAGTATTGTCCATATGAAAGTTCACAAGAGATAGATGAACTCATTATGGGAGAACACACTCCAGAGTGGGGAAAGATCATGATACACAGATGAGGATCACGGCTAGGGCCTTGGCGGATATCATGATGCATTCGGATTCACCTGCTTGGTATAGGATCAATGTCCGGTAGAGTTGGTCACATCGATGTCGGGCTCTTCCTAGGGTCAAGAATGGATATAGGATCTTTCTTTGGTCCTCTCAGAGGGATGCCTGACTCTATCATAGAAATTCCTGCTGAAGAGAGAGATCACAATACATGGATGAGGATCACTACCAGGGCCTTGGTTGATACCTTGAATCATATAGATTCACCTACTAGGTAGAGGATCAATGCCCGGTAGAGTTGGTCACATCTATGCATGATTCTACCTAGGGTCAGGAATGGATAGAGGATCTCGCTCCGGGCCTCTCGGAGGGATGCCTGACTCTATCACAGAAAGACCTGCTGAAGGGATCACACTCCTGTAGTAGGAAACGACACCTGACCTTCAGGGGAATGAGAAAAAGGGGCACTAACCCAAACGAAACATTTCCGAGATACGGTGGGCAAGAATATCAAGAAATGTACTGAAAAGTACATGGCGTGTAGAAAGGTTACACGCCCTGTCCTCTGACCCCGGGTACTACCCATGTACAATGGCCCGTGTCGCAAGGTTGGTCATAAAAAATGAAACTACACGTCATATAAAAAGATAACAAAATCGTGTCTAAGTGTCTGCGGTCCTCCCCATGTATGCTGGCCATGTGCCCATACACGATCTCAACCCATGTACTCCAACCCGTGTAATTGGTACACCGGGTGACCCATGCAACCGGCCTAGTCTGGCCATGTGGTGGAGTACCGACTCTAAGGATAGGAAAACGAACTCGCACTCATGATATGGTGAGTCCCTTCTCTATCGGAGTAAAGGAGTAAGGAATACTCGTGCCTTGAGATGTCAAGGTAGTAGCCATCCTAACTCTCACTAAAATAAATGCCCTAGATCTGCTCCTTAGGTCATCGGTTATACCTCAACCACCATGAAGTTCCAAAAGGGAGCAACCTAAAGGACCACCATGTTATAAGGATTCCAACATGACAGACAGTTCATCAATCTGATTCCCAGTCTATAAGTTATAGGCATTTTAGTACCGAGGGCCCAGTTGGATTCATGTTCGATCCAACCCGGTCATACTTTAAACGACATCAGTTAACCAAACCGATCACACCATTGCGATCCATATGGAAAAACACACAAGATGGACTACCCATTTTTCCAAAATAGATAGCTGGTGAAAAAGTTGCATTTAACCGCAACAAGCACGAACCGGGACTTGTGGGGCCCACTCTTCAACCTCAACATAAATATACAAAATTGGTCTTGAAACATTCGTCTTAGTTTTAGGGTCAGAACAGCACAAACGGTTCATCATTCTGACATCGTATGAGGGAGATATGTAAGATACAAGATCCCGTAATATTATTATTATTATTATTATTATTATTATTATTATTATTATTATTATTATTATTATTATTATTATTATTATTATTATTATTATTGTGTGTTTCGTGGACCCAAGACATGAACCAGAATTTAGTACCCAAAATTAGACATTAATTGACCATATTAAATTCAGGGTCACATCACCTCTGACGGCAAGTCAATCGGACGTCGCACGCAAGAGTTATGGTGGTTCAATGATTTAATAATAATATTAAATCTATTATGTTCCGAGCACTTTGGGTACCCAATCCGAAAACACAAAAAAATACATCCAATATTGGACTCATAATTTCCTTCTCCAATTCAGGGCCACACTTCCACTAACGATTCATAAAATCAAGGTCTCATGAAGAAGTTATAGTCAAAACAGTGTTGTCCTAATGAAATTCATAATAATAATAACAATAATATATTATTATTATTATTATTATTATTAAAGCCTATTCAATTATCCAAGGGATTATCACTCTCAACCTTTTATATGTGCGGTGCACCCCATGATTGACTCCTCTTTTAACTTATTTATTTTATTTTAACATTATTGGAATTAATATCATAATGATTATTTAAATTGCATAATTTTTCAATCACTCACACACAACTCTATTTCCATACCTCCTCCTTCCCCCCATGCGCTTCTTGTGTGTGTCACCCGAACTCCATTCTCACTTCAATTTTATTATTAATAAAATTAATAATAATAACATCCATCATTAATGTTCTAATTTAATCCCATTAAATTAGTTTACTATAGTTATTCTCATATTAAATTAAAATCATTCCATTTAATTAATCACACACTAAAAGCCACCATTACCATTATTTTTTAATATAATAGTAATAAATCCTCCTTTAATTTCATCAACGGTTCGCCATCATTATCATGAATAATAATTATTATTATTGATGCTCGCCATGTCGCCCCTTCCCATCGGCCCAGTCTTCCACACCGCCCCAAACCATCCAATCCACCTCACATGCCACCAGAGCTACCTCGCCCAGCTTCTGTGGTCACCTGATCACCTCACCGAACCGCCTCCTTGAACCGTTGAAACCCTCATCGGACCCGTGCCTTGGGATCCTTCTGCACGTCATTCTGACTTAAATTTTAACTCATAAAAAAGTGACGAATGCAGATCCATGATCCTTGGGTCGAGATCTCCGCGTCCATATTTCGCGCTCAACAAAACATTGAGTTTCCAGTGTGCTTAATTATTTTGCGATGAAGAACACGCGAAGAATGTTCGGACCATAAATAAGGAAAGATCTTGATCAAAGTGCAGATCGATAGCCGTGTTAGTTTGACCATTGTTTTTTAGAATCAAGAACATGGGAAATTGGTAATTAAATATTTATCATGCTCCAAGAATCTCAAATTAAAGATAAATAAGAAGAAAATTAATTCAATCAATTGTTTATCGATCTGAAAATTAATTTATTTAATTCACATTCATCATGAGAAGTTTAAACCGCCGTAAGGAATCCACAAAGATAAATCCTACCTCAGGTTTGGATCGATCGTTGGTGAAGATCGCATTCATCAAGATCCATTCAGTGTTTAAGAGGATCACACTTGCACAAATTTGAGAAGAAGATGTTAAGTTTTTCGCTCTTCGATTCACCTGGATCTGAGACTTCATTGTTCGTTCGTTGTTCGTCAATAGAAAGAGGAGGAGAGGAGAGGAGTATAGGCTTTATCGTTGTTTGCAAAACTAAATTATGGGGAAAAACCCTTAAATACTAATATTTATAACCACTTATTAGGTTAAAATAGATTTTAATAAAATAATTAAATAAATAATTATTTACTTATTTAATTATTTTCCTACAATGGCGCAGAAGCCGGACACCCAACGCCAACAAAAGTTATACCCTTCCTAGGGTAAAACCTACGTTCTGAACTCATCAGTGGTCTCAGATTTTTCATCTGAGTCCCTGTTCAAGAGATATTGAGGGTTGAGATATTAAATGAATAAATTAATTATTTAATTTATCCATTTAATTCACCTCCAACGAGAGAGGGGTACGAACATCCCACACCGACTTATTTTATGTCGCATCTAGGGGAACCGCCACATTCCAGACCCAACCATGGTCTTGGATTTCCGATATGATCATCCTTTTAAGAGATATCCTATTTTCTTTAGTTAATCGCGCATGTGTAATATAAAAACACTTAACATTTTTATAAAATTAATTATGGGCACACTGAGCCTCGGAATTGCATGTCGTCTCAATGCCCAGCTTTGGGAATATTCTTAGAAATATTTCAAAGTCTTATTAGGCCAAAATACGGGTCTCTACATTATTCCCTCCTTCAAAATTTTTGTCCTCGAAAAGAAAAACCAGGGAAACCACTCGGGATACCGAGCCCACACTTAGCTCTCCCACTCCTAGGGAAACCTGTACATTTCTGTGCTACCAATGAATGTGGACCAAAGGGGTGGTCCACCCTCATAAATATTTATTCAGTTGCGATACATATACCACGTTGTGTACCTACTATAACTATTTGGGGTAAGGCAAGGTGGTATGCAACCACACCATATCCTTGCACAGTCTCGAACGACCTAGTAGAACTCGGGGGATAGTTTTCCTCCCTAGTTGAATCTCTACATCACATGTCACATCTAGAATCACTGTTTCTCACTGGAACAGGGTCTCGTGTTTCTGTCCTTTAGAATATCCATATGGTGAAACACCTAAGGATATCAGGTCACACAGGATTTCACAGTTGATAAATCACAACTGAGACTCAATTACATGCTCGAGAGGCGAAGGGGTCAACACCATATACTAAAGAAAAGTTGTACCCTCTTGTTTCACCAGGGTCAGGTACAAGGAAGTTAACTTCTCTGAAAATTCATGCACCATGTGAGTCTGAGACTTCCTGCACTTCCCGCTAAGGGAATCTTCTACATAACCACAGCTTGAGTGCACAAGTCAAAGAGATTCCCCCACCATGCTTATGCTTCACTATCTGGGCCTCAAATGATCATGTGAATGTGAATCATCTTGAGAAGGTCTCTTGTGTTGAGATCTCATTGTCTGGCATCTGCTAGCTTTAGTAGACGTCTCAACTCTATTGTGCTCACTGTCACAACCAGCTGTATGGTGTGACAGGAATATTTCTATCACTAATGCCTACTCTCACACCTTGTCTTAGGTGGGAATGAAAAAGGGCACTATGATAGCATAGATCTCTCTACAGAGTCACCGCTTGAACATCTGTTCTCAGAAACTACCGTTATAGACCAGCGAACCACCGAATCTAGCCAATCCTCTACTGTCTGAGGGCATGGCTTACTATGGAACCTCAGTCGTCTCTAATGATGGAACTCGTGGAGTACGCCAAACCTACGCACATCCTTATCCCGCTATGCTGGGGTAGTATTCTCCTCAACAGGTAGGGGTACTGCTACATGCCCACCTGGAGAAAGGGGCTCACATGATGGGTCCTGAACTGATCTCTCATCACCAATAAAATTATCTCCACGAACCATAGCTAGTATCCTAGATAGCTATCGTCGCGGATACATCCTGAATATTATCAATGAGTACCATGGTTGAATGAGCATATCTATATATATCAACAAATAGGGGGATATGACTCGAGAAGGATAGTCAAAGACTCAATCCTATATAATGCATGTACCATTGTTCCCTGCAACAGGTGTCTCAGAGTGCTGAGTCGACAAGTGGGTAATTAGGGTCCTTGTAAATGGATACATCCGTCATCTGTACCATCACTGGACTCCCTGAATTGAGATCCACTCTTGAGATATTTCGACATTGTTTCCCTAAACCCAACCAAGACCATTTTAGGGAAACATGCGAACAACGTCCCAAGGCTCGAACCAGCTCCGATACCACTTTATCATGACCCGACCCGTACCAGGGCTCAAGCCACAACTACCCCAAGCCCACCTCCATAGGCTAGGGGCCGACGACTAGCGCAGAAGGCATAACAAACTTGGGGATCCCTTTTCCTAAGAACCTGTACACACACACACACAGCTAACACAATGAAAAAGTGTAGAGAAAAAAAATAAAGCATGGTTTCACACTACTATAAAAGGGGAACCAAACAAAAATGCATCAACCTCTAACAGTACAAGTATATGAAAAGTAAATCTGAAAGGGAAAGGGAAAAAATACACACCCAACTAGAATAGTTCCACAACCCAACAATAGGTGAAAAATTAAAATAGATAGAAGAGTCTCACTCCTGAATCCCAAGCTATGACCAACGCACGTGGTCCAAGAACCCTATATCCCGAAGCTCCTCTGATTTCACGATCAACCTATCCGTCGTCTACAAGGGCACGCCAAATGTGGGAAAATCCCAAGCAGGGGTGAGTATAAAAATACTCAGTAGGATTCCTCGAAGGCTCAAGGGAGAAGAAATAGAGGTACTGAATATGAGAGCAGTAAGAGAGAACAAGGTACAATAAGAGTGAAAAAAATAGTACAACTCCACCCAGTAATAGATATGATTGCTCAAATAAACCCAAACGAGAGATTAAGGGGATATTCATCTCACAGATCACATCATTTATATGACCATACATATACCCAGGGCATCTAGATATACTCACAACTCTGATATGTAGTCTAGCGACAAGTTACACAACTGCATACCCCTGCTAGGGATTCTGTTTGAAGGTTCCATGAAGCACTCATCCGAGAGTACTCACTCCACGAGTCTGATAGCTCTGATAACATCTTTACGGAAATTATTTTTCATCAGAAAGGTCATAAGAGATAGATACACTCATTATGGGAGAACACACTCCTGAGTGGGGAAAGATCACGATACACAAATGAGGATCACTTCCAGGGCCTTCACGGATATCGTGACTCATCCGGATTCACCTTCTAGGTAAAGGATCAACGCCTGGTAGATTTGGTCACGTCGATGATGGACTCTACCTAGGGTCTAGAGTGGATAGAGGATCTCGCTCTGGGACTCTTGGAGGGATGCCTGACTCTATCACAAAAAGTCCTGCTGAAGAGAGAGATCACGATACAAGGATGAGGATCACTGCCAGGGCGTTGGAAGGTATTGTGACTCATCCGGATTCCCCTACTAGGTAGAGGATTAACGCCCAGTATAGTTGGTCATTTCAATGCCTGACTCTACCTAGGGTTAATAATGGATAGAGTAACTTTCTCTGGGCCTCTCGGAGGGATGCCTGACTCTATCACAGAAAGTCTTGCTGAAGGGATCATACTCATGTAGTAGGAAACGACATCTAAACATCAGGGGAATGAGAAAAAGGTACACTAACCCAAACAAAACATGTCCAAGAGATGGTGGACAATAAGATAAATCAATGTAATGAAAATCACATGACATGTAGAAAGGTTACACGTTGTTTCCTCTGACCCCGGGTACTACCTATGTACAATATCATGTGTCGCAAGGCTGGTCGTGAAAAATGAAACTACATGGTGTGTAAAAAGATAACACGTCGTGTCTAAGTATATCGGGTCCGCCCCATGTACACTGGACATGTGCCTGTACATGGTCTCAACCCATGTACTCCAACCCGTGTAATCGTTACATTGGGTGACCCATGCAATCGGCCTGGTCTGGCCATGTGGTGGAGTACCGACTCTAATTATAGGAAAACCATCTCAGAGGAAAACGAAGTCGCACTCATGAGATGGGGAGTCCCTTATCTACTGGAGTAGAGCAGTAAAGAATACTCACGCCTTGAGTCATCAAGGGAGTATCCATCCTAACTCTCACTAAAAGAAACACCATAGCTCTGCTCCTTAGGTCATCGATCATCCATCAACTACCACGAAGTTCCACAAGGGAGCAACCCGAAGGACTACCATGTCATAAGGGTTCCAACATGATAGAGAGTGCATCAATGTGACGCCCAGTCTGTAAGTTATAGGCATTTTAGTACCAAGGTCTCAGTTGGATTCGTGTTCGATCCAACCCGGACATACTTCAAATGACATCGATTAACCAAATTGGTCACACTGTTGTGATCCATACAAAAAAACACATGATATGTACTACAAATTTGTCCAAAATGGATAGCCGGTGAAAAAGTTGCATTTCACTGTAGTACGTGAAAACCGGGCCTCTTCGGGCCTGCACTTTGACCTTGAATTAAATATCCAAAATTGGTCTTGAAACATTCATCTTAATTTTAGGGTCACAACGTCATAGACGGTTCGTTATTCCAACACCGTATAAGGGAGATATGTTAGATACAAAATCCTGTAATAAGAATAATATTATTATTATTGGGTGTTTCGTGTACCCAAGCCACGAACCAGAATTTAGTACCCAAAATTAGATATGAATTGACCATATTAAAGTCAGGGTCACGTCCCTACTGACGACAAGTCAATTGTTCGTCGCACACAAAAGTTATGGCGGGTCGAAGATTTAATAATAATATTAAATCTATTGTGTTCTGAGCACTTCGGGTACCCAATCCGAAAACCCAAAAAAGACATCCAATATTGGACTCATAATTTCCATCTCGAAGTCAGGGTCGCACTGCCACTGATGGTTCATAAAACCAAGGTCACATGAAGTAGTTATAGTCAAAATAGTGTTTTCCCAATGAAAATAATAATAATATTATATTATTATTATTATTATTATTATTATTATTAAAGCCTCTTCATTTATCCTAGGGATCCTCATTCTCAACCTCTTATATGTGAAGCGCTCCCCATGATTGACTCCTCTTTTAACTTATTTATTTTATTTTAACATTATTGGCATTAATATCATAATGATTATTAAAATTGAGTAAATGTTCAATCACTCACACACAACTCTATTTCCACGCCTCCTCCTCCCCCCCCCCCCCCCCCGTGCTGCTTGTGTGTGGTGCCCCATCTCCATTCTCACTTCAATGTTATTATTAATAAAATTAACAATAATAACACCCATCATTAATTTTATAATTTAATCCCATTAAATTATTTTACCATGGTTGTTCTCATATTAAATTAAAACGATTCCATTTAATTAATCACACACTAAAAGCCACCATTACCATTATTATTTAATATAATAGTAATAAATCCTCCTTTAATTTTATCAATGGGTATCCATCATTATCATTAATTATTATTATTATTATTATTGATGCCCATCGTGTATCCCCTTCACGCTGACCCGGTCTTCCACACTTCCCAAAAATGTCGGAGCTACCTCGCATGCCCCCAGAGCTACCTCGCCCAGCTTTTGCGGTCACCTGATTGCCTCACTGAACCGCCGCCTTGAATTGCTGAAACCCTCATCGGACCCATGCCATGGGATCCTTTCGCATGCCATTATGGCTTCGATTTTAACTCGGAAAAAAGAGACGAATGTGGATCCCCGATCCTTGGGTGGAGATCTCCGGATCCATTTGTTGTTATCAATGAAACATTGAGTTTCCAGCGCGCTTAATTATTTTTTGATAAATAACACATGAAGAATGTGTGGACCATGAATAAGGAAGGATCTCGGTCGAAGTGCAGATTGATAGCCGTGTTAGTTTGACCATCGCTTTTGAGAATCAAGAACATGGGGAATTGGCAGTTAAATATTTATCATGCTTCAAGAATCTAAAATTCAAGATAAACAAGAAGAAAATTAATTCAACCAATTGTTTATCGATCCATGAATTAATTTATTTAATTCATGTTCATCATGAGAAATTTAAACCAGGTTAAGGAATCCACAAATATGAATCCAACCTCAAGTTTGGATTGATTGTTGGTGAAGATCGCATTCATCAAGATCTGTTTGGTGTTGATGAGGATCACACTTGCACAAAGATGGGAAGAATATGTTTCATTTGTCACTCTTCTATTCGCCTGGATCCGAGGGTTCATTGTTCTTCGTTCGTCGTTCATCAACGGAAAGAGGAGGAGAGGAGAGGAGTATAGGCTTTTTCATTGTTCGCATAACTAAATTATGAGAACAACCCCTTAATGCCTCATATTTATAACCTCTTATTAGTTTAAAAGAGATTTTAATCAAATAATTAAATAAATAATTATTTACTTATTTAATTATTTTCCCACGATGGTGAAAAAGACGAACACCCGATTCCAACAAAAGTTATACCCTGCCTAGGGTACAACCTACGTTCTGAACTCATCGGTGGTCTCAGATTTTTTATCCAAGTACCTGTTTGAGAGATATTCAGTTTTGAGCTATTAAATGAATAAAATAATTATTTAATTTATCCACTTAATACACCGCCAACGAGCGAGGGGTCCTATCATCCTACTCCGACTTATTTTATGTCGCGTCTAGGGGAAACACAGCATTCCAGACCCAACTGTGGTCTCAGATTTCCGATCTGATAAACCATTTAAGATATATCATGTTTTCTTTAGTTAATTGCGCATGCATAATATAAAAACACTTATCATTTTTATAAAATTAATTCTGGGTACATCGAGCCTCGGAATTTCACGCCGTCTCAGCGCCCAGCTTTGGAAATATTCATATAAATATTTCAAACTCTTATTAGGCCAAAAACTGGGTCTCTACAAAGATAATAGGTGATATTATTTCAATTATGAAATTCAGAATACATGACTAAACCTATTCCATACATGTAGGGAATTCAATCCATCCTTTATAACTCCTTATATGAATCCGAATTCTTCCTAATATTCATGATATGTAACACCAAAAATGATAAAAAAAATATTTATCTATGATAAACCTCTTTATAACTTTATCATTGAAAGTTTCCTTATTGTGCCTAAGAAACCTATTATATATATATTTATTTATCTTCATACCAATTATATCAGATACTTCACCCATGCCTTTAATCGAGAATCATTTACCCAATAATATTTTCATAAAGTTAAGTATCAGGATATAATTTATGATAAGAAGTATATAATCCACATAAATATCAAAAACACCACTACACTTACACTAATTTTCTTGTATATACAATAATCATCTATTTTTTTATGAAACCAAACTCTTTGATCATATCATCATACTTTTTATTCCAACTATGAGAATTCTATTCCAATACATATGGAGAACTTTTCAGTTTTCATACTATAGTTGTCTCATTTGTAACTTCAAAACCTTCAGGTTATATCATATATATGTCCTTGAATAAATTCCCATTAAGGAAAGTGGTTTTGATAACTATTTGATATATATTATAATCAAAATGAGCCACTATTGAAAGAAACATATTAATATAATTTATCATCACTAAAGGTGAAAAGGTTTCTTCATAATAAATATTATATGTTTTTCTATAACTATTTTCTAATATATATACTTTATAGGTAAGCACTATAAAATCAATGTTAGTTTACTTGTGAAAAAAATCATTTTAACCCAATTGATTTTACAGCTTCAGGTGCATCCACAAAGTTCCAAACTTGGCTAGTGTACATGGAGTCCATTTCAGATTTCAGGGATCTTAATAATTTATTAGAATAAAAACTCTCAGAGGCCTCCTTATATGTGATAGGTTCATCATCAATGAGAATTAACTTATCATTGTTATATATAAGAAATCCATATCTCCTAAACCTTTAAGGTTCTCATGTAACTTGAGTGAATTATTCTTCAGAAACTCTTTATAGAACTATCTCAACTTCAACCTTAGGAATACTTTCCATTTATTGGTCATGAACCTCTATAAGTTAAAATTTTTCTCCCACTATCTCCTTGAAATACGTGTTCCTTCTCATGGAAAACCTCTCATGCTGATATGAAATCATATTATGTTTAATAGGATTATAGAAATAATACCCTATAGTTTCTTTGGGATAACCCAAAAATAAGTATTTTTTAGATTTTGAGTCAATATTATCAAAATATAAAATTTATATGAATAATTCACACATCCAAATAATTAAAAAATTTATAATAGGATGTTTCCCAATCTATATTTAATATGGTGTTTTTATGAATAATTTATATAGAACTCTCTTCAATTAAAATAGAGCAACCTCAAGAGAATAATCCATAACTGAAATAAGAATGTTAAAATGACTCGTCATAGATCAAACCAAATATAACAAGGATTGATTCATTATCTAAGAAAAATTATCCCAATTTGGTGTTCAATGAGGAGTGAGTTGTGAAACAATTCCACAATTCCTCAAATGATAAATGAGTTCCTAGATAAATCATTCACCACCCTAATCTAATCAAAGGATCTATTGGTGCTAAAAATGCATCCAGTAATGGACAAAATTTTGATGACACTAATCCAGAAGTATAGTTCATTTTTTAGGCCTCTATTTTACTAGTCATGTATCCCAAATAGGCTTATGGATTGAAATTTATGGTTATCCAAATATAACACTTTTGGGAGAGGCCAACAAGGGTGATTCTAGAACAAAGTATATAATTTTAAAAAACTCAATATCTCATGAAACACAAAATTTCCTAAAACTAAAACATTCATGAAACATAAAATTTCACAAAAACTTAATCTTTTACGAATAGAAATTAGAGTGTTTTGAAGCTCAATCTTTCTTGAAGGCCAGTTACTTTCATGAAATGTGTCTTCTGACTACCCTAGTACCTATAAATCCCCCCTCAATTCATCATTTTTTGGAGGACTCTCTGATCAATGACTATCAATTATTGAAACTCTAAATAGTTTCATGAATTCACAAAATTCATTGTCCCAATGAACTAATAACTTGATAATTCCCTCAATAAAACCCTTACATGTATGGATAACTATTCAATGATGAATTGTGAAGCTCTATTCATATGGAGCACTATTTTCATAAGATGGTCATGCCTAAGTACTTATACTCATGTGAGGAGTATGATATGCCTCATGTGATATGAATGAGATGATAGCCCATCCTATGGGAATCCCATCAACATAATCCCCATCCATACCATCACTGCTACAAGTATTACACGGGAAGCCCAGCTGCATAAACCTCATCTATACCATCCTTTCTCATATAAGTACTTAGTCACCTTCCTTGTGTAAGCCCTAACTATACCATCATTGATCTTAGCAGAACCTGGGTAGACAAGCTGTGTAAGCCCTATTCATACCATCACAACTCTTAGTATCACCTTGGAAATCTAGGTACCTAAGACCCATTCATGACACTATTATTCCATAGTACCACAAGGATTTCTCATGGTGTAATCCCCATCCACATTTGATCTTCAAGACATAAAACTACCTAGCCCCATGTCCTGGTTGTATGATGTTATACTACAAATCATTATCCTCAGCATATGACATTAAATTATAGCCATACCCTATGTAGTGAACACAAGATGCCCCATGTGTGACTGTCATGGGATGAAACCTCTATATCCACCATGGGATGAAACCACAACATCAAGGACGAAACTTAAACACCAGGGAAGTCCTATATGTAATCCCCACACCTTCCCTTATTATCACACCTTTCTTGAGACGGTAATCCTTACCGCATGACGTTAAACTATATGGAATATTCCTTTCACATGACCTTAAATTGTGGAATTTAACTACATATATTTTGGTCCTTATCTCTTAATAGGGTACATAGGGTTCCTTCGTGAGGTTTAATCCTAAAATTTCAGTATACCTAAGATACCTCACAGAGGTTCAATCTTGATTTCTCAACATCACCATTAAATCTTCATGTCTTCCCCTTCGAAGTCAGTAACTCTGAAGTGTGGTCATTCCCCCTAGGGAACACTCAACACCACCAACATGTCACCCCAATATGCTAAACCTATGAACCACATATCTCCAAAAGACATTAAGGTTGTGATCTATCTATCCCCACATGACATTAAACTTGTGATATACCTATCCCCACAAGACATTAAACCAATGACCCACTTGTCCCTGTAAGATGTTAAACCTATGATCCACCTATCCCCAAGAGACATTAAACCCATGAAATATCTATCCCCACAAGACATTAAACATGTTACTAACACCCCAAGTATATAAGAAACTCTACACCATGAAATGTACATGGGATACTTGAGGGACGGAGCCTTGCATGACTTAAGATTAAGACATGAGTTTCCTTGTAGTATACATGGGATGCCTCAGGTTCTCCACCCATGATGAATCATATATGAGATACCCTCAACTTAAAATGAGTAATCCTTTTATAGATGACCAATATGCCCAAGACATTAAACTTGTTATATACCTATCCCCACTAGATGGTAAACTTGTGATATACATATCCCCACAAGACATTAAACCTGTGATATACCAATACCCACAAGAAATTAAAAATGTTATATACATTTCCCTATAAGACATTAAATCTATAATCATCCCCACTGAGTATACAAGAACCCCTATCACATTCAATGTACATGGGATTCCCGAGGCATCAATCCTTGGATTTATTATTATTATGAAAATATTTTCCTCATAGTGGGCATGAGATACCTCAGGTTCTCCACCCATGATTCCTCATATAAGAGATGAAATTAGATTCAAATGAGGAAGACTATTATAGATTCCCAACACGCCTAGGATTCTAAATCATTGTCATCTCCAAACTAAAGGTAGCTTCCCTGTTGTGACAGCAAGTAGTGTAATTAACCAGCATCCACCGTGAGATAGCACCAAAAATGATATTCATGAATATATATTAAATATATGAGGGAAAAATTATTAGATAGTGATCTCCAAAGAGGAATACATTAAAGGAATAGATGACACCCCATCATCTTGTTCCAATCAAGGAGATAATATAATCATCCATGGTGATTAAGGACATCCGCCATTAAAAAGTGGTAATGTAGTCAAACACAACCTAGAGGGATCTGAAACCAGTCCAAGGACATAGATCACCTTGAGAGCGGAATTGAAAGCATGTCACCACTTCCATGCATGACCCTGGTAGAAATCATTAGAAAATTTGATCTTCATAATTTTTACCAGTTTATTATGTTATTTTTTTTGTAATTCACTAAACTTTTTTAAAAGTTACAAAATTATTTATCATCAATAACACATAACAATACCAATTAAATTTAGTGATAAAAGTAATGAAGTAACTAAAACTAAAATTTTCTTGAGTAATCACTGATCCATATACATCACTATGTATGAGATCCAATAGTCTACTAGCCCATTTAACATTTCACTAAAAAAATTTGGCCATCTTTCCAACTAAACAAGACTCACAGTTCTAAAATGGTTCATAATTTAATTGTTCCAATAACCCATATTTATAGAATCTTAGGATGATTTTATTATTTATATTCCCAATGAAGCAATGAAAATAGTGGGTGGGATTAGAACCATTTCTTGCCTTCTTATTCTAAATGTTATAAATAGGATTATCCATATATATAATATATAAACCATTTATCATATTCCCAATACAATAAAACATTTCATTCATATATACATGACAACCCTTATTCTTAAAAGTGAATTAAAAACCCTTCTTGTCTAAACAAGATATAGATATAAAATATCTATTTATGGTGAGAACATAATAATAATTCTCCAACCCTAGAATTAATTTACTTGTTAATGTCATGTCATAAGTGTTGAACTCCAATAAACGAAATCTTATTCCATTACATACACAAATATCCACTTTACACTTTTTCAATCCCCACTTATCTTAGTATCTATGTTTTTATCACAAATGTTTGATGCACACCTGGTATCCAATACCCATGAGTCCAAATTAGTAAAATTAATATTTATAACATTCACATTTATATTCATAGATTGAATATTTTCTTTGATAATACTTCTCAAACTTATATACTAATATTTTAATGTATTATAGGGTGTACATATAAGTGATATAGATATGATTATCATGACATAATCCATAATCTGCAATAAATACATATATGGGTATCATGTTTTATATATTTTAATCATGTTATTTTAATAAAATTATTCTCATAAAAAATTATGACCTCATAAATCATATCTATTTTGTGATCTAAGATACATACTTTGTCATGACTTACATAGGATTGAGAACATAAATAATCCATGACTATATCTAGTAGACAATAAAATTTTCAATCATATCATATTTATTTCTTTTATGGTTAAATAGATAAAATCTTAATCCAAATCCCCCATATGGATTCACTTAATTTTATTCTTATAGTATACTAACTGTTAGGGTTTCTCATATAAGTGTATTCTAACAAAAACACTAAGAACAAAGCACCTAACTATTAGGGTCACCATTTTACATTCTTTACTCAAATAATATAATTCATGATCACTTAACTATTAGGGTCACTCATACTAAATTATTTAGGCCTTGATAGGTGCCTCTTTATAAGTAATCTCTCACTTATTATTGTAAATGGTTTTATTTTATAAGTATCACTAGTTTAACACACATCTCATTCATATTATACCCATTTCATTGCATGAAATATTTAATCATATCATGTTTCATTACTTAGTGCATGAATTCATCTATAGATTTTGTTTTGGAATCTGGTTACATCCACCGAATTAATGTGTTCACACCATATTAATGTGTAACACTTTACACAACCCAAAAGTTTATGTTTCTCACTCAGAAAAACATAAGATAAATATTTTAATATATATATATATATATATCCAAATTCATCTCATGCATAAGGTATATAAACTCTTCATGTAAAGGCATAGAGTTATACAAGATTTTAAATCTCAACATGAGTAATCCTAGACTGATATATAGACAACCCATCGCCTTTCTAGAACATTTCATAAGCCTTCAGGTTGAGGGGTAGTCTAGTCCTATGTCCCTATCCTTAAGGAGACATTACCCAAGGTATAATGAAATTTGTGATATCCCTAAAACCTAATATACACAAAATATATTCAATAATGGTTCCCAAACTCATGACTCTCAAAGAAACTGAGGTCAGGGTTGATGAAAACTAAAACTTATGATATCAAATTTAGCATATAATATAGGGATTTATCTCTTAGAAGTAATTTATCATATAAATTTATGCTTACTCTAAATCCATATTTTATAAAAAAAATTGAAAATATGAATATAATAAAGGAATAAAAAAATAAATAAACTCTTTATTTATTTTAAAACACGTGAGAAATGAATATGTACTTTTCATATTTAATATAGACATTAAAAGTCCTACTTTATACTGCCTAACACTAATAATTTATAAAAAATAGAAATTATAAATAATTTTATAAAAATATAAAATTTTGATTTTTTAAGAATGTCATATTATATGAATGGTAATCTTATTACTAGTCATAAAATACGATTGATACTAGAGATAGGTAAACCTATATGTATATCATAGTCTATGATATAGGTTCAATTATAATCAATGATTCATAGTGCTACTTATGATATGAAATATCATATGATTCCAATCGCATTTAATGATATAGTGGGTGTCGTAATTATGTTATGATACACTTTTTTGAAGAAACCATGCATTTGTATAATATTTGATGATATCTTATATTGTATCATACATTTTAACTCAATATTATGGTATTCATAGATATCATAACTTATGATATATGTTAATCATGTGCTATGGTTAACCAAAATATAATTTTTTCTATATATCATTTTATATGATACCACCAAAAACATTTTATTGAATACAATTACTTCAAAAATCAGTATATTTAACACATTCAATCCTTTAAGAACAAATATTTTATTCCACTTATGGGATTTGGGGTTAATCTTGTGATTATAGGTAGTGTAAACAAACCCATATGATTCTAAATATATCATCAATGATTATATATAAAAGGTTTTATGAATAATAAAATACATGTATAGTAATAAGAGAGTCTTCTATATTAATATTCGTCATAGTTTGATTAATGATGGTTATCGAAGAAGAAAAATGAGGTTTTATACCTTTTTAGGTGATCCACCTACCTTAGGATCCTAGTTCATAACTTTAGGAGCTCAAGACACATAATTGGTTATACCACCTTCACTTAGTGACAAACTATGTTTTAGGAAGAAGAGAGTGTACTTTAGCAGACTTCAAAAGTGATCAGGTAACATAATAGGAGAATGATCACATCCTTTTATAGGAACTTTGATGCTCTTAATTTAATAAAGAGAATCGGCCATATCAAATTCATTGGGTTCCAACTCATGGAACCCGTTCATTACATCTAGTTGGGTTCATTCATCAACACCATTAATGAAGGTATGAACGCCATGAATAATCAATATAATGGATTAGAAACTAAAGAAAACCATAATGGAGGGATGTGGAAGAGGCATGTATCCCATGAAAGTAATATTTTAATTCCTATCATACTATATAAAAAAAGATAATATGAACATATCATTCCCATTTTATGATATAAACATATCTTATGGCATGATATTAATCTCATTAATATCACCACATACAATTATAGGAAATTGTAAGATATGACTCACCTGGTTTTAAGTGTATATCCATTGATTTCACATCCTTATTGGTCATCCCTATCATCGGTGATGAAAATTGAGATAAATCTTGAATGAAAAACTTATGGCACCAAACTAGACCAATAAAACTCATGATTTCAAACACATTTCTGGGGAACACTTAAGAAATCATCACCTCTACTTTTTCAGTTCAACTAAAATGTATGCCTCTAATATCACATTTTTGATGAGAAAACACATTAAATATATAAGTGTCCCTTTATGTACTTGTAATAAAGTTGATGTGCTTGAAGCATACTCGATACATTCTCTATGTTCTCAAAATGTAACTCTTGGGTTAGTTTGAATACCAAAATATCATCAATAAATACCATGATAAGGGGGTCCATGTTAGGATGGAAAATTTAGTTTATGTGATCCATGAACACACTCAAAGAATTCATAATAATGAATAACATTAGAAGGTACACATATAACCCACACTTTTTCTTAAATTTCACATTTAGTATATACTCTACTGTATCCCTTAACTAACGATAGCTCAAATATAGGTCAACCAGGGAGAACCATTGGGATCCCCACAACTAGTAAAATAATCCATCTATTAAAGGAAAAACATACTTTTTTTACTACAAACTAGTTCATAATCTGATAACTCATACACAATATCAGGTTACCATATGCATTATTTTAAAATAAAACTAGTTCAACCCACATAGATATTCTTAGATGGATAATACCATTCACCTCAGGATCCTAAAGTTTCACTTTTATCTCTCTTAAATTAGTTTTTTGTCTTATGATAAGATGGTATCAATATAGGTTAAACCCCTGGTATGGGATCTATCAATAACTCAATATCACTATCATAAGGAAACCATGAGAAATCATCAAGAAATATATTCTATAAGTGGTCCAACACTAAATGAAAAGTATTTGGAATTATCACATGATCCATAGAAAGAACCATGCCCATCACTCATTTCATAATAGTTTATATCTTATTGATTCTAAATACCATATGACACCCCTTCAAGAGACCACTCATTAGTATCCTGATCGAAGTAGTATACTAGAAGATGATAACTAATGGGGGGTTCAAAAACATAAATTGGGGAGACAATATCCTTAAATTAGAGTAATAAAATAGTGGAAATAACCCAAAAATATCCTTATAAAATATCAAAGTATACATAAATCAATAGGTAAAAGTTGTTATAATAAATGAACCATAAAAAAGTATAAAATATATATCCCATTAATCAAGAATCAAGATAATCACATATAAAAAATAAAATTGAATAAAAATATATAAGAGGATCTATTAATATCCCCTTGCCTCACCTCATCCTGATCTTCAATACCCTATTAGGCTACTCGAGCCCGATCCAATTCACAACTCGTGCTCAAACATAAAATTAAAACAAATGGTCTACAAATTCACCAAATTTCCCATGAAAGGTGTGAAAAATACATCTTAGTAGGGTATCATAAAGTAACCTTAATATATCCCATCATATACATGTATGCATGAGGAAAATAAACAATTAAAATAAATATGTATGTTGGGCCATTGTGTGCTAACCAAGCCACCATTATACCTTGTCATACCTGCTTCAGCCTATGCTATAAATCCACCTTGTTCCACCACCACACACATGTGTATTGGGTCATTTTGTGCTAACCAATACACCTAGAAAGTAAAACATAACTTATTCAGCCATTTCTAGAATCCAGTCATCTCGTTTTATAAAACACAACCCATAATTAAAGACTCAAGGTCGATTGTTATTGAGTATCAAACACTACCCAAAGATGAAAGGTAGGGTCCAATTCATGGGCCTTTCTACCCACATAAGGAAATATTGTGTCCATGTTCTGGACTATACCTTATTACTAAATAGAGGATTTCCATCATGTATTGACCTCCACCTTATCACTCAAGGCAGGGACCTCTATCACTTCCTGACCATTAGCTTATTACTCAAGATGGGTCCCATACCACAACAATCCCTAGACTAACCTTCTCACTAAAGGATATTCATTCCAAAAATATTATTACTAGAGATTATTCCATTATCCTAACCACTACCTTATTCCTCAAGGTGGTTCTGATATCATGTGAAAACCTATAACAACCTTCTAACTCAAGGAAATGCATACAAATACCTTATCACTCTAGATAAGTCCATCCATAACACTACATTAGCACTCAAGTTTACTCTAATATCACATCACAACCTCTACCTTCTCACTCAAGGTATAGTTCTTCCAAAACCTTATCACTCAAGGTGAGTTTTGGTTTTGGGATCCATTATTGACCATAATTATATTTATTTTTTATAAAAAGAAAATTTTAAACATACACATGAATCAACAAGAAAGAAATGAAGCCCCACACACAAGCTCACCAGCTCATCACCTGGGTGTTAGTCACTTAATACATATCCCCTTAACTTGATATAAATTTTTTCATCTATATATCTTAATCACAACATTTTTGTCCTCTCATTATTATCATATCACGTTTCAAGGAATCAACTAGAATCATCCACACCCATATTAGTTTATAGTCAATAAAACCAAGTTGTATCCATCACCCCATGGTGTTCTCTTGGCTTATAGGGTCTTCCTAAGACTAGAATCAAAAGATAGTTCCATCCTCTTCCAATTCCATATGAAAAATCTGATCACACTACCCATGGATAGTCTTGAGCTAACTCGTACTAAGCCTCTTATAATTATGATGCCATTTCATTCAGAAAATTATCAAAACCCATAGTCAGGTAAAATCTTGCATATCCATGAAGATATATCTCAACACATCACTTAGAGGAACCCCCTCTTCATGATACCTTATCTAGTCTTGGATCACTCATCCCACTCGCAACACTCTCCATGACTCTAATACAAACTTAATAGGGTGTCACTCCCTAGGAATGAGATGCACAACTATCTCAATCATCATCATTATGCCTAATATCCTCATGCTATACCAATTGGAAATATAAATCCAACCCAGGATACCCTCAACTCATGTTGAGTACCAAGAAGTACCCAAAATCTACTGATAACTTCACTAGAACCTTCTCATATTAGATTCATAGTCACCCAGTGTTACCAACACACCAAAATGTTAAAGAGAAATTATTCCATGTCTATGAGGATCAATTCCATCATATCTCTTTCACCAAGGATGCTCTCAGTCCTTATTTCTTTACGATGTCCCGTAAAAAACATGAAATATGCATAAAAATGTATATTTTTTGGCATTAAAGGGGAAACCTACTTCCAAAATAGGGTTACCATCCTTATGATGCATTACTCAACCTTAAACAAGCCTATTTATGCCTCATCCATGCATATATCAACACCCAAGATCCTATATCACACCAAAACATCCATAATAATTAATTATACCATTTATAATTGATTATTACATTTTAACTAAAGAGGTAATATAGATGAAAACTCATCTGGAAATAATTCTACATTGAAACTACGATAAACTGAACCTATAAAATTCATGACGCACCCTTGAAACCATCCCAATAAAAAACCCTAACATATGGCACTCTACCAACCACCACTTTTATCTAATTTATTAAAAAAACTTAAATAATTTATGGCAGTGGCTTACCTAAACTAAAAAATTAGAAATATGATGTGCAATCATCATCAAGGGATATAATATATCTATAATGAGAAAAATTCTCATCATAAAAGGATTATTTCACCATGATTTGATGGAATAATCATTGAAACCCAAGCCTAAAATCATCCAAAATTGTAGGGATATAAAGTAAACCAAGAATTGAGTACTGGAAAAAATAATATACTTAAAATAACCAATGGAATACCACCAAGACACATATACATCAAGGGGTAAAGGGGATTAATATAAAGTGAGTTTTAGCTTAAATATCCCCCTCCCATCTCTTGGTCAACCTAAAACCTGAGGGGGTAACTTGTAGATTTCCAGTCATCCCTTACAAAAAAATGACTATGATGGGTGGTTATGGCCCAACCATGGGGGTCAAAGTGCGACGTCTCCATGATCATCCTCATCATGGAATAACCCTATTATGTTTCAATGAAACCACCCTAGGAAGAGGGATGAACCTATGATCTACCTTAATAAAGAATCATCCCCTCATATATCGTGATGCGACCACCCTAGGAAGAGGGGCCACCCCTCAATCAATGTTTGTCAAAAAAATAACCACCTTTGGTCACAATGTAATGTGAGTTACCTAGTGAAGACTAAACCTAAGTCATAGACTCCCCTCTCATGGTTTTGTTACCTACACTACAAACCATAGAACCCCTCACTGTATACCATCATGATGTGACCTAAGGTTCATGTCATGCCCAACTACCTGCAGCCAAAAACATCAAGGGGGATTCACCCAAACATGATCTGATGCTCACCTAATCACCTGTTTCAAATCCTAGGCCTTTATCCACATAGAAAAACATCTCCTTGAGACGTATGAACACTTATAATCCCAATATTATTCCCAATTTTTTAAAAAAACTTACTATGGGACCAAAATTCACATTTCCTCCAAAAACATGACTTGAAATATTCAGGTCATTACAAACTCTCTACCATAATGATTCTCACCCATAGTGGTCTTCAAACAATCATTCATAACATACCATGTTCATAAATTTATAACTAACTATTTAGGTTCTATCCCTAAGTACCGAACAATCTTATGTTGTGAAACTCTAAACACCTAGTTGATCCATTGACTAAAATTAAATTCACCCACTCATTATTATCACTAACATTGATATCTTACTCAACCACACTCATTTATCCTAAGACACCACTATTCCATATACCAATTCATCCTAAGTCTTATAGTGCATTCCCCCATAAAACTCCACTCACCAAGACTGATTCTAGGTCATGGTTCTCCCCACCTTAGTAATTGTCTATAAAAAACACACTTCTATTAGTCCATTGAAACGATCATTGTAGTTTCCACTTCACCAAACCCTATTTCACATAGAAACACCAATTAGTCCTCCACTAAACAACCTTTACCAAAAACACTTCATCATACCTTCCAACATGTTATCCCATCTCCCAGTCAGGATGACTTAACTTCCAAAGGCATTATAGAATCATCCAATCACCCACATTGAAATCCAAGATAGACACTTAATGTTATTCCTTAGTTTGATACTAAACTAAGAAATCTATTATCATACTCCATCAATGATAAATGTTTCCCCTATGATTTAAAACACTCTCATATCAATCGCAACTCATCCCAAACCTGATTCTAACACAAAATGTCCATTTTAAATTGTATCCAAATCCAACATTTACTTAGGAACCAGATAACCTCATATATTCCCAAACTCCAACACCACAGTGGCATCTCAACCATAAACTAACCACTCTCATATTATCCAATACCCTTCCAATATGAGTTTTATACATCCAAGATTTATTATATTCTCCCTACCATAAGAGTGTCCTTATTGTTGCTCCACCAAAATAAAACTCCCATTCATCACAATCCTTGTTATGTAAAATAAAAATATAAATTTTCATCCTTCTCATACCTGAAAAATAACAAAAATACCCATTTATACTCATTCCTGGATCACTGGGAACATAATTCTCGATATTCACTAGATTTCACCCACAATGAGGGACACACCCTCTAATCACCAATTATGAGATCTCCATCATATTAATTCCCTTACACTACTCTTCAAGAAGTTACCCAGATGGGTCCCAACTTCACATTAATGTCACTCCTCATAAGACACACTCATCCATCACCAAAAACCAATTTCAAAGAATAAAATCAAATAGACTATATCATGGTAATTCAATCCATCCATGATATCACCGTCTATTATAGTGGCAACACCATCCATTCTCATTAAGACCCTAGCCCACTATACTCTCAACCATATCGTTAATTCCATCAATCCTCGACCAGTACATGACCACTCAATAATTCATAATATCAATCAAACCATGAATATCCATCATTAACTTTACCTCACACATCAATTGTTTTATAGAAACACCAGGCCAACCCACACTCTCCTTATCCTAAGAAGATTGAACCACTAGGAGAACACTCTCATTGGTTCTTACCCACCAACCAACTCAATATCAACTGAACACAACATGTGTAAGTTCCCATACCACCCATTCAAAAAACCAAAATCTTACTCCCTTCAGTCAATCCCATTGAAAATAGTCTCATTCACCTAAATCACTATCCATAATCCCTTCATATTTCAATCTCATTCAGCTAAAGGCATCCATGATAGTTCATTTCCAATGGGCCTGGGGCATCTCACTCATTAAAATACCTACCACATAATCACTTTCCACTAAGGAGTTGTTCCAAAACCAAAATCATGTAACCTTTATCTATTTATCCTATATATAACCATCTAGGGTCACAATCAAACATGTATAGTCATTTGACTAATGTTTCCCTCCAAAACTCGATATCAATACATAATCACTCTAAGTGACTCACATCCCAATAACCCTAGGAATTTACACATACATTTCCTTATCCCTTACATGGGTATCCACATCCCTAGGGAATATCATTCCCATCCTCGTATCATCTCCCATACATACCTTTCCTAAACCAAACCAACTAGGGTTTTATCATCATGGTATACAATGTTTTCATTGACCCATCAAAGGTTACTATACATCCCTTACATGGAGGGACTATATAGATATCATCAGAGAAAATAATGTATCAAGATCCACATTCCCTACCATTAAAATAAAATACTATGGTTCAATTGAGTATAATTCCAACAATAAGTTATATGGGAAAAAAACACATAAGTTTTTATGACACTTTAATCAATTGAACCCACCATTATTAGTGAAATCAATCACATACAAGAACATACATGTCATGTGAATATTATGTTCCAAATATGATTCATGTACATAGGCCTCTTTATAACACTCCAATAGATAAACCCAAAAAAATCTATAAAAAAACATTATATTAAATAAACATCTGAATGTTAACTGTGAAAACCAAGAACCAAAATCCCATAAAATTAGTAACTTGGAATTCCCATTGAAAAGTTCTTCATGACACACCAACATGAGTTCTATAATAAACATCAACACATTTTTATTCCTTATCTACTATATCCCAAAATATTAAGATAATAAAAAGACACTCTAATATCATTTTATAATTCTCCAACCCGATATGACTCATCAGTGTCCTGGTTAGTGATTCAACATGGCCTCAAGAATGCATCGCTACACACTAGAGGTTGCTAAATAGTGGAGGGGTCATAAAACATTAATTAGGGAGACAATAACCTCAAATCAGAGTATGAAAAATGTAGAGACCATGGTATTGGTGTAGACACTTTAGAGGTGGGGTGAATCAGGTGTGGATAATTTTTATTAAAATATAAATTTTATTTTTATCTCCTTAAAACTACATGGGATTTAGAATCTTTTTTACTAATTAATATATATGTGGATCTATTTTTTATTGATTTCATAGTACCGTATTAAATGTAATAAAGTAGTAAATATAGGAACATAATATTTTTACAAAAATTAACTACTCAACATGAGTATCTATTCCTTTATTTGTTCGTGATCATTAGATTCATATATTTTCACTAATATCCATCATAAAAGTACAAGTGGTTCATCCAAGAATTATATTGTAACATGAAGTGTAGTTCCTTACTCTTTATAAGGGATAAGGAATCACTATGAACCCCTCAGTAGATTTTATCCTAACCCAAAAATAATATCATGCAAGATCTTTATACCACCTCCCAATAGTGTTCTCTTCAAAGATCTTCACAAAAAAAGAATCTCCCACCAATTGAGACTTCAATTAATTTATCATAGCACTTAATCTTCTTATCTAGCTTTAAATCTTGTAAGTTACTTCTTCTTCATATTATGTTACATGATAAGTAGTTAGAAAGTACTCTTTCTTCCTTAGTCTTTGGATTTTGAAAAGCTGGATTTTGTTGGAACAAATATCTAAACTTATTCTTCCATTAATTATTCTTCCTATTTATACTCATAAAATCTCACTAACAAAAAAAATATGATGCCACCCATAAACATTATTCTTTATCCTCCTTAAACTTTTTCAATATAAGTAACTATAGGAATATATCATTGAATTTATTTCCTCTTCTTGTTCTTCAACCAACTTAGATGAATAGAATCAAGTATTCTTAATCTCATCAAGTTCTTCTTATTATTCTTATTTTACACATATTCCAGTTCTCTTTAATTATGAAAACACTTCTATAATCTTATTATTCTAATTATTTAGCGTATAATAATAAGAACTAGATCACTTTTTATTATATATGAATGACCTGTAACAATATAAAAATATTTTAATCATTTCTTTTATACAATATATAAGGTTTTATTCTTTGGAATCTTGTATCATATTTGAATACTATTTTCATTGGCATGCACAATACATATATAATAGTTATAATTTTAGATCTTTATTCAATTATCTTTATTCTTATCTATATTCACTACAAAATGTGAATAATACTCTTTCAATTTGAATATCCATAAATCTTATAATTTCAAACTCCATATTCTTAGACCCTCAATTCATTTGTGTCCCCTTTTTACTCACCTAAAAAATTAACATTTTTCTTACTAATGATATTTGGAAACATCCTGGTTCTATCTCATTATTTTTTCCCACAAATTCTAGTGCCTTATTATCTTCATAATACTTCCAAAAAACCCACTTTGTGAAATCACATCCACCTAAGAACGATTATATGAATATTTCTATATGGATGATCCTGACTTCTCAACATAAAGCTCTCTAAAAATCTAATTGACCTTCCATCATATTCTAGATAAATGATTAACAAAATAATGATAATTTAATTTAATATTTTTTTACATCATCATCATATTTAGGATTCTTTATTCATAAGTGTCACTATTATATAATTCTTTAAAAGTTTCCAACTCTATATTTACATAGGGTTTTTTGTACCCTACAAAGATTTGGTACCTTATGAACTCCTTATACCCTATGATTATGGCACCCTATGAACTTATTTCACCCTACAATGATTGTTAATGTACCTTAAAAACTTCATCTCAAGTACCCTATAAAGTTTCTCATTTTTTGTATATTTACAATGGCATGTACCCTATGATCATCATATTTATACCTTACAATATAAATTTTATATACTCTATAAACTCCCCTTATGTACTAAAACTTTACCTTGTAAAGTCAAATTCATGAAATCTCTAAATATCTCCACTTATACCTTATAAATTATTAGATAACCTAACCACCATATAAACTTCCTTGGAATATCACACAAACTCCAACATCTTCTCATTTTGAAATACCTCACCACAATATTTTCCATTCACCTTTGTTTGATATTTATAGGCTACTTTTGATATTCAAATATATCATGTGTTACTACCTTCTTTAATAGCTTCAGTGGTGTTTTGGGGTGCAACATGAATTTGCATGATGAAAAAAATTTGTTCAAGTAAGAGGATGATGTGCAGGACAATTTATAATCCTAACTCCGTGCATATTTAAATTGATGTACAATGTCATGTTTCGATGATCCCACATTATAGTTTTTGAGAGTAGTGGTGTTTTTTTATTAACTAAAATGTGAAAACTAGTGAACATGAAAATACCTTGGTCCTGGATCACTCTAAGGGTCCACATATTATCTAGTTATCCCTTCTATAACCATCTTCACCTTTAATTCCTTATATGGTTAGCACACAAGTTCAACACAAATGGTAAGAGTGTAAGTGGAAATCCAACCGCTTCTTGATGAAATCCATAGTTCCAAGTCTTATCTCATAACCCAATAACTATTTTTCTTCTATATTTATAAAGGTGAGATCTCTTCATGTTATTTTTAGTATTTATTCCCTAGATTTAGTCCTCTTTGGGAATCATTTTTTTCTTCCTAAATTAAACTTTATTTATGGTTGGAATAGACTTCATCACTTTGAAAAATAGATCACTTTCATTATTTTCAACTTGCTCGATATTATTATCCTCAAGAAACTACTCAAGCTATATGAATGATCAATATTTATGCATATTCTTAGTCTTATTTATGTGTATGGTATCCTTTTCTATAACTACTTTCTTGAAATTTGGAATCACTAATTCTATTCCTATATTCCTCAATAATTTTTCTTATTTAGGAATTATGTTCAGGAATTTTTTGGATATATGACCTGAAATTTTATATATTACACACATCAAATTATTAGTCTTCAAGTTAACTTTATTTGGAAAATATCCTCTTTGTCTTAATGGAAGTCTCCGATTAAAGAAATCTTGATATTCCTTTATTGAATTGATTTATTTTATTGATACATATTTCTTCCATAAATCTTTACACACTTGAACAATTTGAAATGGTCCATGATATGATCTCTCTTTCCATAATAGAAGAATAGTTTTTTATTTTAACACCCTCTTAAAAATTTGATTTTTCTTTTTGGGATCACTTGATTAATTAGACTTATTTTGTTTGTAACCGAAGGAAAATTATATTTATTTCTTTACATACTATAATTTCTATTGTGTTGTTATTTTCACATCATTATGAGATTTTTGTTGAATTTATATATACCAAACACTCCTACTCGCTATTAACTCTTTTTTTTTAATAGTCATATAAATTATAAAGATAACCAATTATATTTCTTATAGTTAGATTTTTATAATTTCTTGAATTATACACTTGTACAAAAAGTATTCTTATAAATTTATCTGTAATCCCCCCTAAATATTGTCTTTTTTTGGATTTATTACATGTACCATTATTCCAAAATTAAATATTATTATGTCCAAATCTCTAATATAATCATAAGTATCCAATAAATATTTTCCTTTTTCTTGTAGTACTTATCTAGCTAGATTTTTTAGCTTTCTATTTTTGGGTTTTAGAGATATTCTTTTGAGCTTGATTTGAATATCGAATATTTTTTATTATTTATAACATACAACATGGATGATATGATGGAAGTATTATCATTTTTTATCTCCTAGGTTTTTAAATATTCAATTTTTAAAACTGCACTAGCAGATAAAGTTGAATTATTACAAATAGATTTATCAGAACAATGAGTTACCTTACTTCATGATCTTGTGGTGTATGAGTTGATAGATAACATAAATCTATTCATTCCACATTTCTGGGTATTTTTGTATGTAAGACTCTCATCATCAATTTGTGTTGAATATGATATTATTTTCTTAATAACATGTAAATAACTAGCTTGGTTGACTTCTTGATTTTTCAAGTTTGCTTATAAATCTATAAATTTATGATTTAGACCATACTTCTAGTATTAAAGAGAATTAATATTTATTCACATTCCATTTTTAACTATATAATTTTATCTTCATTCACTTTATTAATCTCTAGAATGAATTATCCAATTATTTAATTCTCTTAGTTTTAACCTCCAATTATGATTCATTGGCATCCATAGAGGTCTTATAAAGTTTTTCCGATGCATGAATCACTCATAAAATAAAAGTCATCTCACAAAATCTCCTTTGTAATTTTTTTTATTTAGAGATAATATTTAATTTCAAAATGATGAAAAGTTATCCTTATCTTCAACCAGGTCTATGAGAGTGATACACCTGCTTACCTTTTTAGTAGTGCATCTTCCATTACATTAGCATCTGACTTCTTCTATTATTTCTCATCTATTATCCCCTTGATGTATTCATGTATGTATATAAAAAATTAAATAGGGAACATTTTAATCTAATCCATGATTTTAGAATAAAAATTAGTGATTGATTCAATAGAAACATCATTATCACAACTCAACCTTAATTCATTAAAAGAATCATTCTCAATGAATTTAATAGAAGGATAAATACTTGGTTACCTTAAAGTAGAAGTTCACTCACCTTCTCCCTAGAATTATTTCTTTGCTTTTTTTCCTCTCTTTTCTTCTTTTCCTCAAATTATTTTTTTATATATCTACATTAGCTTCAAAAGGGGTGGGTACTAAATTCTCCATTTTGGGATCTTCTGAAAGAAAATCAATTTTATGCTTTATATATTTTTCAAAATAAATCTTTGGGACTTAAAATAATATTGATCCTATAGTGACCCAAGCCTTTTAAATATAACATTTCATGATTTTAAGCATAAATAATAATCAGAGTACGAGACAAGGATCGTTAAGTCTAGTGTCTTGGAAGAATATGTACATATAACATAAAACATGGGGCTAAAAAAACACTTCTTTAATTAATCTACATAAAGAGATTCTAACTTCCTTTGAGCCCTTACATCTACATAGGGTACCCTGGGGAACACATGAACAAAGGGATGAGCTAAAAACCCCAGTAAGGGAATGAACATAAGCATACATCTTAAGAACATGATTTAGGAGGCATAAAATATTGATATCCAAAACATGGAATATATGAAATAATATCAAATAATCATGGTATCATATAAACATGGAATCATATAAATGTGGAAAAAAACATAAAAAAATTATTTAGTATGTTTCAAGGCTAACCGTCAATCTTCTTTCCCATTTTAGTACGGGTTAAGGCTAACCGCCAATCTCGTTTCACATCGCATCTCATGAGACTTAACATTACCCAATGCATTGGAGCGCTATCTGGGTGCACCCATCTCTACATTATCATGAATATTCTTTCCAAATAAATATTATTTCTACATAAATATTATTTCCACATAAATAATCATACATAATCAACCATACATAAACATAAGGTTACCCATGGAGAGAATTGGGTACCACAATCATGACATAAAGCATAACCAATGAGTGTGTCATTAAAGTGTCCATGAAAGAAAGGGATTAGAACATACATGGACGTTCAGAAGTTAATATAGGAATATAACATGGTAGGTGGTAACAAATATAAGTTACTACATATAAGAAATGTATTTTAGAAACATTAGCATTAAAACATTTTGTGTGGTTTTAAGGAAAATACTATAGAGATTTTAAAATAGTAAAGGGGGAATTATTTTATATAAAACCATAATTGAACCAATAAGGTTTTCATAATAAAAATACCAATTTTATAAAGACAACGGTGTCTTAAAATAGGGGATATAGTGCACTTGAAATTGGGTAAAAGTTCGATAAGTTCTTTTAAAACGAGTGTGCTTATCGAGAAGTATCGAGAAGGGATTCACTTAAAAGTGTGTATATCCGAAAAATGGAATGAGAGATGGATCTTGGAAAATGATTATGGATCATATAAAGATAATTTATAAGTTTCACATAAAAATAAAATACAACTACATTTTGGAAAAAAATAAAGATAGAGTAATCCGAAGGAAAAAAAGGATGTTCGGGTAGAATCCATTACGGTTTATCGGCATGGTATCAGGTGTAACTAAGAGAGCTTGATGAGAGTGGTAAGGGGTTTCTCATCACTTATAAAACATTAGGGAAGTATGTGGAGGTTAGGAAATGTACCCCATTACTTGGTATTACACTAAAAGGAATAGCACAGAGAAAAATCTTGACTAAGAGTGAAAAGGAGAGGATCCCTTACCTTAAATCCGTTGGTGTTATCCACTTGTTATTAAAGACCTAAATAAAAAAAAATAGGCTTATTAATTAATAATTACAGAACCTCTTATATATTTAATTTATTAATTATAACCCTTTTTATTTCATTCAAATCCTTTTTGATTTGTTATAAGGTTCAATTTCATTGTTCGGGCTCGTTTGTTTACTTGACTTTAAAAGATCGGTTCACTTATATTCAAGTTTGGATTATAAGTAAGATGAAAGTGGTTGTCCAGAATTGCAGTTATATTATTTATTTTAAATCCATAAGATTACATGGTTTTAATTTTAATTAGTTTACTTAGAGTGAAGTCGAATTATTATAAATATAACCTTAGTGATTTTGTTAATCGGTGGATTTGATTACAAAGAACATGTTTTGCTTTGTAACTTAATACCATTTGCACAAAAGGATTACAGATCCAAAAATGGGATATATTACATATATAATAATCTGGTTCAACCATAACACAAATGGTTTCATGACCATAATTAAATATAACAATAGAAATTTGATAAACAGTTGTCCTTGAATGTGCTAAATTAGCACATCTCAAACGGTGCTTTCATTTCTTTCAAATAAATGGGTGGGGAAAGGAGAGAAGATAGTGAAATATACCATTAGCATGAAAACATTACAATAAATTTATGTTACTTGATTTGTTATACTATTATGGTGAAGGAAGTTGAGGAAATAAATTAAAAGAAAAAAACTTATAAGAAAAGAAGGAATTGGGAAGAGGAATTTACCTCTTGAGACTTCCTCCTTTGAGAACCTATTAAGGGGAGAGGTTTTGGTATTTTTAAGAGACTAAGAGCTTTTGTATATGTGGGAGGGTATTTGGGAAGAATATTTTCAAGGAAATAGGCTTGATAGGAGTGAAGAGAAGAGGGAGTGAAGGGGGGGGTTATAGTGGAGGAGAGGAGGGATTTCATAATATTATGATCATTAATTTATTATTTCTTCAAAAGACAAAGAATAGTAAGTATTCCATGACCAAGAATAGTAATTTTATCATGTGATACCGAACAAAATGGTCTTACATCAGTAGAACATCATCAATGACTCAATAAATCCCTTATTTATCATTTGTTGTCAATTATTGTATTTTACTATTCATAAAAAATTCAAGTATTTCAAAAAATTCCCAAAAATTTACCCTAACCATTTTTCAATGTGTAGAATCCAAAAATGAAGTCTGTTTTTCAAAAATAATTTTATAAATATGATTATTTTAATTTTTAATTAAAATAATCATTTATTATCAAAACCAGTTTTAAAACATTCATTAACTTATTTCAAAATATGGGTATATTATACTTCCAAATTGAATATTATTTTTATACTACCATAGCTGAGGATAAAATTCATTAGGGTATATCACTATTCATAAGGGTATGTTAATATTCATTAGGTTAGGTTAAAATTCACCAAAAATTAAGTTTTTCTTATCGGACTCCAAATAACTTACTGATTACAACCGTGTATGCCATATTTTCAAAATTCCAAACACAGAAGTGTCAAAATTATGTTTAAAGGTCACTTAGAACTTATTATTTCATTATGTTGTGTTTTCATGTAATTTTATGACATTATTATGATAAGGTAATTTCCATTGAAAAACATTGGGTCGTTACATTCTTCCCCCCTTAGGACATTTTCCCTCGAAATTTCATTTTACATTCTAATCCAAAAATAGGTGTGGGTACTTTTCCTTCATTTATTCCTCTAGTTCCCATGTTTCCTCTTCTTACTTATGGTTTTTCCATAGTACCTTGACCAGATTAGTAGTCTTTTTGCGTATAACTTTGTCTCTATGATCCAAGATCTTCATTAGCTGCTCCTCATTAGAGAGATCATCCTCCCACTATACCACCTCTGAAGAGAGTACATGTGAAGGGTCTGGTATGTACTTCCTTAAGAGGGATACATGAAAGAAATCATGTACTTTCGACATGGTAGGTGGAAGTGCTAGTAGATAGGCCACAACTCTGACTCAATCTAGGATCTTGAAGCGGCTGATGTACATGGGACTTAACTTCCCTTTCTTCCCAAACCTCATGACCTTCTTCCATGGGGATATGCATAGAAATACCGTGTCTCTAAATTTGAACTCAATGTCTCGTAGATGATTATCTGTATAACCCTTCTGTCGACTTTGGGATACCTTGATATGTTGTTGAATGGTTTTCACCTTCTCCACCATTTCTTCGACTATTTTAAGTCCTAGTAGCTTACGCTCACCGACTTCATCCCAACAGGCTGGTGTTATGCACCTTTTCCCATAAAGGGATTCATATAGTTCCATTAGGATGCTTGAGTGGAAACTATTTTTGTAGGAGAATTCAACTAGTAGAAGATGTTGGTCCCATAATCCTTTGAATTCAATAGAACATGCTCTCAACATATCTTCCAGTGTCTGAATAGTTCACTCAGATTGGCCATCAGTTTGAAGATGATAGGTCATATTGAAGTTCAGTTCAGTGGTTAGATCATGTTAGAGACTTTTCCATAACTTCGAGGTGAACCTCAGATCACTATCGGATACAATAGATAGTGGTACTCCATGAAGTCTTACCACTTCTTTGATGTAAATCCATGCAAGTTTATCCAATGAGAATTCCTCTCGAACCATGATAAAGTGATTTGTATTTGTAAGATGATCCACAACAACATATATAGCATTGTTTGCTCTAGATGTCTTTGGAAGTCCAGTGAAAAATTACATGGTAATGTTCTCCCACTTCCATGTTGGTATGGGTAGTGGTTGCATCATCCCATTTGACTTTTATCTCTTCGCCTTCACTTGCAAACATACGAGGCACTTTGATGTATATTCGGCAATCTCCCTTTTCATATTGTCCCACTGAATGTTTTATCATAGATCTCGATACATCTCAGTGCTCCCTGGGTGGATAGAGAAGGTCGATATTTGTGTATCATTCAATAGATCCTTCTTTATCTCTTGATCGGATGGTACACATAATCAAGTCCCAAATCTTAAAACTCCTTCTTCATCAATTTTGAAATTGGAGGATTTCCCATTTTTGATATCTTCCACCCTTTTCTGAATTTCCACATCCCTTATTTGAGCATGCATTATTTTTTCCAAGTGGGATGGTTGAGAAATCATTTGTGAAAGGAGTGATGATGTTCCTCCCTTAATGATTCCCATGTCCATCCTTTGAAAATATAAGAAGATCGGATCCTTTTCAATTATCATCATTGATAAAGATACAAGATCCTTTCTATTTAGAGCATCTGCCACCTTGTTTTCCTTACCGAGATGGTAGTGGATTGAGCAGTCAAAATCCTTGATGAGATCTATCCATATTCACTAGCACATATTAATCTCTTTCTGTGTGAATATATATTTAAGACTTTTGTGGTCAGTATATATCCCACATTTTTTTCCATAGAGATAATGCCGCCAGATTTTCAACGCAAAGATCATAGCCGCTAACTCCAAATCATGAGTAGGATAATTTTGATCATTGATTTTAAGATACCTTGAGGCATAGGCTATAAATTTATCATTTTTTATTAGCACACAACCTAAACCTTTCTTAGAAGCATCACTATACACCGCAAAGAGTTCTCCACTTGAAGGGAGTGTGAGTACTGGCGCAATGATAAGCCTCTTTTTCAACTCCTTGAAATAGTCTTCACATTCCAGTGTCTAGAAAGACTTTACTCCCTTCCATATCATCTTGGTCATTGGATTTTACAATCATGAAAAGTTCTTCACGAATCATCGATAATACCCACCTAGACCCAAAAAGCTGCATATCTCCATTACAGAAGTTGTCCTCAGCCACTCTTCAATTTCCTTTATCTTGGAATGGTCCACAAATATCCTTTTCATGGTGATAACATTCCCCAAGAATGATACTTCCACCATCCAGAACTCACATTTACTATAATTTGCATACAACTTCTCCCTTCACAAAGTATTTAACACAGTTTCCAAATGCTCCTCATGTTCCTCCTTGATCTTGGAGTATATTATAATATCATCAATAAAGACCACCACAAATTTGTTGAGGTAATATCTAAAGACTCTATTAATTAAATCCATGAAAGTTGTTGGATCATTAGTGAGTCTGAAGGGCATCACTATGAACTCATAGTGTCCATACCTCATTCGAAAGGTAGTCTTGGGAATATCTTCCTTCCTCACCTTTAGTTGGTGATATCTCGACCGAAGGTCCACCTTAGATAAATAACGGGACCCATGAAGATAATCGAACATGTCATCTATCCATGGAAGGGGATACTTGTTCTTTATCGTGATTTTATTGAGCTCACAATAATCAATGCATAGGTGCATTGATCCATCCTTCTTCTTGACAAAGAGAACCAACACACCCCATGGTGAAGCCCTTAGGCATATAAAACCCTTCTCCATATTCTTCTGTAACTGCTTCTTCAGCTCTTCTAGATCTACGGTGGCCATTCTATAAGGTTTCTTTGAGATTTGTAGAGATCCATGGATAAGTTCAATTGATAACTCAACCTATCGGTTAGGAGGAATTCCAAGCAACTCTTTAGGGAATACATCAGTGTAATCTCTCATGGTGGGCATGTCTTCAAGCACGATTCTATTCTTTTTTCCAATCATTTGAGATAGATATGCTTGCTCACAAGGAAGTAGTATCCAAACTTGAGATGAAGATTCTAAAGGAGACTCATATTCCTCCTTACACTTTTAAAGAATCGTAGGATGCTTTGGGATGTGAAAATTGATCTCCATTTCCTGTCAATTGATGTTTTCCTTGTACAGCGATAGCTAATCCATGCCCAAGATAGCATCAAACTCCACTAAAGGAGGTATAACAAGATTCACTGGGAGGTTCAGTCCACAAATGTTAACCTTGGAGGAATTATAAACCATGGATGCAATAATTGCCCCATTCGTTGTTCTCATAGATAACTTTTCCTCCAAATTTTGAGTTGGTGTTTAAATAGTTCTACTAAACATTCAAGATATTAAAGAATGCGTAGAACCAGAATCAAATAGTATGTTCACTATTATTGAATGAATAAAATGAGTACTTGTCACCACATCATTTTCTAGATCCACCTCAGCAGTAGTGATATCATAAGCTCTTCCTTGTTTCCTTGGAGGTTGTTGCTGATTTCCTCTAACAACCCTCGGCTTAGGGCAATTTTTTTCATAATACCCAAGCTCCTCACAGTTTTAACACTGCACTGGAGGCTGAGTGTTGATCCAAACCTTCTTTTCTTATTCAACATTTGTGGTATTTTTCATATCCCTTTGGCAGATCTTGTCCAGATAACCAAACTTTCCACATTTAAAGCAATTCATGGTTCCCTTGAGACAATCACCAAGATGCTTATTCCCACAATTTTTTCAAAGTGGAAAGTGAGGCTTCTTTCTATCATGGTATTTGTTTGATGAACTACCCATGTTGTTCTCCATTTTCTACTTCTTGTCACTGGGTCCATGAGACCACTGAGAGTCTCCAATCTAAATTTCCACCTTGAGGGCACAACGGACAATCTCCCCATAACTGTCGAAGTCTTGAATCTCCAACACTTTTCATAGATTCATCTTTAGTCTTCTAAAGAAGTGATCCACCTTGCTTTCAATGTTTATAACAAAGCCATATTCATACCTTGAAAGCCATGTAAAGTTCGCTTCATACACCCTGATGGTCTCATCTTCCTTTTGCTTGAGTCCAAGGAACTCTCTTTACATCTTGAGATGGAGGGTTTGAGGAAAATATTTGTTGAAAACATCCTCTTGAATTCCTCCCAATCTATGGAATCAATTTCCTCTTGGGACTTTGTATTCTTGATCAGTTTCCACCATTGATCAGCTTCCCCACAAAAACGACAGACTACCAGTACAACTTTCTTTTCTTCAGAGCACTAGAGGATGGAGAAAATATTTTCAATGGAGTCAATCCATTTTTCTGTGAGGAGGGGATCAAAATATCTGCTAAACATGGGAGGCATTTTCTAAATGAATTATTCTATGAAAACTTTCTCTTTCCTTGGATGAGGACGACGTTCCACCTGATTCAAGTTATTATTCATAACTTGAGCCAGCTGAGTAAGTACTACCATGAAGTTTTGAGCACCCTCTTCCATCACATCAGGCATATCATTAGGGAAATCATCACATTTCCTATCACATTGGTTGTTGGAACGTGTTCTTCTATTTCCCATCATTAACTATGAAAAAGAACGTATAATTAGAGGTCTTGAATAACAAGCTACTGAGCATAAAAAGAAAAATTTGAATGTAAAAGTATAAACTTATAAAGAAAAAGTAAATCCTGACTTGTGATACCTTATATTTATATCTAGGTTATCCTTGATCTATTTCTTAACATATATTCTTATGGGCTTCTTTTTGTCCCTTAATAATGGTTTGTACTGGGATTGTGAATCTACCAAAGCATATCTCCTGGGAGTGTTGTAACCAAGAGTGAAGTAAGGACCGTTGTCGTGCAACGGTTCTTATTCAAGTCTATCTCAAAGTTGGGTTTTTGGGTTTTACCCCTAGATACATTTGTGCCTAAGCCGCCTGTACTGGCTGGTATTCAGACAGGGATGCATTTTCTTGATAAACCACTTACTCAATAATCACCAAAATTCGGGAATTTTTTCTTATACTTAGTATCATCCTTAAGGTTCTTGCTAAGGTGATCTATTCCTAATCTCCAAAAATGACTAGAACATCCTATGATACCAACTATAGTGACCCGAGGCTTTCACATATAACATTTCATGATTTTAAGCATAAATAATCATCAGTGTACAAGCCAAGGATCGTTAAGTCTAGTGTCTTGGAAGACTAGGTACATATAACTTAAAACATGGGGATAAAAAAACACTTCATTATTTAATCTCCATAAAGAGATTCTAACTTCCCTTGAGCCCTTACATCTGTATAGGGTACCCTGGGGAACACATGAACAAAGGGATAAGCTGAAAAGCCCAGTAAGGGAATGAACATAAGGATACATCTTAGGCACATGAGTTAGGAGGCATGACATATTGATATCCAAAAGATGGAACATATGAAATAATATTATATAATCATGGGATCATATAAACATGGAATCATATAAATGTGTTAGAATCATAAAACATTTCTTTAGTACAGGTCAAGGCTAACCGCCAATCCTATTTCCCATTTCAGTACGGGTCAAGGCTAACTGCCAATCTCGTTTCACATCGCATCTCATGAGACTTAACCTTACCCAATACATTGAAGCGCTATCTGGGCACACCCATCTCAACATTTTCATGAATATTATTTCCACATAAATATTCTTTCCACATTAATAATCATACATAATCAACCATACATAAACATAAGGTTACCCACAGAGAGAATTGGGTACCACAATCATGACATAAATCATAACCAATGAGTGTATCATGTAAGTTTCCATGAAAGAAAGGGATTAGAACAAACATGGACGTTCATAAAGTAATATAGGCATATAAAATGGTAGGTGGTAACAAATAGAAGTGACTACATATAATAAATGTATTTTAGAAATATTAGCATTAAAACATTTTGTGTGGTTTTAAGGAAAATACTATAGTGATTTTAAAATAGTAAAGGGGACATTTTTTTATATAAAACCAGAATTGAACCAAGAAGGTTTTCATAATTAAAATAATTATTTTATAAAGACAATGGTGTCATAAAACAGAGGATATAGTGCACTTGAAATTGGGTAAAAGTTTGGGAAGTTCCTTTAAAATGAGTGTGCTTATTGGGAAGTATCGAGGAGGGATTCACTTAAAAGAATGTATATCCCTGAAAGATAATGAGATATGGATATTGGAACATGATTATGGGTCATATAAATAGAATTTAGAAGTTTCACATAAAAATAAAATACAACTACATTTTGAAAAAAAGAAAGATAGAGTAACCCGAAGGAATAAAGGAAGTTCGGGTAGAATCCATTACGGTTTATCTGCATGGTATTGGGTGTAACTAAGAGATCCAGATGAGAGAGGTAAGGGGTTTCTCATCGCTTATAAAATATTATTTCAGAATGGGGAGGTGAGGAAATATACCCCATCACTTGGTATTACACAAAAAGTCATAGCATAGAGAACAATCTTGACTAAGAGTGAAAAGGAGAGGATCCCTTACCTTAAATCGGTTGGTGTTCTCAACTTGTTATTAAAGACCTGAATAATAAAATTTAGGCTTATTAATTAATAATTCCGGAACCTATTCTATATTTAATTTATTTATTATAACCCTTTTTATTTCATTCAAATCCTTTTTGATTATCTATAAGGTTTAATTTCATTATTCGGGCTCGTTTGTTTACTTGGCTTTAAAATTTTGGTTCACTTATATTCAAGTTTGGATTATAAGTAAGAAGAATGTGGCTGTTAAGAATTGAAGTTATATTATTTATTTTGTATCCAAGATATTACATGGTTTTGATTTTAATTAGGATACTTATAGTGAAGTCGAATTATTATATATATAACCTTAGTGATAACCGTTTTTGTTAATCGATGGATTTGATTACAAAGAACATGTTTTGCTTTATAACTTTTTACCATTTTTACAAAAGGATTACAGAAGCAAAAATAGTATATTTTACATATATAATAATCTGGTTCAACCATAACACAAATGGTTTCATGACCAGAATTAAATATAATAATAGAAATTGATAAATCGCTATCCTTGAATGTGCTAAATTAGCACATCTCAAATGGTACTTTCGTTTCATTCAAATAAAAGGGTGGGGAAAGGAGATAAGATAATGAAATATACCATTAGCATGAAAACATTCCAGTAAATGTATGTTATAGGATTTATCATTATATTATGGTGAAGGGAGGTGAGGAAATAAATTAAAAGAAAAGAACTTAAATGAAAAAGAAGGAATTGGGAAGAGGAATTTACCTCTTGAGACTTCCTCCTTTGAGAACCTCTTAAGGGGAGAGGTTTTGGTATTTGGAAGAGGCTAGGAGCTTTTGGACATGAGGGAGGAGCTTGGGGAGATATTTGGGGAGAATATTGGCAAGGAACTAGGCTTGAGAGGAGCGAAGAGAAGGGGGAGTGGGGGTGGGGGGGTTTATAGTGGAGGAGAGGAGGGATTTCATAATATTATAATCATAAATTTATTATTTCTTCAAAAGACAAATAATAGTAAGTATTCCATGACCAATAATAGTAATTTTATCATGTGATCCTGATCCAAGTGGGCTTACATCAGCAGAACATCATCAATGACTCAATAAATCCCTAATTTAGTATTTATTGTAAATTATCATATTTTACCATTCATAAAAAATTCAAGTATTTCAGAAAAATCCCAAAAAATTCATCCTAACCTTTTTTCAACGCATTGAATCCAAAAATGAAGTTCATTTTTTAAAAATAATTTTATAAATATGATTATTTTAATATGTAATTAAAATAATAATTTATTATCAAAACCAGTTCTAAAACATTCATTAACTTATTCTCAAATATAGGTATATCATAGTTCCAACTTGAATATTATTTTTATATTACCATAGTTGATGATACTATTCATTAGGTTATATCACTATTCATAAGGGTATGTTATTATTCATTAGGGTAGGTTGCTATTCACCAAAAATTAAGTTTTTTTTTATCGGATTCCAAATAACTTAATGATTACAACTGTGTATGCCAGATTTTCAAAATTCCAAACACAGAAGTGTCAAACTTATGTTTAAAGGCCACTTAGCTCTTATTAGTTTATTATGTTTTATTTTCATGTGATTTTATGACATACTTATGAGAAGGGAATTTCCATTGAAACACATTGGGTCATTACAGATCCAACCAAAGGGAATATTTTTCAGATAACAATTATAGATCCCACAGGACCAGTGTTGACACTTGGGAGTGGGGGTGAATTAGGTTTGGAAGAATTTTAACAAAATTGAAATTCTATTTTAATATTATTAAACACCCTTTGGATTTAGAACCTCTATTACTTATTATAGTATTAATGGATTTGTTTTTCTAATAGATTTTTTAGTACCATATACAATGTAGTAAAGTAGTAAAGATGGGAATATATTATTTTTAAAATATTAACTACTCAACATGAGTAGATAGTACTTGATACATTAAAGGATAATTTAATAGATATATTTCCACTAATTTCCATCACAAAAGTATTAGCTACGAATTATCTGATAATAAGAAGTGTAGTTCCAAAAAAAATTAAAAGGGGGCATGAATTACTCTAAACCCTTGGATATTTTTTATCCTAACACAGATATAGAATCCAACTAGATCTTTATACTTCTTCATAAAAATGGTATTTTCAAATCTCTTTGAAACAACAAGAGATTCCTCCACTATTGGAGACATCAATTTAGTTGTTGTGGTGATTCTACTTCTTCTTTAACTAGAACTATTTCAAGTTACTTCATCTTCCTATTATCTTATATGAACAATGGAATAAAATTAATACTTATTCTACAGTTTCCATCTTCAAAAACATTAGATTTTATAGGAACTAATATTTAAACTTGTTCTTCCACTTCTTCTTCTCCCTACTTAAACTTAATAAATATAATCAATGGAAAAAATATGATACCTTCTATATATCTTCTTATTTATCATACTCCTAAAACATTTTAAATAATGAGAACAATATGAATATATCATTGAATTATTTTCTTATTCATATTATTTAATCATCTTTGATGAAAATAATTAAGTATTCTTGATCTTGTTGAGTTATTCATCTTATTCGTTTTCTATTTATCTTCTCCTCTTTCACTCTTATAACAATTCTACACTCTTTTTCTTCTTCGTTTCACAAGAATATGCACTGGATCACTTTTCACTTAAAATGAATAATTTTTTAAAGTATCTTTGTTGTATCTTCTCTTAATTTCTACAATACAAAAGGTTTTCTTCTATGTAATGTTGTATTAGATATTCATGTAATTTTCATTATCCTTTATAATATATATATATACAATAGTTTCAATGTTTAATATTCCTTCAATTATCTTTATTCTTATATGTATTAACTACACTAAATATTACAATTTGAATCTCCATAAATATTATAATTTAAAACTCTATATTCTTTGGTCTTTAATTCATTGGTCTTCCCATTTTACTCTCTTAAAGACTCAATATTTTTATTCTTTATGATATTTGGAATCATAATTGATCCATATAATTTATTTTATTCCAAAATATTGAGAATATTATTATCCTCATAAAACATCCACAAAACAAATTTATAAAATCACATCCACTTATGCATGAGTCTATGCGTATTTCAATTATGGTTACTCTATAAATTATAATATAGAGATATCTACAGATATTATCCTCCTTCCATCATCTTATAGAATCACCATTAACCAAATCATTATATTTTAATTCAATTCCATGGTATAACATAATCTAATTTATGATTCTTGAATTGAATGTTTTTTTATCATATAATTTTGATAAATTCATTAACTCTATGTTTTTATATGGTTATTTGTACACTATGAAGAGATAGTACCTTAATAAATCTTTATACCCCATGTTGATTTTAAACTATTAAATTATTGTACCCTATTATGATTTTTGATATACTTGAAAAACATTATTTCATATACCCTACAAAATTTCTCATATCTTTTTGTTCACAAAGTCATATACCCTATGATCATCACAATTGTATGTTACAATCTCCATTACATTATCCCTATGAACTCCCATTCTCTAATAAAAATGTTAACTATAAAAATATCTATATGAACCATAATAATATCTTCCCATATACCTTATAAAGTATAGTCTTCTCAAACTCACTTCCTTATATTACCACACAAACTCCAGTGTCTACTTCTTTCGATAGACTGGGACAACACAAATATTTAATGCACCTCATGATTTATTACATAATGGAATGCATAATTAAATCCCAGAAGATCATGAGGCTTATTTTCTTTGTGAAATTAGTTAAATAACATAATAAATTTCATTGGGATGAAAAACTATTATTTAAAACTCTTTTAACATGCTCTTAAAAAACTATCGCTCTTTTAAATTTGTATGGGATAACCTAGGGACGTACATAAGAAAGGGGTGGGATATAAATCCTTGTAAGGTAATAATAAAAGAGTTACATGATGAAAGTAATACATGTGATTTAATAGGAATATCAAGGTAACATAATATGGGATATAATCATAAACTTGAACATTCAAGTATGATTAAATATGTTAACATAAAGGTAACATGGTAATGCGGAAACAATATAAAACAGGATATAAACATATGTCAAGGATAACTGAAAAAACAACATCACATAGTTTAAAAATCCCATAATGTATTAGGTTCAATCCCTAATCTCATACATATCATATCATGAGAATAAAATATCACCCAATTCATTAGAGGGATATATAATTATGGGCTCACCTGTCACATTAATATCATGTACATGCATAAGTGTTCACTATATATCATACTACATAAGGATGAATTTCATCACTTTTAATCCCAAGATTAAGGAGTGTGGATTAAATACATGTAATTACCCAATAAATTTAGTATAGGTACATATTTATGAATACCCTTGAGTGGAATGAGGAAAGGTATTCACTATATAAATGTTTGGCATGGAAATCGTAGGATAATTTCAACAGCATAATAGGGGTACAAAAAGATTCATGGAAGAGTTAAATGATATTGAATGGGGTCTATAATAAATTCTAAATCATATTTATATTAATAAGTTTGTTTTAAAACATTTCCAAAAAGAAAAATTGGAAATCAAAATTCCTAATATAAAGAAGGTTCTTGAATAAATACGAGAAGGAGATGATCTCTTATCTTGACAGGGTGATTCTAAAATCTTGGGAGGAATATATTAAAATATTTGGGGAACCTTGGTAGGGATAAGGATAGGTAAATTAATAGTAACATAATGATTCAAGTTTTTTATGTGAAGTTGAATGGTAGGTTGTTTGGTTTTTTATAGAAAAAGAGAGGAGAATTCTTTATTAATTTCTAAACATAGTTTTTAGAATCTATATGATAAATTAATCCAAAAAAATCATCCCATGGATTTTTCCAATGGTTTCTTCCAAATAGTATTGGATTTAATTATTTTATAACTCCATGAACCTAACTCATTAAAATATTACCCTTGGTGATGCAAAAGAGATCCATATTTATAAAGAATAAATTTTAAAATCTTAAAATATAATATAGGTTTTGATGGATTCATTAAGGGGTTATAAAATTAATAAAATGAAATAAAAACGTATTATTTTAAAGTTGAAACATAATTTTGGTCGTGTGTCTATTCATTGTTTTTATTACATTGCTTTTTTTGTATTTTATGATGTCATAATATGTGTCGTATATCTATATTGTATTCAATTTTTTCCAAAAAAATTACTATCTTGGAAAATTATAAAAAATCAATTTTGGATAATTTCATAATTTTATATCAAAAATGATATTTATTCTATCAAAATAATTATCTAATTATGAGAATTTATAATTTTTGAATAAAAAATCCTCATTTATTGAAAAATACTGGTTTTTTATAATAATAGTTTCCTAGCCCTTATAAAAATTACATTTGACATCATAAAATTTTATTTTCATTTAAATTTAATAAATATTATTTAATAAGAATATTTTATTAAAATATAAATCATTTAAATACTTATTAAATTAATCAAAAAATAGTTCCTAGATTGAAATTATATATTTCCTAAAAATACAATTTTTGTTTCATCATATCAAAATCTATTTTTTATCAAATTTATTATATAATAATTATAAATTAATAATAAAAGACAAATATAATCATTAATTTATAAAAACAATTATAAAAATTCATACTTTTAAGGTCTAGATACATAACCATTTATTACACTAGTGAATTCCCTAAGGAAAAGGTGTGCAATGGTGAGATTTTCTTTGGATGGTTCAACGAACACGGTTTGGATCATGATATCGATGATCTTGAACTTATCCCATAGATAGTTTTGCTAATGATTTAGTTGTTGAGTCTCTACTATGGATTGTTAAAGGGAATATACTAGTGAAATTATCTCCCTTGGAAGCTATGATAAATGGGATCCATAGGGTATGATCCTATCGGTCATGGTCATCACTTCCTTTGTCTATGTGCATTGGATATATCATAACTCTATAAATATACTAATCATATGATCATTATATAACGACTATACTATAAATGGTTATAATTCATAAAATCCTTTTAAATCTAACATGATATAACTTATAATGGTCCAAAATAACTAAAGTGGTGCATGTGTTTTCAATAATTTCATTTACTCATTAAAAAAGGAAAATTCAATTATAAAATTTCATGTCATTACATTATTCCCCCTTCAAAAATTTCACCCTTGAAATATCATTAATACACTAAAATGGATGAGGGTACTTCTATTTCATAACCTATTTTTGTTCCCAAGTCACTTCCTCAAACTTTTGGTTCTACCACAACACCTTGCTATGTGAGTTGTCTCATTTTGAAGAACCTTATCTCTTTAATATATGATCTTAATCATTTATTTCTCATATAAATTATCATTCTCCAATTCTATTACCTATGGATTAAATACTTGTGGGAATTATGGTATGTAATTCTTCAAGACTGTTACATAGAGAACATCACATAATTGAGATAGGTTAGGTGAAAATGTTATTCAATAGGCCACCGCTCCGATGTGATAAAGGATCTCAAAAGGTCGATGTATCTTGTACTAAGATTTATCTTCTTCCTAAACCTCGTGAATTTATTCCATGGATATATACATTGGAATAGTTTTTCTTTAACCTCATACTCTAGGTATCATCGGTGATTTTCTATGTATATTTTTTTTCAACTTTGTGAAAAAATTCATATGACACTAAATGGTTTGAACCTTATCTATAATTTTTTAGATAAGACCCGGTCTCATCAGCTTATTCTCTCCAAATTCATCCCAATATGTTGGATTCTAAAACATATTCCCATATAGAGCCTCATAAGGTGTCATTTTAATATTAGAATGGAAACTATTATTAGATGATAACTCCACTAGGGGAAGGTTTTGATTTGAACATCCTTGTAAATACATAAAACATGATCTAACCATATCTTCTATAGTTTTAATGGTTCTTTTAGACTGATCATCCATCTGAGGGGGAAAATCAGTGCTAAAGCTTAGTTTGTATCCAATGCTTACTAAAGGCTTCTCCAAAACCTTGAGATAAATCTTCTATCATGATTAGATATAATGTAGAGTGGAACTCCATGTAGTATTAGAACTTCCCTTATGTATATCTTAGAAAGTTGGTCAAGATAGATATATTCCTTGATAATAATGAAATGCATCGAATTTGTAAGGTGATCAAATACCACACATATGTTGTTATTGCCTTTAGGTGTCTGGGGAGTCCTATGATGAAATCCATGTTTATGTTTTTCCAATTCCATACTGGTATGAAAAAATTTGCATCATACCCTTAGACTTATATTATTTGGAATTCCAAGAATTGAGTGTAATGTCACAGAAATTCTGTATAATTTTTTTTAAATTATATAGAATTATTATGAGACCTCGCGCTCTGACGACACGTGATTCCAAGGCCCAGAGAGCCCAGAACAGAATTTTGAACTTTTTTTAAGGTATGTTTAGTAAATGTGAGAGAGGTTTTTTATAACTTTTGAACTTCTGATCAAATCAAAAAAATGATGATACCATTGAATTCAGAATGCTGAGATTCTCCTAGAAATAACTTAACATTGGACATCAAGGTTCAGGTAGAAAAGTTATTTTTTAGAATTTTTGAGAAAAATAATTTAAGAGAATTATTTTATTTCTCTCTCACCATTGAGTGGCAGACGGAGACGTTGTGGTGAAGTGACGAGGCAATGACGAGGTGCATTAATGGAGGGGAAATAATGGATTGTTTGAAACTGTGATGTTGTTATCATAATGACTCATTAAATGTGTCTCATTAAATGAAGATAATTTAATGAGAATCATTAATGGGTGCAGTGTCGCTGTGTTTTTAGTTTTATTTTAATAATCCAATGTGTGCAGTTTGGAAAATAAACTTGGAGAATTATATGATGAAACTCTAGAGAATCTCCTCTCCAATGAAGAATGATGAACGTTTATGGATCTTCATCCTCTTCGACGCACTTTGAATAATGAAACTGGAAGCAACCTCGACCATCTTGAAAACCTTGAGGACAAACTCTTCGGCCTCTAATGTCAACTAGGTAGGGGTTTGAGTTGAATTTCAAAGTTCTTCCCCATTCTTTTTTTTCTAAGAAATGATGAAAACGAATCAGACAATGACCATGTTGATCCATGATCTCTATGCTTATGTGGGAGGGTGATTTTATTTGGGTTTCTTGTTATTAGGGATTCAAACTTGGAAAATATGGTTAAACTTCAAATCCCTAGACCTTCCCCTCATTTAAACCTCTAACATGGAGGGCTCGGTCCAACATGAACAAGGCACGAGCACCTTCTCTCATGTGTTCTTGGTGGCCGCATTCTCAAAACAACAAAAAGGGTGATTTAAGGCCTTCTTAGTGAAGAAGGCGAACTCTAGAGGCCATAGACACAGGCAACGTGAAGAATGGACCACTAGTGCGTGTCTCGTGGTCCGTCGAAGAATCTTCTGCCATACAAGAAGAGGAGGCACGTGCCATTCACGTGTCGGTTAGCAGAACGGGGGGTTGTTGGCCACGTCGGTGGCCAAGTTGAGCAGCTGGAGACCATGGCCATCAAGCTACAGCAATGGAGGATACGACACTATACGGGGCATCGCATAGAGGGGTGGCCCACAAACAGGTCACCCGACTGGCTGAAGGAGTTGCGGTCCATCGATTACGGCTAGAGGTGGAGGACCCATGGAATCCTATAGGGAAAAAGGGGCTAGACGCAGCTATACGCCATGTCCCAGCTGGGTCGTGCACCACTGACCGCTCTAGAGACTAGTACCCAACTGGTAGGTCGAGCCCCCAGCATGTTAGACCCACGTCGGTGGGCTGGATCTACACCCAACGGGCCTAACCCATGATGGCGGGCCAAACGCGTTCCCAGTAGGCTTGAACCACACTCTTCGGGCTGAGTTGGACTAGACTAGGTCACCGGGCGACCCAGAGGGCTGGACCCCTGGCCAAACTAGGTCGGGCCCAGTGAAACCTATTGGGCCTAGCCCATTGGCCAGGCTGGACCAGACCAACCCCGACCCGCACCAGGTCAAGTCGCGTCCATAAAAAAGGAACTGGGGTATGAGGAACCCCCTGAGCTGAGTTGGTCAGGTTGGTACGACCGAGTCGGACTGGGCACCATCACAATTGGTCCCATGTTTTCTAAAATTGTTGTATCATACAAACCATGCATATGATTGACAATCTGTTTGTGGCGTTGGGACCCTCTTGATGAGACAGATATTTTGGAATGATTTTTTTTTACTTTAAATAATATAGGGATGTGAATAATGGCTTGAGGATTGGTTCTCCCAATAATGATATGTATGGAACCCTGTGGTTGGCTGAGACCTGATGACTGCTCGATGACGACCCAATGGGAAGCGGTTCTGTGTGACCTGAAAGACCCATGGTGGGGAGTAGCTCTATGTGAACCAGCAGACCCACGATACTCGACAGGCGGAGTACCTTAGTTCAGCCAAGGTGGGAAGTGGCTCTATATGACTCGACATGCCCATGGTGGGGAGCAGCTATGTGTGACCCAGCATACCCACCGTACTCATTAGGGATGAGTACCAAAATAGTCCAAGGATAGTGGGAAGTGGATCTGTGTGACCTGGAAGTCCCACTTTACTCGATAGAGAAGGATTTCTCCACCAGTTGAGGAGTTTGATGATATGACTGATGATGCTACTATCACTACCCTAAATGTATACCTGGTGTGATCTGCATCTTTTACTTTGTGATAGGTGTTTGAGATCTTTCTTGGTGGTATTACCTCAGTGGTATTTTCTTTGTGGTGTTTTTTTGGATTACTGAGAGACCTTCAGGGGTCTCAGGGTCCCTACTGAGTATTGTTATACTCACCCCTGAAGGGTCTTCACCCACATGTGATGTGTCTGGTATAGACTATTGATGTTTCGACTAAGGTGCTCAGGGGTACGAGACTAACAGACGCTACGATGGTGGACTTGGTGGCCTAGGACCAGGTGGGGCCCAGTAGGACCAGGTAGACAGGTAATACTACTTTGGCTTCCAGTAGCTTCACTACTCTCATGATAATGTAGAGTTTTCTGCAGATATCCATAAATTTTACTTTTATACTTACTATTTTCATTTCCTTGTTGGGTTTTTATTCTGGCCCACTTACTTTCACTTGTACTTTCACTTAGCCTTGTTTTAGTGGTATACTTGTTTCCCCCTTTTAGTTTTTTGGGATGTGGCTGGGCATGTGTGTGTACAGGTACTCAATAAAATTCCTCTCACTTTCAGGTCGACGCCTTCGGTGCTAGTCTCCATCCCATGGCCTTAGGGAGGCAGGTTTGGGATAGTCACAACATGGGCCCCAGGGGACGGGTCTTGACATTGAGATACAAACTCCACAATATCCCTCTTCAATTTATCCCACCATAATTTTATTTTTCAAATCTCTCTATATTTTAGTGCTTATTGGATGAAAAAAGAAGGATAAGTTGTGTGCATCATCTAGAATTTCCTTCTTATGCTCTGGTTTTAATGGGACACATATCTAATTTTTAAAACTTATAAATAAATCTTTAGAAAAGTTAAACTCTAAAATATTCACCACTTATTTTGTAGTGCCTCATCATTCATATGAGCCTCCTTGATCCTCTCAATATTATATGGTTGAGTAGTCATTTAATAAAGTTAGGATGAAGATCCTTTTATTATTACCATGTTCATCCTCTATATGTCTAAGAAGATTAGATCCCTTGAAATTATCATCATGGATAGGGATGAATAATCCTTTATACTTAGAGAATCTTCCACTTTTTCCTTCCTAAGATGGAAATATATTAAACCTTCATAATCCTTGACCAGATCTAACTACCTTCATTGGTGCATATTTATATTTTTTTGGGAATATATATTTTAGGATTTTATGATCTGTATATATGTCGCACTTCTCCCCATAGATAAAATGTCACAAAATATTTAGGGAAAATATCACTACAGTCAATTTTAGATCATGTATTGGGTTATTATTCTAATGGATCCTTAATTTTCAACTAGCATGGGGTATCACTTTTTCATCTTGCATGATTACACAACCCATGTTTTTTTTTTGGAAGAATCACTTTAGATCTCAAGTCCTTCACCATTGGTGGGTAATGTGAGCATAAGTGTACTTATTAGCCTCTTATTCAAATATTACAATATTTCTTTATATTCATCATTCCAAAAAAAATTACCCCCTTCCAAGATAGATTGGTTAGAGGGATTGAAAATCATGATAAATTTCTCAAAAAATCAATGATAGTACCCAGCTAATCTAAAGAAACTTTGGATTTTCATCATAGAGATCGGTATGGTTCATCCTTAAATTTCCCCTATTTTTAAAGGATCCATAGATATCCATTTTCTGGTAATAACATTCCTCGTGAGAGTTACTTTCTCTGTCTAGAACTCTCATTTACCATACTTCACAAATAACTTTTCCTTTAGAAAAAAACTTCAGTATATAATTTAAATTCCCCCCATGTTCCTTTTTGATTTTGGAGTATATAAAAGAATCCTCTATAAATACTACCAAATATTTGTTGAGTTAGTCCCTAAAGACTCTATTCATTAAGTCCGTGAATATTGTTAGATAATTAGTGGTTCCAAATGGAATCACTATGAACTCAAAGTTCCTATACCATGTATGAAATGTAGTATTGGGTATGTCCTCCTTCTTCACCTATACTTGATAATATTCTGATTAGAGATCCACCTAGATAAGTATTGGGTTCCATGTAGTTGATTGAATAAGTAATCAATATGCAGTAGTGGATACTTTTTCTTTATAATTATTTTTTTAGTTAATTATAATCAATGGGGAGGTGCATTGACCCATACTTCTTCTTGATGAAGAGGACTGATGTACCTCATGGTGAATCACATGAGCATATAAACCCTTTATCCAGATTATCTTGTAGTTTCTTCTTTAGCTCACGAAGATCAATAATGACCATTATATATGGAGTCTTAGATATTGTAAAAACTCTATGTATAAGTTTTATTGATAACTCAAAGTCTTAGATAGGAGGAATACCAGGAAATGCTTTGGGAAATACATCGGTGAATTCCCTTAAAATAGGAATTTCATCAAGGATTATATTTTACTTAGTCTCAATCAGTTGAGGTATATATGATTTCTCAAAAGGAAATAATATCCATATTGAGATGATGATACCAAAGGATAGCCAAACACCTCCTTTCAATTGTAAATAATTTTTGGGTGATTTTGAATATTGAGGGTGATTTCATTCTCTTTGAAATATATGTTGGCTCTATACAAAGAAAGACAATCCATGCCCATAATAGCATTGAATTACTCTAAAGAGAGTATCATAAGGTTTTATGGGAAATTCAGACCACAAATTTTGACTAAAGAGTATTTATATACTTGGTATTAAATTATTTTCCAATTTATCATTTTCAACAATAACTCTACTTCCATGTTTTGTGGTGGTGTTTAAATAGTTCTACAAGACATGCATGATATAAAGGAATGTGTAGAACCATGGATGATAATCCCTCCTTTCACAATTTGATTCTGGTTCTAATCATTTACATCATCCAAGAGAGTCTTATGGATGATAATTTTTTAATATTAAACATATAAAAGGGAAACGATGAACATTGAATGGATAACTCATAAATGACATATATTCCTTAACCCATGAATTTACTAGTTTCAATTTAAGTCATCCATTATATATTCCTTAAATAATTTCATATGGTAATTTCTCCCCTAAATAATGGTTCTTAATGAGCTTCTAAATTTACCAAATCATATCCTTAGGGAGTATCAAACCATGTGTACAACAAATCCACTTTTTCACACACCAGGTGATTATTGTGTCTAGCTTAGTGTGCCCTTTTCAAGGTTATTACCCCTAGGAACAACTACTCTATAGCCACATCACTTAACTTGAGAGGGATGTATAAAAATTTAGGGACTATTTCATAAGGATTTACATATGGATGTGTAAAAATATTAATAAAGACGAGCAATTGGAAAACAAAAAGCACAATATAAATAAGGTGCTTGAATAAAGAGGAGGAGATGACCAGTTAACTTGGGAGAGAGCTTCTAAAAGCTTTGGAGGGGATTATTAAGTGATTTGGGGACCTTTTTAGTTATCTAGAGAGGAAAGGGGAGAGTAAAATCATAATAAAAGGGTTTTTAGAGAAGAATAATGGGAGTTTTGTGGGTTTTTTTGGAAAGAGTTGATAATTATTTATTAATTTCTAAAGTTTAGTTTTGGAATATATATGATAAATTAATCCAAACCAAAAACCATACAATGGTTTCTAAAAAAGAGTATTGGATTTAAATATTATATAAAACTAAGAATAAAAATCATTAAAATAATTCCCTTGGTGATTTTGAAGTGGGTCATGGTTATAAAGAACTGGTTTTTAAACCTTAAAATATAATATAGGTTTTAGAGGATTCATTAAGGGTTTATAAAACTAATAAAATAACATCAAAAAAAAATTAAATGGGAAAAATAATTTTGGTTTTGGATACTATTTAATGTTTTTATTACACTTATTTTGGGCTTTCATATTGTGACATAATATGTACCATATATTTATTTCGTATTTAATTTGTACCCAAAAATTCATCTATCTTAGAAAATTATGAAAAATTAACCATTGGATAATTTAAAAATGTATATTAAAAAAAATATTTATTTAATCAATATAATTTTCTAGATGTGATAATTTACACTTTTAAATCAAAAATCATCATTTATTGAAAAATAATTTTTTTGTAAATAATTGTTTCCTGGCTCTTATAAAAATTACATTTGACATCATAAAATTATATTACCAATTATATTTACAAATTATTATTTAATAATAATATTTTATTAAAATATAATTTAGTTTAAATATTATTTAATTCCTCACAAAAGAGTTTCTTGATTAAAACTATATATTTCCAAAAAAATACAATATGTGTTTCATTGTATCAAAATTTAATTTTTATCAAACTTATTATTTAATCACTACAGATTAATTATAAAAGATAAATATAATAATTAATTTATAATATATATATATATATATATTCATAATATTATAGTCTAAATACATAACCCTATATTACACCAGTGAATTTCTTAAGGGTAAGGTGTGTTATGGTGATATTTTCTTAGGGTGCTTCGATGAACATGGTTTGGGTCATGGTCTTGATAAGTTGAAACTTATAAAATAGATGATTTCACTTATAATTTAGTTATTGAATCTTGAATTTGGGATTGGTAAATATAAAATCCTTGTGGTTTTATCTTCCTTGGAAGCTCTAATAAATAGGCTTCATAGGGTACAATCCTAGTGGTCAAGACCATCACTTCCTTTTTCGATGTCAATTGGATTTATCATAAGCCTATATAAATACTAATCATAAAATCACTATTTAATTACTATACTATCAATGGTTATTATTCTTAATATTCTTTTAAATATGATAGGATATAACTTATAAGAGTCCAAAATAAAAAAAAAGTAGTACATGTGTTTTCTATAATATCATTTACTCGTAAAAAATGAAAATTCATTTATAAAATTGTAGGTCATTACATAGAACTCACCATTGTCTGCACCATTCAACTTATGTTGATATTTATAGGCTTATTCCATTATTCAAACAACAAATACATCATTTACTTTACCTTATGAACCACTATTGGAAGTTCATGATATAACAAGAATAATCATGGTGAAAAATAGTTAGAGAAGGTGGAGGATGATGTAAATGATATCATATCAACATGATTTCCCATGTATGAAAACTGATGAATAGTGATTCATGTCACCAATCATATATCAGAGTTTATGATTTAATTATAAATTTTTTATACTAAAATGTTCTTACTAGAAACATGAAACTCTCTTGGGGGGTCCCACTATAGGGGTCCAATATTCTACCTTACATAGTGGTTATATCCTTTAATCAACATTGAACCATGTTGGGTAAACTCACCTAGAGTGACTGGTGACCCTCATTTGCCTTCATAAATTTTATCCTCATTGAACCACCATTAAGATTGCTGGTTATCTCTGATGTTATAGCTACTTGGGAAGTATTGGATTGAGGGAAGGCCAAATTTTTGGCCTTATATTCATAAATTCCTTCTATAAATATATCATTAGTTAGTCGCCTACAATATATCAACCTCCATCTTTCCTTTTAAGATTCCTCAATTTCATCCAAGTATTTTTTTTCAAATAATTTTGTACTTTACAATTTTATAAAAATAAGGATTGAACTTCTAAAACACATCAAACACTTAAAAACATATTTTCCCTTTTTTGTAATAAATATCCAAAACACCAATAGAAATATATTCCTTTTTTATATGAGAAATGAAAATAAAATCACAAATCTGACTTCCAAGGTATTTTTCCAATCATTATTCACTTAATAAAAATTGACACTTTGATTGGAAACTCTTCTTATCAATATCAATATTAGGTTCTTCAAATTCATTCCATGTTATTCTTCATCAACATATTGGAATCGATATTATTGGCACTCCGTTATCATTGAAAAAAATACAACATATACAGTGTGGACTGATTATAAATAATAAAAATTATATAACAATATTCATAGAAAACATCATAGTATGTGAAAATCAATAAACATAACATGCTATAAAAAATGAACAATACAGAATAATACAACATACATCCCACTGATCTCTCATTGGGTTGACTGCATATAAAAAATAAAAAATAATAAAAATATATAAGAGATTTTATGACCATACACATGGCCCACAACATCCTAGTCTCTAATACCATGTCAGGAAGCCCGAACTCATTCCATGGTGTTTCCTTTTATTAGATATGAAAGTTAAACATAAGGTCTATATAGGAACTAGAGTGCATGTATAGGGTGTGAGAAATATATCTCAGTAGGTTTTCACCAAGTTCTTATAAAATATGACATCATATATGTGTATGCATTAGAAAAATATATACTATAAATAAACATGATTTTTATGTCATCATGTGCTTACCATGACACCATGATACTTAACCATACCTACTTTGACCTATGCAATAAATCCACCTCATGCCACCAAAACACACTCACTTTAGGTAATCATGTGCTAACCTGGCCACCATGACTCCTAACTATATCTACATTGTCTATTTATATAATCTAGTTGTCACATGCCACATGATCCAACCCATACTCAAATATATAGGGTTGGGTTCTACTAAGTCCCAACCTCTATTTGAAGATGTAGAGTATGGTCCTATATAAGAGTCTTAGGCCTTCCTTCTCACTCAAATAGGGCATACATCCAAGTCTTAGACCATCCCTTATCACAAAAATAAATTCATCCATCAAGTCTTGGCCTATACCTTATCACTCAAGGTAGGTGACTCAATCATATCTCAACCCCTACCTTATCACTCAAGGTAGGGTCTCATACAACATCAATACCTAAAATAACCATCTCACTCAAGGATATCCATGAAAATATCTTCTCACTCAGTATGCGTCCATTATCCTAACCACTAACCTATCACTCAAGTTAGGCTCTGATATCACCTCACAACCTTAACCAAACTTCTCACTCAAGGTCATCCATGCTAGTTTTTCATGATCCCGGTATGATCATTATCTATACCACTACCTTATCACTCATGTTTGGTCCAATATCACATAAAAACACTACCACCTTGATCAATTTTGTTTCCTTCCAAAACATTATCACTAAAGGTGAGTTCAGGCCTCGAGATCCATCACTGTGTATGTAGAGATCTTTCACTTATCATAGGTACATGATCAATACACACATTCATAAATAAATTGGTAAAGCATCCCATCACACAAGTTCACCACTGTTAACCCGAATTCTAGTCACTTGAAACTTATCCCCATATCTTGGTGTATAAATATTCATCCATATATCCCAATTAAAACATTTAATTCCTCTCTAAATTCACATCTTTCACATTAGGGCATCCACCATAATCTTTCATACCTATATTGGTTTATTCTCAAAAACATCAATCCATATATAACACCCCATGTAATTTTCTCAATCAATAGTATATTCATATACCTATAACCAAAATGTAGATCAAATCCTCTTAAAATTATATATCAAAACCAGATCCCACTTCCTAGGGTCTATCTTGAGCTATATCGCACTAAGTTTGTTCACATTCTGATGCCAAGTCATTCACAAAAATTATCAAAACCCATAGTTAAGTCTCATCTTGCATCTCCCTTTGGAGAGATCTCAACCTATCACCTAAATTAATCCCATATCCATCACACCTAATCTATTATTGAAGGACTCTACCCACTCATGGAAATTTCTAGGCCTCCAATCCACCCTCAAGATGGTGTCACTTCCCAAGCATTATATGTACAATAGTTTCACCCATCATCACTAGACCTAATCCCCTCATGCTTACTAAATTTGCCCTAGGTAACCAATATAGGCTACCCATGACTAATACAAATCCCCAATACCCACCTAAGGTATCTCAATAACTCAATAATTACCTTCACTCCTTGGAGACATAGATATAGGTCAATCCCAATTAGAAAAGTGTTAGAGAGAACTTATTCCATATCTAATAGGTTCAATTCCATCTTCTCTCTTTAACCCTGGATTCTCTCAGTCCCTATTCCTTTACTCAATACCATGAAAACCTAAATTAATTCACAAAAAAAATCATATATTTTTCAATTAAAGGGACTACCTACCACTAAAATAGAGTTATAATCCTCACGATGCTCCACTCAACCTTAGATAATCCTACCTATGCCTCATCCAAAATCATATCACCACCCAAGATCCTATATCATTATAAAATACCAAAAATAATTAATTATAACTTTTATAATTAATTATTATTTAAAAAAAAGATTAATAATGTCTAAAAAGTCATCAAGTAATATCACTACACCAAAACCGCAATGAACTGCACTTGGAGGTTCAATAATGTACCCTCAACACAATATTGAGAAAAAACCTTAACATCTAGCAACTAGTTAATCACTAATTTCAACTAATGTGAAAAAAAATAATTAAATGAATTAGTTAAATGAATTACCACAACTGAAATAGTGAAATTGATCATAAAATCATTACCACAAGACATCATCTAGCCTTATTGAGAAAAATCCTCATCATATCGGAATGATTTCACCATGATCTGGTGAAATCAACATTTAAACCCTAACCAAAAATCATAAACTATTATAGGGGAATAAAGTAACCCAAAAATTAAGTAAGTAATATAAGAACTCTCCTAAAATTACCATCATAACATCAATAAAAAACCCTTTCATCAAGGGTGGGAAGGGGGAGGAAGAGAAGGGGAAGGGCCTACTGAAATGGCTCTATCAAGTTTCCTTGTTGACCTAAAACCTAAGGAGGTGGAATAGTAAATTAGTAGTTTAGATTTAATAAAAAAAATCATGATCCTATTCCTGAAATTACCATGGGGTTGTTGTGTGATACCTCTATGTGTGACCTTGTCACGGTATGGCCCTCCTAGGTCATAGTGAGACCTCCCCAGTTAGAGGGATTGATCATAAACCTACCTATATCATTGTGTAACCCCTCTTGGGTTGTGTCATGACCACCACTAGTTGATGTTAAATACATCAACTAATGTTTTTTATGATAAATCCATATTGTGTTGTGATGTGACGCACCTTACTCGATAACCCATAAAGCCCAAAGGTCTGGAATACCCTCTAACCATGATTCCCCTAACTGAAATCCTTTATGGCATGACCTAAGGGTTGTATCATGATTAGTTGCCTATAATTAAAAAAATTAGGGGAGATTTAACATTTACCTTCTCCAATGCTCACCTGAACACTTGTTATATATCTTAAGCCTTGATCTACATCCAAAAAAACTCTTTGAGATGTCCCAAACCATTGAATCTTGATCTGATTTCAAATTCTCTAAAGGTCCCCTTCTCCAAGATCAAAATTCAAATTTACTCTAACAAAATGTACCAAAAATCCATAGTTTGTTACATTCTACTCTTTCTGTATCCAAATCTTATTCATACATGAGAACATACTATTTCCATGATAAAAAAAGTGAAGGATACCCACATTACGTAGCAATCAATGAAAGATTAAAATAATGTCAACCAACAAATCCTAAAGATGATTTTAAAGCTAGATATATCTAATGAAATCTCACAAGATCGTGTATTTTCATGACCCTATCCCTTTAAAGGTACCCCTATTAGGAAGAAAATAAAGGAACAGAGATAATAACCTCCACATCCTACCTCCAGTAGGCCCCTGTTGGGAAACTAGCATAGAGGGTATAAAATTATCACATATAGGAGACATTACCCTCTATATAGTAAGATTGGGAGAAAGTACAAATCAACTGAAAGAAACACCATGACATATTATAAAAGGAAGTAAACCCAAACAATCCAATAATGAATGAATAAAGTAAATAAACACAAGAGTGTCCAAATTAAATACCCAAAAGAAATCCCTAAGGAAGAAATATAGCAACAAACCCAAATCCTGAGTTAGTAACGTCCAATACATTCCTTGTAGTCCTATAAGAAACATGAAAATAGTTTTTATATATGTTGTTTGATAATACAAGTATACTAAGTTATATCACACCCAAAGTATCTCATGAACATGTGAAAAAGATAATACTAATGCACTCATGATAAAATAGTAGAACCAATAGCACCTGAGTAGGTTAACTAACCAATCCCATCATCACCAATGAACACTCACCAAACAAATATACCAAGTATAATAAAATAATAAGGATCATATCAATAAATGATACCCCACACTGTTTTCCCACTATTTTTCTACTCTCACACCCCAACATCATATGTCATGGAACTCCCATACATTTTATATAGAAACACTTCCTAGACACACCTAGACCATCACATAATTCCTTGAAAACCATGTGAAACTGGCCATCACATCACATCTCACCTCAAGACACCCAGTACTTCACATCACATATCTCCCTATGACACCTGGGACATCACATCACATCTATAACCATATCCAAAGTAGTGGAGTATCATGAACATAAAGGAAATCAACATCCTTCCCTCCTCATACCATGAACAACCCTCATTGTAGCCACCTTATCATATACCTAAATAATCACCACTATTTCTCTTTTGATATCTGGTCATCATAGCCTATTCATATCAAACTCTATGGGAAGAGAGAAAGGTAAATATGGGGTAGCTATATCTCCATCCTCACCACCGAGATTTTCAGAAAACACCCCGAAAAACATTTTTTTATCATCACATGGTGCTTAAAATGGGTGGGGTTCATATATAAATAATATGGAACATACAATATATACATGTATCCATATTCAAGACCAACCTATGGGTTCATAGAAATATTTTTATTCTGACTTACAAAATCACCCCAAGACTCACAACATCCTCTATTTTTGTTGCTTCCTCTAAATAAACAATGCCACAAAAGCAAGCCACATGCCACAAACCATGAACCACATTCCTTTTAAAATTAAGAAAAATTATATATTTCCCATTACCAACCAATTTAATTCATTAATCCCATTCATTATCGAGCCTATTTATTTCACATTTAATCATTAACCACTTTAACCACACTTCCTATGTTATTTAAATAATTAATTATACATTTAAACCCTTGTTGTTTCAATTTAATCATTAATATTTAATTCCATTAATACCAAATAAACTAGATAACCCGCAATACATCACAACAACCCATCCTCTATAATCCAAAAAGATCCACATTTCCACCATTTTAGAACCACATCCACCTCCTCATCACAATAGTCATATACCACACCCACACTTCATCACATCCTCACCACACACCACAACCACACAACACCACTACACATCGCAACCACTCATCATATAACTTATTTTAGATTTCACAAAGGGATTACCATAACATTCCAATATACTTTTTGTGGGAAATATCACAAAAACTAGAATTTCCTTATGCAACCAATTTATTATTTTGATATAAGAGTTCATCCATTTATTAAAGGTGATATTAACCAATCACACAATCAAGGGTTCCAAAAACAAATTAATTTTAAACATAAATAAAGTCTCCCAATAACCATGGTTTTTAGTAGTATATCTAGCATGCATAGTATCAATGGACATGGTATTAAAATCTATAAAACATGTTATTAATTCCTCTTACACTTGAATTTAAATTAATTCAATTATTTAATTTGTTTTTATGGTTCATACTATCTTCCCAAATATAAACAAGAGCATGATCCCTACCGCATATAAAAATAGAATAGAGATGAAGGATACCCTACCTCAAAAACGATTTCTGAACCATTGCTAAAGGTTGGAACAAGAAAAAGATAACCACTAGGCCCCACAATGAAGGGAAAACCCTTAATCATGATTGGACACAATGGACCACATAATTCCCTTACCAAAACACCAATAAAACCAATAATATTTCTAGAATACACTTTATCTGAATAAAGAATGGGGAGAAAACATGGGTAAGGGAAGAAGGAAAGTTACATAAAACCATCAAGGATCAATCTAAAAAGGTTTAGGTATAATAGAAAATGGAAAGGGTTTGAAATAACTCTAATGGATGCACTTGGGTAACCCAATAATCCTGAGAAAAAATGAAAGAATGGTAGGGTTTGAGGGGCTTTGGGTTTTTATACCCATCCAGGAAAACAAGACCACAACGCAACCTACCTTACCATGACTTAGTGAGGTTGGTCAAAGGTGTGTTTGAGATACAAAGCTAAAAAAACACCATATATTAAAAAATATAGGGAAGGGACTATGAAATAGGAGGAAACACCATGCCATAGACCCCATAAACTAATAATTGGGCTATGTCGTAGCCTAGCTCCACGGTGTAACTACCTCAAAAATAACAAATACTCCAAAACTCTTCCTCCTAGACTCCATGTCATAGCTAGATGATTGCCCCACATTAATGTCCAAAATAATAGAATTGTAAAAACTCTCCATTTAACCCCTATGTTGTAGCCACCTCTCCACCCTACAAAATTCAAAGGCCTACATCGTAGCCATGCTCTACAAAACTAACATTCCAAACATGGAAGAACCTCCCAAAATACCTCCTATGAGCCTCTACATTGCAGTAAGACTCCCAATACTATAGTTGATCTCCTCTATGGAAAATATCAAGCCTCTATTTTATATAATTTTACTCTTCCATATTTTCCAGTTGTAATCTCCTTTTCCCCTCCAACTACCATAGAGACTCTTCCAACCATTTCCAAAATTCTCACAAATTAATGGGTTAGAAGGTATAGAAAGTTACATCAAATACCTCTCAAAATATTCTCATCCATGAGAATCAAAATCAAAACATGGAAATTAAAAATTGGTAAAATGTCTAAACAACCATTCCATGAGATGCCACTCAATGATATTGTTACAACAAAACATGGCTACCAACCAAACAACCCCATTCCAGCTGAAAATGCTCACCAAACATCCCACAAAACCACATTTCCACACCATTTTACACCAATAACACCATTTATACCACCACACAACCCAAGAAAAAAACTACCACAACCAACACACATCACTACACCAAGCACACAAATTATGGAATTCTATCTTCCATATCAAGATAGTATTTTATTTTCATAGAACTAACTTCCCCATAAAATTTTAAAACATGTCATAGTATGACATGTATTGATTAGGAATTATGTTTCTCTTATTTATATTCTTTAATCTTTAACACACACATTATATTATTAATTAAAACCAACATCTCACAAACCAATAAGATAAAAATATCACATCATCAAGTAATGAAGAAAAAGGAAAAACTCAAAACAAATTAGGGTAATAGGACCACATATATGTATCATGATCTGAATTATTCTCCTCTAGGCTACCATGCCTCCATATAACATGAACCAAAGGATTTTTTTACACATACCCTTCTCTCAATGATCCTAGATATCTATCAGCCTCTCCATGAAAGTCACATCATCCTCGATATTCAACTTCCCACTATCAATGACATGGGATTAATCATAGAGATATCAATGGAGATGGGTTATGTGAATGATGTAATGAATCGGTTATATCCTTGTAGGATGTTCCAACTGATAATACACCTTTCTAATGCACCCAAACACCACAAAGGCCTAACAATCTAAGGTGAGATCTTATTCACCCTTTCAAACCTCTACTTACCAAGTTGAGGATAAAACTTTAAGAACACATGGTACCCAACCTATAACTCCAAGGTCCTCCTCCTATGATTAACATAAGACTTATGTTGGCCCTAAAGCACCTTTATCCTTTCAAAAATAACCTAATACTTCTATGTCAGGCTCTATACCACATATGAACTAAGAACTGGTGACTCCCAAACCTCAAACTAACATAATGGAGAATGACATGGATGATTTTAAAAATCCTTACATGGGGCCATGTTTATGTAAGATTGATTTATATTTTTATAAGAATACTCAACCAAAGGTAAGTGATTTTCCAAATATCTTCATAATTATAAGATACATGCTCAACATATCCTACAACATTTGGATAGTATTCTTTGTATGACCATAACTAAGTGCCAAAATTTAGATAAAATCCACTCTAGACTTGTGAGTTAAAACATGAATCTTGATCTGAGATAATGGAAATTGTAACTCCATGTATCTGCAATAACTCATACACATAACTATTTACCAAAACATCTACAGTGCTTGACTCCTTTATCGCTAGGAAGTGAGCTGATTTCATCAATTGATTCACTATTACCCATATAGTATCATAATATACCTATGGTATGGGTAATATGGTGATTAATTCCATTGATATATCATCCCATTTCCAATTTGGAAAATCCAAGGGCTGTAAAAATCATCCAGGAACAGGATAACCTTCCTTTACCTACTAGAAAACCAAGCACTAATCTACAAACTCTGCCACCACCCATTTCATCCTGGGTGACCAAAAATACATCCTCAAGATGAAATAAATCTTGGATACTCTTGGGTAATTTGTATAATGTTAGATATGAAACAAATTAAGGACCCCCTCCCATGTCGCTACTGGAACAAACAACCTCCCTTGAAGCAAAATTTAGTTTCAACTATCCTTCAACCATCCATCCAGCGCAGCACCATAGATAACATAGTCACACATCACCTCTATATCTAAGTATCCCCATAGAGACTCATACTCATATAGAATAATATAATACTACATTGTCATTTGAAATAATTAAACTCAACCATAAACCATCCTCATATATAGTTGTAGGGCTATTAACTCCTCCATCTCCCTCTAAGAATCTATATACTCAATAATATCCTTCTGAGACTTCATACTCAGCACGTAATCCATGAAATTACCATTTTCTAAGGTTTAGGATATCTCAAAGTTATATTATTGAATAAACTACACCAACATATATCACCACATATTCAGTCCATGATGAGAAAATATATACCTCAAGATCTTTTGACTTGTGACACAAAGTGATCCCCAATGATGTAATGACACTGAAAAAGCAGTGTAATCACAATAGTAGGAAGCTTAAGATCATTAATGACATAGTTATTCTTATGAGGATTTAGCTTCCTAGACCCATAATAGATCACTTCCTACTTATGAATCAAGATTCATCCTAAGATAATATGTTAATCATCTCAAAACACTTCAAACATCACCCCCTCCTCTAGTAATTAGAGAACCAGATCACTGATCTATTTCCCCTTTAAGTAGTCAAATGCCACTGAAAATTGGTCAGTACCAATAAATTCCCGGTCCTTCCTAGTCAAAGCCGTCGATGGAGCCACAATCTAGGAGAAATTAGATATGAACCTTTGGTAATATCCCACAAGACCAAGGAATTTTTGAACCTTTTCTATATTCCTAGTTGCTTCTCAAGAAACAACTTTATCTATATTTGATAGTTCTAGGACCACACCATAATAAGACACAAAGTTACTATATAAATTCACCTATCATGTCCAAAATTTTTACTTGGAAAACATTCCATAGAGCTAGTGAAATCAAATAACCTATAAGACAGCTCTGAGATGATCAACATGATCCTCTTCTGAATTTTAGTAGATCAAATTTTTTTGATGGACATGAATATGAACTGTTACAGAAACTCAAAAAACATGAATTTCTTGATCCTCATGAAAACATATAGTGTGTTCATGACACCAAACATGACCATGAACTCAAAGTTCCCATACCTACATCAAAAGGTCATCTTTGGGATTTCTTCCTCATTCACCCTGAATTGGTGATATCCAGACCAAAAATAAATCTTAGAAAACCAAATATCTCCTCTAAACTAGTAAAGTAGATATTTGATCCTTGTAAATAAGAAATTATTCTTGATAGTCACCTAATTAAACCTCTAGTAGTCTATACAAATCCTCATACTATTATCTACCTTCTTTGTGAATAACATTAGAGCACCCCACAGTGATACACTGGGAAATATGAAACCCTTTTACATTAGATCATTTATCTAAATCCTCAAATATTTTCATTAAAAATTTCTTTATAATAGGGATACATTAAAATTAGAGAAACACTTGGCTATAGGTTTATCTCAAACTCAATATCACATCGAGGGTTAGTGTCACAACCTCCTTAGGGAAAGCATTTAGAAACTCACTGGTGATATTGGGAACCTACACTATCCAATTATATACCAATTCTATAGAAAACCCAGACATAAAATAAATAAATGGATCCAAACATATACTTCCCAAATAACAACCCCACTCGTTAAGAAAAACTACACACTGACCATCCACATCCAAGAACATGAATCTCATCTATAAGTATTAAATAATAGAATTGATGAAATAAATCCAGTAAATGTTTAGGATGACATATTATGGATGCATCTGAAGTAATAATAGATCCCCAAAAAAATTTATGTGGCCCCATCATCAATCTATGCCCCCAACACACATCAAACAATCTAGTATGGCCTCTAACAGGTGTAGTTAACACTAGGAGCATGGGAAGCCTCTCTACTTCTAATACTAGAGAAAAAAATAAAGAGGGTGAAATAAAGGAATTAAAATATCCAGAATCAAATAGGGTATAAAAAAGGTATATGAAAATTTAATCATACCTCAAACAATATCTATCCCCTCTGGTGCTACTTCCTTCACCGTATGCAACTGACCACACCTAGCTCCTCTACTTCACTGTTGACGACTACCTCTATGGTTATTCTCAGGTCAAGGTCCCTAAATATGAAGAACATCTTGAGGTTAAACCCTTCCTTACCCATATCCTATCAAAGTTTCATAAGATTCTTTCCCCTACTATTGAAAGGTTCTCGCAAGTAGCAGATACTAAAGTTGACACTAAACTAGACCACCTATACCATGCTGAGATCCAAGAACCATGAATACTGATTTGTAAAATTACCATGACCACCACATAATAACCACACTGGTACAATGTCCCTATCAAATTATAGAAACCACATTCCTCGTAAGGTATAAAAGGAATCTGCTGAGGTCTTCTCCCTGGTGGTCAAAACCTTGAAGGCCTTAGCACTTAAGATCTTCCACTGATAACTCTACTTCTTGAGAAACCCTACCAGTTCCCTTATCATGGTAAAACTTCTCAAGATTTAATATTCTCAATAACATCCACCTATTTTGAACCTCCAATTATATTGTAAATGTAAAATTATTGACTACATACTAGATAAAAGAATATAGTTCCTCCTCACGATAGTACCCATGGAACTCCTCATCGGGAAAAAGATTTTGGAAAAAATGAAAAAGGTCATTGAACTTAATACAAAGATACCACATATACATCCTTCCATTATAAATATAGAAAAAAATTCCTCTTCATTACCTTCATGTTTGATGATAGGAAATATAAAGAAACCCAAGACTTTTACACATACTTTTACATAACTTTTAACCTAAATATCCATTAAATACAAACCAAGGATCATAAATCCTAGTGTCTTTGGAATACTAGATACATAATAAGACTACACGAAATAAGAATATAATATATATTTATTCATCTCTAAAATGAGATACTTACTCCCTTTTAGATCCTACAACTACATAGGATAACCTAGGGAATTCATAAAAAAAAGGGGTTAGAAAAAAAACCCAGTAAGGGAATAAATATGGAAATAAATATTAACATATGAGTCATAAGGCATAATATGTCAACATAAAAGGAATGAATCATGAATAATCATATGGATTCATAACATAAAGAATATTGAATCCTAAGATAATGTAAATATAAGAATTCTGTAACAACATATAACAAGACATAAACATGAGTTAAGGCTTACTACCAAGATAATATCACATGGTGGAAAAAGACCTATAATGAATTAGGTTTACTCCCTAATCCCATATATAACATCTAATGATAAAAAAACATTACCCAATGAATTATAGAACTATTTGGGTGAACCAATAATAACATGTACATGCATATGTGATCCACATAAAAAAATCAAACATAAGGCATAAACATAAGGATTATCCATGGAAATAAATGGGTTTCATAATCATGTCATAAGGCATAACCAAAGGGCATATCAAAATGGTTTCCATGAAAGAAGGAATTAAATCATATTTTTAAATTAATAAATTAAAATTAATAATAAATCATGATAAATTATTTCCAACTAAAGAAATGTGTAAAAAAAGTGCTTAGGTGACTTTCCAAATGTTCTACCTAAGTGGGGTTTAAGGGAAAATAATAAAGATTATTTAAAGATAATAATGGAATAATTATTTTCATAAAACTAAAAATGATATAACATGGTTTTTCATGGTAAATTAAATTATTTTGTAAAATATGGGTGGGTTATATCATTTTATGGAGTGTACTAGAGAAGGGGTAATAAATAGAAAATTTCTCTTCAATCGGGTTTGATTATCGAGAGAAATTGAGAAGGGAATCTTTTAAAACATGTATATCACCATAAAATAAAGATTAAATAAATATTTTTTATATTTTTGGGAAATAAATAAATTATATATACATAGTATATAATAATAAATAATAGATAAATTTAGGTAATGAGTGGGAAATCATAACCCAAAGAAAATAAGGAGGTTCGACGAGATCCCTTACCTTATGTTCGAATGTGTTATGCACTTGCAATTAATATCCTGGATAATAAAATTAGATTCATTAATTACTTAATTAAGAAACTTTTAAATATATATTTTATATATTATAATTTTATTAAGTTCATTTATGGCACTTTTGATGAGTTGTAATGTTCAATTTCGTTGTTCTGAGAGCGTTCATTTCATGGTTTCAAGGTCATATCACTTATGTTTACTTATGTAAGTTCTTTTAAAAAGGGAATGAAAAAAAATAAGTGAAATTAATTGGTATTTATTCACATAAATAAGTTTAAATGGTACCATATATCATTTTTTCCTACATTTTTATGATTTATTTAATAAAATGTTAGTGATAAATGTTTAGTTTATTTTGGTGGTTTTTCAGACCATCTAAAACTAGTTTCCTTTTATTTTTTATTATGGATAAATACTCTTTAAAAAATGTGAAACAACATATAATATACATAATTAGTTCATTTTAAACAATTATAAGTTAATTTAAACCTTCCATGAAGGTGTTAGTGGAAATTAAAACTCATCATCCATGAAGGTGGTCACCCGACATAATATGGACAATGGTTTTGTTTTTCCTTGAATAAGAGGAGATAAAAACGGGGTAGAAAAAAGATATTACATTAGAAATATAGAATTATGTTATATAAATGATACTAAAATTTTTATGCTATATTGTATGAAGGAGTATAGGGGAAGTTAGTGGAATAAAAAAATTAAAAGAGGTAGTTTGAGAATGTTACCTAGAATATCGCCTCCTTGAAGGACCTCTTAAAGAACTTGGAATTAGTATTTTTTGAGACCAAAATAAATTGGACATTTGTAAGTATGGATAAGAGAGTATTTGGTAGATACATTTCAATATTCAAGACTTATATGGTGTGAGTAGAAGGGGTGGTGGGGATGGTGTTTAAAAGTGGAGGAGAGGGGTGTTTTTGAATATTATATTCATTAGTTTAGTATTTTGGATTAAGAATATCAATAGTGTTGATTCCTAAAACTATATAATTAACTAGCACATGTGGATTAAAACTAATGGTTTGTTACATCATCCATGACTCAAAATTTCATGTATTTGGCTTATAATGTTAAATACTATAAATTAATGTATTTCACTATTCACTAAAAATTCAACTATTTTACAAAAATACCAAAAATTAAACCTAATTTTTTATGTTTATATTTAAAAAATTGAATCCATTTTACAAAATTAATTCTATAAATATTAGAAATTTAATTTTTAAATAAAATACTCATTTATTTGAAAAATACAGATTTAAATATTATAATCGATTTTTTGACCCTTTAAAAAATTAATTATGGACTCTTAAAATTATCTTATAATTATAATAAAACTTATTATTAATTTATAAATCCAATTTATGTAAATAAAATTTATTTTAAATCATTATATTTATTATTAAAGTGTGATTAAAACATTTATATTTTATAAAAAACAAACGCTTAATTTATCATTTTTGAAACATTTATTTAATTATACCATGGTTTAAATATATCATATTTTCATTTTATAGGATACCTAAATATTATTTTACACTTCCATGGGTGATTTTATCATCCTAATGATTATATTACTGTTCATAAAGGTCTGATTTCTATTCCAACTAGCAGGTTATTATTCCAACGGTTAGATTACTATTCTAACAGTTAGATTTTCAACACTCATATGAGTTCCCTACATTCTATGAATACATATTATTACATTAATTCTTCATTCACTTCTATTTCATCTCAATTTTATATATAATTTCATCTTTAAAATTAATATTATATTGTTAACATTATGTTTTATTTCTATAGCTTTGTTCGTGAGTGTGGTCATTCTGATGGAAGAAGCATATCCAAATTTTTATATATTACTTATCTTATTTTATATTTTTTTTTATCCCATTATAATCTTTGGAATTATTTATAGTTTAGTTTCTAATTAATGTATCATTATTCATTCATGAGAATATTTTTTTTTGGTTTCTCTATGTGGTTTATGTGCTTTATACTACCTAAAATAATTATAACAAGGGAAATTCCATTAATAAAATTATGAGTCATTACATTCATTCCCCCTTATGAAATTTCACGATCAAAACATTATTTTATATACTGAGGTAAAAATAGGTGAGGGTATTTATACTTCATTGATTCCTCCAGTTCTCATGTCTCCTCATCATACTAATGGTTTCTCTATAGCACTTTGACTATGTGAGTATAACTTTATCTCTATGGATGAAGATATTCACCGAATTCCACTCATAAGAGATATAATTTTCTATTTGTACCACATCATAATTCATTATATATGAGGGATCTAGTAATTAATTCTTCATTATGAATATGTGGAATACAACATATACTTGATACTGCTTTGATGGAAGTGCTAGTCGATAGGCCAAAGCTCCAACATGATCAAGAATCTCAAAGGGGCCAATATACATGGGACTTAGCTTTCCATTATCCCCAAATATTTGGAAACTATTCCTTAGAGATATGAAAAGGAATACCTTATCTATAACATCAAACTCTAGGTCCCATTGATGATTATCAGCATATCTCTTCTGTCAACTTTGATAATCCCTGATGTGTTGTTGAATTGTCTTGAAATTTTCTACCATTTCCTCGAATATTTCAAGTCCTAGCAGCTGGAATTCACCAACTTCATCCAAGTATGTAAGTTTTTTTCATCTTTTCCCATAAATTTATTTATATGGATCCATTTTTTCCTTGAGTAGAAATTATTATTGTAAGACAAATCAACCATAAGAAGATGTTTATCCCATCCTCCATTAAAGTTCATCAAGAATGATCTCAACATATCTTATAGTGTCTAAATAGTCCATTAAAAAGGCCATTAGTTTGGGGGTGATAGTACGTATTGATTTTTAACTCAGTGTTTATAATATGTTGGATACTCTTCCTAAACTTGGTAGTAACTCTTAGATCTCTAAAAAATACAATCGATAGTGGTACTTCATACAGCCTCATCACTTCTCTAATGTATATCCATGAAAGTTTATTGAGTGAGAAGTCCTCTTGAATTGAAATAAAGTGATAAGCCTTTATAAGATGATTCATGAAAACCTATATATCATTATTTCATATGGATGTATTTGGAAGACCAGTGAAAATGTTCGTCGTAATGTTTTCCCAAATCTATGTAGTTATGGGAAACTTTTTCATCAATTCATTATACTTTTACCTTTTATACTTAACTTGCTAACATACTAGGAACTTTGATATATATTCTATAATATCCTTCTTCATATTGTCCCACCAATAGTTCTATTAGAAATTTAAATGCATATTTGTGCTCTATGGGTGGATGGAGAAGGTCGATCTATGTGAATCATTCAAAATATCCTTCTTTATCTCATGATTTTATGGTACACATAGTCATGAACCAATTCTTACAACTCCTTCCTTGTCAGTTTTTAAATTTGAGAATTTACTATTTTTAATAGATTCCACTATCTTCTAAATTTACACATATTCTCTTTGAGTATCCTTTATCTTCTATAAAAGGTAAGATTGAGAAATATTTTGAGAAAGTAATTATGATGTTTCTTTATTTAGTATTTCTATGTACATACTTTTAAAGTCTAGGAAGATTGGATCCTTATTAATTATCATCACTAATAAAGTTACAATATCCTTTATACTTTGAGCATCTTACACTTTAATCGCTTTACCAAGATGGTATTCATAATCCTTGATGATCTATAACCATATTATCTGGTGCATATTAAGCTATATCTATATGGATATATATTTGAGGCTCTTGTGATCAGTATATACCTCACACTTCTCCTCATAGATAAAATTCCACCAAATTTTCAACATGAATATCACTGATTCAAACTTCAGGTCATGTGTGGGATAGTTCTTCTCATGAACTTTCAACTTCCTTAAGGGGTAAGATATCACTTTATCATTTTACAATAGTAAAAAAACTTAATCCCTTATTTTATGCATCACTGTATACAATGAAGATCTCCCCACTTATGGGTAGTGTAAGTACTAGTGCAATGATAAGCCTCTTTTTTTAACTCTTTAAAGCAATCTTCACATTCACCTATCTATGAAAACTTTACTCTCATACTAGTTAGTTTGGTTAGTGTGATTGATAATTATGAGAAGCTACTCAAAAATCATCTATAATACCTAGCTATAATAAGGAAACTATGGATATCTATTATAGATTCGGGCCTGGTACACCCCTCAATTGCCTTTTTTATAGAAGGGTCCACATATATCCCTTTTCTAGTTATAAAATTACACAAGAATGATACTTTCCCCATATAAAACTCACATTTACTATAATTTTCATATATTTTATACAATATAAAAGTATTTATAACATTATTCAAATACTTCTCATGATCCTACTTTATCTTAGAGTATATCATGATATCATCTATAAATACTACCACAAATTTGTTGAGGTAATCTCTAAAGAATATTAATTAAGTCCGTGAAAATTGTTAGAGAATTATTGAGTCATAAGGAAATAACTATAAAATCATAGTTTCCATACCTCAATAGAAAGGAAGTCTTGGTAATATCATCCCTCTTTTCCTTTAATTGGTGATATCCAAACTGAAGGTCCACCTTAGAGAAATACTTGGCCCCATATAGTTGATCAAACAAGTCATATATTTGTGGTAGAGGATAATTATTCTCTATCATGACTATATTGATCTCAAGATAATCAATGCAGAGGCACATTGATCCATCATTATTTATGAGAAAGAGGACTGACACACCACATGGTGAAGCACTCAAGAAAATAGGACTCTTTTCCAGATTTTCTTGTAACTAATTCCTCAATTATTCCAAATCAATGGTGTATATCTTCTAAGGAGGCTTTGATATGGATAAAGATCTAGGTATAAGTTCAATTTAAAACTCAACCTCTTAGTTAATAGGAATATCGGAAAATTATTCAGGGAACACATTAGTGTATTCCTCTACAATGGTCATGTATTCAAGCATGATACTCTCCTTTTTCTCAATCATTTATTCTAGATATTCTTTATCATAATCCAATCATATCAATTCTTGAGAATAATACTTCAAAGTACATTCATCCTCTTCTTTAAATTTATACAGAATTTGGGGATGCCACAAGATGTGAAGAGATATCTCCCTCTCTTGATTATCGATGTTGGATTTATATAAATATAGATAATCCATCCCAATATAGAAAAAATATTCACTACAGGAAGTAAAATGAGATTTTTTTGGAGGTTTCTTCCACAAAAATTGATCTGGTAGGAGTTATATACTTTAGATGTAATAATTTATTCATTTTTTTCTCATAGATAACTCAACCTTTATGTTTTGAGGTGGTGTTTGAATAGTTCAAATAAACTTGAAAAATATGGAAGAATGTGTAGAACTAGAATAAAAACTTATTTTTTATATTCTTGAATGAATAACTACCATACTTGTCACCAAATAATTTTTGGTATCCACCTCAGCAGTAGTGATAGCATATTCCCTTACTTACTAACTTGGAGGTTTTTTTCAACTATTGTCTCCAAAAACACTTGAATTAGGGCATTGGATTTCATAATTTCCATGTTGATTGAATTTTTTACACTATACTATAAGATGAGGGTTTATCTAAACTTTCCTTTATTCTTCTTCATTAGTGGTATTCTTTATATACCTTCGACAATGATTACTCAGAGACCCCTATTTTCCATATTTGAAGCATCTATGATTCCATTTAGACAGTTCTTGGGATGCATCCTACCACACTTATGACATGTGGGATGTTGGGTTTTCTTTACTATATGGAATTTATTTTTTGATCCTCCCATATTAAACTCTATTTTACACATTTTATCACTAAGCCCATGAGACTTGTAACATTCTGAGTTTTTATAAACCATTTTTTTCAAATAACATAAATTTCATTGATGAATTTCATTAAACTATACACCAAGATAAGTTTGAGTTACATGATACAAAAAATTAATCTTTCATTATATACAACACAAATCTAAACTAATGCTATACGTAATACCAGCTTAGCTTACGTTACACACAACACTGAGTTTCTAGGAAACAAATTTTTTTTATTAAAAATATTTAAATAAGATAGTTATAACCTATCCATTAAAAATATAAATATTAATATAAATAAATACTTTTTTAATATAATGGTTTTATATAAATAAAACAAATTGATAATAAAATACACAATTTTTTTAAAAGTTTACATGTTTTGAAAAAAAACTATTTTCTTAAAAAAAACTGCTTTTTATGTCCCCCTGTAAACAATAATAAAATTATTTTTTGAAACTTTTAGAAATTTAATTTTATTAAATAAAATTAATTTTTGAATTAATAATTTCAAAATTATATTAGGTTGAATTTTTTATTTTTTCTGAAACATTTCATTTTTTGGTGAATAATGAAAAATATTTTATTTTAATTGAAAACTATTTTTTCATATAATATATTTAAATAGTTAACTTATATTTTGGTTTTAAATTATATTTAGGTAAATTATATATCTATTAATATAATTTAGGTTATTGGAATCAATTTCACATTGAAATTTTATATAAAAAGATTTAAAACTTTTAAACATTTTCACTTTAAAAACTCGTTCTCTTGTCCTGTATAAGGGATTAAATTTTAAAATAATTTATTCCAATTAAATTGTTAGAATTTGGAAAAACTTAGTTCATAATTGTAATCATAATAATTTATAATTTATAATAATGTCAACTTAATTTTTTACCAAAATGATTTGTGAAAAGAGTAATAATTAATTATAGTGATTAAAGTAAAAAAATAAGATTGCTTAGTGGTTAAAATTAAAACATAAGGTGTAAAAATGACCATAAACATGTAAATAATCTAATGGATGGACATATTTATACCTTATACCCTATTTTATCAAAAAATTATTATTATTTTAGGCACATTATGTAGGGTATTCCTCCCAATAGTGTTTACCTTTTGGTATATACAAGAATGCCACTCCGCCTACGCTTTAAAAGGGCACTCACCCACCTCTGTTATTCATACCTATAAAACATTTTTTATCATAAAAATATTTCCAAATATCTTCTCATATTCTCTACCCTAATACTATAATCCTTATTTTTGTAATAAATCCTACCAAGGAAGTATTTTGTTGCAAACCATAGGGAGATACTCGAAGAAGAGGTGATGTTCATCAATGAATGTTTTTGTTTTATTTCTTTACCAAACCCCTTAAATTATTTTTATATTACTATTATATAATAAAATAAATATCTTAAATATAACTATTTTTTTAAGTTTACTACCTTCAAATTCACACACTTCCATCAAATGGGATATGCAGTCATTGTTTGTGAATACGGTGGACTTCCGCCTCGCGAACCAATATTGGTTGTTCTTCTATTACCACCTTTAAAGGTTGGTAATAATGATGTATTTATAGTTTATATATTATATTTATGATATTTATGGTTTTATTATGATTATTTAATTTTTATAACACACATATCCTCATGCTTTCTATTTTTTGGAATATGATAGCGTCATTCAAGAGTACGAAGGACTACCGCCTCATGAAGTGATGTGATTCATTCACACTTTTCATGGAATGTATTAGTGATTTTTTTAATAAAAATATGTTATATATATGACATAAAAATGATTTCGTAATGATAATATATCATATAATTTTCTTTCTTTTAATCTGACAAGAAAATAAAAATAATGTCCGTGTGTATGTACGACCTACCATCTCCATAGATGGTGTATATCATTTCCAACTTATATATTTTATAGATTATTATGAATAAATATATTATATTTATATAATAGTTAAAAAATTTTAGATAATGAAATTGTTATTAAATTAAGGGTACCAAAAATATCACAAATCAAAACATATACGAAAAATAAAGCATTTATTACTCAAAACATAACATTAACATAGAATTGTTCAGAAACAGGTAATAAAAGCCCATAATAAAATCATATATGGTATGATAAAAATGAATTTAGTTTTTTAATATATTTATAACAAAATTATTCTTGTTATAAAGTAGTATTTAATGAGTATGATGAGATTCAAGACTTATGGTTAGGGATTTTTGTCTCGCTTTTATTTTTCGTGAGGCACAAGTCTTGTTAACCACCTATTTATTTTATATAGTGTGTATACTACATGTGAATTTATTTTATGATTATTATAATAATAATAATTTGTATTTACATATCCATTTTATTATATCCATTTCATGGGGTTTACGGTTAAAACATTACCAAAGTTATAAGGGGTTTTCATCTCAATTTTCCTTCTTTGAGGCACATGTTATGTTATGCACCTATATTCTTTTACAAGGTGTATATAATTCCACTTTGACATGCTATATCATGAATATATTTATTTTCATGAAATTTTATGTTTCATGAAATTTTATTCTCTCATTGAGATTATGATTTAAAGTTACCAAAGTGGTGAGAGTCTTTTGCTACAATCTTCTAATTTATTGGGATTGTTTACGATTATGCTTCCATTGGTGAAATATTGTAATGAAACTATCAAGAACTCTCATGAATTTTATTATCCTCTGTTTATTCATAATATATTCATGTAATGGTACCATTTTTCCACTATTTGGTACTTAATATAATTAATAAAATTTTTTAAATAAAATTTAACTTTATTTCTCTCATCGATTAGAAATTTGTTTTCTCCCAAAACCGTTTTTTCTAAAAAAAAATTAAAAAAAGTTATAATATTAACCTATGATTTTTAAAATAAAATTATAATCATTTTTTACCTTTTTAAAAAATGTATTTAAAATGAATCTTCTTTTCATTTTTTGATCAAGGATATTTTGACTTATAATGACAATATGGAAGGAAATTTTATTTTAATGTGTACGGATTGGATGGAATTATCCGCCAATATGACTGATCACTACTTTAAAGATTAATTTATATTTTTTTCAATTTTATTTTACAATAAAATTATTTTCAAAATGTAATATTTTTTAAAAATCATTTTTCAAATCATAAAGCATATTTTCTTCAATAAATGTTTTTAAAAATTATTTCAAAAATTATTTTCCATCTAAATTGACATCTATTAGTGTTACCTATTCCTTACTAGGGATATTATCCAAGAACACCATTCATATTATTTCTTTTAACAGTTTATGTTTTGATGAATTGATTTTTATGACACTTGTTTCTGTTCGGTGGGTTATACAATGATAAAACACTCATGACACCTACTTTTATTCATGGGTTATGTTATGATGAAATTATTATGAAACCTATCTATTATTAATAGGTTATGATATGATGACATGTTTATGACACCCATTTCATTTCATGGGTTATGATATAATTATTTTTTATGATCTTTTGGCACACGTGTGTATGATTTCATTATGTGATGGGTATGACCTATATCTCCCTCCAATGCATTGGATGAATATTTATATCTAATGAGATAGACATGGATATAATGGGTATTGAACTCAATCCAGTAATGGAATTTGTCTACTAAGATGGTCTTGGGAGTGAACCTTGACTACTAATATGGTTTGCAGAGTGAACCTATTCTACTAAGATATCCTTGGAAGTGAGCCTTGACTACTATGAAAATCATTTTATATGTTTATGTGCTTCCCAAAATTCAATGTCATGTTCCTATGTTATGATTTCATGGATTATGCTCTTGATTCACTTATGATTTATATCTTATAAACTACCAATATTTATTCCATGACTCATCTATATGATCTTTGACATACAGTGTATAGTCTTCTAATGTTATACATATGTTCTCATACCCTTATACTTATGTTATGCTTACATATCTCCCATGTTTACCCTTACTGAGCATTTGAGCACACCCTTTATTATGTTTATTTTCCCATTTTTATGAAGATATTTATTATTTATGATGTGTTTAATAATGGTTCTAGTTATGCAGAACATAGTGTGAGATTATGTAGCTCAATTATAGACTAGTTTTTAGTTTCCATGTTTCCCTAGGCACTAAAATAATATGGTATTTGGTCATGTGTTTGTGTAATTTATTAAATATTCTACAAAAAATTAATTTAATGTCTGTGTATGAGAACCATAGATTTTTATAGTTAGTTTCAGATTAAAAATTTATTTAACCTTTGGAAACTAGGATGAGAAAACTTAGTGAGATCCCTAAGGACACGTCTCTAAGGATAATTTTAAGGATGAGTCAAATTATAGAAAAATATCCTAGAATTTTGGTGAGGGATGGAGCATTTGGTTTCCTAGAAGTAAATACCTATATAAATATTAAAAGTATATGTGTCTTTGACAAAAATTTACTGAGGGGAAACAACCCCAAAAACACTGTATTGATCTAGACATGATCGGGAACTGGTTCACAACAATGGGCCTTGCTACACACTAAGTTTAACACTCACGAGGGATATTCTTTGGGAATTAAAAAATCTTTAAAGACCATCATGAAGGATTTTGACTATGAATGACCTAAGATAAAACTAAGGTGTCATAGGAGGTTTCATAATTTAGACACCTTATAAGTGATTTCTATGACTATAAGGTATCCACTATGATTATTATTTATTACACTATGATTTTTTTTAGATAATGGATATAACCTAAAAGAACAACTTTAGTACTTAGTGTGATGGGTAATTCAATGATTTTCCTCCTAATATACCAAATTTCATGGGAGCTGGAATGAGAAATATCATTGTTATGCCACACAACTTTATCAAGCTATGAATTATGCTAGACTTCCAGATGATAAAAGGGTGGAATGAAATTATATTGAGTTCTTTATGAGGAAACATCGACCTTCTTACAATGGATCTTCTAATCCACTAGTTTCTAAACAATGTATCAGTACCACTAAAAAGATATTCTCCATTCTCTAGTGTTCGAAACATGAGAAAGTCATTTTGGTTGTCTACCGTTTGGAAGGTGAATCATATCAATGGTGGACTCTTATCAAGAATACAAGGAAACAATATTAGATAGACTACATGGATTAGTATGGGTTCAATAAATTATTTTTTTAATAAGTACTCTCCTCATGTTCATCGTACAAAGATGGATAAGGAGTTCCCTAAGTTAAAGAAAATGGATGATGAATCAATTGTTACCTAAAAGGATAATTTTAAAATACATATGAAGTACACTTCTAGTATTATCATCAAACCTAAAATTAAGGTTTATCAATTATTCAGTGTATAAAAACAAAGTCTCTGAATGGAATTATCCATAAGGTACTTCAGTAGCTATGAAGAGATTGTTCATTGTTCAACCAAGGTGGAAATGTTTAAAGTTACATTTCAATCTCATAGTGTTGACAAGAAAACTAACATGGATTTCAAAGGAAAATCTAAAAACCATATATAGAATAATATGATCTTTCCTTTATTCTCTAAGTGTGGGAAGAATCATGGAGTAAATTATCTTAATTGGTCTAATAAATTATTTAAGTTTGGAAAGTAAGTTCACTGTTAATTTGATTTCTAAAGTGATGGGAAGAAGTTAGTTAATAATTAAAATAGAGAGAAAGCTACATAGAATGTACCTCCCACACTTTAGTGTTTCAAGTGTAAATAGAATGTGAATTATTCCAACCAGTTCCCAAACCTAAGAGTGAATAACGATGATTGATTCCATAAGCCTCTCAAGCTGAGGGATAAAGGGAAATCTCATGTGATCATTTTTTCTAATGAGGGGTGCAATAATGACATGGTGAAATGTACACTTACCATCCACTATAAAACTGCTAATGTATTATTTGATTCAAGATCTACTCACTCTTTTATATCTAAAAATTTTCTAAGGGTATTAAGATTCTAAAAAATGATTATATGTTGAATTAGTAATGGAACCCCCTAATGGTATGATGATCGCATCTCAAGTCTATGATTCATCTCCGTTGATATTGTTGGGGATGTGGTTCCTAAAAAACTTTTCATTATTCCTATAGTTGAATTTTATGTCATCTTAGTCATGGATTTTTTTCTCTACATAAATCCCACATCAATTTTCAAGGAATGGAAGTTACATTTGATATTTAAAACCAACCTATTATCCTCTATCAATGTGATGATAAGTATGAACTTTCTATAAAGATTGCATCTAGTGTATGGGTCTTAATTCCCATTCAAAATGTGTTTTTATCTCAAATGGTTGGGGAGAAACTCAACATTGATGATATGCCTATTGTTTAGGAATTTTTTGATGTCTTTCCAAAATAATTGACTCGTATTCCACCAAAATGTGAAGTGGACTTCTCAATAGAACTCATACCTAGTTCCACACCAATTTTGAAGACTCTCTATAGAATGGATCCAATTGAATTGTATTAATTGAAGAAGTAAATCCAGGAAAATCATGATAAGGGATTCATTCATAAAAGTGTGTCACCTTAGGGTATACCTATTATTTTTGTGAAAAGGAAATATGGATCAATTCAACTATGCACAGATTATCAGGAGTTGAACGATACCATAATCAATAACAAGTATCACCTTCCCTATATTGATGACTTGTTTGATCAATTACACAGAGCTAAATACTTTTTCTAGATTGACCTTTTTTCTAGACATCATTAATTGAGAGTTAAGAAGAAGGATATAACCAAGATGAAATTTCATACAAGGTATGGAAACTATGAATATATAGTTATGCCTTTCGATATTACTAATGCTCCTACTATCTTCATGGATTTGATGAATAGTGTATTCTGAGATTAACTTGATCAATTTGTGGTAGTATTTATAGATGATATTATTATCTATTAAAAGAGAAAGGGAGAGCATTAATACCACTTGATAATTGAACTAAAGAACCTAAGGAAGGATAAAATCTATGAAAAATTTACAAACTATGAATTTTGGATACACAAGGTTTCATTTTTGGGTAATATAATTTCAAGAGAGGGCATATTAGTAGATCCATCAAATAATGAGGATTTTGAATGTTTTCCTAGACAAAAAATGGTAACTAATATCCATATCTTTCTTCATTTATTAGGATATTATTGACGGTTTTTTTATAATGTATTGTGGTTATCTAATCCTCTAACCAATTTAACTCTAAAGGAAGACAAGTTCTTCTGGATAGATGAATGTGAGATAAATTTTAAGTAATTGAATATAAGGAAAGTTATTACACCTTTGGTTACATTACCCTATACTAGAGAAGGGTTTATAATCTATAGTTATGCATCCAATAAGGGATTGGTATGTGTTATTATGAAGAATAAAATGGTTATAGCCTATGCCTCATGACAATTAAAGATTCAAGAAAAAATTACCCAACTCATTATTTAGAGTTAGTTTTGGAAATTTTTTCATTAAATATGTGGAGGAATTATATTTACATATCAAAGTGTGATTTATATACTGATCATAAAAGTTTGAATTACATATTCACATAGAAGGAGTTGAACATGCACCATAGAATATGGTTAGATCTAATAAATAATTATGACTGCTTAATACATTACCACCCTTGGAAAGTGAATAAGATGGATGATGCTTTCAGTCAAAAGTATCATGATATCTTATCCATGATGAGGATCATAAAAGATCCAATATTTATACATTTCTAAAGGATAGACTTAGAAATCCTAAAGGAAGTGGTAAAATCTTATCTTTATCAATTTAATGTTCAACCATCTACCCAAGTGAATATTAGAGAGGCATGGGAGGAAGCTGTATAACTTAAAAATAAGGTTATAAATGTTCCTAAGTTTAACCTTGATCATGATGGAATTATAAGATTCTAGAACCATGTATGTGTTATGACTATACCATATTTGAGGAAGCAGTTGTTAGAGGAAGTTCATAGTTATTCATTCTCTATTTATCTTGGAAGTACGAATATGTATAGATATTTGAAAGAAAACTTTTATTGGTATGGAATTAAGAGATATATCAAAGATTTGGAATCTTGGTTCTTGGTATGTTTATAAGTTAAGGCTAAAATATAAAAGTCTAAGGGGATGTTGCATCCATTACCCATACCAGAATGGAAATTAAAGAACATAACTATGCATTTTGTCATTGGAATCCACAAAACATCTAAAGAGAATGTTTATATATGGGTGGTAGTTGATCTCCTTACTAATCCATCACACTTCATCACTGTTAGGGAATACTTCTCTCTGGATCATATTTCCAAGATATACATTAAGGAAGTGGTAAGGTTGCATTTAGTAACACATTTCATTATATCTAATCGGGATATGAGGTTTATCTCAAATTTATGGTGAAGTCTTCAGCAATACCTTGATATAGAATTGAATTTCAACACTAAATATCATCCTCAAATAGATGTTAAGTCTGAAAGAACAATTCAAACCCAATTGGATATGTTTATTTCTTATTCTTTAGATTTCTAAGGTCATCGGGATCAACACCTTACACTAGTTTAGTCTTCTTACAACAATAGATTTAACTCAAGAATTAATATGGCTCCTAATAAATCCATATATAGAAATAAATTTAGAGCTCCATAATTCTTGAATAAAGTTGGACAAAGAAATCTATTGGGACCTAAGATAACTGAAGAAATGGCTGAGAAGGTTTGAACCATTCAGTAGCATATCAAGGAAAATCAAAGTCGGTAGAAAAGTTATGTTGATAAACATCCGCATGATATAGAATTTGATGTCTGTGAGAAGGTATTCCTATGAATCATTCCCTGTAATAAGGTTATGAGATTATATAATAAAGGGAAACTAAGACCAAGGTATATCAATCCCTTTAAAATTCTTGATTATATCATGACAGTAGTTTGTCACTTGGAGCTTCCATCAAACCTCTCTCAAGTCCACGATGTCTTCTGTATATCTCTTATGAGGAAGTACATACCCTAACCTTCCCATTTAATGAACTCGGAGTTCATAACATTGGAGTGATATATTTCTTATGATAAACAACCAGTAGAGATTATGGATCGTACATAGAAAGTTCTATGAAACAATACCACTCACCTAGTCATAGTTTTGTGGGGAAAACAAAATTTTTAGGAATCTACATGGGAACTTGAGGATATCATGGTGTATAATTATCCTTATTTTTTGTATCATAGTGATTAATTTAGGGGGTGAAACTCATTTTAAGGGGGGTAGAATGTTACACCCTGAGTTTTTATAAACCTATTTTTTTTAATAAATTAAATTTTTTTGATGTATTTTATTGAAGTATACACCAAGTAATATTTTATTAAATTCTACTCCAAGTTAATCTTGCATTATATGCGGCACCAAGTTATGCTTCCACTACACGCAACACTGAGTTTCTACGAAACAAAATTTAATTATTATAATTATTTAAAAATATAGTTATAAACTAGCCATTAACCTAATTAATATTAATCTTAATAAATAATTTTTAAATATGATTGTTTTATATAAATAAAACATATTTACAATAAAATACAAAATTTTCGAAAAATTCTATATGTTTTAAAAATACTATTTTCTCAAAAGAAATTATTTTTTATGTCCTTATTTGAACAATAAAAAAATTAATTTTTGAAACTTTTAGAAATTTAATTTGATAAAATAAAAATATTTTAATAATTAATAATGAAAATATTATCTTAGGGTGAATTTTTGGGACTTTTTTTAATATTTCATTTTTAAATGAATAATGAAAAATATCGGTTTTTAATTGATAACTGAATTTTCATTTAATTTATTTATATAGTAAATTTATATTTCGGTTTTAAAGTATATTTAGGTAAATTATATATCTATTAATCTAATTTAGGACATTGGAATAACTTTCACATTGAAATTTAATATAAAAACATTTCAAACTTTTGAATATTTTCACATTAAAACTCGTTGCCTCGTCCCATCAGCAAGATTAAATTTTAATTTAATTTTTCCCACTTCTATTATTTGAATTTAGAAAAAAGGATTTCATATTTGGAAAAGAAATAATTTATAATGTCTGATAAGTTCAACTTAACTTTTGGCCAAAATTATATGTGAAAACAGTTAAAATTGATTACAATGGATAATGAAAAAATTGGATTACTTAGATGTTAAAATTAAAACATAAGGTCTAAAAATGATCCTAAAGTTGTCCAAACCCCATTTTATGGCCATATTTATACCATATTCCCTATTTTATAGAAATTTTTTCAATATTGGAGCCACATTATGTAAGGGAGACCTATCAATATTGTTTGCACTTTTTTATTTATAAGAATTCCACTCCTCCTCCACTATAAAAGGAAACGCACTCCCCTCACTTATTAACACATCGCAAGACATTTAGATCATAAAAAACCTATAAAAATATATTTCTAACTTCACTAACCTCATCCTAGAATCCATACTTTTGTAATAAATTAAACCAATTAAGTCCTTTGGTGCAAACCAAAAGAAGCTACCCAAAGAAGAGGTAATGTTCATCGATAAATGTTTTTATTTTAATTATTCCTCAAAAAACATAAATTATTTTTATATAATTATTATATAATAAAATATTTATATTAAATATACTGATATTTTATCATTTTAATGCTACTACCTACAACTTCACACACTTATATCAAATGGGATACACAATCATCGTTCATGTGTACAGCGAACTATTGCCTCATGAACCGATGTCGTTTGTTCTTATATTACCACATATAAAGCTTGTAAATAATTATGGATTTATAGTTTATATATGATATTTATTATTAATATGGTGTTATTATTATTATTTAATTTTTATATGATACATAACTTCATGATTTCCATTTTGCGGGAATACGATAATGTTATTCATGTGTACGGCGTGCTGCCGCCTAACGAATAGATTTGATTCATTAATATATTACATTGAGTTTATTAAGTATGGTTTTAATAAAAATATGTGAAATATATGACATAATAAATATTCTGTAATAATAATATACCATGTACTTTTCTTTATTTTAATCCAACAAGAAAATAAAATCAGCATTCATGCATACGTACGGTTTACCGTCTCCATGAAAGGTGTATTTCATTTCCTACCTCTATCTTTTATATAACATTATAAATACATATATACTGAAAATATATGATATTTTTATCATAATTATAATTATTGATATAATTAAATCATGATTAAATTAATGGGACCAAAAATATAACAAATCAAAACTTATACAAAAAACAAAGAGGATATTACCTTAAACGTAACTTTAACAATGAATTGTTAATAAAATAGTAATAAAATTTAATAATAAAATCATATATGGTATGATATAAATGGATTTTTTCCTATAATATATTTATAATAAAATTATATTTTTTATACAAGAGGATATAATGAGTAATATGAGATTCAAGACTTATAGTAGGGGATTTTCATCTCACTTTTATTTTTTGTGAGGGACAAGCCATGTTCACCACCTATTTCTTTTATGTGGTGTGTATAATACCCATGAATGTATTTTATAATTATGAAATTGAGAATTAATTTGATTTAAATATATATTTAAGGATATCTATTTTATGGGGTTTATGGTTAAAATGTTACCAAAGCGTTAAGGTAATTTTATCTCAATTTTCCTTCTTTGAGACACATATTATGTTATGAACCTATATTCTTTTATGAAGTTTATATACTTAAAATTTGACATGGTATATAATGAATATCATTATTTTAATGATATTTTAATCTTTATGAAATTTTATTCTCTCATGTTTAGTATGATTCAAAGTTACCAAAGTGGTAAGAGTTTATTTCTACAATCTCATTGTTTATCAGTATTGTTTGTGATTATGCCTCAATTTATGAAATATTATGATGCATTTATCAATAAGTCTAATGATTTTTATTCTCTTATGGTTATTTATGATATCTTCATGCAATGATACCATTTTTATACTCTTTCGTACTTAATATAATTATGAAAATTATATGTATTTCTCTCATCGATCAAAAATACGTTTTCTACCAAAAAAAAGTTTTCTAAAAATATTTTCAAAAATGTTCTAATATTATCCTATGATTTTAAAATACATTTTTACCCATGTTTTACATTTTAAAAAAGATGATTTCAAAATAATATTCTTGTTGTTTTCTGATCAAGGCTCTTTTAACAAATAACAACAATATGAAAGGAATATTTGTTTTAACATATACGACATGGAAAAAAGTCACTGCCTCCATGACTGGTCACTACTTCAAAGATTCCTTTATACATTTTCAAATTTATTTTCCAAGAAAATTATTTTCAAAATGTATTATGTTTTAAAAATAACTTTTCAAAGTATAAAGGATATTTTACTCAAGAAATTTTTATAAAAGATTATTCAAAACTATTTTCTATCTTAGATGACATCTGTTGGTGTTACATATTCCTTACTAGGGATATTATCCAATAATACCATTCATATTCTTTACTTAAATTTTTTTTATCGAATGATGTTTATGAAACTTATTTCTCTTCCATTGGTTATATCGTGAAAAAACATTCATGAAACCTTATTCTTTTCACAGGTTATGTTATGATGAAATGGTTATGAAACCTGTCTTCTTTCCATAGTTTATGATATGATGACATGTTTATGATAACCATTTAATTTCATGGGTTATGATATGATAATTTTTTATGATATTGTGTCATGAATATGTATGATTTCATTATATGATGGGTGGGAGAAATATCTCCCTCCAATACATTGGGTAAAGATTTATATCTCATGAGATATACATGGTTATAATAGGGAGTGAACCCAATTAAGTAAAGGAATTTTTCTTCTCAGGTTGTATTGAGAGTGAACCTTGAATACTAAGATGGTTTATGGATTTTACCTATTATACTAAGATATCCTTGTCAGTGATCCTTGACTACTATGGGAAAAATTTTATATTTTTATGTGCCTACCACAATTCCATGACTTATTCCAATGTTATGCTTTCATGTATTATCCTCTTGATTCCATTATGATTCATGTCTTATAAAATACCAATCTGTATTCCATGACTCATGTATATGATCTTTGATATGTATGGTATGATCTTAAAATTTTATTATTATATTCTCATAACCTTATGTTCATGTTATTCTTATATATCTCTCATGTTTACCCTTACTGAGCATTTGGATCACCCATTCTTATGTTTACTTTACTCGGGTTATGAAGATATTTATTTTTTATAATGTTTCTAAGAAGGGTGCTAGTTATGAAGAACATATTTAGAGAAGATTTATCTCACTTATGGACTAGTGTGTATGTTTACATGTTTCTAAAGGCACTAAACTAATACGGTCATTGGGTGTGTATTTGCGTAATGTATTAAATATCTTGAAAAATTGAGAAAATGTACATGTATGAGAAGAGTCGGTCTCTATAATACCACCAAGAGTCACCAATATCCATCTAAACCTTAAGGGAACAATAAAAAATCTTCTCATAGCTATCAATGTCTTGAATCTCCAAGGACTTTCATATACTAGGCTTTAATCTACTAAAGAAGTGATCTACCTTACTTTTAGCATTCATGAAAAAATCAGAGGCATATCATGAAATCCATGTAATTTTTACCTCATACTCCCCCATTAACTCATCTTTCTTATGATTCAATTTGAGAACTCCCTCTCCATCTTAAGATGGATAATTCAAGGAAAATATTTATTAAAAAAATTCTTAAATCCTTCCCATTACATGGAATCAATTTCCTTATTCTAATTCTTCTTATTGATTAGTATCCACCACTAATCATCTTCCCCAGTAAAATGTTAGACCAAAAATATGACTTTCTTCTCTTCTGATCAATGGAGGAAAGATGATGTATTCTCAATATTGTTAATCCATTATTCCATGATGAAGGGATCAAAAGATCCATTATAGGTAAGAGGAATTTTCTCATAAATAATTTAAATGAAACATGGTCTTCATTAATAGAAGTAGGGTGTTCCACATGATTCAAGTTATTATTCATTACTTGATCCTATTGATCTAGTATTATCATTATGTTTTGAGCTCTCACTCCGATCAGGTTAGAAACCTCATCTGGAAAATCATCACATTGCCTATAACATTGGTTTTTGGAATGGGTTCTCTTATTTCCTGTCATTAACTAAAAAAGGAAAAATTAAATTATAATCTTGAATACTTATATAATTATCATTTAAAAAGGAAGATATGAATATATAATCAATAACATATAAATTAAAATTATATCATAACATATGATTCCCTAAGTTTCAATATAGGTTATCCATGGTAATTTTTCCTATACATAGACCTATATCTAGGGTTATAAATAAGGTTTTATAATCATAATACAAAAAAGTAACTATACCATGATCTAGTACCAACTAAAGCAACCTAATATTTTTAAACATGTTTTTATATAATTTTTAACATTAATATACATTAAATCACACCAAGGATCGAAAAAAACTAGTGTCTTTAGACTACTAGGTACATAATTTGACTACATGAAACAAGAATAAAATAAAAAAAATTAATATCCATAATAATCTACTAAATCCCTTTTATATTATACAACTTCATAGGATAACCTGGAAAGTATATAGACCAAAGGGGTGAGCTAAAAAACTCAGTAAGGGAATCAAAATGGAAATGAAGCACAAAATATGAATTATGCAAGGCATAATATAATAACATAAAATCCATGGATCACAAATAATAATATGGAGGAATAACATATGGAACATGGAATAATAATATCATAGAATTATAAGAATGTGGTGGAAACATATAACTTGACATAAACAAGATTCAAGGCCAACTACGAAGATAATATCACATGGAGGACAAAGTTCAATAATATATTATGTTTACTCCCTAAACCCATAAATAATGTCTCTTGAGATGAAACATTACCCAAATCATTGGAGTGTTATCTAGGAACACACATCATAAAATGTACATACCTATGTGTTCCACATAAAGAAATCAAACATAAGGCATAAACATAAGGATTACCCATGGAAATAAATAGTGTTCATAATCATGTCAAAAGGAATAACCAAAGGGTGTATCAAAATGGTTTCTGTGAAAGAAGGTATTAAATAATATTTGGACATTAATAAATTAAAATTAATTATAAATCATGATAAATTATGTCCAAATGAAGCAAATACATGAAAAAAAGTGGTAAGGTGACTTTGGAAATGAGTTGCTTAAGCGTAGTTTAATGGAAAAAGAATAAATAGTATTTAAATAGGATAAAATAATAATTATTTCCATAAAAATAAAAATGATCTAAAAGGGTTTTTAATGATAAAATGAGTGATTTTGGAAAATATGGGTTTATTATAAAATTTTATTTAGTGTATTATAAATGGGGTAAGAAACATAGAAGTCCAGTTTAATTGGGTTTGCTTATCGAGAGGAACTGAGAAGGGAATATTTTGAAACATGTATTAACCCATCAAAAAAAGATTAAATAAACTTGATTTATATATTTGGTACGTATATTTATAATATATAATAATTATATAAGAATAATTCAGATATAAATTGAGGTAATTAGTGGGAAATCTTAACCTAAAGAAAGTTGGGAGGTTCAAAGAGATCCCTTACCTTATGTCTGAATATGCTTTGCACTTGCACTTAATGTCCTAGACGATCAAATTAAATTAATTAATTACTAAATTTATAAACATTAACATATATATTTTATTTATTATAATGTTATTAATTTCATTTATGGCTATTTCTATGAGATATAAAGTTTAATTTCATTATTCCATAACGGTTCATTTCATGGTTTCAAAGTCGGATCACTTATGTATACTTATGGAAGTTCTTTAAAAATGGTAATAAAACTATAGAAGTGAAATAAAATGGTATTAATGCATTAAAATAATTTAAAATGGTCCCATATATAATTTTTTCTAACATCTAGATGATTCAATTATTAAAATGTTAATAGTAAATGTTTAGTTTATTTTGGAAATTCTTCCGACCATCTCAAACTAGTTTCAATTTATTTATAGTTAAGACTGTATACTCTTTATGTAATGTAAAACCACATATAATATATGTAATTATTTCATTTTAAAAAATTATAAGTGAATTTAAACCATTGTTTGTAACAACCCAAACGGTTATGAATAAAATTTCCATTTTTGGTTTAATTAAATGTCTTATGATTATAGAAGACACATGCACTTCATTTGTTTTATTATATCCAATTGGATTTAAATGTCCGTTAAGTATCATTACCATTGATAATATATTTTTTGAATAGTAATAACATGACTAGTTTAAATATAGGGTTTTTTAAAATCCATTTGTCACAGACAAAGGAAGTGATGGTCGTAACCAATATGATTGTACCCTATAAATCCCATTTATCAGAGCTTTCGGGTAAGTTATAATATCTAGGATTTTACCTAGACCAATCCCAGGCTGATATTCAATAACTTAATCATGAGTGAAACTATTTATGGTAGAAGTTCGATCTCATTGAGATCACGGCCCAAACTATGTTCATCGAACGGCCACATGAAAGCCCCACCATCACACACCTTACTCTTAGGGCATATGGTAGTTTATTGAAGGGATGGGTATGAATACCCTATAAATAGTAATATGTTCAATATTTTTTATATAATAATGAATATATTTCCATCCTATTATTGTTACGTTATAAATGATTTTTATTTTGATTCAATAAAACATAAATAGTATTTTTTTTGTTAATTAAGATATATATTTTGATGAATTAAGGGGTTGTTGAAATAAATAATATTTTAATAAAATATTATAATTAAATAATTTTTATTAAATAAAAATTATCATATAAGTTTTTATGATGTCAAATGTAATTTTTATAAGGGTTCAAAAAACGTTATTGTCAAAAACTTGATATTTTCAATAAATGTCAATTTTTATTTTATAGTGAAAATTAAAATATTGAGAAAATTATTAAGATAAAATTAATATTATTTTTGTAATCAGAACACCAAGATTATATAATGGTGAGTTTTTCATAATTTTCTGAGACATTTGAGTTTTAGGTAAAAATAAATACTATATAAATTTATCTTGAGTATTATGGTATTATAATGACCCAAAAATGATGTATAAATTTATATAAATAGTATCTACGACTATAAATATGTTTTAAATTTAAAAAAAAAATTTATATGTTTATTTGATTTATTTTTTAAATCTATTATGAATCCTCCAGGACTTATAATATATTTTAAGATTTTGAAATTATTCATATAAGAGTGTTACTCACCTCCACATCACCAATCATAATATTTTAATACATTAGGACCTTATAATTATAAAATAATTTATATCACTCCCATTTTTCAGAAACCATGGACAGAAACATGGGATATTTTGTGGTTTTTGATCTTTTATTATGTAGAGTCCAAAACCAAAAAAATAAAGAAATCACACTCTTATCCTATACAAACCCACCCAATCACTCATTTATCTTCACTAAAACTCCTTGTATAAATTCCACATTATTCCATCCACACTATATAGTTCTCCCAAGGATCCCCAAAACTCTCAAGAAGCCCCTATCAAGCCTTTGGAGTTAGACATTCAAGTAAGGGATCTTCCACTATCCTCTTTTATCAAGCACTCCTTTTATGTTATGTCTTTTAATATCCATTTTATTATAATGGAATATGTTATTACATATCCCTTTAATTTCCATTTGATGTATAAATAATTATAGCCACTTGAACACTCATTTCCCCCCCTTTGAAACCTTGTGTACCCCTGTTACCATGCTAAAATTTTATAATGGATCTTTCCTTTCTCCTCTTTCTTCAAGTTTCTTTATTATTTTATGCCTTACATATCCAATTAATTATGTTGGTACATGTATTTACATGTCACCATTAATTTATAATTAATTTATAAATCATTATATATCCCTTTATCTCTCATAAACCCATTTTATGTATTTTTATGTAATGTTATTATGCTGCTGAAATTGCACCGTAATTTTTCATTCCAAAACAATTGTGTAGTGAATACCATTACCATTTTATATCACAAGTATCCCCCTTTATACAAATGTAATTATTTTATTAGGGGATTAAATTTATTTATTATACACTCCTTGATCATGGAATAAATTATTTTGATGAATGAATCCATGTTGATTGATCTATGTGGAACACTTAAGTATGAGAATTAAATGAATGTGATGGGGGTGCCCATAATTATATAGAGCTCCAATGCATTGGGTAATGGTTATTATCATGATACTTCACATTGGTATAATTTTTTATAAAAAAAAATTTTATGCTACTTTGTCCACCATGATGCCTTGGAAGTTTTATCCATGACCTATGTTTATGATGCAGTGTTCTAAGCTCTTTCCAAATTTCCCATTTTATGATTATAATGCTATAGCTTGCCTTATTATTCATGTTCCATTTATAATAAAATTATATGACTATTGTATAACATGTATTTTATTATTCGTGTAATTTATTTTTTATTCCCTTAATGAGATTTATATCTAACCCCTTTCTTATGTATGTCCTCAGGTTATCCCATGCAGTTTTAAGTACGAAGGAATGTTTTGATCATGTTAAATAATGTTTCAATAAAAATGTTGTTTTCATGTTTTAAGTTATTATTTAATGTACCTAATTTCCCAAATACACTAGTCCACTTGATCTTATGGGTTGTATTAAGTGTTATTTTATGTAATAAATCAGGTATTAATGTGTAATAAAGAGTAGAGTTGTTATAGAAAATGGGGTTAAGACTTTTAGGGATAGTATTTTGAGAATAAAATACTCTAAATAAGGTAGATAGGAATTTTTAAGATATGTTTGGATTTTTTTTTTGAATTATTACGTTTTTTATGTGAGGGGAAATAAGTATAGGATTTCCCCTTTTATAAGTGAAAAGGGGTGGATTTTTGTAAATACCCAAAATATTTTAATAATGAGAATTAACTATCAAGGAAAATGGTTGAAAATTTAAGAAATAATTGATTTATTAAGATATAAGGTCATGGATTCTTCATTAATTAAAACTTATACATATTTTAAACTTGTTTTAAACTCTATAGTACTAGATTTTCAACTTTTACCCATTGGAATTTTATCATGGTAACTAGTTATGGTTTTTTAATTTATCCATTATGACTAAAAATAAAATGGGATTGTAAAAATAATGTGTATCTAATGAATACTAATTTTAAATTGATTTAATATGAATAACCTTCTAAAGGTTAACTTTTTTAATTTTAAAATAGTAAATGTATAATGCATTAAAACAGGTTTTTTGCAAAATGTGACATATGTTTTGAAATATAAAATATAGGTTACTAAATTAGAAAAAATATTTTAAATTTTATAATGTTACTTATAGAAAACACATGTGTGGATTTTGTTTTATTATTTCCAATTAGATTTAAATTACCATTAAGTATCATTAACATTGACAATATAGCCATTAAATAATGATCGCATGACTAGTATAAACATAGGGTTTTAACAAATACATTTGTCAAAGAAAAAGGAAGTGATGGCCTCAACCAATAGTATCATACCCAATGAAGCCCATTTATTAGAGCTTTCAAGGGAGGTATAATTTTTGGGCTTTTCCCAAGACCACGTCTGGGATGAGATCCAATATCTTAAGCATGTGAAAAACTGTTTATGGGAGAAGTTCAAGCTAATAGAGTTCACGGCCCAAACCATGTTCACTGAACGACCCCATGAAAGCCCCATCATCACACACATTACTCTTAGGGAGTATGATGGTGTATTAAAAGGATATGTATCAAGACCCTAGAATTAGAAATATGTACATTATTCTTTATAGAATAATGAATATGTTTTCATTCTATTATTGTTACTTTATAAATTATTTTTATTTTGATTCAATAAAACAAAAATAGTATTTTTGTTAATTAAGATATCTATTTTGATTAATTAATGGATTTTTTAAATAATTTTTTTTTAAAATATTACTATTAAATATTTTTTATTAAATATAAATAATCATATAATTTTTTATGATGTTAAATGTAATTTGTTTACGGGTTCAAAAAAATGTTATTGTCAAAAACTCGACATTTTCAATAATTGTCAGTTTTTTTAAAAGTAAAAATTCACATATTTAGAATATTAGTTAAATAAAATGAATATTATTTTTTAATCATAATGTATAAATTATTCAACAGTGATTTTTTTATAATTTTCTAATACAGCCGAATTTTTGAGTAAAAATTAAATATAATATAAATCTACCTTGTGTTTTATGACACCACAATGACCCAAAATTGATGTAATACGTAATATAAATAGTATCCATGAAAAAAATATATTTTTTCACTTTAAAATAATATGATTTTAGGTTTATTTGATTTATTTTTTAAATCCATTATGAATCCTCCAAGAATTATAATATATTTTAATATTTTAATATCATTTCCTTAAGAGTGTGACTCACCTACACATCACCAATGGTAATTTTTTAATAATTTAGGCTATTTTACTTATAAAATAATTTATACCACTCCCATTTGGTAAAAACCATGGTCAAAAACCATGGTATGGTTTGTGGTTTTGGATATTTTATTATATTGAGTCCAAAACCAAAATAATAACGAAATCACCCTCTTTTCATATATAAACCCACCCAAGATCTAATTTATCTCCATTCAAACTCCTTGTATCATGTCCATATTATTTCCTCTACACTCTAGAGTTCTACCAAGGCACCTCAAAGCTCTCAAGATGCCTCTACCAAGATTCTGGGGTCACACATTCATATAAGGTATCTTCCACTCTCATCTTTTATCAAACATTCCTTTTATGTTATGTCTTTTAATATCCATTTTATTATGATGGTATATGTTCTTAAAAGTCCCCATTACTATCTATTTTATGTATAAATGATGATATACCCTTTCAGTATCATTTTTTCCTCCTATGAACCCTTATGTGCACCAGTTACCATGTTATATCATGCCTTATTATTTATATTCCCCATTGATATACCTATTGTATAACATGTATTGTCTTCTTCATGTTATTCCCTATTTATTCCCATATAGGTTTTTATATCTTACCCATTTATTATGTATTTCCTCAAGTTATCCCATGAATTGTTACGTACGAAGGAACATTTTGGTCATATTAAAGAAGTTTTCAATCAAGATGTTGTTTTTAATGTTTCAAGTTGTTATGTAATGTATATAATTTCCCAAATACACTAATAATATCAATATTATAGGTTATATTAAGTGTAATTTTATGTAATAAATTGTGTTTAAATGTGAAATAGAGATAAGGGTTTTTATATTTTTATCCCAACTAGGTTAAATACCCTTAGAGGGGGTGAATCAGGGTATGACAGATTAAAACAACTAACCATTAATATCTTATTTAATCATTGAAAAGAACAAAATTCTCTCCCTTTAACATATAAATGTATTAATAGAAATGAAATCATGAAAATTTCACAGAAATTTTACTTGGTTCACCCTCACTGGTCTATGTCCAAGGAGTATACAATGGCGATGTGATGATGTACCAAATCCACTAATGCTCACTATAAAAATAAAAGATTTAGACTAGATCACTTTTATACCTAGGATCATTGCCTTTACAATAGTTAGGGTCAGATCACTTATTTCCCAAGGTTCACTCCCAAACTCTCTTTTGATGGCTCACTACCAGTGGAAAGGATCCCCTTTTTCCTCTTCCATTTCCCACTGCTCTAGAAAGGATATACACACAGTTTAAGGACATGTAGTTCCCTTCATTATCAATAATGAATGTATTATAAATTATAGGTAGATTATATATTGAATCTCTTTCTGGGATACTACTTCACTTTTTATAAAACACCAAGATTCAACACTTCCACTTTCCAGATTACTGGAACAAAATTCTCTTTAGTGTAGAAATATAAATTACCTCTACTTTGGAAATATCTTCAAGAGATGACAAGTCTTACTTTAATTGTCTTGAATGTAGCAGTGAATAAACTCCTTCTTCAAGTATTTTTTAATGATGTAGATCCTCTTTCTTCATCTTCTTCTTTATAATTTAGATGTGACAATGATACAATTAATAGGAAAATATGGGATTTTATATCCTTGTGCAAGACTCTAGTTTGATACCCTTCGCTAGGGAATTAGTGTGTATCCCCTTGTGTAAGAATCTAGTGCATAACTTTGCATGATATCCTAGTGTAATACCCTTTTTGTGAGATCCTCACATGATACCCTAGCACTAGACCCTGGCATAAGACCTTTGCATGAGACCCTGGAATGAGACCCTACCGTGAGACCTTACCGCCGGACCCTACCATGAGACCTTGGTGTGAGACCCTATTCAGATCATTTAAAACACTTACACATGTCAATCACATATTCTCATTCATGATACCTCTCCATGAAACCCTTTCACGATATCTCTCTACTAACCTTCTTTCCAAACATTGCTTGAGACCAATATTTTAATAAAAACTTCATCAATGTTTAAGGATGGTTTAGGGGGTATTTATAGGCATAAATCCACCACCTTAACTCTGAAAATAATGTATAATTATCAACCTCATCAGCATCATTCACTCTGAGAGATCCAGGTGTGATTATTTCTCACACTTTGCATGAGATTTGGGTGTGAGACATGTTCGTGCTTTGTGTGAGATATGAGCACGAGCTCCAAAGTCAATCATGATCACTGTGTGAGATCACTTCACAAGATCCAAATGCAATCATGATCAATGTGTGATATCCCTTCATGATATCTAAATACAATCATGATAATTATAGGAGATCCCATGGTGAGACTCAAATACAAGCATGTGCTTTGTGAGATCCCATCACGAGATCACAAGTCAATCTTGTGATTCTTAGTGTTGTTGTCTTCCAGTGCTTTGTGTGATCCATCATGAAACCCAAAGAAAATAATGAGGACTTCATGAGATCTCATAATGAGATTAGTTCAGACATTCATGCTCTGTAACATCATTTCAGCATTAATGATCTACAAGATCAGTTCAGTATTTGTGCTTTTCTCAAGATTGAACATTCGTTCTTTTCACGATATTGGACATTCATGCTTTCCAAAAGATCGGACATTCGTTCTTTTTGAGAGATTAGACATTCATTCTCTCCATTCCTTCTATGAAAATTATCCTTTATCAATAACCTCAAGACTTATCAACAAACACAATCAACCCAAAAGTACCATCATGAGGTATTTATGACTAACAATCTCCCCCTTGGGTTTGTTGAAAACTCTTCACATTTTTTATACCTCATTAAATATTCTTCTATATTCTTCCAAAAATTCAATTCTTGTGATTTTGATAGTGATCGAAGATTTAATCAACACACACTCTAAGCCCAAATGATCCATGCTTAGCATGTGAAACAATAGTATAATGAAAATTTCATCAATGAAACACTTCCTTCCAAAAAAACTCAATAGATTTCATCACAAACCTCATAGTTCATGATATATAACCATTAATTGATCATCTATATCATCATCAAGTTTAATGCTCCCCCTAATTCACTACTCTCCTATTATTTTCTCCCTTGTGTTGATTAATACATTTTCTTTCCTTTAATATCCAAAATTTCTCCCCCTTTGTCAATAAACCCGAAGGTTACATTATCATGGTCTGTGATAGGGTAAAGAACATAGATCATCATATCATAAAAAACACATCACACCTTAGGGAGAGGGGTTCCTATATCCATAATTTTTCAAGTGTGGGGACTCTAATGAGATCCAAGATCAAATATATAATTTTCAAATGCTTATTTGGGTAATTCCTTTATTATAATGTATGAAACTTGTAGTTTTGTAGAAACGTACTTCAACTTCACAATCCCTTTCTCTACCTTCTGCTTGAAAAAATGATACTTGATTTTAATGTGATTTTTTCTTGAGTTATGGACTAGATTTTTTAAAGTGTTATAGGACTTGAATTATCATAATGCATTCTGATTAGAGACTTCACTTCAACACCCATATCATCAAGCTAATACTTCTTCCACAATGATTTTGTGCAAGCTTGAGTGGTCACAATATATTCAACCTATACGGTTATCAATGAAATGAAATAGTGTTTCTTTATTATCCAATAAATACACAATATTCCAAGATAGAATGCACTACCTGACATTAATTTTCTATTATCTACTGATCTGGACCAATCTATATCTATATATCCCAATAACTCTTGTTGATATTTTTCATTGTACAAAAAACTGAAATCCACCATTCCCTTGATATACCAAAGTATTATTTTCACTACAATAAAGTGTGTTTAATTAGTATTTCTTTGATACTATGCTTCTTGTCATGTTAAAAAAACAATATCAGGTATTTTCATTGTCAATTATAATATACTACTAATGATTTTCCTATATTCTATGACATTAACTGCATTGCCTTCATCATCCCGTGATAGTTTCATTCAGGTTTCCACTAGAGTCTTCGTATCTTTTTAATTATCCATTCCAAATCTTCTCAAAACCTCCTTGTAAAATGTATATTGAGAAATTAATGTCCCATTATTTCCATATTTCACCTTTAAACTAAGAAAAATATTAGTTCATCAATCATTGATATTTCAAACTCACTGTTCATGAATTCTACAAACTGATTACACTGCGCTTCATCTGATCTACCAAATATTATGTCATTGACATATAACGGTACCATAATCCTTTTATTACTTTCATTGTTTATATATATATTGTAATCAACTCCACCATACTGAAAACTGATCTTCTTTAAAAAACTAATCTAATGTTGAATAATATTCTCCCGGTGCTTTCTTCAATCCATATTTCTCATTATTCAGCTGAAAAACTCTATTATCATCTTCATGAATGAGAAAAACATCCAGTTTCTCAATATAAACTTCTTATTCTAGAACCCCATTTAGAAATGCTGACTTGACATCCATCTAGAAAACTATAAAGCTTCTTTACACTACTATGTCTAAGAATAATCTCTTTGTCTCTATAGGTGCAAATTTTTCATCAAAATCAATACCATCTATTTGGGAGAACCCTTTGCACACTAATTGTGCTTTATTTTGAATCATTGTTCCATATTCGTTCATTTTTTTGAAAAAGAGTCATTTTTTCTTGATGACATTCTTATTTGTTGGTCTCAAAACAATCTCCCATGTCTGATTATTCTCAATTTGGTCAAGCTCATCATTCCTAGATTGAACTCAGTTGTCATCTATAGATTCTTCCTCAAAACATTTACACTCTACCTATGAAAAGAATGGTGCTTGTTGTAGAGTCTCCATCCTCCTTGTCATCACTAGTGTTGTTTGGTAATCAATTATGTTTTTCCTATCAATTTTGTATATTCTCTTCAATCTTTGTGAAATTACTGGTTTATTTTCATCCTTTTCATTATATGAATTAGCCATTAGAAATGGAACATCCCCTGATCTTCTTATCTCTACATCATTATCCTCCTGATACTGATCATGTATTTACTAAAGATTATGCTCACTCTCTACTATAGTTACTCATTTATTTCAACTACCTTTCCAAGCCACTTATTGAATCATTTATATGATTTTATTTTCTTTTAGTAGACAAAAAATATCCCTTCATCTCTATAAGATTCAAACTTCCTATGTTTCTCCTTATTGAGAATGAAACACTTGACTCTGAAGACTCAAATGTACTTCAACGTTGGCTTCCTTCCATACCATATCTCATATGGATTTTTCTATTATTTTATACATAATAATTCTCTATTTTATTTTTAGATAGATTTCATCACTTCTTCTTTCCAAAAATTCCCTATAAGGTCTTTCTCAATGAGCATTGTTCAAGCCATGTTGTTGATAATTCGATTTTTTCTCTCAACTAATCCATTCTGATTTAGATTTATCACCACTAAAATTGTGTTCCTTATACCATGTTTCTCTTAATAATCCTCCATTTTGAAAATTTTAAAATATTTTCCATTATTTGTTCGGGTCTTTTTGGATTTTTTAACCTAGCATATTTTCAACTTCCCTTTGATAAATTGTTGTGAAACTAAACACGTCATATTTGTGATTAATGATTTAAACCCATGCCATTATAATAAAATCATCAATAAATAGAACATAATATCTTCTCCCATCAATATCTCTTGGTGAAATAGGTTCACACACATCAATATGCACCAACTCAAGCACTTTAATTGGCCTTTTTTCATTTAACTTATATGCCTTTCGAATGATCTTACCTTGTTAACAAGCATCACGCATATGATTATGATCATGTGATAACCTATGGAGGTCTTGATCAGAAACATATTTCACCATATATTCCAAGGAAATTTTGATCAAGTGGCCAAGATGTTTATTCCTTAACTTTTTTATTCTTCCTTGGAAAAAAGGAACATATCTTCTTCTCCACTCACAAGGTAGATATTCCATTTCGTATGATTTCCCTTCAAAATAAATTTTACTATCTTTTTCCTTGATGATGCATAATTTCTTGGTAAATATCATGGAATGTAAAGAATCACATAACTGGCTGGCACTTAATAAGTTGTGATCGAGGGATTCAACAACCAAAACATATGCACATCTCATGTCTTTTCCCCCAATCTTTTCTTTTCCTGAGCCAATAATTGACAGGCCTTTATTATTACCAAATCTCATAATAACTTCATTGTCATATCTGATTAATTTCACTATTTACTTATTTCCTATCATATGTAGGTATATCTACTATCAATGATCCATATTGTAATGTAATCTAATTATTTGAAATCAATTAATATGACCACTACATGTTCATCTCTCTTATTTTTAATCCATTTTTTTGTCTTCATGCCTGGTACGAATTGATAATCTAGATCTTCCTTAGAGTATGATGGACCAACTTCATCTTGCAGAGTTTCAAATAAATTTTTTATTTTCATCTCCTTTGATGATACATTTAACTACTACTTATGTTCACATTCAGTCTGGTTTAGCACATTAATTTGCATTGTTTATGAGAAATATCTTTCCATGTTTCTGAATCCTTCACACCCAAAATAGTGACCATCAAATGATATACTAAAATATTGATCTTTGTATGTCTACCTTTTTTGGTCTTGTTCCCTTCGATGCCTCTTTGAAATGAAACAAGAATTTTGTGTCTCATATTTTGAAAATAGTAAAATCTAATGTAGGGTGAATTCTTGTGTGTCTCTACTACACTAATAGTTTTACCTTGGGTTCTATAAATCTTTTGGTTATGATTCATACCCAAATAAATCTTCAATATCAAGTTGGGTGCCTATGGTCTGACTTCAACTATTACTACTTTTTTCTTTCAATCAAGCACTATACCATCTGTAATGTTTAGATCTATCATTTTTTCCTCCTGATATTCCTTTATCTGTTTTATCGGTTATTTTAACTCTACTTTCCATTTTATAAAATATTTTCAACCTTTATTTATAAATTCAATAGTTTCTCCTGATCTTTCACTTTCCTTCATAGGTTGAAAAACTCCTCCTCATGCTTTTTTATAATTTTATCTTTATATTTTTCTATATTATTCAAACCATCGATCACCCTTTTTTGTTCTATAACTTAGAGCTTATACACATTGATCCAATATGAGTTCTATAGCTTTGATGACTTAAGTTTTTCAATATCATCTATTAACCCAGACATTTCTTCTTCCTACTCTTGTATAAAGATTTTGGAATCATGAACCACCTTGTTGGATTTCTTTGTTTTGGATCTCCAAATTTCTAATTCTTTAAGAGTAGCTTCTAATTCATAATGAAGGTCCACTCTTTCATTGACTTATCCTTCTTTATTTTTTATTTCTTCCCTTGTTTGATAATTTCTAACAACTTCCACCATAGAATCTTCTTCATGATCCAAATAGTCCTCTAACTCTTCTTCCTCATATTCTTCTAAATGGTCAAATTATTTTGAAATTAGATTCTTATTTTTGAAAAAAATTATTCTTTCCTTTAAAATAGGCTGAAGACTTCTTCTTAGGAATTAAAAATTCATCCTTATAATCATCTTGAAACTTATTAGAGAACCTCACTATAATATTTACAACCTTTTCGCCTCAAAATCATGCAAGTGGGAGTTTCCCTTTGAAATTTCCTTTTCCTATTCCTAAATTTGATGAAAGAAATGACATGAATTCATATATCTCTTCTTATCCCTACCCATATTTAATAGTGATCTTATTCATGGACTTTAATTCCACTTCTTTAGACTTACCCTTTTCTACAGACACATTATCGTCATTTCTCATCTCGTATGAAACAAGGGTACTATGTAGTCTATACAATGTCATCACCTTTGTATATTTATCTTATAATAAAGAAACTTTTGGATTGAACCAAGGTGTAAGTCTTCTCAATATTATCTTGAAAATATTTAAATCTTTAATAATTTCTCTAAGACCATGCATGTCTTACACAGTAATATTCACTTTTTCAAAGAATGCAACAACAAACTCATTAGGGTTCATTCTGAGATCCTCATACTTTTTTCATAGAACCTGTATCTTTATTTCTTTGAATTTTGAGTCTCCCTCATAAATATTTATAAACATTTACCACATAAAATGTGGTGACCTAAACTACATCACCTTCATATAGATAAAATTATATAGGTCTCCCCCTAAATAATTTATTCCATTGGTTTCAGCATCCAAATCCCTTTTTCCATCTTCTAATAACGCACCACTATCGATACTAGCTAAAATTCCTTGCATCGCTACTGTAAAGACATTCATTCCTAAAGATCAGAAGTAGTGATGCATCTAATTCATCCATAATTAAAAATTGATTCTATCTAAGATCTAAATACCTTTGTGATTGAAAAACTCCCTTTCTTCTACTGAGAGAGAACCACTGACTTTCAAACTTTCATTCTGATACCAATTGTTATCCCAACTATATTAAATACCTTGAGAGAGGGTGGATCAAGGAATGAAATATTAAAATAACTTACCCTTAGGATATTGTTTCTTCCTTAAAAAAATCTATCTTATCTCCCTTTCCCATATAAATGTATTTATATAAATTAAAGCATACATGAGACATATCAATTTTACATGGTTCACCCTCACTTGGATACTTCCAAGGAGTATACAATGGAAATGTGTCAATGTACCAAGTTCACTAAGAATCACTAAAAAATACGAGGTTTTTCTTAGATAACATTTATGCCTAGGATCACTACCATTACAATATTTAGGTTTATCTTACTGCTTTCCCAAGGGTCACTCCCTAACTCGCTTTTGATGGATCACTGCTAGTGGAAATGATCCCCTTTTTCTTCTTCCTTTTCTCACTATTCTAAAAAGGATCCACATATCTTTTATGGAAATATAGGTCCCTTAATTAGAAATAATGAATGAATCCTCAATTGTAGGTAGATACTCTATTGAATATCTTTATTGGATGCTCTGTCACTTTTATAAAAACACCTGGATGCAACACTTCCACTTTCTAGATTACTGTAAGAGACTTCTATTTACGGTAGAAATGAAAATTACCTCTAATTTGGAAATTTTTTAAAGATATGTCAGGTATTATTTTCACTACCTTGAATATAGAAGTGAATAAAAACCTTCTACAAGTATTTTATAATGGTTCAGATCCTCTATTTCTTCTTCTTATTCAAAATTCAAATATGAAAATATTACTATTTATAGGGAAATATAGGCATGTATCTCCTTGTGAAAGACTCTAGTGTATTTCCCCAATGTGAGACTGTAGTGTGCATCCCCTTATGCAAGATCCTGACATGTACCTTTTCATAAGATCCAGGTGTGATTCCCTTTTCATGAGATCTTGGTGTGAGACCTTGGTGCGAGACCCTAGCACAACACCCTGCCATGAGACCCTACCGTGAGACCCTTCAATGAGACCCTGGTGTGAAACCTTTGTGTGAGACCCTATTCAGATCATGTGAAACACTTATGTGATGTCAATCATGTATGCTAATTCATGAGACCTCTCCGTGAAACCCTTTTATGAGATCTCTCTGCGAACCTTCTTTTTGGATGTTGCTTCAGATCAATATTTTAAGAAAAACTTCATCAATGTTTAAGGAAAAGTTATGGGGTATTTATAGGCATAAATCCACTACCTTAACTCCACAAATAATGGAAAACTGTCCACCTCATTAGAATCACACACTCCATGAGATCTAGGTGCGAGTTCTGATCGTGCTTTATATGAGATTTGTGTGCAAGTCCTGTTTGCGCTTTGTGTGAGATCTGATTATGATCTCCAAAGACAATCATGAGCATTTTTCAAGATCCCTTTTCAATATCCAAATACAATTATGAGTGTTGTGCGAGATACCTTTGTGATATACAAAGATAATCATGAGCACTGCATGAGATCCCATCATGATAATCAAATATAATCATGTGCTTCATGAGATCCCATAGTGATATCACAAGTCAATATTTCAATTTTCAGTATTTTTGTCTTCCATTGCTTTGTGTGGTCCATTATGAGATCCAAATACAATCATGAGCATTGTGTGAGATCTTATCACAATATCAGTTCATACATTCACGCTTCACAAGATCATCCCAACATTCTCACTTTGCGAGATCAGTTTAGTATTCGTGCTTTTTTTGAGATCCTATATTCATGCTTTTCATAAGACTATACATTCATACTTTCCACAAGATTAGACATTCATGTGTTTCATGAGATCATACATTCATGATTTTCATGCCTTCTTTAACAACTAACCTTCATCAACAACCTCAAACCTTTTCAAAAAACACAATCAACCCAAAAGTACCATCAAGAGGGATTTTATACTAACAAGCTTCCATGATGTAATTAGTGTAAAACAAAAAAATCATCCACAAAGGTGATTAATATGAAAAATATGTACAATGGTTTCATTATTCTTTGAATAAGAGGTGATGAGAAAAGAGGTGGATAGAAGATATTCCATTAGAATATAAGTTTCTTATATATAAATTATATTGGAGGTATTATTCTATTTTGGATGAGGTAGGTCAAGGGAATGTATAAGAATAAAATAAAATAAAATAGGTAGTTTGAGAATGTTACCTCTTGAATATCTCCTCCTTAAAGGATCCCTTAAGGAACTTGGAATTGGTATTTTGGTGAGAACAGGATCACATGAATGTGGGAAAGAGTGGGTATGAGAAAATTTGTAGATATTTTTCAAGCTTCAAATCTTATAAGTTGTGAGGAGAAGGGGTTTTGAGGGGTGGTATTTATAAGTGGAGGGCAGTGGTGTTTTTAAATATTATATTCACTAGTTTATTATTTTGTCTCAAAACTATCAATAGTGTTGATTATTGAGTATATATAAAGTAAATAGTACATGTGTGTTAAAATTAATGGGTTCTTACATCATCCATGGCTCATAAAATCATGTTTTTGGCTTATAATGTTAAATACCATAAACTACCATATTTCACTATTCACCAAAAATTGAACTATTTTAGAAAAATACCCAAAATTCACCCTAACCATTTTTCAATGTTTAGATATAAAAAATCGAATCCATTTTTTGAAAATAATTTTATAAATATGATAAATTAAATTTTTAAAAAAAATCCTCATTTATTAAAAAAAATATCATTTGAAATGTTGTAATTGATTTTATGACCCTTTAAAGAATTAATTAAGTTCCCATAAAATTATATTATCATTATAATAAAAATTATATTAATTTATAAATACATTTTATCTAAATTTTTTTTAATAATTATATTTATTATAAAAGTGCAATTAAAACATTTATGTTTTATAAAAATACAAATGCTTAATTTATCATTTTTAAAACATTTATTTACTTGTACCATGGTTTAAATATATCATGTTTTCATTTTATATAATACCTAAATATTATTTTACACTTTCATAAGTGAGTTTATCATTCTAGCAGTCAGATATCTATTTTTAATGGTCATATTACTATTTTAATTGTCATATTTGGAATGGTCATATGGGTTCATTAATTTTTATAAATTCCTCTTATTCCATTCATTCTTCATTAACTTTTATTTTATATTGAGGATATATACACATCCATATTCAAAATTAATATTTTTTTTATTAACTTTATGATTTATTTCTACAGCTCTATTCGTAACTATGGTCATTCTGGGGGATTGATCATATCCAAATTTTCATATATTACTTATCTTATTATCTATTTTGTATCCATTTTAATACTTTGAATTATTATTGGTTTAGTTTCTAAATAACATTTCATTCTTCATTCATGAGAAGTTTTGTTGGTTTCTCAATCTGATGTATGTTCTTTATGCTACCTAGCATAATTATAAGAAGGGAAATGACATCAATAAAATTATGGGTCATTACAAACTCTGCTCGGAACTCCATCTAAAAGCCAACCAAAAACCTGATTTTACCTTCCACTCACTAAGATACAATATCCACCATTGACTTATAATTCTTATCATCTGACTAACCACCAATGGGACTCAATACTCTACTGGGGCCTAGATCAAATTTAAGGAAATATCAATCTTCTTTAACCATATCTCTATCTCCATATCAGAAAGGTTTCCCTCATACTTCACTAAAGCCTATCCCTGAGAGGTGTGCACCTTCCTCTACCATTCATCGTTATCTTCAATTGAATCAACCCTTTAACAATCAAGTAGATCATCCTGATGAACCTCTACTACCTAAACATCATGAGGAAATGACTAGAATCCATAACTAAAAGTGAAACAAAGATTTCCTAATCTTGGTAGTATGTAATTATATTAATATTCATTTAATTAATTTTTTTAACTTCTCCAAAACCATCCAATTCAAAAAATATCACAATTCAATCATGATTCATGAACCTCTCTTAGGTCTCTATTCATCAAGAAAAACCACCTCACTTGGTTTTTTGGTAGTTTAGAGTCCTTCCATTAGATCATGGTGGGGGCCAAAATTTTAGTTTTCTAACTGGTCTTCCTGGGACTATGTCATGAAACAATATCAACTGACATCATTACCTTACCAACCCATAGATTTGTTTTAGTATGGAGGATTTAGACCCTAAATGGGAAAAATCCATCAAAGTTTGTGGAGTCACAGTGCACAAAGAACAAACCCTACTAGTTAAAAGGACCAAAGGGATATCCTTCCTTAAAGCTCTCAAGGGCACAAATCTGCACAAAGCTAACTCATTTAAGCCTTCACTTTGCAATAAACTGTAAGACAGATTCTTCGCAGTTGAGACCGATCCTGAGGCCCTACAACAATGTACTAAAATGTGTAATTACTCGATTATGGGTCACATTTCTTATATAAAATGAGATAAACCATGTTCTCCCTTGGATCTTAAACCTAGGATTGCACATATTTGGGGCTTCATAGACTGGAAGCTTGTTCCAATTAGATGAGGTTATTTCTTTATCTTTTTAAGTTCACAAGATAAATTTGATCGTATTTTGAAATTAGGAAACATTCATCTCAAACCTAGAATTTTTACACTATTCGGATGGGATTATGCCTTTAATCAACATACCTATAGGAATACTATGGTGAAAATCTGGGTGAGATTACACTGACTCAATTGGTTCCTATATCATCCCAATATTTTAAACGATATAGTATCCTGCATAGGTACACCCCTAAATATTGATCAATGTACTCTAAATTTTGAGCTCAAGCTATATTCTTGAGTAATGGTGGAGGTCAATCTAGAATACAAGCTCCTAGATGCTATTTTCTTCAACACAAATGACTACAAAACAGAGGTTCGAATTGAATATGAGTGAAAATCACCATTCTGTGAACTCTGTAAAATTATAGGACATTACTTCTGAATTGTAGAGTGGTGAAAATTCATGTAGAGTATACAAGGGATGATGAATGGTCTCAATTTAGAAGGATTGAGAAATAAAAGATAACTGCTTTGGAGAAACCCGAACCACCCAAGAAGAAAACTGAAATATGGGTGAAGAAAGAACCTATATTGGGAGAGACTTTAGGAACTACCTAGGTTGATATGGTTGATGAATAATAAAATGTTACTATTGATCAGGAAATCTTATAAGATATTGAAAATATTGTTCTGGACACCTACGAGCAGTCTCAAACTATCCTTTTTGCAGAAGAACCAGGCAGGGACACCTCTACAGATGCTGGCCAATATGCTCCTGCACTCGTGGCTTCATGCAAAGGGAATGAAATTGAAACTCCTGTAGCCTCTAAGGGCCCTGAGCTACCTCCCGATTATGCAGGTTGTGACTTGATTATGGATATTGGACACCCCTATGTGGACACCACAATTATGGTGCATCCAAAGGATGCTACAGTGTAAAGTTCACAAACTAAGGTAATAGTTTTCAATTATATCTCAGAGGTAGTTGGATCACACCATACTACTCCTATTATTGATTCTACCTGCTTACCTATTTCACAAGCTAAGCAAAAATCTATTCCTTTAAGGGAAATCTCAATGTACACACCCTTTAACACCAAATCATCTGAAATAAATCAAAATGCTGATAATATATGTACTTTTAATAAATATGTTGCTTCCTCTATAAGTAAATAGGGAATGGAAACTAGTCCAACCTCTTCTTAAGACATCAGAATATCAAAGAGAATGAAGGGATTATGTGGTTCAAAAAAAGTGGTTCTAACTCCAAACACGAGTTCTAATGAATTTCCTCTTTTGGAATTTTCAGGTTATTGCTAACCCTAACACCTTTGTTGTTATTAAAATCTTTTTTATGAATCATAGGCCAACAAAAATTCTATTTCTAGGCCTAAAATCAACTTTTCATCAAAATGTATGCATCTTTTCTCTTATGGTTATAATTTTCTTGGTGATTGAAAATATGGTCTTGTTGTGAGTATCTTTGGATTTTTTATTATTCATCCTTTTAGTATTTTAATGATTTCAAAATTACTAAGAAGATGTTTACCTATGAATTTTCCTTTGATGGTTTACACTATTTTTTCACTATGATCTATGATAAGAATAGATACCAAGATCAAAGACCCCTTTCGCATGATATTAATGTTTTAGCTAACAATATCCATAATCCCTGGTTTTTGATCAGATATTTCAATGTGATTCTTACCTCCAGTGAAAAAAATGGCTTGTCCCGCTCTTTTATCTCCTCGATATAATTTAAAACTTCTATTGAGGATTGTAATCTTATAGAAATTAATTCCACTGGTGTTAATTTCACTTGTTATATAAGACACTAAAATAGGGTAGTTACTAGAAAACTTGATAGGGCTTTCACTAATATCTCTTATCTTAATAAATGAGAAACAATATCGAGTATTACCTTACCTAATCTTAACTCGAATCATCATCCCATTCTTGTCAGATTTTTTTACCAAGAGTCTTAAACCCATTCATCCTTTCAAATTTAATATTACTTGGACTGTGGGTCCCGAATGTTATAACATAATAAAAAAATTTGGGAAAGCATGATCCATCACCATGATTCTTTTGATTTTATCACTAAATTAAAACACCATAAGCAGTGTCTTAAAGGTTTGTATAGTTCCAAATCTAAGAAAATTGACAAGGACATCTCCTCTATTGATAATGAACTTATTCAAATCCAAAACTCCAATACTATCTCATATCTCTCTTTGGATCCTCAACATAAAATCAATACCTCCATAAAACTCAACTCTCTTCTTGTCCTTAAAGATAACATGTGAAAGAAAATATTCAAAAATAAATGGATTTTGGATGGTGATAGAAATAAAAAGTTCCTCAACTCTCTACAAAGAATTATAAAAGTTTCTAGACCTCTTTATTTTCTGAGAGACGAAGACACCTTCATTGACACTGAGGAGGCTATTTCTAATCATGTTGTCTCTTACTTTCATAATTTTTTCAATGGCCCAGATATTAACAATGATCGCATTCCATAGATCATTCCAGCTATGGTGACTGAGGAAGACAAATATTGTATTTTAACCATCCCATTTTATCATGAAATGAAATAATTTTATTTTATCCTTAATCATGATAGTGCCCTGCATCCTGATGGTTTTAACAGTGGTTTCTTCCAACACTACTAAGAGATTATTCATTTGGATGCTTGTAAACTGGTAAAAACATTCTTTTCCAATGGTGTTCTCTCTCATGGACTAAATTCTTAATTTCTTACATTAATTACTAAATTGGAAAATGCATCTGAGATTCATCTATTCCATCATATTTCTCTTATTAATACCCTTTTTTAAGTTATTTTAAAACTTCTTGCTAATAGAATTACTACCATATGCAATATAATTGTTTCTTGGAATCAATTTGGTTTTATCAAGGGTGGGTCTATACAATATTGCATCTGTATTTCCTTGAAATTAACTAATGTCTTAAAAAAATTCACAAGATAAGGTAGTGTTGCCATTAAACTTGACATTAGAAAATCCTTTTACACCATTGATTGGAGTTTCATTTTCAAAGTTCTCAAGAGCTTTGGTTTTAATGACTCTTTAACCAGTATGATAAATTATTTATTCAATTCGGCCTCTATATCTATCCTTTTCAATGGTTCCCCTAAGGAATTCTTTAAATGCACCAAGGGATTTAAACAAGATGATACTCTTTATGCCATTCTTTTTTCTATTGAGGAAGATTAATTAATCATATTGATCACTCTCCTTGTGGACCAAAACAAGATTAAACTTATTCCAGCTTCTAGAAACTTAAACATGCCCATGCATCTGTTATATGTTGATGAAATCATCCTATTCTTACAAGGTGATAAAACGAAAATCCAAAATCTTAAAAATGATCAGTCTCATTATGAAGAAATTTCTAGTCAATCTATAAGATGGAACAAATCCTTTGTGTTCTTTGGGAAAAAACTCTTCTAAGAGAAAAGGTCATATCATAAATTATTTAGGAATTAAGAAAGGTTAATTCCCTTTCACCTATCTTGGTGTGACCATCTTTTAGGGAAGAACTAAATCTAGTTACTTTTCCACCATTTTTTACCAAATTATAAATCAACTTTCCACTTGGAAGGGTAATTCCCTCCCTATGTCTGGAATAATTTGTCTTGTAAAATCTACAATTGTCTTCAAAATGGTCTACTTTTTGATGGTTTACAAATTTCTTTCTGGTCTTCTTAAGAAAATTAATGTTTTCATCAAAAAAAATTGGACTGGATGCATGCTTGAAATGAAGTTTGTGACCATTCCTTGGGCCAATTGTTGTAAACCTTTAGACAAGGTTGGTCTTGGAATAAAAAACTCAAACTCTTTAATGATGTTATTCACGCTAGTCTCACTTGGATTTTGCTTCACAACAACTCTGACTCCACTTATTTTCTCAAAAATATATTCACTATCAAGCTAAAGAAGGTCAATTTGAATTATATCACATCTTCCATCTAGTTGTACATTAGAAATTCTTTTACCAACATCATGAAAAACTCTAAATAGATGGTTAGTACTGATTCCTACATGAATTTTGGGATAGACAACTGGACTGGTGCTCCTTTAATTTCCATGTTGCCTACCAATTCCCTCCCTGATAACACCAACTCCACTATAAGATATGTTCTAAATTATCATAACATCAACATTCCTAATAACATCAGTCATGTTATTGAAAATTATCTCTACTCCACCTCTGAGGATTTCCTCATTTGGGAACCTTCTTATAATGGTGTCCTTGATTACAAAATCTTTTATGATTACAATTTCATAAATTCTGATTATAGATTTTGTTGGTTTAAATACTTTAGCAAACCTTTGATTAATCCCTTGATACTTACTCTAGTTTGGCATATTGCTCATAACAGATCCCCCACTGAAGTTTGTCAGCAATATTTTGGGATCCAAAATTGCTCTAAGTTTTACCTGTGCAACCAATATCGAGAAGATACTAACCATATATTTATATCTTGTACTACAACTTTAGCTCTTTGGAATTATATTTTTGACATCTTTGGCTGCATATAGTTACTCCTTGATTCAATCATCTCCCAATTGCAATATTGGGTAGATTTTGAATCTTCTCAACAAATCAAGAATCTTTTTTTGACTTCTATTGCTTAGATCCTCCATGTGATCCAGTATGATATAAATAATATTATTCATAATAATTGATCATTCAGGCTTAATGCAAGTTGTATTTGGATTCTCATTGCCATTAGTGATGTTTCCTCAATTCAGAAATCATATTGTGACAACACTGTTGGAGACTTTGATATCCTGCACCAACTTCAAATTAATGGTTTATACAGACATCCTAGACACACTTTTGAGGTATTCCAGCAAGCCCCAATTCCAGGAAGGATCAAATTTTATGTTGATAGTACCTCTAAAGGCTACCTGGGACCTACAAGATGTGGTGATATTTTCAGAGACTATCTAGTCCATTGTCACGGATGCTTCTTTGGAGGTGTGGTACGACCTAGTCTCTGGAAGCAGAAATGATGGGGGTGATTTATACTATTCACTTTTCCAAACAAAAATGTTGGAACAATATTTGTATTGAAATTGATTCAACCACTATTTTCCAGGATATTTGGAAGGGTGTGGTGTATCTTGTCTGGCTTTTTACTACCCATTGGATGAATTGTCTTGATTCACTTATGGAAATCAATTACATTTCCACTCATGCCTTTTGTGAAGTGAACATGGTTATAAATGGTCTTGCTAAAAAGTTAGTAAACCAATAAATAACTTGGTAGGATTATTTTCCTGGTGATTTTCTTCCTTTTATGATAAATACTATAATAATATTTCTTCTTTCAAACACATGTAATCCAATTTTGTCTCTATTCAATAAATTGTGCCTTGGTATTTGACTGAGGAACCACCTTATTTTAAAAAAAGGATTATTAATTGGTTCATCCTAAGTAAATTTTTTGCATCTCATAACTTGGGTACATATATTAAAGGAAAGGGTGATAATAATACATAGTAAGGGAAAACAAGGGAAACAATTTACATGTAACCTTGAGGAAAAATCAATAAGAACATGAGGAATATCATGAATGAATGAGTGAAGTAAAAAAAGGGGAATATCATAATAAAAATAACTTTAAAAATAACATGGAAATGTGGATACAAAATTTAAATGATACATTCATAATCATATCACTAAGTTTTTTCACCAAGGTTTCATAAAACTTACCAAGGTTATTCTGCAAGGTATCCTAAAACATGTCATCTCTAGAGATTAATTTATTTACCCAATTAATTTGAGTGCTATCAGCATGCACCCTTAATATGTATTAATTAATTTTATCTACATAGATCATAATAAAAAATTTCATAAATAACCCATGGATAATAGAAGAAAAGAGTTTCATATAAAAATCATGGTGTTTTAAAAAGTGCGTAAAGACAAGATCTTTATGTCTTTTATAACCCATGGAAATGGAATTAGGGTTTTATGTATTTCAATTTGAGAATAAAATAAATCATTTTTACATGTTGTTGAATACCCATGGAAAATAAAGAGTTTTGGTTATTCACAATAATAAAATAAAATGGAATTTCTTGAGGAGAGTAGAGAAATTTTGAGAAGTAAAATCAGCAACATAACGGGTATAAAATGTGGTTTTATAAAAGGGTAAAAAGAGAAAATAAAAGGGTATCACAATCATAAAATAATCTTAATACAATGAATGGATAAAATAATTTGGAAAAAAGAACTTATTTTGGTAATTTTATAGACATACCACATAAAGAGGGAACCTTAATAGAAAAGAGGAGTGGATATATCTCTTCCCCTAAAGAGTAGTTCCTGAAACATAAGGATCGAGAACTTGGTGGTCTTAGGAAACCTTTGGGAGTAATCCTTGGGATGTAAAACTATCAAATATTCATGTATTATTAAATGATATTGAAAGTAAATGGATAAATGTGTGTGTATTTATAGAAAAAGTGGGGTATTCTTTTATTAATTTCTAAATAAATGCCTTTGACACCTAGGTAGTGGTTAATGAAAAACCATCGGCTTGCCCATGGTATTGGACACTTGGGACACCTAATATGTTATTTTAATCCATAAGAGTAAACCAATATTTTATATTACTTATTTTCTCAAGGTAAGTTAAATTTTTCACAAAATAATATTTTTTAAGTTAAAGTTTCCATTTTAGAATTGGAAAGTAAATTATATGTTTGGAAATTGATTAAAATCTATTAAAATACTTGATACTAATAAAATAACATATTTTAAGCTGTGTATTCTTGTTAATTAGTTATTATATCATGATGAAATAATTATTATGTCATTAACATATAAAAAAACTAAAACTGTATTTTTATTATTCATGAAAAAATAAAGTAATTTTTATTTTTATTATTCATGAAAAAATATAGTATTTTAGAAAATTATCATAAATTCACCCTACCTAAATTTTTATATTTTTATTTAAAAAATGATATTTATTTTATCATAATAATTTTCTAAATATGATAATTTTAACTTTTAGATATAAAAATCATTATTTATTAAAAATAATAACATATTGAAAATGCATAGTAAAATTTTTGACACTTGAAAAAAATTATTTTATCATTTATTTTTAAATAAGAGTGTTTTAATCATACTATTTATTTAAAATAAAAATTATTCATAATACCTTAGTTTATTATAATAATTATATCTTTTCTGAAATATAAAATCTTTATCCGAAAAATCAATTTATCAAATTCCATCTCAATTTTATTAAGAAAAACAATTCTTAAAACAGAAATGATGGAATAAAAAAATTATTTAAATAAAGTAATTAAACCCTAAGTCCAGGATATTTGACCCCTTATTACATCAGAGTACGTCCTAAGAGTAAAGTTTGAAATACTGGTAGTTTCTTGGGATGCCTTGGCTAACATCGATTGAGTGGTAATCTCAACTAACTTGAACTTCTCTCGTTGGAGATTTCATTCAAGATTCAACTATTAAAGCTTGGCTTGGAATTGGTTAAGAGAGAAGCTTAGCGATGAAACCTCCCTCCCATACTTTGAAAAATGTGATTCAAATGGCATGACTCTACTGGTTGAGGCCATTGACTCTTCTTTATGTATCAATTATCTGTTGACAAAATTTTACTTATAAACACCAATGATAATGTTAAAATTATTATCAATAGTATATTTCCCAACTATCAGATTGTCCAACGATCATAATTGATGAATATTCATATAATGATTGAATCCATATGGTCACATTTCCCTTTATATTCACTTCATTAAAAAACGTGGTTTTATTGTGAATAATATAAAACGAAATTTCAAGAAACAATTGTCATTAAAAAATTTCTGGTCCTTACATTCTTCCCCCCTTAAGAAATTTTGTCCACAAAATTTCAAATCATTCCCTCAGTTGAGAAAAGGTGTGGGTACTTCTTCCCCATTATCTCCATTGGTTCCCATGTCTCTTCTTCATATATATGGTTCCTCTAAAACACTTTGATGATTTGGGTAGTCTTGGTGTGTAAAACCTTGCCTCTATGGTCTAACATCACCATAGGCTACTCCTCGTAAGAGAGGTCATGTTCTAGTTGTACCACCTCAAAATCAAATACATGTGAATGGTTGGGTATGTACTTCCACAAGAGATATATGTGGAATACATCATGAACTTGAGCTAGATTTGGAGTAAGTACAAGCTGATATGCCACTACTCTTATAAGATCAAGGATTGCATGGGGTCCAATGTACTTGGGGTTAAGCTTCCCTTTCTTCCCAAACCACATGACTCTCTACCATAGTGATATTTAAAGGAACACTTTATCGCTAACACCAAACTCTAAGTCCCTTCAATGGTTCTCAACATAGCTCTTTCGCTGACTTTGTGTAGCCTTAATGTGTTTTTGAATGGCATGAACCTTTTTTGACATCTTTTGCACAAGATTTGTCCCAAGAATCTTTCTCTCGCCAAATTCATCCCAAAAAGTAAGAGTTCTACATAACTTCCCATTTAGATTTTCGTACGGTGCCATTTGAATACACGAATGTAAAATGTTGTTGTATGATAACTCAACTATTGGTATATTTTGATCTCATCCACCTTTAAATTCCATTGATCATTTCCTTAGGTGTTTGAATGGTCACTTCATATTTTCCATCAGTTTGGGGGTAATAGGTCATACTGAAATTCAATTTGGTACTCATATCATGTTAAATACTTCTCAAAAATTTTGATTTGAACCTTTTATCACGATCATAAATTATATAAAGTGGTACTCCACGAAACCTAACCACTTCATTTATGTAAATCTTGGAAAGTTGATCGAGAGATAAGTCTTCCTAGATAGAGATAAAATGGGCAGTCTTGGTGAGATAGTCCACTATAACCCATATCGCATTATTTCCTTTGGATGTTCATGGGAGACTAATGAAAAGGAACATAGTGATATTGTCCCACTTCCATGTTGGTATGGGTAGTGGTTGAAATACCTATTTAAAAATTTTTCACTCTAACTTCACTTGTTGACACACCAAGCACATTGTAATATATTTGTAAATCTCTATTTTCTTGTTATCCCACCAATAATGATCAAAAGGTCCCTATACATTTTAGTGATTCCAAGATGTATAGAGAATTTAGAGCTATGAGATTCATCCATTAGCTCATTTTTTTGGGAATAGATGGAACACAAAGCCTTGTATGAAATTTTATCACACCTTCTTGATCAATATTTAAATTAGCAAACTTCCCATTCTTCACATAATATATCTTCTTATATAAAAAAGGATATTGTATTTGATATTTCTTGATCTTATATAGTAATTATGGTTGATAAATCATTTGGGATAGGGTTGATGATGTCACATCCCTCATGATTCTCATGTCCAACCTTACTAGGCCCTTGATCAAAGGATCTCTATGAATACTCATTATTTCCAAAACAATGGGATCTTTCCTAATTAATGCATCAATAACTTTTTTTCTCTTTTAGGTTGATAATGAATTGAACAATCATAGTATTTAATAATTTCTAATCATATCTTATATCTAATGTTCAATTCCTTTTTTGTGAAAATATACTTCAAACTTTGTGATCTATGTTTATATTAAATTTCTCCCCATAAAGATAGTGCCTATATATATTCAGAGAAAAAACAACTATAGACAACTTTAGGTCATGCGTAGAATAATTTTTCTCATGAGGATTCAACTTTCAATATTCATGAGCAATCACCTTTTCATTTTGTATGAGGACTCACCCAAACCCTTTCAGATATGCATCACTAAAAATAATGAATCTTTCTTCAATAGAGGGTAGATTTTACATGGGTGAAATAAACAAACTCTTCTTTAGCTCTTGTAAATTTTCTTCACACTCCTTTATCGATATGAATTTGTCCCCTATTTAAGTTAACTTGGTTATTGGATTATAAAGTTGCGAAATTTTTTTCATAAACCTCTTATAATATCCTACTAAACCAAGGAAACTATGAATCTTAGTTATTGTTGTAGGATGATTCCACTCCTCCATGACCATTGTCTTTGTAGGTTCAACTGATATTCCTTCATGGGTTATAATATTCCCCAAGAAAGAAACTTTTTTAACCAAATTTCACACTTTTGAAACTTTCCAAATAGCATATCCATACTCATATTTATTAATATAACCCTTATATGATCCTCATTATCCTAATTAATATTATAATATATTAGAATATCATCAATAATATTACCACAAAGTTATCAATGTATTCCTTAAAGAATCTATTCATCAAATTCAAAAATATAGTAGGAGAATTAGTCAAGATGAAGATCATAACAAAAAACTCATAATGCCCATATCTTGATCAGAAGGCTCTCTTTGGAATATTTTCTTTCTTAACCCTCAATTGATGATAACCAGATTGAAGATCAATCTTAGAGAATAATTAGTCCTCACGAAACTGGTCAATTAAATCAACAATACTTGGAAGAGGGTTATTGTTCTTCATTGTGATCCCATTAAGTTCTCTATAATCAATTGATATCCACATTGGTCCATCATTCTTCTTCACAAAGAGAACATGTTCTCCCCAAGGATACACACATGGTCAAATAAACCCCTTCTCCAAAATATCTTGGAGTTTTTTCTTTAATTCCTCCAGCTCCATGTTTTCCATTCTATATGGGGTCCTTGATATCAGCTTGGATTTAGGCATGAGTTCAATAGAGAAATCTACCTCTATTTTTAGGGGAGGTCTAGGTAACTCCTCAGGAAATGATTCAATGTATTCTTGAACTATGGGGACATTTTCTATTTTTATACTTTCATTTCCTTTTTCATATTCTGCGATCATATCCATAAAGAAGTTTATGGGAGGCCCTTCTAGACAAATATCAAGTTGAGATATCTCTCTGAAAATAATTATAGGTTTTCGATCCACGAATAATGAGATTTCATTTCTTCTATAGTGTATCTTAGTATTATAATTTGTGATCTAGTACATCCTTAGTATAGTGTTTAATTCCAACATGGGAATTACTACTATATTTTCAATGATATTGTGCTCACCAAAGTGAATACTAGAGTTTCTATTCACTGTTGATGCTGGGATAATCCCTCCAAGAGTCTTGACTGATAACTCTACTTCTAGAAGTTCAGGGGTTGATTCTATAATCTTTACAGACTTAGAGGAAATAAAGGAATGTGTTGAACCATAATCAAAAAAATTACTTGATAGATTTGAGATAACAATGAGAGTACCTACCACCACATCATTTGGATTTTCAACTTCATCTATCATGATCAAAAAAACATGACCATTATCTTTTGTCCTATTCTGAGGTTGATGGTGATTCCCCTCCATTAACTTTAGATTTAGACAATTATTAGAGAAGTTTCCAAGACTTCCACCCTTGAAGAATTTCATTTCAGGCTGGGCATGAACCATCTTCTCTTTTTCATTAGTATTTAGAAGTTTAGGCTTCACCTCACTAGGACAGTTCTGAGAAAAATGGACATCTCTTCCACACTTGTAACATTTCCCTATCCTGATCAAGTAGTTACCCAAATGATTCTTCCCACATTTGTTGCATGTGGGAAGTTTCACTTACTTTATTCCTCTTCTATGATCAAAGATACTCCCCAAGTTTGGATCCAAATATATATTATTTTTCATTCAACCAATGGGACCAATGCATCTCTATGAACTCCATCTCAACCATTATAGAAATTCACACTATCTCCTCATAATTATCATAATATTGATTGGATAGATTCTTCTGTATATGGGGTCTTAGTCCACTAAATAATCTATCAACCCTTCCATTAGGATCCATGACAAATATAGAGGTGTATCTAGAAAGCCTTGTAAATTTCATATCATATCTTCTCATAGATTCATTTTCCTTATAATTCAGCTTTAGGAATTCCTTCTCCATTTTTTCTCATTGAATGGGGGAAATATTTATGAAAAATGATCCTCTGAACTCTTCCCACTCCATAGCATCAATATCCCTTCTCAACTTCATGTTTTTAACTAGTTTTCACCACTAATCACCTTCTCTTTCTAAGTGGTACATAGCCAAGGTGACTTTATCTTTCTCTAAGCAAAAAAATACATAAAAGATCTTTTTTATATTTCTTATCCATTTTTTAGGAATCAATGGGTCAGTATATCCACTAAAATAAGGTGTACATTCATGCATAAAGGACCCAATGGAAATTTTTTTACTTCAAGGTGAATTTGATATCTCATCTTGATTCAAGTTATTATTCATAACTTGAGTCAGTTGAATCATCATTTTTGGAAGTTTTCCATTCTTTCTTCAATCGGAGGTCTATCATCACATGGTCTATTGTGCTCACTATTTAAGCAGTTCCTCCCATTTTCCACAATTTTATAAAAGTAGAAAACTTAGTGACAAATGTGTTTCTATTAATATTATCATAACACTAAAGGAACGTTATGTCTTAAAACATTATGATTAATTGTGTTAATTATTAACAAAAATTACATTTTCTATAAATAATTTATAATGGTTCATAAAAATCATGTGATTAACCAAAAATATCCCTTAGGAGTGTCAAAATAGGATTGTAGAAAGGCATGTTTTCATGCACCAGTTCCCGTTTGAGTTTATCTCAAAGAATTGTTTTTGGGTTTTACCCCTATATACATTTATTTCAGAAAATATCTACTTTTTTGGATCCAGATAGGGATTTCTTTTCTCATAAACCACTTACTTAATACTTCACCAAAATAAAAGGATGTTTTCCTATATTTTAACTTGTCCCTAAGGTAATTCATAATTTTTTAAAATCATAATTTCCACAAATAACTAAATCATCCTTTGATACCAACTATGGAATCATACTTTTAATTACATAACTTTTTATTTATATGGTATAAATAGAGGATCTTTTAAAGTTTAGTTATTTGCAAAAAATGTACATAATACATGAAAACATAAAACAATATTCTAAAAAACATGAAAATATTATTCATTAGTTCATCCAAAATTATTTTACGGAATCTCATAATAAGGGGGCATAAATCAAATGAAAGTGTGAGCAAAAGGCCCAATAAGAGAAAACAAGGGAAGCAGTTTACATGTGATTTTGAGGAAAAATAAATAAGAATAAGAGGAATATCATAAAGGCGTGATAAAAGTAAAAATAGGAATATCATAATAAAAATAACTTGAATCATAACATGTAAATGTGTAAAAAAAATTTAAATGAGACGTCTATAAACATATCACAATGTTTTTTCACTGAGGTGTCATAAAAATTACCAAGGTTATTCACCAAGGTATCATAAAACATGTCATCTATAGAGATTAATTTATTTACCCAATCCATTATAGAAATATCAGGGTGCACCCTTCATATGGCTTAATTAATGTAATCCATATAGATCATAATAAAACATTTCATAAATTACCCATAGATAGTAGAAGAAATGGGTTTCAAATAAAAATCATGGAGTTTTAAAAAGTAATTAAAGACGATATATTTATGTCATTTATAACCCACTGAAAAGGAAAGGAGGGTTTTATGTATGTAAATTCCAGAATAAATTAAATATTTTTTAAATATTTTTTAATACCCCTATAAAAGAATGAGTTTTGGGTATTCACATAAAGAAAATAAAAGAAAATTTATTGAGGAGAAGATATGATTTTTTGGAAGTAAAATCGGCATCCTAACAAGTATAAAATGTGGTTTTATAAAAGGGTAAAAAGAGAGGTGAAAATGGTATCCCATTTATAAAAAAATATTAATGTAGTAAAGGTATAAAACAATTTTTATAGAAGAAATTATTTTGTAAATTTGAAAGACATACCACATAAAGAGGGAACTTGAATGGAAAAGAGAAGCGGAGATTTCCCTTACCTTGAAGAGTAGTTCCTAAAAATTGAGGATCAGGACCTTGGGGGATTTAGTACACATTTTGAGGACTTCTTGGGAGTTAAAATATCATATATTTATGGATGATGAAATGGGAGTGAAAGGAAATATAGAAATGGGTGTGTATTTATAGTAAAAGTGGGGGATTTATTTATTAATTTCTAAATAAAGGCCTTGGACACCTAGGTAGTGGTAAATGAAAAATAATGGGCTTTACCATGGTATTGGACACTTGGGACACCTATTAGGTTATTTTAATCCACAAGAGTCGACCATAATTTTATATTACTTATTTTTTACAAGTAAAGTCAAAGTTTTCACAAAATAACATTTTCAAAGTTAAAGTTTCCATTTTAGAATTTGGAAAGTAAATTATATGTTTAGAAATTGATTAAAATATATTAAAATAATTTATAGTAATAAAATAAAATATTTTAAGTGTTAGATTGTTGTTAATTTTTATTACATCATTATGAAATAATTATGATGTCATTAATCTATAAAAAACTCGGTGTATTTTTACTATTCAGAAAAAAATAAGGTATTTTAGAAAATTATTATAAATTCACCATATCCTAATTTCAACATGATGATTTAAAAATGATATTGATTTTATCATAATAATTTTCTAAATAAAGTAATTTTATATTTAAATATAAAAAACCTTATTTATTGAAAATAATAGCGGATTGAAAATGCATAGTAAAATTTCTGACACTTGAAAAAAAATTATTTTACCATTTATTTTTAAATAAGAGTGTCTTAATCATATTATTTCATTACCTTGAGTCCCTATTACTTCTGGCCCAAGAAGGATGTGTGGGAGGATCTCAAAATATGTATAAAGAGAAATCCTTGGATATTGTAGAATACAATTATCGTACTTTTGAATCAAGCCACTAATATCATCAATCTGTGGAAATAGAGTGGTGGAAACCTTTCTTAATTCTGCCTCTTCTTGGTTGTGCGCCCCTCTTCCCACCTACGATCCATATAATTTTTTACTCTAGTATGTTCGTTTCCTTGGAAAAAATAACAATTTTATTTAAACAAAAGAATTAAACCCTAAGGTTGGGACACGTAACCCCTTATTACACCCGCGTACTCCCTAAGAGTAAGGTGTGTGATGGTGGTAGTTTCATTGGGTGTCTCAAATAACATCAACCGAGTGGCAATATCCACTAACTTGAACTTCTCTCGTACGTAATTTTGTTCAAGCTTCACTTGTTGAAGCTCATCTTGGGATTGGTCAAGTTCAAACCCTTGTGATGAAATCTCCCTCCAAATCTCTAAAAAATGGGCTTCAAATAGCACAAATCTACTGATTGATGTCATCGACTCTTCTTTCTATATCAATTATTCTTTGTCAAAATTTTACTTATAAACTCTAATAATAACATTTAAATTATTATCAAGAGTGTAGTTCCCAATGGTCCTATTGTCTAATAGTCATAATTAACCAATGGTCATATAATGGTTGAACACATATTGTCACATTTACCTTTATATTCACTTTATTAAAAAACATGGTTTTTTTGTGAATAATATAACACACAATTTCAGGAAACAATTATCATTCAAAAATTCTGGGTCATTATAATCCCAATACTCACAACATTCACCACTTTCACTTCCACCTCTAAATAAAAAATGCAACACAAGAAATCTACAAGCCACAAACCACATTCCTTTTCAAATTAAACCAATTTCAATATTTCATATTACCAAACAATTTCATTCACCAATTCCATTCATTATTCAAACCATTTATTTCATATATATGAATCAACCACTTTAACCACAATTCTCATACTATTTCAAGCATTCATTATCAATTTCAACCCATGTCGTTTCAGTTTCATCATTAAAATTTAATTCCATTACTGCTTGGGAAACTAGAACAACCACAATACATCACAACAACCCATCCTCCACAAGACAGCAAGCTCCAAATTTCCATCATTTTACAACCACAACCACTTACTCGTCATAATAGTTACATACCACACCCACATCTTAGCACATCTACCCCCACACACTAAAACCATACATCACCACCGTTCATCAAAACCATATATCACATAACTTGTTTCATATTTAACAAGGGTATTTCTATCACATTCCACTTTAATTTTTAAGGGAATAATCAAACAAACCAGAATTTACATGTGTAACAAATTTATTATCTAGATATGTGTGGTTATCTATTTATTCGAGGTGATATTAACCAATCACACAAACAAGGGCTCCACAAACACATCTATTTTTAGAATAAAAACAGGCTCCCAACAACTATGATTTTTAGTAGTGCATCAAGTTTGAATAATATCAATGGAAATAACATCAAGAGATGTAAAATATGTGATTAATTCCCCTTACCATTAAATTTAAATTAACATAATTCTTTATTTTTATTAGTCTATTCCATAATATACTTCCAAAGATAAAAAAAAGCATGATACCTCCCGCATGTATAACTAAAAAAGAGATGAAGGAACTCCTACCTCAAACAAGCTTCCCAAACCACTTCCAAAGGTCAGAATAAGAGGAATACATCCATTTGGAATCACAGCAGCGGTAAAACACCTTGATCAACCTAGAACATATGGCCCATATCATTACCTTAAAAAACACCACCAAAACCAATGATTTACTTGGTATATTCCTTATCTAGATGAATAATATGTATAAAATAGGTGAAAGGGGATAAGGAAACTTACCTAAATTCACCAAGGAAAGATTCACCAAGTCTGGGGTTGAAATCCAATAGAAAGGGGATAAAATACCTTCAAATTATGCACTTGGGTCACTAAAGAATCTATAGAAAATCCAAAATAATGGTAGGGATTGAGTGTCTTTGGGTTTTTATATCTATCCTATAAAAAATAAGACCACAGGACTACCTACCTCACCGTAGTATGGAACTAATAAAAAATCACTATACCATGATGTAGTGAAAGGTACCACACCACGGTGAGGCTGGTCAAAGGTGAATCTATGATTTATGGAAAACTCCATATAGTAGGTCAGAAAAAACTAGGGAAGGAACTGTGGTGAAGGAGGAAACACCATGCCAAAGGCCCTAGAAAATGGGAAGGGTTTATTCCACATCCCAACTCCATGGCACAGCTACCCCAAAAAACAATATAAATCACAAAAATATTCCTCTCAAACTCCACATTTAAATAATACTAATACACCAAAGCCATGCCCAAAATGGTAGAACAAAAAAACTCTCCTCTAAGATCCTATGCCATAGTCGACCTCTCCACACCACAAAACTCAAAGGCATATGTTGTAGCCATGTTCCACACTAAAACCATGCCAAAAATGGTAGAATATACCAAAAAACCCTCCTATGATCCTCTACATAATATTCAACCTCCATATTCCATAGCTTCCCTCCTCTATAGTGTAATCCAAGCCTCCATATTGTAGAATCCTCCTCAGTTGGATTTTCCAACTAAAACCTCCTTTTTTCCTCTAACTAACTTGGAACCTCCACTAGACACCTACATTTCTATAATTCTCATAAAGTAATGGGTCATAAGGTCCAGACCATTACATGTATCATATAACTACTATAGAACATGTTCTTAATCTCTGAATATGATCAAATCTCTTCCTAAGTGGTGTATCAATAGCTAACATACCATGTAAGAATTCCACAACCATCCCCAAACCAAGGATCACACATATAGAGATGAAGAACGAGACATTACTATATAAAATATAAAAAAAGGCATTGATTCAACCAAGATAGTACATATTATTGTATAATGACCCTCTACTCTATCAATTGAAACCCACCAAAATATACTCCCTTCCTGTATTGGATTTGAGGAAGGTGTATGTGCCTGATACTATCTTTGATACCTCCATCCAGCTTCATGTTCTAACCTCCCAGATGAATCCCAATTATCCTTATATTGAGGTTCCCCTAACCATGATTGTCACGAACCGGATCTGGTCGCCACCATTAATGGCACCAAACCCGGCCCGTGGCAAGACCCGAAGGGCATTCCCTATCCCCACGGGCTGGCACAAGTGCCCGGGTATAAAACAATATGATTTGGGAACGATTTACCCGAGTATGAAAGCATAAAACAAATAAAACAATCAATAATAAGAATATGAAATTTCCATACTAAACCATTCTTAACAAAACCAGATCTGAATACATATGTTTAAAGACACTACAAGTGGTCCAAATACAAATAATGACAACATCAAGACATCCCCAATCACTTCACACAACAAGGGTGTCATCACCCACAAGCCTTCTCCACAACCCTGCCCCAACGATGGGGACTAACACCCTGAAGCGCCATCACCCTTAGCCTTCCCTTTACCTGAGTCAAGCATAAGAAGTTCTACTTACACCCAAGGGGCGTAAGTAGGGTGTGAGCCTAAGCCCAATAGGATACCACCAGATGATTCCAAAGAGGATGCAATACAATGGGAACAAAACTAGCAATTTTAACACACAAGGTGAAACAATGTTAAAAATTTCGAGAAAAGCAACTTTCAAATGAAAACAGTTTTCAATCCAAGAATTTCAGAATGATAACACATTAAATAAACATGTGAGATACTTTAAAGTACTGCCAAAATATCCCACAACAAGGGTAAATACTACAATTCTAATGAGCACAAAAATTGGGAACACCCCTAGGCAACTAGATAGTCTCGGGCCCTATGTACCTCGTACCTCGGTGTAAAGTATCCAAGTCACAATCCTTTCCCGTGCACGAGCCACTAGTAGGGAACAAACCCATAACCTAGTGGTCCCCAAATAACATCCACATAGTTCAGTTAGTGTTGTCGTTATCCATTTGCTCAGTGAAACAGGGACACAACCCATCCGGTCCACTAGCCGTACTAGTACATATCCGCCCACCTAAGTACCCAGGATTCCCCCTTTTGTGCTCAAACAATTTCAGCAAACAACACACATAGTTTTTCATGTAAAGTATCACTACTGGTCACAAACAAATAGTACAGTATCTACACACATTTTATATCATTTGAAACAGTCAATAAAATATTTTGATCTTCAATAAAACAACCTCTCAAAACATCACATTGTTTTGCACCCAAAACTCTTTAAAATATCCACTTTTCACAGTATGTGAACACTTGTAAGTCATAAAAACAAAATTTCAGTTCAACACAATTTAATAAAACCAAAAATTCAGTTATGGTGCAGCCCAATGTGAACCAAGAAATTATATATTTTAAAAACCACCATTTTCACACCAACATGGCACTTAATGCCCATTTGCTTCTCAAACACAATTTAAACAAACTTTTTCAGCCACAACCAAAAAGAATAAATATTTAAAACATTATTTTAATTCCTAATACAGTTCAATAAAATCAACTATGTAATTAGAGTTCATCCCAGAATGAACCAATAAAAGACTTGCATGAAAAACCCTCAATTTCACCAAAAATTGTAACATAAAATTCATTTTCATTGTAAATGAAAATAAAACAAATTTTTAAAGAAACATTAAAATTCAATAAGCATTAATTCACCCTCAACACAGCAAGAAAATTCCCAAAAATTGCACACACAATGGAATCACCTACCAAAAGATTCAAGAACCGCAAATCCTAGTGCGGAACTTCAACCGCACGACCACCGCGCCACAAGGAAGTGATATCAAACCTAAAACCAGAGGATTGAACCATGAAACCCAAAATGAAACCCTAAGCACGAAGCCCTAGCTTCTGGAAATTTGGGGATTCAAGAAAAAAAAAATATAAATCTCAAGGAAAAGGAGAGAACTAGAAGGATAGTCACTTACTTGAGAAAACTGGACATTTTTAGAAACCATAGAAGTTAGGCCCTAATTCGCGACAGATGCGATCTCCAAATAGGGGGAAACGAAGCTGGGGGTGCGGCCAGGTACAGTGGGAGAAGGTGAGAGGTGGAATCACCGAAAAAGAATAACAATTGAATATTTTATGAAATAATTACAAAACAATTTTAAAACTGGAAATGGGATTTCGGGTTGGCCCAATACCCAACTTGATAACCCAAATCCAAGATGCAAATGAATTTTTAAGGGGGCCAAAATTTATTGGTGGTTTTAATAGTTAAATTAAGGTCATTTTGGAAGTTGAATTGGTAAAAAATGTTGAAAAACGAGGGAGTTATTAAACAAACAAAATTTATTGTCAAAACTGGAAATGGGCTCTCGAGTTGACCCAAATTATGGAAACCCACCATTTCCTTCAAAAATGCATTGAAAACCCCCAAAAAAGCAATAATGTAAATTAAATACAAAAATACCTTTAAAATATGTCATGTATGTGACAATTCTCCCCACCATGAAGGACTTTCCGCCCTGGAAAGTCAACATGATTCTTGGTTGGTAAACAAGAATGGGTACTCTTCCTCGACCCATGACTTTCGCTCCCAAGTCTCATGTGTATCATTCTCATGCCGCCATAAAACCCGAACTAATGGAATAGACTTACCTCGAAGTATCTTCTCTTGGGAGTCCACAATTTTTACTGGCCTCTCAACAACAGACAAGTCAGGCTCTATCTCCAATTCTTCCCAATTCAACACATGGGACGGATCCGGGTTGTATTTCTTCAATTGAGAGACGTGGAAGACATCATGGATGGACGTCAGCTGAGAAGGTAAGGACAACCTGTATGCCACCTTTCCAATACGCTCGGTGATCTCAAAGGGCCCGACATACCGTGGCATTAACTTACCTTGCTTCCCCAATCGACGATGGCCCAAACGAGGGGCCACTTTTAAGAATACCCTATCACCCACAGTAAACTCTAGGTCTCGACGCCTCCGATCAGCATAAGATTTATGACGACTCTGAGCTGTCAATAAGCGCTTCCTGATCAATTTGACCTTCTCAGAAGTCTCCTGCACAAGGCTCGGCCCCAATAGTGAAGTCTCTCCTACCTCAGCCCAACATAGGGGGGACCGACATGGCCGACCATAGAGCGCCTCAAAAGGGGCCATTCGAATTGAGGATTGGTAACTATTATTATAAGAAAACTCAACCAATCCCAAATGGCTATCCCAAGAACCTCCAAAGTCCAAGACACATGCACGAAGCATGTCCTCCAAAATCTGATTCGCCCGCTCTGTCTGACCATCCGTCTGAGGGTGGTACGACGTGCTCATCTTAATCTGAGAGCCCAAGGCCTTCTGAAGGCCTTCCCAAAATCGAGAAGTGAAGCGGGGGTCTCTATCCGAGACAACAGCTGATGGTACACCATGGAGTCTCACCACCTCCTGAAGATACAAATGGCCCAACTCATCCACTTTAGATGTATCTCTGATCGGAATGAAGTGGGCTGATTTGGTCAGACGATCAATCACCACCCAAATGGAATTCATACCCCGAGGTGTACGAGGTAAGCCAACAATGAAGTCCATGGCAACCTCGTCCCACTTCCAGGTAGGAATGGGTAATGGCTGGAGCAAACCGGAGGGCCTTTGGTGCTCTACTTTCACCTGCTGGCATGTGTAGCATCTCGAAACAAAGTCTGCTATGTCTCGTCTCATACCAGGCCACCAAAAATGCCGACGGACATCATAATACATCTTAGTGGCACCTGGATGGACAGCCCACTGAGACTGGTGGCTATCATGCATCACTGCCTTCCGTAGAGATAACGGTACTACTGAACGGCCCTTGAAGCACAAGATGCCCTCGGGAGACGACGACCAATCAGAGGATGTCTCCCCACCATGAAGAAACTGCCTAGATCGCTGAAAAAGCTCATCACTGGGTTGTTCCCGCTGAATCAACTTCAACAGAGAAGGAGTCGACTGGACACTCGCTAAGAATGCCCCTCCACTGTGTTCCCTAGCCTCTACATGCATTTGAGAAAAGAGCCCCATCAATGTCCACTCATCACTAGACTTCCTCAAAGCCTGCACTGGAACTCTTCTGCTCAAAGCGTCAGCCACCACATTACCCTTTCCTGGGGTATAGACAATGTCAAAGTCGAACCCCTGCAAGTACTCGATCCAGCGACGTTGCCTCAAGTTGAGGTCCTTCTGCGAGAAGATATAAGCCAAGCTTTTGTGATCAGAGTAGACCACAAACTTCTCGCCAAAGAGGTAGTGACGCCATGTCTTCAAAGCATGCATCACCGCTGCCAACTCCAAGTCATGGGTAGGGTAGTTCTTTTCATTTGGTCGGAGTTGGCGAGAGACATAAGCCACCACGTGATCATCCTGCATAAGCACGCACCCAAGACCCATACCTGAAGCATCACAATAAACCACATAACCCTTCCCGGTCTCAGGCAAAATCAGCACAGGGGCGGTAGTCAACCGTCTCTTCAGCTCCTCGAATGATGCTTGACATTATAGACCCCATACAAACTTCACCCCTTTTCGGGTGAGCACAGTCATTGGTGATGCAAGCCGAGAGAAATCCCGAACGAATCGCCTGTAGTAACCAGCCAGGCCAAGGAAACTCCTGATCTCGAACACATTCTTCGGCTGCTCCCATGACATAACCGCACTAATTTTCTCAGGGTCCACTGAAACTCCGTACTCTGAGATCACATGCCCCAGAAATCTCACCTCTCTGATCCAGAAGGTGCACTTTGACAACTTTGCATAGAGGCGGTGATCCCGTAATGTACCTAAAACGATCCTCAAGTGATGTTCGTGTTCCTCCTCAGAGCTAGAGTATACCAGAATATCATCCACGAACACCAAAATAAAGGAATCGAGATACTGATGAAACACCCTATTCATGAGTGCCATAAAGACTGCTGGAGCATTGGTCAATCCGAAGGGCATGACCAAATACTCAAAGTGGCCGTACCTGCACCGAAAGGCTGTCTTTGGGATATCTGACTCCTTCACCCTGAGTTGATGATACCCTGAACGCAGGTCTATCTTTGAGAACCACTTTGCTCCCTTCAACTGGTCAAACAAATCATCTATTCTGGGAAAAGGGTATTTTTTTTTAATTGTTACCTTATTCAGCTTCCGGTAGTCAATGCACATACGGAGGGATCCATCAGCCTTTTTTGCGAACAACACAGGAGCGGCCCAAGGAGAGACGCTCGGGCGAACCGGATCTGGTCGCCACCATTAATGGCACCAAACCCGGCCCGTGGCAAGACCCGAAGGGCATTCCCTATCCCCACGGGCTGGCACAAGTGCCCGGGTATAAAACAATATGATTTGGGAACGATTTACCCGAGTATGAAAGCATAAAACAAATAAAACAATCAATAATAAGAATCTGAAATTTCCATACTAAACCATTCTTAACAAAACCAGATCTGAATACATATGTTTAAAGACACTACAAGTGGTCCAAATACAAATAATGACAACATCAATACATCCCCAATCACTTCACACAACAAGGGTGTCATCACCCGCAAGCCTTCTCCACAACCCTGCCCCAACGATGGGGACTAACACCCTGAAGCGCCATCACCCTTAGCCTTCCCTTTACCTGAGTCAAGCATAAGAAGTTCTACTTACACCCAAGGGGCGTAAGTAGGGTGTGAGACTAAGCCTAATAGGATACCACCAGATGATTCCAAAGAGGATTCAATACAATGGGAACAAAACTAGCAATTTTAACACACAAGGTGAAACAATGTTAAAAATTTCGAGAAAAGCAACTTTCAAATGAAAACAGTTTTCAATCCAAGAATTTCAGAATGATAACACATTAAATAAACATGTGAGCTACTGTAAAGTACTGCCAAAAGATCCCACAACAAGGGTAAATACTACAATTCTAATGAGCACAAAAATTGGGAACACCCCTAGGCAACTAGATAGTCTCGGGCCCTATGTACCTCGTACCTCGGTGTAAAGTATCCAAGTCACAATCTTTTCCCGTGCACGAGCCACTAGTAGGGAACAAACCCATAACCTAGTGGTCCCCAAATAACATCCACATAGTTCAGTTAGTGTTGTCGTTATCCATTTGCTCAGTGAAACAGGGACACAACCCATCCGGTCCACTAGCCGTACTAGTACATATCCGCCCACCTAAGTACCCAGGATTCCCCCTTTTGTGCTCAAACAATTTCAGCAAACAACACACATAGTTTTTCATGTAAAGTATCACTACTGGTCACAAACAAATAGTACAGTAGCTACACACATTTTATATCATTTGAAACAGTCAATAAAATATTTTGATCTTCAATAAAACAACCTCTCAAAACATCACATTGTTTTGCACCCAAAACTCTTTAAAATATCCACTTTTCACAGTATGTGAACACTTGTAAGTCATAAAAACAAAATTTCAGTTCAACACAATTTAATAAAACCAAAAATTCAGTTATGGGGCAGCCCAATGTGAACCAAGAAATTATATATTTTAAAAACCACCATTTTCACACCAACATGGCACTTAATGCCCATTTGCTTCTCAAACACAATTTAAACAAACTTTTGCAGCCACAACCAAAAAGAATAAATATTTAAAACATTATTTTAATTCCTAATACAGTTCAATAAAATCAACTATGTAATTAGAGTTCATCCCAAAATGAACCAATAAAAGACTTGCATGAAAAACCCTCAATTTCACCAAAAATTGTAACATAAAATTCATTTTCATTGTAAATGAAACTAAAACAAATTTTTAAAGAAACATTAAAATTCAATAAGCATTAATTCACCCTCAACACAGCAAGCAAATTCCCAAAAATTGCACACACAATGGAATCACCTACCAAAAGATTCAAGAACCGCAAATCCTAGTGCGGAACTTCAACCGCACGACCACCGCGCCACAAGGAAGTGATATCAAACCTAAAACCAGAGGATTGAACCATGAAACCCAAAATGAAACCCTAAGCACGAAGCCCTAGCTTCTGGAAATTTGGGGATTCAAGAAAAAAAAAGATAAATCTCAAGGAAAAGGAGAGAACTAGAAGGATAGTCACTTACTTGAGAAAACTGGACGTTTTTAGAAACCAGAGAAGTTAGGCCCTAATTCGCGACAGATGCAATCTCCAAAGAGGGGGAAACGAAGCTGGGGGTGCGGCCAGGTACATTGGGAGAAGGTGAGAGGTGGAATCACCAAAAAAGAATAAAAATTGAATATTTTATGAAATAATTACAAAACAATTTTAAAACTGGAAATGGGCTTTCGGGTTGGCCCAATACCCAACTTGATAACCCAAATCCAAGATGCAAATGAATTTTTAAGGGGGCCAAAATTCATTGGTGGTTTTAATAGTTAAATTAAGGTCATTTTGGAAGTTGAATTGGTTAAAAATTTTGAAAAACGAGGGAGTTATTAAACAAACAAAATTTATTGTCAAAACTGGAAATGGGCTCTCGAGTTGACCCAAATTATGGAAACCCACCATTTCCTTCAAAAATGCATTGAAAACCCCCAAAAAAGCAATAATGTAAATTAAATACAAAAATACCTTTAAAATATGTCATGTATGTGACAATGATTATTATGCATATATCTTCCTATAACCCCTACCTAAACCCATATGACACATTCTCAAAAAAACTTATGCCGGTGACCATTTCTACTATATGAATGGAACTCCCTCAGTGGAATTAGAAATTCACTACAAAATACCATGTTCACCTACATTGATATAAAACAAGGGTAAATCCTCCTAGGGGAGGAAGTTAAGTGCTTCCATCATACATGTAAAATCTCATATGAACTCCTATTCAAACCATTATAAGTGGAACTTCCAACTCCCTTGGAAGGGCCTACACCCAATTGATTAAATGCTAGAATAGATTCTATTGTTATATCCTTCTCCATGAATTTATCTATAGTGAAATTCTTGTTGACCAAATTAGAATAAAACATCAAGTTGAATATCCTCACCTTGCACATCATATCCAGTTAAAACCCAATCTTGATCCTATAGGACTTCTAGGCCTCATTCTCTATTAGAAAGGTATAAAAATACAAGTACTCAATAAAATAGGTAGCATAGTCCATCTTGGATATCATACCCTATTGAAGATCCATGAACTTATATGCATGATCTAGATTTAGTGTATTTGGGAAAAAGTCCAAAAATAAGAAGTCCTTAAAGGCATCCTATATTAATCACTCATTCCTAGTCTGAACAATAACTCCCCACCATCCCATAGAGGGTCCCTAAAACATATAGGATGTAAGCTTTGCCACTTCTCCTTAGGTGACTCTACCAGCTCAAATTCACACTCTACAATCTTGATAAAATTATTAGTATGTTGAGGACCCCCCATACCCTAGAAATATAGAGGGTTCTTCTTCTACAAATTTTGATCAAAGTATACTATAGTAGCTTCACCCAGATGTATCCCTCCCGCACCAATAGGTACGATATGAAACACACTTGGATAAAGAATCTTCACTGCTTGAACCACTGGTAAGCCTTGAGAGAATGATTATCCCTACCCTTTTATACATTTATAGATATAATAAATCATTACAATCCGTAATTATATCCTTAATTTGGTCTTAGGTGGAACCATGGGACATTTTTTCAGAAAAAATTTCTAGAATTTCATACCATTGACTTTGAAATACATTTTTCTGCTTAAATGTTAATAGAATTTAAGTATAGGAATAGACACACAAATACAAAGACCATGGGAGAAAATATCTAAGGATCTTCCCTAAGACACCAAACATCATGACCCACTAATCACTCAATATCTAAGCCCATACCACTTGTACCTACAAGTTATTCATATTCATGTATAGAAAAATCCTAAATATACAAAGTAAAAAATTAATTATAAGTAATCAATAATGTATTTAGAAAAATAAAAAATATATTTTTATTATAATTTAATTAATTTAATCCTTTATCTTTCATAGAGAAGAAATAACATGACGTGTAAACCTATCTTTAAAATCATGATTCATTAACGCACACACAATCACAAATTATGATGAGTGGAAACCCATAATAAACTATAAACTCTACAATATTACATGAAGAAAAATGTAAAACCATAATCCCATAATAAATAAATGTAATCTCACTACCCTAGAAACTTTAATTTTTTTCTATACAAGTGATGGATAGACACAAGCATAACTTCTCACCTGGGTTTCACCCACCTTATCTCCAATTTACCATGCCTGAAGTAATAATAAAAATAAAATGGTCCTTGATGACATTTCTTAACACCCCTACGTAAATCACTTGGTCCAAGACTGAGTTCTATAAGGCCTCATGTGGACCTCCCTATACACAAGACGCATTTTACTAGTAATAATGTTGTGAACCATACATTAGGGAGACTATGACCTCAATATCTAATAATCATAAACCATATAAAAAGAGGAAGCAACACTAAGTATTAAATAAGTTTCACAGAATCACAACAATGATCCAATCAGATAAAAATAATATTCTATAGCAAAATATACCATATATATCATACACTAGAAATCAAAGGATCCCCATAGGTGGTGGATCATTACATGTAATATGAAAAAAACTAATAGGATAAAGTGAAATAACTAAAAAATGATCAGAAAAATTCTAGTAATCGCCTCTATCCCTAAATGGCACCGCCTACTCAATTGCTTAACATGATGACATCTCCATTGTTTGGATCCCTTAAACAAATTGTGTACATAAAACAAGGTTCTCAGGAAGTTCATGAGTATTAAACTCGGTTGGGCAACACAAGAACATCCTTATCATAAATTTAGTATATAAATGAGACTGTATTCACTAAAAAGAATAAATAAACAAGTAAGAAAATATCTATTTCAGGTCATTATGCTCTAACCAAAATTTCACCAACCCTAAACATACCTTCTTCATCTCCATACCTAAAACAATAGTTATCTCATTCCATATGTATATATTACAACATGATCGGTACCTTTTCACTCAATTAACAATCCTGATGGGTTTTAAGGGATCATCACAAGATCATTGGCAGTGGAAGAACCCATGAAACAAGTTCGATCTATCTTCTCAAAATAAATGTGAAATGTTAAATGAATAACAACATACCTATATATAAGTATTATTATCCTCCATATTTATGATTTAATAGAGAATATTTTATGTGGATTTATTAAGTATAAAATATATTCCCCATAACTATAATGGTATTACACTGACCATGGATCCTAGAATGCTTCTAAAGGACCCTTAATCCCTAGAGGAGTGATAATACCTTCACCTACAGATAAATAGTTATCTAGGAATAAGAGATTTTCAAATATGGAATACATGAAACCTATAGTTACCAACAAGAAAGGATCTCATACTTTTATAGGCATCTTTAACTCTATTCATTTAATGAAGAGAATCATCCATCTCAAACACATTGGGTGCCATCTCATTTCACCCATGTGTTGAATCGCATTAGGTGTTACTTTATTAATCCCTTTAATAAAGGTGTAACACCCTGACACCAGTTACCTAGAGTCGGTGCATTGTTTTAATACATTGGCATGATTACAAAGAATCAAGTCCCAAAGGACCGATCAGTTTAGCAGTCTTGGAAAATAGATTACATACATGAATGTCACGTTACACTTTATAACATACAAAATAACATAAATAATCCTTTATGAACGCCATTATTCCCTTTTATTAACCTTGCATATCAATCACAATACACTTCTTGGAATCCTGGGGAAAAAACATATAAAGGGGTGAACTCATATGCTCAGTAAGCATAACAATATAGCAGAAACTTTCATAAATAAGCATAAACATTTAAGGCAATGTATAATTAAAACAAAATCCGTTTAAAAATGAACTCCAGCATAATATGAAAAAAAAATGAAATAATTCCATTTACTTAATCACATATATATTATACTAGTCAAATAATCACATGCAATATCAATAACTACTTTCATAATGATGGAATGCATAATTCCAGCCTATCATAACCGCGTATCCAAGGACTCGTGCCAAGACTAAAAATAAAAGTTTTTCAAGGCCTCGTGCCAAGACACTAGTTTGTCTCGTGAGACCTACTGATGAATTGAGTAGCTATAGTTGGCTCCACCCATCACTTACTAAGTCCAATGCAGTCCTCATATGAAAAGGTATAAACATAAGATAAACATTCTTATTAAAACTAGCATAATAAATGTCAATACTTTACCCAAAAACCATGAATGGTATAAAAATAACACATCCACAGTCAAACATATCACAAAACCTTCAACACAATATGGAAGATTTTTATCATGATAAATCAACTTGAAAACAAGTTTAAAATCCATTAAAGGATTTTGACGTTGATGAAAATGATTTGTAAGACTCTTTGAGAGAAATACCCATTTTTTATGGAAACATTTAAAAGTCACACAATTTGGAAAATAAGTCATTTAAAGGAATTTTTGAATCAAAGTGTCCCATACCACTTTGAAACTTTTTAAAGGAATTAACATTTAAAAAACATTCAGGTCCATATAAATAAATCCGTAAAAACCATTTTAAAGACATGGACATTAATGAGAAAGATTTAGAAGAATAAATATTTAAAACATTTGAAATGATGTTTTAGTAAAAATTCCCTTAAAATAATCCTTTTTAAAACTCTTTCATAAAACATGGACATGGATAATAAATATGTCCCAGTAGATACTTACGTAAAAACAACCTCAGAAAATAAAGAGATTGTGAAAATAACCCTTACCAATTTGGTAACTTACGAAAAATACACCCCATGAAAGAGGTATCATACAATGAATATGTAAATACACATAAATTAACGTTTATTACACAAATAATACAATTATGGGAAGTACATACACAACACAAAAGGTAATAGTGGCAATATGGCATGAATCTCACGGGAATAAGGAGTGAGATGAAAACCCCTTACCTTGTACTTTTCCTTTGTCGAGGGTAGTTTAACCTCCTGTATAGTGGTTAAATGATTTTTATTAAATTATAAAAGAATAATAAACATTAATATGATATCATATATTATCTTTTAACATTGCTTTGTTAATAATATCTTATTATTATCGTCGTTTCGGGTGTTAACTTACTCATTTTATTTTATATGTTTTGTTACATAAGTCGTGTTTGTTATGGATAGGTTGTATCTTATTCATATCCAGAATGATATCAAGTCCTTAAACTTTATTTTTAATCATAAAATTAGAATTATACTTGAATGGATACGATGGGGAATGAATCTCATCACGTTCGTGGAGACGGTAGTCCGTACGTACGCATGAACGCTACTTCCATTTCATTTTTCATTGTAAAAGGAATCAAAACCAAATGATTCATAGGTATATTATTATTCCAGTATAATATAATATCTTATATGTGTTACTTAATTTCATTAATACCATCCTTTATACGTTCCATGTATGGTATGAACAAGTCATATCACTTTGAGGGGGCGGTAGTCCGCACTTCCTCAAATGAAATTATCGTGTATATATATACAACATGAAACGAATAATGGTATGAAATAAAATGGAATTAAAGAATATTATATATAAAATAAATATCAAATTTAATTATAGTTCCATCATAATGGCCACCATGAGAGGTGGTAGGAGATAATTGAACAATCATCATTTCGTGAGGCGTTTGGTTGCCATCCACAGAAACATTATGTTATTCACCCATTAGATGGAGATGTGTGTAAGTGTAGTTCGAATACTTCTCATAAAAATATACTAGTATATTTAGGATACTGGTTTTGTTAAAAAAGAAAATAATAAGAAGAGTTTAGGGGTTGGATAAGTAAAATAAAAGAAAAGAAGCTAAGAGATATTATTACCTTTAATTTGGGTAACTCCCTTTGGTTTAAACCAAAAAGGAATCTTGAAGTGCCTTCTTCCTAAGGTAATGATTCTATGAGGAGGAGAGTTATGTAGGGAGCTTAATTGGAAAGAGTTTGGACGGTCCAAAAGGCTTGAGAGGTGTGAGGAATTGGTTAGAAGTGGTGTCCTTTTACAAGGGGGAGGCGGGTCTCTTTTGAAAAAACTTAAAGTATTATTTTATAATAAATTCATATTCAGTTTATAATGGCTCCAAACTGGATTATTTAAAGTATATGGTGGGTATGGGTCTAAAAACACTCAACCAATAGGTTTTAGACAAGTTTGGGTCACTATTTTATCCTTATCTTTTAGATTTAACTCTTAGTTAACTAGTTTGACATTTACCATATCTCATTGTATTTTTATATTATATGGTTAATAAACTTACTATAAACTGCTAAGAGAACCCCAAGTGGTTCATTAATGACATACCTATCATCATATAAGTCCTTTGACTGAACATTAGATTTTTAGGAATATTATATCAATTAATAATATAATAATATTTTTAAAAACTCCTTTATGTCAATTTTGACATTATTTAATAATTTATTTTTTTTAAAGTCTTAATAACTTTATTAATTAGAAAAAAAATCATTTAATCAATAATAACATTTTATATTAACCAATAAAATTATTTTAATTCATTAAAAGTCTCAAATTATATTTATTTGGGTATTTATAATATCAATTATTTTAATTTTTCACTAATGATTTAATTATTGCATCATCATTGTGTCATAATTAAATTGACTTATATAATGTCTAAAAATTATAAATAAAATACCATTATGTAGGAAATCTGTTTAGATTTCTAATGAATATTTATAATCGAATTTATCTTATGTATAAACCTATATTAAAAATGTTTTAGTTATTAAACTTTTATTTTAACTCTTTTAACTCTTCTTTGAATTAAATAATAATAAATGTCCTAATCTATTCCAAGTGGAACAAAGAGGTTCATATTTTATTTATAAGGTCTTTTTTTGTTGAATTATACTTATCCAATAGAATTAGGACATGTGTTAGGTTAATAATAATATCATTTTTACCCTTAATTACCCTATATACTTTTTACCGTGGTAAATAAAAGTAAAAAAGTTATTGTTCACAAAAAATTATTTTTATCTTATTGAGCCAAATATTACTCCTTTATATTAACCATGTCTCCCAGATTTTAAAAATTCCACTCTCATAAGTTGTAAAATTATGTTTTATGTGAATTTTCAAATTCTCCTAGGTGGTGGGTAAAAGACGATGAAAAGTTCAATAAAATTTTTATATATCTAAAATTTTTATAAACTGACTCTAATGAATTAAATTGAACATATATAGGTATTATGTATCTATTTTTACATAAAATAATTTAAATAAAATAAATAATTATTAAATAAAAATTTGGTTTTAAACTATAACTCAGTGTTTTTCACTATTCATCAAAAATTAAAAGTTTTCAGAAAAATACCAAAACATTACCCTAAGATAATTTTGATATTCCAAATTCAATAATGAAGTCTATTTTACCAAATTAAAAACATATAAGGTGCATTTATTAATTTAAATTTAATTCTCGCGGTCAAAACAAAAAGCATGTTTTTAAGAAACAATAACTATCAAAAGATTGACACTTGTTTATGTCCGGTTTAAATGTGAAATTATGTATAATAACCAACATTGGATTAAATGGTAAAAATATATTCTAAATATAATTTAAAACCACTCAAATTCATAATTTATTACTATTAATTATTTCGATTAAAAAAGTTTTTTTAATTAAAATTTAGTAATTTTCATTATTCATCAAAATATGAAAGTTAACAAAAAATTACCAAAAATTAACCCTAAGCTAATTTCGATATTTCGAAAAAAAAATGAAGTCCATTTTGAAAGATAAAATGTATAAAATTTCAAAAAGTGGTTATTACTATTCATAACGGCTAGTTTGATTGGTCGTGGTGTGTGTTAGAACTCGAAGTTCCGTACAACACACGCTACTGTATTATTCAAAGAGAAGCGTACCATGGAAGCTTGGGGTGTTACATTATCCCCTCCTTCAATAAATTGTGTCCTTGCAATTTATGCTTGGTATTGGAAACTTGGGGTTGACATTTCAAAATATATTAGTTGAAATCCCACATCGAAAAATGGATTAATGAGGCCTCTATTTAAAATAAAGAGTGGTAAGTACGAAGGTTACCGAAAATAACACATACTAGGGTTCTATGTAGGAAAATATCAATATGTAAGAGAAATCTAACCATCAATATCTGATGGAGAGTGGTAGAGAACATGGCTCTGAAAAGTCCAACAATATCAAAGCCATAATTTTGTGATAATCTAATGTACCATCTAAGAAAACATTTTTGTTCTAAGTTCCTTTTCTTAATGATGGGGAATTTATTTATGAGATTGGATCATAAGGATATATACTTACTTTAAAATTAGAATTTTATCCATTAATAAATTTCTACCACAAACTCATCTTTCACCCTGAAACATAATACAACTCAAAAATACTCTATTTATCCTAATCTTATAGGGTTCCAAATATAATGAATTTATAATTCGCATATCTGACCCTTTAAAAAAAGAAACTACATTATACCATCTAGGAACTTCACATAATCCATTTTTAGGCGATAAATCCCAATTGCACTATGGTGGTGGGTTCGATTCCCGCAGCTTTGTCCGATGTGATGGGTCGTCACACGATCTGCATGCTGTCCTTTTATAAAAGTCCAAAAATAAATTTTCAAAATTAATCTCTTCCAACCTTTAGACTTATCCAAAATACTTTTGTAAACTCTCAATCCAAAATTTATATGAAAGGTAAACATAATTTAGATCCTTTTTACCCAATAATAGCATGTGAATACCTTCATCATGTATTCTTTTAAAACACTGAAACAACCTAAATTGCCATAAAACCATTCATTCTCCCTTATTCCTTATAGAATACTTGATATACTTCATCCTTCCAAAAATGTTGTAAACTCCAACAAAGATATAATATTCAAATCTTTAATCAGTTTCAAGGCAGTCTAGAATATCCAATATAATTTACTCAAATCAATCATATCTTATTCCAAAATCAGTACTTCAATACTAGGACCATATTATGGTTTTTCTTTCCTTAAACCATGTAATTTCCAAAAAATTTAACTCACTGTAGAGTCACTTTTCTTAGTACCATTAAAATCTAAAATCCTCAATGAAATAGTACTACAGTACAGTCATCATTTATTTCCAGTACATCATTGATACACCACTTCAATGAAATAATTCCAAAATTAAAACATAAGAACACTAGTCATTCCTCTTCATCTGTGGTAGTATCATAACTTGATTATTATCCAATAGAATCATTTTTGGCATAGTCTGATGACTGGGAGATTGGTTCGCATAGTGTCCAAACTCCTTGCAGATGAAGCATTGTACATTTGAAACCTTTTTCTTACCCTTGTAGTCACGTACTTGGTGTCCTTTTTCTCCACACTTATAACATACTCCCATTCCCTTCAAGAATTTTCCAAGGTGTTTCTTTCCACAGTTATCACATATGGGAAAATCCTTCTTTACCTTATTTCCTTTATCTGTCCTTCTCTCTACAATCCTTTCCTTCTCTGGCTTCCCTTCAAATCCATTGGACTCCGAGAATTCTTAACTTATCTTATCGACACATGATACTATTTATTCATATGATGATAATACGTGGGAGACTATTTCCCTTCTAAATTCTGGCATAAGACCATGAAAGATATGATCTTTCTTACTGTTTGGATCATGCGTATTTCTGGAGTTCCAATTCCTTCTACCGAGCACCATTTCTAAACAATGAAATAAACTAGATTAGTTTATAAATAGCAATACCTAATCCCAAACTTGTAAAACACTTAACATAAATTAAACAATTTATGGATATAATCCATAATCATAAAAATGTCTTCTTTGAGGAAGTATATACTCATAAACCCTTCATAATGGTTTGTAAAGAAAATGATAATTATCCTAAGCATATCCCCTGAATGTGTCGTAACCAAGAGTGCAGCAAGGCCCATTGTCATGCACCAGTTCCCATTCGAGTCTATCTCAAAGCGGTGTTTTCATGTTTTACCCCCAGGTACATCTATGCCAGAGCCACCTCTACCTGCTTGTATCCAGACAGGGATGTATTTCTCAAGAAACTCACAAAATATCTACAATATCAAAATTCTATGAATTTCTTCTCTACTAATCCTCAAAGTCTATCTTAGGGCTATGTGCTCTAATCATAATTTATCTAAATCTTGCTTCCAAGGTTATTGATAAACTTCCTCTGATACCAGCTGTAATTCCTCGACACCAGTTACCCAGAGTCGGTGCATTATTTTTATAAATTGGCGTGATTACAAGGAATCAAGTCCCGAAGGACCGATCGGTTTAACAGTCATGGAAAATAGATTACATACATGAATGTCACATTACACTTTATAACATACAAAACAAAATAAATAATCCTTTATTAATGCCATTATTCCCTTGGCTTAAACTTTCATATCAATCACAATACACTTCTTGGAATCCTGGGAAAAATAAAACATAGAAAGGGGTGAGCTCATATGCTCAGTAAGCATAACAATATATCGGAAACTTTCATAAATAATCATAAACATTTAAGGCAATGAATAACTAAAACGAAAGACTTTTAAACTTGAACTTTAGCATAATATGGAAAAAATTAAATGAAATAATTCCATTTACTTAATCACATAGATATTCTACTAGTCTAATAATCACAAGAAATATCAATAACTACTTTCATAATGATGGAATGCATAATTCCAGACTATCATAACCACATAGCCAAGGCCTCGTGCCAAGACTAAAAATAAGAGTTTGTCAAGGCCTCATTCCAAGACACTAGTTTGTCTCGTGAGACCTACTGATGCATCTAGGAGCTATAGCGGGCTCCACCCGTCACTTATTAAGTCCAATGTATTCCTCATATGAAAAGGTCTAAACATAACTGAAACATTCGTATTAAAACTAGCATACGAAATGTCAATACTTTACCCATAAACCATGAATGGTATAAAAATAACACATCCACAGTCAAACATATCACAAAACCTTCAACACAATATGGAAGATTTGTATCATGATAAATCAAATTCAAAACAAGTTCAAAATCCATTAAAGGATTTTGAAGTTGATGAAAATGATTTGTAAAAATCTTTGAGAGAAATAACACTTTTTCATGAAAACATTTAAAAGTCACATTATTTGGAAAAGAAATCATTTAAAGAAATTTTTGAATCAAATATTCCCATACCACTTTGAAACTTTTGAAAGGAATTATCATTTTAAAAACATTCATGTCCATATAAATAAATCCTTAAAAACCATTTTGAAGACATGGACATTAATGAGAAAGATTTAGAAGAATAAATATTTAAAACATTTGAAATGTTGTTTTAGTAAAAAGTCCCTTAAAATAATCCCTTTTAAAACTCTATCATAAAACATGGTCATGGATAATAAATATTTCCCAGTAGATACTTACGTAAAAACAACCTCGGATAATAAAGAGATTGTGAAATTGACACTTAACAATTTGGTAACTTACAAAACATACACCCCAAGAAATAGTTATCATACAATGAATATGTAAATACACATAAATTAAAGTGTATTACACAAAGAATACAATTATGGGTAGTACATACACCACACAAAAGGTAATAGTAGCAATATGGCATGAATCTCACGGGAATAAGGAGTGAGATGAAAACCCCTTACCTTGTAATTTTCCTTTTTCAGGGATAGGTTAACCTCATGTATAATGGTTAAATTATTTTTATTAAATTATACAAGAATAATATACATTAATATGATATCATATATGATCTTTTAACATTTCTTTGTTAATAATATCTTAGTATTATCGTCGTTTGGGGTGTTAACTTACTCATTTTATATTATATGTTTTGTTACAAAAGTCGTGTTTATTATGGATAGGTTGTATATTATTCATATCCATAACGATATCAACTCCTTAAAAATTATTTTTAATCATAAAATGATAATTATACTTGAATGGATACGATGGGGAATGAATCTCATCGCATTCGTGGAGACGGTAGTCCGTACATACGCACAAACGCTACTTCCATTTCATTTTTCATTTTAAAAGGAATCAAAACCAAAAGATACATAGGTATATTATTATTCCAGTATAATATAATATCTTATATTTGTTACTTAATTTCATTAATACCATCCTTTATACGTTCCATGTATGGTATGAACGAGTCATATCACTTTGAGGGGGCGGTAGTCCGCACTTCCTCAAATGAAATTATCGTATATATATACAACATGAAATGAATAATGGAATGCTATAAAATGGAATTACATAAGCTTATATATAAAATAAATATCATATTTAATTATACTTCCATCATAATTTCCACCATGATAGGTGGTAGGAGATAATTGAACAATCATCGTTTCGTGAGGCGTTTGGTTGTCATCCATAGAAACATTATGTTCTTCACCCATTAGATGGAGGTGTGTGTAAGTGTAGTTCCAATAATTCTCATAAAAATATACTAGTATATTTAGAATACTGGTTTTGTTACAAAATAAAATAATAAGAAGAGTTAGGGGTTGGAAAAGTAAAATAAAAGAAAAGAAGCTAAGAGAAATTGTTACCTTTAATTTGGGTAACTCCCTTTGGTTTGAACCAAAAAGGAGTCTTGAAGTGCCTTATGCCTAAGGTAAGGCTTCTAGGATGAGTAGAGGGATTTAGTGAGCTTAATTGGGTAGAGTTTGGATGATCTAAAAGGCTTGAGATGTGTGAGGAATTGGTTATAAGTGGTGTCCTTTTATAAGGGGAAAGAGGGACTCTTTAGGAAAAAATTAAAGTATTATTTTATAATAAATTCATATTCGGTTTATAATGGCTACAAACTGGATTATTTAAACTCTATGGTGGGTATGGGTCGAAACCCACTCAACCAGTAGGTTTTAGACAAGTTTGGGTAACTAATTTACCCTTATCTTTTAGATTTAACTCTTAGTTAAATAGTTTGACATTTAGCATGTCTCTTTGCATTTTTATATTATATGGTTAATAAACTTACTATAAACTACCAAGAGAACTCCAAGTGGTTCATTAATGACATACCTATCATCATGTAAGTCTTTTGGCCAAACCTTATATTTTTAGGAATATTATATCAATTAATAATATAATATTTGTTTTAAAAACTCCATTATGTCAATTTTGACACTATTTAATAATTGATATTTTTTAAAGTCTTAATAACTTTATTAATTCTAACCAAATTCATTTAATCAATCCTAACATGAAATATTAACCAATAAAATTCTTTTAATTCATTAAAAGTCTCAAATTATATTTTTTTGGGTATTTATAATATCAATTATTTTAATATTTCACTAACAAGGTAATTACTGCATCATCATTGCATCATAAATAAATTAACTTATTTAATGTATAAAAATTATAAATAAAATACCATTAGGTAGGAAATATTCTTAGATTTCTAATAAATATTTATAACCTAATTTATCTTATATATAACCCTATATTAAAAATGTTTTATTTATTAAGATTTGATTTTAACTCTTTTAACTCTTTTAACTCTTCTTTGATTTAAATAATAATAAATTTCCTAATCTATTCCAAGTGAACCAAAGAGGTTCATATTTTATTTCTAAGGTTTTTTTTGTTGAATTATACTTATCCAATTGAATTATGACTTGTGTTAGGTTAATAATAATATCATTTTTACCATTAATTACCCTATTTACTTTTTACAGTGGTAAATAAAAGTAAAAAGTTACTATTCGCAAAAAATTATTTTTATCTTATTGAACCACATTTTACTCCTTGATATTAACTGTGTCTCTCAGATTTTCGAAATTCCAAATACAAAAGCGGTAAAATTAAGTTTTATGTGAATTCGCAAATTATCCTAGGTGGTGGGTAAAAGACGGTGAAAAGTTCAATAAAATTTTTATATACCTAAAATTATTATAAACTAACTCCAATGAATTAAATTCAACATATATAAGTATTATGTATCTATTTTGACATAAAATAATTTAAATAAAATAAATAATTATTAAATAAAGTTTTGTTTTTAAACTATAACTTAGTGTTTTTCACTATTCATCAAAAATTAAAAGTTTTCAGAAAAATACCAAAAATTTACCCTAAGTTAATTTTGATATTCTGAATTCAATAATGAAGTCTATTTTACCAAATTCAAAACATATAAGTTGCATTTATTAATTTAAAATTAATTCATGCGGTCAAAACAAAAGGGTGTTTTTAAGAAACAATAACTATCAAAAGACTGACACTCGATTATGTTCGGTTTAAATGTGAAATTATGTCCAATTACCAACATTGGATTAAATGGTAAAAATATATTCTAAATATAATTTAAAACCACTCAAATTCATAACTTATCACTATTAATTATTTCGATTAAAAAAGTTGTTTTTAATTAAAATTTAGTAATTTTCGCTATTCATCAAAATATTAAAGTTATCAGAAAATTACCAAAAAATTCACCCTAATATAATTTTGATATTCCGAATCCAAAAAATGAAGTCCATTTTGAAAGATAAAATGTATAAAATTTCAAAAAGTGGGTATTACTATTCATAACGGCTAGTTTGATTGGTCGTGGTGTGTGTTAGAACTCGAAGTTGCATACAACACACGTTGTTGTATTATTCAAAGAGAAGTGTATCGTGGAAGCTTGGGGTGTTACATTCTCGCCTCCTTCAATAAATTGTGTCCTCGTAATTTATGCTCAGTATTGGAAACTTGGGGTTGACATTTCAAAATATCTTAGTTGAAATCCCACATCGAAAAATGGATTAATGATGCCTCTATTTAAAATAAGAGTGGTAAGTATGAAGGTTACCGAAAATAACACATACTGGGGTTCCATGTAGGAAAATATGGATATGGAAAAGAAATCTAACCATCAATATATGATGGGGAGTGGTAGAGAACATGGCTATGAAAAGGCCAAGAATCCCAAAGCCATAAATTTTTGATGATCTAAGGTACCATCTAGGACAACATTTTTGTTCTAAGTTACTTTTCTTAATTTTGAGGAATTTATTTATGGGATTGGATAAGATCATAAGGAGATATACTTACTTTATAATTAGAGTTTTATCCATTAATAAATTTCTACCACAGACTCATCTTTCACCCCAAAACATAATACAACTCAAAAATACTCTATTTATCCTAATCGTATAGGGTTCCAAATATAATGAATTTATAATTCACATATCAGACCCTTTAAAAAAAGAAACTAAATTATACCATCCAGGAACTTCACGTAGTCCAGTGGTAGGTGATAAATCCCAATTGCATTATGGTTGTGGGTTTGATTCCTGCATCTTTGTCTGAGGCCATGGGTCATCACACAGTCTGCGTGTTGTCCTTTTATAAAAGTCCAAAAATAACCTTTCAACCTTAATCCCTTCCAACCTTTAGACTTATCCAAAATACTTCTTTAAACTCTCAGTCCAAAATTTATATGAAAGGTAAACATAATGTAGATCCTTTTTACCCCGTAATAGAATGTGAATACCTTCATCATGTATTCTTTTAAAACATTGAAACATCCTAAATTACCATAAAACCTTATTGATTACATTCATGCTCCCTTATTCCTTATAGAATATTGGATATACTTCATCCATCCAAAAATGTTGTAAACTCCAACAATGATGGAATATACAAATCTTTAATCAGTTTCAAGGTAGTCAAGAATATCCAATATAATTTACCCAAATCAACCATATCTTATTCCAAAATCAGTACCTCAATATTAGGACCATATTAAGGTTTATCTTTCCTTAAACCATGTAATTTCCAAAAAAATTAACTCTCTGTAGAGTCACTTTTCTTAGTACCATAAATTCTCAAATCCTCAATGAAATAGTACTACAGTACAGTCCTCATTTATTTCCAGTACATCATTGATACAACACTTCAATGAAATAATTACAAAATAACAACATAAGAACACTAGCCATTCCTCTTCATCTGTGGTAGTATCATAACTTGATTATTATCCAATAGAATCATTTGAGGCATAGTCTGATGACTGGGACATTGGTTCGCGTAGTGTCTAAACTCCTTTTAGATGAATCATTGTACATTTGAAAACATTTTCTTACCCTTACAGTCACGTACCTGGTGTCCTTTTTCTTCACACATATAACATACTCCCATTCCCTTCAAGAATTTTCCAAGGTGATTCTTTCCATAGTTATCACATATAGTAAAATCCTTCTTTAACTTATTCCCTTTATCTTTTATTCTCTCTACCATCCTTTCCTTCTCTGGCTTCCCTTCAAAGCCATAGGACTCTAAGAATTCTTAACTTATCTTATCAACACATGATATTATTTCTTCATATGATGATAATACGTGGGAGACTATTTCCCTTCTAAATTCTAGCTTAAGACCATGAAAGATATTATCTTTCTTACTCTTTAGATCATGCGTATTGTTGGAGTTCCCATTCCTTCTACTAGGCGCCATTTCTAAACAATGGCATACACAAGATTAGTTTATGAATATCAATACCTAATCCCAAACTTGTAAAACACTTAACATAAATTAAATAGTTTACGGATATAATCCATAATCATAAAAATGTCTTCTTTGAGGAATTATATACTCATAAACCCTTCATAATGGTTTGTAAATAAAATGGGAATTATCCTAAGCATATCCCCCGGGTGTGTCGTAACCAAGAGTGCAGCAAGACCCGTTGTCGTGCACTAGTTCCCCTTCGAGTCTAGATCAAAGAGGTGTTTTTGGGTTTTACCCCTAGAGACATCTGTGTCAGAGCCGCCTCTGCCTGATCGTATCTAGACATGGATGTATTGCTCGGAAAACTCACAAAATCTCTAAAATATCAAAATTATAGGAAGTTCTTCTCTACTAATCCTCAAAGTCTATCTTAGGGCTATGTGCTCTAATCAGAGTTTATCTAAATCTTGCTTCCAAGGTTATTGATAAACTTCCTCTGATACCAACTGTAACACCACGACCCCAGTTACCTAGAGTCGGTGCATTATTTTAATACATTGGCATGATTACAAGGAATCAAGTCCCGAATGACCGATTGGTTTAGCAGTCTTGGAAAATATATTACATACATTAATGTCACATTACACTTTATAACATACAAAACAACATAAATAATCCTTTATGAACTCCATTATTTCATTGGCTTACCCCTGCATATCAATCACAATACACTTCTTGGAATCCTGGGAAAAATAAAACACATAAAGGGGTGAGCTCATATACTCAGTAAGCATAACAATATAGTAGAAACTTTCATAAATAAGCATAAACATTTAAGGAAATTTATAACTAAAACAAGAGTGGTAAGGGCTCCTACTTTGCATCCAAGAGACCCAGGTTCAAAACTGGGTGGAGGCAAGTTTTCGGGGGTACTATAGCAGTACTGTAGCAGGCACTATAGCAGTACTATAGTAGGCACTGTTTGGTACTTTAGCAGCCAGAATATTCACCTGATTTGGGCTTTCGGGCCACCAGTTTGGGTCTACGGGTCTCAGGGCCTTAGGGCCTTAGGGCCATCAAAGGCCTTCGGGACACAGGGCCGTCGGGCCACTGAAGACCATGAAGTAGCCCAGTTCACACAAATCAGGCCCCAGATGAGGATCAGAGAACCAGTAGCAGTCACCAGAAGTAGAGCTAACCGTATTTGAAGAATGAGAGGGTATGGCAACTGCCATCGGGACCAGGAACCGTGTAGCTTTGTATGGGGAAATGCTAGCCGATCAACAATGCAGGTGGGGAGATAAAGGCAATCAATGATGCAGAAGTTGGGGAGGGGAAGTTCTAGTGGGTTGGGCCTACGGGTCATGTATTGGGTATGGTATGCCTCTAGGCCTTCGGGTCATGTATTACGGGTCATGTCGGGCCTTGTGCCTTGAGCCTACGGGTCATGTACGGGTTCCCCTTCAACCCTTAAAAGGGGGATTATCTATAATAAGATAAAAAGAAGGCCTTCGGGCCATTCTAGAAAAAGCCTTTTAAAATTGAACTTTAGCATAATATGGCAAAAATAAAATGAAATAATTTCATTTACTTAATCACATAGATATCCTACTAGTTGAATAATCACAAGAAATATCAATAACTAATTTCATGATGATGGAATTCATAATGCTAGACTATCATAACCACATAGCCAAGGCCTCATGCCAAGACTAAAAATAAGATTTTGTCAAGGCCTCATGCCAAGACACTAGTTTGTCTCGTCAGACCTACCGATGCATCGAGGAGCTATAGCGGGCTCCACCCGTCACTTACTAAGTCAAATGCATTCCTCATATGAAAATATCTAAACATAACATAAACATTCGTATTAAAAATAGCATATGAAATTTCAATACTTTACCCATAAACCATGAATAGTATAAAAATAACACATCCATAGTCAAACATATCACAAAACCTTCAACACAATATGTAAGATTTGTATCATGATAAATCAACTTCAAAACAAGTTTAAAATCCATTAAAGTATTTTGACGTTGATGAAAATGATTTGTAAAACTCTTTGAGAGAAATACCCCCTTTTCATGAAAACATTTAAAATTCACACAATTTGGAAAAGAATTCATTTAAAGACATTTTTGAATCAAATTGTTTCATACCACTTTGAAAATTTTGAAAGGAATTAACATTTTAAAAACATTCATGTCCATATAAATAAATCCTTAAAAACCATTTTGAAGACATGGACATTAATGAGAAAGATTTAGAAGAATAAATATTTAAAACATTTGAAATGATGTTTTAGTAAAAAGTCCCTTAAAATAATCCCTTTGAAAACTCTTTCATAAAACATGGACATGGATAATAAATATGTCCCAGTAGATACTTACATAAAAACAACCTCGGATAATAAAGAGATTGTTAAATTAACCCTTACTAATTTGGTAACTTACGAAACATACACCCCATGAAAGAGGTATCATACAATTAATATTTAAATACACATAAATTAAAGTGTATTACACAAACAATACAATTATGGGCAGTACAAACACCACACAAAAGGTAATAGTGAAAATATGGCATAAATCTCACGGGAATAAGGAGTGAGATGAAAACCCCTTACCTTGTACTTTTCCTTTGTCGAGGGTAGTTTAACCTCCTGTATAATGGTTAAATTATTTTTATTAAATTATAAAAATATAATATACATTAATATGATATGATATATGATCTTTTAACATTGATTTGTTAATAATATCTTAGTATTATCGTCGTTTCGGGTGTTAACTTACTCATTTTATTTTATACGTTTTGTTACATAAGTCATGTTTGTTATGGATAGGTTGTTTATTATTAATATCCAGAACGATATAAAGTCCTTAAACATTATTTTTAATCATAAAATGAGAATTAGACTTGAATGGATACAATGTGGAAAGAATCTCATCCCGTTCGTGGAGACGGTAGTCCGTACGTACGCACGAATGCTACTTCCATTTCATTTTTCATTTTAAAAGGAATCAAAACCAAATGATACATAGGTATATAATTATTATATTATAACATAATATATTATATGTGTTACTTAAGTTCATTAATACCATCCTTTATACGTTCCATGTATGGTATAAACGAGTCATATCACTTTGAGGGGGCGGTAGTCCGCACTTCCTCAAATGAAATTATCGTGTATATATATACAACATGAAACGAATAATGGTATGATATAAAATGGAATTAAAGAAGATTATATATAAAATAAATATCATATTTAATTATATTTCCATCATAATAGCCACCATGAGAGGTGGTAGGAGATAATTGAACTATCATCGTTTCGTGAGGCTTTTGGTTTCCATCCACAGAAACATTATGTTCTTCACCCATTAGATGAAGGTGTGTGTAAGTGTAGTTAGAATACTTTTCATAAAAATATACTAGTATATTTGGGACACTGTTTTTGTTACAAAATAAAATAATAAGAATATTTTAGGGGTTGGAGAAGTAAAATAAAATAAAATAAGCTAAGAGAAATTGTTACCTTTAATTTGGATAACTCCCTTTGGTTTGAACCAAAAAGGACTCTTGAAGTGACTTATTCCTAAGTTAAGGCTTCTAGGATGAGGATAGGGATGTTGGGACCATAATTAGGTAGATTTTGTACAAGAAAAAAGGCTTGAGAGGTGTTAGGAATTGTTTAGAAGTCGTGTCCTTTTATAAGGGGGACGAGGGGCTCTTTATGAAAAACGTAAAGTATTATTTTATAATAAATTCATATTCAGTTTATAATGGCTCCAAACTGGATTCTTTAAATTATATGGTGTGTATGGGTCGAAAAACACTCAACCAATAGGTTTTAGACAATTTTGGGTCACTATTTTATCCTTATCCTTTAGATTTAACTCTTAGTTAAATAGTTTGACATTTACCATGTCTCTTTGTATTTTTATATTATATGGTTAATAAACTTACAATAAACTACCAAGAGAACCCCAAGTGGTTCATTAATGACATAACTATCATCATATAAGTCCTTTGGTCAAACATTATATTTTTAGGAATATTATATCAATTAATAATATATTATTTTGTTTAAAAACTCCTTTATGTCAATGTTGACACTATTTAATAATTGATTTTTTTTAAGTCTTCATAAATTTATTAATTCAAAAAAAATCATTTAATAAATCCTAACATGTCATATTAACCAATAAAATTATTTTAATTCATTAAAAGTCTCAAATTATAATTATTTGGGTATTTATAATATCAATTATTTTAATATTTCACTAATAAGGTAATTATTTCATCATCATTGTGTCATAAATGAATCTACTTATTTAATGTCTAAAATTTATAAATAAAATTTCATTATGTAGGAAATATTTTTATCTTTCTAATGAATATTTATAATCGAATTTATCTTATGTATAACCTTATATTAAAAATGTTTTAGTTATTAAACAATGATTTTACCTCTTTTAACTCTTCTTTGAATTAAATAATAATAAATGTCCTAATCTATTCCAAGTGGACCAAAGAGGTTCATATTTTATTTATAAGGTTGTTTTTGGTCGAATTATACTTATCCAATAAAATTAGAACATGTGTTAGTTTAATAATAATATCATTTTGACCCTTAATTGCCCTATTTACTTTTTAGCGTGGTAAATAAAAGTAAAAAAGTTACTATTCACCAAAAAATATTTTTATCTTATTGACCCATAATTTACTCCTTGATATTAATTGTATCTCTATGATTTTTGAAATTCCACTTAGAGAAGCGGTAAAATTATGTTTTATGTGAATTTTCAAATTCTCATAGGTGGTGGGTAAAAGACGGTGAAAAGTTCAATAAAATTTTTATATATCTAAAATTATTATAAACTGACTCCAATGAATTAAATTGAACATATATTGGTATTATGTATCTATTTTTACATAAAATAATTTAAATAAAATAAATAATTATTAAATAAAAATTTGGTTTTAAACTATAACTCAGTGTTTTCACTATTCATGAAAAATTAAAAGTTTTCAGAAAGATACCAAAAATTTACCCTAAGCTAATTTTGATATTCCGAATTTAATAATGAAGTCTATTTTACCAAATTCAAAACATATAAGTTGAATTTATTAATTTAAAATTAATTCCCGCGGTCAAAATAAAAAGCGTGTTTTTAAGAAACAATAACTATCAAAAGATTGACACTTGTTTATGTCCGGTTTAAATGTGAAATTATGTCCAATTACCAACATTGGATTAAATGGTAAAAGTATATTCTAAATATATTTTAAAACCACTCAAATTCATAATTTATTACTATTAATTATTTCGACTAAAAATTTGTTTTTAATTAAAATTTCGAAATTTTCACTATTCATCAAAATATGAAAGTTATCATAAAATTACCAAAAATTCACCCTAATCTAATTTCGATATTCAGAATCAAAAATTGAAGTCCATTTTGAAATATAAAATGTATAAAATTTCAAAAAGTGGGTATTACTATTCATAACTGTTAGTTTGATTGGTCGTCTTGTGTTTTAGAACTCGAAGTTGCGTACAACACACGCTACTGTATTATTAAAAGAGAAGTGTACCATGGAAGGTTGGGGTGTTACATTCTCCCCTCCTTCAATTAATTGGGTCCTCACAATTTATGCTCGGTATTGGAAACTTGGGGTTGACATTTCAAAATATCTTAGTTGAAATACCACATCGAAAAATGGATTAATGAGGCCTCTATTTAAAATAAAGAGTGGTAAGTATGAAGGTTACCAAAAATAACACATACTAGGGTTCCATGTAGGAAAATATGGATATGGAAAAGAAATCTAACCATCAATATCTGATGGAGAGTGGTAAAGAACATTGTTATAAAAAGGCCAACAATCCCAAATCCAAAAATTTGTGATGATCTAAGGTACCATCTAGGACAACATTTTTGTTCTAAGTTCCTTTTCTTAATGTTGAGGAATTTATTTATGAGATTGGCTAAGATCATAAAGAGATATACTTAATTTATAATTAGATTTTTATCCATTAATAAATTTATACCACAAACTCATCTTTTACCCCAAAACATAATACAACTCAAAAATACTCTATTTATCCTAATCGTATAGGGTTCCAAATATAATGAATTTATAATTCACATATCAGACACTTTAAAAGAATAAACTACATTATACCATCCAGGAACTTCACGTAGTCTAGTGGTAGGCGATAAATCCCAATTTCACTATGGTTGTGGGTTCAATTCCCGCAGCTTTGTCCGACGCGACGGGTCGTCACACGGTCTGCGTGTTGTCCTTTTATAAAAGTCCAAAAATTACCTTTCAAACTTAATCCATTCCAACATTTAAACTTATCCAAAATACTTCTGTAAACTCTCAGTCCAAAATTTATATGAAAGGTAAACATAATGTAGATCCTTTTTACCCCATAATAGCATGTGAATACCTTCATCATGTGTTCTTTAAAAACACTGAAACATCCTAAATTACCATAAAACCATATTGATTACATTCATGCTCCCTTATTCCTTATAGAATACTAGATATACTTCATCCATCCAAAAATGTTTTAAACTCAAACAATGATGGAATATACAAATCTTTAATCAGTTTCAAGGCAGTCAAGAATATCCAATATAATTTACCCAAATCAACCATATCTTATTCAATAATTAGTACCTCAATATTAGGACCATATTAAGGTTTATATTTAATTAAACCTTGTAATTTCCAAAAAAGTTTAACTCATTGTAGAGTCACTTTTCTTAGTACCATAAAATCTCAAATCCTCAATGAAATAGTACTTTAGTACAATCTTCATTTATGTCCAGTACATCATTGATACAACACTTAAATGAAATAATTCCAAAATAAAAACATAAGAACACTATTCATTACTCTTCATCTGTGGTAGTATCATAACTTGATTATTATCCAATAGCGTCATTTTCAGGATAGTCTGATGACTGGGACATTGGTTCGCGTAGTGTCCAAACTTCTTGCAGATGAAGCACTGTACATTTGAAACCTTTTTCTTACCCTTGCAGTCATGTACTCGGTGTCCATTTTCTCCACACTTATAACATACTCACATTCCCTTCAAGCATTTTTCAAGGTGATTCTTTCCACAGTTATCACATATGGGAAAATCCTTCTATACCTTATTCCCTTTATATGTCCTTCTCTCGACCATCCTTAACTTCTCTGGCTTCCCTTCAAAGCCATAGGACTCTGAGAATTCATAACTTATCTTATCAACATATGATACTATTTATTCATATGATGATAATACATGGGATACTATTTCCCTTCTAAATTCTGGCTTAATACCATGAATGATATGATCTTTCTTACTCTTTGGATCATGCGTATTTCTGGAGTTCCCATTCCTTCTATTGGGCGCCATTTCTAAACAATGGCATACACTAGATTAGTTTATGAATAGAAATACCTAATCCCAAACTTGTAAAACACTTAACATAAATTAAACAGTTTATGTATATAATCAATAATAATAAAAGTGTCTTCTTTGAGGAAGTATATACTCATAAACCCTTCATAATGGTTTGTAAAGAAAATGAGAATTATCCTAATCATATCCCCCGGGTGTGTCGTAACCAAGAGTGCAGTAAAGCCCGTTGTCGTGCACAAGTTTTCGTTCGAGTCTAGCTCAAAGAGGTGTTTTCGGGTTTTACCCCAAGGTACATTTGTGTCAGAGCCACCTCTACATGCTTGTATCCAGATAGGGATGTATTGCTCAGAAAACTCACAAAATCTCTATAATATCAAAATTCTAGGAAGTTCTTCTCTACTAATCCTCAAAGTCTATCTTAGGGCTATGTTCTATAATCAGAGTTTATCTAAATATTTCTTCCAAGGTTATTGATAAACTTTCTCTGATACCAACTGTAACACCCCGACCCCAGTTACCCAGAGTCGGTGCATTAATTTAATACATTGGAATGATTACAAGGAATCAAGTCCCGAAGGACCGATCGGTTTAGCAGTCTTGGAAAATAGATTACAAACATGAATGTCACATTACACTATATAACATACAAAACAACATAAATAATCCTTTATGAATTCCATTATTCCCTTGGCTTAACCCTGTATATCAATCACAATACACTTCTTGGAATCCTGGGAAAAATAAAACATAGAAAGGGGTGATCTCATATGCTCAGTAAGCATAACAATATAGCAGAAATTTTCATAAATAAGAATAAACATTTAAGGCAATGTATAACTAAAACAAAAGCCTTTTAAACTTGACCTTCATCATAATATGGAAAAAATAAAATGAAATAATGTCATTTACTTAGTCACATAGATATTCTATTAGTCGAATAATACCAAGCAATATCAATAACTACTTTCATAATGATGGAATGCATAATTCCAGACTATCATAACCACGTAGCCAAGTCCTCGTGCCAATACTAAAAATAAGAGTTTGTCAAGGCCTCGTGCCAAGACACTAGTTTGTCTCATGAGACCTATCGATGCATCGAGGAGCTATAGCGGGCTCCACCCGTCACTTACTAAGTTCAATTCATTCCTCATATGAAAAGGTCTAAACATAACATAAACATTCGTATTAAAACTAGCATACAAAATGTCAATAATTTACCCATAAACCATGAATGGTATAAAAATAACACATCCATAGTCAAACATATCACAAAACCTTCAACACAATATGGAAGATTTGTATCATGATAAATCAACTTCAAAACAAGTTTAAAATCCATTAAAGGATTTTGACGTTGATGAAAATGATTTGTAAAACTCTTTGAGAGAAATACCCCTTTTTCATGAAAAAATTTAAAAGTCACACAATTTGGAAAATAAGTCATTTAAACAAATTTTTGAATCAGAGTGTCCCATACCACTTTGAAACTTTTGAAATGAATTAAAATTTTAAAAACATTCATGTCCATATAAATAAATCCTTAAAAACCATTTTGAAGACATGGAAATTAATGAGAAAGATTTAGAAGAATAAATATTTAAAACATTTGAAATAATTTTTTAGTAAAAAATCCCTTAAAATAATCCCTTTGAAAACTCTTTCATAAAACATGGACATGGATAATAAATATGTCCCAGTAGATACTTACATAAAAACAACCTCGGATAATAAAGAGATTATGAAATTAACCCTTACCAATTTGGTTACTTACGAAACATACACCCCATGAAAGAGGTATCATACAATGAATATGTAAATACACATAAATTAATGTGTATTACACAAAGAATACAATTATGGGCAGTACATACACCACACAAAAGGTAATAGTGACAATATGGCATGAATCTCACGGGAATAAGGAGTAAGATAAAAACCCATTACCTTGTACTTTTCCTTTGTCGAGGGTAGGTTAAACTCTTGTATAATGGTTAAATGATTTTTATTAAATTATAAAAGAATAATATACATTAATATGATCTTATATATGATCTTTTAACATTTCTTTTCTAATAATATCTTAGTATTATCGTCATTTCGGGTGTTAACTTACTCATTTTATTTTATTTGTTTTGTTACATAAGTCGTGTTTGTTATGGATAGGTTGTATATTATTCATATCCAGAATGATATAAAGTCCTTAAACATTATTTTTAATCATAAAATGATAATTATTCTTGAATGGATACAATGGGGAATGAATCTCATCGCGTTCGTGGAGACGGTAGTCCGTATGTACGCACGAACACTACTTCCATGTCATTTTTCATTTTAAAAGGAATCAAAACCAAATTATATATAGGTATATTATTATTCCAGTATAATATAATATATTTTATGTGTTACTTAAGTTCATTAATAAAATCCTTTATATGTTCCATGTATGGTATGAACGATTCGTATCACTTTGAGGGGGCGGTAGTCCGCACTTCCTCAAATGAAATTATCATATATATATATATATACAACATGAAAAAAATAATGGTATGATATAAAATAGAATTAAATAAGCTTATATATAAAATAAATATCATATTTAATTATAGTTCCATCATAATGGCCACCATGAGAGGTGGTAGGAGATAATTGAACAATCATCGTTTCGTGAGGAGTTTGGTTTCCATCCACAGAAACATTATGTTGTTCACCCATTAGATGGAGGTGTGTGTAATTTTAGTTCAAATAATTCTCATAAAAATATACTAGTATATTTAGGATACTGTTTTTGTTACAAAAGAATATAATAAGAATAGTTTAGGGGTTAGAGAAGTAAAATAAAAGAAAAGAACCTAAGAGAAATCGTTACCTTTAATTTGGGTAACTCCCTTTGGTTTGAACCAAAAAGGACTCTTGAAGTGCATTTTTTCTATGGTAATGCTTCTAAGAGGAGGATAGGGATGTAGGGAGCTTAATTGGGAAGAGTTTGGATGAGCCAAAAGGCTTTAGAGGTCTGAGGAAATGGTTAGAAGTGGTGTCCTTTTATAAGGGGGGGGAGGGGCTCTTTAGGAAAAACTTAAAGTATTATTTTATAATAAATTCATATTCGGTTTATAATGGCTTAAAAATGGATTATTTAAAGTTTACGGTGGGTATGGGTCGAAAACCACTCAACCAATAAGTTCTAGAGAAGTTTGAGTCACTATTGTACCCTTATCTTTTAGATTTAACTCTTAGTTAAATAGTTTGACATTTACCATGTCTCTTTGTATTTTTATTTAATATGGTTAATAAACTTACTATAAACTGCCAAGAGAACCCCAAGTGGTTCATTAATTACATAACTATAATCACATAAGTCCTTTGTCCAAACCTTAGATTTTTAGGAATATTATATCAATTAATAATATAATATTTGTTTTAGAAACTCCTTTATGTCAATTTTGACACTATTTAATAATTGATTTTTTTTAAGTCTTAATAACATTATTAATTCAAAACAAATTCATTTAATCAATACTAACATGTCCTATTAACCAATAAAATTATTCTAATTCATTAAAAGTCTCAAGTTATATTTATTTGGGTATTTATAATATCAATTATTTTAATATTTCACTAATAATGTAATTACTGAATCATCATTGTGTCATAAATAAATTAACATAATTAATGTATAAAAATTATAAATAAATTACAATTATGTAGGAAATCTTTTTATATTTCTAATGAATAATTATAATCGAATTTATATTATGTATAACCATATATTAAAAATGTTTTAGTTATTAAACTTTGATTTTAACTCTTTTAACTCTTCTTTGAATTAAATAATAATAAATGTCCTAATCTATTCCAAGTGGACCAAAGAGGTTCATATTTTATTTCTAAGGTTTTTTTTGGTCGAATTATACTTAGACAATAGAATTAGGATGTGTGTTAGGTTAATAATAATATCATTTTTACCCTTAATTACCTTGTTTACTTTTTACCATGGTAAATAAAAGTAAAAACTTATTATTCGCCAAAAATTATTTCTATCTTATTGAACCACATTTTACTCCATTATATTAACTGTGTCTCTCATATTTTTGAAATTCCACTCACAGAAGCGGTAAAATTAAGTTTTATGTGAATTTGCAAATTCTCCTAGGTGGTGGGTAAAAGACGGTGAAAAGTTCAATAAAATTTTTATATATCTAAAAATATTATAAACCAACTCCAATGAATTACATTGAACATATATATATATATTATGTATCTATTTTGACATAAAATAATTTAAATAAAATAAATAATTATTAAATAAAAAATTAGTTTTAAACTATAACTCAGTGTTTTTCACTATTCATCAAAAATTAAAAGTTTTCAGAAAAATACCAAAATTTTACCTTAAGCTAATTTTGATATTACGAATTGAATAATTAATACTATTTTACTGAATTAAAAACATATAAGTTTCATTTATTAATTTAAAATTAATTCTCGTGGTCAAAACAAAAAGCGTGTTTTTAAGAAACAATAACTATCAAAAGATTGACACTTGTTTATGTCCGGTTAAAATGTGAAATTATGTCCAATGACCAAAATTGGATTAAATAGTAAAAATATATTCTAAATATAATTTAAAACCACTCAAATTCATAATTTATCACTATTAATTATTTCGATTAAAAAAGTTGTTTTTAATTAAAATTTTGTAATTTTCACTATTCATCAAAATATGAGAGTTATCAGAAAATTACCAAAAATTCACACTAAGATAATTTCGATATTTTGAATCAAAAAATGAAGTCCATTTTTAAAGATAAAATGTATTAAATTTCAAAAAGTGGGTATTACTATTCATAACGGCTAGTTTGTTTGGTCTTGGTGTGTTAGAACTCGAAGTTGTGTACAACACACGCTACTGTATTATTCAAAGAGAAGTGTACTGTGGAAGCTTGGGGTGTTACAAAAGGTGTAAAATGCATGTATAAAATGAATAATATATATAATAAATGGTCTATATGAAAACAACATCTCATGAAAATCTTATCATATTCCTTATCATACTATACAATATAGGAAATAGGAACATCTCATGCCCCTCTTATGATATTATCATATCATATGGTTTGATATGTGTCTCGTGAATATCATCCCATATGATTCTAGTGAGTCATAAATTATGACCCAATATTTTAGTACATATCCATAAATCTCCCATTTATACTAAAACATCATAAGGGCCTTATGAAAAACTTCACAACTATTTTTGAATCCATGTAAAAATATGTTGGATATGATTTTTAAAACTCACTTAATTTTTTGAAAAAACACTCTATCTAAAACTTAATCGATATCCAAAGGCCTAAATATGTTGTCCTGTATGATTTAATATTATTTATAAAGAATATAAAATCCCCATTTCAAAGATGTGAATAGATTATCCTCTAGTAAAGTGTTTTTTCTAACCAAGCTACTAAGGGATTGGGTGTGATCTCTATCAAACATAATTATATTTCATATGAAAATGTCTGTTATAATATGTATTATATAAATCATATATATACCTATATAATCCATTTTACTAAGACATCAAGTGACCACTAGACATAGAACAATTTTAATCTAGTATATGTTATCTCATACTTTCTTGATTCTCCAAAAAAAGACTGACATGGTCGATGAATACATCCCATGTCATTAATATAGTGGATGAGAATATAATAATACCCTCATACAAGTATCTAACACATATCATGTGACTCAAATAATCATGGAAATTAATTCCCTTAATTTAATTCAATCATGGTATAGATATATTTTCTCATCATACAAGGTGAAAAATACCATCTTGGTTGAGCTCCACACAACTGCAAATCGGGCCTTTAACAATGCTTGTAAAAGGGATTTATTGGTGCTATAGAAGCATTGATAATGAAAGAGATGTTAAAGGGTTATATTTAATATCACTCGTAAAAATACCTCATAAATTTCACCTTTATTAATTCTTTTTTAGCAATGTTAAAGGCCACCTTTAACAGTGCTAAACAAATTGCTGATAAAAGCCACACTAATAAAGGGTATAATTTTTTTTCTCACACCCTATCAGTGATCCCCCACCCCTTATCAGTGCTTCCCCCACACATTTATCAGAACATTAGATAATCCCACCCCCAGTGCGTTCCCCTACCTCTAGCGAGTTTCAAACCTGAGACCTCCAGCTCATACACCATCTCCTTTTCCACTCCCCTATAATATTTTGTTTTACATTATATGATATATTTATATATTTCATTATATTTTTTATCCATATGTTTATATATTTTTATATATGTGTTTATATATATATTTATAATTTTTTTAAATACATATTTATTTATATATATATATATTTTAAAATGGATATTAACTCTAAAACCCCTTAAAACAAATATAAATGTTAAGAAACTATGAAAACCCTAAAACCCCTAGAAACTATGAAACAATCATAACTTTGGATCTTGGAATCCATTTGATATCCACAACTAGTAAAATTTAATCTCATGAAATGATCTTCAATATTATATGTGATACATTCCGAACAGACACATAGATCAAAAGTTATAGCCGTTTGAATTTTAAGAAACTGGGGTCAGTGACAAAAAACTAAATTTTGGAGGCCTTATTTGACTTTTTGGAGGTTAAAACCCATAAATATCTCTTAAACCTTAGTCTGATACCCTCTTTGGCATAGATCTCATTTCAAGCATTAATTTTATATGTGGTAGATCCCAAATTAACACTATGATCAAGAGTTATGTTCATTTGAAGTTTCTGATTTTTGAATTTTCTAAAACTACAATATATTGTATTGTTTTGATTATCACGTGATTTAAATATCATGTGGTTTTATCTAATTTCATAAGATTTTATTTAACTGGTTTTGGAGCTTAAATGGACTCCCAAATCAAAATTTATGATATTTTCAGGGTTTGTAGGGTTTGTAGGGGTTTAAGGGTTTTTCACATTTGACATCCTTTAAAATGGACATAACTTATGAACAAGGTGTCAGTTTTGCCTCTACCGCATATCAAATAAAATCTTTCGATGAGATATACACCTTGGTGACCCATGAGAACCCTATATCACCTCTTTTGAGACAAAAAAAAGGCTCATAAGGCCTCTAAATGGCCATAATTTCTACTACGGGTGTCCATTAATGAAATATAATTTTTTGAAATATAGCCTTTTATCGTCACTTTTTTAGAAGCAAAGTAAATGCATGTTTTATCAGAACTTTTATACAAATGTTGATAAAGGTACCCCTTAATAGTTCTTTTTTAGTGTTGTTAAATACCCCCTTTAATAACACTTTTCTAGAACTGAGAAAGGTGGTTTTGACATCACTTTTAGTGCGTGCTATTAAAACCCTAGTGCTGGATAAACCCGGTTACGTAGTAGTGCTAGTAAATAACATTATTATAAAAATAACACACCCTAATTAGATAATTTGGAATTAATGTTGTAAGAAAGGTATTAGAGTATAAATTTTATCATTATAAGTATCTATATAACCTCAGGTAATAATGATTGACCTAAAAATTTAAAAAACATATTTATAAAAATATTATTGAGGGAAAGTGAGAACCCAAAAAAATACATGCAATACTAAGAATCAAACCAGATAAGAAATTTACAATATATTCCAAAAAGATTTAAAATATTTTAATTACTCTCCCTATGTAAGATCCATGTGATATAGGTTACCTTCTTATCTGAATCATCTTTAATGAGATCCTTGAAGTGGTAGGATAACCTATCCCAAGTTTCAATATTATTCCAGATTTATTTCCCCTATTGATTTCATGGGACAATATCTTATCTTGTTTGTTGATCCATTAAATTTTCTGATTATTAAGGTCCACTTGAATAAATCTCTCATACATTCTATCTGCTTCCATATTTGAAATTTTGATATCAAAATATTCCTCTTATATCTCTTCCTTTGAATGTCGGAGAAGCTTCATGTTGACGTCCTCCTTCCTAGTCTCCTTATGGACACTATTTGATGCCTCTGGTTACAAAAAATTATTATGACCTTATAACCCAGTAGATTTAGTCTCCTCATATTTATCTATATCCACCTACACCTCATCACAAGTAGGTGTTGTTGGAACCCCAAGAATTCCACTATCAAACACCACCGATGGATCCCTCCATGCCTTTATTTCTTTAATGGGATACTAGAAAGGCTTCAAGACTATATTACCTTCGACTGTTGACTAAGTAGTCATGGGTTTTGGATGGTGAGAATAATATTTATGTGACTTATTCTTATTTCCCACATTAGTTGGGTAGTCACCAACATCAATACTCTTTTTATTCCCTTTAATCAAACCATTTTGCATGAAAATTGTGGGTTTCTCATCCTCAAAATACTCCAAATGAAACTAAGGACCCTAATCTATAATTGCCTCATTTTTTTCAATTTTATTCACCAGGGATGGACCCATATTATTGGAATTTATGTGGTTGACCTTTTTTCATTATCCTAAGACATCTATATCAATTTCCCATCAACTAATCTGGATAATTTCTTATAAATGTGGACATTTGATCTATGCATTGGTGGGGTTATCTGTGCGTTGGACATTGAAGAGGAAGTCCCCTATCTATCTAATATTTCCTGAGATAAAGTGTCGGAAATTAGGTAAGAAGTATTTATTATAAGTATACAACTATAATTATATCAATAGTTGTATAAAATTCTATAGGATTTAATTTGTGGGTCATTCCAAATAGTAGGTCTTCAATTATTATCTCTTAAGTCCACTGCTCATGTTAATCTTGAAATATCAACACAACCCATACTATTGTATAGTGATCATTGATTAGTGATAACTCAATGTCATACTTTTAGGGGATATTATCATTCCACCATTTTTGTAAAGTGACTTGTGGCATAAATAAATGAATGAAAAATGGAGATTTTATTTATTGTAAATAAATGATACATTATTAAACTATTACATTAATCTATTAATTATTGTATACTAATAGACTCTAAATGACCCTCATACTTCTTTTATGATAATTATATCATCAATGGATCTTCTTTATTATAATCTGTTGCCACCCAACTAATCTTAACATCACCCCTCTCAATGATCTCTCTTATAAGATGGTATTTTCAAAGGATGTGTTTTCCTTTAGTGATATCAGGATTCCTTAGCTTGAGTGATGATGTTATTATTTTCATAGTAAAGATAGATCCCTCCCTCAATGCTAGTAACTTCCTCTAGTTCATAAATTAAATTCCTAATCCAAATATATTCCTTCACAACATCTGATGCAATGATATACTCGGGCTCTATTATCAAGTCTTCTATAGTGTCTTGTTTTGAATTCTTTCAATTGATATCTCAACTATTCAATCAAAACAAAAAACTAGATTTAGATTCCATATCATCTCTATTATATTTGAAACTTTCATCTATGTAAACCTTTACACAAATATCATCTATTTATCCTCTGAAGATCATGAACATATCATTAGACCTTCTCAATTACTTAAGTATGTTCTTGACATCAATCTAGTGACTCACACTGGGTTTTATTGGCGTCTAGTTATAATTCTGAGATGATAGGTGACATTAATCCTAGTAAAACACATACCATACATTATAGAACCTACAATGAACACATAGAGATTTATATCCATCCTTTCTAACTCCTTATAAGTATCATGAATCTTCATAAGATTTATTTCATGTAACACAAATAAATACCACTTCTTAGAGTTATTCATTCTATACCTATTAATAAATTTACCAATGTATATATCCTAAGTAAGTAAAAGAAACCTCTTGGATATATCTCTATAGATCTTCATACCCAGTATATAATCTATTTAACACATAACTTTTATTGAGAAGAATTTACCCAACCAAATCTTCATAGATTGAAATTTCAAGGTATCATTTCTAATAATAAGTGTTTCATTCACCTAAAATATCAGAAACACTACTATACTCACACTATTATTCTTGTATACTCAATAATAATCCATGTTTTAAGGAAACAAAATGGTTTTATTACATCATCAAATTAGATATTTCAACTTCTATAGGCCTGATTTAATCCATAAATGGATCATTGTAGATTGAAACATTTTTAGTCTCATTTATAACTTAAAAAACTTTGGGTCTTATCATATACTCATCCTTTACAAAATTACCATAAATGAAAGTGTTTTTTCATCCTTTTGATATATATCATAATCAAAATGATTTATTATGGAATGAAAAATATGAATGGAATTTATCATTGCAACTGGTTAAAAGTTTTATTTATAGTATATATCATGAATTTTATTGTAACACTTTTCAAATAGGTTTACTTTATAGGTAGATAATCTACCATCCATTTTATTTTTTCTTATGGAAACCCCAAATTTACCTTATGGGTATCACCCCCTCAAATGCATCCACTAAGTTCCAAATGTGGTTAGTGTATAGGGTCTATTTTATATTCCTTGTATTTTAACCATTTCTTGGAATTAGAACACATTATGGATTCCTAATAGAAAAAATTTCCATAATATATGAACATTATCTCATCATAGTTTCCTATGATAAATCCATATATCATAATATATTAATGAATCCTAATAGACCTTTGAGGATCTTACATATATTGAGTTGAATCTTCTTACCAAACTCTGTGGGTAACTAGAACAACTTATTCCTTAGGAATACATCATATTTGTAGATATTTAACTTCTCAATGTTTAACTTCCCTCACACTAAATCCTTGACTTATTTTCTCCTTCTTAAGTAAAACACTTGGGTTATAAACACTTTGTGCTTGGTAGGATTATAAAATTAATATCCTATAGTTTCTTTGTGATAACCAACAAATAAGAATTTATAATATTTTGGATTGTTTTCATCAGAACCCAATTGTATTATATAGGCTTTACAATACCAAATATTCATAAAATACATATTGGAATATTTATCAGTCCATACCTCATATAGAATATATATGGATACTTTAGATGGAACACAGTTTAGAAGGTATGTAATAGTCTCTAGATTATAACCCCAAAATGAAATAAAAAGTTCACATTATCTCATCATCATTTGAAACATGTTAAACAAGGTATGATTCCTCCTCTAAGAAACACCATTCCACGGTGGTGTTCCAGTAGGAGTGAGTTAAAAAAAATATTCAATACCTCAAATGCTAAGTGAATTCTTGGCTCAAATATTCATCGTCCAATTTCAATTAAAGGATCTTAATAATTTGTCCTAGTTGATTTTGTACTTAATTATGAAACACTTATAAATTTCCAAAAGTTTCATACTTATGTCTCATCAAGAACACATAACCATACTGACTAAAGTCATAATTAATAGTAATGAAGTACCTAAAACCACAACTTTATTGAGTATTGATTAGTCTACATACATCACTATGTATGAGATCCAATATTTCACTATCCCTTATAACATTTCCACTAAAAGGTTATTTGATAATTATTTATAATAAAAAATATTCATAATTTTCAAAATGACTCATAATTGAATGGTTACTATAATCTATATCTATAGAGTCTTTGAATGAGTTTATCATTTATATACCCAAGGAGATAATGTCAAATATTTGTGGTATTATAATCAAACCTAACCTTTTTGTGAATTTTATAGACTTAATTATTCATATCTAGGATATATAAACATTTTATCATATTCCCAATTCTGTAGAAAATCATTCATATTTATAGAAAAACTATTGTTCTTAATAGTGAATGAAAAACCTTTCTTGTCCAAATTATGTTTAGAGATAAAATTTCTATTTATAGAGGGAACATAATCACATTTATATAATTCTAGAATTATTCCACTTTATAAAGTTAGGTCATAAGTGTTTACTTTTAGTGCAGCAAATCTTGATCCATTATTAACACAGTGATACACTTCACCCTTTTTTAATTATTTTTACCTTTGATTCTATATTTTTCAGCACAAATGTGCGATGCACACCAGATATATAATACCCATGAGTCATATTTATTGAAATTTACCTCTATAACACTCACATTCAAATGCTCAAAATACTTCTTTACTTTGAGAACATTTCTAAACCTTCAATACCAATTTTTTATTATCTTATAAGTGATAAATATAAGTGATATCAATATTATTATTATGATATAAACCATAATCTACAACAAATAAATATCTAAGGTCAAATATCATGTTTTATATCTTTTTCATCAAGTACTTTTAATGAGATTTATCCCACTAAAAAAGATAACCCCGTAAATCATATATATTTAGTGGGAAAATATTAATACTTCATTATGAAATATACTAGGTTGGGAATGTAAATAATCCATGACTATATATGGTAGAAAAAAATAAATCATATAATATATGATTCTTAGATAGATGAGTGGATAAAATATTTATCTAAAACCATCATATGGATTCACTCAAATCCATTCCTCTAGTATCCTAATATTATTAGGGTCTCTTCACTAGTGTAACATAAATAAAATCCCACGAATTAGTGCCTAATCCTATTAGGATCACCCATTACTTACTTAACTATCACAATATAATTCATGGGGACCCAACACTAACATGACAAACTCAGTTGGATAATCAAGCTCTCAAAAATTTTCACTTTCAAAATAATCTCAAACTAAATATTTTTAAGGGTTTTATTGAAAGTATAACTAGTTTAATATACATATCATTCATATTAAACCCATTGCATATCATGAAATAATATTATCTCATGTTTTATTCCTTTGCGTATAAATGATTATAATGATTTATTTTTTGAATCCTATTCCATCTAAAAATCAAGGTGTCTATGCCACATTAATGTGTAACACTTTACACAGCATGAATGTTTGTGTTACTCGCCCAAGAACAAAATCTAAACATGTTTATACCTATTTGAAATAATCTCATGCATAAGGTGCATAAACATTTATTATAAAGTACTAAAGTTATATGATATTGAAAATATCCACATGAGTGTTCCCATAGAGATAGATAGTTAACCTCTCACTTTCTAGAATAATAAATAATCCTCTAGGAAAATAGTTATTTTGGCACAAATTATCTATCCCCTAGGAGAATTTACTCAATAAATAATTCAATTCATGATATCTCTAAAACCTATTATGCACAAACTATATTCAACAACTATCCTGAAGCTCATAACTATAAAAACAAAATGAGGTCAAGGTAGATGAATACTAAATCTTATGATATTTTACCTAGCTTTTAATTAAGGGATCTAAGAAATTTATCATGTATATTTAAGTATACACAATATTCATATTAAATAAATAATTTATAAACATGAAAATATGAAAGAATAAATAAATAAATAAAAACTTTATTTATTTTCTAAAACATGAGAAATAAATATGAACTTTTCATAATTTATTTAGAAATAAAAAACCCATTTTATAATTCCTAACAATTATAATTTGTCAAAAATTTACAAATTATAAGTAAATTTATAAAAATATTATATTTTTGAATTTTTTTAGGAATTTCATATTTTAAGACTAATAATCATATTATCAGTCATAAAATATGACCGATAATTGAGAGTGACAAATGCACATGTCAATCATATTATATGATATTATAGGGACCTAGGCTTAATATACATTGATATTATATCCTTTTATATGAATACTTATCATATTATAAATGTACATGTTTGAGTACCATAATAGCTTAGTTTATTTGGAAACTTGGAACACATTCATCTAATTTGGTGAAATATCTTAAACATCTCACATAAATATCTTCCCCTTTATTACTCCTACTTGAAACCTTTCTTTATAGCCTATAGAAAGGAAACATAAGAAAGGGTGAGTTCAGGTGCTCAGTAAGTGAAAAATAAAGGAGATACATAAGCATAACATGGATATAAGGGTATAAGAACCTGATCATAACATTTTAATATCATAACCTACATATAAAATATCATAATATTGAGTCATGGAATAAATATTGACAGTTTGTAAGACATGAATCATAATGAAATCATAAAACATAAGTCATGAGATCATAACATTGGAATAAGAAATAGAATTTGTGGCATACACATAAACATGAAAAATCATTCCCTATAAGTTAAGAATCGTTACCAAAACTTATCTAGAAACTTCATGGGGGATGGATCTACTAGGAAGGACACACCACCATCCCAAGTCAAAGTCCTTTCCATATAGTGGATCAGGTTACACCTTTATCCCATAGTGTATCAGGACGCACCCAATTCCAATTGTTGATTAGGATGAACGCATTTCCCACTATGTATAAATCCCATTGACATGTTTCCCATATTTATCTCAGGATATATAAATCTTTACTCAATTAATTGGAGGGAGATATATGTCCCTCCAATCACATAATAAAATCATACGTACATTTTCCAAAAGATCATAAACAATCATCATATCATAACCCATGAAATGAAATGGGCATTATAAAAATGTCATCATATCATAACATGTTGAAAATAGATAGATTTCATAATTATTTAATAAAATCATAACCTATGAAATAATTATGTTTCAAACTCATATTACTCATGGAAGAAAAATGGGTGTCGTAAACAACATTCCATCCAAACATAAACCATTCAAGAAAAAATATGAATGGTATTCTTGGATTATATCACCATAAAGTAATTTTTAACACCAACTAATGTTATCTTATATAGAGAATAATTTTGAAAGATATTTTAAAAACATTTCTTGATGAAAATATCCTTTCCTCTTTGAAAAACACTTTTTAAAACATAAAGCATTTTGAAAACGTTTTTATTTGAAAATAACTTTAAAAACTTATAAATAAATATTTTAAAATCATTGAAATACTTTTCATTAAAAATAGTCTTAAAATATCATTTAAAAAAATTAAAATGATTTTATAAAACATTGTTTTGTGAGAAAATAGATTTCTAATTGAAGAGATAAATAATGTCGTATTTTCTTAAAAACATTTTCTTAATCATCTTAAGTAAAGAAGAGTGTAAAATGGTATTGTTAGATAAATATATCATTAATAAAAATATAATAATAAAATTAATGAGATTTCTTGAGAGATATATCTTAATATTTCATTAATGTAAGCATAATCATAAATAATCCCAATAAACGATGAGATTGTACCAATAAACTTATACCACTTTGGTAACTTTGAATCGTAATCCCCATGAAATAATAACATTGTATGAAGCTTAAAATATCATGAAAATAATGATATTCGTGATATAATATTTTAAACAGTAGTGTATAAACCTTGTAAAATAATGTAGGTGCATAACATAACATGTGTCTCAAAGAAGGTAAATTGAGAAGAAAAATTACCTTACTGATTTGGTAACTTTTAAATCGTAAACCCCGTGAAAGAGAGATCATAAAATGGATATGTAAATACCCATGATTTCAAGGATAATAATTATAGAATACATTAGTAGGAAGAATATACACCACATAAAATAAATTAGTGGAGGATATTTCATAAGTCTCATATAAATAAAAGTGAGACTAGAAATACCCTTACTACTTCAGTAACTTTTGAATTGTGAGATCTGTGAAAGAATAACATTAATTGAAACTTTGAATATCATGAAATAAATGAAATTCATGATATAACATGTCATAGGGAAGTATATACACTACAAAAAAAATAATAAGTACTAAATATAGCATAAATCTCATATAAATAAAATTGATATGAGAAATCCCTTACCATAAGTCATAACTCTCGAGATACTTGTTCAAACCTCCTCTTCTTTGGGTAACTCCTTTCAATTTGCATCAAAATACTTCCTTGGTTTTCTTTCTGCCCAAATTGAGGATTCTATGTTGAGAGGATGGATTTTGGGACCTTATTAGGATATTTTTTCTGTGGTAAAAAGGGCTTGATATTTGTGAAGAAGTGTAGGGGGTGAGTGCCCTTTTATAGTGGAGGAGAAAGACATTCTTGTAAATACAAAAGGGAAAACACTATTGAGAGGTCTACCTTACATAATGTGCCTATAATAATGAACCAAAATCTATAAAAGATGGTATATTTTAGAAATATTACCATTCAAGGGTTTTTTACATGTTTATAGGTCATTGTTTCTTAAGTTTAAAGTTTAACCACTAAGTAAACTCATTTTTACCTTAATCGTTGTAATTAATTATATTTAATTTCACTAATATTTTTGTTAAAAAACTAAGTTGAACGTAATATAAATTAAAAATTATTATTATTTCAAATATTTATTCCATTTTTTCAAATTCAAATCATATAATTGATATAATTTTAAAAAAAATTATTCATACGGACTAGATGTAACCATGGGTTTTTAAAGTAAAATGTTCGAAAGCTTGAAATCTTCTTATATACGATTTTAGTGGGAAATTGGTTCCAATGAACTAAAATGGATTTATTTATGTATAATTAAACTAATTATACTTTGAAACTAATTTAAAAAATAATTTAACTATATAAATAAATTATATGAAAATGCAGTTTTCAATTAAAATTCAGTGTTTTCACTATTCATAGAAAAATGAAACTTCTCAAAAAAATATCAAAAATTAACCCAAAATAAATTTTTATATTATGATTTAAAATTGAATTTTTTTTCAAAAAAAATTATAAAATTTTCAAAAAAAAATTTTAAAAAAAAATCTATCATTAGAAGGCAGTAAATACGCTTTTTGGAAAAATACAGTTTTTTAAGGGTAAAGTATGATTTATTCATATCTATTATCTAAAAAATGATAGGATGAATGTTAAATAGACATTTTAATATATACTATATTCATTTAATTAAAATTATTCACTAAAAGTGGTTTAATTAATTTATAAAATTATTTTTTTAGAATTTGATTTCCTATATTTTCAAAAGGGTTTTATTTTTATTTCTAGTTAATTAGTCACCAAATAATTCATCTTATATTCATGTGTAAACCATATTATCCTAATTTAATAAATACCTCTCATACCCAAAATTCTATCTATAAAATGATAATTATAATATTATTTTAATAATATTATTAATATTATATTTTAGTTTGGTAAAACACGGTCTTGCATGTAATAAAAGTTATTTAAGGAAATCAGCATTATGTGTGTCACAAGACAAAAATAGTTTTGTTTATACCGCAAGATAATATAAGTGTTTCATGTAGTGAAATATTGACTTTTTGTTTCATATAAATCAATCATAACTCGTTGTAGTCTTCAATGAAATCCATCAAAGAAAATTAATTTATTCGAAAAAATAATTCATAAAAAATAAGGGTGTTACATTATACCCCCTTAAAATAAATTTCTCCCTCAAAATTCATCTGGGTCATCAAAGGTTTAATAAATGAAAGTTCCTTTCATATAAATCCACATCATAAAAATAAATAATGAAACTTTCCTTAAAAATGGAAATTTGGAAACATCACAATTACCCAAAGTAACTCATAACTAGGTTTCCACATAGGAGAACATAGGTGGAAGGTGAAGATGTGGATATAAAAGAAAAGCATAAATAATTATAGGTCTTAATTGAGTTCATTGATGAAAAGAAATTTAATGGTAAATGGAAATTTAAGGGACTAAAAACAACAAATTTGGGATGATTTATAAGATCACCAGTTCAATAAAAACGAAGGTATTAGGAGAAATCTTTCTCAATATGCTTTTCCTATAGTTGAGGAGAACTTATACTATCTAAAATATAAGGAAATGTACTTAATTGATTTCATTTCTCTTTATATACACAATATCACCCTTTTTTGTTCCTTTCACAATTTCCACTTCATATCTTATTCCATGAAATGAAGGTAAATTTTTCATTTCCGAAGCACTAATAGATTATGTGGTAGAATGATAAGCCATTATATCTAACTTTAGTTAAAATCATAGAAAATGGTCAGCATATGTTATCCAATATGAATAAACCCTCATGTGGAGATATAATACTTTAATCACCAAAACCTCATTCAAATTTCAACTCAAACCATTCCATAAATGGTTAACCTTATACCCCTTATAATTCACCCCTTATTCCTTAAATAATCTCTTATCTTATACAAAAATAAATTTCATTGGAAACTTGGGTTCATCCTTATATCGATAGAATATTAAATGTGATTTTATTATTCTAGAATCCTTGTAAAAGGAGATAATCAAATGAAACTTCACTAAAGGATGAAAAATAATATTTTCATAAGGATTATTGATACAAAATCAAACTTGAAATTCTCAACTAAGTAGTGAATCATAAGTGTGTTCTAAATATCATGATTTACTTCATCCATTGTGACTGAATAAGATTTACCTTTTTCATTTTTCCTCAATTTTTTTTTGTATCTTATCATCTATATTAGCCCTTGGATTGGGTTATTGATTCACATAATTCCCAAACTCCTTTCACTTGAAACACTGGAGTGTGGGTGGTGTATTAGTTGGAATTATCTTTTACTCAATTACATTAACCATCCCATTAATCATATTTCAACATTCACGGATTTTATGAGCTTCCTTTACAAATTTAATTCACCTTTAAATTCCATTCAAGAAACTCCCTTGATGCTTCTTCCCAAATTTCTGGCACACATATTTCTGTAATTTCTTTACACCATTTAAGTTTTCATGAGATTCAATCATCCTATTCTTTTTGAAACTAGAGGAATGGTGGGAATATCCAATTTCCATTTCTACCTTTATTTCACATAAAATTAATTCTTCATAACTACTAAATTTTCTTATATTTAATTCCTTTCAAATAATTGGTTTCAAGACACCAAAGAATCAATCAATTTTTCTTTCAGGGTTGATGATCAAATCAGAAGTGTACCTTGCAAGTCTTGTAAAATTAGTTTCATAGTTACCAATAGATTCAACATCATTTTACTTTAGCTCAAGGAATTTTTTCTCCATTTTTTTCATAGAATACTAGGTAAGTACTTACTAAAAAATAATCTCTTAAACTCTTACCTTTCCATAGATTCAATTTCTTCTTATGTTTTCATGTTCTTAATAAGAGTCATCCACTAATCTGCTTCACCTTCCAAACAATAAGTAGAAAAAATAACTATTTCATGATTCGAGAACTAAATAATGGAAAATATATTTTCAATAATACTAATCCATTTCTTAGAAACTAGTGTTTTGGTGTAACCGCTAAAATAATTTGGATGTTTCCTCCTGTAGAAATCAACAGAATGTTGTTTCCTCATTTTCTCGTTTGGAAGTTCAACATGATTCATAGATTGAGAAAGTTTTTGAGCATATAAACAAGAATTTTTATTCAATATCCCATATAATTTTAATTCTCAGGAGGAAAATTATTGCATTGTTCATTTCATCCAACATTAACATTATTCTTTTGGGTTTTATCCATTGACTAAAACCAAAAAGTATAGTGTCAGAAATACTAATCATGGTGGAAAACCACATAATAATGAAAAATAATTTCAGATTTCTAAATAATTAAACTTAATTAGTTAATCTATTTCACCTTAGGTTTATCCTAGGTTATTCAAAGTCACCCTATATTTAAATCCTTCATGATGGTTTTTAAAGAGTTTGTGAATTTCCAAAGCATATCCCATAGGAGTGTCAAACCAGATTTGTTGTAAGGCCCATTTTTGTGCACCAGTTACCGATAGAGTCTACCTCAATACAATGTTTTCATGGTTGTTATACCTATGTACATATATTATAGAGACACATCCACATTTAGTATCTAGATAAGTATTTATTTCTAGAAAACCAATCAATCTATCCTTTACCAAAATTCAAGGACATTTTCCTATACTTTAACTCATCCTTTGACTTATCCTTAGACAAATCCCTAGACATATCCTTATAAATACCCATAGGGACCTCACTAAAGTTTTCTTATAATAGTTTAAAAAGGTTTACTAAACCTTTCCTTTGATTCCAATTATAGCGACCCAGGCTTAACATACATGGATATTACATCATTTTATATGAATATTTGTCATATTACAAAAGTTCATACCTAAGCACAATAATAGTTTAGTTTATTTTGAAACTTGGAACACATTATTCTAATTATGTGAAATATTTTCAAGATCTTATATAAATATCTTCCCCTAGTACTCCTACTTAAAACCTTTATTTGTAACCTGGGGAAATGAAACATAACAAAGGGTGATCTTAGAAGCAGAGTAAGGGTAAAAATAAAGAAGATATGTAAGCATAAAATGGATATAAGTGTGTGATAACATGATCATAAAATTTGAATATCATTCCATGCATATCAAATATCTAAATCATGAGTCACGGAATAAATATTTTTAGTTTATAAGATATTAATCATAAATAAATCATAGAACATGAGTCATGAGGGAATAACATTAGAATAAGACATAAAATTTATGGCATAAACAAAAACATGTAAAATAATTCCCTATAAGTTAAGTATCATTGTAAAAACTTATATGGGAACTTAATGGGGTATGAACCTATTGGAAGAGGCACACCATAATCCCTATTTGTAGTCCTTTCTTTATAGTATATTAGGTCACACCTCCCATAGTGGATCTAGACTCACTTGTTTCCCATTGTCGATCAAGATGCACCTGTTTCCTGTTATGGATTAGGACACGCATATTTCCCATTGTGGATCAATCCCATAGACATGTTTCTCATATTTATCTCATGATATATAAATCTTTACCCAATGCATTGGATGGAGATATAGGTCCCACCTTTCATATAATAAAATCATACATACATGTTTCATAAGATCACAAACAATCATCATATCATAGCCCATGAAATGAAATAGGTATAATAAAATATCATAATATCATAACCTATAGAAAATATATAGGTTTCATAATCATTTCATTAAATTATAACCCATGAAATAAGTGGGTTTCAAAATCATATAACCCATGGAAGAGAAATGGGTGTTGTAAACAGCATGCCATCAAAACAAAAACCATTCAAGAAAGAATATGAATGGTATTATTGGATTATATCAATAGTATAGAATAGGTAACACCAATGGATTCCATCTTGGTGAAAATATTCTTTCCAATAACATAAGTGTCCTAATTTAATTTAAAATTAATCTTATATATGGGGTGTAACAACTAGTTTTTAAAGTAATAATTTTAAAAGTTTGAAATGTTATTATATCAAATTTTGTTGTGAAATTGATTCCAATGACATAAATTGGATTTATTGATGTATAACTGAACTGATTATACTTTAAAACAAATTTAAAATATAATTTAACTATATAAATAAATTAGATTAAAATGCATTTTTCAATTAAAAATCAGTGTTTTTCACTATTCATAAAAACATAAAACTTATCAGCGAAAATACCAATAATTAACCCAAATTAAATTTTTATATTACCCTTAAAAAACTAAAGTTTATTTTTTAAAATAAAAAAAAGTGTCAAAATTATTTTTAAAACAGTTCTTCCCTTAAAAGGCAGCAAAATAGTTTTTTAGAAAAATACAGTTTTTTAAGCATAAAATATTATTTATTCTTATATATTCTCTAGGATAATCATAGGATGAATGTTAAATATCTAATTTAATATAGAATATATTTATTTAATTAAAATAATTTACAAAAACTTATTTAAATAATTTATAAAAAATATCTTTCTAGAAAATTATTTTCTATATTTTCAAAAGGGTTTTATTTTCATTTATAGTTAATTGGTCACTAAAGAATTATTATTATATAAATGTGTAAACCATATTTTTATAATTTAATTAATCAATTTTATACCATCCATTACAATATATTATTGATAAATATAACACTATTTTAATAATAATATTAATATTGTATTGTATTTTGGTAAAACTCGATCTTGCATGTAACGCAAACTATCAAAGGAACTTGGAATTATGTGTAACAAAAGTCTAACATAGTGTTGTGTGTACCAAAATATAATCTAAGTTTTGTGTGTAGTGAAATATTAAATGAGTGTTGAATATAAATAAATCATAACTTGGTGTAGCATTCAACTCAATCCATCAAATAATTTTAATTTATTCAAAAAATAACAATCCATAAAAACTCAGGGTGTTATAGATATAGCTTTAATCATATGCTATGATTGTGTAGATAAATATTATTTTTCAAATTTAAATACCTAAACCATATTTTAGGATTCATTATATATCATAATTATTTTATGAATCTCTATTTTTCTAAAATCATGGATTTGAATCATTTTTTATGACATTGTATATCGTATGACACTTAATGAAATAAATCCTTGGGTTCCCTATTTATCATACCTTATGATGTAATCCAACCATACATTGTGACTAATAAAAATAGAAAAAAAATATAACATATCATATTTTATATTATATCCCAAACTTTTTATAATATAAACACATTATATATTTAAAGATCAAGGCTCTAATACCACTGATGTGTTTTAGGGGATAATCTCATGATCCTTAGCATTGGAAGAACCCATAAAGGAGGCTTGATATGTCTTCTTGGAATCAATGTTCAAAGTTAAATGAAGAAAAACATGCATGAATAGTATTTGTGGTAGCCTATATATTTAAGATTCAATAGAGAATGTTTTATGTGGATCACTGAAGTTGTAAACATATGCCTTCTTCCTCTAAGGGTATTTCACCAGCTTTGGATTCTATAATTATTCTTGAAGACCATTGATTGTGGAAGGAGTTCTAGAACCATCACTGAATGATAAATAGTGATCAAGGAAGAATAAATGTTTGATTATGGAATTCTGGAAATTTATAGTCACCAATTGAGAAGTATCTCATCCTTTTATATGAATCCATGATGCTCTTCATTTAATGAAGAGTGTCATCCATATCGAATGTAATGAGTTCCATATCATGAAACTTGTACATTACATGCCTTTGTGTTCTCATTCATTAAACCCTTTAATGAATATGTATAATCCATGTAAACCGAATAAAAAGTGGTGTGAATGAGTTACATGCACATGAAATACCATGAAATCCTTATCTTATGCTTTATCGTATTATAATACTGGGAAGTCGGAACATCTCATGTACCTTTTATGATATTATCATATTGTATGGTATGGTATGATATGAATCTCATGCATATCATCCCATATGATTCTGTTGACTCCTAGAATATGACTCAGTATTTTATTTTATATCAATCAGGTCCCATGTTGAGTCCCCAAATAACACCATTTCACTCAAATAAGGTTACACATCTTTATCTCAAACTCCCACCCTCTCACCCATGGTGTGGGTACACAACCATGACACTATCTACCATCCTCTCACTTAGGATGTGGTCAAATAATCTCATTAGGATCCACTATCCTCTAACTTAGGATGTGATCACATCATCATCTATCTAAACACAAAATATAATAGGTATCAGGGTCACTAAGTCATTACTCATCCCTACAGGGTCAAATACTAGCCCTAACAGGGAACCAAAATACATATATTCCACATGGATAGCCCATTGTTTACTCCCAACTCAATGACTCTAGGCCACTCACACTTTCCATGTTTACTCACCCAACTCTTTAATATTTGAAGGAATTTTTCACTCAAACCCATAAAACAAGCCACAAGTGAACACACACCTTAACCAAGCCCATTTATACAACACTAAGGTCAACCAACCCAAGTAGATAGACCTAACTTAGGCCATGGTACAAGCCATGGTTTTATCATACCTAGGATATTTCACCCAAAAATACCCTCTAAGGGGTCTATTACATAAATCCAGACTCACCCATCCACTTAAATACCCAATAAAAGACAATTTAAGGAAAAAGAACCCACTCTCATGAACGAAAACCCATAAAATAGAATAAAATACAATAACATGGTAAGGAATTCTTGCCTCGAGCTTAAGGAAACTCACTCACTAAGTCACATCACTTGATTCAAGATCAAACAACTAAATATTAACCATTATAATTAAGTATTTTGAATCAAAAAATGAATAATAGGGATAAGAATAAGAATCTAGGGAATCCATGGAATTAGGTAAGATCACTGGAACCAATGAGGCTTTAATACAATAAAAAAAGAGGAAAGAGTATCACCTGGATGTCAAAGAGAACCCAAAAATACATTACTAGTTGAGTTAGAGTTAGGGACAAGAGGAAAATGTTTAAATTGGAGGTAAATGTTATATTATATAAATTACCCTATAAATAAGGAATATAACCACTAGTTACCCGGTTAGATTATACTAGGTACCCAGTGCTCCACTAGCCATGTGGTATATCCCCACTAGCTAGATAGTGGAATTCCAGGACCTTCATGTCTTCTTTTTAGGCCAATGGGTACTCGATGGTGGTGTACTAAGTACCTATTACCCCTTTACCACATTTTTAGTGGGCGTGACCCCAATACACCTCTTTAAATCCATCTCAATCCCCATTAACACTTGATAACATCTTAAATCATCTAATAATAAATAATTTAAAGACAAAATGACCCTCAAATTCATACCTAAAATTTGAGGGTCATTACAATATAGAACAATGATGTTCTTGAGTGATATAAGTGATGTTTTATCAATATTAGAGTATTGAGGGGTTTACTGGTAATGGGTCTACCTTGTGACTTGGTCATGGGAGTTGTGATTTATAACCTAAGGACCAAATGATGGGTATGTAATGATGCAAGATGCACTTGGTACTTTAGGTTATCGCCAAGGTATATGATTGGAATAGGAAAATTGAATGTTTTTAATTTTTATTGAGTGATTATCCTAATATTATACATTTATGTGATTGATGGAATTATCTGAAGGATATATGATCTTGTTAGACCGTATATTAGGAACCCAACAATGTTATTGACACGCGTATGGTGTTGATGATGGTAATGAATTTTATGGATTGGATTTTCTTACATATAGTGGTATGATATTGGATTTATTAGACTGGGTGATTTTCCATCCACTAGCATGATATGGGATTATGTATACTAGATGCTTTTCAATCAGTGGTCTAAATAATTTTAGGGATAGATTGGTTAACTATGACACTAACTGAGATATTGATTTTTTTAATCATTTTGGAGAACATTCAACTGAGAGATAGATTATTTTTGAATGGTTTTAGTGCATTTATAACCAATTAGTATATTCTTATTGTCACACCCACTGTGTTTTTTTAGGTACTTTTCATTAATTTTTGTCTTTTTTTTGTTTTTTAGTTTTTTGGGGTGTTTTTCAAAGAAAAATGGATATTTTTGGGAGGTAGAAGGTGGTGAACATTTGTCACACAATTAGTAGAAACTACATAACCCCCCCCCCCCAGAAAAATATACATCCTATACATAGGCATTGGAGTGCCTACATGTTTAGGTGCGTAGTTTGTAAAACCATGCTGCCCAAACCATGAAGCCTCCACCTCTTAGGATAGAGGTGCATGTACGGTTGGCATGTGGTCTAACATACCATGTTTCCAAATAGTGTGTACTACCCAGATCTTTGAAAATTGTTAATTTACAATTTTTTCCCCCATAATTTTAACCATTACACCCTATTTATTCCCCCATTTGACCGATATATCCTAGGTTTTCCTCCCCTATTCTCCACCTCCCTCTTGGATTCAATCTTTGGGTAATTTGATATTAGATATTCAAGAATCCTACAAGTAAGTTCCTCATCACCTCTTATTTTAGTCTCTTCTCCCTTATTTCTTGTTTTTTCTTCTCTCTAGTGGATGTGGTGAACTATAGTGGGTTTAATGTTATTTATTTTTCTTGGGTTTTTATTTCTTTGGTGTGTTATCGCTTCTCTAGGATCTTATCTTGTTTTGGATTGTGGTTTGAAGCTGGTTGGTGGTTATTTAAAAGGTAAAGGTGGGTGGTTCCATGTTTTGATAATATTTGATGATTTAAAATTTATTTTCTTGGATACAAAAAGTTTTCTAAATTTTGTGTGTGTGTGTGTCTGAAAATGGTGATCTCAAGGGTGTTGGTGTGTGTAAGGATGTGGATATGGTTTATACCATATGAAAACCATTGGAAATTGTATGCTTGACTTATGATAGGTTGATTTATGGATAATGGGATTTAGTATGGTTTGAAAATGGAATAAAGAACTTGGGAACCCAGGGTACCTAGGATGTTTCGTTAGAACTAGTAGTTATGCAATTCAGAAAGGCCTTAGCTTGGGTCTTTCTAGAAGGATTATAATGCAACATTAACTAAATGATGTGGCATATATTATTACCATTGTAACTTGGGTGCATATTCTCTAGCAGATCATGTGTGGGAAAGGATATGTTCAGTCACAGAGATAAGATGTACCTAGTATCCCAATAACCCAGCTAAATATAGGTTTCCCATAGTGCTTATACTTTTTTTCTCCTAATTTCAGTTATTATTTTATATTTACTTTTCTTTCAAAGCTAAAGTTCATTTTCAAACAAAAAAAATTTACTCTCCTTTAAAACTAAAACTTTTATTTATCTTGTAATGGATATTTATGGAACAACTTGTGGTGTCCTACTAGACAAGTGAGCTCACACCCAATATATAACCATTGGGTATATGTAGATAGTGTTTTTTCTAATTCAGGTAATGGAAAGGCCTTACTTGGAGGTGGTGGATATACTCACTATTCATTGTCCTTTTAAGACCATTTGATGGTGGTGGAATGGTGGAGGTTTTCCCTCATGTCATGAGGAGGATGTTTTTATTTTTATTTTCATCCCCTTTTTGTTCATTTTGGTTTTGGTAAATAATGAAAATGTAACATGAGACTTGTATATGACTCTTTTTTATAGCCTTGTTATAGATGTTGATTATGATGCTTTTGTTCATATTGAAATGTTAATGTTTTTTATATTGATTTTTGTTCTTGTAGGTAATTTGTTCCCAAAGGGGTTCCTCGGTGCTCGAGCACTATCTACCAACCTGTGGGGATTTGGAATGCCCTTCAGGCCATGACATGGGTCAGGTCGGGTGTTGGGTGGGATGGAAACCCAAACTTGTTCATGAAAAATTGGTATTATATGAGGTTTTTCCTTTTTTGGGTCTTTATATTTGGGAAATTATAGATATATAGGAGCTAAGACTGTCAGAGCTTGAGATCCTGGTCATGAGTTGGGTTTCTGGCCAGCACACTTCATGAAAGGCCTTTGGTTACCATGGGATATTGGGATTTGGTTTGCCTCCTCTTTAAGGTTTAATTCACATGTTGCAGACTAGGAATGGGAATGAAGGTAGGGTGGAGTGTTTTGAGATGTTTTAGTTTTGTTCAAATTTATATAATAATTTTATTATGTTTATTATTTAATTATTTGTGGGTTGAGGATTGATAGTTCATTATCTTATTGTTTCACTTGTATATAATTATGCCTCCCTGGAGACCTCCTATAAAGCTACAAGAAGAGTCCAGAGAGATTTATCATTCACAAGTTGTTCTGATATTATTAGAGGTGTTGGTTCAGGCTATCTAGGACATGGATTAGAGAGTGGGCTCTCATCCATCTTAGGATAAGGAAGCTGGACTAGGTTTGGAAAAGAATCGGTAATAGGATTTTCTTAAGCATTATTCCCCTTCCTTCTAGGGAAGTATGGACCCCTGATAAGTGGATTATTTCGTGGAGAAATTTGAGAGGAACATTGGGTTACTCTAGAATCCTGAATTCATTAAGGTCAAGTGTGCACCATTTTTGTTAGAACACCCCAGTCTTAGGTGGTGAAAGTCAGTTGTTCTGGATGGGCAGTATGAGCATTTGGATATAAGGACTCCAACGTTGTCTTCATTGAGGAATATTGTCCTGAGAATTTATCCCTCACTAATTCCTAGAATTTTATTTACCTTCATCAAGTATACCATTCAGTGTTTGAATATTCCAACCACTTTGTAGAGCTAGTCCTCTCTTCTCTCAAGGTAGTATCTAATGAAAATTTGAAAGCCCAGTGGTTTAAAATGGGGTTGTGGTCAGACATTCGATCTCACATTTTAATTTTCAAGTTAAATACCTATGTTAATGTTGTTAATTAGGATATGATGGTGGATATTGACCAATATAGGATGTTAGGAGTGTCTATGATGCTCCCAACATTAATCCAGAGTTGGATTTTCTCATCTGAAAAAAAAAAAGAGAAAGCGTGAAAAATATGGGAATATGGGTGGTAGTATCTCTAGGTATCCACCCTGGCCACCTTCATTAGAAGATGCATGTATTGGATCCATTCTGTGTCATAAATGTTGGAAATTTGGCACATGTGGTCCATATAATTGGATCTACCTAAGTAGTTACATGTCTATGGATGCATGGTCCATTTGCAAAGGTTATGTAGGGTTTCCCTCCTTCTCATAGGGTGTAGGATCTATGGTTCCCAAGGTAACAACAACTTTATCTGATGTTTCTAGATATATGGGGATAATTCTAGTGGATGGGGTGGTAAGGATGGATCTTTTTATGGTAAGATTCAATTTAAGGTAGATCTATAGGTTAGTAGTTGACCATAAGCACAAAAAAGTCAAACAACTTAATTCTATGGATCAATAACCAGTGGAATCAAATGAAGGTCCTATGGTAGTTAGAGTTACTATTCTTGTTATATCATCCATAGTGATTGCTTTATTCAATGCATGTGCTACTCAATCATTCATTTCTACTCACCTTGTAGATTTTGTGAAACTCTCTACTAAGCTTATACTATATTCTATGGAATTATTTACACATCTTAAAAAGAGGATGGAGTGGAGTTTTTTATTCCTAACTTGTGTTGTCTACATTTCATAGGTTGAGATGAAATTGGATTTACATGTCTTATAGATGGATCTTTTTTATATAATCCTAGGGGTGTATTGGATTACATATTTAAAGTATCATGTTGACTATTATCATCATTGGGTGACTTTCATTACACCAAATGGGAGAAATCATGTTTTTCTGGGAGAATGGGATATGAGGTCAGGACGAGATGGAACTCCACTTATAGTGCTTGACAGGATTTCTTGTCAATTTTCATACACCTTTATAGAGAATGAGGGAAATGTATTGGATAGTTGGTTACCTTCCATGGTAAATGAGTTCCCTAAGATATGTCCTGATGATTTTCCAAGATTTCTTGCTAAATAAGAAGTGGAGTACACTATCAGTTTGGAACCAAGGAAACTATTAATATCTATTACCTCATATCGTATAGACCCCACTGAGTTGACGGAGTTAAATATGAGGCTAGATTATTTATAATCCAAAGGGTTCATTCACTTGAGTGTCTCTCCTTGGGCTGCTCTAGTTTTTTTCTAAGAAAGATGATAGATCTCTTCGGCTCTTCATCGACTATCAGATACATAATCAGGTCATGATCAAGAATTAATAACCCTTTCCTAACATTGATTATCTTTTTAAATAGATCAAAGGACCAAGGTGGTTCTCATTGATTTACCTTCTTTAAAGGTACCACCAATTCAAGGTGGGAGAAGTGGATATCCCCAAGAAATATTTCTAAAGTCGGTATAGAAATTTTGATTATTTAGTAATGCCTTTCAGATTAAAAAAAATTCTTGTGGTTTTCATGGATCTTATGAATTAGTTGTTCCATAAATACCTTGAATCTTTTGTCGTGGTGTTTGTGGATGACATTTTGGTCTATTAAAGATTAGAAAAGGAGAAAGGGTGGTATTTGAGGATTTTATTGGGCATGTTGTGAGATCATAATATTTATTCCAAATTGTTGAAGTGTAGTTTCTAGATTTAGGAAGTTATGTTTCTAGGACATGTGATCTAGAAAAATGGAGTTTCATTTGAACTGGATAAATTTAGGGTAGTGATTTTATGTAAAGAGTTGAGGAATTTCTTCAATATCAGGAGTTTTCTGAGACTAGTAGGGTACTACGGGTGGTTTGTTAGGGAATTATCTTGACTTTCCTCATTGATGAAGACCCTCACCTGAAAAGAGGTGATTTTTTATTAGAGAACAAAATTTCAAGAATATTTTGAAGAGATTAAGCAACGATTGAACAGCACCCTTATCTTGATCTTAATCAAGTATGGACAAGGTAATGTGGTCTATTATGAAAATTCATGTACGGTTTTTGTTTGTATGATTATGTTGGGTGACCATATCATGGCATATGGATCTCACCAACTCTGAACACATGAAAATAATTACCCAATCCAAAACTTTGAGCTAGAGGCAATGATTTATGCCCTAAAATCTTAGTATCACTACATTTTCAAGAAAAATTTTATGATCTACTCGGACCACAAAATCCTCAATTATATATTCTCCTAGAAGTATTTTAACCTAAGACAAAAATGATGGATTGAGTACCTTCAAGGGTTCAACTTTGATATCATCTACACCCTAGGTAAGGGAAATGTGGTTTCTGATGCCTTGAGTAGGAATTTTTCAACCCAGGATCTGAATGAGTCTAATGATGGGTGGATTTTGATGGGCCTCTTCACTTAGATTCAACTAGAATCCAAGGAATAGGGTAGAGGTATTTTCTTATAAATCTTGTAGTTTAAACATTCTATTTCTTAATTAATTCAAGATGAAAATCCAAGAGATGAGTTGTGAAAATTCTCTACCTAGTTTATAAAGAGTGAGGAAGTTCCTAGTGATTTTTTATTTTATCTTAAAGTAGATCTCTATTTTAGGGGATGATATATTGTATAATTGTCCCTAAGGAAGGTGGAATTTTGGGATTTTCATCGGTCTTATTGGGATTTACATCTTGGTTCCACCAATATTTTCTATGATGTGTGTCTCCAGTTATGGTGGCCAGGTATGAGATGTGATATAGCTAAATTTTTATCTTGATGTTACACTTGTCAATAGGTCATAGTTGAGCACCAGAAACCTTCACACTTTATTTATCCTCTTCCTATTCATACCTAAAAGTGGGGAAAGGTATCCATGGATTTAATTATTAGGTCATTCTATACACCCTAAGGAAGGAACACAATTTGGTTGATTATCAATCTTCTGAAAAAAATCTTCCCACTTTGTCCCAATCAAGGGCTCCACCAAAGTGGAAGAGTTGGGAAGGTTGTGTGTTATAGATATTATGAGGCTCAATGGAGTAACATATTATATTATTTCTAGTAGGTACACATGTTTTACATCTCATATTTTTGTAGTTATATAGAAGGCAATGAGGTTGTGGGTTAGACTTAACATGCCATACCATCCTTAAATCAATGGTTAGAAAAACAGTCAAATTTGATTCTATAATACATATTACATGCCTGCATGTTAGAATTTAGTGTCTCTTGGTATCACTATCAAGGTTTATTAGAATTTTATTATAATAAAATTTACCAATACATGATCTAGATGGATCCTTTTGAAACATTATATAGCTGACCATTTAAGTATCATCAATACTGGATAGAAGTTAGTGAGACTTCCTTAGTGGGTCTGAGCATCATGAAAGAGATGATGAATAGTATTCATACTATAATATAGTGTTTTATGATAACCTATATTATTTATAACTCTTACTCCAATTATTGAGTCTGAGATTTAGATTTCTCAGTGGGTAACCGGGTGTTCCTAAAAGTGTCACCTCACTTGGGAAATCATCGTTTTGGGAAGCAAGAAAAATTTACATTGAGGTATATCGTACCCTTCAATATTATTGAGATGATTGATAAGGCGGAATTAAACTTCATATTTCCTTCCCATTTTCTACCAATTCATGATGTTTTCTACTTCTCTTAACTAAAAAAGTATAATCTAGATCCTTCCCATATACTAAGTTAGGAGCATCTTAAGTTGTAACCGGATGTGTCAGTGACCAAACAACCTATTCAAATTTTGGATTCCCAAGTGAAATTACTCTGGGGGAAATATATTTTGTTAGTTAAGATCCTGTGGAAGCACCGAAATTATGAGAAGGAAACGTGGGAATAGAAGTCTTGGGTAGAGGATCAATACCCTCACTTGTTTTCTGATCAGACTATGGATTTAATTTTTTAGGATAGAAAGTATTGTGGTGGGGATAATTGTTACACACACTGTGTTTTTTTGGGTAACTTTTATTCTTTTATTTTTTATTGTTGTTGTTCTATAGTTTTCCTAGGTATTTTAAACATAAAAATGGATACTTTTTTAAGGAATAGGTTCGTGCCCAGATGGCACATGGTTAGTAGAAACCTTGTGCCAGCTCCCAAAAAATTGTGTAGCCCAGACAGAGGTACTGGAGAGACCTTCTAATTAGATGCGTAGTTTTTGAAACCCAAATCGTGTAGCCTCAACCTCTTATGATAGATGTTCCCACATGATTAGTGCATGGTATAGAAGACCATGTGACCAAATCATGTGGTCCGACCAGATATTTAAAATTTATTAATTTCTAATTCTATGTACCTTTATTTTAACCCTTTCTACCCCATTTCTTCCCCTATTCAACTCATGTAGTACTAGTAATTCACCCCTCTTATCCACCTTCTTCTTTTATTCAATATTTGAATGATATGACCTTATATCTTCAATCATCCTCCAAGTAAGTTCCACCTCACCTCTTTTATTAGTCTATTATACCTTATTTATTAGGTTTTCTTCTCTACAGTGGTTTTCGCAACAAAAATTTCTTATAATTGTGACAGTGAATTTGCGACAGATTCTCTTCATAAGTGAATTTTTGGGATGGGTGTCCATCGCAAATAGCCCATCGTGGAAAAAAGAATTGCAAATATAATTATTGAAAATGGTCTGTTATAGAAAACCTTTTTTGCAATGAATATACAGTTCGTCACAAAAAAACCCTGAAATATTATTTATAACCCTTTTGTGGTGGTTCATTGCAAAAAACCTTTTTTTGATGGATTACTTATCCATCAAAAATAACCTTTTTCAAAAATATAAATAATTAAATTATTTATAAATAAATAAAATTATAAATATTTAAAAAACATTAAAAAAGGATTTGAAAAATTAAAAGACACATAAAAGTAATATATCATTTCAAATATAATATGTCTTTCATACCAAATTACAAAATAGTCATGAAAATATTCAGAAATCATCAACTGGAATCATGTGGATGAGGATCACTTGATGGACCAGGGGGAGTAAACTCCATACCAACACCACGTGAAATTCGACACATATACTTCATCATCTTATTATCTCTCAGACACTACTACTCAAGATCCTCCTCCCTCTTCTTTTGTATCTACTGTATCATCTCATCCTAAGCTCTCAACCTCTCCTTATAATATGCAGATAGTATCAATGGACACTCTCCATGAGCTACCTTCACGCTCACTGATTCCATCAAAGAAGTACCTTAATAACTCGTAGGTGTCATTTGACAACCAATACCAATCACTCAACCTTTCTTGACACCTTATAAAGTCACCAATATCCAAGTCCCCTCATCAAAACCTGAATCAGCAGTGATATCTTATTTGGCCTCATCTTGACTCTCCCATGAATGAGAAGTCATAGCCTCATATGTTTCCTTTAAATATAATGACAAATTATAATAATAATAAAAATAATATTTATGACATTGTTTAAAAAAATCACTAACCATAATACAGTGATGTCGTTCGCCTACAACTTCTCATGTATGGGGATCCGAATACAACTTCTTATAAACTTTAAACTCTGTAATAGATGGGTCAGTAGCGAACTGTATAATATAAAAAAAGTTGTAGTTAAAATAAATATATATTAATAAATAATATCACTTACCATATGTCATCAATTTATGATAAATGTACAACTCTCAAACCTATGGGTGGACCCTTGCCTCCCCCAGCTCTGACATCTAGCTGCTAATCTCCTCCTAGAAGTATCTCCTAGCCAGAATGAGCACAACCCATCCCATACCTGAGATGATATATATTTGGGGCGCTAGGAGACACAAGACTGATCAAATATGGTATCACAAGCTTTATCCATATCTCACTTTATAATGTTGTGTAGAAACTGACAAAAGAGATTTTATATACAAGTATCTCGTACCTTTTGGATAGGACCTCTCTGACTATCAGAAATCAGAAAAAATAAATTCTGCAAGACAATTAAAAAAAATAGTAATTAAATAACTTTTAAAAAAGTATATACTATTTAATAATGTAAAATACAGTGGTCAAACATCTGGTCATGCACGATGATGGGTACTAGGTCACATGACATCCATGGCTCGAAAAAATAATTTCTTAGAATCGCACCAGCCTGGCCAATAGATTAATAAGAAAAACTGTGCATATTGAAACAAATATATAATCATAAAATTGTTATCGAAATTAATACACTTAGTTAATATAAAATAAATTTATTATTACACAATTAAACAAACCTCTATAAACACATATCAAAATAAATAGATGGTCGTCTCTCTATAATAGGATCTGGAATCAGTAATCGAGCAATACTGCACCCCCTCTTAGTAGTTGCACCAGCCTGACAAGGAGAAGCTAAATCGGGCCCATCATCAGGAAGTCCAGCATGAGTGAGAGAACGTAATAAATTTTCATGAGGATCATCTCCAACCATCTGAAACAAATATCCTCTCCAATAAAATATTTTTAAAATAGATATGAAATATAAAAAACTAATGAATGTTAAAATAAAATAATGTTACCTATAACAGATTTTTAATACAAATATGAAATTTAAAAAACTAATAAATATTAGAATATGATAATTACTTATTATTAATGTTTGAACAGATATGAAATATAAAAAACAAATTAATGTCAAGATAATATAATGTTACCTATAACAAATTGTTAAAATTTTAAAAAATAATAAATATCAAAATATGATAATTACTTGTAACTAAATTTAAAATAGATATGAAATATAAAAAACTAATTAATGTCACAATAAAATAATATTTCCTATAAATGATTTTTAATAAAAATATGAAATTTAAAAAACTAATAAATATCAGAATATAATAATTACCTATAACTAAAGACCTGAATATAATACATCAATTGTCATCTTCATCACAATTTTCATCGACATCAGTGTATTCATCCTCATCTTCATCATTGTCAACTTTTATATGACTTTTAGTTTCATCATCCCTTATTACTTCATCAACATTATCTAAACCATTGGCCCTTAACTAATGGGTTTCATCATCGATATTTATATCCTATCGGGTAAAAGATATATTTTGGGATGTTTCTTGAAAATTTTCAATATGTTGAACTTCTACAGAACCATTTTAATTTTCAATAAACTGATTGTCACATGATTTCATTTTTATCACACACCATCAGTCCTTCAAATCTCTCAAAACATCATAGTAATTTGCATAGTAAACTTGATGTGCTTGGTGTTCTAACATAAATGGTTTATTTGATGCAAGAAGAATTTTATATTTAATGTCAACGACTCTATGTCATGGATGAACTCACAACCCCCGATCAGTATCAAATCAATAACATTTAAACATTTTGACATAATTTGGTCCCAGATAACATAACTCAATTATTTCATCTAGTATACCATAAAATTCAACTTCACTTTTCTTATGATGGTATCCTTTAAAATGAACACCAATATTCATTGATTTATTTGAGTCACCATATATGCATGTATAGAATTGAAATCCATTAACCACATACCCATTATAATATTTTACCAATTTTGATGGAGGGTTTTTTAGCACACATAATCAACTATCAATTTTATTTTCTTATTGTGTTAACTGTAAACAATAAAAATTAGTAATAATATAAATCATTTAAAAATTGATTTATTATTCCATTGAAAAAAACTTTATTTAGCAGTCTTTGAAACCAATGTGAAAAATTTTGTTGTCTATGTTCCTCAAGACCATCAAATGTAATTTTTAGAAATTTATTTTTGATATGGTCATCATATAGTCTATAAAAAAGTTAATGTAAATAAATAAATATTTTATAAATATTTAACGAAATAATAAAAAATTAGTACTTACTCCACAAATCATTTTATTTCTTCACAATTTAGTAGAACATAAGTATGAGCTCTGTGCAGTACTTCATCTGTAAACCATCATTCACAATAACCACTGAAACCAAGATCAGGTTGATTAAAAACTAAAAACTAATGGTTTGTGACATCATCAACATTTGTCTCATTGTGACCAATCTGATTATGTTTTGAAGGATGTTCCAATTTAAAATAATAAGCGCATAAATTTTAAATTTCCTCTTACAAGTATGCTTCTGCAATCGACCCTTTAACTGATGCTTTGTTACGTACTTTCTTCTTTAATTTTTTCATACATTTCTCAAATGTATACATCCACTAGAATTGTACTAGCCCTCCACATTTATATTCATATGGAAAATTCAATATTAAGTGTTCCATGGAATCAAAGAAAATCGGTGGTAATATTTTCCCCAATTTATATAAAATTAAAACATCATATTTTTTTAGGGAATTCAATGCATTGTGATCTAATGTTTCCACACAAATATCTTGGAAAAAAAGATATTTTGGTCAGTACCTCCCAGATTGAAGAATTCAACAGCCCTCTAAGACCAATAGGTAGTAATATTTCAATTATGACATGACAATCATGACTTTTTTACTTGGTAATATGCCCATTTCTAACACAAAGAGTAAAATTAGAAGCATAATCATCTAGTAACCTCAAATTGATAATCCATTGATAGAATAATAAATGGGTTTCTTTACTAAGTGAGTAAGCTACTTTTGGATTCATTAATTTGTGTGATCTTTCATCTTCAAATAATTCAAGTTCAGGACATCTGGAAATCTACGTAAGATCTAACTATGCCTTTACATTATCTTTGGTCATACCATGTCACACCTCGACCACGTACGCTTGTTGTTGTTTTTTCTCGGTCCCGCGACTTTTGACAGAGTTAGGTTTGGGTCCAGATTTAAATTTTTGAAGCTCTAGTGGTTTTCGGTGGGTCTCAGAACAGTGCGCAGTCACCGCACTACTAGCAGTCATCGCGCTTTCGGTCCGGGTAGGTGCACGGTCTCCCCACCGCTAGCGCCGATTGTGCGCTTGGTCCTGGAGACTACGTAGTTGGCCAATTATTATAATAATAATTATAATTATTATTAATATTGTTTTTATTATTATTATTGGATTAGTATTATCATTATTATTGTTATTATTATTATTATTAGTCAGATTATTATTATTATTATTTTATTTTATTTATTTACTTTTTTATTTTATCTTCTTCTTCGTTATCTTTTACTTTTTTCCCTCTTTTTTGTTATTCTTCCACGCGGGTGTCCCCTCCCCCCTTTCTTTTTTTTCTTTCTCTCTTCTCCCATGCGACCCGAACACCCTGCGCCCCAGCCTGCTCCTGTTCACCCGTGCCTCCATCGTCCATCCTCCAGTTCTCCCCTCTGCCTCGCCTTGCTGACTTCGCCACTGATCAGTCCGCACCCCAGGCACCTGCCAACCTCACCCCAGTCGCGCTCCAGCAGCCCGCTAGCCTCCTTGTCTGGCTCCGCCCTCTGGCAGGGTCTTCCATGTGCTTCCCTCCTGCTTCCGCCATGACTTGTCCCTACCGCGCCCCAGCCAGTAGACAACCCCAGCACTGAACCCTTTATCTGATCTATAGCATCCCGCCATTTTATAACATAAACTTTCATTACATTACACAAAACTGAGGATCTTTAAGGTCTAGTGTCTTTGAAACCAGGAACATAATACATGAAAACAACATAAAACATTCTTCTTAAACACTTGAAAGGCTTCTCCTTAAGTTCATCCTAGGTTCATTACTACATCTCATAACCTGGGGACATACATCAAAAGAAAGGGTGAGCAGAAGGCCCAGTAAGGGAAACAAGAGGAACATTTTACATGTGAACTTGAGATACTTCAATAAGGACATGAAAAGAACTTTAAGGCATGAGAAAGAAATCATGAGGCATTTCATAATAAAAATAACATTTTCCATAACATGAAGATGTGGCTACATCATTTAACATAGACAATCATGAACATATCACCAAGGTCCATCCCAAAGGTGTCATTTGAAAATTACCAAGGTTATTCACCAAGGTATCGTGAAAATTGTAATCTCTAGTGGTTACATCATTACCCAATGCATTGGAGCGCTATCAGGGAGCACCCTTAAATTTGCCTTTATTATCATGTGACCCACATATATCATCATAAATAATTTCATAAACAACCCATATAGCATAAAATAAATGGGTTTCATTTCATAATTATAACGTTTTAAAAACTGCTTTAAAAACATGATCTTTACGTCACTTTAAACCCACGGAAGGGAAAGTGGGTCTCATGTATGTAAATACCAGAATTTAAAATAGAACATTTTGATATATATGTGAATACCCTTGTAGAAATAATAGCTTTGAGTATTCACTTTATAACATAAAATAATTTTGAGAAAAGAGAGAGAGGCATTTTTGAGATGAAAATTCTGCAGCATAACGGCTATGTTTCGGGGTTTTAGAAAACATTGAAAAGAGAGGGGAAATGGGTCACCCACTCATAAATGATCCATAAAACAGTAAGGGGACAGAATAAGAAGGATATATGGACATGGTAATGAAATTTGAAGGACATACCATTTTAAATGAAAAACATGGAAGGAAGACAAAAATTAGATTTCTCTTATGAAAATTCGGCAGCCTAACGGCGTCACTTAAACTTCAATAAAAAATAATTGAAAAGATCAAATAGGGTCTCTCATAATATGATCATAAGAGATCAGTATGATAGATATAGAGATCATACCCCAACATAACAAAAAGGAACTTGAAAGACTTGACATGAAAATCGAACTTGAAAATGAGAAGGGTGAAAGAATCCCTTAAAAATTCGGCAGCCAAACGGCGTCACTTAAACATTCATAAAACGAAATGATGAGAGTAAGAGGGGATCTCTAATCATATAAACATGAAAAGGGAAGTAAGAGGAATATAAAAGAACATCCTCTCACATAAGAACATGGAGCATAAGAGGAATGACATAAAAAGGATTACATGAAAAGAAAGAGAGAGGTCGGATCCCTTACCTTAAAACGTGACTCTTGAAACTCAAAGTTTTGGACCTTGAGGGCTTGGGGGCACCTTGGGAGGACTCCTTGGGAGGTAAGGAGACCATAACTTCATTGGGGGAGAGTTGGGAGTGAAAACTAAAGGAGGAAAGGGTGGGTATTTATAGGGAAAGTGAGGGGACAAGGCAATAATGGTCAAGGGACACCTCATTAGTGGTTTTGGAAAAACCATGGGCTTGCCCATGGTATTTTACCATGGTGTTGGCCACTTGGGACACCTCATACCTTATCTTACTATTCATAATTCGACCATATTGAATATATACTTAATACATCATTTAATGATGTCATTAAACACCCGTAACTTAAAAACTATATTTTCACTATTCATCGAAATTTTAACTTTCTCAGAATAATCCCAAAATTTCACCTTAACCAAATATCAAAGCTCTGATTTCAAAAATTAAATCCATTTTATAAAAATAATTTTCTAAATATTTTTAATTTAATTTTTAAATAAAAACACTATTCATCAAAAATTCATTTTTTTCAGAAAAAACCCTAAAAATTACCTTAACATAATATCGATGCTCTGATTTCAAAAATAAAGTCCTTTTTATAAAAATAATTATCTAATTATTTTTAATTAAATTTTAAATAAAAAAACACTATTCACCCTAAAAAAACTAATACTTGATTAATCATTTATGAAACCGTTATTTACCAATTTTATTGAATCACATTACTTAATCTAGGTGTCTAAATTATATTAAAACTTTCTTTGAGTGAAATTACTAATCCATTTGGTCACATTACTAATCCTAAGCGTAAAATCACTATTCATAATTTACTATTCATCAAAAATTAAGTTGATCTTATTAGACTCCAAATTCCTTACTGAACACTTTTGTAGAAGACCATTTTTTGAAAATCATTACACATCATTAGTTATTTAGGGTTTAGATAAATGTTTTAAAATATCCCTTTTTCAAAAATTCATCAATAAAATATATCCTAAAATTATCCGGACAAAAGAAAATCCACAAACATCACTAAAGGAAGATATCTCAATTTATTCACCCGAAAGGATTACACAAGGAAGCTAGGGTCTCGTCACATAGCCTCTTATAACACCGGCATAAGACCTAAGTGTAAGGTGTGCTATGGTGAGAGAATCTGAGGGAGGCTTAGATAAAATTGCCCTAGTAGTAATCTCTACTAACTTGAACTTCTCCCGTAGGCGTTTCCGTTCAAGCTTGACACGCTGGAGTTCGGCTTGGGCTTGGTCCAAAGCGAAGCCCACAGATTCTACCTCCTTCCCAAGCTCTGATAAGTGGGCTTCATAAGGGTCGAGTCTACTGGATGAAGCCATCGACTCCTCTTTCTACATTAACCATTAACATATTATTAAATCATTAAGAGTAAGATAATATACTACTCAAAAAGATTGGGTCGTTACATTCTTCCCCCCTTAAGAAATTTCGTCCCCGAAATTTACACTTGAGGCCTAGTCGAAAAGGTGAGGGTACTTTTGCTTCATTGTTTCCTCAGGCTCCCAAGTCGCATCTTCATATTTATGATTCCTCCACAACACTTTCACAAGGTGGGTAGTCTTGTTTCGTAGGACATTGTCTCTACGGTCCAAGATCTCCACTGGATGCTCCTCATAAGAGAGGTCATGTTCCAGTTGTACCACCTCTGGGTTCAGTACATGCGAAGGGTCGGGTATGTACTTCCTCAAGAGAGATACATGGAAGACATCATGAACTTGAGCTAGGTTCGGTGGAAGTGCTAGACGATAGGCCACTGCTCCTATGCGATCAAGGATTTCATAGGGGCCAATGTACCTAGGGCTGAGCTTTCCTTTCTTCCCAAACCGCATGACTCTCTTCCATGGAGAAATTCGAAGGAAGACTTTGTCGCCAACACCAAACTCCAAGTCCCTTTGACGATTGTCAGCATAGCTCTTCTGCCGACTTTGAGCAGCTTTTATGTGTTGTTGGATGGCATGAACCTGTTCCGTCATCTCTTGCACGAGATCAGGCCCAAGAAGCTTCCTCTCACCAGTTTTATCCCAACAAGTAGGAGTTCTACACCGCTTTCCATACAGAGCTTCATAGGGTGTCATCTGAATACTCGCATGGAAGCTGTTGTTATAGGAGAACTCCACTAATGGGAGGTGTTGATCCCATCCACCTTTAAATTCCATTGATCATAATCTCAACATGTCTTCGAGTGTCTGAATAGTCCTTTTAGATTGGCCATCAGTTTGAGGATGATAGGTCGTACTAAAATTCAATTCAGTATTCAGATCATGTTGAAGACTTCTCCAGAATTTTGATGTGAATCTTGGGTCATGATCAGATATGATGGATAGTGGTACCCCATGCAGCCTTACCACTTCCTTCACGTATATCTTGGCAAGCTGATCCAGAGAGAAATCTTCCCGAATAGAGATAAAATGGGCTGTCTTGGTGAGACGGTCCACAATAACCCATATCGCATTGTTTCCTTTGGAAGTTTTCGGGAGACCAGTTACAAAGTCCATAGTGATATTATCCCACTTCCATACTGGTATGGGTAGCGGTTGTAATACCCCCTTAGGAAGTTGTCGTTCTGCCTTTACTTGCTGACACACCAGGCACCTTGTAGTGTAATCAGCAATCTCCCTCTTCATGTTATCCCACCAATAATGATCACGAAGGTCTCTATACATCTTAGTGCTTCACGGATGTATAGAGAAAGTAGAGCTATGAGCTTCATCCATCAGTTCTTTCTTTATCTCCGGAATAGATGGAACACATAGTCTTGTACGAAATTTCAATACACCTTCTTGATCAATATTGAAATCAGGGAACTTCCCATCCTTTACAGCCTCGAACTTCTCCTGCAGCAAAGGATCTTCGTTTTGAGCCTTCTTGATCTTCTCTAGTAATAAAGGTTGAGAAATCATTTGGGATAGGGTTGATGATGTCCCTTTCCTTATAATTCCCATGTACAGTTTTACTAGATCTTTAATCAAGGGATCTCCTAAGATCCTCATTGTTGCTAGAACAGCAGGATCTTTCCTGCTTAATGCATCCGCGACTTTGTTTGCTCTTCCAGGGTGATAATGAATTGAACAATCATAGTCTTTAATAAGCTCCAACCATCTCCTTTGTCTCATGTTCAATTCTTTCTGTGTGAAAATATACTTTAGACTTTGGTGGTCAGTGTATATATCAAATTTCTCCCCATAAAGATAGTGCCTCCATATCTTTAGAGCAAAAACAACTGCCGCCAGCTCTAGATCATGCGTAGGATAATTCTGCTCATGAATCTTCAACTGTCGAGATGCATAAGCAATTACCTTGTCATTTTGCATGAGGACGCACCCAAGCCCTTTCAGAGATGCATCGCTAAAAATAACGAATCCTTCTCCGATAGAGGGTAGTGTTAACACAGGTGCAGTAACCAATCTCTTCTTCAGCTCTTGGAAACTTTCCTCGCATTCCTTTGTCCAGATGAACTTAACCCCTTTTCGAGTCAACTTGGTTAGTGGATTAGAAAGTCGTGAAAAGTTTTTCACAAACCTCCTATAATATCCCGCTAAACCAAGGAAACTACGAATCTCAGTTACTGTTGTCGGTTGAGGCCACTCCTCCACAACCATTGTCTTTGCAGGGTCAACAGAGATTCCTTCATTGGTTACGATGTGCCCCAAGAAAGCCACTTGTTGTAACCAAAACTCACACTTGCTGAACTTCCCAAAGAGCCTCTCCTTCCGTAGAGTTTTCAAAATAACCCTCAGATGATCTTCATGCTCCTCACGACTTTTTGAATATATCAAAATATCATCAATAAAAACTACCACAAAGTTATCAAGGTAGTCCTTAAAGACTATATTCATCAAATACATGAAAATAGCAGGAGCATTAGTCAAGCCGAAAGGCATAACAGTAAACTCATAATGCCCATATCTTGATCAGAAGGCAGTCTTTGGAATATCTTCCTTCTTCACCCTCAGTTGATGATAACCAGATTGAAGGTCAATCTTAGAGAAGAATTGAGCCCCATGAAGTTGGTCAAATAAATCATCAATTCTTGGAAGAGGGTATCTGTTTTTCACTGTGATCCCGTTCAGTTCTCTATAATCAATGCATAGCCGCATTGATCCATCCTTCTTCTTCAAAAAGAGAACTAGTGCCCCCCAAGGAGACACACTCGGTCGGATAAACCCCTTCTCCAACAAGTCTTGGAGTTGTTTCTTTAACTCTTCTATCTCCACATTTTCCATTCTATACGGAGTCTTTGATATCGGTTGAGACCCAGGTACGAGTTCAATGGAGAACTCTACCTCTCTTTCTAGGGGAGGTCCAGGTAACTCCTCAGGAAATACATCCATGTATTCCTGAACAATCAGAACATCTTCTATTTGTATGCTCCCTTTCCCTTCTTCATCATCACCAATTAACTCCATAAAGAAAGGTATGGGAGGTGCTTCTAGATAGGGATCAGTTCGGGATATCTCTCCTTGGAAGATAACTGTAGGTCGTTTATTCAAGACTACTGAGATTTCCTTACTTCTGCATTTGATCTTAGCATTATACTTTGAGAGCCAGTCCATCCCTAGTATAACGTCGAATTCCAACATGGGAATGACTACTAGATTTGCGATAATATTGTGCTCACTAAAGTAAACACTAGAGTCTCTAAACACTGTTGATGCATGGATAATCCCACTTGGAGTCTTTACTAACAACTCTACCTCTAGCAGTTCGGGGATTGATTCTATATTCCTTGCAAACTTGGAGGAAATAAAGGAATGCGTAGAACCATAATCAAATAAAGTACTTTCTAGTTTTGAGAGGACAACTAGAGTACCTGCTACCACATCGTTCGGAACTTCAACTTCAGTTTTTGTGATAGCGAAAGCACGACCTTGCTCCCTTGGCCTCTGCTGAGGTTGATGGTGATTCCCCTCCACCGCCCTCGGATTTGGAAATTGATTAGCAAAGTGCCCAAGCTGTCCACACTTGAAGCATGTGACTTCGGGTAGGGACAAAACCATCTTTCCTCTGTCGTTAGTGTTGGGAAGTTGAGGCTTCACATCACTACGACAATTCCGAGAAATATGGCCTTCTTTTCCACACCTATAGCACTTACCACTTCCGATCAAGCAGTTCCCCAAATGCTTCTTCCCACATTTATTGCATGTGGCATGTTGCATATGCTTTCCACCTCTTTCCTGATCAAAACTTATTCCCAGGCTTGGTTCTAGATTTCTATTCTTCTCATTAGATTTGTGAGACCACTGTGTCTCCCCAAACTCTAGTTCAACTTTCATAGCACTTCGAACAATCTCTTCATAGCTATCATAGTCCCTGTTGGCTAGATTCTTCCGCAGATGAGGTCGTAGTCCGCCAAAGAATCTATCAACCTTCCCATTAGGGTCCATGACAAAGCTTGAGGTATAATGGGAAAGCCTTGTGAAGTTTATCTCATAGGTTCCAACTGATTCATTCTCCTTCTGCTTCAGCTCGAGAAACTCTTTCTCCATTCTCGTTCTCATGGAACGAGGGAAATACTTGTTAAAGAATATTCCCCTGAATTCTTCCAACTCCATAGCTTCCATCTCTCCTCGTGGCTTCGTGTTTTTGATCAGTGACCACCATTGATCAGCTTCTCCCTCTAGGAGGTAAACAGCAATGGTGACTTTTTCTTGTTCCGAACAATGAAGTACAGAAAAGATCTTTTCAATGGAGCTTATCCATTGTTCCGCAACCAATGGGTCAGTAGATCCACTGAATGTTGGTGGTCGTTGACGCATGAAGGACTCAACAGAAAGTTGTTCCCTTCGTGGTGAGGTCGGCCTCTCAGCTTGATTCAAGTTATTACTCATAACTTGAGTCAGTTGGTTCATCATTCGCATGAATGTTTCCATTCTGGCTTCCATCGGAGGGCCGTCAGCACATGGTGCATTGTGGTCACCATCGGCACGGTTCCTCCTATTGCCCGCCATTTTCTAAAAGAATAAAACCTTAGTGAGAAACTTATTTCATTTATGGATCTTTTAACTAAGACTTCATTCTTAGCCAATTACACTTTTCTATAATTCCTTCATAATGATTCATAAAAAGCTTGTGATTAACCAAACATATCCCTCGGGAGTGTCGTAACCAAGAGTTCAGCAAGGCCCGTTATCGTGCACCAGTTCTCGTTCGAGTCTAGATCAAAGTGGTGTTTTCGGGTTTTACCCCTATGTACATCTATGCCAGAGCCGCCTCTACCTGCTCGTATCCAGACAGGGATGTATCTGTTTGATAAACCACTTACTCAATACTTACCAAAATACCAGGAAGTTTTCCTATTTTTAAACTTTTCTATAGGTCTCTTCCTAAAGTTTTTATATCCTAATTTCCACAAATAACTAAACCATCCTTTGATACCAACTATAGCATCCCGCCATTTTATAACATAAACTTTCATTACATTACACAAAACTGAGGATCTTTAAGGTCTAGTGTCTTGGAAACCAGGAACATAATACATGAAAAAAACATAAAACATTCTTCTTAAACACTTGAAAGGGTTCTCCTTAAGTTAATCCTAGGTTCATTACTGCATCTCATATCCTGGGGACATACATCAAAAGAAAGGGTGAGCAGAAGGCCCAGTAAGGGAAACAAGAGGAACATTTTACATGTGAACTTGAGATACTTCAATAAGGACATGAAAAGAACTTTAAGGCATGAGAAAGAAATCATGAGGCATTTCATAATAAAAATAACATTTTCCATAACTTGAAGATGTGGCTACATCATTTAACATAGACAATCATGAACATATCACCAAGGTCCATCCCCAAGGTGTCATTTGAAAATTACCAAGGTTATTCACCAAGTTATCGTGAAAATTGTAATCTCTAGTGGTTACGTCATTACCCAATGCATTGGAGCGCTATCAGGGCGCACCCTTAAATTTGCCTTTATTATCATGTGATCCACATATATCATCATAAATCATTTCATAAACAACCCATATAGCATAAAATAAATGGGTTTCATTTCATAATTATAACGTTTTAAAAACTACTTTAAAGACATGATCTTTACGTCACTTTAAACCCACGGAAGGGAAAGTGGGTCTCATGTATGTAAATCCCAGAATTTAAAATAGAATATTTTGATATATATGTGAATACCCTTGTATAAATAAGAGCTTTGAGTATTCACTTTATAACATAAAATAATTTTGAGAAAAGAGAGAGAGGCATTTTTTAGACGAAAATTCTGCAGCATAACAGCTATGTTTCGGGGTTTTAGAAAACATTGAAAAGAGAGGGGACATGGGTCACCCACTCATAAATGATCCATAAAACAGTAAGGGGACAGAATAAGAAGGATATATGGACATGGTAATCAAATTTTAAGGACATACCATTTGAAATGAAAAACATGGAAGGAAGACAAAAATTAGATTTCTCTTATGAAAATTTGGCTGCCTAACGGCATCACTTAAACTTCAATAAAAAAGAATTGACAAGATAAAATAGGGTCTTTCATAATATGATCATAAGAGATCAGTATTATAGATATAGAGATCATACCCCAACATAATAAAAAGGAACTTGAAAGACTTGACATGAAAATCTAACTGGAAAAATGAGAAGGGTGAAAGAATCCCTTAAAAATTCGGCAGCCTAACGGCGTCACTTAAACATTCATAAAACGAAATGATGAGAGTAAGAGGGGATCTCTCATCATATAAACATGAAAAGGGAAGTAGGAGGAATATAAAAGAACATCCTCTCACATAATAACATGGAGCATAAGAGGAATGACATAAAAAGGATTACATGAAAAGAAAGAGAGAGGTCGGATCCCTTACCTTAAAACGTGACTCTTGAAACTCAAAGTTTTGGACCTTGAGGGCTTGGGGGCACCTTGGGAGGACTCCTTGGGAGGTAAGGAGACCATAACTTTGTTGGGGGAGAGTTGGGAGTGAAAACTAAAGGAGGAAAGGGTGGGTATTTATAGGGAAAGTGAGGGGACAAGGCAATAATGGTCAAGGGACACCTCATTAGTGGTTTTGGAAAAACCATGGGCTTGCCCATGGTATTTGCCCATGGTATTGGCCACTTGGGACACCTCATACCTTATCTTACTATTCATAATTCGATCATATTGAATATATACTTAATACATCATTTAATGATGTCATTAAACACCCGTAACTTAAAAACTATATTTTCACTATTCATTGAAATTTCAACTTTCTCAGAATAATCCCAAAATTTCACCTTAACCAAATATCAAAGCTCTGATTTCAAAAATGAAATCCATTTTATAAAAATAATTTTCTAAATATTTTTAATTTAATTTTTAAATAAAAACACTATTCATCGAAAATTCATTTTTTTCAGAAAAATCCCCAAAAATTACCTTAACATAATATTGATGCTCTGAGTTCAAAAATAAAGTCCTTTTTATAAAAATAATTATCTAATTATTTTTAATTAAATTTTTAATAAAAAAACATTATTCACCCGAAAAAACTAATACTTGATTAATCATTTATGAAACAGTTATTTACCCATTTTATTGAATCACATTACTTAATCTAGGCGTCTAAATTATATTAAAACTTTCTTTGAGTGAAATTACTAATCCATTTGGTCACATTACTAATCCTAAGCGTAAAATCACTATTCATAATTTACTATTCATCAAAAATTAAGTTGATCTTATTAGACTCCAAATTCCTTACTGAACACTTTTGTAGAAGACCATTTTTTGAAAATCATTACACATAATTAGTTATTTAGGGTTTACATAAATGTTTTAAAATATCCCTTTTTCAAAAATTCATCAATAAAATATATCCTAAAATTATCCGGACAAAAGAAAATCCACAAAAATCACTAAAGGAAGATATCTCAATTTATTCACCCGAAAGGATTACAAAAGGAAGTTAGGGTCTCGTCACATAGCCCCTTATAACACCGGCATAAGACCTAAGTGTAAGGTGTGCTATGGTGAGAGAATCTGAGGGAGGCTCAGATAACATTGCCCAAGTAGTAATCTCTACTAACTTGAACTTCTCCCGTAGGCATTTCTGTTCAAGCTTGACACGCTGGAGTTCGGCTTGGGCTTGGTCCAAAGCGAAGCCCACAGATGCTACCTCCTTACCAAGCACTGATAAGTGGGCTTCATAAGGGTCGAGTCTACTGGATGAAGCCATCGACTCCTCTTTCTACATTAACCATTAACATCTTATTAAATCATTAAGAGTAAGATAATATACTACTCAAAAAGATTGGGTCGTTACACGATCCACCCTCATGCAGACCCTCCTCCACCGGCCCTCCTCACCCATGCCGCATCTAGCACTCATCCGCCTTCGGCCTGCCCAACCCCTCCAGTTCCTAGCCGACCCGCCTCCCTTTCTGCATCGCCTTCCTCATACCGCAGCGCCCTCCTCCTGCTGACCTGCACCCCCGCCCGATTCTCCTTCTCATCGCACACCGCTTCTGCTCTCGCCTTTCCGCACCCTCCTCCTTCATAGACCCCCGGCTCAACCTGCATACCGCCCGCCAACCTGCGCTCCTACAACCCGCCTCCGCCGCCCCTACAGCACCTCTCTGCTGCAGCGCATGCGCTCCCGCTACCTGCCTGTAGCAACGCCCAGCTCCGGCTCACCCTTCCTGCCTCATGCAGCCGCGTCCGAGCCAGCCTCTTCTCCCCTCCGCATGCTGACCTATTCAGCTTCCACCTCCTACGCGCCTACTGTCCCACTCCCCCTGTTGCGTTCCAGCTGCCTACTAGTAGGTTCCAGCCGAACCACCTCCGCCAGCCCTCCGCAAACAGAGAACCCCCTTCCTCTCGCACAGCACTCTGCCGCCCTCATGTTCTGTGTGCAGCGGCCAGTCCTTCTCATCCAGGATTCTCCCTACGCTGATACCCACCGCAGATCCTCCTTGCGATGTTCGGATGCCCACAGCCCTGCCCCCTTCCCTGTCCAACCGCAGCAAGACCACCCCTCCTCTCTCGACAGATAACCCACATCCCCCATTCCTGACCTGCTTTTGGAGAAATCGACCCCCCTATCCAGTGGCCAGCAGCGACGACCCCAAATCTCATCGCGCAGCGCCTCCGCATTGCTTCAATGTGACCGCAAATCACCTCACTGGTTCACAAAGGGTGTCTCGGGTCACGTCAGACCACGTTCCGTCTGCCACCGCCGAAGACGAAGCAATTCGGATTGCTTCAGACTGTCCGCCTTTATTTACGGGGCGCGTTTGGTTTTACCGCATGTTTTGGGTTCGTTTCGTTTCGTCTGCACTGGTGTCAAGGTGAGTTTTACTCTGTTTATTCATTTGTATTATTTTAAGATAGTGTTTAGGTGTTTTTAGATGTTTTACGTTGTTGCAGCGCTTTGGCAAGGTTTTTTTCGTGATGTTGCGGTCGTCGGCAAGTGGCGCGTACTTGTGCGCAAGTTGGTATATACTACATCGTCATCATAACCGAGGTGCGATTTGAGTTAGGTCCCCCACTACACTCACCTTTAGATTTAGAATTTATTAACTGCTTGGTGTTTTATTAATTTTAATAAATAGAAAATAATATAAGATAATTGATTTTTAAATGACTATTTGGTGTAAAAAAGTGCCGTTTATTTTATACACGTCTCTTGAAATATTTTCTTGACGAGCGGACACCCAGTAGTGAAAGAATGCCAGTTTAGCCTTTAAACATAATTGACGGAATTTCAAATGCGGTTCCGGTTTTAAAGATAAATGGTTTCTTCTGAACAAGCGTTTCGGGTTTTCTTGAGAAATGAGGTTTTTCTTTAAAGTTGGTGAAGGCCCGTTTGGCACTTTAATAAAATAAATTATTTTGGAAAAACTCACTTTGGGGTTAGTAAGGGGTGTTTTTTTGTGTGCATTTATTGCATGAGTTTTGTGTGATATTTGGGCATCGTGACTGATTCATTTACATTGCGGACGCACCCCTTTTTATTGTATGTGTTGACATGGGAACCTGGAATAGTGAGTGAATATTTTGAGAACGATTGTTGCACTAGTTTAGATTACACACTAGCTAGTGTCCCCATAGCAGGGGAATACTGAGTTATTGCTGCTATGGGGATTGGGCCCCTCAGTTAGGCCATGTAGGGCTATACCGAGCCTTAGGGAATTATGACATCATCGAGTTAGAGCATGATTTCAGGATGAGTCAGATGTATAGTACGTTCTGGATTGTTCACGATCTCCTAGGTTCGACCCATGTTTCCTTCAGTGTGTATTTTTATGTGGCAGACGATCGAGAGGTCTAGTTTGGTTGCTGGTCTATGTGCACCACTTTTCCCATTTCCCTTCGTGTGTGTTGTGTGCTATGTGTAATTTTCCTTTTGGTTAATAACTGAAGTCTAGATTTCTAAATTGTTCGTAGAAAAATGTTTTAAAAATGAAATGTACCTATTCCTTTCAAACATTAAACTTGTTTTTAAATTAAAAAGGGAAATGGACTGATTCTTGTTTTAGAAATGAAAGTGTAAGTGAAAACCAATATTTTGTATATTTAGTTCAAACCTGAAATTAGTAAATTTCTTTATTTAAAAGTAGTGCATTGGGAATAGATATCGGGCTAGCCTACTGAGTTTTAATACTCACACCTATAGTTCTTTTTTGTTTTTAGTGTTTGTGTAGGCTACAGCTTGGGTGCGTTCACCTTGGGCGACGTTTGGTCGTGAGTTGGAGAGTGACCCGTGAGGTCACATGGAGATAGTGGTTGTCTCTTTCGGTTAGTTTTATTTTCTTTTGTTTTTGTTTAGTTACTTTACTTTGTTTATTTATTCTGCGCTGCACTGTTTTATTTCTTCTGGCTTATTTATTTATTTTGGGCGAAATCATTCCCACTTACTCTCTGTTGATTCCCTAGTTCTTGTCGCCAGCCCAGGAGGATCGGGAACGCCTCTCGGGTCATGTCGCGGACCGGCTCGTGTGACCGGTACAGGGTCGACCCGGGTTGGTTCATGAAAAAATGGTATCATAGGAGGCCCTTGTTATTTGGGGTGTCTGGTAGAAGGATATTAGGACTATCGGGGCTCAGGAGGTATGTTGTGGGTTGGTGCTTGATCACCACCGCCCGTGACGAGACCTGAGTTTCCAGGGGTAGTCTGGGTTTTGAGTATTTTGACTTTGATTTTTATGGTTTGAGGGATGATAATTAAGCTGAACTGGTTCATGTTTTGGCATCACATGGGGTGGTGACCCATGTGGAGTCTAAATGTCAAGTTCAAGGTCCTTTTAGTGATATACCTTACTTGGGATATGGCTCACCACCATGTCGCTGAGTTAGGCATACGCACTAGTTCCTCGTTCTAGTGGTTTGTTGTTGGTTATGTTTCGTTTTGAACTCGGTTGATGTGTGTGTGTGTTGAAAATGAAAGTGATTTTGAAATGAAAAAAAGGGGGTTTCTTCCAAATTGTTTTTGAAATTTGTAAAGCGGGTTTTCAATGAGAAAGTGTATTAGTTTGGAAAAACTTGGTATGTGTTTGGATTGGTAAGGAAAAGAAGTGTTTGAACCTTGGAACACCTTATGGAGGGTCACATGTGCGTGGGTATGTATGGAAGTGCATGGGGGAACTTGTTCGCAGGTGATGTGAGTGAGATTGAATGAATGCACATGTGATGGTTCATAAGGTTCCATAGGTGAGTTTTAAAATTTTAAAGAAATAATGGTTTTTGAAAAGTGATTTATGCTTATATTTGTATATGTTTGGATTATGGGTTTGTTTGTCCTTGACTTGTGTTGTTGCTTTGATTGAGTGTTGGCTTGATGCCGGTTTTGATGGTGTTTTTCGTGTTGTCATGAGTATGCCACCCAGAAAGCCTCCAAAAGTTGTTAATGAGTTATGCTCAGTTCTCAGTTCCTTTTTTTGTTGTTTGCTTTTCTAGGTAATCAAATTATGTTAGAGGTAGTTGTCTTGTTCTATAAGATAGTGTGTCTTAGGGTTGTTGGGAACTCCTAGGATAGTTAAGGTTCGTACCGCCCTAGAGTTATTTGAGGGTTCAGTTCGGATTAGTAACGATGAAATGTCTCATCGTCATTAGAGTTTTTGGTTTGATTAATAGTTGTCGACTTCCACGAAGGTTCCCCACCTGGCAAAGAGTGTGGGTCGGTGGAACTTGTTTCCAAGAAATCATCCTCGTCAGTACCGGCTCCTAGTTCGCCGGACTGCTCTCTTGTGCATCACCAGTATGGCCAGTCCGGACATTCTAAGCCATCATGTTTCATCCCTTTGAAAATGTACGACCATCGTGGTTGTTTGAATCATCGAACGGAAGGAGTTAGAAACCAGAAGATGAAAATGCCTGACTGTGAGGCAGGAGATGCTTCAGCTATCAGGGCCCCAGCCACAGGTCTCAGGGTGAAGCTCGCGCACAGTCAGGAGTTTCCGAGGGTGTGTGGAACCTCAGTCTAGATAATGACTTTGGCTTTGGAATGGAAATATCCAAAATTTCCCTTGTTCTATTCTCATCACAGTCGTAAGCTCATCCTTGTTGTGGTGGCATGATGAGCCCGTTTCCCCACCATCCAAGTGGTCTTATCTACTCTCAGTGTGGTTCTTAAGTTGTTTGGTCTCTCTGAATGGTGTGGGCCCGTGAATAAATGGACCTGTTCTATTTTTGAGTTGGTCCTAGCTGTTTTTGATAGGGGAATGTTCGTTTCGTGAAGTTGACGGGAGGTGTTGAGTTAATTCCTTATCCTCGGGTTGTTGGGTCATTTCGTAGCAATATTTCCATTTAAGTCTTTGGGTGTTGTTCGCTCCATGTGGAGAAATTAACTGGGTTCAGTTTGGGAGTTCCCGTGTTGACCCCCCCTCAGGGGTGGTATAATCAGGTTTCAAGGTTTCTATATTAGTGAATTCTTGTGGTGGGGAGAACCCTCTCGTGTTCTCCCCTTAACCTCGGGCTTCAGTTTTTCCTTGAATTGGTTGGGTGTGATGTTTGTCGGGAATGGTCACCTCGAAGCTCTCGGTTCTCTATGATTTTGTCTGGGAATGAACTCAAGTTGTGTCAACTATTGGCTTGGTGACTTTCTAGTGGCAGAAAGTGTCTGTGGTGGGGAGAATTGTCACACCTCGACCACGGACGCCTGTTGTTTTTATTTTTTTTTTCTCGATCCCGCGACTTTGGAAAGAGTTGGGTTTGGGTCCAGATTTAAATTTTTGAAGCTCTGGTGGTTTCGGTGGGTCTCAGACCAGTGCGCAGTCACCGCACTGCTAGCAGTCATCGCACTTTTGGTCCGGGTAGGTGCACGGTCTCCGCACCGCTAGCGCCGATTGTGCGCTCGGTCCTGGAGACTGCGTAGTTGGCCGATTATAATAATAATAATTATTGTCATTTTTAATATTGTTGTTTTTATTATTATTGGATTAGTATTATCATTATTATTGTTATTATTATTATTATTATTAGTCAGATTATTATTATTATTATTTTATTTTATTTATTTACTTTTTTATTTCATCTTCTTCTTCATTATCTTTTACTTTTTTCCTCTTCTTTGTTGTTCTTCCACACGGGTGTCCCCTCCCCCCTTTCTTTTTTTTCTTTCTCTCTTCTCCCATGCGACCCAGACACCCTGCGCCCCAGCCTGCTCATGTTCACATGCGCCTGCATCGCCCCTCCTCAGGTTCTCCCCTCCGACTCACCTTGCTGACTCCACCGCTGATCAGCCCACACCCCAGGCACCTTCCAACCTCACCCCAGCCGCACGCCAGCAGCCCGCCAGCCTCCTTGTCCGGCTCTGCCCTCCTGCAGGGCCTTCCATGTGCTTCCTTCTTACTTCTTCCATGACTTGTCCCTACTACGCCCCATCCAGTAGATAGCCCCAACACTCCACCCTTTATCCGATCCACCCTCATGTAGACCCTCCTCTACCAGCCCTCCTCGCCCCTGCCACATCTGGTGCTCAGCCGCCTTCGGCCTGCCCAACCCCTCTAGTTCCTGGCCGACCTGCCTCCCTTTCCGCATCGCCTTCCTCATACCGCAGTACCCTCCTCCTACTGACCTACAGCCCCCGCCCGGTTCTCCTTCTCCTCGCACACCTCTCCAGCTCTTGCCTCACCGCACCCTCCTCCTTCATAGACCCCCGGCTCAACCTGCATACCGCCCGCCAACCTGCGCTCATGTAGCCCGCCTCTGCCACCCCTGAAGCACCTCTTCGCTGCAGCGCATGCGCTCCCGCTACCCGCCTACAGCAACGCCCAGCTCCGGCTCGCCCTTCTTGCCTCATGCAGCCGCGTCCGAGCCAGCCTCTTCTCCCGTCCGCCTGCTAACCTATTCAGCTTCCACCTCCTGGGCGCCTGCTGTCCCACTCCCCCTATTGCGTTCCATCCGCCTACCAGCAGGTTCCAGTCGAACCGCCTCCGCCAGCCCTCTATAAGAAGAGACCCCCTTCCTCTCGCACAGCACTCTGTTGCCCTCATGTTCTGTGTGCAACGGTCAGTCCTGCTCGTCCATACTTCTCCCTATGCCGCTGCCCACCGCAGATCCTCCTTGCGATGCTCGGATGCCCGTAGCCCTGCCCCCCTTCCCTGTCCAACCGGAGAAAGACCACCCCTACTTCTCTCTCGACAGACAACCCACTTTCCCCCTTCCCGACCTTCTTTTGGAGAAATCGACCCCCCTGTCCAGCGTCCAACAGTGACGAACCCAAATCTCATCGTGCAGCGCCTCCGCGTTGCTTCAACGTGACTGTGAATCTCCTCACTGGTTCAAAAAGGGTGTCTCGGGTCATTTCATACCATGTTCCGTCTGCCACCACCGAAGGCGAAGCAATTCGGATCGCTTCGGACCGTCCGCCTTTATTTACGGGGCGTGTTTGGTTTTACCGCATGTTTTGGGTTTGTTTTGTTTCATCTGCACCGGTGTCAAGGTGATTTTTACTCGGTTTATTAATTAGGATTATTTTAAGACAGTTTTTATGTGTTTTTAGATGGTTTACGTTGTTGCAACGCTTTGGAAAGGTTTTTTTCGTGATGTTGCGGTCGTAGGCAAGTGGCGCGTACTTGTGCGCAAGTTGGGATGTACTGCATCATCATCATAACCGGAGTGCAAGTTGAGGTAGGTCCCCCACTACAGTCACCTTTAGATTTAGAATTTATTAACTGCTTGGTGTTTTATTAATTTTAATAAATAGAAAATAATATAAGATAATTGATTTTTAAATGAATATTTGGTGTAAAAAGAGCTGTTTATTTTATACACGTCTCTTGAAAAATTTTCTTGACAAGCGGACACCCAGTAGTGAAAGAATGCCAGTTTGGACTTTAAACATAATTCACGGAATTTCAAATGTGGTTCTGGTTTAAAATATAAATGGTTTCTTCTGAACATGCATTTCAGGTTTTCTTGAGAAATGAGGTTTTTCTTTAAAGTTAGTGAAGGCCCGTTTGGCACTTTAATAAAATAAATTATTTTGGAAAAACTCACTTTGGGGTTAGTAAGGGGTGTTTTTTTGTGTGTGTTGTTTGTGTGAGTTGTGTGTGATATTTGTGCATCATGACTGATTGATTTACATTGCGGATGCACCCCTTTTTATTGTATGTGTTGATATGGGAACCTGGCATAGTGATTGAATCTTCTGAGAACGATTTTTGCACTAGTTTAGATTACGCACTGGCTAGTGGCCCCATAGTAGGGGAATACAGAGTTATTGCTGCTATGGGGATTGGGCCCCTCGGTTAGGCCATGCAGGGCTATGCTGAGCATTAGGGCGTTATGACGTCATCGAGTTAGAGAATGCTTTCAGGATGAGTCAGATGTATAGTACGTTCTGGATTGTTCACGATCTCCTAGGTTCGACCCATGTTTCCTTCATTGTGTATTTGTATGTGGCGGACGATCGAGAGGTCTAGTTCGGTTGCTAGCCTATGTGCGCCACTTTTCCCATTTCCCTTGGTGTGTGTTGTGTGCTATGTGTGATTTTTCTTTTGGTTAATAACTGAAGTCTAGATTTCTAAATTTTTCATAGAAAAATGTTTTAGAAATGAAATGTACTTATTCCTTTCAAACATTAAACTTGTTTTTAAATTAAAAAGGTCAATGGACTGATGCTTGTTTTAGAAATGAAAGTTTGAGTGAAAACCAATATTTTTTATATTTAGTTGAAACCTAGAATTAGTAAATTTATTTATTTAAAGGTAGTGAATTGGGAATAGATATCGGGCTAGCCTACTGAGTTTTAATACTCACGCCTATAGTTATTTTCTGTTTTTAGTGTTTGTGCAGGCTACATCTTGGGTGTGTTCACCTTGGGCGACGTTTGGTGGTGAGTTGGAGAGTGACCCGTGGGGTCACATGGAGATAGTGGTTGTCTCTTTCAGTTAGTTTTATTTTCTTTTGTTCTTGTTTAGTTACTTTACTTTGTTTATTTATTATGCGCTGCTCTGTTTTATTTCTGCTGGCTTATTTATTTATTTTGGGCGAAATCATTCCCACTTACTCTCTGTTGATGCCCTGGTGCTTGTTGCCAGCTCGGGAGGATCAAGAATGCCTCTCGGGTCATGTCGCGGACCGGCTTGGGTGACCGGTTCAGGGTTGACCCGGGTTGGTTCATGACATACCAGGTGTGTCCAACATGGTATAAAAAGTGTTATAAAAAACATTCTTCTCAATATACACTACATCTAACATGTGAAAAACCAACAAATTAGACCAATATAGGAGGTCCCAAAAAATACTCTAATTTATCCAATTATGATCTCTTCCAAAACCATTTATCTTTTTCTCATTTATGGTTTGTCCAAAAGTAACATGAGTTAATGCATAGACAATAGATTTTAATTGATCACCTGAGAGCACTACTGGAGGTGCGTCTGTTTCAATTTGAAATTTTATAAAATTAATTCTATTTATTCAAAAAGGGTGATCTATAGGAAGAAATATCTGATTTCAATCAAAATAATTAACATTTCTCCCATTAAAAATCATAAATTCTTTGTTCTCATCCATGAAGTACGGACATGATTTTAGACCATGTGTGCTCCATCCAGATAACATACCATACGCTGAAAAGTCACTAATCATCCATATTAATGAAACCTCCAATATAAAATTTTTATTTTTAGTTATATAAAATTTATTCACACCATTGTTCCATAATTAAATTAACTCATCAATTAGTGGTTTCAAATAAACAACAATATTCTTCTTTGGATGTCCTGGAATTAACCGTGTCAAATATATATATGGTTCCTTCATCAACATCCAAGGAGGAAAGTTATAAGGATTAATGTAAATAGGATAACAAGAATATTGGTTTCCATAAGCACCAAATGGACAAAAACCATCAGTAGAAAGGCCCAACTGTATGTTATGAGGTTCTACAGAAAAATAAGGATGATTCTGAACAAAATGTTTCCATGAGTCACCATCACATAGATGATTTAAGATTTTTATTATGGAAATATTTGATTTATACCATGTCATAAATCTAGCTGTGATGTGAGACATAAATAAACACTATAAACGATGTGTAATTGGAAAATATCTCAACTGTTTTACGAGAACTCTGGACTTTCCTTATTGTACCTCTTTATACCTCGATTCTCCACATGTTAGAAAATTAACCAAACATTCATATTCACTATAATATAAGATGTAGTCATTTGAACATGCATGGATATTCTCATAACTTAAACCCAAATTATGAGCCAACCTTTTACTTTCATAGAAACTTACAAATAATGTATTTCTGTTAGGAAACAATGATTTAACTAAAGATAAAATCCAATCGAAATAACTATTATACATTAAAAAATCTGATTTAATAGCCATAAATTTTGTAATAGCTTCAAGTTTTTTCATATGGCTTCCTAGATATAAGGGCTCCTTAGTGGATTGCAACAAATAGTAAAACTGACAAGGTTTAGATTCAGGATTTGGAATGTCACTTTGAGTTGTTTTAGGAATAGATGGACCAGCTACCTCATTTATTAAAATCTAAAATGATGGATCATGAACCAAAATTTTTGTATTTTATACTGAATTATTTTCACCATGTTGATACCGAAAAATATAATACGTCCAAAAACCATAACGCAATAGATAACGTGCAACATTTTCAAATGTTTTGAATGTCTTAAGACCACATTACTGATATGGACATTTAATTGTTTCTTCATAAACAAAATCTGAATTTGATAATGCAAATTATATAAAGGCTTCAACACATTAAATGTAGATAGGATTTAAACCATATACATTTGGATTTTTGTGATTAGTTATCCAATCATGATCATGTAATAGATATTTATTTCTATATTCTAGGTCCATAGTTATCTAAAAAAACAACAAGAATAATAATAATTATTATTGATCATTTTGACTAGTTGAAAATTATTATTATATTTTACCATCTTGAAATATTCTATAAAATATGAACAGAGTGAGGCACTGGGTTAACACTAGTTTACGGGGCCCGTAGAGGCTCGTAGTAGATAAAAATAAAAATATTATATATATTATATAATACAGTGATATTTTTTGAAAATCATAGAATATTTCTTAAATAGTGTCGCATATGATAAATTGGAGATCACCACTGGGTCTAGGATGTGGGGTTTATCCTAGACATGACATTATATTTGTGAGCGTCGGGTAGTTACATTGCAGGTGAGGGTAATTAATTTAATATTTGTATTATGAATTATTATAAAAATTCAATATATCTTTTAAACTATGTATCGTATGATAAATTAAAAATCACCATTGGGCCTGGGATGTGGGGTGTACCCTAGGCAGGACGTCACATTTGTTAACATCGATTGTTTCGTTACATCGCACGTGGGGGTATCATTTTTAATCTTTTATTAATATTATTTATATAATTATTTATTTTTATATATAAATATATATTACAATATTAATATAAATTATTAATAAGGATTATTTTTATTAATTAAACATTTATATGAAATGATTATTAATTAATTAATAATTACTATATATATCACAATTAATTATAAATTATGTAATGAATATTATTAATTTATGTAATGATTATTATTATAAAGTATGTAATGATTATTATTAATTATTATTAATTATTATAAATTATGTAATTATTATTATGTAATGATTATTATGTAATGATTATTATTTATTATTTAAATTATTATAAATTATGTAATGATTATGTGTGTGTGTGTATATAAATCAGAATTTCTTAAATTATTATTGGAATTTTATTATTAAAATTTTATTATGTAATGATTATTATTATTACAATTTTATAAATTATCTAAATTATTATAAATTATGTAATTATTATTATTAATTTATTTAAATTATTATTACAATTTTAATAATTACTATATATATATATCACAATTTCTTAATTAATATAAATACATCAAATATATTCTAACTCATTTTTAAACAAATATACAAATATCAAATATATATAAACATATATATATATATGTGTGATTTCATTACCTTGAATTTATAATTTATATAAATAATTTATAAATATAATTGAGTTCATATTTTTGAATTAATAATTAATTTGAATTCATAATTATTTAGAATTAATAATTTTTACCCTAGATGTATTATAATAGTTGTGCGAGTCATGTGTTTTTACAACATTTATACAAAATATTAATACTAATTATTTTAATTAATAAAACATTTTATAAGAATTATTATGAATTTCTAAATGTTGTTATATTTTATTATAATTTCTTTACAAATTATTATAATTTTATAATTATCCCTAATATTTACAATTTATTAATAATAAAGACTCATTAATTATTACATATTATAAATTATTTATTGCTTTTTATTAATTATTTAAATTAATACTACATTTTTAATAATTAATATTTTTTACGTATTTATAATAATTATTTATATTATTTATATTTTTTTAGAAACTATTACAAAAAGTATATCTTATTTATTATTAAATAATTTTTTACTAAATATTACATATTTTAAATTGTCATTGTTTTTCAATTATATAATTTTTAACATTTTTTTATAAAACAAAATTCTTATAAATATCATTTTATTAAAATGTTTTCTTTAAATTAATTTTATCATCATTATTAAAAATCAATCAATTATATTTAGACATACAAATATTTAAGCATACATACATACATGTAAGTGCACCAAAAAATTTATTATAAAAAAATATTATTATAAAAAAATATTTTGCGCACGCAAATATAATTATAAACAAATATTATGCGCACGCATAAATCAAAAAAATATTATACGCATGAAATTATAATTATTGTAAAAAAATATTATACACGTGTAAATATAATTAATTTCCAGAAACTTAAAAATACAAAGAAAGTTAAAATAAATATAAGTGTTGAAGAAACCAGAATATTTGTAAACAAATATAAACTTCCAGCATATTTTAATAATAATCATATTTTAGATAATATAAAATATTAATGTTTCAATAACCCTAAACACCCAAAAAGTCTATACAATATCAAACATTGTGCAAATTACTGTAAATCAAATTAAAACAATTCGTGTGTAATCAAAATACTCAAATATGAAATAATAAATTTAGACTAACCCTACATGCCAGATAAATCATCAAAATAGGGTAAAATTTTAAACTTAAGTTTTTTCAATTTATCAATCTAATGAAAATACACAAAAAACTGACGACGGATAGAAACAGAGTCCATACCTTGGAGATTTGGTGTGAAATCACCCAAAAATCAGAAGAAATGGAGGTTTTGGGGGCTGCATGAAGTAGGGTGGTTGTAGGGTTCTACGGGAGAGGTAAGAAGGAAGAAAATAGGATGAAGAGGAAAGGAGTGGTGCGGCCTGCTAAATCATGATAATTTTTATGACTGTATTGTAGTGACATAATTAATTCCATTGAAATAATGTTTTTATTAAAAATTAATTGTGATGGAATTCAATTATCATCGCAAATATTGTCGACTCAAAGGGAATTTGTGACGGGTTAAATAATCTATCACAAATTCCTATCATGAATGATTTTCATGCTAGCTGACGGGAAATCCTGCCAAAATTTTTTGCGATGGATTTCTACTTTCATCGTAAATAGGTGCTGTCTGTGGACTATTTGCGATGAGAAATGTGTTTGTCACAAATTTACTATTGAAAATACTTGAAATTATAATAGTGTGTGGTGAACTATAGTAGTTTCAATATTGTTTCTTTGGATATAGTTTTGATTTTTGTAGTATTTTATTTCTTTAGTAGGATATCCTATTGTTTTGTCTTGCTATTTTCACCGGGTTTGGTGTGATTTCGAAGGGAAAGGTTGGTGGTTCTGTTTTGTTCTATTATTTGATGATCTAAAAGTGATTACATTGGTTTATAAAAGTGTTATAAATTATGTGTGTGTCTGCATGTGTAAAAATGGGGATTTTATGGGTGTTGGTGTGTGTGAGGTTGTGGAGATGGTTTATCCCCTATGAAAATAGTTGGAAATGTTATTATTAACTTGTGATACATTGATTTGTAAAAAATGAGATTTTGAATGGTTTGAAATTGGAACAAAGAACTTGGGAAACCTGCATACCTAGGATGTCCAGCTGGGATTAGTAGCTAGGAGAGATAGTAGGGACTCATCTTGTGTCTCTTTATCATAATTATAATGCAACACTAACTAAACGATGTGATGTGGATTATTACATTTTTAACTTGGGTGAATCCTCTCTAATGGCTCATACAAATTAAGGGATATGTTTATCACTGAGATATGATGTACCTAATATCCTAATAACCCATCTACTTAGAGTTTACCCATGGTTCTTATAATTTTTTTATCCTAATTTCTGTTATTCTTGTATCTTTATTTTTCTTTCAAATCTAAACCACATTTTCAAACCAAATCATATGCTTTTCTTTAAAACTAACACTTCTATTTTTATTTTAATGTCTACACATGGAACTAATGGTGGGATCCTACTGGGAAAGTGAGATCACACCCTACATATAACTATTTGGAATATGTAGATCATATTTTTTCTGATTTAGGTAAAGGTAAGGCCTCGTTTGGAGGTTGTGGATGTAATCTATAGTTTTTATCCTTTTGGTGATATATGGTGGTGGTGGAATGGTGGATAATGGTCCTCATGTAACTAAGAGATTTATTTATTTTTATTCCCTCCCCTTTTTTTATTTTTGTTTTGGTTAAAAATGTAAATGTAGCATGAGACTTGTATATGCCACTTTTGTAAAGCCTTGTTATGGATGTTGGTTATGATGCTTATGTTCATATTGAATTGTCATTTTTTTATATTGATTGTTATTTTTATGGAAAATCATTCCAAATTGAGTTCTCTGATGCATGGGTACTTGTTTCCAGCCTGTGGGGATTAGGAATTCCTTTCATTCCATGTCAAGGGCTAGGTCAGGTGTTGGGCGGGATGGAAACCCATACTATTTCATGACACTTATTAATGGGTTGGGTGTGATTAAAATTAAGAGATAGTCTCCTGTGAATGTGTTAAGATATATTCTAATTGAGATATCGGTTTTAGTGAATAGGTTGATCATGATACCAACCAAGAAATATATTATTGTTAATGACATGGGTGTGATGCCAACTAAGAGATGATTTCTTATAGATGGGTTTGGATATATTCAAACCTTTATATGTATGAGTATGTACTTATAGAGTTTTTTTATAACCTATCAACTTGAGTGGGCCATGATTGTGTGGTTTTATAAGTTATCAAGCAACCAACTATATGGTGTGACATGCTGTGCAAAACACCATACCACATCCAACACTAGTAAAAGCAGGTATAAACCAACTGTTAGGGTAAATTATTGAGTACCTAATGGTTTAATATATTTTATTCATGTTATTGTTTTACATATTACATTTCATTAAATATAATCATGAACATATATATTTTATTATTAGGGGAAGTGATGGGGGATACTAAGTTTTACACTTACACCCTGAATGTGAACCTTGGTGGATGTGCAGAATTTATAATTGAAATAAATGTTAGGGAAAGGGTCCTATTATAGGTGAGTGGTCTAGAGGAACTTGGTAGATATTCATAGACATGATCGATGAAATATAAAGGACAATGTAGTGGTTCTCCTTGTTATTTTATTTTATTTTTATTCAATATTGTATATGATCATCCCGCTAGGTGATCTCTATTAGTGTGTATGACTGTATGATCTGTATGAGTTTTATTTTCTTATATCATGGTGATTATTGTATTTATATAGGTAATTTACTACTATAAATCCATTTTTTGTAATCTAATGTTATAAATTTATATATTTTCCCATTATTTATCTATTATTATTTTCAATGATACTTAGGGTATATTTCCTCCATGTGTTTTACATAACCCTCATCGCTATTAGAAAAACTCTAGTATATGGGGAGGTGAACCTAATTTCATGTAGTTATTTGACTGAGACTTCATATGTGATATTTGTTCTAGGTCTCTACCTCTTGAATTACTTTGTCTCCTCATAAGGAAAGTGGTTATATTTATGAAATTCCAGGGATCGATCCCTTATTTAAGCTAAATATGGATTGGTTTCTCTTCCTAAGTTATAGATAGTCTGAAAAATCATATCTTCTAAGTTCTAGTCATTAGTGGTTTATCCCATAAAATATATTTCTGCATATCCCTCCCATGGGTTAACTGGTTCTCTTCTTAGAAGTCATATTTCTATAAATTTCGAAAAATTTAAAACTCCATTATAACAGGTTTAAAAAATATAATACTAAACATATTAACTTAAATTAAATAATAATCTAGCAAAACAACTTCAAAATGTCATTAAATTATTATATATAAATTTCAAATGCAATATAAAGTACTCTTAAGGGTTATATAATATCACATAGACAAAAATAAATAAGAAAAAGGGATTTATATAATTCATGGTTAGAATACACAATCTCTAAACTAGTTATCTACCTATGCATCACCTATCAGATTCCCTATAGTGAGTTATGCAACCCATGTTCATGGTCTTAAACCAAATAAATATGGATTTTGTTTTATTTTTCACTCCAAAGATCAATTTTTTTCAAATAATTTTCAAAATATTTATTATCAATAACAATATTACTAATTAAACTGAAATAATGATGAGAGAAATTAAGAAAACAAGGTTTATACACAAGGAAACTTTAAAATTTTCCCAAGAAACTTAAAGATCATTATTAAAAGTGTTGTATTGAAACTCATTTATATTATAATCCTTGATTTTTTATGATTTTATCTCATATCTATCATGACTTTCCAAAAATATATATTTAAATTTGGATATGATACCATTTTTTAAAATAATGACTTGGGTATCCTAACCCAACACACAAGAAAATACTCTATAAGACTTAAAGTGAATCCTTTAATTCCATAGGTTGAAATAAGATCCAAGGGTATTAGAAAAATCATCTAGGAATTATTTTTGTTGAGTCAAGAAGGTTTTCCTTATGACTTTTCCATTCCTTCATACTTAGGGGAGATTGTTGAGTCAATAAGGTTTCCTTATGACTTTACCATTCCTTCTTGTTTTGAAAATCAAAAACACCATATCTCAAGGCAAATCTCATTTTACCCTGTATTTTACTTCTATAAGGAAAATTTTCCTTCCCCAAGGAAATTTATCCTTACCATGTTTTTCATTGTTCATTATCTTGTCTAAGTGTAAAATTTGGTTTCATGTCTAAAACCTTGGAATATTATAATACTTAGATAAAGAGCATTCTGTTTTCAGACTCTGAGTTCTGACTCCGAGTTCTATGAATTCAGACTCCAAACTCTTCTGAGTTCTGACTCCAAATTCTCAAAATTATGGTTACGAACTCTTCTGAGTTCTGACTCTGAATTCTAAATTCTGATTATGAACTCTTATGAATACTGACTCTGAATTCTTGTTGCAAATTCTTCTGAATTCTGACACCAAATTCAGGTTACGAATTCCTATGAGTTCTGACTCTGAATTCCAATGAATTATGACTCCGAACTTTGTAAGTTCAGGTTCTGAATTCTTGAGGATCCAGATTCAAAATTTCCTTGAAATTTAGACTCTTGAATTCTATAGAGTTCAAGTTCCAAATTCCTTAGAAAACAGAATCTGAATATCCTTGTATTATAGACTCCGAATTAATTTTTGGTTATACTCCGAACCTTATTTGCTTACATTACAAATATTGGATTATGGCTATGTAACCATATTTTTGCTTACACCAGTTTTTTTATAAAATGATGTCGTGCATTTAGTTACTAACTAACTGTTGATTGAGTGAAACGTGTACAGGTCCCTCTGAAATTCAAGGAAAAATATAACCGTTGGAAGAGGGAGCCAACCATTGGTGTTGTGCCTATAAATAGGATCTCATTTGAAAGAGCTAAAAACAAGTTGATCAATCTAGAGATTACATGTTGCTGAAGTGATTTCTAGAGAGAGAGGCTTTATTGATTTGTGAGTACTAAACTTCTTGTTCATATTTGCTTTGTGTGTCTCTGATTGTTGCTGTGTATAATCGAGCGCTTTCGGGGATAGGAAGACAGAGGTGCCGACTACCTTGAAGTTGAGGGCTTCCTTGCTGAGGAAGACATAGGTGCCAACTACCTTAAAGTTGAGAGATTGCGGGGATATCAAGATAGACTCCGATTTTCGTATCGAGTGCTTACCCCGGTGTGGGTAAGACAGACTTTCTTGAAAGTATAAATCAAGGGACCTTTATCCAATATTGTTGGATACCTTTCTCTTTGGGATAAAAGACTTACTACTTGTTATTTGTTTGTTTCAAGTTTTCCACTCTATTTTGATTATGGAGGAATGTATAAATATCTTATACTTCCTTATACTTGTACTCTAATTTAGTGAGATTCTATAAGATTTAAGGTAGAATCTTTATCATTGTAATCTTTCATTAAGTTTCATTTTCTGGAACCATCTTTCTGGATTCACATTCTCGTAATCATATTTCTGGAATCAAGCAAGTGTGTAGAACTAGAGGTTTTGTGAATTACCTTGTTTAACCTTGTTAAACATAACCATATTTAAAATTCCCAAAGGAATTTTTAAAATTATACAATTCACCCCCCCCCCCCCCTCTTGTATATTTAGTATCGTTAGATACTACATATAGTATCTCTATTATTTCGATCCTATATTTGGTATTATAGAGTATATCATACTCACATACCATCTCAAAAATTGGTATCAGAGGAGGTGACCTTGTATCTTGAACCAATTTAACAATTGGATTTAGAATTTTGGTTCAATCTGAATTAATCTCATGATTAGATTCATAAGATAATTCATCTTATTCTTATTTTTGGAATCAGTTTTTCGGACTCATAAAGTTCAGATTCATTTTTTCTTAGTGTTAATCTTGTTCTATATTTTTCTTACTGAGGAATATTTTCCTTGTTTACAAACTCTTATTACTAACAAGTTTGTATAGAAAGATTTTTTTTAATATGGTAGGAATCAATGTTGGTTCCATAGAAAATCTCAATCCAACTAGACCACCTATTTTTTATGGGAATGATTATGAATACTGGATAGATTGCATGAATACATTCATTATCAATACTGGAGTTGATAATTTTTTTATGCTTACTGGAGGATATAAAATCCCTGACAAGGAAGTTAGTACCTTCACCAATCAAGAAAATCACGAGTATCAACTGAATTATAAGGTACACAATACATTTCTTTGTTCTATGACTATAAATATATATATCCAAATTTTATCTTATGAAGTAACAAATTGTATTTGTAAGAAACTTGAAGTTACTCACTTTGGAACTTCCAAAGTTATTGAAACTAGAAGATCCATGCTCAGAGCTGAATATCATGGTTTCTTCTTTCCTTATATATAACCCATATGTAAGGTGAAAAAAAGATTTATAACTATTATGAATAGTTTAAAATCCATGGGTGAAAAGGGATTAGATGATGAATCTCTTGTTGATTAGATCATATACATCATGCCCAATGAGTGGGAATCGAAAAAGACTTCTATTGATGAGAACTGAAAGGTTACTCAGATTACTCTTGATAAACTCTTTAGAACTCTTCTTCAACATGAGACTAGAATGAAGAGAGATGCTGATAATGTAAAGAAGAAGAATGGAAATGGTAGTGTTGATTTTACTACAACTTAGAATCACATAAAATCCAAGACTCCTGAGAGAGTTACTAGATCCAAATCTAAGAAGGTTATTATTCAATCCAAATCTAGTGGAAGTGAATCTTCAAAAAATGAGTTAGCAAATCTTGCTCGAAGGATGAACAAGATTGTTGGCGAGAAGAACTCTCAATCCAGATATAAGAAAAATGAAAGAAAATACAAGAAACATTCAGAAGTCACATGTTATGAATGCAAGAGAGTTGGACATATAAAGCATGATTGTCCTATGCTTAAGAGAAAATAAAGAAAGGAAAATCATTCTGAGATAAATAGAAATAATTAATACAAAGTTAAATCTAAGAAAGTCTTTAAAGAGAATGACACCTGGAGTGCTAGTGGTGGTGACTCTTCAGATGAATCATCATATTACGAATCTTCTGGATAGAAGAATCTTGGTCTAATAGCTAGACTACCTATTGACAATCATTGCTTTATGGCTAAGGTACACAATGCTTAATCTATGACCAATATATCTTTGAATGCTAATGATAGTAAATATTATAAATCTTCTGATGAAGAATCTTCTTCTGATGAAGATAATACTTTACCTACCTATAAATAATTTTCTAGGTTTTCTAAGCTTCTTGAGATTGAAAATTCAAAACTCATAAAAAATCTTGATGAGGCAAATTCTAGGAATACTGTTCTTACCCAGGAAATATCATATCTTTCTAAAGATCTTGATAAGAAAACTGTGGATTTTGAAAGTATTTCAAAAAATCTTGAGGAAGTAAATTCTGAGAAGAATAAACTTTCTAAAGATCTAGAAAATGTAATTTCTAAGAAAAATGTTTTTGATCCCAACTCTAGTTCCAAATCAAATGTTTTAGAAGACAAGAACTTGGTTATCAAACTGAAATCTGAAATTTTTTCCTTAAGGAAGTGTTTTTCAAACTTTACCTTAGGTAAGTAAAATTTTCATAAAATGTATTCTCAAATCATAACTTTAAGGAATAGTTCTAGTTTTGGTTATATTAGTTCTAAACTGATTTTTAGCAATAATTATTTTGTTCCACAAAGTGCTCCTTTTTGCACTAAGTGTCAGTGTGGTGGACACTGGGCAAAAAATTGTTCCTTAAAAAACTAAATATTTAGGATTTCATAAAGCCTATTTTTCTAAGAAAATGTGGGTTCCAAAGATTTTGCTTTCTGAAATTTTCGGATCCAAGAAAATTTGGATTTTGAAAGTCTAACTCTTTTATTTTCAGGAAAATAGAGAGAATACCAACATCAATACTTGGTACATGGATAGTGGATGTTCCTATCATATGAATGGTTACAAAAACTATTTTGAAAATATTATCAAGATGAAAGGATATATCATTCTTCAATTTATTGGAACGCAATATCAACTTGATGATATTTTCACAAAATATTTACCTTCTGATAGGTTTGAATACATTAAAAAGAAGTTAGGAATGATAAACATAAGGTAATATTCCTTTTTAACTTTCTATTGAACCCAATCTCCTTACAGTAATAAACTCCTTTTCATATGGGGGTATATTTTCTTGTTAGTTTTTCATGTTTTTCGTAAAGAATTTTTTCATGTTTTTCATAATGTAGTTTTTCATTTTTTTTTGTAATGAAGTTTTTCATGTTTTTCGTAATGAAGTTTTTCATGTTTTTTGTAATGTATTTTTTAATGTTTTTCATAATGAAGTTTTTCATGTTTTTCATAATGAAGTTTTTAATTTTTTTCATAATGAATTTTTTCATGTTTTTCATAATGAAGTTTTTCATGTTTTTCGTAATGAAGTTTTTCATGTTTTTCATAATGAAGTTTCTCATGTTTTTCGTAATGAAGTTTTTCATGTTTTTTGTAATGAATATTTTCGTACATAAAATTTTCGTAATGGAAATTTTCGTAATGGAGGTTTTTGTAGTTATTTTTTTTTCTAAAGTTCTTCAAGCAGTATATTACCTATTACGAATAATATTCCTGGTAATCCAACAGGTATGATTTATTTATTATGTTTTCGTAGTCATCATTTCCTTGGTGGTATTTTCTTTTGTGTTTTAAATTTTTAAGATTTTAGTTTCCTTAAATCCATATGTTTTCCTTTAAAAACCTCAAAATATAGGATCCTACCAAATTTTCCTTACGGTGATCATTTCAACCGTCAGATCTAATCAGAATTATTTTTAGCTGTTAGATCGAGTTTGGAAGTTCAACCATCACATCAATGCCTATATAAAGGAACCCCGAAGGGTGATCCCACGTTAGTTTTCAAGTATTTGCATGCCAATGCTCTTCCCCTCTTTCAAAATCACGTTCCTAACCTCTCAAAATTTTCTCAAATCCGAATGTCTAGTGAAGTTCCTTATCAAGAAATGTCAACTGTAAAGTCCATTTCAGAGTGGAAGATTTATAGAGAGAGGTTGGTGTATCCCAATTTCTTTTCCAAGTATGATTCTATAATCTCGAAGAATATCAAACTCAATGGATGGGAAAGCGTTTGTATTTCAAATCCAGGAGCTCAAGACTTGGTGTATCCGGATCTGCTTATCGAATTCTATGAGTCAGCCAGTTTCTTTAAGGAAGAACACAGAGAGAAGTTTTCCTTCAAAAGTTATGGTAAAACCTATGCTCTATCTTATACAATGGCTGCTAGCTTGGTTGGAATTCCATATAAATGGGAAGTTGTGTTCTGTTCTCACAAGTTGCCTTATGTTCAAGGAAGTTTTGTCAAGGTGAAAGCTATGGAGTGTATTAGACTTTCAGATGTCAAGACTCTGAAGATTGCTCATTTGTCAACAAATAATTGGAACCTTGAGTTGTGGGTTCAAGGTTTCATCATACCGAAAAAGGTGATAAGGACACCTTGAAGAAGAGTGACATGTACATCTTAGATTCTCTGGTGAATTAGAGGAAGATAAACTTGATGAAGCATATTCTCATTACGATAGATAATATCAAGAATGGAAATTTGAAATATCAGATTCTAATGTACCTAACTATCCTTTCCAAGCTTATTGTTCGGTGCCTTGAGTCTTTTAAGATTCCTTGCAGTTCCAAGCTGAGGAATTGCAAATTCATGTTGGTAAGTGATGATACTTTGAAGAGAATGAATGTTGGTTTCTCTAAAGAATCTGGAGAATTATATGACTTACCAGAGGAGGAGGAAGAAGTTGTTCCGAAGGAACAAGAAGTTCCTGAACCATTCAAGAAAGGAGAAAAGAAGAGGAAGATGAAGGAAGTGGAAGAAGAAGATAAAACCCCTAAAGCTAAAGAAACTCAATCCAAAACTCCAAAGCCCAAGAAGCAGAAAGCTTATCCAGATGAGGTGGTTGAAAAGTAGAGGGAAGACAAAAATAATTAGAAGGAAGGAGAACCATAGTTTGGTTTAGACCCTATAGAGGCCAAAGATTTGAAAGAGAAGGTAGTTGATGAGCTAGAGAATCAAGCCAAGGAAAAGAAGAAAAATAAGAAGATGTTTGAGGCTGAGATTGTTCAATCCCTTTTGAGGGATACTAAAATATCATCTAAACAAATTCCAGTACCGAAATCATTCTTGGTTGAGGATTTACCTGAGAATTTGGGTAAGAAGTACATGACTCCGAAAAAATCCCAAGAGAAGGTTTTTTAAGAAAATGAATCTATAGAAGAAGTGAAAGAAGAAGAAAGTAGTGCTAACACAGAAGACCTCATTCAGCAAGTTGAAGACTTTCATGAAAAGGAAACCCCATCCGAGAAACTGTCAATCCGAACTTCTGAAGAAAAATATCCAAAGCTCCAAACTCCTAGGAAGGATGAGGAAGGGGAAGATGAGAAGGGTGAAGAAGAAGTTAATAAATTGTCTGAGGAAGAGATTTATAATCAAAATTTCATACACCCTGAGGACGTTGAGGCTAGAGCTGAGAAAGAAAATGTAGATGAAGACAAGATTGTTCAGTTGTCTGACAGTAAACATAAATATCCAAATAAAGAAGCTATTCTGAGAACTAATAAAGGGAAACAAGTGGTTATAGATACACCTACAAAATAAATCTTAAGGAAGAAGGAAGCTAGTGGATCTTCGAAGAGAAATATTGTTGATCTAGACAAAGAGTCCTCACCAAGAAAAGTTTCGGATTCGGAATCATCTTCTCTATGACTTGATTTTGTAGTCCAATCCTTGAAGAAGCTTGTTGGGAAAATTCCTATTTTTCCAAGCATAAATTCCAGATGCCAGATGCTTCAACATACTTTGAACCAAAAATCAGATTCACTGTCCATGGGGATAGACAAGTGTGTCAAGATAGATACAGACTTCAAATATTTCCTTATCAACTATAAAGCTCCCAAAAGATCTTGTAAGAAAATGGTGAGTTGGTCAAAGAATATAGTTGAAGATTTTAGAGAGATTGATGAGTTTCAAGATGATGTTAAGGAAGATTTTGATTCTAAAGATATAAAAATAAAGGATCTCACAAATAGCTTTGAGGAAAAGATAAAACTTGAATAGAATACTCAGATTCAGGAGGTCAAGGATCTGAATGGGAAGTTGTACTATATTGATCAAAGCTGGAAAAGAGAAAGGGATCTCCAAATTGAGTTTGAAGAGAAGCTAATAAAGAAAGATGACTTGTTGAAAGCTCATGCAGAGGCTCTAAAGACTCAAGAAGAAAAGATCAAATCCTTAGAGAAGCAAAAATAGGAAGATCACAAGGATCTAAAGAAGACTAAATCCATAGTGAAGAAATTGATACCCAAGGAGAAGGAAGGAAAATAGATCCAATCCGATCTTTTGTTGTATTTTCTTTCCTTGTACAAATCCTTCCAATCTTAATGAAAATTTGGTTGCTCGTTTTTTTCTTTGCATACTTTGTACTAATATTTCAGGTACTAATTTATTTTACATTCCCTCAAATTCTTTTTGAAAATCACAAAGGGGGAGAAAGGAAAAGGAATGCTAAGTAAAGAAGAAATATCCCTAAGTAAGGTGGAGTTTATCTAAGGGGGATTTTTCATTACAGAAATTTCTGTATTCAAGATAGTGAAAAATCTCATTTCAGAAATCTATAATATGATCCTTAGTGTTCCAAAGCCTAAGGGGGAGTTAGTCGTATTCATCCTTGCCCATATGATAAGGTAGATAAGTTTTACTTTCAAAGTCTAGAAAAATATTGTCTAATACCTTCTATTCATTTTCGTAAGGATGCTTGTACTTTCCAAAAAGGGGGAGATTGTTGAGTCAATAAGTTTTTCCTTATGACTTTTCCATTCCTTCATACATGGGAGAGATTGTTGAGTCAATAAGGTTTCCTTATGACTTTACCATTCGTTCTTGTTTTGAAAATCACAAACACCTTATCTTGAGGCAAATCTCATTTTACCCTATATTTTACTTCTATAAGGAAAATTTTCCTTCCCCACGGAAATTTATCCTTACCATGTTTTTCATTGTTTATTATCTTGTCTAAGTGTAAAATTAGGTTTCATGTCTAAAACCTCGGAATTTAATAATACTTATATAAAGAGTATTCTATTTTCAGACTCCGAGTTCTGACTCCGATTTCTCTGAATTCAGACTCTGAACTCTTCTAAGTTCTGACTCTGAATTCTTAGAATTCTAGTTATGAACTCTTCTGAGTTCTGACACCAAATTCTGAATAAAAATTCTGATTATGAACACTTATGAATACTGACTCTGAATTATTTTTACGAATTCTTCTGAATTCAGGCACCAAATTCAGGTTACGAATTCCTATGAGTTCTGACTCCAAATTCCAATGAATTCTAACTTCGAACTTTGTAAGTTCAGGTTCCAGATTCTTGAGAATCCAGATTCTGAATTTCCTTGAAATTCAAACTTCGGAATTCTATAGAGTTCAGGTTCTGAATTACTTAGAAAATAGAATCTGAATATCCTTGTATTATAGACTCCGAATTCATTTTTGTTTAGACTTTGAACTTTTATTTTCTTACATTCCGAATAATGGATTTTGGTTATGTAACCATATTTTTTCTTACACCTTTTTTTGTTATAAAATGATGTCATGAATTCAGTTACTAACTAACCATTGATTGAGTGAAACGTGTACAGGTCCCTCCAAAATTCAAGGAAAAATATGACTGTTGGAGGAGGGAACTAGCTATTGGTGTTGTGCCTATAAATAGGATCTCATTTGAAATATCTAAAAACAAGTTGAACAATCTAGAGATTACATACTGCTGAAGTGATTTCTAGAGAGAGAGGATTTATTGCATTGTGTGTACTGAACTTCTTGTTCAGATTTTCTTTGTGCGGCTCTGATTATTGTTGTGTACAATAAAGGGCTTCCGAGTATAGGAAGACAGAGGTGCCAACTACCTTGATGTTGAGGGCTTCATTGCTGAGGAAGACAGAGGTGCCGACTACCTTGAAGTTGAGGGCTTGTGGGGATAGCAATACAGACTCCAATCTTCATATCGAGGGCTTACCCTAGTGTGGGTAAGATATACTTTCTTGAAAGTATAAATCAATGGACCTTTATCCAAGGTTGTTGGATACCCTTCTCTTTGGGATAAAAGACTTACTACTTTTTACTTGTTTGTTTCAAGTTTTCTGTTGTATTTTGATTGTTGAGGAAAGTATAACTATCTTATACTTCCTTATACTTGTACTCTGATTTAGTGAGATTCTATACACTTTAAGGTATAATCTTTTTCATTGTAATCTTTCATTAAGTTTCATTTTTTTGGAACCATCTTTCCAGATTCACATTCTCATAATCATATTTCTAGAATCAAGCAAGTGTGTAGAACTAGAGGTTTTGTGAATTACCTTGTTTAACCTTGTTAAACATAACCATCTTTAAAAGTTCCAAAGGAATTTTTAAAAGTATACAATTCACCATCCCCCCTGTTGTATATTGAGTATCATTAGATACTACATATAGTATCTATATTATTTTGATACTACATTTGGTATTATAGAGTATATCATACTCACATACAATCTCAACAATTTCTCCCTATTTTAAATAAATACACAAGAAATAGATCTCAATCACAAATTTGTCATGATGCGACCATACCATAGAATAATCATACAAAAATAAGAATGTGTTTTTAAATAAATGATGAAATAAACAAGTTATAACATCAAATTCATAACATAATAGAATTATAATCAAAATTAATAATAACATTTGTATACTACTCTTATAAAACAATCAAAAAATTTATATACACCAAAGGTTAATCACATATATAAAATAACTAAAAAGGAAAATAATTAAAATAATTAAATAGATAGAATGGTTGATAATGTTGAATATATAAATCTAAAATAAATGAGATAAAAAATGTTACTATATTATAATGGTGACCACTCGGCAGTTCCCCATCCTGGTGTGCTATGTGAACTCCAACATGCCATCCAATATTCCAGAGGTTATTGACTAGTGGTGAGGAACTAATCCATAGATGGAGAGACTATACCATGAATCAGATTCATACAATAGTGTAAATAACTAAATTATATCCCTATAAATCATCAGTGTACATAGAAATAAATAAACAAAAATTTTGTAATAAAATGAATACAGCATACAAAGAAACAGGAATACAAACATGCACTTATCATCCATTGGGATGATATCATATAAAAAAGTAAAAAGAAAAAAAATATACATAATGTCCCTACTTCCATTCCTGGGCCTCAATAACCCTTTCCCCATATAACTATCAAGCTGATATATCTTGATCCACTACACAACTTGTGATGCACCTAAAATCATACATAAGGTATGCACATGAACTAGGGTTCCCATATAGGGTGTAAGCATATAAAACAGTAGGGTCTCACCAAGAACCACTAATATATGTTTTCTTATGAATATTTATACATTTTAAATGGAAATAAATAAATTAAATATGTTCATTAAGTTGTTTTTTTTCTAACTAGGCCACCACAATACTCGATGAGGTACACATGCCCATAATACCACAGTGTGCCAACTAGGATACCATAGTACATGACCATACCTTTTTTAGATCCATGATAGAATATTATCATCACCTATCCTCATGATACCAAGCCCATGTCCTAACCCATACCAAAAGTCTCAGGGTTGGAAATATCTAAGTTCTCAACCCACTACCCAAAGGGACAGGGTATAGTTCTATGTCTAAATCATGAATTTCAACCTTATCATTAAAGGTAGGTTCTATAACCACACCTCAAACCATACCCTGACCCAAACCAATCACTTGGGTTAGTATCCTATCACAACCCAAGTATACTAAATACAAGGTTCTGACCCAAGTATATTGAAGGCAAGTCCTTGACCTAAGCCCACTCAAGGAAATGTCTCAATTCATGCTGATGAGGACTCAATCTCACCCATGGTATCTAGGTAACTCTATCTCACTCATGTGGGTTCTAGGACTTAGTATATCTCTTCCCCACTAGATTCATCACTTATCACAATTACACAGTCAAGAATACGCATGAAATGACCCACAAGGCATGTATCCTATCACACAGCTTGTCAGGTGGTCCTAAGGCACTAGTCACTTGAGACTGATCCCCTCATTTAAAATAACCTATAATTCTACTCATAAGGGAATCCATTGGGTATTATATACCTATCATGATTTCTTCTCAATGATACCACCTCACACCCATCACCCATAAATTACACCATTATGCGCAAGCTCATCCAAACCCTGGACTCTATAGGTGATGTCCAACCTCATCCAAAACCATTTGGCATCCTAATGTCACGTCCCTAAGAAAGACTCATGACCCGTATCTAGGTCCCATCCCATGTCTCCCAAGGGAGATCTATAAGATTTTCACCCAGAGTAAACCCTACTTTAACACACCTTATCTCATCCCAAATGACTCATCCTACTCATAATGCTTGTGGAGCCTCAAACCACCCTCAAAAGGGTTTTACTCACTAGGCGTGAGACGAATGATTGTATCACCATTATCACTAGGACAAATCCCCACTCTTTCATATCCAATAGCTCTAGGAACCCAATAAAGGTTTTCCCACATAAATAAACATACCCCAAAACCTACCCAATGCATTAAGTAAACCCAATTGATACCCTCTCACCTTATCGACACAGTCATCCAGGGATCTTGTTTTACCTAAGTGCTAAAGAGAACTTATTCCAAGCATAGGAGGATCAATGTCATAGTATCTCTTCTACCCAAGGTACCCTTGGTCCCTAACCCTCATACCAAAACCCATGCAGTTATGTAGATATACACACCCTTGCATAAATATATATATATATATATATGAAATTATATTATAGGATCTACCTACTTCGAACACAGAGTTAACCCCTCACTAAGCTGTATTGAGCCTAATCCAAGTCCATTTATGCCTCATCCAAGATCGTCCATATTCTCCAGTATCAAACATAACTAATTCACCAAAACCACTTCCAATGGCTTGTGATCAACCTTTTGGGGATTAATCTAACCACTAAACATGAAATCTGTAATTAATCAAGATAATATCACTATGATCTGGTGAAATCTTCACCATTACCCTAGCCAAAGGCATTCTAAAATTAGTGTTTGTAAAATAGAAACAATAAAGGAGGAAGAAATAGATAAAATACCTTTAAATCTCTATATGAACTCCACTAAATTCCTCCCCCCCCCCCCCCACACACACATATACTATAGGATATTAAAAGGAGGAACATGAGGAGGAGAACTGACCAAAATACCATCCTATTGAGTCCCTAGTCCCTAAAACCCTAAGGTGGTTGACCCTAAAAAATTATTTCCCATACTAAAAAAAGACACTCAGGACTGATTCATGGCATAAATAAGAGTATCATGGCATGAATCACACCTTTTCTTGATAAACTTATAGTTTGACTAAGATGTTGATAGTGAAAATCACTCTAATAAAGGGGAGGAGGAACTACATATCTATTTCATTACATGAAGCCTCACTCCCAATTCCATTCATGGTTAAAAGGATACTAGGTATAGGTGAATCCCTTATCCAAGCATTATAACAGCGTGACTTCCCTGGGTCACAGAATGATCTATAGCTGGATTTTGAATTTTAGTGGTCGATTTCCCTAGCCCTACTCCAATGCTTTCATAAGAATTTAAACCACCAACTGAGATTCTTTCCTTGTCTAAAAACATCTCCTTGATATTTTCCAACATTTTTATTTCAAATATAAATCCCAGTTCATAAAGTAACCCCTACTTCAGGATCAAATTTCAAAATTTTCTCGAAGTTTCATAACTCGTAACGATGTGGGTCATTACAAACTCTCCACCTTAATATTTACTTTCCTTAAGAAAATTTAGTTTTCCTCCATCCATCAAGCCCATCCTACCATGATTTCCAATTCACTAAGGACTCATAACAATCCACATACAAATGCCAAATGTGTTTTAACTCAGTAACTCCAAACATCAGGTACACTATTCACTATAATTTGAACAACCCACTTTCCATTATCTCTAGAACTGAGATGGTTCTCACCACACCCTTCTAAGCTAAGGCACCATGGTGTCTTCAATCGGTTCATCTCGGGGCTCATGGTTCTCCCCACCATAAGAATTATACTCATAAAGGGAAATTTCAAGCCATGGTACTCCCCACCATAGTAACAACCTACTAAAAACTCAGTCCTAGTGATCTAAATATATGCTACATGCAATTTAAACCTTACCATATCTAATTCCATGCTAAAACATGGGTTGGACCTCCACTAGCTGACCTCTACAAAAATTGGTCAATTGGGTCTGTCGATGCATTACCACATTACATCACATGATCATAGTGATTTAACCCTCGGAGGAATCATGATATCATCCAGACACCCACACCAGATTTTGAACCCAACTCCAAATGCAGTTCCATCGTTGGATCACCATGAATCCCAACATCTTTCATGCTCTCACCATAAGCATTGGTGCACCCACAATTTGACCCGACCTCATATCACAAAAATACCACCACAAACCCCTTACCAATGTTCTAAATCTAACCAACACCACATAGAAACTCTGAATCTACCCTAATATCTTAGTGTTACATCAACCATATCTTCCACTAGTATTACTGTAACCATAACCCATCTAACATAGTGGCCAATCCTCCGTGTCTGATATGATACTCCTTAAGATAGGGGTATCATTATTTCCTCCCTAAAGAACCTAGAAACTCATTATCCTACCAAACATAATGAATAATCATGACTGATCCTCTCATACTTAGGTACCAACATTAATCATCAACAGTTTCATGTTCATGTCTCACCAGGAACACCATTCTCTCCACTCAACCATACACTTACAACAAGGATCACACCCTCTTATGGGAAATGGTGCACTCCCAACCCTATGGATTACTTTACATAACTTTCTGAGAATCAACCCGAATGGGTTCCAACACCATGATTCCCTAATAATTTATTCTAATCCACACACTCAGTTCAATTATACTACAGTACACTAATCCATTTATTAAGACACCACCTACCACTGAGGGACATATCCCATCTCACCAAACCCTGTGTCATAATGCATGCATGCCTCTCACTACCATACTACCATTTTAGCACCGTTTGGGCTCATCTAAATCCCAAAAAAACCTCAAATAACCTACAGACAACTCATTCACTGATCTGCAGCATAATCAGGCATCTCGCATAACCAGCACACACTTTCCCTCACACACCAAGACTTTCCCTAAAAATACAAGACAATGCTAACTCTTCTCTTACCAAGGTAAAGTGATCCTCCAAGGATACCTTTCATAGGTTCTGTATTAGGATCCTACTTGATCTCATCCAAACTCAATGTTTGTGCACTTCTGTATAACCCAATAACACCCTGAATCATGCTCCCATGATTCTTGTCTCGTTGAACCCTGGCTCATGTTCCTAACCCAATGATCATGCTCTACTAAATTTCATACCCACCCAATATCCCAAGGCATATCACCTATTCCAAGGTTTATTACACAATCACCAGTCACCCATTTGTCATTATAAAACCATGATCATCTACCCATGCTCACACTGCACCATTGAAAGTGCATCTAGAATCAATAGGGTCAAGCATGAAATCGATCCTACCCTCTCAAAACCCAACCATGATACTAGAATCACTCAAAGCGCTTCACATCCCAAATATTAATGCATTCACATACCTTTTCTCAACTACTTAGTTCAGTTAAGTAGAGTTCCATCAAGAAGCTTTATTGGAAAATTCCATATAGGTTTTTGTTGAAACATTTAGTAATCTAACCCTTAACATAAAGAAAAATTATATCAGTCCTTAGATCATTCCATGGGAATAGAATACATGTACCAACACACCAATGGTCTCTATACATCCCTTCACTAATATAAATTGGGGCATTTGCGATGGGTCATTTGTGACGGGATCCTATCATAAATACCCTTTTGCGACGAGATCCCGTCACAAATGACTTGTTGTAGAAAACGGCATCGCAAAAATAATTTTTTACAACGGTCTATTGCAAAAAGTATATATTTGTGATGGGATGTGCACTCGTTGCAAATAGCTTCATCGTTGTTTTTAAACACCTTATTGCGACACACTGTCACAAATAGTAGCAAATAGTGTAAAAAATAAAAATAATAATATTAATAATATTAATATTAGTAAATTAAATTAAATTATAAAATAATATTCATATAATAATAATAATAATGATAATATGCTAATAATATTATTATTATTATTAATATTACTAATATAATGAAATATTATAAAATAATGAAAAATTAAATATTCTCGAAAAAATATAATAAAATAATAAAAAAATAGTCAAAAATAATAATTAATAAAATAATAAAAATAATAAAAATAAATAATTAAAAATAATAATTGATAAAATAATAAAAAATTAAATAAAATAATAAAAAATTACATAAATAATAAAAAATGTAATATTCGCAACAATATAAAAAATGAACTATATGAAAATGAAGATAGTTAAAATTATAATCAAAATTTACATTCAAATGTTTGATCATAAAAATAAATAGATCATCGGGGGGTCCTTTGGAGGAGATGGTGGAGGGAACTCCATCCCTAAACCACGAGTTAGACGTCAGATGTACTCTAACTACTTCTGCCCCTACTGTTGTCTCCATAGACGCATCTCTTCCGGCATCTCCTATTGCTGTTGTTGTTGTTGTTATCGTAGGAACTCTTCATATTGTTAGTGCTACCATTGATGCATATGCTTCTTCTCCCTATGCATACTCTCTATAAGCTCACTCTGAGCACACATTTTCTCCTAATACTATGCAGCAAATGATGATGATAACTCTCCCCGAGCTCCTCTCGAGTTGGATACTGACATCGTAGCGGTGCCATAATAATCCATAGATGTCAATTGGGATCTGATACCAACAAACCGACCTTTCTCAAAGGCATACTGGGTCACCTGCATCCATGTTGTCTCATCAAATCTATGGGCACTAGTCTAAGCATAGGTTTATTCATAACTCTTAGCCTGTGTTTGAGACATCGCGGCCTCATATGACTCCTTCGATTGCAATTTAAAAGTAAAATAGTTAAAATATTATTTTCAGTTAAATTTTAAACTCAAAAAGAAAATATACTAACCACAATCTGATGTTGGAAAGCACCTCTAGTCTCTACAGTGGTTGTATCACTATACATCCTCCTATAAATGTCAAACTTTGAAATATCATGTTGTTCAACTACCTGTATTAATATAAAATAAATATTTTATATTTAAAGTTATATAAAATATTTAAAAAAATACTTACCTTATGCTCCCTATGATTACTGAATGTACGACTACCGGATCAATGTGTCACCTCCTGTCTCCCTCGGTTTTTTCGACCTACCGATGATCTCCTCTGAAAGAAACCACCCAATCAGTTTGAACATAATCAATCTCAAACCTAATATGAAATGTAATCAGGTCAGTGGGCATGACAAGAATCATCAAACTCTATCACTCCTGCTTTCTCCATTGTCTTCCTTCTAAAATTGTACAAAAAATGACTACAATGCTGACACATAGTCCCCTTCCATGCCTTCCAAAGATCCCCACACATGCTCTCATCAATGAGATACCATAAACCCAACAAATAATTTATAATATTAATTTATTAATTAAATTAGTTTCAAAATAAATATTATTTATTTACGTACGATCCAATGATCGAACATGCAGTGATACACATCAATGGGAATCTGATCCCATGAGACCCATGCTTTAGAAAAATAATTGCGTAGTATATCGCTCCCCTATCCAATAGCTATATGTGTAAAATAATGAAAAAAAAGAATAAATAATCAAAAAATTATTATATAAATAAATTATTGAAAACTAACTAAAATAAAAAGGTAAACATACCTATGCACCTGTGGATCAAAGCCTAGATGTGGATGCCACTCAGGTATTGGGTCGGGAATCATCAACCACGCAAGACCACACCCCCTCTGAGTCCCCCCTAAACCTCCAATATTATAAGGGTTAGATTACCCAACATCCTGCTCGTCCAAAGGTAGCTCATCTTCCTGCAAGAAATGATACAAATCCTCATCCATCTAAAACACGAAATGATTGTGGTTAGAAAAAACATTAAAATAACTATTATATATAGATATATATTATATATTATTATAAACAACATTTAACTATTTCAATGTTCAACTTCATCCTCATCTTCATATTTGACAATGTCAATGTCTTCATATTCCTCCTCAGCATCATAAATTTCCATACGACTTTCAGTTTAATCATCTCTTGTCATTTCAAATTCATTTGTAACATCATTAATATCATTGTCACCATTGACCCTTAACTGTGGGGCGTCATCATTGATATCCATGTCTCTTTATCAAAAATATGTATTTGGAGAATCCTCTTGAAAAATTACAATTACTTCCATTTCAGCGAAACCACATTCAATTTGAGTAAACTAGTTTTTCTGAGATTTAATTTTTAATATGCTCCACCAATCACTCAACTCTCTTAAAGTAGAACAATATTTTGAATAATAAATTTGATGTTCCAAATGATCCAATAAAAATGGTTCATTTACTCCAAGAAAACTTTTATATTTAATATCAATGATTCCATGAGTTGGATGAACATGAAAGCCTCTCCCAGTATCCAACTATTGACATTTAAGCATTGTTATGTAATGCAATCCCAGATAACACAGTTCGATAATTTCTTCCAGCATGCCATAAAATTCAACCTCAGTTTCTCTATGATGATATCCTCTTAAGAAAACACCTCTATTCATTGTTTTTTTATTCACTATAAGAACATTTATGAAATCAAAAAACATTCACCACATATGAATTATAAGATTTAACCATTTTTTATGGTGGTTTACTCAATACGCGCAATCGATTATCAATTTTATCAACATATTGAGATACCTAAAAATTTTAAAACAATTATCAATATGATATATAATAAATTTATTTTATATGTTAAACCAAAAATAATTTATGTTACTAGTTTTTGAAACTAGTATAAATTTTTTTCACCAATGTTCTTCAAGAGAAGCTGTTGTAATTTGGGAAAGTTGTTTCTTGATATGATTATCATATAAACTACAAATAAAATAAGATTAATTTACTATAACAAGTATTATATAATAAGTGATAGGATCACTCACTGTACAAATAGTTTCATTTCTTCACAATTGAGCAGAACATATGTATGAGCTCTGTGATGTTCATCATCTGAAATCCATCATTCATGAACTCCACCGAAACCAAGTTCAGGCTGATTAAAAATTGATAATTGATTGCCCATTTCATTGTTAATAGTTCCCTCATTATGGTTCATACGGTTGTTTTTTTATTGATATTCATATTGAAAGTAATGAGATTAGAAAAAATAAATTTCCTCTTGTAAATAAGCTTCTGTAATTGAACCATCAATCGATGCTTTGTTACGTGCTTTTTTCTTTAATTTATACATGCATCTATTGAATGGGTACATCCATCAGAACTGTACTGAACCTCCACATTTTTTTTCATGTGAAAAATGTAATATCAAATGTTCCATTTAGTCAAACAATGTTGGTGGGAATATTTTTTTCCATTTTACATAAAATTAAAACAGCATCTTCTTTCAGTATGCTTAATGCATCATAGTCACTTGTCACTGCACAAATATCTTGAAAAAATATGATATTTCTATTAGTACATCCCAAATCATAGAATTCAACATACATTTTAATCCAATTGACATAATTTTTTCCATTATAACATGGAAGTCTTGGATTTTTTATCTCGTAATATGACTATTTCTGACACATCTTCCCAAATTTAAGTATAACCATCTTGAAGTATCAAATATTCAATCCACTGAAAAAATAATAATCAATTGTCTTTGGAGATCATATAAGTTACTTTTGGATTCATTAACTTTTGTAATCTAAAATTTTCAAAAAGTTCAAGTTCGGGTCGCCTACAAATTTGGGAAAGATCTAATTGTGCCATTACATTATCTTTGGTCTTACCTGGTGTATCCAAAAATATAAGAAATAAATTATAAAAATAGTTCTTCTCAATATTCATGGCATCCAACATGTGATGAACTAGAAAATCAGACCAATATGGAAGATCCCAAAAAATTCTTCATTTTATCCAATTGTGTTCTTTCCCAAAGCCATCAATTTTCCTTTGGTATATTGTTGGTCCAAATGTGATGGGAGGCAATGAAGAGACAATTTATTTCAACTCTGTACCTGAGATCATTTTTGAAGGTCCATCTCTTTCAATTGTGACTTTTCTAAAATGATATTTTTTCCTCTGAAAAGGATGATTAGTTAAAAGGAATATGTGATGACAGTTGAAAAAATAAGGTTTTCTTACATTGATGGGTATAAAATCTTTGTTGTATCTCATACAATATAGAAATGATTTTGGAATATGTGTACTCCATCCAGATAACATTTCATATACTGGTAATTCATTAATTGTCCATATCAATGCAGCTTTTAGCAGGAAATTTTGTTTCACAGCAACATTAAATATACTGACATCATTACTCCATAATGAATTTAACTCATCAATCAATGGTTTCAAATAAATATAAATATTATTTTTCATATTTCCTAGAATTAATAGGGTCAAAAATATATATAGTTCCTTCATCAACATCCAAGGAGGTAAATTGTATAGAGTTATTAAGATAGTCTAACAGAAATACTAACTACCATAAGAACCAAATGGACAAAAAAAATTAGTAGAAAGACTCAATCGCATGTTTCGGTCTTATAAAGAAAAATATGGATGCACTTGGTCCGAATTTTCCATGAATCACCATTAGAGGGATGATTTAAGGTTTTACCAGTTGGAATATTGGTTTTTTGCCATGACAGCAATGTCGTTGTGTTCTAAGACATAAATAAACATTGTAATCTAGGTGTACATAGAAAATATCTGAATTATTTTATATGAATCAATCTAGAATTCTCATGTTGAGCCTTTCTATACCTCAATTTTTTACATGTGGTAAAAATATACAATGACTCATTTTCACCATAATACAACATGAAATCATTTGAAAATGCATGAATCTTCTCATAACCAAGACCCAGATTATGAAACAGCCTCTTGCTCTCATAGAAATTTATAGGAAACATATTTCCTTCAGGTATCAATGTTTTTACCAAAGAAAATATATTATCAAAATAGTTATTTTATATTCCATTATCTGATTTAATAGCCATATATTTAGAAACTTCTTCAATTTTTTTTATCTTGCTACCAGAATATAAGGTGTCCTCAGCAGACCTCAACAACTCATAAAAATGAGATGGTTCCAATGCAGGAGTTAAATTAATATCATCCTGAGTTTCATCTTTTCGAAAAGAAGGACATGTCCCATCATGTACTAAATTTTGAAATCATGTTAGATCTGGAACCAAATTATTAATATCTTCTCTAGAACTACGTTTACCATGTTGACACCAAAAAAACATAATATGTTTGAAAACCAAAACACAATAAATGAACTCCAATTTTTCAAATGTGCCAAACATCTTCAGAGCACATTTTTTACAAGGACACTTAATTATCCCTTCTGAAAAAAAATTCTGGTTTTGATGATGGAAATGATAAGAAATCTTCAACACCCTCAATATATATAGGATTTAAACTATAATTGTTTGGATTATTACCCTGATTTATCCAAGCATGATCATCTAATGATGATTTTTTTCAACTTCCTTATTCCATATTTCTCTAAAAAATATAAAATAATTATTTTTTTTGTATAATTTGATATAATAAAAACACTATCCAAAAAATTGAAGATAATTAAATTCCATTTTCTATCAAATTATAATAATTTTTATTATTTCAAACTTATTTATTTTATTTTTTAAAACTTTTATACTAATCTAAACTAACTTATAATAATTTATATTAATTACCAATAATTATTGTTAATTATAGTTAATTTGTACTAATAATTGTTAATTACTGGTGACACAATTTCTAATAGATTGGTGGAAACTCTTTTTCCTGATGAATCATCTCCAATGTCTCCAACTGAAATCACTATGAAAAATCTGCTCAATTATACGGACATCCATTTCTATATGCATGAAGATGGAAAGCAGCATGGTGAGGCCTCCCTCCTCTCTATCTTCATGCATACAGAAATAGATATATGTATGTCTGAGTAGATTTTTCATAGTGATTTCAGTCGAAGACAATGGAGATGAGTCATCATGAAAAACAGCCTCTTTTTCTAGGTGGATCATCTCCATGAAACTTTCTATAAATGAAATCAGTATAAAAATTTATCCCCAATGTACGCATATCCATTTTCATATGCACAAGAATAGAGAGTAGGAAGGCCTCACCACACTACTCTCCATTATCATGCATACCAAAATGAATATTCTTATGTGAGGATAGATTTTTCATATTGATTTCATTGGGATAAAATTGTAAGGAGATAAGGTGTCAGGTAAAAGGGAGTCATCAATCTGCTGGAAATTGTGCCAATTTATTGCAATTTTTGTTAATTTATTACAATTTCTTCCTAATTATTTCCAATTATTACTAATTATTACTAATTATTTCTAATTATTACTAATTATTACTAATTAATACTAATTAATACTAATTATTAGAATTTGTTACAAATTATTATAATTTACTAGAATTTATTACAAATTATTACTAATTGTTGCAAATTGTTACTAATTATTACAATTTATTACTAATTGTTGTAATTTATTACCAATTGTTGCAATTTATTACTAATTGTTGCAATTTATTACTAATTTTTACTAATTATTACAATTTATTAAAAAAATATTACAATTTATTACAATTTATTACAATTTATTACAATTTATTGCAAATTATTACAATATACTGAAAATTATTAGAATTTATTACAAATTATTAAAATTTAATACAAATTATTACAATTTATTGTAAATTATTACAATTTATTGCTAATTATTACAATTTAATTCACATTATTAAAATTTATTGTGAATTATTACAATTTATTTCTAATTATTACAAATTATTGCTAATTATTACAATTTATTACCAATTATTACAATTAATTACCAATTATTACAATTTATTACCAATTATTACAATTTATTTCTAATTATTAAAATTTATAACTAATTATTGTAATTTATTACTAATTATTCAAAATTATTACTAATTATTCAAAATTATTGCAATTTATTACTAATTATTGAAATTTATTACAATTTATTGCTAATTATTACAATTCATTACAAATTATTAAATTTTATTACCAATTATTACCATTTATTAAAAATTATTATAATTTATTTCCAATTATTACAATTTATTAATAATTATTACAATTTATTATGAAATATTTGAATTTATAACTAATTATTCAAAATTATTACTAATTATTCAAAATTAATACAATTTATTACTAATTATTGTAATTTATTGCTAATTATTACAATTTATTACTAATTATTGTAATTTATTACTAATTATTTTAATTTAATGCTAATTATTGCAATTTATTTCTAATTATTAAAATTTATTGCAATTTATTGCAAATTATTGCAATTTATTGTAATTTATTGCATATTATTGCAATTTATTGCAAATTATTACAATTTATTACAAATTATTGCAATTTATTAGAAATTATAAAAATTTATTACAAATTATAGTAAATTATTGCAAATTATTACAATTTATTACTAGTTATTACAATTCATTGCTAATTATTACAATTTATTGCTAATTATTATAATTTAATGATCATTATTACAATTTATTTCTAATTATTTCAATTTATTTCTAATTATTACAATTTATTACTAATTATTACAATTTATTACTAATTATTACTAATTATTAGGATTTATTACTAATTATTGCAATTTATTACTAATTATTGGAATTTATTACTAAATACTGCAATTTATTAATAATTATTCCAATTTATTACTAATGTTTTCAATTTATTAGTAATTTTTTCAATTTATTACTAATTGTTTCAATTTATGACTAATCATTGTAATTTATTACTAATTGTTGTAATTTATTACTAATTGTTGTAATTTATTACTAATTGTAGCAATTTATTACTAATTATTGCAATTTATTACAAATTATTTCAATTTATTACTAATTATTACAATTTAATACTAATTATTGCAATTTAATACTAATTATTTCAATTTAATACTAATTATTGTAATTTAATACTAATTATTACAATTTAATACTAAATATTACTAATTAATATAATAACTATTAATTAATACTAATTCATACTAATCACACATACTTATTTTTGAAAATAAACATAAACAATGATAAATAAAACTGTTTAATTATAATTTAATTTAACTACAGCTAATTAACAATAACTATAATTAAAATAAAATAAATTAAGTAAAAAATAAAAAAATAGATAAATACCTTAAAACTGAAGCTTTCGAATGATAGAAGCTGTGAAAAATGCCCCAAAATAAAACTTTAAACTATGAAAAATTTTGAGAGAAAATTTTTCACTAGAGAGAGAGAAGAGTAGAGAATGGAACGGAATGAAGTAAAAATCGAGTTGGGGTATATGTAGGTTAGATTATTTGAGATGGAGTTATTTGCGACGGTTTTCCCGTCGCAAATAGTAACATTTGCAATGGGACCCATCGTGAATACCCTCTAATTAAAAAAAATTTGTGATGGAACTCATCGCAAAAGACCACCTGCCGACATACTATTTGCGAAGGGCTACTATAAACGGTCGCAAATACCCTTTCCCATGTTTTGGCGTGCGGCCCGCACCAAACCTTTTGTGACGGGAACCATCTTCCCGTCGAAAAGGCCTTATTATTTGCGACAGGTAGGTTCTCATGTCACAAAAACTTTTTCCAAATGACTATTTGTGATGAGATACTGACCTGTCGCAAATAACCCATCACAATAGCCCGGTTTTCCCGTAGTGCTTGCACAAAGTGACTGTATAGTCATTGCCAAAGAAAATCCTACACCAGGATCCACATGACCTCCCATTAAAAAAGATATTATGGTTTGGTGAGTAGAATTTCACCAAAAAATTATATAGGGAAACTCCAAATATAGTTTTTGTTGACACTTTAAATAACTAAACCCTGTCATTAGTGAAATCAATCACATACAAACACATATATTTCTTGTGAGTCCTACATTCCAACCATGATGCATGTATATGGTCCTCTTTCCAATGGTCCAAGATCCAACACTATAAATAAAAATTTGTTAAACACATTATATTGAATAAACCTCTCAATCATATACACAAAAACCCAGAACAACAATCTTGTGCCCCCAATAACTAGGACTTCCCATTGGAAATGTGTTTGCGATGCACTAGTCAATGTTCCATCACAAGTTCTGACACATTCCTAGATCACCTACCTACCATCTCTCCAAATTTTAATATAAATAAAAGGATATGATGCCATTTTCTAATTCCTTGGTTCGGCAGCCACACAGTAGTGCCCAGACCATGTGTGCTATCTGATCTCAGGTGCGCCACACCATATGCTAGAGGCAGATGACTGTCAGTGAGGGCCTAATCTATACTTGGGGATACTATAGCCTTGAATCAGATTCATACAATAGTGGAAATAAACAAAAAAATATCCATTAAAATAATCATATTATACATAAATAAATAAACAAAAATACTATAATAAAATGAATGTAGTATACAAGCACATGGTCATACAAAAATGCGTTGATCACCCACTAGAAAGATCTCATACAAAAAAGAAAAAAATCAAAAAAATCAAAAATTATCCCTACTACCATCCATGGGCCTGAAAAACCCTATCACCACATACTCTTCAAGCCACTCTATCTCAGTATACTGTACAACATGTGTTGTACCTGAAAGAATATATAATCTGTGCATGCACACCAGGGTGCCCATATAGGGTGTGAGCATATAACTCATTATGGTATCACCAAGAACCCTTAATATACTATGTCATAATTATGTGTATTCATGAAGAAAGAAAATACCTAACTTAAATACATTCACTTAGTCTTATTGTGTCAACCAGTCCACCAAGACACTCGATGAGGTACACATGTTGGTCAAGCCATTGTGTGCTAACCAAGCCTCCATGGTGCCCAAACAAACCTTCTTTGGCACCATTCCAAAATCCCATCATCATATCACCTCTTTCTACCAACCCCTACATCCAAATCCCAACCACTACATTATCTCTTGAGGTAGGGTCCATATCCACACCTCGTATCATTCCACAACCCAGACCTCTCACTGAGGCAGTCTGATATCATGACCTAAGCCTACTCAAGGCAAGGTCTTAAGTCATTCATAAGATGAATATATCTCTTCCACGACAATACAAATAGCGTTATCTCATTCATAGAAGGTATATGCCTCAAAATCCATCTCCCCCATTGTGTTCATAACCTATCACAAGTACATAGTCAATAATAAACATGAAACAATACACAATGCTTGTAACACCTTACAGAGCTCATCAGATTATCCCAAGGGACTAGTCACTTGAGACCTAGAACCTCATCTCTAAGAACCTCTCATTCTAACTATCAGGGAATCCACTAGGTCCTCCAGACCTGTCACGGTCTCTTCTCATCAATAACACCCCACACTCATTACCTATTCATGACACTACTACTCTCAAGCTCATACCAACCCCATCCTCAACAGGTAGGATCAAACCTCATCCAAAACCCCCTTGGTATCCCAATACCACGTCCTAAAGAAAAAACCCATGACCCAAACCTTGGCCCTATCTTGTATAACCCATGGGAGATATCTCAACTTATCACCTAGAGGAAATCCTTCTCTAACATTCCATGTCTTGTCCTGAAGGACTAATCCCTCTCATGACACTCTTCAAGCCATAAAACACCTTCAAAATGGTGTCTCTCATGAGGCATGAGATGAAAAACTATATAACCCTTTATACTAGGCATAAAACCCTCCCATTCTTGCCTACTGCCCTAAGAAAACCCTCATAATCTATCCCTTATCACCACTTGTACCCTGAGACCTAACCAAGGACTCATATAAACCTAACTGACACCCTTTACCCTTGGAAACATAGTCCCCAAGTGATCCTAATTTACCTAAGTGCTAAAGAGAACATATTCTAATCATAGGAGGCTTAACTCCATCCTTTATCTACTGCCCAAGGTACCTTTAATCCCAAATCCCCATGTCAAACTCATGAATTTTTTAATACATTAACACCCATGCATAAACATACATATGAAATTATATTATAGGGGGAAAATATCTCAAACATGAAGTTAATACCATGTTATACTCTATTGAACCTCATCTGAGACCAATCATACCTCATAAAAGCTCATCCTCACACCAAAGAATTGGGTATCATTGTTTCACTAAAACCAATTAAAACAGTGTGTGAAAAACCTTTTTGGGCCTCCTCTATCCACCATACATTAAAACCCCATTGAATTGAAACGATTTCACTGTGATTCAATGAAATTATTACCATAACCCTATTTGAAGGAATCACAAAATCAGAAACCATTAATGAGAAACATGAATAGAGGAAGAAATTGAGAACGTACCACAAAATCACTATGGTAATGAAACCAAAATCTATCTCGTGCCATGGGGGGTCTGTAACACCCGAGACTTTTATGAGAAATATTTTGTTTTTATATAAATCATCAAAGGAATCTTTCACTACACACAACACTAGCTTGGCTTGCTTTACATGCAATCGCGACCTTCCTCGAAAGCTTGCGTCGTACGCAATACCGAGTTTCACTAAACAACGATATGTTATTAAAATATTGTTAAAACTAGCCTTTATGAATAGTAATAAAAACTTTTTGAAATTTTTTAAATTTCATCTTTCAAAATGGACTTCATTTTGGATTCAGAATATCGAAATTAGCCTAGGGTGAAATTTTGGTATTTTTCTGAAAACTTTCAATTTTTGATGAATAGTGAAAGCACTGAGTTACTATTTAAAAACCGACTTTTTATTTAAATAATTATTTATTTTATTTAAATTTATTTTAGGTCAAAATTGATACATAATACCTATATAAGTTCAAATTAATTCATTGGAGTCATTTTATAATAATTTTAGATATATAAAAATTTTATTGAACTTTTCACCGTCTTTTACCCACCTCCTAGGAGAATTTGTAAATTTACATAAAACTTAATTTTACCGCTTCTGTGAGTGGAATTTCAAAAATCCGAGAGACGCGGTTAATACCAAGGACTAAAATGTGGTTCAATGAGATGAAAATAATTTTTGGTGAATAGTAACTTTTTACTTTTTTTACCACGGTTAAAAGTAAATAGGGTAAGTAAGGGTAAAAATGTTATTATTATTACCCTAACACATATCCTAATTATATTGGATAAGTGTAATTCGACCAAAAACAACCTTAGGAATAAAATATGACCATTTAGTCCCACTTGGATTAGATTAGGACATTTAATATTAATTTATTTAAAGAAGGGTTAAAATAGTTAAAATCAAAGGTTAATAAGTAAATCATTTTTAATATAGGGTTATACATAAGATAAATTAGACTATAAATATTCATTAGAAATATAAAAATATTTCCTACGTAATGGTATTTTATTTTTAATTTTTAGACTTAAAATAATTTAATTTATTTATGACACAATGATGATGCAGTAATTATCTAATTAATGAAATATTGACATAATTGATGTTATAAATACGCGAATAAATGTAATTTGAGACTTTTTATGAATTCCAATAATTTTATATGTTAATATTACATGTTAGTATTGATTTAATTTACTTTTTTCTAATTAATCATTCTGTTATGATTTTCACAAAAATCAATTACCAAATAGTGTCAAAATTGACATAAAATAGTTTTTAAAACAAATATTATATTATTAATTGTTATTTTATTCCTAAAAATATAAGATTCGATCAAATGACTTAGATAAGGTTATATATATTAATAATAAACAACTTGGGGTTCTTTTGTCTTGTTATAGTAAGTTTATTAACCTTATAGTGTGAGAAAACAAGAAGACACGGTAAAAGTTAAATTATCTAACTTAAAGTTAAATCTAAATGGTAAGGTTAAAATAGATACCTAAACTTGTATAAATTATATTGGATGAGATTATTTCGACCCATACCCACCTTAGATTCGAAATAAATCAATTTGGAGCTATTAAAAACCGAATATGACTTTATAATAAAATAATATTTTTAGTTTTTCCAAAGGTGCCCCTCTCCTCCCTTATAAAAGGGCACCTCCTCCCTCTCTTCCTCACACCACTTTTAGCCTTCAATCTTGTCCAACCCCTGAAAAATTATCTTCTACACTTCCCTAGAAACATCCTATAAGTCGTGGTCTTCTTCAAAGACCAATTTTAGTTCCCTAAGAGGAGGTCTCAAAGAGGCACTTCAAAGAAGAGGTAATGTCCGTTACCGATTATTTCAACTTTATTTCTTCTTCCACTCATTCTTCTTTAGTTGTTTCATTATGAAGTAATAACATAAGTATCACTCATATACTGATATGTTATTATAAGTATTAAACAACCCTATTTCACCATCTATCCATCCTACGGAAAACGAAATAACTGCGTGTGCGTATGTACGGAATACCGTCTCCACGCCATGGTGTAATCTATTTTCCACCACCACCTTACTTGGATGGTATAATGGTGTAAATAATAAATATATATGATTATTGTAAAGTGATATTGATTCTGAAATATTATAAATATACTCAAATACAATTCCACGATCATGGGAATGATATCATCGCTCGTGCGTACGTACGAAATACTGTCTCCACGATGTGATGCGACTCATTCTACATGATTTTCATTGCATAATGATTACATAAATGAATTGAGTGAATAAATATGATATTTATTACACTAATAAAATTATTTAGATGAGGTATCTATAACCTAAAAATAATAATAATAATTTATTCGACAAAACACGCATAAGAACAAAAAGTAATAAACACACGAATAACAAGTAGCAATGAAATATTACTAATAAGAAGCTAAGAATATAACCATATATGATATCATAAAAATAAGTATTATTCTGTAATAAGTCAATAACATTATTTAAATCATTATATAGGAGGTTCGGACACTTACGAAGCAAATCGGACCTAAGGTAAGGGACAATCTCGCAATATCAATTTTTATCCGAGATTGTTTATACTTCAGAATTTACTGGGGAATATTTATCATCCACATCCATGTTTCCTAAATATGTAATATTATCCTCCTAAAATTGTTTAAATCCAATTTTACCCTTCGGTGAGTTTTTAGTAAAATATATGAAAGGAATCTTTTGTCGTTTTTCATACGAGGTACTTTTTGACTTTTCCGGCCAAAGTACGGGAAGAATTTTTTTTTAACTTATACGGAATGAATGGATTTTTAGAAAATTATTTCCATGAAGTTTCCTTTAAAAGTTTTAAAGTTTATTTTTAATCAACTTCTTTTAGTTCAAAATTATATGACATGTTAATAAAGGAAAATGTTTTTGAAGTAGAAAGGATATTTTCCTCAAGAATGGAGTTCAAGTGTTTTATCAAAATTATTTTCCATCTAAGATAATATAGGGTTATGTTTCTATACCTATTATTACATTGATTTGATTATGTTGTTATGGAATTATTTTTATGAATTCCTTTATCTTATATGAATTGTTTTATTATGTCATGATGTTTAAGAATCCCATTTTTATTACATGGGTTAAGCTATGATGTATGATTTATGATTTTGTGGCACACACAAGAATGGTATCATTATGAGATGAGTGGGACCTATATCTCCCTCCAATGCATTGGGTAATGATTTATATCTCATGAGATAGACATGGCTAGAATGAAAGGTTAATCCAGTTTAGTGAAACAGGACTGAAACGAGGAGTGAACTCGGTTCAGAAATGGACTTTGTCCGCTAAGATAGTCTTGGAAATGAGTCTTGAATACTAATAAATGATTCTCTGTGATTATGTGTGTATGCCAAAAAGTTTCATGTTTTAAGTTATGATTATTGGGATTACATTTCACTACTATGATTTATCCCTTGATTATGAAATTTTGATCTCTTTTGCAGGTTAAGATTTCCAAAATGTTATGTTCTTATGAATATGATGTAATTGATATTTATTTTGTTTACCCTTACTGAGCATTTTAGATCACCCTTTTGTATGTTTTCTTTCCCCAGGTTATGAAGAAGGTTATTAAGTAGGATATGCCAAAAGGGACTCTAGATATGATGAAATAAATGGGAGACAATGTGGATGCTTTATGAACAAGTTGTTTATGTTTCCCAGTTTCTAAAGACACTATACCTATACGGTCCTTTCATGGTTTTGTTATATATTGTAATAAGTGTACTTCAATTTTTAAGTAACAACCATGTATGTAAAGTATGGGTCATTATAGTTGGTATCAGAGGAAAGGTATAGTCAACCTTTGGAAACTAGGATGTGAAAGCCTTAGTAAGAAACCTAAGGATATGTTTAATCATAGAACAAAATCTTAGTGTTTTAGAAATGGCCATGAACAACCTATGATAAGACCTTAAGTGTGAAATTTTACTCTTGATTATGTGTTTTTTCTATTATAATTAGTGTTGATCACACTATTCTTCTTGGTTTTAGTCAATGGCCGGAACCTGAAGGAGTCGTGTTAATGCGGAATGTGACGGGTAATGCAATGATTGTCCCCATGAGCAACCAAACATTATGGGAGATGGAATGAAAAATCTTGTAGCCATGCTCACACAACTTTCTCAAGCTATGAATAATGAAGGACTTCAAAACAAGCAAAGGAATGAGAAACATTCTGTTGAATCCTTCATGAGGCAGCGTCCACCTTCATTCAGCGGGTCTTCTGATCCATTAGTGGCTGAACAATGGATCAGTACCACTGAAAAGATATTTTCAGTTCTTCAATGTTCTGAACATGATAAAGTCATCTTAGTAGTATATTGTTTGGAAGGTGATGTTGATCAATGGTGGAATCTTATTAAGAATACAAGGCAAAGAGATGAAATTGAGTCCATGGAATGGGACGAGTTCAAGAACTTATTTTTCAATAAGTACTTCCCTCATATTCTTCAAACAAATATGGAGAAGGAGTTTCTTTAACTAAAGAAAAAGGATGATTAATCTGTTGGTACCTACGAAGAAAATTTTACAAGACTTGCAAGGTATGCTTCTAGTATTATTATCCAACCTGAGAGTAAGATTGATCGATTCTTTAGTGGATTAAAACCAAGTCTTCGAAGGGAGTTATCCATAAGGGACTTCAATAGCTAAGAGGAAATAGTTTGATGTGCTCTCAAGGTTGATATGGAGATTGGAGTAACGCATCAGTCATATGGGTTTGATAAGAAGAGGAAAATGGAATTCAAAGGAAAATCTAAAGAGAACACTAAAAAGAAGATGAGTTTTCCCTTATGCTCAAAGTGTGGAAAGAAACATGGAGGGATTTGTCTTAAAGGGAAAAGTAAATGTTTCAAATGTGGAAAGGAAGGTCATCGGGCATTTGAATGCTGCAATGATGGGAAGAAGATGTCTAGTGATCCGAACAAAGAAATGGCTACACAGAGTGCACCTCCTACACTTCAATGTTACAAGTACAAGGAAATGGGGAATTATGCCAATCAATGACTTAATACAAGGGTTCTTGATGATGATCGACGTCAAAAAACTATTAAGGCTAAGGACAAAGGAAAGTCACATGCAATTTCTATCAGTGATGTGGAGTATAATAACGAAGTGGTGAAAGATACACTTATCATCCACTCTAAATTAGAAAATGTTTTATTTGATTCTGGATCCACCCACTCTTTTATTTATGAATAATTTTCTAAGGGTATCATTGTATTACCTCAACAATTAGATATTGAGTTAGCTGTGACAACCCCTAATGGCACAACAGTCACATCAAAAGTTTATAATTCTTCTCCGATTGAAGTTTGTGGGAAAGTGATTCCTAAAAATATTGTGATCCTTCCTATAGTGGAATTTGATGTGACTCTTGGCATGGATTGGATTTCTTTATATGGAGCTCATATCAATTTCCAAATAAGGGAAGTCACATTTCATATTCCAGATCAATCTATGATCGTCTATCGATGCAAGGATGAACATAACCTTCTGGTGGAAATTTCTTCCATCCTATGGGTCTTGATTCCACTAAATGAAGGTTATTTATCTCAAAATAGTTAGTGAGAAACTCACGATTAAGAATATGCCCATTGTAAGGGAGTTTGACGATGTATTTCTGGAGTAATTATCGGGTCTTCCACCAAATCATGAAGTTGAGTTTTCAATAGAACTCGTACCGGGTGCTTTGCCTATTTCAAAGACACCTTATAGAATGGCACCAATTGAGTTGTAGGAATTGAAGAAGCAACTCCAAGAGAATCTTGATAAGGGATTCATACGCCCTAGTACGTCACCTAGTGGATCACCTGTTCTGTTTGTTAAGAAGAAAGATGGATCAATGAGACTCTGCATTGATTATTGAGAACTTAACAAGATCATTATCAAGAAAAAATATCCTCTCCCGTGCACTGATGAATTGTTTGACCAACTACGCAGAGCTCAATACTTTTCCAAGATTGATCTTCATTCAGGGTATCATCAATTAAGGGTCAAAAGGGAGGATATACCAAATACGGCTTTCCGTACAAGGTATGGACACTGTGAATTTATAGTGATGCCATTTGGTCTTACTAATGCCCCTGTTATCTTCATGGATATGATGAATAGAGTCTTTAGAGACTATCTTGATCAGTTTGTGGTATTATTTATAGATGATATTCTTATCTATTCAAAGATAAATGAAGAACATGAAGATCACTTGAGAATTATATTGAAGACCCTAAGAAAGGAGAATCTTTATGCCAAATTTACCAGGTGTGAATTTTGGCTTAAAAAAGTTTCATTTTTGGGTCACATAATCTCAAAAGAGGGGATATCTGTGGATCCAGCAAAAACAGAGGTTATCGAAAGATGGTCGAGACCAACAACAGTAACCGAGATCTGAATTTTTCTTGGTTTGGCTGGATATTATCAACATTTTGTGAAATATTTTTCATGATTATCTAATCCACTCACCAGGTTGACTCTAAAAGGAGTTAAGTTTGTATGGACGGAGGAATGTGAAGAGAATTTCAAGGAGTTGAAAAGACGGTTATCCAGTGCACCTGTGCTCACACTGCCTTGTAGTGGAGAAAGGTTTGTGATCTATAGTGATGCGTCCAAGAAGGGGCTGGGGTGTGTTCTTATGAAAAATGATATGGTGATAGCTTATGCCTCACGACAGTTGAAAATCCATGAGCAAAATTACCCAACTCATGATTTGGAGTTAGATGCAGTAATATTTGCATTAAAGATTTGGAGGCATTATCTTTATGGATAAAGGTGTGACATTTATACTGATCATAAAAGTTTAAAGTATATTTTCACACAAAATGAGCTGAATATGCGCCAAAGAAGATGGTTGGATCTAATTAATGATTACGACTGCTCAATTCATTACCACCCTGGGAAAGCAAACAAGGTGGCAGATGCATTAAGTCGACAAGACCATGCTAGCTTATCCATGATGAGGATCACAAAAGATCCAATATTTATGGATTTATAAAGGATGGATCTTGGAATTATAATGGAAGGGGAAAATCGTATCTTTCTCAAATGAATGTTCAACCATCTATACATGTGAAGATTAAAGAGGCACGGAAAGAAGATGTAGAGTTACAAAAGAAGGTGAGAAATGTTCCTGAATTCAACCTTGATTGTGATGGGATAATAATGTTCAGGAATCGGGTTTGTGTTCCTCCCATCCCAGAATTAAAGAAGGATCCGCTGGATGAGGCTCATAGTTCTTCATTCTCTATTCATCCTGGTAGCACGAAGATGTATAGGGACCTGAAAGAGTACTTCTGGTGGGATTCCATGAAAAGAGATGTTGCTGAATATGTCTCTCAATGCTTGGTTTGTCAGCAAGTTAAAGCTGAGAGACAGAAGTCTAAGGGGATGTTACAATCATTACCCATACCCGAATGGAAATGGGAAAACATCACTATGGACTTTGTCACGGACTTCCTAAAACATCCAAAGTCAATAATGCTATCTGGGTCATAGTTGATCGTCTTACAAAGTCTGCACACTTCATCACTATTAGAAAATATTTCTCTCTAGATCAGCTTACCAGGATATATGTAAAGAAAGTGGTATTATTTCATGGAGTACCACTTTCTATTTTATCTGATCGGGATCTGAGGTTTACCTCAAAGTTCGGGCGAAGTATTCAGCATACTCTGGATACAGAGTTGAGTTTCAGCACTGCTTATCATCCTCAGACAGACGGTCAGTCTGAGAGGACAATTCAAACTCTAGAAGATATGTTGGGAGCTTTCTCTATGGATTTCAAAGGTGGTTGGGATCAACACCTACCTTTGGTGGAATTTTCTTATAATAATAGCTTTCACTCCAGTATTCAGATGGCTCCTTATGAATCTCTATATGGAAAGAAATACAGGACTCCAACTTGTTGGGATGAAGTTGGGGAAAGAAAGCTATTAGGACCTGATCTTGTTGATGAGATGACAGAAAAGGTCAGATCTATTCAACAACACATAAGAGCATCTCAGATTCGACAAAAAAGTTATGCCAATAACCGAAGAAAAGACCTAGAGTTTGAAGTGGGTGATAAAGTGTTCTTACGAATATCTCCTTGGAAGAGAGTAATGAGATTTGGAAAGAAGGGAAAGATGAGCCTAGGTATATCGGTCCTTTTGAAATACTGGATCGTGTTGGGAAGGTAGCTTACCGATTGGCGCTTCTATCGAATCTCTCTCAAGTTTACGATTTGTTCCATGTATCTCTCCTGAGAAAGTACATACCCGATCCTTCACATGTACTCAGCTCAGAAGTTGTACCGCTGGAACAATATCTTTCTTATGAAGAACAGCCGATAGAGATTCTGGATCGTAGCGGAAAAGTCCTACAGAACAAGACCACTCGCTTGGTGAAAGTTTTATGGGGGAACCACCAATTGAAGAAGCTACATGGGAGCTTGAGGATATGATGAGGGAGAGTTATCCTCATCTGTTTGTTACAAAGTGACGAATTTTGAGGGCGAAATTCATTTTAAGGGGGGTAGAATGTAACACCCGAGACTTTTATGAGAAATATTTTGTTTTTATATAAATAATCAAAGGAATCTTTCACTACACACAACACTATCTTGGCTTGCTTTACACGCAATCGCGGCCTTCCTCGATAGCTTGCGTCGTATGCAATACCGAGTTTCACTAAACAACGATATGCTATTAAAATATTATTAAAACTAGCTGTTATTAATAGTAATAACCACTTTTTGAAATTTTGTAAATTTCACCTTTCAAAATGGACTTCATTTTTGGATTTAGAATATCGAAATTAGCCTAGGGTGAAATTTTGGTATTTTTCTGAAAACATTCAATTTTTTATGAATAGTGAAAGCACTGAGTTACTATTTAAAAACCGATGTTTTATTTAAATAATTATTTATTTTATTTAACTTTATTTTAGGTAAAAATTGATACATAATACCTATATAAGTTCAAAGTAATTCATTGGAGTCATTTTATAATAATTTTAGATATATAAAAATTTTATTGAACTTTTCACCGTCTTTTACCCACCTCCTAGGAGAATTTGCAAATTTACATAAAACTTAATTTTACCACTTCTGTGAGTGGAATTTCGAAAATCCAAGAGACACGGTTAATATCAAGGACTAAAATGTGGTTCAATGAGATGAAAATAATTTTTGGTGAATAGTAACTTTTTACTTTTTTTTACCACGTTTAAAAGTAAATAGGGTAATTAAGGGTAAAAATGTTATTATTATTACCATAACACACATCCTAATTCTGTTGGATAAGTTTAATTCGACCAAAAACAACCTTAGGAATAAAATATGACCATTTAGGCCCACTTGGATTAGATTAGGACATTTAATATTAATTTATTTAAAGAAGGGTTAAAATAGTTAAAATCAAAGTTTAATAAGTAAATCATTTTTAATATAGGGTTATACATAAGATAAATTCGACTATAAATATTCATTAGAAATCTAAAAATCTTTCCTACGTAATGGTATTTTATTTGTAATTTTTAGACTTAATATAATTTAATTTATTTATGACACAATGATGATGCAGTAATTATCTAATTAATGAAATATTGACATAATTGATTTTATAAATATGAAAATAAATGTAATTTGAGACTTTTTATGAATTACAATAATTTTTTATGTTAATATGACATGTTATTATTTATTTAATTAACTTTTTTCGAACTAATCATTCTGTTATGATTTTCACAAAAATCAATTACCAAATAGTTTCAAAATTGACATAAAATAGTTTTTAAAACAAATATTGTATTATTAATTGTTATTTTATTCCTAAAAATATAAGGTTCGTCCAAATTACTTAGATAAGGTTATATATATTGATAATAAATAAATTGGGGTTCGTTTGTCTTTTTATAGTAAGTTTATTAACCTTATAGTGTAAGAAAACAAGAAGACACGGTAAAAGTTAAATTATCTAACTTAAAGTTAAATCTAAATGGTAAGGTTAAAATAGATACCTAAACTTGTCTAAATTATATTGGATGAGATTATTTCTACCCATCCCCACCTTAGCTTCGAAATAAATCAATTTGGAGCTATTAAAAACCGAATATGACTTTATAATAAAATAATATTTTTAGTTTTTTCAAAGGTCCCCTCTCCTCCCTTATAAAAGGGCACCTCCTCCCTCTCTTCCTCACACCACTTTGAGCCTTCAATATCGTCCAACCCATGCCAAATTCTCTTTTCCACTTCCCTAGAAACATTCTAGAAGTTTTGGTCTTCTTCAAAGACAAATTTTAGTTCCCTAAGAGGAGGTCTCAAAGAGGAACTTCAAAGAAGAGGTAATGTCCGTTACCGATTCTTTCAACTTTATTTCTTCTTCCACTCCTTCTTTAGTTGTTTAATTATGAAGTAATAACATCAGTATCACTCATATACTGATATTTTATTAACAGTATGAAACAACTCTATTTCACCATCTATCCATCCTACGGAAAACGAAATCAGTGCGCGTGCGTACGTACAGAATATCGTCTCCATGCTGTGGTGTAATCTATTTTCCACCACCACCTTACTTGGATGGGTATAATGGTGTAAATAATAAATATATATGATTATTGTAAAGTGATATTTATTCTGAAATATTATACATACACTCCAATACAATTCCATGATCATGGGAATGATATCATCGCTCGTGCGTACGTACGGAATACCGTCTCCACGATGTGATGCAACTCGTTCTACATGATTTTCATTGCATAATGATTACATAAATGAATTGAGTGAATAAATATGATATGTACTACAATAATACCATTCTGTAAATGAGGTATCTATAACCTAAAAAGAAGAATAAGAATTTATTCGACAAAACACGCATAAGAACAAAAAGTAATAAACACCCAAATAACAAGTAGCAATGAAATATTACTAATTAGAAGCTAAGAATATAACCATATATGATATCATAAAAATAAGTATGATTATGAAATAAGTCAATAAAATTATTTAAATCATTATACAGGAGGTTTAGACACTTATGAAGAAAATCGGACCTAAGGTAAGGGACAATCTCGCAATCTCAATTTTTATCCGAGATTGTTTATACTTCCGAATTTACTGGGGGAATATTTATCATCCACATCCATGTTTCCTCAAAATGTAATATTATCCTACTAAAATTTTTTAAATCCAAGTTTACCCTTCGGTGAGTTTTTAGTAAAAGATATGAAAGGAATCTTTTGTCTTTTTTCATATGAGGTACTTTTTTACTTTTCCGGCCAAAGTACGGGAAGAATGTTTTTTTAACTTATACGGAATGAATGGATTTTTAGAACATTATTTCCATGAAGTTTCCTTTACAAGTTTTCAAGTTTATTTTTAATCAACTTCTTTTAGTTCAAAATTATATGACATGTTAAGAAAGGAAAAAAAAATTGAAGTAGAAAGGATATTTTCCTCAAGAATGGAGTTCAAGTGTTTTATCAAAATTATTTTCCATCTAAGATAATATAGGGTTATGTTTCTATCCTTATTATTACATTGATTTGATTATGTTGTTATGGAATTATTTTTATGAATTCTTTTATCTTATATGAATTGTTTTATGATGTCACTATGTTTAAGAATCCCATTTTTATTACATGGGTTAAGCTATGATGTATGATTTATGATTTTGTGGCACACACAAGAATGGTATCATTATGAGATGGGTGGGACATATATATCCCTCCAATGCATTGGGTAAAGATTTATATCTCATGAGATAGACATGGATGGAACATAAGGTTAATCTGGTTCAGTGAAACAGGACTGAAACGAGGAGTGAACTCGGTTCAGAAATGGACTTTGTCTGCTAAGATAGTCTTGGCAATGAGTCTTGACTACTAAGAAATGATTCTCTATGATTATGTGTGTATGACACAAAGTTTCATGTTTTAAGTTATGATTATTGGGATTACATTTCACTACTATGATTTATCCCTTGATTATGAAATTATGATCTCTTTTGTAGGTTAAGATTTACAAAATGTTATGTTCTTATGAATATGATGTAATTGATATTTCTTTTGTTTACCCTTACTGAGCATTTGAGCTCACCCTTTTGTATGTTTTCTTTCCCCAGGTCAGGAAGAATGTTATTAAGTAGTATATGCCAAAAGGGACTCTAGATATGATGAAATAAATGGGAGACAATGTAGATTCTTTATGAACAAGTTGTTTATGTTTCTCAGTTTCTAAAGACACTATACCTATACAGTCCTTTCATGGTTTTGTTATATATTGTAATAAGTGTACTTAAATTTTGATGTAACAACCATGTATGTAAAGTATGGGTCGTTATAGGGTCTGATAGAGGAAGAGGTGGAGGCATGTTGTCTAAAATGTCCTCCTCTCAATCCCCTGGTCCAAAAAAACTATATGGGGATCGATCTAGAAAATACTGGTTTTCCACTACTAAAAAAATACACTTAGTCCCCATTCATAGTGTGACCAAGAGGTTTTTAGTGCAAATCACACCTTTTCCTAATAATTTCATGGTGTAATCAAGAGATTCATTGCATGAAGTGCTTCAATAAAGGGGAGGAAAAATTTCCTCCCTATTTCATGGCATGAATTTTCACACCCAGTGTCTTTCATGACATGAAGGAAACCATGAAGAGGGGAAACCCTTAGCCAAGACTCATCAAGGTGTGACCCTCCTGGGTCAAGGCATAATATTCTACAGGCTTTCATATTTCAACAACCAACCACCCCAGCCATACTCTGACACTTACCTGATCATATGGACCACCAATCATGATTCATTCCTCATAAAAAAACATCTCCTAGAGATGTTTTTTGTGATCAGATTCTTAATACAAAACCTAATTCAATGAGTGACCTCTGCTCTGGGATCAAAATTTTAATTTCATCTAAATTCCATAACATATACTGACATGGGGAATTATAATCCCCTTGTGACAAGTGACCATCCATCACACGCCACATCATTCCTAGATTCAGGTGTCACTATGGTCCAATACTAAAATGAAGTGTAGTTTTTCCCTTATTTGTGACATAAGAAAAAATGTATATACACACAAAGTTTTATATAGAGAGAGTTATTATACACCCATTGTGATACCTCTAGTGATTTTATACACTCTCCCTGAAACAAAATACCAACATGCTAGTTTCTAAATAAGAATAATTAAAATACACCAGTTTATAACATTAAAATATTAAATCATAAGAGATATAGTTACATTGAAAAATTATATTTTTATATCATTAGTAGATAATGACACTTTATAACTAATTAAATATAAATAAAAAATACTCACACCATTTAAATTAAAAATTCAAGTAAACATTGTCATCATGGGATAGTCATATCTAAAGACTAAATATATAATTTTTGGTAAACAGTACCACCCTTATAGTAGTGATATGATCATATCCGCTCACCCGACTTACACTATCTTGGAATTTCCAAGGTCCTACAATCATAATGTGAGATCTAGGACTAACTAATGGAGAATATGTATCTAATTTTCCCACTAAACTATACCATACCATGAAATTATAGAATAATAATAAGTTATTTAATGAAAAATACACATAAATCACCCCCAAAACTCTATCCCATTGGAATAGTCCAAATTCACTGAGAAACAAACACTTTACATTTCAAATATTAGATAAATTCAATATTATTGGAAACCATACACAATTGTGAGTTATTTGATACCAAAAATCCATTAATTAGAATAAAAAAATGCATTATTTCTATAAAAAATATTTTACAACTAATTAAAATTATTTTTAAAATAGCATAAAATAAAACATACATTTAGAGAATACCAACATGACATAAAAAACAAATAACTTTTCTTTTCACATTTAAATCATAAAAACACAAGTGATCGGTTTTTAAATGTGAAATGTGTGTATAATCAATATAAAAATACATGTATTTTCAAAACCACGCATATCCTTCCTTTGAAAAATATAATAATATTAAAAAGATAAAAAATCAATTAATAAAGAGGTTAAAAAATAATACATAAGGGTGTATGTTAAAATAGTGGAGAAGGAATTGAATCACCTACTGAAAATAAATTATTCAATAAACAAGAAGATCGAGGGTTGGAAAGATATATGTACACCTTAAAAATAGAAATTCCACAATTTATAATAACCCTAATCAAAACCCCATTCACCACGTTTAAATTAGGGTAAAGAGATGGAAAGAGACGAGTATGAAGATATAATGAAGGAAGATATAATTCATAGCCTTGATGAATCACATATATTTAAGAGATAAACACACAATGAAGAAATTAGGTTGGGGGATAAATTACATAGTGATCCTACAGGTTAAGGGGGAAATGGGGGTGTTAAGAGGTGGAATGGAGTAAAAAAAGATGTTTAAATTATAAAGAATCAGAATTTTATTATGATATATGACCCAGTTACATAGTTTTCCAGATCATGTATAAATCATGTAGAACTATTTGTCCCAAAATTATTAACATTCATGGTTACACTGCCAATGAATTCTATAAAAACTTCTAAATTTTCCAATATTTAAATGAAAATTATAAATTAAAATAATAAAATAAATAATAATCATAATAAATAAATTATAGTGACATTATGGATGTCACAAAGCTCTTTTGAATAAATATAAAACCTATTTAACAGATTTGTGTTATTTTCATAGATATCTTCTTATATAATACATTAATTGAAATATTCTTAGAAATCACCCATGTTTTATTGAATTTTATGATTTATAGAAATATTATTATCATGAATTTCATAAGATTATTATAATGGTGGATCTCAATCCATCAGATGATGTTGATCCAAGTGTAGGAAACCCGTACTAAACACTAGTCAAGAAGATTTCATGGTTAAACCTTTGCATCGAGGTCACTAGGGTTCTAGGAGGAAGTGCCCCCCATGCTCAAATTTTAGAGGTATTATAACAGAGCTAACCAACTATAGTAAATAGGATCAGTGACACTGATAACATGTACTATATCCATGTGGAATTTATCTACATGGGTAGTGTAGTAGTATGTAATGTTGTATGGATTTGGCACTATAGAAATTTTGGTTACTATAGCACCACATTAATTTATGATCTCGTCTTTGAGATATGGTTTCTATAAAAATTTTGTGTGTGTGTAACTTGTAATTTTTTCGAAGAAGATAGTAAAAATTTTCTTTCACTCTATGTATTTAGATATTCTTCATAAAAACATAAATCCTTTTGTTCTTATTTTTTTCTTCTTCTCTATTTTTTTCTTGTTTACTCTTATTTTGGAATCGTTTATCATTGGGGTTCCTAGTGTTCCTATAAAAAATAGTATCAAATATTGAGTTTGAGATATTAATTTTGTATTTATTAATTTTAAAAATGGATATGGAATAAGTAAAGTTAAAAATTTGGTCATTTAAATGTATCTAACTTTATTTTTTAGATAATGCAGATTTAGGATTATCTTCATCAAGTAAAGATTATATTTCCAATTTCGAGTGTAAAACTATCTATGATGTATAAAAATGAGTGGGAGTTACTAGTTTGAAAAGTTTTATTAGTTTTGTATCTTAAATTGGAAAATAATGTGGTGTTTAATATAAAATTTGAGATGATGATGGTTGGATTAATGAAAGCACTCATGAATATGTATAAGAAGCCTTCTGTATTAAACAAAGTGTACCTAATGTGAAATTTATTAAATCATAATATTATTTAATATAATATTAGTGTTAATAACATTTATAAATTAAACACCTTCATATGTCAACTGACATTTATATGAATTGTGCTAAATTATGAGGTGTGTTCACTATTTTTTCCTTTTTAATTACCTGGTAGTTGAGATATTGCTATTATATCCATGAAAAGTTATTTAGGGAATAAAAAGTCTAAGTTGAATGATGTTTCATATATAATCCTCATTAGGGATATTCTAAGAAGATAATCAAGTAGATTCACTACAACTTCTCTGCACATAGAAGGAATAGAAAAATACATGTAGTGGGATAATCATAGAGGATGATTAAAATCGATATGAAAGAGATGAGAAAATATAAAGGGGCTTGATCCTACCTAATGTATTTTTGGGAATAAAGGATTTGTCAAGGAGTGATATAAAAAATTTATGGTACCTGAAACTAATTCAGAAAATAGAACAACTCAAGGAATTGATGATGTTTTTTTTCAAGTGTGGATAGTCTCATGGAGTCTTGGATTTTATACTTGGGAGTATAATTCCATTAAATATAAAATAATTTATAATATATTTATAGGTTTATAAGGATCCTTATTTCTCTTGGTAATATTAATGATATAGGATTTTACACCATGTTCATTGGTGACGCATAGAAAATTACCAAGGGTTCTATGGTTATCACTTATGGTGTGAAGAATGGAACCCTATACAATATGATAGAAAAATGAATGGATGTGGTTAAAATAATAAATTCTATCTGGGATTAAAAAATATTTAATTACAATTTAGTAAATATGAGTGATAAAGAGATAAAGGATCTTATAATTAAAGGAATACTACTAAAGTTGAATTCAGTGTGAGGTAGCCAATATAAAGATTGTATCTTTGGAAATAAAAAAGAAGGTTTCTTTTATAAAAAGAGATCAAAAATTGATGCACTAATTTTTTAGGTATTACACCAATATATTTCCTTATAAGGACACTATATTATGTGTAATTTAACTATGATCAAATAAATAAGTTATGTGTTAACTTTAAATAAAATAAAATATGTTGTATTTACCATATTTCAGAAGTGGAAGACTTTGGTTAAAAACATCAGGATTAGAGCTTAACTATTTAGGGTCTAGAAATAGAGGAGAGTATGAAGATAAATATTTCAATGAAGTATATTCTAATAATTAAATTTAGTGGGAGAAGATTCTTCTAGGATATCCATAATAGAATAATGTGGTGGAGTGGATGAATAAGACTTTGAATGAACATTATAGGAGTATGAGGTTGCACTCAAGGATACCCAATAATTTTTGGGTAGAGTAAGTGAATATGGAAACATATATTATTGATATAATTCAATATATTTCAATGATATAGTGACTTATTAAGAAGTAAATAAGGTAATACTCTCTTATTTATTATTATTTAGTTGTTTGGAATATGTGCATATAAATTCTGATACAAGGAATAAACTAGATGTAAAATCCAAAACATAATCATTTATTGGATCTAATATTTAGGAGTTTGAATATCACTTATAGGATCGTGAGAATAATAATATCATCATAAGTATGAATGTAATATTTAATGAAGTTTTTGTATACAAGTACTATCATGCAGTTGAAACTAGTTTAGGGAATAAAGAATTTTGGGTGTTGGGAAAAAGTAAAGCTTGAAGGTGTATATAATCATGTAACACGTTAATTAGTGGAGACTACACCTCAAGTAGATTGAGGAGGTCAATAAAAGTGAGAATACTTATACATAGGTATTCATTATTCTTACACTATTTTTTATTGATAAATGGTGAAGTGCCTAAATGCTTTGAATAGAAAATGCAGTTAAAGAGGGTGAGAAAGTGGGAGCTAGTTATCAAGTATGATATTTATTCTTTACATGCTAAAAATACTTGGGAGGTGATTCTATTTACACAAGGAAATAAATAATTATATAACAAATGGGTTTACCAAGTCAAGGATTAGCATGATAGTAAGATTTGATAGAATTAAATTATAGTGGTCAAAGGATTTTAACAAAAGGAATGTGTGTATTTCACTAAAATTGTATCATCTATAGTGAAGTTGAACACCATTTGGGTGGTTCTTAGTATTATTGCATTAGATAATTTTTACCATGAGTAGCTTTATGGGAAGACTGTTTCCATTCAGGTAGATCTGAAATAAAATGTCTATATGGTGTAGTTAAAGGGATTTGTTGATACAAGAAAGAAATACCTAGTATGAAAACTCTAGAAATGATTATATGGGTTGAAATAGGCACCCAATTAGTAGAACAAGAATTTTGATTCATTCATAAGGCATAACCCATAAAAGTGGTTTTTCATGGGCCAATGCTTAAATATCAAGTCTTCTGATGATGGATATATTATATTTCTTTTGTACATGAATGAAATTATCATTATAGGATCATGAATAGAAAAATGAGATAAAAAGTCAGCAGGCTGAGGAGTTATAGATAAAAGATCTTGGTGAAGATATCAAGATTTTGTGGATGTAGATAAAGAGAGATCATGAAACTAGAACCTTGATGTTATCACAATATGAATATATTGAAAAGGGATAAGGTTTAGTATGTTAGAAGAAAAACTAGTTTCCATTCCCATAGAAATTTAGTTTAAGTTATCTAATGAGCAAGTTTCAAATACAGAAGAAGAGGTTGAGTACATAGAAAATGTTCCTTATATATCATTTATTAGAAGCTTGATGTATTCTATGGTTTCCACATGACATGATATTTATCATGTAGTGTGATTTTATGAGTAGGTACATGGATAATCTAGGAAAAAAACAATGGGAAGATATGAAGTGGATACTGATGTATTTAAAATGAAGCAAGGAAGTATCTTTGTTCATTGGGAAAGTAAATTAATTACATGGGTACATGGATTCTGACCTTATAGGTGGTGTTTATAATATATTTATAATTATAAACTATATTTTATATTTTTTCAAAGGAATTTAAATAGATTAAGTAATAATTCATACAATATAGGAATTAAATTAACAACAATTTATTCACTCAGAGTAAAATACTACAACAAAATCACATAAAAATAAGTATTACACACCATGTATTATTACATCCTTTAAAATTATATAAATTAAATAGTGACAATTAGTATAAAAGATTAAAATTTTCAACAGATCTCCTGGAAAAAATTTACACTTGAGAGTCATCAATAGCCAAATAAAACCTATAATGAAGAAGAATATCATGAAAACTATGGAAATAAAAACTATGGAAATGAGAAGTGTCAATTAATAATTTTGAACACAATAAATGAGTTTAGTAAGGCTATATATTGGAATGAAATATGGCCATTATAAATACGGTTGTTGGAAATATGGTCATTGGATATACATGTATCTAATGGGTATACTAAATTCATGTCCATTTATTATTAAATTTAAAATATTATAATTAATGAATAATAAATAATGAAATAAAAATATAATATTAAAATAGTATATATATATATATATATATTTATTTATTTATTTATGAGTTGTGTATAAACATTATTATTAAAGTGTGATATGATATATTTATAGAATATAAATAAATATATTTATATTAATTTATTAGTAAATATAAAATTTTAGAATATAAATAATTAATTTTAATGGTATTTGGTAAATATTATTTAATATAAAAGTAATATTTTAAAAAAAAATAAGTGTTATATATTTTATACTCATAAATAAAATTAACCACTTTTAAAATATTATTATATATAAACAATTATATTAACATTATTTAAATTAGAAATTAATATTAAATAATATTATGAACACTTAATGTTTAAAACATCATTTTTTAAATAAAAACATTTTTTATTTATATTTTAAATTTTTATCTAAAAAGATAAAATTATAAATTTTAGAGTTTTAATTTTAAAAAATGATCTTCATTTTTGAATCTATCATGTTAGGATTATCTTAGGATAAATTTTTTATATTTTTCTAGAAATATCAATTTTTAGGTGGATACTAAAAAATATCATTTTTAAAAATACCATGACTTTTATAAAATTATTAGTATATAAGTATGACTTAGAAATTTATGAAACCCTTTTCTTGATAAAACATGTATTTTATAATAGATATTTTAAATTTTAAAAATATTTATTTTATTTGACAAACCTATGCTTTATATTTTATACTATAAGTTACAATATTCTCTAAAACTATTTTTAATACATTATACATTTATTATTTCAAAATTAATTTTTATCACTTTTAGAAAGTTAATATAATAAAATGGATTTAAAATTTAGGATTATAAGGCCTATATTGTTTAATAAGGTCCATTTTATTTTTAGTTATAAAAATGAATTACTTAGGTTAGAACTAGTTACCGTGGTAAAAGAAAAAAGGGTAAAATGAGTTAATTAAAGGGGTAAAAGGACTAAAATATTAAAAACATGTTTCTAATTGAGTGTTTGAGGTGTGTATTAAAAAACCTTATCTAAACTCTATTATTTTCTGTTTTAGAGTCTTCTTGAAATGTTAAACATGTTCTCACTTCACATTAAGATGAAATATTTACAAAAAAAATCATTCTCATTGCTTATAAAATGGTCCTCTCGCCACCTATTCAAAACCACTCCCAAATTTTAGATTACTCTTTAAACTATACCATTTTTATTTCTCCTAGAATCCACTTTCACTTATTTAATTCTATGGGCACAAAATTTTGGCCTAATCCCTCTCTTTTTAAGTAATTCTCCAAGGGAAGCTCAAATTTCTCAATGAGATTCCAATGCTTTTTTAGAAGTATGGAATTAAGAGCTATATCATGTTCTGTCTTTAAATGACCTTCAATTCAAAGGATACCAAGGTTGTAAGGGTTTCATTATATAATTTTTAAATCCATGAGACATGTTTGATTTTATGGACCATGTTTTTTTATTATTGTGTATACACTTTCCAGTTGAGATGTTATATCATGAATTATCTTTTATTCATGGTATTTTAGATTCAATTTCAAAATATATCTTTAAATGGGGTTTAATTAAAATATTAGTCAAACCATAAGTGTTTCATTTCCAATTTCATCTCCAAATAAATATTGATTTCAAAAGATAATCTATCTAGGTAAATTTTATTCTTTCTAATACCCCTCATCATTTTCTTAGGTAATTCATGGGGTTTTACATGTCCCCTAAAATTTTTATTTCCCCTTAACTCATATTTTAACTGAGGTATTTATTGTAAGTGAAAATGACCCCATATCTTCTTTTTGGTCAAGATCCTCCCATTTCCATCTCTTTTTTCATTGGATTTTTTTCCAAATGTATTTATTTATGACTCAATTATTGATCTAGGTTATTTTATATTATTTTGGAATTATTTAAAAAGGTTTTAAATGTATTTTTAATGCTTTTCACATAGGTCATTTTTTTGAAAAGTGTGAGAATATTATCATTTAAATTTTTTCATGTGAACATATATTTCCAACATTTTTTATTTTCCTATGAAACAACCTATCTAATTTTTTAGGGTTTCTAAACAGAATTATTCTTATCCTGAGTTTATAAATATTTCTATTTTAATGAATTTTTTTAAAAGGTTGAGTTTATTTCTTATTTAAAAAATAATTTTCCACGTGCTTCTAAAAAAATCATTTAAGTCTATATATTTTTACATATTTATGATTTATCAAGGACATTATTCAAATGAAACTATGCACCTGCTTCCTTGATATGGATTACATAATGTTCTCCTCTATAAAAGGAATGATCCATCATTATTTTTTTCTTTCCTAATCATCCACTGTATATAGGAATGATATTTATTTCAATGATTTCCTCTATTAATACCCTAATTTTCATTAATTTTATTGAATGGAATTCACCTAGACACTCATACATTGATTTATTTATGTAAATTATTTACTTATCCATATTCCCATTACTCTATACAGTGTTATTTTGATATATGTTTACACAAGAATACGATCTATTTATTGATGGGGAAATGTTAAAAATCTGTATAATTTTTATTTAAATATGGATTTTTATTGATTACTAAGGAATATTTTGTATGTATTGTATAGTTTATACATTCCTTAATATGATGGATGAATTGGATATAATTAGTGATGGGTGAGGCCCACAATAACCCCTCGATACATTAATGGGTCTCATGAGACAAACTGGCTTGGCGTTTTTCATGTATTACTGCCCAAACAAAATATTTCCTAGTCATAGGAACTTGATGATAAGATAAATATGTCTAAAATAATGTTTTATTAGATTAAGTCATGGAATTAGCTATCCATAATTATGAATTTCATCACTGAGGAACCGGTTATTATTACCCATGTGTTTATTTATTGATATATCAACCTTGGATATGTTATTATCATAGTTTATTTTTATTATGGAATTATTTTGATTATATATTGATACCATATTATTTATGATCATATTATTCTCACTTATGATCTTTGATTGTTATTTCTTTTGTTTACCATTACTGAGAATTTGAGCTCCCTGTTCTTATGTTTCTATTTTCCTCGGTTATGAATGTAGGTAATATGTGTGATATTTATAAAATATTATCTTGTGTGGAGAATTTATGGGAGATTTTTAAGACTTATTATGGATTAATTAGTTTCTTATTTAGTGGGAAAATGTCATTTGAATGAGAAAGACATGGGATTTTTTAGTTAATGGGTTTCCATAATTTTCTAAATCTCTCAACCTCAGAGGTCATGAAATTATATATAATGAAATATTTGATATAGATCATTAATTATGGGATAGTTACATTTGGACTATTTCATATTATAAGTTGGATATGTTGGTTGCAGAAGGTGATGGTGTTATCCACAAAAAAGGAAGAGTATATTGTTGTAACAAAATATATGAAGGATATGGTTTAGTTGAAAAACTTATTGGAGGAGTTGGATAGAAATTGAGAGAGAAAATATATTTTACTATGATATTCATAGTGCTATAAATATTAAAAAGAACCCACTGTTTCTTTCTAGGATGTAGCATATTCACTTGAAGTACCACTCTATTGGAGGATTAATACATATGGCTTGTTGACATTAAAGAATATTTGAGGAAATAATAATATGGATGACATGTTAAGGAGACTGGAAGTGATTGATAAGTTGAGGCACTTTTTTTCATTTTTTGGTCTTTATTAAAAAATAAAGTTTGGGAGGAAAAATATATAAGTTCATTGTTGGATCATGGAAGGGACTACAATTGGTATTTTTTGAATTTTAATCTTAAAATTGAAGCTTCAATATAGAAGTTTCCATTAGTGAGTGAAGAGAAGGGGGGCTCATATTAAGTAAGTTCTCTAATCTAAAAACATATAAGGAGGGTTATTTTCTAGATCAAGCTCTAAGTGGGAGATTTTTTAATAGTGGAGCCTGATCCATTAGATGATGTTGGGATAAGTACATGAAACGTGTACAGGTACACCAATATGAAAACTATCATGGTTTTACTTTTTTTATGAGGTTGTTAGGGGTTCTAGGGGGAAATATCCCCCCTAGTCGGGGGATTGAAGGCCTTTGGGTTCCAACCCAAATTTTAGAGGTACTATAAAAAATATGACTAGTGACATCAAAAAAGGGTATTGGATCCATGTGGACTTTACTTACAAGGGTATTTTAGTAGTGTCGGATACTGTGTACATCTGTAACTATAGTGACATGATTTATTGTAGCACCATTCTTATTTATGATATCATCTTTGAGCTATGGTTTCTATACAGTGTGGGTGTTCCCTATAATTTTCCCCTATAAATTAGGGAAATTGTTCTTCCTATATCTAGATATAGATATTCTTCTCGAACAATATAAATCCTTGTGTTATTCTTCTTCTTCTTCTTCATTCTTTATTTCTTTATTTTTCTATCATTTTCTATTATTATAGAATAATTTTTCATTGGTTAACTTATCATTTGAATAAAAAACAAAAAATATGTAAAAATGAAAGAAAAACTCTAAGTGTGTTTTTCTATCACTGCTTGAGATATTTGTATCACTTTCACAATTGAAACCTTATGAAAATATATGGATCACCACTTTAATGTTACACATTTAAATATAATGATGTTGGATTGGAATATAGTTAAACAAGTATATTTTTCTAAAAAACACAGTCATACCTCATTAATAATTGATTAGATGCCCAAGAATTTAAATATATATGAATTTGGTCTTTCATATACTCAAAAATACAAACAAATGGTTATCAAGACATAACATTTGATAGATAATATAAAGTTTCACACAAAAAAATTATTGAATAGATATTATATTTTTAATAGTTACTTTTACAAATTATTAATCATATATTATTTATTATGAATAATGAACTTCTATAAAAAAAATGATTCACGTTGTTTTTTTAATCTTTAATTATTTTATTAACATTATATTAAGATTTAATTTATTATTTGAAAAATATTTAATTTGAATCATCTATTATTTTCAACTATACACCTTAATACAAAGCATTAGAAGAAAAAAATTATAAATTTTATGATTTTTAACACCATAAATGAGTATATAGATATGTAAAATTTTAAAAAAATAAAATTCAAAAGATATTAATAAAAAATAATAAGTAAAGGGTTATGGTAAATTAATATAACTTTCATCCAAGCATAATTGATCATAACTCTTCACCCTATACCTTTAGTAAATATTAATTTGGTCATGCTGAAATATGTCATGAATTATTCTATACTTATAATTGAAAATAAATAAAATATTTTTTAATATAAAACAACAGAATTTTTATAATACAAATAAAAAAAGTTATCTTTTTGTTAATAAAATTTTTTAAAATTCAAAATAAAATAATTAGAATCATTTTTTTAGAATATAACTCACTTAAAACAAAGTATATGACTCATACATTTTCTAATAAATCATTTAAATATGGTATTTATTAAACATAAATTGTTTTGTACACTACTTATCAAAATCGTATACTAATAACCATTTTGCTATGTTTTCTGGGATAAATAAAACCAAATTCACACACACACACACATATATATATATATTTCTAAATTATTATATCTAATCAATTAATCATTAGATATTTTAGGTGTTTTTAGTCAGAAATAAACTAATTTTACCACCTTATGCATCTTCATTTATGTTGTAAAGTGAAACTTTAAATTTGAGATCTATATAATTATAATTTTTTCACTTAAAATGATTTATAACATAAGAGATAAAATACCATTTATAAATAATCATGGAATCTTTAAGGATACCTACTATATATACATGTATGGTTAATATTAATTTTGTGGGTTTTTTTAGTTTCAAAGATGCCATAAAGCCTCCTGTTATTGTAGCTGAATATTTTCTATTCAATAATAATAGAAGATAGTTTTATGGTGACATTGAGACAAAAATGTCTAAATTGTGATAAATCTTGATTTTTTTAGATCTTAAAAACTTGAGAATGAAGAATATGAATATCATATGACTATATTATTTCCCATCATTAAAAATGATAGAAATTTTATACTACAAAAAAACATATGATATGGAATATCGTAGGATGTGATATAAATTTTAAACTATGGATTGTTGTATGATATATGATATTGTAATCGGTGATATTAATATTAAAATGAGGTTAAAATTATGTAATGTGATAGCATAATATGTGTTTGGGTTGCATCACATGATATAAGATATCATATTCGGTTACTCATTGCAATCCTTCAATTTTTCACTATGTCATAGTGTACAATTTTGGATATTATATAGGATGAATACATCATACCATGAGTGAAAATAGAGCATCATATCATCAAAATGATATCAATGCCTATGATAGAATATGAATACTTAGGCATCGAAGGGATATCATAGCCAAATATTATTTTTCATAAAATACAATATATAATATTCCAAGTCATAGCCTGTGATATGGTGTATATCATAGGATAAAATATCCAAGGAAATTTATATCTTTCTAAAATTCAATTAGGAATTTATTTATGTAATTTATAAAAAATTTATAAATTATGGTGAAATGTATTTTTGGGATGTTTATTTAATTTATAAGAATGTTTATATATTAATTAATTATAAATTGATTATAATTAATTATTAAGTGTTTTGGAAGCATTTAATTAATAAAATTTTATAAATATTAAATATTAATATTAAATAAATTTAAAGTTATATGTTTTGACTTATAATTTGGATATAAATGGTTTATATGGAAATTATAAGTGTAATTTATAATGTGTATATAAATTATAAAATAAAGAAAAATACAGAGGGGTTTATATTTAAATTATAAATTATTCATAATATTTAATTTGAATTATTCAAATTGAAAGGCCTTATTGTATCAAAAGGAACTTTGATAATTGACATGATCATGGTTTAAATAATATTAAATATGTGATATTTAGATTATGTAAATTGTTCTAATAATAGGTTTGGAATATAAAATGTTTATATTTCATTTAATTTCATATATTTAAATAAAATTCCATATAATTATAATATGAATGAGTCTGTATTAGATATAAATATAAAGTGTTTATATTTATTTAATTTTTGAATGTCCATAATGCATTTCTAAATTATAAAATGTTTATAATTAGATTTATTTATAAATTTTTCATAAAAATTTTATCTCATATTTAAATATATTAATTTTTTATTTATTTTATTATCCTAAACTTTATTCATGAATATAATTGTTATATTATGAATAGATGTACATTATAGTTTAAAGTGATAAACACATTCTATAAATTATCATATATGCATTTAAGGGGTTACATGTTAGGTATAATAATTGATTTAGTTTTCTTCAACCATGACTTTGGCTTAGATTTGGTTATGAGCTTGAATTAAGAAGTTAATTATATTTTATACATATTATTTGTTAGAATTATGATGTAATTAAGGTCACTCTTGAGTAAATTATCATTGGATAGAGGGAATTTATGATGAACTACTCTCTGACCTGGAGGCTTATGCCTTTTCTAGAAGAGTGGGGGTTGGTTATCTATTCATCCAAGCTCGTGCTTATAGGTATTATTGATTTTATTTGATTATAAGACTTTATATGAAAGGGTTTAATATTCCTTATTCACAAGATTCATTTATATGTATATAAATGTATTTGGATATTAATTTGGGTTAATAACTAAATCCATGAGTAGTGTAAAGAGTTACAAATAAATATGGTTTGAGCATATTAGTTTAGTGGAATAAATAGGATTAAAAATTAAATCATTAGAAGCATGACTTCATATTTAGGGGATTACATGAGATAATATGGATACATTAAGTCCCATTTAAAAATATTTAGTGTTATATTCCTTCAATAGAAAACAATTATTAAGGCCTCGGTCATCCACCAGATACGTAATACCAAATTTGGGTGTCCTTAGATTATATCATGTAAGGAAAAAATTTAATGGGTGACACTTATGGGATTAGGTTCTTTTTTTATCATTTTATTTAGGTTTCACATAGTTTGTAGACCATGATAAAATTAGGTTACCAAATTAATAGATTTGAGTATATTCCTATGATGGATTAGGTAAGGAGTTGTCCACTAAATTATCCAAGGGTCATATATGATATGATTGATATAATTTCCTACCTAAATAACTATGTGGTGAGAGAAACACCAAATAAGACTCATTTATTAGTGAAATATTGATCTTTTCTCACAAATAGATAATATGTAAACTAAAATTGGGAATGATTTTAATGGGATTATATTTAATAAAATCCCTTATTAAATGAAGGTAAAACGTGATATTCATCTAATAAAAGATTGTATTTTAGATAAATGAAATCATCATCATCATCAAAATTTACTTTCAAGAATTATTTACCCTATTTTCTCAAATTATTTAGGAAAAGTGAACTATGGAATGTGATTTTTAGGTTCTAGTGTTGTATAATTAGTATAAGTGGGTTAAATTTCAAACCAAAATACAAAAAGCTAGTTGGAAAATATAATAATGTTTTTAGAGTAGAAAATCAATGTCATTAAAACATAAAGGTGGATTAATGAGGGAATTAAATTGATTCCATGAGATAGAATCATCTGGGATACTTGAAGAAGTTTGGAAATATCCATGTAAAATCCATACCATGTATCGATTTAATAAAAAATATTTTTTCTATTTTTAAGGGTATAGATACCAACTGTATGTTTTACAAGTGTTGCAGATATAATAGAGTTCACAATTAATGAAAATTTTGATAAATCATATAGTTTTCATTAAATTCATGATAAAAATAATTGCTACATCAAATAATTTAATGAAAATGAATTTATCAAGATTATATTGATCTAAATAAAGGATGTGTGTTTTAATTTTATTTATCTTGTATAATAATAGAATTTTTTTGTGAACAATGAGTTTTCTAAACAATATGAGATTATGGATTCAATACACATGGTTTATGATTCATAATAATATATAAAATATTTTAAAATGAGAAAAATATAAAAAAATTATATAGGATAAAGATTTTATCTAGTCATTTTTTAAAATATTAGGGATTTGACTCCACCACCATCAATGGAATATTTTAATGAATAAAGTTTTTTCTAAAAATAACTCTCCAAACACATATAAATATTATATATGATATAGATACAATAATTTTTTAAATATTATTAATAAAGGAAGTAGGTTTCATTTCCTAACATAAAAGAGTTTTTGTATCTTAGTAAGATATTTTTAAGATAATATAGTTTCTAGGAGGCTAATGGGAGTATTTTTTGTACTTATAGAAGTTAAAAGTTATAAAATAAAATATTATATCAATCAGTACTTAAATTTAATATCACTCAATATCCTAAAAGAGTTTAGGGTATGATGGTAAAGATAAATGTAAAGACTAACATTTGGTTACCATAATGAGGTGAATATCACTTTATATCCTAAAAGGTTTAAGGCATGTTGGTAAAAGGATAACGTAAATACTTTCATTATTTACCATAATATTTAAAGGAAAAAATGATATAAATGGTTATAAGAATGATGAAAATGATGATGAACTTAGAAAGTTCTCTAAGAAAAAAGAAAAGGTTATTAACATCATAGCATTTGATTTTGTGAAGTTAAGTATTTGGAATCTTATGTTAAAATAGTTGAACATTAGAAATATGATTCCTAATTTTCACCATTTATAAAACTATATTTCTTCATAGATTTTAATTATTAAAGATTTTATTGGGAAGGTTTTAACATATGGTCACATAGATATGTATTGAGTTTAATAAAAATATTAAAAGTGCACCAAATATAAGGCTGATATGGAAGTTGATCATATGTGATATGATAAAAAAATATTATTTATGTGTTTTTTAATATTCTTAAAATAATTTTAAGAATACAAAATCAATCATGTTATAAAAAAGAAAATATCCATTTCATAATTCTTACTTGTTTTTTACATATACTCATGAATTTAAATCATAATTGTCCTCTCAAAGTATGATTTTGAGTTATCCCTAACTAATTTTCATCATGGAGAATTTTATATTATGATGAAATATTAAGGTTGGTGAGAGTAGGATTATTTTATTAGGATATAGAATATTCCCATGAGGGGAAAAGAAAGTTTTGTGCACTAGATGACCCATGAAGTATAACACATGGAGTATCATACACTATGTCTTTTGTATACTAGGCTACATGTTTCATATTTCTATTTTCCTGATACCTAAGTTTAGTGAGATACATAGAATGAAAACCTTAATACTTTGATACCATTATTACAAAAACATATATAATTAGCTAATAAAGGGTTCTTAGGTATGTTGTTGATCATATTGTAAGTTGGAGATTAACCAAGATGATATTTTTCCTCCCATATGATGAGTGTTGAATACGACCCCTTGATTGAGATAGACTAAGTATGTGTATAGTCATACCTAGATAAGACATATGATGTGATTAACTATATAGTGAGGGAAATGTGATGAGCTTATCCATAAAGGTGAATTCCTTGTGATGTCTTCATCAATTCATTTAGTCTATACTCACAGAATCAAGAATGAATGAGTAACTATACAAGATTTTAATGCTTCATGTAATATTATTACTTGATGTTTTGTACAAATGGATCATATAAAAATACATGTTTTCATATGATGTGGTTGGTGGATATAGGTGTAAAGATACGTGTGTTTGATAGAGATCATGTTGAATCCATTTATAGATTGATTAGCACTGATGTTTTGTTAGAGTATGGTATTGGTTTAAAATTATTAATTTAGGAATTTATATTATTTTCCAATCCTATAAAGTTATATGGGGTCACACTTTGTGGTTTATTGAAAGGGGATTGAGTTTTACTTAGAGAACTTCTCTAAAAGTGCATTAGAGTTTATTCAAAAATATTTTTGGATGGATATAAACTTGGAATTACATATAATTTGATACATAGTAAAAATTATTATAGATTTCTAAAAGTTTTTTAGATGATATCCAAAAGGATTTTTGGATATGGTTTTATAAATTATTGTATACGTTGCAATATAAGGTGAAATGGAACAAATTCTATGAGGCTTCAGTGCAAGGGATACATTGAAGGAGCAATTCCCTAAAGACCTTATATTGTAGTGTGCGATATATGTATATAATATAGTATGACATGAATATAACAACCCATATCATTTTACACATATTATTACATAGTTTCTAACATAAATATCCAATAACTACAACCAAAGGATTGAGAGGCCTAGTGTCTTTGGAAGACTAGGTACATAAAATAACAACATGAAGCTAAAATAAAACTTATTTATTTTAATCTCCATAATAAGATCCTAAATCCCTTTGAGCTCATGAAAATGTATAGGATAGCCTGGGGAATATATAAAATAAAGGGGTGAGATATAAAGCCTAGTAAGGGAATAAACATTATGAAGAATCATAACATATCAATCAATGGGCATAACATGATATCATAAACAAGTAAGGATCGTGACTAATCATATGAATGTGGTAGAAGCATAAAATATGACATAATAATAAGTCAAGGATAATCAACAAGACAAAATTACATGCTATACAAAGTCCCATCATGGATTAGGTTCACTCCTTAATCCACTACCACAAAAATGGGCTTTCACAGTGCCACCCTTTAACAACGCTAAAAAATCACTGATAAAGCCCCCCTTTATCAATGCTTTTTTTAAAAGCATTCATAAATACCCCCCTTTATCAGTGATTTTTTACAAGCAATGAAAAATTTATACTTCAAAAAATTATATTTCATTAAAAATAATATATTGATACATGAATATATTTATATTGATATAAATAATATATATATATATATATATATTTAAATATGTTTTAGATAAATCTAAATAGGTATTTACACTTAATATATAAGATAATTAGTGAAAATCGATTATAAAATAATTAAAAATATATTTTTAATTAATAATTTTATAATTATTATTGAGTAGTGGTCATTTAATAACAATTTGAATATAAAAAAATTAATAAAAGATCGAAAATAAGTTAAAAATGTAACTTGAACTTCAAATAGCCATAACTTTTGATCCGGGTGTCCGTTTAAGCACTACCACATATCAAATTGAATCATGTGACAAGATTTATACCTTCAATGACACAAGTAAAGATCTGTCATATTTTTTTAGGCCAAAAAAGGCCTAAAAGTCATCTAAAATTGAGTTTTTTGGTAGGGTACCCTGGTTTTTTAACATTTGATGGATCTTCAGCCTCTTTTAAGGGGGTCTTATTGCCTTTTTGGGTGGAGACTAAATTTATTTCTAGGTCTTACATTTGTATTGATATTATGGTTTTTAAATATTATCATTTTTCACAATGTAATGTTATTTATAATCAAATATAGAATAATATATACATATTTTTTATATATTCACCGATAAAAATTTAAATTTATAAATAAATAATTAAACATATTTATATATAAAATATATTTCTCAACATATCAACCTTATATAAATACAAAATAATACCCATTTTATTTAAAATACAAATGTATTAATATTTATATACATATACATATACAATTAATGTATATATAATGTTTATATATATATATATATATATTTGTGTGTGTATTGATAAACATATATATGTTTATCTACATATTCTAATATATTTATATAAATATTAATATATAATATATGTAAATAAATATGAATATGTATAATTATATTTATAAATGAACACATATTTATAAATATATATATTTATGTAATTATAAACACACACACACACAAAACAAATTGTATATGTGTATTTAAATATATATATATATATATTAATATATGGATAAAAAAATTTAATGAAATATATATAAACATATAGATATATCATAAAATGAAAGAAAAAATAATATAGGTGAGTGGCAGAGTCATGGGTGCATGAGGAGGAGGTCTCGGGTTCAAAACTCGGCAAAGGCAAGGGCACGTGGGCGGGGGTGAGTAGGTTCCTAGCACTGATAAAGGGGGGTATGGGGATAGAACTATTAAAAGGGGGTTGAGCACTGATAAAAGGGGGTGGTACACCCTTCGATTTTTAGAATTTTTTTAAAAAAATCGACCTTTATTAGTGCTTTTTTTAGCACTGATAAAAGGGTTCTTTTAACAGCGCTAAAAAACGTTGATAAAGGGCTGTTTTATCATCTCCTTTTTTAGAGATTATAAAAGGTACCCCCCATTTTGATAGTGACTCTATTATTATATCTTTTTAGCACTGATAAAATATTTTTTTAGTGTTGATAAAACCCTGTTTTGTGGTTGTGATCCCATACATACCATCTCATGAAACAAAAACATTACCCAATGAATTGGAGTGATATTTGGTTAAAACCATCATAAAGTTTATATGTTTATGTGTTCCAAAAAATTCAATCAATCATAATTCATAAACATGATAATTTATAATGGAAAGAAATCAGTTTCATAAACTTCCCTCATATCATTATCAAAGCATATTTCATAAAGAATCCAATTTAGAAATGAACTTATGGCATGTATTACCCCATCAAAGGAAGGTAGAATAAGCTAGGTATATATGTGAGATATATATATATACAAAATTTATAATTACTTCATAATATTAAATAGATATATATATATATATATATATATATATATAAAGTTATTGAGAGAGAGAAAGGGCATAACCCTAAGAAAAAAGGTAGTTTAGAGAAATCCCTTACCTTATGTTCCAAAAATATTATATACTTATGATTGATGTAATGAATAATAAAATTATATTAATAAATTAATTAAAAACATTTTTCATATATATTTTATTTATTATAATTTTTTTGTTCATTCATAACCATTTCAATGAGTTATAAAGTTTAATTCCAATGTTTTGAGGGTGTTCATTGCATGGTTTCAAGGTCGGATCACTTATTGAAGTTATATCCAAATGGTAATACATCTCCAGAAGTGAAGTTAAATGTTATTCATATACTTCCATAAATTAAAATGGTTCTATTATACTTTTTTTATGATATATAGACTATTATTTTAGTAAAAATTTTAATGTTAATCGGTTATTTCATTTAGGCGGATTTACTGACCATCACAAACTAAATTCATTTTACTTATTTAAGTGATCATTAAAACTTTAAAAAACTTTAAATAAGTTATATTATACTTATTATGATAATATTTAACTATAATAATATTTTTATAACCATAATTGAAAGTGGTGGTGAAAAACAATGTGTGTTGTTCATGGATGTGGTGAACAAACCATATTGTAAACAACACTTTCATTTTAGAAACAAAATAAGGGAGGGTATAGTATAAATATTACACCATAATAATAACATATTAGTATATTTAGGATACTTATGTAACTATTTTTATGTGGAATGAGAACATATGTGGTGGTAGTGGAAGAATAAAATTGAAATAGATTAGTCAAGAACCTTACCTCTTCCGTTGGTTGTCTCCTCCTAGGCTAACGCTTAAGGATCCTTGAAATGGTCCTTGAATGATACCAGTAGCACTAGGAAGTGGAGGATATGTTTTGTAAGGTAAATATACAGATATTTGGAAATATAGAAGGCCTAAAAGGTTTGAGGATAAGGGGGTGGTGAGGGATGGTATTTATAAGGGGAGGAGAGGGGTGTTTTTGAATATTATATTCATTAGTTTAATATTTTTGTTAAAAAATATCAATATTATTGATCCTTGTAACTATATTAAAATAAATGGTGCATTTTATTTTTAACTAATGGGTTCTTACAACATCCATAACTCAAAAATTTAGGTATTTAGCTTATAATGTTAATACTACATTTCATTATTCACCAAAAATTCAACTATTTTAGAAAAATACCAAAAAATAACCCGTACAATTTTTTGTTCTGTAAATTCAAAAAATGAAATAAATTATATGAAAATAATTTTTTAAAAATTATAAATTTAATTTTTTTAATAAAACCCTCATTTATTTGAAAAATACCAATTTTAATATAATGATCAATTTTATAACCCTTTGAAAAATTATTTATGGTCTCATAAAATTATATTATAATTATAATAAAACTTAATATTGATTTATAAATCCATTTTATAAAAATAAAATTTCTTTTAAATCATTATATTTATTATAAAAATGAAAATAAAACATAAATGTTTTACAAAAATACAAACACTTATTATATAATTTTTAAAACATTTAGTTACTTGTATCGTGATAATGATATGTCATATCTTAATTTTATAAGATACCTAAATATTATTTTATATTTTAATAGGTGAGGTTACTTTTCTAATTCTCGTTTTACTATTCCTAATGGTCATGTTACTATTCTAATAGTTATATTACTATTCCAATGGTCATATTTCTATTCCAACTATAACAGCCATATGGGTTCCAAAATTCCTATAAATACCTCATATTTAATTCATTATTTATTCAATTTCAATTCATCTCGAGTTTATATATATATTCATTTTCAAAATTCATATTTCATTACTAATATCCTACTTTATTTCTACAGTATTTTTCATGAATGCGGTTATTCCGATGGATTGAGCACATCCAAATTTTCATATTTTTGTTAATTTATTTTCTATTTTTTATCTCATTGTAATATTTTTAATTATTATGGATATTTTTATTCTCTAATTTTAATGTTAAAATTATTATAATAAAAAAATTACAGTCTTATCATGTGGTGCATGTGATTTATACTACATAATTAAATATGAAACAATTATAAGAAGGGAAGTTCCATTAAAATTTGAGGTCATTATATTATTCCCCCCTTGAGAAATTTCACCATCAAAATTTCATTTTACATTCTAAGGTAAAAATAGATTAGGGTACTTCTGCTTCATGGATATCTCTAGTTCCCAGGTTTCCTCCACATATTTATGGTTTCTCCATAGTACTTTAACTAAGTGAGTTGTCTTGTTGCGTAGAAATTTATCTCTATGGTCCAAGATCTTCACCTAGTACTCCTCATAAGAGATATCATTTCCTAGCTATACCACCTATGAGTTTAGTACATTTTAGTAATTTGGTATGTAACTCCTCAATAGGTATATGTAGAACACATCATGTACTTGAGAAATATATGGTGGGAGTGTTGGTCGATAAGCCACAACTCTGATTTGATCGATAATCTCAAAGGGTTTGATGTACATGAGACTTAACTTACCCTTATTTCTGAATCTCATGACTCTCTTACATGGAGATATGAATAGGAACACCTAATCTGCAACCTCAAACTCTAGGTCTTATTAATGATTTTCAACCTAACTCTTATTTCAACTTTGAGTATCCTTGATGTGATGTTGAATGGTTTTGACTTTTTCTACCATTTCCTCAACCATTTTAGGTCCCATAATCTTGCAGTTTCCAACTTCATCCCAACACCAAGTGTTCTACATCTCTTCTCATAAAGGGATTCATATGTATCCATTTGGATTCTTGAGTGGAAACTATTATTATATGAGAACTTTTCTTGAGGAATATATTGATCCCATCCGCTTTTAAAGTCCATCGAGCATGCTCTTAATATGTCCTCAAATGTAAGGATAGTTTTCTTAGATTGGACATCAGTTTGGGGGTGATAATCCATACTGAAATTCAAATCAATATTTTGAGAATGTTAGAGAATTTTCTAAAACTAATAGGTAAATATTGGATTTTGGTTAGATACAATTGATAGTGGTGTCCCATGTATCCTCACCACTTCTCTGGTGTATATCCATGCAAGTTAATCAAGTGATAATTTCTCTATAATTTTGATGAAGTGAGTAGTCTTCATAAGATGACCCACCACAACCCATATAGAATTATATCCTCTTGATTTCTTAGGAAGAACAATAAAATAGTCTATGTTTATGTTTTCTGATTTCCATATAGGTATGGGTAATGGTTGCATCATCCCCTTTGATTTTTTCCTCTCATCCTTCACCTGCTGACATACTAGTAATTTTGATGTATATTCTATGATATCTTTATTTATATTGTCCCACAAATAGTGATCTCAAAGATCTTGATGCATCTTCATGCTCCCTGGGTGGATGGAGAAGTTCGAGCTATGTGCATCATTCCCCCTATCCATATATATTTTTATTAAGACACCTTTATGGAGAAAGTGTGAAACCAAATAGTACAACCCATCCATCAAACACTATAACACATAAAAATTTATTAAAAACTAACTTGAACCCGTTAGACTTAACTTACTTAAACAATTTCTAGGAAAGAGTTGTTGCCTTTTTTCTAGGGTCTTCCATGATGATGTCTTCGAAATGAGAAGCCAGCTTACCCCACACTCACAAGAACTCCTCCTCAAATATTTTCTTATTTTTGAAACTTATGACTAGGATTAGGTGTTGTTTGACAATCCACTCTCTATGTTAATTATTCATGTATACTTGAATCGATCTTGATTCCATCCTTTCCATAATCTCAGCAGAAGAACGTATGGATACCACCTTCTCTTCCATCTATTCCTTGTATTGTAACAACAACTCTCATGGATATTCCCTGATCACGAACTTTCCTTCTGGATCCCCAGGCATCCCCTCTTCTCCCACCATGTATGGTGAAACCGTTTCCCTCTCATGCACCTTTACTCCCTCTATACCAACCATACTAGTTCCTACCTCACACTGCAGACCAGGGGTCACCGCCAGTGTCACCTCCTCTGTATGTAGGTGAATCTCCTCTTGTTTATCTCCTTACTTTGAGGGTTCATTCTCTTGCTTTTGAGACTCTAGGAACAAGGTTTTCTAGCCTTCCTCTCCCTCCACTGGCTGAATCTAGAGCTCCTTGTGTATTTCCCCTTTTTTGGCCGATCGGGTCTCCATCATTCTTGGAAGATAGGAGTAGTCTTTTCACCCCTTCAGATTTGGCTTCCTAGAAACAATACAACACTCTGAGTCCCTATTCTCGTTATTCCCTTTCTTCTTTCTTTGGATGTGAAAGACTTCTTCCACCCCTACCAATCCATTATCATCAAAGATCTACTCATCACCCTCAGACTCAGCCTCAGATGGACCCTTATAATTTCCCTCAGACTCTCCCTCATTGCTCAAGCTTCTAAAACGGTTGTTGAGGTCAATACAGGACATATTTCTCCTTAAGTCGGTGTCCTTATTGGTATCCAGTTTCTTGCATACCCCATGTAAAGTCTAATCCCACTCATGTCCTACCTTTGACTTACTCTCTCCAGGATATACCCTTCCATAATTCTGCTTTTCTTATAGCTTCCACCTTCTTCTAAATTTACACATCATCTCTTTGATCATCCTTTATCTTCTCTAGAAATAATTGATTGAGAAATAATTTTTGATAGGAATGATGATGTTCCTTCCTTTATGATTCCCATGTCCATCCTCTACAAGTCTAATAATATTGGATCCTTCTCAATTTTCATCATTGATAAGGTTATCGAATCCTTTATACTTAGAGAATTTACCTATTTATTTTTTCCCAAGATGGTAGTGGATTGAGAAATCATAGTCATTGATCAGCTTTAACCATATTGATTTGATCATATTAAGCTCCTTCTATGTGAATATATACTTGAGGATTTTTCTATCCATTTATGTTATAATCCTTAAATGAGGCATGGCCACTGCCCGAATCCTTAAGGGGGTGATATCATTCACCCTTTCATTATCAGAAATTTCCCCCTGCTTATTATATATTCTTAAAGAATTGAAAATATTTTGGATCTCTTGATGATAATTATAATTTTTTAGCATCATATGGGTTGAGGTCTCCATCCTATGGATTCATTGGATATTACCTTTGATTACCCTCACTTGGATGTAAGAATAGAGGACCATGGGTAGGACATCCTCCCTATACTGGACCAACCCAGCTCCCTATTGAAGCCTAGCTTCACCCTCAACTGGAGGAGAAGAAAGATACATCCCCTACTCTACCAATTGGTCTTCTTCATGAATAGGCTTCCAATCCTAGGGAGGAATTGAATTTGAAAGATTTTTATGAGTTCTAGATGGGCCATTATTAAAGGATACAACACAATCCAAATGTTCCAAATTCTGTGAAGAATCAACCACATTTGGATTATTTTCTAATGAAGAGACATGCCCATTTAGAGCATCTACATAACCAAATAAAACATGTTGGAGAAAATAATCATCATACAAAGATTAAATAACATAAACAAGAAACTTCCCAGATGCCTTATCATTCTTATCATTGGTAGGGGATACTCATAAGCACCATCATAATTTTTTTCTTGATTAGGTGATTATTTATTATACATAGATGCACCATGAACACTATTAAGGTAAACTTTTCAGGTTATAGACTTCATACATGAATTATTGGTATGTCCAATTTCCTTTAAATCAAAACAAAAAACAAGGATCTTCTCATAATCAACATGAATGTTAAAATCTTCATTCTATGTGGATAGAACCACCTTCCTAGTTAGAATTGAGCTCAAATAAACTTCCACTAAGACCCTAGAAAAATAGATGAAGCTATCTTGATCTGTATTTATATCCATTTTAATTGGAACTCTAATTGAATAAGCTAAATCAAACATAATCTTAAGGTTCTAATAAATCCAATTAAGACCAAAAAATATAACCCATACCTATGAAAAGTATTTCTTAAGCTCAAAGAGATTGAAGCTTGAGTTCCATTCCTGGAGCCTTGGATCACCTGAATTCAAATAAATCAAACCAAATCCCCATGCCCTCTTCATCAATTATGAATTGGGGGAAAAGTGAAAGAATCCACACCCCACTAAAATACATTTCCAGTTTGAAAATCCCAAAATTGAAGATAGTTTTCTTACCAGATCATCAAATTTCCATGTTTTCTACCCTTTTTAAATCACCACACATTTGATAATGGAGTGACGAAAAAAGAGAAATTATTTTTGATACTGTATCTTGCCTCATGATAACATGATCAATATCACCTCTTTTAAAGATCTGACCTAATTTTCCATTATGAAGTGAAGGGAAAATCCTTCTATTCATACTTAAGGGATTACCTTCATATAAAGATATCTATTTAGAAGATTAATCAATAGGGATAGGTTGAGACTTTAAGTAAGAGGAGAGATTCCTAAAATCATCCTCACCTGAAGATTTACTTACTGTGTGTGGATCACCGGCCACTTTCCTTACTATTAAATCATCCTTGACTTGAGTCTCTATTAGGGGTTTCTTGATAGAGATCATATCAAACCCTAGAAACTGTGGCAGTTCCATGAATAATTGGAACCCTAAAATCCATCTTCAACATCACCGGGACCTCTCTCGAGATCACGTTTCATCTCCTTAAAAATCCTTTTATTTAAATCTAAACTTGTAAAATTATAAAGGAATATTTAAAACATTTAGTGTTAATGAAAATTGAAAATAACATTCATGTTGTACATGTTAAAACAAATATTTCTTTCACATTTTCAGTAAAATTAAAATGGTCCTTTTTTTTAAAAAGAAGTAAATATTAATTTTAAAATACATTGTAAAAATTTAAACATGGGTAAAAATTTATTTTAAAAAATCATTGTATAATAGAAAAAAAATTCTTTAATTTTTTTTAAACATGGACATGGAATAAAAATGGTTTTTGACAGAAGAGATAAATAAAGTAATTTTTTCTTAAAATTTTTTTTTGAACTCTTGAGTTCATTAAGATAGGAAAATTAAGGGAAGGTGTTCATTTTCATGACTTAACCAAAGGAGAATAAAATATATGAGTTTCTTTATATATTTTTCATAATATTTCATCATTGGAAGTATAATAAAAAACAATATTGATAAACAATGATATTGTAACATCAAAATCTTACCACTTTGGTAACTTTTGAATCATAATCCCCATGAAATACATTAATCGAAAATATATATACAACACAAAAAAGAAATAAGTGGTTAATATGGAATGCACCTCACAGAAATAAAAGTGATATGAAAATATTTTACCACTTTGGTATTCTTTTTTAATTATAAGACCCAATAAAGTATAACAATAAATAAAAAATTAAATAGTATGAAAATTAGTAGATTAATGATATATCATATCAAAGTTAAAGTATATACACCACCTAAAAGAAACAAGTGTTGAATATGTCATGTGTCTCATATAAGTAAAAGAGACCATAAATCCCTTACCTTAAGTCTTGATTTCCTTCGTACACATTTGAACCTCCTTTATAAAAAATATATTTTTATAATAAGTCTATTACATAAAAATAATTATATATATATATATCATATAATATATTATTTACTTGTGATCTTTTACTACCTCTTTATTAAAAATTTCTTATTAAAATCATGTTTTAGGTCATATTTGCTTTGTTTTTAAAATATGTTTTGATTTGGTATTTTCATTCCTTTTACTTTGATCATGGTTCCATAAAATTTATAATTCAAACCATGATATAAATATCATATATATATTTTATATATTTATTTATAGTAATCTATAAATATTAGAGATAGAAAATGAAATGCACCGTTCATAGAGACGGTAGGTTGTACGTACACATGAACTCTATTTCCATTTTCTCAATGGATAAAATGAAAGAAAGATAAATAATATATAACTTTTATAAATTTGTTATTATGTAATATATATCACATATATTCATTAAATTTATCCTTATTTCCTTACATTTAAATCATAAGTTAAAAACAAATCACATCACTTCACGAGGCGGTAGTCCGTCGTATACATGAGCGATATTATCATATTCCCACAAAATGGAAAGTAAGGAGATATATGTTATATTATAATTTAAGAAGTATAATAATATAATAAATATAATATATAAACATTAAATACATAATTATATCCATCCTTTAGAGGTGGTTATTGAAAATGAATAACAATAGTTTGTGGGGCGGTAGTCCGCCGTACAAAAGATTTTCATTTCCCATTTGATGGAAGAGAAGATAGATGTAGGTCATCACAATAAAATAATAAAATATTATTAAATGAAATAAACTAGTGTTATTATATTATCATAGTTGAATAATATTTGAAGGATTTTGAAGAATAAACAAAAATACAAGTTTAAGAATTTTACCTCTTCTTCAGAGAACCTCTTTAGGTTTATAAATAAAGCCTTATTAGAAATGTTTTCTAAAAAAATAATGAATATAGGATTTTTTTTATATAATTAAAGAATATTTTTGTGTATTTATTGATAAAACCAAAGGTTTTTGGAATTTTTTATAGGAGAGGAGAGGGTGGACTTTTATAAATGGGGGAGAGGACACACATGTAATTTTTGAAAAGAATAAAGTGTATCCATGATTTTCACATGACACAAGGATCCAAAATGGGTAATTACATAACATTAGAGATTATAATTTAGGAATATGTCTTTAAAATGTTATTTTGAAAAGTTTATATATCATTTTAACCCTTATCATTTTAATTTAACCCCCAGTAAACTCGTTTTAACCTTAACTGTGGTAATTAATTTTTATTGTTTTTACTTTTAATTTTGACCAAAAAATGATATGAACGTATTGTATAATATTAATTATTATTATTAAAAATATTTAATTCATTTTTCAAAATTTAATTTGTATAATTGTTAAATTTTAATTTAAAATTAATCCTACAAACGCGATGAAAATTCAATTTTCTAAAGAGAAAATTTTCAAAATTATAGAAAATTTTAATATCAACATTCAAAATGAAATTTATTAAAATGAACTAAATTGGGATAATAAATATATAATTTTACAAATTTTACTTTTAAAACTATATTCAAACAATTTTTATGTTTTTAAATTCTTTAAAGATAATTCTTAATAAAAACCAGTATTTTTCACTATTCACTAAAAAATTTATATTTATATAAAATTATCAAAAATTTACTATAATATAATCTTGAAATGGTGATTTAAAAGATAAATTTCATTTTTTCAAATAAATTTTCAAAAATTGGAAAAAAAATAATTTTAAAATAAGTGTTCAAAATGCAACAAAACTACTTTTTTGAAAAAAACCAGTTTTTAAGAATAAAATTGGATTTATTCTTATATCATACCTAGAAAACAAATAATATGAATGTTAAAACATTTTATTAAATATATAATATATAAATTTCCTTAAAAACATTCAATAAAATTGATTTATTTAATTTATTGAGATAAAACGTGTTTGTGCGAATAAAAAATTGTTTTTCAGGAAAAGATTTCTTTTATTTTCGATTGGTTTTTATTTTCATTTATAATTAATTAGTATCTAAATAATTAATTTTATATATATTTTTAAACCATATATTTTCATAATTTAGTTAATGTTATTCATACCCTTCATTTTAATGGCAAAGTGATAATTATTATATTATATATTAATATTTTAATAGTATATCATGTTTCATTTAAACTTGGTGTTGTGTATAATAAAATATATAGAATAAATTAAATTTATTTGAAAAAAATCATAAAATCTTGAGGTGCTACATTCATGTCGATTTCACCATTTTTTGACGCTTTTGTGTTAGGGAACACATCGAGTGCATTGACACATTTTTTGGCCTTCCTTGCTTCTCCTAAAGTGGTTTACTTCCATATAATGGTCACTCCTCCTCTAGGGTGGTTGGTAGGTTTCCCCACATTCCCACTTTCCAATGGTGGGTGTCCTTCACCACCATGGTTGATAGTTTCAGTTCCTCAATTGAAATAGGATGATGGGATATCAGTTTCTCCTTCCATGGATCCCTCCTTAGTGCTCATTTCATAATCTGAGTCTTCATTATAGATTTGAGTCGTGTTTGTGAAACTCATTCTCGATTACATATCGAGGTGGATACTAGTTAATTACGTTACTTCTAACTTAATAGGATAGCAACCTATAGTCAGAGCTGATAGTGATGTTGGAAACATCTGGACATCGGTAAATGTTGGGTGTGTTGGGAAACTATAAAGTATTTCTCTTTTGATGTTGAGGGAATCTCATACATGAGGCATCTTAGGTGTAGAACCCAAGGAATACCATGTTCATCATGGGGTGGGGGGTTGTTCCTGGGGTGTAAGACTTCTTAGGATTGTTACCATGGACATCCCATGTTCATTTTATTAGGTATAAACTCTGATGTATTTGGTGGGGATCACAAATTTATGGTTTTGTGGGGACACGGTCATGGGTTTAACATCGTTTGCAGACAGTTTGGTCATAGATTTAGAATATTGTGTGGAAAATTTGTTCACATATTTAATATCTTATAGGGATAGGTTAGTCATAGATATAACACCTTCTAGGTATATGTTAGTGAGGTTGAGTGTGTCTCAGAGGGAGATGATCACACTCTAGAGTTATCACCTTCCAGGAGAATACATGTAGATTTAATGGTTGTGTTGCAGTATCGAGATTGAACCTCAGGGATTTATCCCATGTTTTTCATGATTTAACCTTATGGAGGCATCCTATGTTCCATGTTAGGAGATAGAGATCAAAACCCATGTAGGTTGAGTGCATATTTTAAGGTTGTGTGATATGAACTATTCATGTATTTTATAATCATGTTGTATGGATGCACGCTTTATAGAAGGAACAACAACAAGTGACACTGTGGAGATTATTTATATAGGTTACCCTAGTGTTAGATGGTTTCATCTCATATAGGTGTGGGGATTACATATATGGGCTATACTAGTGTTGGGGTTTCATCCCTGGTGCTGGGGTTTCATCCCATGGTGGTTAGAGATGATGTAGGACTCACACATGTGGGATTCCCATTGTAGGTAGATCATCCCATGATGGGGAAGGTGGTGTCATCTCATGATGATCATACATGGGGAATCATGTGTTCATCGCATAGGGTAGGAGGTGGGGTTTCATCTCATTCCACTCATATATGGGTTGTCATGTGTTCTTCACACAGAGTAGGGATATAGTTTTACATCATGTGTTGAGGACACTGCCGTAAAGTTTAACGTCGTACAAATATGACGTTAGGATATAGAGTTTTAATGTCTTACAACTCATAAATGGGATGGGGATGCACCCAGGGAGACCATTTCCAAGTAGGAGAGATGGATCTAGCATTGTGCCTCCATACCAAGAAATGTGGGTAGTTTCCCTTGATGATGCCACCTTTGGGTCTTACATGTCTACTGCACAAAGGCCTATAGGTGGTGCATGGCGTAAAAAATGGTGTGGTGAAGTGGAAAATGGGGATCCCGACATTAGGGTTTCTATTATTAGGATAGAGAGTCATTAGGTTTTATATTCTTAGAATAAATAGGTGATACAACTATCTAAGCCATGCTTGTATCAAAGAGGCTGGACATGAGGGTTGATGATGTAGGTCGTGTAAGTGATTGAGGCACAGGTGGACCCGAAGGTTGTTGCACACAAATCTATAGTTTTTTTTCAAAGGTTTATTTTTTTGAACCATAGGCTCTATCATAATAATATGTAATGGATATTAGGGGTATAGGTACATGCAACTTCTAGAGTCACACAAATCTTGGGTTTTCATGAAGGGAACTCATCTTGCGTGCACCCACTATCATGACCCGACCTGTCAGAGGCTGCCTGGCTGGTGGAAGGTCGGTCCAACCAACCCCTAAGACCACCTCCAATAGGATAGGGGCTATTGAAAAGAACTGATAAGGAATAAATGAAAAGGGAGGCCTTTTCCTAATGTACTTGTACACATACACCCAACTATCTCCATTCAAAAGTGAAAAGGAATATAATAAAAAGACTAAAACATCTAGAGTATATCAATGCATGAAATAAACTCTATAAAAATAAAACATAGTATGATAATATAAACCAATTTAAAAGAGGAAAAATATAATACCAACTGGGAATGAAGTCCCAACCTGATAAAAATGGAATAAATCAAAACTGAGAGAGCTCTTCTCCTGATCTCCAAGTCTTAACCACTGTACAAGATCAATTCACTTAGGTATCACTTTTCTCCACAAAATTCATCATAAATCTATCTATCATCTGTATAATACATGACACATTTAGAAAAATCCCATGTAGAGGTGAGTATATACAAACCTAGTAGTATACCACGAAAACCAAATAGGGGAAAATAAAAAGATACTAAAAGTGGTCACCGCAATCCAAATAAAGAGGGAAATAAGAACCCAAAAGACGCACCCACACACACACACACTTATATATACTCATAAAGAAAACTATATGAAAGATAAAGGGGATCTCAACCTCACATCCCAAAAAAAGTTGATGAGTCTACCTGCAGCCCCAAAATTCTATCACTGATGCTCATCATCAAATGCAACCTCACTAAAATATGTGTAGAGGGGGCCAATTCTCGCTACTTTTATCTATATATAAGGGATCCAAAAATCCCATGGAGTACTTTCACTCTACCATAGCTCGAAGATGGGGGATTACCACTCTATATATAGAGGTACCATGCCTAGTGTAGGGTAGTACCATCTCTATCCATAAAGAGTATGGGGGGACCATGCCCTGGCATGACAGGGAGTTCTAACCCTATAATCTCTTTGATGATCCTTCCCTAATCATTTTTAGCATCAAGCATCGCCTAAAGAAGTTTAAAACTTGCAGTATCTCACATCATATCTCGTGTTCCATAGTGAAGTCCACTATCACTTTATATATGGAAAGACACTTAGAATAGGCTAATCATAGGCTAAAAACTGGGTCCAAAAGAAGGGGATATAATATAAAGAAGATTCAAGAGGGAAAACATGGTGTTTATAGGGTCCACACAGTGTGTAGTCCTACCTCGATGCCTGAATGTGTTCTCCTCTGAAAATGACTTAATATCCATGTCATTATACATGGAGTGTACATGCGGTACATGACATTTCTTAGTCACTCAAGGACTACCTCTATGATCCTCTCTGTTCCTATGTACTTTGGGTTGTTCCCATGTACATGTTCATGTACTTGGTTGTGCCTGAGTACCAGCTCATTCTCATGTACTCTTGGAGTACATAGCATGTCCGACCACATGGGATTCAGGTTATGTAATACCTGGAATAGATCTTGGCCATACAGGGAAGGTCACATAGAATGTGTTCCCATCCACAAATGATGTGTGATCCTTAACTTTTCCTAAAACCTTGGTGTCATATTCAAGGAGACTATACACTAAGTGTTCTTTTGGAATACGTGGTTTGTAGTCAGTATTTTTCAAGATCCTAGATTTCCTTTATGCGGTTTTCATATCTGGACTTTTCACCATGGATATTTCCATTTTACCACCCAAAATTAAAGTAATTAACCTCTATACATCATTTAAAAACCTATTTTGGCTGTAAAATGGAATCTAGAAATTCATACAAAGCCCAAAACACTAATTGTTCCACCTCTCATCACCCGATGCATGATGTCGTTGCTGCTCCAGATCTCAAATCCATAAAACATCACCCGCAACTCACAATCCAACCTGATCCATCCAAAAAACACCAATAAATTCATCATGCACACACCCACCATGAATCTAGGGGTTTGTTCATGCTTAAACTCACATTGACAATGTTGAATTGTGACTCCATGTTCTAATAATGAAGAATGTGAAGAATGGGTGGGGGAAATCACAATAAAAAAGGTGTAACCATCATTAGACAATAATTCTTGACCAATGATTATGTAAATGGGAAAACCAGGTTAAGAAAATAGCATAATAAATAAATTTAAATCAACAATTCAATTTATTAAAATAGTCTCATGTGAAAGATTTAATAATCATAGTTTAAAATAAGATGATAAATTAATGCTCAATATTTTTATCAAAATGGGGAAATATATAATTGATGGGACCTACCTCGATTGGTATTGATCATTGGTGAATAATATATTCTCCACTAAAGGATAATTCATATTTTATTCAGTGCCTCTTGTTCCACCTCGATCTAGTCGTTCATTGTCCTCTGATCTCGATCTGCCAATGAAGAATGCTCAGAGCTCCTCTCAATTATCCCTAGGTTTATGAAGATAAACCTATAGAATTATTATATTTAGGTATATTTAGAGGTATTTTGGTCATGGATATTTAAAATAAAATAAATAAATTTAATTATTTGTTTTAATTAAACACACCACCAATTATTGTCTCAACCTAACGTCCATCGTCGACCAACCATAAATCTCACCTGGAAGAAACCCTGCATTCCAAAATCAACTATGATCTAAGATTTCTAATCCAAGACTCTATTTAGGAGTTATTACCCTATCTTAGGAAAACTATGCATGTGTGATATTAATATATTTAAAATTTTTGTAATATCAATATTTTGCCTCAAAACTTGTGTTAACTCAGTTCCTGGTTTCAAAAATATTCCTTAATATATTCTAAAGTCTTATAAGGAAAAAAACCAAGACACTAAATTTTCCTATCATTTAAAACTTTTCACCTTAAAAATTAAAAGTAAAAAAAAAAGTGGGGATACTGATCCCACATCTGTCTCTCTCGCTCCTAGGAGATATCCTATATGCTCATGTGTTTCCCAAACACATGAATTAATGGAAAGGTTATTCCTCATAGGATCCTCTCCTATAGATACTCAATATCTATTGAGTATTTTGTGAAATTGGATCCATCCTTAATGTCCAACATTCCATAATAAATAATGTGAATAGGATCATGTATGTATCTCCTCAGCTGCGACACATGGAAGATTTCATTCCCCTAGTCAAACTATGGGGGAAATGCTAAGAAGTAATAATCCTTGCCAACCCTCCATTTGATCTCAAATGGATCGATGAACATCGGGGGTAACTTTACTCCCTAACCAAAAATATGAAATCCTTTTTGTGGGTAAAATCTCAAGAAAACTTGGACTCCTTTCTTGAACTCCAAGGTCCTAAAATATTGATCTATGTAATATTTCTATTGGAAATGGTATATCCTCGTATGCTCATGGATTTCCTAAACCTTCTCTGTTACCATTTGCACCATATCTATTCTAATAAGAGAAGTATCTCTAATCTCATACTAGTATAAGGGTGACCTGAAGGGTCTCACATACAGGGCCTCAAAATATGTAATTCTCATCATAGAGTGATAACTACTATTATAAGAAAACTCTACCAATGAAAAGTGTTCCTCCTAAATTTGTCTGAAATCCAATACACAATCCCTCAATATATCCTATAACACTTGGATAGTCTGCTCGTTCTATAAATCCTTATAAGGGTGAAACACTATACTCGTCCTCACTGGGTCCTGAAGGCCTCATGTAAGCCTCTCCACAACCATGACATAAACTTCACTTCATGATTGGAGACAATCATTGAGGGTACCCCATAGAGTCGAATGATATCACATGCATAAAACTACCCCAAAATCTTCAATGAAATCTTATCCTAATATCATGATAGTGAACCGACTTGGTAAGTCATTCAACTATCACTCAAATGGAATCGTAGCCTCATGATATTTGTTGAATCCCTGTCACAAAGTCTATGGATATTCCATCCCATTTCCACTTTGGGATATCAAGAGGTTTCATCAAACCTGCTAGAAACTCATGCTTAGCCTTCACCTGCTAACATGTGAGACACAAAGAGATGAACTCAGCTACACTCCATATCATTCCATCCCAAAAAAATACATTTAAGGTCCTTGTACATATTATCTAGTCCAATATGTAAAACCAAAGGATAATTATGAAACACACTCATCGCCTCCTCTTAAATTGAAACTGAAACCATTGTCCATCCCTGTAAAAGGATGAAATGATCCCCTCCTTCAGATGATTCATCTGGTGTATTCCTTGAGAATATCTAGTCATGAATAACTATGCATTCAATATATTCCAACTGATCCTCCCTCACATGCTTAAGCAGTGGAGTAGTCAACAACATCAACTAAAGAAAAATTGCATCCCTCTCCTCCACCAGGGTCAGCTGTAAGGAATCCAACGACTCAGACACCTCCTCCACCAATAGAGAATCAGACTTCCTGGTAAGGGAGTCTATGACCACATTTTTATTCCCAAGTTTATAGACTATCTCTAAGTCATAGTCCTATAGAAACTCAAACTAGTTCCCCTATCTCATGTTAAGATCTCTTTGAGTGAAGATATACCTGATACTTTGGTGGTCTGAGTATACAACAAAGAACTCTACCATAAGATAGTGCCTCCACATCTTCAAATTGAAGACTACTGCTTCCAACTCTAGTTCATGAGTTATGTAGCTCTAAACATGGGGTCTCAACTACCTTGATCCATATGTGACCACTATCTACCTCTGCATCAACATGCATTTGATCCCAACTTTAGGTGCATCTCAAAACACTATGTATTCTACACCCTCAACCTGTAGTATCAACAAATGAGTACCAGTCAACCTCAGCCTAAACTCCTAAAAGTATCTCTGACACTAGTCGGTCTAAATAAATAGCTTCCCTTTATACATTAGGGTGGTCAAATGGGATGGAACTATGGAAAAGTTAGGAATGAACCTCCTATAGTACCCCTTCAAGCTAAGAAAACTATGCACCCTCAACATGCTCTTGGGTCGTTACCATGAAATAACTTCATCAATATTTGTATAGTCCATAGCTAATCCATTATTAGATATGATATTCCATAAAAAATTAACCTCATGGATCTAAAACATGAACTTCAAAATCTTACCATAAATATAGTAATCCTAAAGTCAGACTAGGACCATTCTCAAATGATCTTCATACTCCTCCTCTGATGCGGAGTAACTGAGTATGTCATCAATGAATCAATCAAAAATTGATCCAAGTATGGATGGAAGATCTGATTCATCAAATCCATAAACATAGTAGAGGTATCTGTCACACCAAAAGGCAACACTGGGAACTCATAGTGTCCATAGAAACATTATAATTCCATACCTATAATATCAACCTCGTAAACCCTCAACTGGTGGTAGTTGAACTTGAGATTCATCTTTGAGAACCAACTTTCACCTTGAAACTATTCAATGAGGTCATAACTACTTGTAAAGGGGTAATTTTTATTTATTGTTACATATTTTAGGCAATGATAATAAACACAAATCCTCAATCTCCTGCCCACCTTCTTCATAAACAAAATTGGAGCTACCCAGGGGGGCACATTGGGTCTAATGAAACCCTTATCTTGAATTTCCTCCAACTACACCCTCATATATAAGAGATCAGTAGGGTCCATCCAATATTCTATAGAATATATTGGTGTGGTCCCATGGTCCAAGTCGATGAATAATTCTATCTCCTTTTGTGGAGTTAGTCCTGGAATATCCTCGTGGAATATGTTCTTATAGTCCTCCACTGCCAAAGGAATCCAAATGCTTAAAGATCCTATTACATTAAGGGACAAACTATCCAAATAATGGGTGATGGGTTATAGCTTCATGCCTATAATACCCACTCACTCCATAATGATATCACTCTCACCCACAAAGGATAATCTCATCTCATTTGTCCATAGGCATCTGATTCATTTATGATGATAGTCAATGATGGGAGGTGTAAATTTCCATATTTTATCTATTATTCATTAAAAATACTACTAATTTTAATTCAAATTCCCAATAAAACAGTAGTTTTGTGAACTTTAGAAATCTGTATTCAAATGTTAAAATGAACCTATTAGTGATTTTTATTAATATATTCATTTATTTGGAATTAATTTTTCAAACCATACATAAATTAGTTTTAACTTAAAAATAATTGGAATTAAATTCTAGAATTATTTTATTAAATGTATTAAAAAAAATTCAATTATATAAATAAATTTTTAATCCATAAATCAGTTCTAAAGTTTTAATTGAAATTATGATTATGATTGAGAATTTCAGAATGTGAAAAAATGTTTAGAAATAAATTCCCTATAAAAGTGGAATTGGAATTAATTTTAATTTGAATTTGAGGTGATTAAAATTTCAATTGATTTATAATTTTAAATTTATTAAATAAAAAATACTTCATTTAAATGGAATTATTTTTTGTAGGTTGAAAATTTTAAAAGGTGTTGTACGATCACTACACTAACTATGTGTAAATGAAACCACGTTGAATCGCAACTGCATCTGCATGTCAAAATCCACCACTCATAGTCAGTATACTGACCATGAGACCAACCTGTTGTAACTCCACTCATAGTCCCATGATCACCCCATGTCTACATCTACTACTCATGGTCGCCATAGTGATTGTGCGCTTTATGTCCACCCACCCTACTGCAGATCTCCTCCATGATCACCATAGTGACAGTGGTTTTCACTTTCTTATCCAAATTCGTTATCCACTACCATAAACCATACCACACCACTGTGGACAAGTCCCACAACACTTCCTCAAACCCAAAGTGCCAAATAAAAACAAAAATCACCCTGATTAATGATCTGCAAGCATAGAAGAAGTTAGCCGCCACAAAATCCAAAATTAACCACTACAGATAAATCAAATTCCAAACTTGAACTCACTGCCTATTGAAACACCTACATCTGAACCCCTATTGAAGAAATCCCCACATCCACCACCCTAAAATTGGATAAGACCATTCCATGTGTGCCATAACCACACCTTCATAGAGAATAAATCCACCCCCCCCCCCTCTCACGATACAACCTAAAAATAAAACATATAAAAATGAATAAAAACAATGTAATATATATATATATAATTTAAATAAAATAAAAAGGGAAAATATATAATAATAATAATAACTATATAAATATATATTAATATAATGTATATATATAATAATAAGTATATCTATTTATATCTATTAATATATATAATATTAATAAGTATATATATATCTATAATAATCCCATGAAATGAATTTTTGTTTGCAGGTTCGATGATCTAGGACCAAATTCCAAATCATGTCTAGTATTCTATTTTAAGATCATCCAAGATGATTAATAAAGATCAATCATGTGAAAATTACACAGTAAACCATTGGAACAAATTTAAATGTGTATGAAATCATGGGGAGAATAAGTGTTAGCGGAATTAATCTTGATAGCCTGCTATGACACATGGCATCCATCCAATTGAATTCAAAGCTCTCCTCGACACTAAATACAGGGAGGAAGTTGTTGTCTCACCTGCTCTCTATAAATATCTCTCACCCTTTCCTAGTAAATTTATTCATTCTATTCCAACTATTTTTTACTTCCTCCTTAGTTTCTTTCTATAATTTCTTCCTATATTTTAATATTAACTCTACTTTATTTTTTTAATTATACTATGTTATTCTCTTATCCCCTATTTCTTTGTGTTCTTATTCAACCCCCTTTTTGTAAAGTGATCTCTCAAAACTAAAAAACATGGAGAAATAACCAAAGGGATAGGACTCCAAGGGAGATCATATGGGAAATATATTCTTTATAATGATCTGAATTCCATACTTGATGTAGTGGGAAAATGGGGAGATGTAGATCAATAGTATCCATCTGCTCTCTCTGATCAGCTACTGTATCCTCAAATACAATAAAATATTATCTCCCTTCCTTTCTCAATTCATACTGTATACTAGTGGAGCACTATGGATTGATATATGAACAATGTATGACGGAGTTGGGTTTTGAGATAGTGAATGCCTCGATCGATTGTGTTTATTTCTTCATCACCGTGGAAAATGTGGGACTAGATATATCAGGGGAGATATCTCTTGTGTATTTTTATAACCACAATTTAGATAGAATAGATAAATGAAATAATGATATTGAATCCATTATTAGATGAGAACCATAGAATGATAAAGAATCTATGTGTTCAACCCTAGATCTAACCCATTTCTCCCATTGTTGTATTGATTGGTATTTTAATTTGTTTTAATTATGTTTAATAAAAAATAAACAAAAAATTACTACCTAACTACTTTAAAATTGAGTAAAAAAATAAAGATACATAAGTGATAGGATAGTAAGAATCCCCTGCCCTTTCTCTTAGAGAGATGATCTTGGTTATCCACTAGGCTATATTAGGAATAGAATATAAATTCTATTTTACCATGACCCATTACAATCATGTGATAAACTTGGCATCATTTTCAGGAAAAAAAGGAGTAGTTCCCCCTTTTTTTAACACATATTTAATTAAGTGTTTTCTTTTTTTTATTTTTTTTCTTGTTTTTACTTGTTTTTGTTTTCGGATTTTTATTTTTCACCAAACTGGGATAATCATTCCAGTGAGATCATTATTTAATAGATTCTCATCGATATTCCTAGTACACATTCCCACATGCATTCTAAGAGATGGAATTTCAAATAAATTACCAAAAACAGCCTTTAAAACACACCAATGGTTGGGAGGATGGAAGCTACTACATTAATGATCCCAGCAACCATCAACAACATATACTCCCACACCATCAAACTAAATAAGAAATTGCACTATATGAAATTAAAATATACTCATCTATATTGAAGGATTCTGATGTGAACCAATAACTAGAGGAACATATAGAAATTATTGAATAATTAAATGGTATTAAATCCACAATATCCACTACCCTTAAATAACTTGTGGATCAAAGAAAGTAACAAGAGTCTAAAGAGTTAGATCCTTTGGTATTTTCCAACAAAGATATCTAATAAAAAGAGGGTGATTTTTTTATAATTAGAAGATCTTCCGTTGTTCACCCTTGAGAACATCTTCCTAGAGCTAGTGTACCGATCCAAGAAGATATATGTTGGAACTTTTTAGGGATATTGTTTTTCAAATTTTACTTTTTCTAATTTTATTGAAAAAAAAATCTATTGATCTTCCTTCTATTGTTAATGAAATCAAATAATAAAAAAATAAGACCTGTAGGATTCTAAAAATGATGAAGTGGATGAACTCCATTTCAAAGATAATCTAGAATTCCCAATGTTACTACCATCCAAACAAGACAATTTCAAAGAATAATTATACCAAGAAAATAATCTACATGCTGAAACTAATGTGGGAGTTACCCCTGAACTTAACTTGTTTCTTTCTTAGTTTTTATACAATGAATTAACTATTGATCTCCCTAATTATAATTTTGTAGATTCATCCCAAATTATTTGTATCCTATATAATGAGGATAAATTACCTTACATAGTTGTAAATACCCTATTTTTTCCTTATAAATATTTTAAATATATCAAGGAATATTTTTAGATTCAGGCATGGAGACAAAAAATGATTCGGAGGCCTATTGTGCTTGGAATTAATTTTATAAAAATATTAAATATATTTTATATCACACACAAATATTATTTAAAAAATAATGGAATATATCCTAAACTTAGTATTGAAATATAAATATAAGATCATGGTTCAATCCAAATCATGGTATTTTCCCTAGGTTAAAACTAAATTTGGTCTACACTAGATGTTTAGATAAAGAAAATGTTGGTGAGTGCATTTAATCAAAATAAATAAATAATTTTATTTATTTAAAATTTAATGACCAAAAATATAAAACTCTATAAATACACTATTATGGGGAATCACCAAGGTTATCCACATAACCCTAGGACCATTTAGGGGAGGATTCCCATGTTCTTCATTAATGGATTGAGATCAGACGATGTCAAACTTCTAAATCCAGTTGAATCAAGTTACAGAGAATGCAACGAATCTTCCATGTCATTGGCGAATGTGATCTTCACCAATGAAAAATTTTATTTGAGGTATGACTCATAATTTTTGGTTTCAACCCTTATGTTTAAATTATTGATCATGATAAAACCTCTATACTTTGAACTATGTTTAAATTGATCCCTTGCATGAACCCATGTATTGGATTTAGATTTTTTATTTGATTTATCCTTATTGTGTGGTATTTTATCACCCCATATATCCCAAATATAATTTTTTTTACAAGAATTATTTCTCAACAATTTTTGTACTTTTGTTTATGTGATTTTCCCCCTTATTGATTCATGATATTTTTCATTGGCCTATGGGTTCATGGTTTGACATTGTTGAGTGGCATAGAGTGCGATCAAAACCTTGGATTCACATGTGACAAATAGATCAGTGATTAGAGGACTGATCAAGATGTTTTGAGGGATGAAAGTGATTCCACTATGGATCATAAATCTGGTGATGCAATGGGAGTTTTCACAAGAAATGGCAATGTGAGGTGAATTTGTGCAAGAGTATTGGAACAATGATTTATGACCATCGAAGGGCCAGATTTGAAGACTGGAGAAGGTTTCCACCATTTTCAGGTGGTCGATGGGCAATTTTGATAGTGGGATCATCAGATTTTGGATCCGTGGAATAGATTTTATTTTATATAAAAAAAACTAACTACATGTCATGTAGTTTAATGAACACATCTCGTGTAGGGACCTAGCTATGGTGGCTAGGGTTTTGGGTGAGATAAATATCACACACCATACAGGACCTTCATACACTATGTGACTTAGTTCTAGAAACTTGGTGTGTACTATGGGAGTACATGGACACAGGCATGGCCAGGCACACGGCCAGTATACACGGACATGGCCTGAAGGACATGGGCATGGCTAGGAGAACACGGATCAGCCATGGGTGGAAGAGACACATTGTGTAGTCCCCTTACATTTCATGTAAGGATACATGGATAGTGATTCATGTACTAACAAGTACACAACCAGGTAGTATATCAGGACCACATATCATGTGGGTCCCTTACACTCTATGAACATATTTTTGAGAAAAAACTTCAATCTCCCGTATCTCCTTCAATTAAACTCAGATTTTGGCATGTGAGTAGCCTATACTGAGTGTTGTTTCATATAGAACATGATTATGAAATTCATGGTGGATTTTGATATACTATTCAAGGTGTTATGAGTGTGATTATTCTTTAGGTGGCACTCGATTACGGTTGTGATCAGGTAGGATCATTATAGTGGTACCCCCTAATAGACTAGGGTGTAGTATCTACTGAGTGGTACCCCCTAACGGACCAAGGTGCAGGTCCTCTATCTACTGATTGGTGCCCCCCTGACTGACCAGGGAACAATTCCTCTATCTATTGAGTGGTACCCCCATGATAAACCAAGGCACAAGTCCTCTATCTACAGAGTGGTACCCCCTGATGGATCAGGGCATAGGTCCTCTATCAATTGAGTGGTACCCCCTCGATGGACCTGAGAATAGTTTTTCTATCTACTAAGTGGTACCCCCTACTGGACTAGGTAATGGGTCCTCTACCTACTAAGTGGTACCCCACTAATGGACTAGGGCATGGGTCCTCTACCAACTGAGTTTTACCCCCTGATAGTCCAAAGCACAGATCATCTATCTAATGAGTGGTACCCCTGAAGGACCAGGGCATGGATCCTCTATCTACTGAGTCATACCCCCTGATGTACTAGGGTGTAGGTCCTCTATACACTGAGTGGAACCCCCTAATGTAGTAATAATTGGGTCCTTTACTTGGATATTACAACCCAATGATTGTGCATCATAGTGGTGGGGGGAAGATCCTCCACAAGATTACTTCTATGGAAAGACATGTGAGATTCTAAGAATCATTGGTAGATCATTTATAACTATCAGTGGATTCTTATCATGGGCTATGTGATGATATAGAGATCCTATTTCTCTATCATATGGGTTTATTTTATGATAATATATCTTTTTTTATTAGTTTTCATTTCTATCTTACTATGGGTCAAGTTTTCTACTTATATCGTGTCTCTTATTACTTACCACTTATCTTTTGATGTGTCCTAATGGGTATGAATATGCTCACCCATGCATTATATTTTTTCAAAAATGTCATGTCCTATGAAAATAACAAATAGTTCAGTGGTTATTTCAAAGGAGTATAGGGATACCCTGGTGAAATTGACTGCATACAGTGGTCGGGGCTTGGAGGTCTAGATCCAAGCTCTCTCAAAATTTATTTTTCCAGTTATTTTTAGGTTGGGAACTATTTCTGGTTGGGTGTGTATTTTTCTCCTTTACTTTTCATAATACATTTTTTTACTCTTGTATTCCCTGCAGGTTATTACTTTATATTTTTTTGTATTTTATATTTATTCCTCTAAAATTATTCATGAATAGGGTTGGGTGCATGTGTATAGGTACATTAGAAAAATTCCTACCATATTTTTTATTCCTTTTGGTGCTTATCTCTAACCCATGGCCTATGGAAGTGGGTTTGGGGTAGTTGGTACTTGAGCTCCGTTGGTTCGAGTCATGAAAAATTGGTATCAAATAAGTTAATTCATTAGGATGGTCTTTAGAGTTTTACCATTATGAGAATTTGGTGGGGACTTGGGGAAATTGTGTTAGAGTATTTTTAGTGTGGATTTTAGGCTAGGGAACCTAATGTTGGTGCGGCAACTAACGTATCCATATACAAGGAATCTGGCCTCCTTCTTGTCGAATCAGCATACCAAGACATTGTTTGTATGGAAAATTGGTGCATGCATTATATAATATTATGTTTTTGACTATCCTTATTGAGTCATATCCCCATATATATATTCTCATCTAACTGTGGTATATCTTGATTAAATTTTTAGGATTCCTCCATAAAGATAACAATCCAGGTTACCAATTAGGGATCATGATGATGATCCAATAAGTGATGAGGCCTCAGTTCAAGGGATATTGCACGAGATATTTCATCTATGTGGACAAGTTATATCACCCTCGATTTTCAATTAGTAGATAGTAACAACAGAGTAGGATGAGGATACATATAGGATTAGCACACTCCATGAGTTCCAACACCAGAGGATGATGAGGTTTCACGGTAATCCAGAATCCCAAGTGGCGTAGGATTGCCTAGAGTTAGTGATTCAAGTTTTTATACTTATTTAGACACCAATTGATCAGGTGGTTTCACTGGAAGATAGTATTTTCCATAAAGAAGTTGGTAACTAGTGGAGTTAGGTCATGTAGGTGCATGATGAGTCAACACTCTCATGGATCGGCTTCCATTAGCTATTTTGTGAGGAGTATTACCCCCCATGGTTGTTCTCAATTCAAATTCATAAGATTATGGAGCTAAATTAGGGATGGATGATAATTGATACATATTATACAAGCTTCACTAAACTCATATGGTACTCCCTAAACATGATTTGGGATGGCTACTTCTGGGCTTAGAATTTTGAGTAAGTTCACTGTAGATACATTTATGCCAGTGAGGTACCCCTATACATTCCCACTTATGTTGAAGTATTAGAGCAAGAACTGGTGATGGAAAGCTTCCTTTCTAAGGTATTCCATGAATCTAGATCTAAAAATGAGAATTATGGGGTTGATTCATCTTTAGTAGCCAATAGGAACTAGTTGGTAGGATCTCAGTGTAAGAGACCTCCCCATGACCTGACTCGGAAACATTTCCATGCAGCACATAGACTGCACAGAGGACTAGGGTATCCCAGAGAGGGTATGTGTTATTCATGTGATGGGAAATTTCACATGGAACATTATTTCCCAACCTAATGTGAAAAGGAGGGTAGATAGATGGCGAATGTACCACCATGGAAAAGGCAGTGCCATGATCATGGATCTCCCAGGTGGGGGTAGTGAAGCCCCTAGGGAGGAAGATCGAGGAGAGGATAAAGTGGGGATCCATGGGGATGAGATGTGGGAAGTGGAAGATGTTATATGCTACTTCCACCACCACCATCAGACAACTCATCCCTAGCTTAGGGGCTGGTGGTTGGGGTCGTGGGCAGTTTTAGGGTATGGAGGCTTATGACCCAGCAACTCAAGAGATTATTCTAGGTACAATAAATTTTTATTATGATATTTATTCAAGTATTCGTAGACACAATTTCAATTCGTTCCTTCATATCTTTACTCATGGTGTGAGATACGGAGCTCCCAGTTGAGACTTTAGCCTAGCATCTTTTCCTTGAGGTTCCTATGAGGAACATTTCTTTGTTATCATTCATCTGCCAATAATACAATTTTTCTATTAGTGGAGAGATTTTCTCATGAGACTTTTTTCTCATCACTATTATACCTTATGACATCATATTGGGTATGGATTAGTTTTCCACATTCTGATCCCAGATTAATTGTCACTATAGATGCGTTGATGGAGTGAAATTCTCCTTTTTGGGAAAGAGAGATCTAATGGTTGAGTTAGTGGGTCTTGTGGACAGGAAGATGCAACCCATCACCCATCGGTTGGTATTGTATCCCTTATCACATTAATCTCTTCATAAATCTACATTCCTTCAATTATGGATGAATTTAGAGAAGTATTCATCAAGGAAATTTTGAGACTACCTTTTAGGTGGTAGATGTATTTTTTCATTAAATTTCACCCTAGGACCACTACAATATCTTATGCGGCATGTCGGATGGCCCCTACCATGATCTGGTAGCTATGGTTGTGATTAGAGGACCTTCAATAGAAGGTTTTTATCAGACCCATTATGTACCCCTAGAAAACTCTAGTTTTTTTTTGTGAAAAAGTTAGATGGAAGCTTGCGTATTTGTGTAGATTATCATCACCAGAACCAATCCAAGATGAAGAAAAAGTAACCCTTTTGAGGATTTGTGACCTATTTGATCATTTATGTGGCATGATATGGTTCTCAAAGATCTATCTGAGTTCTGGCTAACACCAATTGAGATTTTGTGAGGCTGATATTCCGAATCTGGCTTTCTGATGTCACTAAGAGAACTATGTGTTCCTGGTGATGCCTTTTGGTGTGATGAATTTTCCCACTATGTTTATGGATTTGATGAAAATTATTTTATATCCATACATAGATTGATTTTTTATTGTCTTTATTTATGACATACTCATATACTCTCCATCAAAGAAAGAGCATGTAGATCACTTGAGGATGGTCCTAGCCTTGCTTCGGGAGCACCAGATTTATGGTAAGCTCTAGAAGTGCCACTTCTGGATCCAAGAGGTTCACTTTCTAGAAAATTTATTTTATAAGCATGGATTATATGTGGACCCAATAAATATCAATGTAGTTCTTTCTTAGGATCCACCCAAGAGCATGTCAAAGGTGCATAGTTTTCTTAGCTTGGTAGGGTATTAAAAGAGTTTTGTGGTAGAATTACCTAGTCTTGCAGCCCCTTTGACCACCATAATGTGGAAAGGATAGTTTTTTACCAAGATTGAGAAGTTCTAGAGACCCTTTGTGGATTTTAGGCTGAGGCTAAAGATTTATCCTTTTTTAAGACTGCCTGAGGATGGTGTGGAGTATGTAGTTTATTATAATTCCTCTAGAGATGGTATCGACTGTGTTTGGATGCATAGGAAGGTAGTGGTTATATATGGGTCAAGGTAGTTGATACCTTATGAGAATAACTACATGACTCATGACCTAGAGTTGGTAATGGTAGTCTTTTCTCTAAGGATGTGGAGGCACTAAATTCTGGGAGAGCACTTTATTATTTACTTAGACCATCAAAGTCTTGGGTATGTTTTCACATAGAGATACATTAACCTAATACAAAGGTGATAGTTATAGTTTTTACAGGACTATGAATTTGAGTTAGTCTATACTCTCATGAAGGGAAATGTGGTGGCAGATGCCCTTAGCTGGAAGTCTCGAACTCATTTGGTACAAGAGGCATCAGAGTAGTTGTCTTCCTTGCAGCTAACCCTCGTTGACGAGGGTTCAATTTTTCTTCAGTAGATGGTTTTGAATACTTTTCTTCTACAGCGTGTTAGAGATGACTAGTTGGGAGACATTGACTGTGAGGTTCAATATGACCAAATATCCTCAAGAGATTCACTAGATGAATTTTCTGGAGGAGGGAATCACATCATCTTTTTTCAAGGATGGACGGTGGTCCCAGACATGATGTGGGAGGAGATGATGAGGAGTTTTCACACTTCTCATTTTTCAGTACATCCCATTGTATGGAATATGTACTGAGTCCTTCGGCAGTAGTTTTGGTTCGATTACATGAGACAGAGCATGGCCGAGTTCGTCTCATGGTGCCTCACATGTCAGTAGTTAAAGGCTGATCACCATGTTCCGATAGGGTTTTTGTGGCCTCTTGAGATCCCGAAGTGGAAATGGGATGATATATACATGGATTTTTTGATAGGGATTCCATGTAAAGAGAGAATAAACAACACCATTTGGGTGATAGTTGACCAGTTTATGAATTCAGCACACATCCTTGCTATCAAGAAGTAGATTTAAGTGGAGATTTTAAGGCAGTTGTATATGTGGGAGATCATCTTCCATCATGGTGTTATCTTGATGATTGTCTATAACTATGATTTGTGGTTTACTTCATGATTGTGAAGATACCTACAGAATACATTTGGGACCTAGATGAGGATGATTACAGACTTTCACCACCATAAAAATAGCTAGACCAAGTGCACTATCTAGGTGTTATAAGATATTCTAAGGTATTATGGGTTATACTTTGGCTAGTTCTCAGAGGATCAATTACCCTTAGTAAAGTCAAATTATAATAATATCTACCACTCTACTATCGGCATGACACCTTTAAAGGCTCTATATGGGAGACCCTTCAGGTCACCCTTATGTTGGACTGAGATCAGTGAGGCATATCTTGTTAGGATGGAGATGGTGCAGGTGATGATGGAGAAGGTCCGGGTGATCTGTGAGCAGATGAGGACAGCTCAGAGTAGGTAGAAATCTTATGTAGATAAATGTTGCAGGTCCTTGGATTTTGATCAGGGAGGCCATGTTTTACTGAGTCTCCCCACAACATGAATTGTGGAGATTTGGATGAGGATGAAAGCTATCCTTGAGGTTCATCAGGCTATTTGAGATCTTTCAAAGGGTTTTCAAGGTGGCCTACTGCCTCACCCTACCCCCACGGTTGGAGTAGGAGATCCAAATGCGGGCTCAGATCCCCAGATTTTTGTTTAGTTTTTTCTTTTTGAGAACAAAATTCTTGAATGAGGGAATAATATAAAGATCTTTTTCCTTGTAAGTATTTTAAATATATAAAGAAATATTTTTTGAGTTTCTAAGACGGCACGCAATTCTGAGACTCGATGTGTCTAAAATTAATTTTATAAAAATATTAAATATGCTTTATATCACACATGCGCAATTTTTTATAGATAATGGTATATATACTAAATAGAGTCTTGAAATGGAAATCTAAGGCAATGGTTGAGTCAGGTTCGTGGTTTTTAACCAAGGCACAACCTAAAGTTGGTCGGCTCCAGCTGTTAAGATAAAGCGATTGTTGGTGGGTGTGTTTAATTTACATAAATAATTAATTATATTAATTATAAATTAAATAACCTAAAATATAATCCTCTATAAATATGTTATCATGGAGAATATCTAGATTTATCCATATACCCTTGGGATCATTGAGAGTAGTCTTCCATTGTTCTTTGTTGGTGGATTGATATCGGACGACGTCGAGCTTCCGGATCTGGGTGAATCAAGGCATAACAAACGCAATAGATCTTACCCACCATTGGTGAACATGTTATTAACTAAATAATGAACTGATCTGAGGTAGTGATTCTCATTTTTGGTTTCCAAATTTATGATTAAATGATTCAGAATGATCAAAACCCTATTCTTTGATCTGTATTTAAATTAATCCTTTTCATGAGCTCGTGTATCAGATTTAGATTTTTTATTTAATTTATACCTATTGTGAGGTCTTTTCTCACCCCAGATATCCCTAATATAATTCATTGTATAATAATGTTTTTCCAATTATTTTTTCACATTTATTTATGTAATTTTCCCCCTTTGTTATTCTCGATATTCATTGTTGGTCTATGAGGACATGGTTTGACATTTTCAGGCGGGATTGAGTATGAATGAACCACCGCATTCACATAGGATTCATGTGTGATGAAAGGATCGTCATTTATAGGACATATCAGTATTTTTTGTGAGATTTGGGTGATTTCACTACTAATTGGGAATCTGGTTAGGTAATGGGAGGTGCCACGAGTGACTATGGTGTTAGGAAGCTTCCTGTGGGAGGATCTAAACACCAATTTTTGTCCATCGGAGGACCAAAATAGACAGTCGTAGAAGGTTTCCATCATGTTTTCATGGTTAGAGGGTGATTTTGATATTGGGAGTAGTGGATCTAGGATCCACAGAATAGATCATATTTTATGTGAAAATCCTGACTACAAGGCATGTAGTCTAATAAACAGACACTGTGTAGTGACCTAGATGCGGCGGCTAGGGTTTTTGGGTGAGATAAATATAACACATTGTGTGGGACCCCCACATGCCATGTGAATTAGTGCTAGTGACCTGATTTGTACTTTGGGAGTACGCATACATGAGCATGGCTAGGCACACGTCTAATATACATGAACATGGATTGAAGAAAATGGGAATGGCTAGGAGAACACGGCTCAACCCCGAGTGGTTGAAACACACTGTGTAGTCCCCTAACATGTCATGTAGGGAAACATGGATAAAAATCCATGTAATAAAAAAGACATATCTAGTAAGTATAGTAAGACCACACACTATTTGGATCCCTTATGAGCTATGTACCTTTTTTTAGGAAACTTATACCTCTTGTATCTCTTTTTTTTTTACTCATATTTTGGCCCTCAAGTAGCCTATACTGAGTTTTTTCTTGTAGAACATGATGGTGGCCTTCATGGTGGATTTTGAGATACGATGTGAGTTTTATAGAGTGTGATTATTATTTATGAAGCACTCGATGATGGACATAATTAGGAAGGATCATTAGAGTGGTACCCCCTGATAGACTAGGGTGCGGATCCTCTATCTACTGAATGGTACCCCCCGGACAGACCATGTTATGATTCCTCTATCTAATAAATGGTACCCCCCCCCCCCCCTAATGGAATAGGAAATAGGTACTCTATCTACTGAGTGGTACCCCTTGATGGACCAGGGTGCGGGTCCTCTATCTACTGAGTGGTACCCCCTAACAGACCAGGGCGTGGGTCCTCTATCTACTGAGTGGTACCCCATAATGGACTAGTGCGTGTATCGTCTATCTATTGAGTGGTGCTCCTCTGAAAAATCAAGCCATTTTTCCTCTATATACTTAGTGGTACCCCCCCCCCCTGATGGACTAGGGTGGAAGTCCCCTACCTATTGAGTGGTACCCCCTGATGGACTAGGGCACGGGTCCTCTATCTACTAAGTGGTACCCCTGATGGACCAAGTTTCGGGTCTTCAATATACTAAGTGGTACACCCCCTGGTGGATTAGGGTTTAGGTCCTCTATCTACTTATTGGTACACCCCCCCCCCCCCCAACCCCTCGATAAACTAGGGAGAGGGTCCTCCATACACTGAGTGGAACCCCTTGACACACTAGGAAGTCCTCTACATGGATATTATGCCCCCCTTGACTGTGTGTCATAGTGTTAAGGTGTAGTTAATCTACATGGTTAATTCTATGGATAGACATGTTAAATGATGGGAATCATTGATAGAACCTTTGGAACTGTTGGCAAATTCTTATCTTGGGTTGGTCTGTGAGTTAGAGACCCCCTTTCTCTCTCATCTGAGTTTATTTTAGGAGCATATATTCCTATTGATTGGTTTTGATTTCTCTATTTCTATGGGTTGAGATGTATACTTCTATTGTGTCTCATATTTCATCCCCATCTAATTTTGAGTCATCCTACTAGGTATGTATATACTCACCCCTGCATGGGATTTTCCTGCATGTGTTGTGTCTTATGAAAATGACAGATAGGTTGATGGTGATTTCAGAGGAGCATAGGGATACCTTGGTGTATTTGACCATGTACGGTGGTCGAGTATTGGAGATATAGATCCATGATCTCTCGGTATTTATTTTTATAGTTATTTTCAGGTTGGGACCTCCTTCTGGTTGAGAATGCATTTTTCCCTTTAATTTCTAGATTATACTATCATACTCTTGTATTTCCAAGAGTTTGTTACTCTAGATGTTACTATATTTTATATTTATTCCTATGCACATCTTCATAGATATTTTTGGGTGGGTTCGTATAGGTACATTAGAAAAATTTCTCCCATATTAGTTATTCCTTTCAGCGCTTACCACCATCTGCTGGCCTATGGAGGCGGGCTTGGGGTAGTTTCAGCTCAATCACCATTAGGTTGGGTCATGAAAATAGGTCCCCTTGAAGAAAAATTTGAGCTGGAAATGGTATAAATAAACTAGATCTTGTATAAATTGAATATGAAGTTTCTCTAGATAATGAACAAGAGGATTTGGATAAAGATTACTTTGATAGATTTATTGAATCTAATTTTGAATAATTAAAAAATATGACACCTAGGAAGTGGATACTCAAGATAGATAAGTTCCTAGAACTGTGGTGAAGACAGCACTCCCTCAAACTCAACTTGAGCACTAACTAAAGGGAATCACTACAAAACTATAAGTATTCCCAATGGTTCCTCATAGAGATATGGGAGTATTGGATGCTACATATTAAGGGGGATATTCTTATCGAAAATCAACTTGATTTAATTATTTTTAATTTAAATTACTTACTAAATCCCCTTCATTTGAATCTATCCAAGAAATATAAGTAGAGGAGTCACTGGAAAAGGAATCCACTACTAGTGTGGCAACACCTGAGGAACTAATTTTGATTTTGTCACCCCTATTTTATGATGTACCTCACACTACTGAGGGGGTGTGCATGCAGCACTCTATCTAATGAGACCTCCAAGAAGGTAAGCTATCTTGATTTGGAAGGAACCACATGTGGTGGTTCTTACCACATAAACCTCACCCCCCTGCATATTAGGGATATCCAACAGACTATCTAGTTTTGGACAGTCTAAGTACATCACCTCTTAGGGGGTTAAACCCAAGACTCTTTTCCCTACTATTTATGTTTCTTACTTCTTACTTTCTATTCTAATAAAATTTTGATAATTTTTTATTTGTTTTTATACAGTTTTACCTAAGTGGAAAATTCCTAGGCGATTAGCTCCATCATCTATAATATATACCCATGGGATAGCTTACCATGAACCTACTAGACAATAACTGTCAGGTTGTATCAGTCCTTTCTCATTGTTTATTCACTGCATTTTTTGTGTAATTTTTTGGAACTTAAATGGATAGTGTTAAACAAGTGTGGGGGAGATTAAACTTGTTTAGAATAGTATTTAAAATATTTTTAGTTAATTTTTAAAAATATATAAATAAAAAATTACTATTTTATTCAAGATTTTAGTAAATAAATATTAAAAATAGAAAAAAATGACAAAAATAAAAATATAAAAAAATATGTTTATAAATATTGTAAATATTTTTTTAATTTATTTTTATTTTTAAATTAAAAAAAATTGAAAAATAAAAATAAAAAATAAAACAAGATTTAAAAAAATATTATTATTCAATTGAATATATTGTAGGTTTCTATTTTCTATAAAAAATTGTTCTATAAATACAACATTGCACTGCCACTTTTGTAAAATTTTCTATTTGTTTTCAAACATTTCTTGAACTTTATTTCTACCCTTAATATATTGAAAATATCATGATATAATTGAAACAATTCATTGTATTCTAAAACTTTAAGACCTTAAATTATTTTTGAGTGATTTTGTAACTGTTTTATGAAGGTCTTATCTTTGAACTAGGATATGGAGTGTGAGTGAATATATTTGTGTGGAAAAAATTTTATAACTTTAAGTCATTATAATTTTGAACTTCATCTAAGGTAACCTAACCTTTGTGAGATAGAACACCTTAGGGGTTAAACTTAAATAAAAATGATACAAGTCCTTTGAACCTGGAATATAAATGGTCAATTGGGAAGCCACAATGGATCTTTAAGACATGGTCATTAGGTGAGTTTCTATAATTTAATAAATCCATATCAATAAGTTCTATACACAGGGTTTTGCACAAAATTATGGATAGGAAAAATAAATTTCAAAAGGTCATTTTCAAAAATGAGTCCATTTAGGTGAGGGGAATATTTAACCAATATAAAGAGGGACATTTGACTTATAACACATTCATTTAAGTTTTATCAATAATGTGGAAAATAAAACTTCAGTTTGAGGAAACTTAAGAAATAGGGATAAATGGATGTTATTTTTGTTAAAATATTGATTCCATTTAAATCTAATTTGATCCACTCTTAACTGAAACTTTGATTTAATTGAAATGAGGCATTGACTTGACTTTAAAATTAGGCATGATAAATTAATCAATGGATGATCAGGTTTGTTCTCTCTTATCTGGCTATTAAATTTAATTAGGAAATATGAACTTTCTTTCTTTTTATTTTTGAACAAATTGAATTAAATGATAAATTGATGGAGAGTGAAATAGTTCAAGTGTGGAGGAGTTATGTGAGCTTTAAATATCCATATTTTATCTGTTATTCATTGAAAATACCCCTACTTTTAATTAAAATTTTAGCTAAAACAATAGTTTCTATGAACTTTAACAATCTGGACTTAAATGTCAAAATGGATTTATTACATATTTTTATTAATATATTCATTTCATGGAATTTATTTTTCAAGTCATACATAAATTAGTTTCTAAACTTTAAAATAATTGGAAGTCAATTCTAGAATTAATTTCTTAAATGTATTAAATGTTTTATCAATTATATCAATCAATTTTTAATCCAAAAATCAGTGTTAAGGTTTGAATTTAAATTGTGCTTATAATTAAGGATTTATTAATGTGAAAAAGTGTTTATTAATAAATTCCCTAAAAAAGTAGAATTGGAATTAATATCATTTTTAATTTGATGTGATTAATTGTTCAATTGATTTATCATTTTAAATTTATTAAAGAAAAAATACTACACTTAAATGAAATTATTTTTTGTAGGTTGAAAAATGTCAAAGGTTGTGCATGGTCACTACACTAGCCGTGCGCATCTGACTGCACATTGAATCTTAACTACCTATTCCTGCTGCAACCCACCACTCATGGTCAGTATACTGACCATGAGACCAACCTACTGCAACTCCACTCATGGTTATCACACTGACCATGAGCACCCCCTGCCTGAATCAACTACACATAGTCACCATAGTGATTGTGCACTCCATATCCACCCACCCTACCATAGATCGCCTCCATAGTCACCATAATGAGCATGGTTTTTTCCTTCCTCTTTTCATCTGTGCTCCACCACCATGAATTGAACCACACGACCATATCTAAGTCTCGCGGCACTACCTTGAACCCAAAGCACCAAAGTATAACAACAAGCACCCTGATTGAAGATCTGGAAGCAAGGAAGAATCTAATAAAAAAATCTAAAATTATCCACCATAGATAAATAAAATCCCAAACCCGAACTCACCACATGTTGAAACACCTACAACTTAACCCCTATTGAATAAATCCTCACAGCTACCATCACGAAATTAGAGAAGACCACCCCATGTACATCATCACCATACCTCCATGGAGAAGAAAGTCGATAACCCCCCCCCACTCTCATGATACAGTCTAAGAATAAAACAAATAAAAAAGAATAATAAGAATATAATATATATATATATATAATTTAAATAAAATAAAAAGAGAATAAATATATATATATATAATAACTATATACATATATATATATATATAATGTATATATATAATAAGTATATATATATATATAATAATACCTTGAAATAAATTATTGTTTGCAGGTTTGATAATGATGACTGAAATTCCAAATCAAGTTCAGTCTTCCATTTCAACCTCATCCCAGATGATTCATAAAGATCCAACATGTGAAACATCCACTGTGAACCACTGTAACAAATTTAAAAGTATATGTGATCATGGGAATAAGACATGTTATTAGAATTAATCTTGATGGCCCAATATAATAGATGGAATCCATCTAGCTGAAGTCAAAGATTGCCTCAACACTTACTGTGAGGAGGAAGCTATTATCTCACCTATTGTCTATAAATACATCTCACCCTCTCCTAGTAAATTCATTTTTCCTTTTCTAACCAGGTTTTACATCTGCCTTAGTTTCAATATATAATTTCTTCCTTCATGTTAATATTAAATCTGCTATGTTTTGTTAATTGTATTATGTTGTTCTCTTTTCCCCTATTTCTTTTTGTTCTTATTAAACCCCCATGTTGTAACATTATCTCTTAAAACTAAAAATAATTTAGAACCAACTCATGGTCTAGGACCCTGAGAGAGATTATATAGGCACTCTATTCTTTATAATGTTCTAAATTCCATCCTTGATGTTATGGAAAAATAGGGAGAAGCAGGTATATGGTATTTGTAAACTCTCTTTGATGAGATAATGCATCCTCAAATCCAATAAAATATTCTCTCCCTCCATATCTTGATTCATATTGAATACCAGTGGAGCACTGTGTATTGAGAGATGAACATAATACAATGGAGCTATGTGTTGAGATAGTGAATGTATTGATCAAGTGTGTTTACTTCCTCTTCACTATGGAGGAGGTGGAACTATATGTATCAGGAGAGATCTGTCTTATTTATGTTCAAAACCATAATTTAGATATATTATAGTAATGTAATAATGATATTGAAACCATTATTTAATGAGAACCAGATAATGATAAAGAATCTATGTGCCCAAACCTGGATCCAACCCCTTTCACCCATTTTTGTGTTGAATACTATTTTAATTTGTTTTAATTATGTTTAATAAAAAACAAAACAAACAATTACTACCTGAATACTTCAAAATTTTACAAAACAAAAGAAAGATACATAAGTGATAGTATAGTGAGACTCCCCTAACCCTTCTCCTTGAGAGATGACCCTGGTCAGCCACTAGGATGCATTAGGAGTATAATAGAATTTTTTTTGATTGTGACCCATGAAAATTGCACAATCAGTAAATATGGACTTGGACCATAGACAACCAATCCATAACCAAGATTATGTCATAAGGTTTAATCATAATGATCAAGAGGTCTCATGTGAAAATCTCTCCACAAAGCGATATCTCGCACTACCAGAAGATAAGCAATATCAAATAATCACTCTTTGTAGGAGCTTATAGCTATAACTACTGGGATAAATTCTCAACTAGAAGATTAATTTCTCACACTATAAATATAGTGATGAAGTAATGACTCTCACCTATGTATACTAGTACTGAGAAAAGAGTATAATAAACACATATCGCACCTCAGAACATCTCATGTGCATCATGGTCATAGACCTCCATGGATTTCAACTATCAATAGCTCGGACTACTAGCTCCATAAGCCTAATATGGGCCACTTGGTGGTGTTGGTGGAAGAAAATAATAGTGACATCATTTTCCAACTTCTCCTCTCTTCAAATACTCTCTTACTCTTCTACTAGAACTACCTCTATGAGGAACGGGCTATCCATGTATGTGAAATCATTGATCATGGTGTTGTCTCTACCATGGGGGGTACATCCACTATCTTCATGTCCTTCTAATCATTATGGGTTAGGAAATAATGAGCTAAGTGACCTCCCCCATCACAATCATATAATCACCCCTCTTCATTCTAACTGGATCCCCTATGTGATCCCTTAACCACAGATCCTCATGTCTGAGTCTGAGAATGATAATATCTCATCAGCCAAGACCTCAATGACTAATACATGTTGCCTGCTATAGAAAACTCAACCACATACTTCCCACCACCATCTCCAAATACCTAGCATCCCTCTGGTAGAAATATATTTATCACCAGAGCCTACTCTAGCACTCCAGTATAAGTGTTTAGGAATAAGAATACCACACTAGATTTAATGTATCTATATAGGCCTTGATCGAACTTCCTCTCCTAGAAGAAGACATCTTGTACCATATCAAGGGAGTACTATGTTAGGTTATTGAACCTCAAATCATACTTAGTAACTGTAATATTACCCTAATGTAGCCTAAAAAACTTCTGGAATTTAATTAAAAGTAATCAATAGGGGTAATACTTATCATGAAACAGCTAATGGAATTCGAAATATGATAGAATCATATCATCATGAGCCTATGTGACGAGATTCCACCAGCGCCCTGCTGCTCCATGGAAAAAATCAACTTCCATCACAACCATCAGTTCAGCTGGTTTCTAGATGAGCCTAAAGATTCATATCATCGACTCAAGCTAATCCTCTACTGTCTAAGAATCTATATCACCATGAAACCTCAGTGGTATCTGACACTAGAACTCATGGAGTGCGCTAAGACAATAAACATCATCAACCTAAACAACTCGAACTAAATATTGGTCGATGGTCAAGGGTGTTTCTACCCATCCACCTAGAGGAAACACCTCATGAGATAGACACTAAAATGAGCCCATATCACTAATTGGATCTTCATCGTGATTTTTAATTATTAACCTTTCTAGAAATAATCATAGAGGCATCCTAAAGGTGATCAAGACATATCACAGTCAAATGAGCATATATATATATGTGGGGATATGACTCAAGAAGGATAATAAAATGAATCAATATTATATGATTCATTCACCACTATTCCCTGTAACTAATGTCTCAGTATGATAAGTTGACAAGCAGGTAGTTAGAGTCCTGATGAATGGATATGTCAACTGCCACACCAAAATTAGGTTCCTTGACCTAAAAGTCGCACTCAAGACACTCCAACACTATTGGAACCACATGGGAATTTAGTGATAGATTCCATGATAGGGATGAATCAGGGTATGAAAATTGTTTTCATTTATACACATACCTATGAAACTTTTATTTTCCTAACTAATCTTATGCTCACTTATTTGTAGGGTCACTCTTGTGATTTCCTATTATGTGATGATCTGATTAACTGGTGTTCTTATATTAGCCTTATTTAGATAATATCAATGATTTCTCAATCCATATGCAATGATTTTCTTCCTAAAAAATATAAGACAATAAAGAACATATGACACAAGAATTTTACTTAGTTCATCCACACTATGCTATGTCCAAGGATCACACATCGATGTTGTGTTGATTTGAAAAAATCCACTAATCATCACTAGTCTTGTGGATACAATGATTCAGCTATGTTTAGTCTATGCTAGGTTCATTACCTTCACTGGATTTAGGGTCTTGGTCACTAATACACAAGGGTCACACCCTTTATCCTCTCTCTTTTCTCACTACTTTAGGAGGGAATTTTTTTTGATCACAGGCCAATACATGTATTCACTTTGTAATACTGGATGCATTGATTACTTCCCATTGGTATTCACTCTTCTATTTTAAAAACTAGTTTTGAATATCACCATTATAGTAGGTTTACTTTACATATTGAAATAGTCTTCAAGTAATACCAACTTCCTTTGGAAAAGTTCTTAAGAAGTGCCTATAACTTTCTGTGTCTCAAAGCATAACACTTTCATGGAACCTTTTCACCACTTTTGCGAAAATTTCCTCCAGTTCATGAAAATTTATAATTTCATGAAACTCATAATATTTCATGAAATTCAAAACCTTTTGTGAATATTTATAAACCTTCACGAAACCCCTTGGTTAAATTTACACAATCCATTTCTTCATAGAATATGTGTTCATATGAATCCTTCATGAAAAAAAAACCTTAACAAAACACTTTCAAAATTTTAAATCTTTTGAATCTTTAAAAAGTATGTCTACTTAAAATGAGAGTAAACCTATTTATATACATTTCTTCCCCTTTGAAAAAATTTCAAGATCGCCACCACATTTTTGAAAAACTATTCATTCATGTTTGTGAAACTCCCTGTCTTTACAAAACTTTAGAAAAATTTTCCATTTGTGAAACTTCTCATAATCGCATAACTTACCGCATGTTCACCATTCATGAAACTTATTGTAATCACACAACTTACTACCTTTTTATTTTTTGGATTGTTGGTCTTTGATGAAACATTCTTTCAAAAATCTCCAAACCTTCACGACACTAAACTTTCATGAATTACAAGAATTTTCTATATTTTCATGACACGGTCTTGGAAATCCATCCTTCATGAAACTTGTCCCTTTCTCCAAATTTTAGACCCTAAAATTTTAGAAAACACTGGGATACGAAACCACCTTGTACATGCACTTTTTTGTACCACTTCCAGAGCTTCCATACCTCTCTATTGAATATTTTTTAATATACCTAGACAACAATCATGTTGGAACATAAAAAATGTCATTTTCATGATGCATCCCTATCTGGGTGATCCTCTTTCTTTGATAGCTTCAACCCATCTCTTAGTATTATCACAATCGACATTTCAATCTTGAACATTGATTCATGAACTCCACTAAATTATCTCTATTAGGAATGTTACTATTTTATGCAGTATTTGACATGGTGAATAAAAATTCAATGTTCTTCATCACACCATGTCAATGGAAACACCACATATAACACAACAAATCACCATGGTTGAAAGTTATGGGGTTGAAAATGAATCCAACACACAACACATGGAAACACTAATTATCATTGGTGTATAACAATCTCCCCATTTGTATTTTTTAGAAACACTTTTATGAATCCAATAAATCTATATTGGTACCACCTAATGAACATTTTTCAACACTGAATATACATGAATTCTAATACCACTTATTGATTATTATTTTTGATCGATATCTTCTATTTCATACTGTGTGGAATACGAGAAGACCACTTCTTCAACCCCCTTGGAAACTAATTTCATAAATAAAACCTTATATGATTTATCTTTATTGAGAAAACATATTTAGTATCATCATATTTATACTCTTCACTTCCTACTCCCCCTATGAAAGGTTGGGTAGGAATATGCATAGAATCATGATCATTTCTTTTATGGATTGAAACTATACATGTATTTATGATCTTTCCTTCTCACCCTTTGACATCAAATCCAAAGTATACTTAGTAACATGTAAACTGAATATATATTTTTTATTAACTTGTACCTTGGAAAATAAGGGTGTTATTTCCAGCATGGTTATTATTCTCCCCCTATCTTCTTGATGTAAGACAACATAATATTTCATCCTTTCTAAACCATTGATACTATGCATTACATCATTGAACTCTATGTCCTTTATCAATGATGTGCATAAGGGTATTTCTACTTATCCCCCTTTTTCAACATGGTTATTGAATTTAATAAGGAGAAATAATTCTCCCCATTTTTCTACATGGTCATTTCATCCAATAAGGAGAAATAATTATCCCCCTATGATATGAAACTCTTACTTTTGTTAGAAGAATTTTTTAGACTCAAAAACACACTTATTCTCCTGAATTGTTTATTTACATGTAAATTCAGGTCTAAGAAAATTTTCCCACTCAAAAATAGCTTCTAGTTGTAGTTACCTTCAACAATATTTTTAGTGAGTGAACTTACCACTTAGCAAAGATCCATCAAAAAACATATAAACCTATTGAGTCGATACTTGGTATAGGAAATAAGATATAAATTTAATAACACCATCTATATCCATTACACTCCCTTCTAAATATCTCTAGTAGCCATAGAACTTTAGCTTCTCTCAAGGAATTATTCCATATATCTTCTTCATATCTAGACACCAATCCTATACCAATTGTTGAAAATAATACTAACTATCACATATACCAATGTGATGGATGATACCGTTTATTTAATCTTTCTCGATGCTAAATGATTAAATGGTTACTATTTTGTTCAACTTTCGAGATTACTTCCTAAATTTTACTTGGTAAATGATTTCTTCTCTCATCCAAAAGTTTTATTTCCTTGTTTAATGGGAATTACATATACTATATTTTCATCTCAAAGCTCCTCTTAAATTTCTCCTCTTTGCCACTGAATATAGAACTGAAATTCTTCATGAGAGTTATCCATCTAAAGCAGCCTATGATATCCTAAGAATAGTCATATGATATCACATGTTTGAGCAAGAACATATAAAATATGAGAGCTCATCTTGTTGTTTCTCCTCCATTTTTATATATTCAAGATCCAAAATTGGATAGATCTAAAACTATGGATATCAATGATTTATGGATCTTGATACCACTTGACATCAACTGAAATATCAACTCTCAATTCCTAATGTCAATCGTTATGACTCCTAATTATTACTCTGATTATTATTTTATTATCATTCATTAAGATTTCATATATAGTAAAATTTACACTTTCACTGATTTGAATCAGTTGAAATTTTGGATCACCTCACAACACCACTTTGTATCTTTTAATGAAACTTCCCCATAAATTGTATCTAACCTAAAACTAGAAATAATTCAAGAGCAATTAACAGAATTTAAACAAATAAGTAGAGGGGGTGCTTCAGTTCCTCAAGTTGAGGAATGAGATAGGTCATAGTGGAACAATCCTTCAGTATCAAACTTTACTTTTCCACTTTCCATATTCAAGGATAGGAATTCCATTACCTCATAGACTTCTACTCCTTCCTGGTTAATCTTTGTGAAAAGCTTCTTCAGTGTCTTTCATGTGGATCTTCTTTGATTTATGTCACTTAAAAACTTTATTTTAGATGTTTTATTTATATTATACATTTTTTGTCTCCATATTTTACTTTTCCTTATAGCCCAACTCACAAAATATTCTTCCTTGGGTACTCTTACCCACAATGACCTCATCACATGTTACCAATTAGATCCTTCTTTTCCACATCTTCTTGAAGCTCTGTTTATACCTGCTTGATTTATAATATTTCATGACCCATGTATTATTTCAGGATGTATATTTCATATGAGAGGATTTTGGAGTCCTATCAGATTTCTAAATATTCTTCTTATCTTTCTAGAAATCCTTTTGTTCATTGCTAGATTTGGAATTTCTCTTCAAACTACTATTTTCCTTTTTCTTGGTAACTCCCAAAATTATCTTATTATCTTACCATGTGGTACATTTTTCAATCCCACTTAAGCACCCCTCACATATTTCCTCTTTAACAGGTAATAGAGCTGCCACTGATGTTTTCTTCTATAGTAGATCTTTCATTGCACGCTCATCGTCCATTCTCACAGTTAGATCATTTTCTTTATTTTTCATCCATGATTGTTTTCTTTCTTTCTAAGAAGGATTTTGTGAGTAAAATAATGTTTATTCCTAATGCACCTTTCATTGAGATCCATTATTTTCTTCCATAATAATAAAAAAACTCCAACTTAATAGTCTTTATTTTAGTGAAAAAACTTATTCTCATTAGTCATAGTAATGGAGGAACTCCTTGCATTACTTTCAGTTCTCTTTCTCTAATAATGACTCATATAGTAGCGTGATTATTGAGTTTTTTTTGTAAAATATTCTCTTCTTACTTTAATAAAATGGGATTCTAGGTAGTCACTCATGATATTATTGGACCCATGAAGCTCCCAAAATGGACCATATGTCCAACCATCCCACTAATGCATGGGCTGCGCTAAACTGGGCCCCTAACCTCAGCTGGGTATCTGGATATCTCCCCTAGCTAGCTGGGGATTTATTTCTCCTCCCCAGAGATTAGAACATAGGGATTACTGGTATTTAAGCAACCGGGGAGCATCTATGGTACCACCACACCAATGGGATAGTAGTACCTGATATGATTCCCGATTGGTTAAATTCCAGTCAACCCCAGGTTCAAATCTCTAGGGAGGTGAAATAAATCCCCAATTGGATAGGGGAGATATCCAGATACCCAACCTAGTTTAGGGTCCCAATTTAGCACATCCCATGAGTTAGTGGGTCGGTGGGGTATATGGTCCATTTCAGGAGCATCATGGGTCCAATAAAAAGGCACCTTTTTAGCAGATATGTACCACTAATTAGGTCATAGTTTGGATACACCCTAGCCCCTAACATGAGTACTAGGATCATCTGGGCCACTGATTGGGCCGCGTATCGAATATTGTTTCTAGCCCTATGGGGTTTTAATCTCATCTCCCCCATGATTCAAACCTGGGACCTTAGGTATAACATCCACCAGGGAGCGTCACTAGTACCACTAAACCATATGGTGTAGTGGTACTCATGACTCTCCCTGGTGGTTTTTATGCCTAAGGTTCCAGTTTTGAATCGTAGGGGAGGCGAGATTAAAAACCCATAGGGCTGGGGATAATATTTGATATGCAGCCCAATTAGTGTCATAGATGATCCCAATACCTAAGTTAGGGGATGGGGCATATCCGGACTATGACCCAGTTAGTGGCATAGATCTACTAAAAAGACACCTTTTTATTGGACTCGTGATGCTCTCGAAATAGACCATATACCCCGCCAGCCCACTGAATCATGGGCTACGCTAAATTGGGCCTCTAACTTGGGTCGGATATCTGGATATCTCCCCTAGCCATCTGGGGATTTATTTCACCTTCCCATAGATTCTAACTTGAGGATGACTAGAATTTAACCAACCGGGGAGCATCCTTGGTATCACCACACCAACGGTGTGGTGGTACAAAAGATTTTCGCACCCACTATTACTGCAGACCGGGACATTGTGGTACTCATGATGCACCCTAGTGGATATTTTTTCTAAGGTCTAAGGTCCTTTTTATTGGACCTATGATGCTCCTGAAACGAACTATATACCCCATTGGCCCACTAAATTGTGGGCTATGGTAACTGGGACACTAACTGGGCTAGGTATCTCAATATCTTCCCTAGAAAACTGGGGATTTATTTTTCCGCCCCAGAGATTCTGACCTGAGGTTGAATGGAATTTAACCAATCAAGGAGAATCTCTGGTACCACTATGCCAATGGTACCAGATATTCTCACTGGTTGGTTAAATGATAGTCATCCCCGAGTTTGAATCTCTGAGGAGGTGAAATAAATCCTCAGCTGGCTATGATAGATATCCATATACCTAGTTCAGTTAGTGGACCAGTTAGCACAGCCCACAAGTTAGTGGACTGGTGTCATATCTGGTCTATTTTCAAGAGCATCACAGGTCCAACAGATATGTCCCATGATTCAACGGTAGTATAACTTAGTGGCTACCTTCCTCTGATATTCATATCACACATGATTATCATGGTTCTTTAGATTACTTATTGGCTCAAGATTTCTACATTTGTAAATTCTTCTTTTCTATGCTCCCATATAATATATTATTGTCTTCTCATTTGAGTTTTTCATCCTCCTTTATAGATATTTGATCTTCTTATCCTTCTCTTTTGGTTGAGAAGTCATCTTCCTAAAAATTGATCTTGTTTCTATTCTGTATTTTAACCTCTCTTCTAGTTGTTTTTTGAGAGGTATAATGCTAGATTTCATCTCCTTCTTATTGACCATCTTTTTTCTACTTCATGTACAAATCATTAAGTAATTCACTTTGAATCTTCATATTTTCACCCATCTTCATAATGACATCATTCTGATCCACCTTCACTTGCCTCATCCTTTGGTTCTCCTCAATCAACTTTATCATGTGTTTTATGAATTCATCATTATTGGACATCATATTTTGAGACTTATTTAAGTTAAGTCTATTGTATTTGGAACCAGATTTACACTCTTTCACTTTGGATGACATATCCTCTAATAATTTGGCCTCAATATAATTTTTATCCCTCATATTTCTATCCACATAAAATAGTATTTGATTAAGGATTTTTAGTTTGTTAAACTCAATTTTTAGAACTTCAACATGGATCCCTGTAAATTTATTCTTATTTATCATCTCTATGTTTTCTTTCTTTATCACCTGATCAAGATCATCAGATATGTGAACTGCTTCAACCTTTGAATCTCTTGAATTCTCATCATTATAAGTAGTTCCGATATCACTTGGAATATCAGGATCCTTATATAGACCTACAACATCATTGTACAAACAATTATATAGAAAATTAGATTCATCCATACATTATATTTGTGAGCTTCTAGGATACTTTAGCTCGATCGCACACTTCTAAAAATTTGTTCCATTATATGGAATTCCTTTGTATTTTTTATTCTTCCTCAGATTCCTTCTCTTTCCCCTATTTTACAGGTAGAAAATATTTCATCTCCAAAAACAAATTATATTAATTCAGGTCAAAACAAATCCAACAAGAGAAACTATCCCTTTGATACCAATTTTTAGACCCATGAGGGACTTTAGTGAGAGATTTCCTAAGAGGGGGTGAATCAGGTTATGAAATTCATTCATATTTCCTCGCATACCTATGAAAATATCACTATACTAATTGTTCTTGACCTCACTTATTAGTAAGGTCACTCTTGTGTTCACCTGTTTTGTGATGATATGATTAACTAGTAAACTTATCTTATCCTTATTCAGATATGATCGATGATCACTAAATCCAAATGCACTGATTGTAATCCTAAAAAATATAAGACAAGAAGGCACACAAGACATAAGAATTTTACTTAGTTCACCCATGATAGGCTACACCCAAGGAGAACACACTGATGTTGTTTCAATGTAACAAAATCCATTAATATTCACTAGTCTTGTAGATACAACGATTCGAATATGGTCACTCTATACAAAGATCATTGCCTTTACAATATTTAGGGTCCATATCACTACCAAACAAGGGTATCTCTCTTTTTCCTCTCCCTTTCATCACTACTTCATGAGGGAATTCTTTTTGGATCATAGGACATTACATGTCTTCACTATTTAATAATTGATGTACAGATTAGTTATCATTAATCTTCACTATTATCTATCAAAAAATGGTTTTGAATATCACCATTATAGATCCTTCACTTTCCCTATTGAACTATTCTTCAAGGAATACCAAATTCATTTGAAAATTTCTTCAAGAAGTGATAATAACTTTCTATGTCACAAAACATAACTTTCATGAAACTCGTAGTCTTTCACAAAACTCACAACCTTTCACAAAGATTTATAAACCTTTTCAAAACCCCTTAGAAAGATTGAAACAATTACTTTATTCATGGAATATATGTTCATATGAATCCTTCAATAATGTGGAAAATAAAACTTTAGTTTGAGTAAACTTAATAAACAGGGACAAATGGAAGTGATTTCTGTTAAAATATTGATTCCATTTAAATCTAATTTGATCCACTCTTAATTGAAACTTTGATTGAATTGAAATGAGGCATTTAATTGAGTCACAAATTAGGAATGATAAATTAAACAATGGATAAACAATAAGCACCCCGATTGAAGATCTTCAAGTAAGGGAGAATCTCACCAACAAAAAATCTAAAATCAACCAACGTAGATAAATAAAATCCCAAACCGGAACTCACCACAAGTAGAAACACATACATCTGAACCCCTGTTGAATAAATCCTAAAATCTTCCATCACAAAATTAGAGAATACCACCCCATTTATGCTATCACCATACCTCTATAGAGAAGAATTCCAAGACCCCCCCCCCCCCCCCCCACTCTCATGATACAACCTAAAAAAATAAAAAAGAATAAATAATAATAAAAATATTATATATATATATATATAATAAAATAAAAAGGGAATATATATATATATAGTAATAATAACTGTAACACCCCAAGATTCCATGGTACGTTTCTTTTTAAATAATTCAATATCTTGCATTTTACGTAATGTCGAGTTTGAGCTCACCATGATTTGTCAAAGTATCCATTTAAAAAAGTAGTTATGAATATTATTAATCACATTATGAAATTCATAAATTTTATTTTTCAAAATAAACTTCATTTTTGAATTCTTAATATCAAAATTTTCTTAGGATGAATTTTTTGTATTTTTTTGAAATGTTTAAATTTTTTATGAATAGTTGAAAATACTACATTGTTGATAAAATTTGACTTTTCATTTAAATAATTATGTTACTTTAAATTGATTTTAAAGTAATAATAGATAAATAATACATATATTAATTCAATTTAGGCCATTAGAATCATTTTTATAATTGAATTGGATATAAAAATTTATTGAACTTTTGAACGTCTCTTTTAACCGTCTTCTAACCACATTTGTAGGATTAGCATTAAACATAATTTTACCAATTCTGTGAATTGAATTTCAAAAATATATATATACATGGTTTTAATTAGTATGAAAAATTTGGTCCAGTGTGATAAAAATAATATTTGGTGAATAGTAACTTTAGTAATTTTATTTACCACAGTTAAAGGTAAATTGGGTAATTAAACTAAAAATAATATAATATTATTATAAAGTTTCTCTAACACTAGTCCTAATTTAATTGGATGTGTGTTTTTCAACCAAAATCATCATTGGGTCTATTTTTGGACCACTTTAATCCACTTGTATGACTTTAATATATTTATAATATTATATTTAAAGAAAATCCAATTTTGTTATACTTTTGTGTTTAACAAGTAAAATATTTTTAATATGAGGTTATATAAGTGATATGGTTGAATATAAATATTAATTAGGAATATAAAAAAAATTATACACTAAGGTAATTTATTTATAATTTTATAAAATAAATAATTAAATTAAATGGTGACACAATGATGATGTAGTAATTGATTTATTAAAAGAAGAATCAAAAAAATGATATTTTTAATATTAATATAAATATAATTTGAGTGATTTTATGTCATACAAAATTTTTATTTATTAATTGGACATATTATTAATGATTTAAAAGTTTTTTTTAATATATCTTATTTATTTTATTTTTTTATAAGACAAAATAATGAATAGTGTCAAAATTGACATTTAAGATATTTTAAAATAAATAATATTTTATTAAATGATATAAAATTCATAAAAATATATATTTCATCCAAATTAATATTATAATGTTAAATATATCATAATGATCAATTTTAAATCATTTAATGGACACTTTTCTATAAAAATGACAAAGATGTTATTAAAATTAAAGAATGTGGCGAAGTATCACCCTCTAATTTCTTGTAAGTTCAATGATTTTAATATATGGATAACCTGGAGATAAATTTGATCATGAATATTATATATAAATATAAAAAAATTATCTACATTATAGTAATTTATTTATAATTTTTAGAGACTAAATAATTACCATAAATAATGACACAATAGTGAAGAAGTAATTATTTTCATTGAATGAAAATATTTAGCATTGTTGTATTTATAGACTTCACTTCCTTCTACCCCTATGAATGGTTGGGAAGAAACATGTACAGATTCATGATCCATTCTTTTTTGTATAGAAACTGCATATGGATTCATGATCCTTATTTCTCCCCCTTTGACATCAAATCTAAAGTATACTTAGTATCATATGTACTAGATATAGAATACTTATAAACATGTACCTTGGGAAAAAAGGCTTTCATTTTCAATATTGTTATGATTTTCCCCCTATGTTTTTGATGTCAAAAAACATAAGATTTTGTCCTATCTAAACCATTGAGACCATGAATTACATCTTGAACTCTGTCTCCTTTATCAATGATGTGCATAAGGGTATTTCTACTTCTCCCCCTTTTTCAACATTGTCTTTGCATCCAATAAGGAGTAATAATCCTCCCCCTATGATATGAAACTCTTAATTTTTTTAGGACCATTAGTTAGACCCACAAACTCCCTTATTCTCCAGTATCATTTATTTACATGTGAATACAGGTCTTAGAAAACATTCCCTACCAAAAACATCTTCTAGTTGTAGCTGCCTTCAACAATATTTTCAGTGGGTGAACTTACCACTTCGCAAAGAGCTGTGAATAAAAATTATAATCCTACTGAGTTGGCACTCAATGTTGGAAATAATAAATGGAGTTAATAACACCATCTTTATCCATTGCACTCACTTACTTTCAAATATCTCTAGCGGACATAGAACTTTATATTCTTTCAAGGAATTATTCCATATATCTTATTCAAATCTAAACACCAAGCCTATACAAATTATTGAAATAGATACCAACTCTCATAGATACAAATATTATGGATGATACCATTCATTGAATCTTTCTCAATTCCAAATGATGAAATGATGACTTTTTTGTTCAAATTTTGAGATTAATTCTTGAACTGTACCTGGTAACTGATTTATTATCTCATCCACAAGTTGAAATTACTTGTTTTATAGGAATACCATCTATCATATTTTCATCTCAAAACTCATCCTGACTTTCTTTAAATTTTCACTTAATATATCATTGAAATTCATCATGAGATTAATCTTTACATAGCATCCAATGATATCCTGAGAACAATTAATTGATATCACATGTTAGATTAAGAAGAAATAAAAAATGAGAGATCATCTTGTTGTTTCTTCCCAATTTTTCTATCTTTAAGATCCTATGTTGTATAGATCATATGCTCTAGATATCAATTTTGTATGGATCTTGATACCACTTGACATTAATTGAAATATCAACTCCCAATTAATGATGTCAATCATTGTGACTCCTCAGTACTATTCTTATTCTTCTTATGTTCTCACTCATTGAGATTTTAGATATAGAAAATTTTCTATTTGTACTGATTTGAATTGATTGAAATTTTGGGTCAGCTCACAACACCACTTTTCATTTTTTTTATTCAAATTCCCCATGGATCATATCTCTCCAAAACCTGAAATACTTCAATATAAATTAATAGAATTTAAACTCATAGATATAGGGGAAGTTTCACTTCCTCAAGTTTAGTAATGAGGTTGGTCATGGTGGACCACCCCTTCAGTATCAAATTTTCTTGTTCTCATTTCTAGAATTTAGGATAAGAATTCCATCACCTCATCGACTTCTTCTTCTTCTTGATCAATCTTCATAAAAATCATCTTCATTTCCTTTCAAGAGGATCTACTTTGAGTGATTTTACTTACAAAAAAATTATTTTAGATGTTTTATTTGGAATTCCCCTTTTCTATCTTAGGCATTTCCTTTCTTTATATCTTAACTCAAAAAAATATTCTTCCTTTAATACTCTTACCAACAAGGATCACCTCATACAATACTGATCAGATCCTTATTTTCCATATCCTCTTGCAGCTCTATTTACCCTTACTTGATTTATCATCTTTCATGACTCGTTTCTTATTTCAGGATGTATATTTTATATAAGAATATTTTAGAGTCCTCTTAGTTTTCCAAATCTTATTATTTTCCTTCCATGAATCCTTATTTTCATTGCATGATTTGGAACTTCTCTTTAAACTACTATTTTCCCTTTTCTTGGGAACTCCCAAAATTATCTTCTTCTCTTTCCTTATGGTACATTTTGAAATCCCACTTAAGAACTCCTCACATATTTCCTCTTTAATAGTAAATAGATCCACCTCAAATGTTTTCTTACATGGTATATCTTTTATTTCTTGCTCATGTTCCATTCTCACAGCTAGATCAGCTTCCTTATTTTTCCTCCATATTTGTTTTCTTTCTTTCTGGGAGGGATGTTGTGAGTAAACTGATGTTGATTCCTGATTCACATTTTGTTGATATTTGTTATTTTCCTACATAATGGTAAATCTATTCTCCAACTTAGAAAATTTTATTTTAGTGAAAACATTCTTCTCATTAGTCGTATGAATGGAGGAAATCCTTACATCACATTCAGTTCTCTTTTTACAATAATGTCTCATATAATAGTACCTTGATTGAGATGTTGTTTCACCAGATTTTCTCCTTCATTTCATCTAATGGGATTCTATTTTGACACTTAGGGTATATCCCATGATTATATAATAGTATCACTTAGTGGATACCTACCTCTAAGATTTGTCTCATACATGTTGTTCATGGTGCTTCAGCTTACTTATTGACTCTGGATTTCCATATTTTTGGAATCCACTTGTCGATGCTCCCATATGAGGAATTTTTGTCTTCTAATTTGATTTTTTTGTCCTCCTTTAGAGCACTTTGATATTCTCATCCATATCCTTTAGTTGATAATTCATATTCCTTAGTCTTGATCATGTTTCTATTCTAGATTTTAACCTCTCTTCCAATTGTGTTTTGAGAGCGATAATGCTAGATTTTAGCTTCTTCTTAGTGGTCATCTATTTTTCCACTTCATGTGAAAGTTAATTAAGTAAGTCACTTTGAATATTCATCTTTTCACCCATCTTTACAATTTCATCATTCTAAGCCACCATTAGTTTAATTATCCTTTGGTTCTCCTCAACTAACTCTACCATGTTTACAACCAATTAATCATTCTTATCCCTCATATTTTGAACCTTATTTGAGTTAAGGATATTTTTTTTCGAAACATCTTTACACTCTTACACTTGGGAAGAAATTTCCTCTAATTCTTTATACTGGGTATCATTTTTCTCCCTTATATTTCTATCCACTTCAATTATCCTTTGATTGAGGATTTTCAATTTGTTAAACTTAATTTTAAATGCTTCAACATGGATCCCTTGAGATTAATTATTCCTTCTCAGATCCATTTGTTCTTCCTTAAGCACCTGACCGAGCTCCTCAGATATTTGAACAAATTACACCTTTGAATATTTTGAATTATCATCATCATCAATAATTCATACATCACGTTCCATATCAAGTTCCTTAGATAGTCATATTGTATCATTATATAAACAATTATATAGAAAATCAGATTCATCCATAACTTCTATTTGTGAGCCACTGGGATCCTTTAGCTCGATCACACACTTCACAAAAATTGTTCAACTATATAAAATTCCTTTAGAGTTATACTTATTCCTTATATTATTTTCCATTCCCATATTTTATGGGTGGAAAATATTTCAACTCCAAAATCTAATCAGATTAATTCAGGTCAAAATAAATCCAACAAGAGAAACCTTCCCTTTGATACCAATTTTTGGAACCACAAGTGACTTTAGTGAGAGATTCCATAAGGGGGTGAATCAAGGAATGAAACTCATTCACATTTTCCCATGTACTTGTGAAACTCTCACTATACTAACCAATCTTAACCTCACTTATTAGTAGGGTCACTCTTGTGTTCACCTTTTATGTGATAATCCAATTAAATGGTGTACTTATCTTGTCCTTATGTAGATAAGATTGATGATTTCTTGATCCACGTGCACTGATTTTCATCCTATAAAATATAAGGTAATAAAGCACACAAGATGCAAGAATTTTACTTGGTTCACCCGTAGTGGGCTATGTCCAAGGAGCACAGACCAACGTTGTGTCTATGTGACAAAATCCACTAATATTTACTAGTCTTATGGATATAATGGTATGGATATGGTTTCTCCATGATTGGATCACTGCATTTATGTAACACCCCAAAATTTCATAGTACGTTATTTCTTCAAATTAATTCAATAACTTTCACTACACACAACACTAAGTTAAAGCGCACCACAACTTACCAAACTAGCCGTTCAAAAGCGGTTATGAATAGTATTGACTGAATTTTGAACTTTATATAATCCTTATAATTTTAGAATCCATATTATGAGCTTCTTAGACATAATGTAAGAACAAATTCATTTTTTCAGATAAAAGAAGTATTTTTCAAAAAATGCAATTTTACCGCCTTTTAATGGAGAACCTTTTTTTAAATCCAATATTTGAAACTTTTATATATTAAATTTGACAAAATAAACTTCTTATTTAGTTTTGGGACATAAGAATTTAGTTTCAATAAATTTTTTTTGTTTTTCTAATAACTTTCAAATTTTGGTGAATAGTAAAAAATACTATATTTTAACTGAAAACAACTTTTTTAATCAAAATAATTTATAGCGTTGAATTATAAATTTTAATGGTTTTTAAGTATAATTATATTATATTTTTACCATTTAATCTAATTATGGTCGTTTTAAGTAATTTTAATTTGAAATTGGATATAAACAAGTGTCAATCTTTTGATAGTTATTATTTCTTAAAAATGCGCTTTTTGGTTTTGACAATGGGAATTAATTTTAAATTAATTAATGAAACTTATATGTTTTTAAATTGGTGAAATAGAATTAATTTTTGAATTTGTAATATCACAATTAGCTTAGGGTGAATTTTTGGTATTTTTCTGAAAACATTCAATTTTTGATGAATAGTGAAAAACATTGAGTTATTGTTTAAAACCGACTTTTTATTTAAATAATTATTTATTTTATTTAAATTTATTTTAGGTCAAAATATATACATAATACCTATATAAGTTCAATTTAATTCATTGGAGTCAATTTATAATAATTTTAGATATATAAAAATTTTGTTAAACTTTTTACCGTCTTTTACCCACCTCCTAGGAGCATTTGCAAATTTACATAAAACTTAATTTTACTGCTTCTCTGAGTTGAATTTCTAAAATCCAAGAGACATGGTTAACATAAAGGGGAAAAATTTGGTTCAATAAGATAAAAATAATTTTTTTTGAATAGTAACTTTTAAATTTTATTTACCACGGTTAAAAGTAAATAGGGTAATTAAAGGTAAAAATGATATTATTATTACCCTAACACGTGTCCTAATTCTATTGGATAAGTGTTATTCGACCAAAAACAACCTTAGGAATAAAATATGATCCTTTAGGTCCACTTAGATTAGATTAGGACATTTATTATTATTTAATTCAAAGAAGAGTTAAAAGTGTTAAATTCAAAGTTTAATAACTAAACCATTTTTAATATAGGGTTACACATAAGATAAATTAGACTATAAGTATTAATTAGAAAGATAAAAATATTTAATACATAATGTTATTTTATTTATAATTTTATACATTAAATAATTAAATTTATTTATGACACAATGATGATGCAGTAATTATCTAATTAATGAAATATTAAAATAATTGATATTATAAATATCAAAATCAATGTAATTTGAGACTTTTTATGAATTATACTAATTTTATAGGTTAATATGACATATTAGGGTTGTTTAGATGAATTTTTTTCGAAGTAATAACGCTGTTATGAATTTAGAAAAAAACAAAATACCAAATAGTGTCAAAATTGACATAAAAGAGTTTTTAAAACAAATATTATATTATTAATTGATATTCTATTCCTAAAAATATAAGGTTTGGCCAAAAGAATTATATAATGATAGGTGTATCATTAATTAACTACTTGGGGTTCTCTTGGAAGTATATAGTAATTTTATTAACCATATAATATAAAAATACAAAGAGACATGGTAAATGTCAAACTATTTAATTAAGAGTTAAATCTAAAAGATAAGGTTAATATAGTTACCCAAACCTGTAAAAAACCTATTTTTTGAGTGGTTTTAGACCCATCCCCATCTTATCCTTTAAATAATCCATTTTGGAGCCATTATAAACCGAAAATTAGTTTATTATAAAATAATATTTCTAGCTTTTCCTAAGGTGCCCCTCACCCCTCTTATAAAAGGACACACCCCCTTATCTCTAATTCACATCTTCAAATCCATTTGTCTCAGCCAACCCCTGCCCAAATACCCTCTCAACTGTCCTACCTTCATCCTAGAGTCCTTCCTTTGTTCAGAAATCCAACCTAAGGATCCCTTTTGATCAAATCAAAAGGAAGAACACGAAGAATAGGTAAATATTTCATCACCTCTTTCATGTTCCTTTCTTCTTCCACTTCCTCTTTCTTTGTTGTTTCCATTCTAAAATAATAAATACAGTATCTTCTATATATTTTGATGTTATTATAAATATGGTACAACCATATTCATTATTCCATCCATCCTTTGAATGACATGTCACCATACGTGCGCACGTATGGCTTACCGTCTCCACGTCGTGGTGTAATTGTTATTCAATATATTATTTTTTGGATGGGTATAATAATGATGTTTAATTGATATAAATAATAAATATAACATGATAATTATTCTGTATATATGATATACCATCCAATTATATATTATTTTAATATCAAAATAATTATATTGTCGCTCGTGCGTACGTACGGATTACCGTCTCCACGAATGCGATGAGATTCATTCCCCATTATATCCATTCAAGACTAAATTTAATTATATGATTAAAAATAATGTTTAAATACTTAATATCATTCTTAATATGAATAAGATACATCCTATCCATAAAAAACATTACTTACCTAACAAATCATATAAAGGAAAATGAATCAATTAACACCTAAAAAGACGATAATACTAAGATATTATTAACAAAGAAATGTTAAAAGATCATATATGATATCATATTAATGTATATGACTCTTTTATAATTTAATAAAAATTATTTTACCATTATACAGGAGGTTAACATACCCTTTACCTAGTAAAAGTACAAGGTAATGGTTAATTCTACAATCTCTTCATTGTCTGAGGTTGTTTATACGTAATTATCTATTGGGGCCTCTTTATCATACACATCCATGTCTCTTAAAAATGTATTTCAAAACATTATTACTATTTTATAGACTATGGGTTAAAGTAATTTATACCCTTGTTTTACTTTTATAAGATTTTTATAAAGGAATCTTTCTGTCGTTTTCCAAACAAGGTATTTTTTGACCTTTTCGACAAATTTAAGGTAAGAATATTTTTTAACATATACGGTGGGTGCGGCTATTTTATGCCGTTATAACATCGTTGAAGATTACATTACAAGATTATAAGAATATTTTCAAAATAAATTTTTTCTTTTATAATTATATGACTTTTAAATGATTTCAAAATAGAAATAGATATTTCTCAAAAAAATGTTTTGATTTCGTCTATGTGAACATCTTTTGATGGATTGTAAGCTTATTTGAAGTTGATTTATTATGATACAAAACTTCCTTATTGTATTGAATGTTTTGTGATATGTTTGAATGTGGATGTGTTATTTCATACCATTCATGGTTTATGGATAAATTATTGACATTTTGTATGCCAGTTTTAATACGAATGTTTATGTTATGTTTAAACCTTTTTATATGAGGAATTCATTGGACTTAGTAAGTGAAGGGTGGAGCCCTCTATAGCTCCTAGATGAATTGGTAGGTCTCATGAGACAAACTAGTGTCTTGGAATAAGGCCTTGACAAAACATTATTTGTATTCTTGGTACAAGGCCTTGACTATGTGGTTATGAAAGTCTGGCATTATGTATTCCATCATTATAAAAGTGGCTATTGATATTGCATGTGATTATTAGACTAGTAGAATATCCATGTGAGTAAGTAAATGGCATTATTTTGATTTATATTTTCCATATTATGATGAATTTTATGTTGAAAAGGCTTTTGTTTTAGTTCTATACATTGCCTTAAATGTTTATGTTTATTTATTAAAGATTCCACTATATTGTTATCCTTACTGAGCATCTGAGTTCACCCCTTTTTATGTTTTATTTTTCCCAAGATGCGAAGAATTATATTATGACTGACCTGCATGGATGGTCTATGGGATCTCAGTGTTGTCTATGGAAACAATTTTGTTGTAGTTTTCCATTTTATGGTGTAATGTAAACCTTATGAATGTATCTAGTACTTTCAAGGCTACTAAACTAATCGGTCTTTTGTGACTTGATCTTTTGTGATCATGACAACGATACGTAATAATGCACCGAATCTAGGTAACAAGGGTCAGGGAATTATAGTTGGTATCAGAGGGAGTTTTAGTACAAACCTTGGAATCTAGATTTAGATAAACTCTGATTAGATCACATTACCCTAAGATAGAATTTGAGGATTAGTATATAAGAACTTCCTAGAATTTTGGTATTGTAGATATTTTGTGAGTTTTCCAAGAAATACATCCCTACCTAGATACAAGAAAGTAGAGGCATCTTTGGTACAGATGTACCTAGGGGTAACACCTGAAAACACTGCTTTGAGCTAGACTTGAACGGGAACTGGTGCACGACAATGGGCCTTGATGTACTCTTGGTTACGACACTCCCGGGGGATATACTTGGGATAATTCTCATTTTCTTTACAAATCATTATGAAGGATTTATGAGTATATACCTCCTCAAAGAAAATAATTTTATGATTATGGATTATATCCATAAACTGTTCAATTTACGTTAGGTATTTTACAAGTATGGAATTATTCATTTCAATTCATAAACTGACCTAGTGTATGACATTGTATAGAAATGGTGCCCAGTAGAAGGAATGTGAACTCCAGTAATATGTATGATCCAAAGAGTAAGAAGGATCATATATTTCATGGTATTAAGCCAACATTTATAAGGTAAATAGTCTCCCATGTATTCTCAACATATGAATAAATAGTATCATGTGTTAATAAGATAAGTAAATAATTCTCTGAGTTCTATGGATTTGAAGGGAATCAAGAGAATAAAAGGATGGAAGAGAGAAAGATGGATAAAGGGAAGAGGGAAAAGAAGGATTTTTCCGTATGTGATAAATGTGGAAAGAATCACCTTGGTAAATGCTTGAAGGGAATGGGGGTTTTTTATAAGTGTGGAGAAAAAGGACACCAAGTACGTGATTTAAAGGGTAAGAAAAAAGTTTCACATGTACAATGCTTCATCTGAAAGGAGTTGGGACACTACGTGAATCAATTTCCAAATCATCAGAGTATACCCCAAATGCTGCTATTGGATAATAATAATTCTATTATACTACTGAAGATAAAGAGGAATGATTAGATTTCTTACGTTGTTATTAAAGTATTGTGTAATTTGAGTATTGTATTAATGATGTACATGTTATAAGAATTATACAGTATATAAGGATTATACTGTAGTACTATTTCATTAAGGACTTGAGATTGTGTGGAACCAGGAAAATTGACTCAATAGCAGGTTAAATTTTTGTAAAATATATGGTTGAGAGAATGATAAACCATAATATGGTTCTGATACCGAGGTAATGATTTTGGAATAATACATGATTGATTTGGATAAATTATATTGGATATTATTGAATACCTTGAAACTGATTAATGATTTGTATATTCCATCATTGTTGTAGTTCACAACATTTTTGGATAGAAGGAGTATATCCAATATTCTGTAAGGAATAAGGGAGCATGAATGTAATCAATAAGGTTTTATGGTAATTCAGGATGTTGCAGTGTTTTAAAAGAATACATGATAAAGGTGTTCACATGTTATTATGTGGAAAAGTGGATCTTAATTGTGTTTACCTTCCTTATAAATTTTGGACTGTGAGTTTGGACAACATTATTTTGGATAATTCTAGTTTGATATTATTTTTTGGATTGCCATAAAAAGGACAACTCGGAGGTCAGGCGGCAATCCATCGCATCCGGCAAGGCCATGAGACTTGAACCCGCAACCGAAGGGTGACAAGGGTGTATTACCTACAACTAGCCCACGTGATGTCTTGGATTGAGTAATGTAGTTTTTTTAAAAGTTCTAGTAGATTAATTAAAAATTCATTTTTTTGGAACCCTGTATGAATAGGATAAATAGAATATTTTTTTAAGTTCTATTATCTTTTAGAGTAAAAGATGAGTTTGTGGTAGAAATTAGTTAAAGGATGGAACTCTACTTGTCAAGTATATATTTTTTTATTCTCTTATTCTATGAAAAAATTAATTCTTAAACTTTAGGTAAGGGATCTTAAAACTAAAAATGTGTTATCCTAATACCTTATGTTTTTTTGAATTGATGAAATTTTAAATCATCATAGATTGATAACTTTGAGGCCCTCAATTCTAAAATTGTTTGTGACTGATGACCTCAATAACTTCCTATAAATATTTATGTTTTTCCTCCAATTATGTGTCTCTAATTGCCACCAATTTTCTTCTAATCGAGATCATAATTTGGGGGTGACTTTTTCATTCCCCTTTTCCTCTTATTAAGACTAAATTTTATTAACCCAATTTCCGATGTGGGTTTTCCCACAAAGGTATTTTCTATTTTCAAATTTTTATTTTCAAAGAACAATTTCAAATTGTGAGGATGTAATTTATTAAGGAGGGAATAATGTAACACCACAAAATTTCATAGCACGTTATTTCTTCAAAGTAATTCAATAACTTGCACTACACGCAACACTGACTTCAAGCACACCATGACTTACCAAACTAGCCGTTCAAAAGCGGTTATGAATATTATTAACTTAATTTTTAACTTTATATAATCCTTATAATTTTAGAATCCATATTATGAGCTTCTTAGACATAATGTAAGAACAAATTCATTTTTTCAGATAAAAGAAGTATTTTTCAAAAAATGCAATTTTACCACCTTTTAATGGAGAACATTTTTTTAAATCAAATATTTGAAATTTTTATATATTCAATTTGAAAAAATAAACTTCTTATTTAGAATTGGGATATAATAATTTAGTTTCAATAAATTTTTGGTGTTTTTCTGATAACTTTCATATTTGGGTGAATAGTGAAAAATACTATATTTTAACTGAAAACAACTTTTTCAATAAAAATAATTTATAGAGTTGAATTATAAATTTTAATGTTTTGGAAGTATAATTAGATTATATTTTTACCATTTAATCCAATTATATTCATTTTAAGTAATTTCACTTTTAAATTGGACATAAACAAGTGTCAATCTTTTGATAATTAATATTTCTTAAAAATACACGTTTTGGTTTTGACAACGGGAATTAATTTTAAAATAATTAATGAAACTTATATGTTTTGAAATTGTTAAAATATAATTCATTTTTGAATTTGGAATATCAAAATTATCCTAGGGTGAATTTTTTGTATTTTTCTGAAAACTTTCAATTTTTGATGAATAGTGAAAAACACTGAGTTATTGTTTAAAACCGAATTTTTATTTAAATAATTAAATATTTTATTTAAATTTCTTTTAGGTAAAAATAGATACATAATACCTATATAAGTTCAATGTAATTAATTGGAGTCAGTTTATAATAATTTTAGATATATAAAAATTTTATTGAATTTTTTACCGTCTTTTACCCACCTCTTGGGAGCATTTGAAAAATTACATAAAACTTAATTTTACTGATTCTGTGAGTTGAATTTTGAAAATATGAGAGACATGGTTTATATCAAGGAGTAAAATGTGGTTAAATAAGGAAAAAATATTTTTTTTGTGAATAGTAAGTTTTTACTTTTATTTACCACGGTTAAAAGTAAATAGGGTAATTAAAGGTAAAATGATATTATTATTACCCTAACACATGTCATAATTCTATTGGATAAGTTTTATTAGATCAAAAACAATATTAGGAATAAAATATGATCCTTTCGGTCCACATGGATTAGATTAGGACATTTATTATTATTTAATTCAAATAAGAGTTAAGAGTGTTAAATTCAAAGTTTAATAACTAAACCACTTTTAATATATGGTTACACATAAGATAAATTCGAATATAAATATTCATTATAAATCTAAAAATATTTCCTACATAATTGTATTTTATTTATAATTTTTAGACATTAAATAATTAAATTTATTTATGATACAATGATGATGCAGTAATTACCTAATTAATAAAATCTTAAAATAATTGATATTATAAATATCCAAATAGATGTAATTTGAGAGTTTTAATGAATAAAACTAATTTTCTAGGTTAATATTACATATTAGGGTTGGTTAGATTAATTTTTTTAGAAGTAATAATGATTTTATGAATTTAGAAAAAACAAAATACCAAATAGTGTCAAAATTGACATAAAAGTGTTTTTAAAACAAATATTATATTATTAATTGATATTCTATTCCTAAAAATATAAGGTTTGTCCAAAAGACTTATATAATGATAGGTTTATAATTAATTAACCACTAGGGGTTCTCTTGAAAGTATATAGTAAGTTTATTAACCATATAATATAAAACTACAAAGAGACATCGTAAATGTCAAACTATTTAACTAAGAGTTAAATCTAAAAGATAAGGTTAATATAGTTACCCAAACCTGTAAAAAACAAATTGGTTGAGTGGTTTTCGACCCATACCTGCCTTAGACTTTAAATAATCCATTTTTTAGCCATTAGAAACCGAAAATTATTTTATTATAAAATAATATTTCTCGCTTTTCCTAAGGTGCCCCTCACCCCTCTTATAAAAGGGCACTCCCCATTCTCTCTAATTCACATCTTCAAAGCCATTTGTCTCAGCCAAACCCTACCCAAATACCCTCTAAACTGTCCTCCCTTGATCCTATAGGCCTTCCTTTGGTCATAAATCCAACCTAAGGATCCCTTTTGATCAAATCAAAAGTAAGAACCCGAAGAAGAGATAAATATTTCATCACCTCTTTCAAGTTCATTTCTTCTTCCACTTCTTATTTCTTTGTTGTTTCCATTCTAAAATAATAACTATAGTATCTTCTATATATTGTGATGTTATTATAAATATGTTACAACCATATTCATTATTCTATCCATCCTTTGAATGAAATGCCACCATATGTGCGTACGTACGGCTTACCGTCTCCACGTCGTGGTGTAATTGTTATTCAATACATTATTTTTTGGATGGGTATAATAATGATGTTTAATTGATTTAAATAATAAATATAAAATGATAATGATTCTGTATATATGATATACCATCCAATTATATATTATTTTAATATCAAAATAATTATATTGTCGCTTGTGCATACATACGTATTACCGTCTCCACGAACGCGATGAGATTCATTCCCCATCATATCCATTCAAGACTAATTTTCATTAGATGATTAAAAATAATGTTTAAAGACTTAATATAATTCTGAATATGAATAATATACATCCTATCTATAACAAACATTACTTACGTAACAAATCAAATAAATGAAAACGAATCAGTTAACACCCAAAAACAACGATAATACTAAGATATTATTAACAAATCAACGTTAAAAGATCATATATGATATAATATTATTGTATATGACTCTTGTATAATTTAATAACAATTATTTCACCATTATAAAGGAGGTTAACCTACCCTCGACCAAGGAAAAGTACAAGGTAAGGGTTAATTCTACAATCACTTCATTCTCCGAGGTTGTTTATATGTAATTATCTAATGCGACCTCTTTATCATCCACATCCATTTTTCTTAAATATGTATTTCAAAACATTCTTAATAGTTTATAGACTATGGTTTAAAGTCATTTATACCCTTTTTTGACTTTTATAATATGTTTATAAAGGAATCTTTTCATCATTTTCCAAACAATGTACTTTTTGACCTTTTCGACAAATTTAAGGTAAGAATGTTTTTTAACATATACGGCAGGTGTGTCTATTTTATGACATTATAAAATCATTGAAGATTACCTTATAATATTATAAGAATATTTTCAAAATAAATTTTTTCTTATATAATTATATTACTTTTAAATTATTTCAAAATAGAAAGATATATTTCTCAAAAAATGTTTTGATTTCATCTATGTCAACATCCTTTGATGGATTGTAAGCTTATTTTAAGTTGATTTATTATGATACAAAACTTTCATATTGTATTTAAGGTTTTGTGATATGTTTTAATATGTATGTGTTATTTCATACCATTCATGTTTTATGGATAAAGTATTGAAATTTCGTATGCCAGTTTTAATACGAATGTTTATGTTATGTTTAAACCTTTTCATATAAGGAATGCATTGGACTTAGTAAGTGACGGGTGGAGCCCACTATAGCTCATCGATGCATCGGTAGGTATCATGAGACAAACTAGTGTCTTGTCACAAGGCCTTGAAAAAATCTTATTTTTCATCATGGCACAAGTCCTTGAATATGTGGTTATGAAAGTCTAGCATTATGCATTCCATCATTATGAAAGTGGCTATTGATATTGCATGTGATTATTCGACTAGTAGAATATCCATGTGAGTAATTAAATGGAATTATTTTTATTTATATTTTCTATATTATAATTAATTTTATGTTGAAAAGGTTTTTGTTTTAGTTTTATACATTTCCTTAAATGTTTGTGCTTATTTAGGAAAGATTTCACTATATTGTTATCCTTACTGAGCATCTAAGATCACTTTTTTTATGTTTTATTTTTCCTGGGATGTGAAGAAGTATATTACAACTGACCTGCAGTGATAGTATATGGGATCTCGATGTTTTATATGGAAACAATGTTGTTGTAGTTTTCCATTTTATGATGTAGTGTAAACCTTATGAATGTATCTTATACTTCCAAAGCTACTAAACTAATTGGTCTTTTGAGACTTGATATTTTGGGATCATGCCAATGATATGTAATAATGCACCGACTCTGGGTAACTAGGGTTGGGGAATTACACTTTCTAAGATTTAGGGTCTGGATCATACCACCCAAGGGTCACTTCCTTTGTTCTCTCCCTTTTCTCACTACTTCTGATGGGAATTGTTTTTGGATTGAAATCTAGTACATGTGTTCACTATTTGATAGTTGATGAACTGATTAGTTACCATTGATCTGTACTCTTCTCTTTCACAAACTATTTGTGAATATCACCATTTAAATATCTTAACTTTATCTATTTAACAAGTCTTAAAGTAATACCAAAATCCTTTGGAAAAGTATTCAAGAAATGAAAATTAACTTTCTTTATCATGAAACATAACAATTTCACAAAACCTTTTCACCACTTTCTTGAAACTTTCCTATTGTTCATGAAACTTTGTACTTTCATGAAACTCATAGTCTTTAATGAAACTCACAACCTTATGTGAAGTTTTCTAATCCTTAAAGAAACCCCTTGGTCAGATTGACACAATTCCTTTCTTCATAGAACATATGTTCATATAAATCAATAATATAAGAAAAACCTTCATGAAACCCTTTTGCAACTTTAGAGTCTGGATCTTTAATAAGTCCAATTACTTAAAATGAGAGGTGTAGTTGACTTTTTAGAGACATTTCTTCCCCCTTCATGAAACTTTCAATCTCACCACTTCCTTTTCAAGAAATTATTCATTAATGTTCATGAAACTCTCAGTATTTGTGAAAATTTTAGGGAAATTTTCCATTTAGGAAACTTCTCATAATCACATAACTTACCACCTTTTCTTCATTCATGAAAATTCTCATAACCACATAACATACCACCTTTTTATTTTACATATTAGTTGTGAAATATTCTTTCACAAATATCCAAAAATTTACTACACCAAATTTTTTTGAATTTCATGCCTTTTCCATATTTGTATGAAATGGTCCTGAAAATCCATCTTTTGAAAAACTTATCCCTTACTCCAAATTTTGGACCCTAAAAATTTTGTAAACACTGGGAAATGATGCCACGTTATACATGAAATTTTCTATACCACTTCCAGAGCTTCCATACCTCTGTCTTGAAGATTTTTGAACATGTCTAGTCAATAATAATGTTGGAACTCCACAACTGACCTTTTCATGATATAGCCCTATCTAGGTACTCCTTTTTCTTTGATATCATCAACTTATCTCTCTGTATTATCATGGTCAACATTTTGGGCTCTTAAATTTTTTTATTCACTCTGCCATTTTCCCTATATCGAGAACATCACTATCTCATGCATTCTTTGACATGGTGAATAGTGAATCTAATGTGATTCACCACACCATGTCAATAAAAACACCACATCCAAGACACCAACTCACCAGGGTTGATAGTGATAGGGTTGAAAATGAATTCAACACATAACACATGGAAACACTAATTCTCATTAGTGTCCAAAATACACCTTTTCCCTAAGTACCAACCAATTCCTCATAAGGGGAAAACTCTAAAAATCATCCTAAGGAATGAAATTCTCTAACACCACTCTCTCATGACACGACCCATCGAGGCCTGACTAGCCAGTAGATTTTCAGGCCTCCATAACCCCAATCCCACCTCAAATAGGATAAGGGATGGGGACAAGTGATAAGAATGTATAAATGAAATGGGAATCAATTTTCCTAATGTACCTATATTCCCATACCCAACTGTTTATGTGTAACAGTGCATATAAATATAATAAAAATAGTACAACATATAGATTAAAAACATGTATGTAATAAAATCTACAAAAATACAATAGAGTACTACAGTATAAGCCAAATGAAAGGGGGAAATACACATCCAACCAGGAATGATGTCTCAACCTAACAAAAACTAGAATAAATGAAAACAGAGAGATCCCATCTACTGATCTCCATGTCCTAACCATCGAACATGGTCAATGCACCTAGGTATCACTATAAACCACTAAAGTCACTAGTGATTTATCTGAAATCTTCATAAGACATGAAACATGCAGGAAATATCATGCAGGGGTGAGTATATGCATACCTATTAGGACACACTGAAAACTGAGGAGGGTTAAATAGAAATATATTACATGAGGTCAAATCAACCCAAATAAAGAGGGAAATGAGAACCCAATAGATACATACATATATATATCCTCATAAATAAAGCTCCAAAGGTGAGGGGTCCATAATTCTCTTGGAGGAATCACACCCCAATAGAGCTCAAAGAAATGGAAGTGTCGCTTCGTAGGTAGATGAATCATGCCTAGTGTAGGGGAGTACCATCTCTATCTTTATAAAGAGTTTGGGGGACCCGTGCCCTGGTGCGATGGGGGAGTTACAACCCCGACATATCTCCAATGATCCTTCCATGATCAGTACCATCAGTAAGTATCTCCTAAAGAATCATCATGCTCGATACATCTATCATCATATCTTGTATTCCAAAATGAAGACCACTATCACGTTTTACGTAGAAAAATACATAGGATATGCTACTCATAGGACAAAATTGGAGTCCCTGAGAAGGAGATACGAGAGGAAGAAGTTTTAGGAGAAAAAACATGGCATGTATGGGGTCCACATGGTGTGTGACCCCACCTCAATGCCTAGCTTTGTTCTCATATGGACATCTCTTGGAATCCATGTCATTGTGCATGGTGTGTACATGCATTACATGGAATCTCTTGGTCACTTGGGGCTAGATCATGTGCTCCTAGACATGCATGTGTACTTCGGATTGTTCCCGTATACTTAGTTGTGCCTGGGTACTAGCTCATTCCCATGTACTCCCAGAGTACATGGTGTGTCCAACAGCATGGGGTCCTAGATATGTGCTAGCTGGAACGCGGCTTGGCCACCCAAGGAGGGTCACATGTTGTGTAAACGTATCCACACATGACATGTGACCTTAACTCTACCTGAAACCCTATAAATTCACCCAGGGGGCTACACACCATGTGTTCTTCTAGAATACATGGTGTGTAGTAAGAATTTTTCTATATCCTGACTTTACTTTATGCGGTTTCCAGATCTATCCATGTCATCACAAATCTCACCAATTGACCACCCAAAATTGAATGAAATCACCTATGAGCATTATTTACTAGCCTCCAGTGGCTGAAAAATAGAATTCAGTAATCCTCACAAATCCCACAACGCTAACTGTCATGACTCCCTTCACCTTTCACCAGATGCCATTGCCACTTCAGATACCGGATCTATGAAGCATCACCCAAAACTCAAAATCCTTCTCAATCCATCTGAAAAACGCTAATTTGTTCATCATACACACATCCAATATAACTATAGGGGTTTGATTGCGTTCAAACCAGCCCCAACAATGTCGAATTATGACCCCAAGGTCCAACGATGAAGAACATGAAGAACGGGTGGGGGAAAGAACAATAAGAAAGGTGTAACCATCATTGTCCAAGAGTTATAATCCAGTGATTATATAAATGGGGAAACTAGGGTGAGAAAATGGAATAATAAATAAATTAAAATTAATAATTCAATTTATTAAAATGGTCTCATGTGAAGGATCAAATAATCACATATCAAACATAGATAATAAATCAATCCTCAATATTTTAATCAAAAGGGTGAAATAAACAATTGGAAATTCTTGCCTATATTGGGATCAATCATTAGTAAAGAATTAATTTTAAAATGAAGGAGGATTCATGCTGTATTCGCTACCTCTCTATCCATCTCGATCTGGTTGCATGTCGTCCTCTGGTCTCGATTTTTCAACAAAGAATGCTTATAGATCCTATCAATTTTCCCAAGATTTATGTGTCTAACCTAATATAATTATTATGAAGAGGTATATATAGTTGGATTTATTTCATTTTAATTTAAAATAAAATTATTTATTTATTTTAATTAAACACGCATCCAATGACTTCCCCAAGTAGACATTCAGCGTTGACCAACCTTAAGTCTCACATAGGGTAAACCCCATGTTCTGGACTCCATGGACTCAGATTTGTGATCCAAGTCTCCATTTAGGAGTTATCCCAGTATCTCAATAAAAATACATGAGCATGATATTAATATATTTAATATTTTTGTAATATCAATATTGGGCTCATCGAGTCTCAGAATCTCATGTCATCTCGGTTCCTAGATTCAAAAATATTTCTTAATATATTTAAAAGTCTTAAAAGGAAAAAAATGAGTCACTTCACTAACCAATCCTTTAGTGGAATTTGTGTGAGGATGTATCAAACATGATCAAAGACAGGTTATGGCTTGTGTGAGTTCATTCTCTCAAAACCTATACCTTTGGGAATCCATTGATGTTTAGACTTCCATGATGTCATGAAAGATTGGGTCACGTGAGTGATAGTTGATGCTTTATCATCCATAGGTCCATCCCCAAATGGGGGGAATGGTACTCTATTAATAGATTAAATGGGTGGATTCAGTCATGAAACTCTACTTGTATCATGTATTGAGGTTTCATGATTCACATGCCTTTTCCTCTTGTAGGAGGCCACGTAAGGTTGGGCTTCATCAGTTCCATTTTCAAGTAAAGGGATTGTGCGCTAATGTTAGGATTGTTCACATGGGTCTAATGTTGTTCTCCACCAACTTCTTTAGTATTTAGGCCCTTCTAGAGTGTTTGTGAAACTTATCCCCTTTTACATCACCTTTTTCATGGAAGTTAGGTGCATGCTAAAACAGGGAGTTTCGCACATTACCTTGAATTCGCATGTGATTACTCCTTTGGATTCAAAATGGTTCCCTAGGTTGGGTTGTGTCTTTATTTTATATAAAACCCACCTTATGAGGGTTAAGATGCATTTTTGGAACCTACACACATAAACCCTAACTTATGTGTCTCTAGGTTTCAATCTAGGTTATCCAAGGTAATTTTATAATTAATTTTTCTAAACTAAAAATATATTCAGGTCATTAATAATGATTCATAAAGTATTTTTAAATTTTCTAAATAATATCCCTCAGGAGTGTCAAACCTGGTGTCCGACAAGGCCTCTTTTTCATGCACCAGGTGACAATTAAGTTAACACCTAATAATACCTTTTCAGTGTTATTACCCCTAGGTACAACTATGAAAGAGCCACATCCACTTATAATATCTAGACAGGGACATAATTTCTTGTAAACCACTCACTCTATACTTCACTAAAATTCTAGGATATCCTCCTATACTTAGACTTATCCTTAGAGTTCTTGCTAAATTATTATGGTCATAATCCCCAAAAATAACTATATCATCTCTTGATACCAACTATAGTGACCCATAAAATTTTACACATATTAATACATGATTTTTAACATAAATATATAATAAATACAACTAAAGGATTGAGAGACCTCGTGTATTTGATAAACTAGGTACATAAAAAAACAACGTGAAACTAAAATAAAACTTCTTTATTTTAATATCCATAATGAGATCCTAAATCCCTTTGATCTCCTAAAAATTCATAGGATAACTTTGGGAATACATAAAATAAATGGGTGATCTATAAAGCCCAATAATGCAATAAACATGATGGAGAAGCATAACATATCAATCAAAAGGCATAACATGATATCATAAATAAGAAAGGCTCATGAATAATCATATGGAATCATAATAAAAATATAATAGAATCATTAGATCATGGAATCATAGGAATGTGGTTGTAACATCAAACATTACATAATCATAATTCTAAGTTAATCATTAAGACAACATCACATGGTGGATAGAGTCCCATCATGGATTAGGTTCACTTCCTAATCCCATACATCACATCTCATGAGATAAAAACATTACCCAATGCATTGGAGTTCTATTTGGGTGCACCCATCATAACATGTACATGATTATGTATGCCACAAAATGAAATAAATCATAAGTAATAAACATAATAATTACCCATGGAAAGAAATGGGTTTCATAATCTTTCCTCATATCATTATCAAAGGATATTTCATAAAGAATGCATTTGAGAAATAAACTTAAGGAATGTATTACCCCTTTAAAGTAATGGATAATAAGCTAGGTATATATGATAGAGAAATATATATAATTTATAATCATTATATAGCATTAAATAGTGATAAAATTGATATTAAGAGATAAATTTCATAACTCCAAGAAAAAAAATGTGGTTTGGATTGATCTCTTACCTTATATTCCAGAATTTCTCTTCACTTGAACTTATGGTCCTGAATAATAAAATTAGATTAATTAATTAATTAATTCATAAACATTTCCATATATATTTTATTTATTAAATTTTTTTTCATTCATAATCATTTCAATGATTTATAAAGTTTAATTTTTTTGTTCTTAGGGCATTTGTTTCATGGTTTTAAGGTCGGATCACTTGTGGATAATTACTGAAGTTATTTTCAAATGGTAATAAATATATAGAATTAAAATTAAATGGTATTCATATACTTATATAAATTAAAATGGTCCCAAATATCCTTTTTTTACATAGGGATGATTCTTTTAGTAAAAATGTTAACATTAATTGGTTGGTTCATTTATATATATTTACCAACCATCAAGAACTAAATTAATTTTATTTTATTAAATGATCATTAAAAAAATAAAAATTTTGAAAAAGATATATTATACTTATTACAATAATATTTAACTATATTAATTTTTTTATAACCATCCTTGAAAGAATTGGTGAAAAATTAAGTGCGTTGTTTATGGAGGCAGTGAACCAACCATATTGTAAACAACGCTTCCATTTTAGAAAATAAATAAGGGAGGGTGTAAGATGGATATTCCACCATAATAATAAAATATTATTATATTTAGGATACTACTGTTTCTATTTTTATTTGGATAGAGTACATGTGGGTGTGTTAGAAGAAGAATAAAATTGAAAGAGATTAGTTGAGGACCTTACCTCTTCCTTTTGTTGTCTCCTCTTAGGATGCCCCTTAAGGCTACTTAAATTAGTACTTGGAAGAGATCATAAAAACTAGGACATGGGGGAGAGTTTTAGAATGGTAAATGGGTATAAATTTAGTAATATTCAAGGATTAGATGGTGTGGAGATAATGGGTGGTGAGGGTGGTATTTATAAGGGGAGGAGAGTGGTGTTTTTTAATATAATTTTCATTAGTTTATTACTTTAGATAAAATCTATCAATAGTATTGAGTCTTGTGAATATATATAGTAAATAGTGTATATGAGTTAAAAATTATGGGTACTTACATCATCCATTCCTCAAAAATTCATGTATTTAGCTTATAATATTAAATACCATATTTTATCATATTTCACTATTCATCAAAAATTTAACTATTTTATAAAAACATTAAAAATTCACTCTGAAAATTTTTCAATTTGTAGATTCCAAAAATGAAATCAATTTTATGAAAATATTTTTATAAATATGATAAAATTTATTTTTAAATAAAATCCTCATTTATTTAAAAAATGTCAATTTTAATATTATGGTCAATTTTCTGACCCTTCGAAAAATTACTTAAGGTATCATAAAATTATCTTATAATTATAATAAAACTTAATATTAATTTATAAATCCATTTTATGAAAATAAAAATTCTTTTAAATCATTATATTTATTATAAAAATAAAAAAAAATATACATGTTTTGCAAAAATAAGAACACTTATTTAATATTTTTAAAACATTTTTTACTTGTATCATGATATAAATATATCATATTTTCATTTTATAAGATACCTAAATATTATTTTACATTTCCATATGTGGGGATTCTATTCTAATGGTCATTTTACTTTTCCCAATGGTTATGTTCCTATTTCAATGGTCAGATTACTATTCCAATGGTCAGATTTATAATAGTCATATGGGTTACCTACCTTCTCTAAATACCTCGTATTTCATTAATTATTTATTCACTTAAATTTTCTCACAAGTTTATATATATTTTTATTTTTAAAATGAATATTTCATTCATAATATGTTGCTTTATTTCTACGGTGTTTTTTGTGAGTGTGGTTATTCTGGTGGATCGAGTATATCCAAGTTTTCATATTTCAGTTATCTTATTTTCAATTTTCTATACCATTATAATATGTTAAATTATTATGGCCATTTTTATTCTCTAAATTTAATGTTCAAATTATTATAATAATAAAATTGGTTCTATCATGTGGTGCATATGCTTTATACTACATAACTAAATACGACACAATTATAAGAAGGGAAATTTCATTATTATAATTTGGGGTCGTTATAATGTATTAATTTAAATTATATAATATTATTAGGTTTTTGGCATGTCATTTTCTATGATATACATATATTATATCCAATTCCTTGGTTGTATTATAATATTATATTTTGTATTATACAAAGGTGGTAATATTCTATGATTGGCATGGAAGTGTAATGTTAAAGGTTAAGATTAAAATCTTACCTACCTTGGTTATCATTATTATATATGTTTAATTAAATAAAAAACATGATATAATATGTGTCGAACCCCTAAGGGTTTGTATTGGATTTTTTGACAATATGTGTTAATTAGATTTATTGATATATGAGTGTTGGTGTTATAGAGTTATTGAAAATATATGAAGATTGGTATTATTAAAGTTAGAGGAATATAATAGATTCATTAAATCTATAATATTTTAAGAAGGGTTGACTGGTTTCCATTATTGAAGAAATAAAAGGATATATATATAAGGAATTCAGTTCTGTTTCTACCTGGTTGTAAGTATATACATGTTCGGGAGTATTTTTTTATGGATAAGTTTTTTATAAGAGTTTATTAAAGGGGGGATTACAATCTCAAGGTCAACACCTGAGTAGCTTGATCATACAAGTTGGTGGCTGAGCTTAAATTTGAAACTGAGTGGGCGGTAGTAGAAGGAGTGCATAGGTGTGTGCATATGTAAAGGAAGTAAGGTTCATGGGTTAACACAATGTGGAAAAAGGGTGATTATCCTCCATATGTACGGGTCAGTACGGTAGGTTGTAGGAGAGAACCAGCTCTAGTTATTTTTTATTGGATGATTGAGACACATCCTAGTATGTTAAAATGTAGTGACCTAACTTCCCTTCCAATGTGGGGCTCATTTATAATCAGGAATTGGTCAAATTTTAAGTATCATGTGCAAGATTAAATAAAATGCACACTTTTTGTAACGATGATGTGTTGGTCATCATCTTCCTCTAACCCAAGCTCTAGTCCTCTCACCATGCTGTAGAAAGTGGACACCATGCCGAAAAATCCCATTCAAACCTAGAAATATAAATGGAAATGTTTTTTTACCCTCCAAATATTTATTCTATTTTATTAAAAATAAGGTACAAGCATAAGACTTCAAAATAAGGAAAAATAACACAGAAAATTATAAGGTTCTAAAATAGTAGAGCCTAAGGTAATCCCCTATAACTTAGTCCAAGACTTTAGGGGTAAAAGAACCCAAACTAAAGAAAAAGGTAACCAATACTCCTTGATTATCCATATAATCAAGTAAGTAAGAAACATTTTTCCCTCATTCTATGTGTTAATGACTTCCATACAGTTATTAATGAGTCCCTTGCACCTATGAATGTGATATGAGATAGGCCAAGGCATGGAGTAGAGACCATGAAAATAATTATGTATTATTATGGAGTCCATTTCAACCTCCATGAGATCTATGTTTTTATGGATATAAAGTTCAATACCTATTAACATCGCAATTTATTCTTTCGGGATAGAGTCATTGCTTCTGAAGAAAGCAGTAAAAGAGATAATGACAGATCCTTTGGGATCATGAACATTGTCGCCACCCTGTATAACACACACACTACATGATACATAGGTTTTGATCTTAATCATAGTATTTTAAGGATACTAGATAATCTACTATCCCTATGGGACACTATGGGTAGTGGGGTGGAGGGTTCTGGTGACCAAAAGGGCTATGAGGGAGGGATCATCTTCCCGGTTCTTCAGAATCTGAGTCAAGCATGGGAGGATATTTTTATAAAATGATTAATCCCTCCATAGGTGTTTTTGTGGTCATTTTGGACCAATGTATAGTAGGGAGAAAATTTTGTTGAAGGAACCACCATGCTATAGTGTTAAGGAGTAGGTTTTTTTAAAGGTTGTTTTTTGTGTCAAAATTTCTAAGTTTTGTAAAGGTGTGGCTAGATAAAATAAGGGTGATTTTGAGATACCTAATGGTCTTCATTAGGATTTTGTTTAAAGGTAATTCTCATTTTCTCAAGGATTACTCCTATGCCAGTATTATAAAATATTTTCATAAAGGTTATCTAAAATACTTGATATATATGTAAGGGTGAAGTCCAGTTTACATAAGGGTTACTGGATTAAGTTTTGTATCACATGAGCTGCACACAATATTACTGAACATGTCATGCTTGAATTTTTGAAGAAGAGTTATTTAGGAAGGATTAAATAATAGTATTTACTATATTTAAAATATGAAGAAGTGGGATAAGAAGATATAAAAAATGGTTTGAATTTAAAGGATGGGAATACATGGAGTTTTTAATGAGGGGTATTGCAGTAAGACTTAGAGGTTTATTTAATTTTTATTATGGATAGAATGGTTCCATATTCTCAGGAATTGATCTTTTTTAATATGAAATTATTACCATGAAATGATACTCACATATAGGATAAACTGATAGATATATAAAGTTGGATGAGTTATTCTTGACTCATTTAAAAAATAGATCCTAGGTGTGCGGATAAAGGGAGTTTCATATTTTAAAATATGGAGAGTTGATTATGATATTTTTATATGCCTAAAATAATAATGGAATATATAATGAAAATAATATCTATTCCATAAAAAATTATCTACGTAAGAGAATAAAGATTCATCAAGATATCTAGGAAGAGGAGAAAAGTGGAGGAGTTTTACCATACCATATCTTGATATAAAATTCATGTATCAGGGGAGTTCTTCTATTTGATAGTAAGGCATTACAGTTTCAAAATTTTAAAGAGAGAGGAATTATAGAAGTATTCCAGGAAAGCAAAAGAATAAGGAGTCTTGGAATCTCTTAAAGGATCTACCAAAGTGATAAGGGGATTCCATGATCTTTCATGGCAGGATATTGCTCGAAGATATATTCACATAGAAGCTATAAAGAATAACATGTATTTTAAAGTAAACTAATCTAAATTTGGTGAAACATAAATATAGTGATGTTTTTCTTAGCCTACATGACAATTTTTTTTCTATTTGGAACAATGAGTGAAGGAGGGAAGCATGAGGAAAGTGATATCAGGGAGATATAGAATCTACCCTAAACTATTGTAAGGGTATTGATCCCAGCTAGGAGTGATCTATCCTAAACATTTAGTGATTTTTTTTCATATGAACATTTCCATGCATGCTCCTTGTATTAGACCAGTGTGGGTGAACCAAGTTAAATCATATGTGTCATACTTTACATTTTGCATGAACACCAACTGAAACAAAGGGGTAAAGTAATATTAATGAATTATCATTAATAAAATTCATATAAAAGGCAATTTAAGTATTTGGATCAACATATAAACTAAAGATAAAAAGGTATTAACTCTTATCATTAAGAGTTTGAGATCCAATAGGGAAGTGAGAGTTTAAGGAAAGGTGATAAAATTGGATAATGTTTCATACCCTTATTCACCCCACCCCAACCCCCTCTCAAGGTATCTCTCATATAATCCCCTTTTGGGCCTAAAAAATGGTATCAAATATATGAGTTATTATTATTTTATTTTTTTTCCTCTAACTTTATATAGTGGTTTTTAAAGTTCAAGTTCAAGTTTTCTCTTACATTCAATAAGCTATGGTAAAGATAATAACATTAATAAAGAAGTAAAAGTATAGTATAACTCTATATTATATATATATAACCCTTGTAAAAGTGATACTTAAAAGGATAAATGTTACTACCCATGTCAATAAGGTGAACCTTTATTTTTAGGATCATACCTGATTAGAACTCCACAATTAAGCATGATTTCCCTGGAGCAGTGATCAGGATAGGTAACCTTCTGGGAAGTTTCTCAGGCTGTGTCTGAGTGAGGAAAAATCACTCTGAAATAAAATGTGTTGGCTTATGGTGATATTCATTAGTCTAATAAGTGACCCTAATGGGTAATATCCTGTGGTGTGATTGGAAGGAAACCAAGGTATTATAGGAAACCCATGGGATCAGATGACTAGGTTCATGACCTATGGAAGGTTGGTTCATGAAAAATGGTATCAGAGCCAATACTCATATATAAGTGTAGAGGTGCTACCAAGGTTTGATTCTTAGGGTCCATAATTAGGTCGTTGTGCTTTAAAGGGGTAGAGAGTATAACACCCCTGTAAAAGTGAGACTTAAAGGGATAAATGTTACTACCCTTGTAAACAAGGCACATCTTTCTTTTTGTTAAATATTAGATTAGAACTTCATAGTTAATCATTATTGGTCTGGAGTAGTGATCGGGATGGGTGACCATCTAGGAATTTTCCTATGGTGTGTGTGAGTGTGGACAAAACACATTTAAAAAACATGTGTTAGCCTGTGGGGAGAGTCATTAGTCTAATAAGTGACCCTGGTGGGTAATAGCCTATGGTGTTCCTAGAAGGAAACCAAGGTATTATAGGATACCCATGGGGTTAGATGACTAGGTTCATGGCCTAAGGAAGGTCGGGTTGTGATAATAGAACTGTTTATGGAAAGACTGAGATCCTATTAAAGGACACAAGCAGCCCAAAAATAGAAGGTATGGATTAATTGGATCATGAATTTATTCATTCGTTTAATGATACTATAGAAATATCCAAGGAATCTAGTATCCTAAGTAAATATGAAACCACTGATGATTATTATATTCCAAGGAATCCAAAATTGGAAGTTGAACACTTGTCAAAATAATTATATCAGCAATTAAAATAAGAAAATTTAAAGATGAAAAAGGAAAAAAATTCTCAATAAATTTGGATCGGTGTACTCAAAATTGAATTCAATAAGCTAAGAGGAATGAACAAAATACTTTTTCTTAAAATATAAGGGATAAAATTGACTCCCAAGATGAATAATTATAAGTGATATCTACTAAGTTATATAAATTAAAATTTAATTCCAAGGGGAAGAATTTGGACTCAAAAGAGGTTCAAAACTTGAAAACTAAGAAATATAAACTTAGACACATATTAAAGAACTGGTAAAGTAGAAACATGAGAATGTTATCAATTAAAAAAGGCTATACTACATGTAAAAATATTGGATTGGGAATGAATAAAATCCTTCAATTATTAAGAATAATAGAGTTATGTAAATTCCCAAAAATAGGGAAAATAAAGGTGATATTAGAAATAGATATAAGAAAATTCCTACAAGAGGTAATAATATCTAGATGATCACTCAAATAAGATATAGGAACATGTGTTATTTTTGTGGGATGTATGGACACATTTCAAGTTTCTATTCCAAATCACTGTAATATATTAATTACTATGAATATGGTGGGGGATTTGAAATGATGATTCATCAAACATGATAAAGAAGGTATGATTATATTTCTAATAATGGTTATTATACTAACTATGATTCAAGTGAAACTGTTAGAATAATAATAGTTAGTACTAAAGGAAGAAACCAACCAACATTTAAATACAAATTTATCCCATTGAGAAACTAATTTCAAGAGCTACATATAGACGAATCTCATACTGAGAGTGATGTGAATAGGATCTCTAAAACTATATCTAAGAATCAAACCTATTAGAGAGAAAAGAAAAGGACATGGAAACATGAGAAGAGTTCACATGATTTTAAAAATAAGGATCATGTGAAAGGGATGTATCAAAGTAAAATAATTATTAAAAAATCTAACAATCCTTGAAGATACAGATTGATTATCAAAAAGGTGTGAAAGAAGAAAATTCAACCAAATGTGGAAATGAGAATACTTGGTGATAAATATGTACAATGAAGGATTGTGAATTGGTTTATAAAGAATATAAAATACCCAAATAAGAGTAAAATAGGATAGATTACATCAAATACAATTAAAATTCGAAAATGGAATCTAAGGTGAGGAAAATGGTGGTCCATAGAGACTCATTGTCCTCCTCAACTTAAGGAAAGTGTAAGGTACTCCTCTGACTTTCTGATTTAAATGTTTTTAACTTGTGTAAAGAGTTTTATATATTATGGGGAGAAACAATACATAGGGTAACTATGTTCAAAAAGAACAAATTTATAAGCTGAAAATAGATTTGAATAAAGCTGGAAAAGAGATTTCATCAACTACAGCAATTAGAATCAAAAGAATCTGGACACTCGATCTAAAATTTACATGTAGTGGTGAAGTTTCTTATTGAGATTAATGAAATAAAGGAATGATCTGGATAAAATCCAGTGTATAAAAACATATCTAATGTAATATTATATTCTATGTTGAATTTAACTTTCAAAAATTGTTTTATAGACTATGTGGTTGGTGGAATCAGTCCACTAAAGAATAGGATCATATTGGATAAAGCTGGTAGGATGAATCTTGTATTTACTTGTATTCATTATAAAAATCGGTATCATTTGTTTATTATTTTCAGGTTATTAAAAGTTAATTATAAAAATGGTTTATTATCAGTAATTGGTATTCCCAAAAATGGAAAAAAATAAATATTTAAGGTTGAGACTCAGGGAGGGTTGTTGGAGATGAAGTACCAATGGTTATTGAGCCTCATTATTTGGTGAAAAATCATGTAAAAATGTGTATGTCCTTGAATACAACTAGAATTTCTTGTTTGGTGGTAAAAATGGTATTAAATGGTTTTATAAGTGGCATTTCATAAACCTTTATACTTTAAAGTTTATATACCAACAGTTTAGTGTGAGTTGGTTGAGACCATAGGATTTGTTAAAGAAATGGAAAGATAAAGCTATTATAGGTTTTAATGGATTGAGTGAGTGAAATGGGAAGCCTTGGAAGTGTTAAATCAAAATCTTATTTTATATATAGATTCCATTCTTAGTAGGATGAGAGAATTTTTTGACAACACAAGTGCTAAGTGGTAATTTCACTCACTAGATTTATATGAGGTTATGCAGTTATTGGAGGGAAAGTCATTTTAAATCATGAAAGGAGGAGGATTCTAAAATTGGGAAGTTAAACTAGAAATTATAAAAATTTGGGAATAGTGATTCCTGTAAAAACCCTCTCTAATTAAATTGATAAATTGTGATAAAGAATCAAGTAAATAATGAAAAATAAGGTATCAAAGTGGAAATAAGATGAAGATCTCTCCTTATTAAATTTTAGCATAAAGGGGCAGAAATATTGAATAATTATCTCATAAATATGGAGTTTGAATTAAATTGGAATTTTTTATTTCATTGAAAAAGGGGGATAGAAAAGGTCCTTAAATTTGAAGGAATTATATTTAATAGTATTTTTAATAAAATACAAAGGGGGATATTATTGAACCTATGAGGGTTTGTATTGTATTTTTTGATAGTATGTGTCAATTAGATTTATTGATATGTGAGTGTTGGTTCTAGGGAGTTCTTAAAAATATATGAAGATTGATATTATTGAAGGTGTAGGATTGTAATGGATTTATTAAATCCATGTTGTTTTAAGAAATATTATTTGGTTTCCATTCTTGAATAAATAAAAGGATATATATAGTGAAAGTGGTATTAGTTCTGCCCAGTTAAAAATATATATGTTTTGGAGGAATTATGTTTATGGATATGTTTTTGATATAGGTTTATTAAAAATAGGATCCAACCATCTCAAGGATAGCACCAGAGTAGCCTGACCAAACAAGGTGGTGTCTAAGATGAAATGCACGGTCAAGTGGGTGGAAGGAGCAGGAGTGTGCAGGTGCACACGTGTGTGAAGGAAGGTAGGTGTGTGGTTCAATGAAATATGGAAAAATAGTTTTAGCCTCCACATTTATGGGTCAATATTGTGTTTCATAGGAGATTACTAGATTCATTTGGACTTAATTGGTCAGTTGAGACATGTCCTGGTATATTAACGAGTTACTTCTTTACTACCCTTATGATATGGGACACATTTATTATTGGTCATTATTTAAATTCTAAGTAGTGCATGTGGAATTCAAATAAAACATGTTCCTTGTATGAAATGACGACTCATTGGTTGTTTTCTTCCTCTATCCCAATCTTCAGTCATCTCACTATGTTGAAGGAAGTGGTCAAAACACCATAGAAGCTCCTTCAAAATTAGAACATCATTGCACTTGGTGTGGTGGTGGTTGTGGAAATTTCGAGAGTCACAGCAACAAAATAGGTATAAAGATGAATAAAAGATAGATTAAAATAATGATAACAGAATGAGAATAAGATCACATGGGACACAAATATTTACATGGTTCAGGAAATGATCCCTACATCCTCATATATATAGAAATATAAATAATTTGGTAGCACAAATATAGGGAGAAATCAAAGTTTCACAAACATAGAAACCCTAGTTTGAATGATCTAATAAAGAAGATGATGAACTTTTCCACCAACTTCACAGTAAGTCCTCCATGCTACAGTGTCATAGCCACCCAAATTCCATACTTTAAAAGTGTCATTGTTAAGAAGTTTGCAGAGAAACAGTACCACTATCATCAAATTCTAAGATACTATAGTGCCCTATCGGTTTCACTGATCATAATTTTTATAGTGATTCTGTATTTCTATAGTTATTGAAATTTGGTTTGGGGGGATTCATCCCCCAAATTAGGGGTGTGTTGCACCTTGCAACCCTTAATGAGATCATTATGAAGCTTGACCCATGAGAGTTTTGGTCTGTTTTGCAGTATGGACCACTAGAATTTGGTCAAACATCATCCAAATGAATCAAGATACACTAATCCAATAGTGGTCTGGCATTATCTTAGTTCAAAATGATTAATACCTCTATGGGTGTTATTATGTCCATGGTGGGCATGTGTATAGTAAGTCAAATAAGTTTTTGAGGACACACCACATCGTAGTGTTAAGAAGTGGGCCACTTTAAAGGTCGTTTCGTGCGTCAGAATTTCTGAGCTGTGTAAAAGTCAAGTGAGGCTACATAAGGGTGATTCTAAGATATATAAGGGTCTTCAATAAGATATTTCATAATGGTAATTCTCATTTCCATATGCATCTATTATATGTAAGGGTATTTGAGTATGTGCGTAAAGGTTGCCTGGAATCCATGCTATATACGTAAGTGTGATGTTTGGTTCATGTAAGGGTAACTGGATGAAGGTTTGGTTCACATGAGCTATACAAAATATTACCAAACTTTCCTTGCTCAAAGTTTTCATGAACTGACCCAATGGGGATCAATCCGCAACTACCCCAAGCTCACCTCTATAGGCTAGGGGGTGGAGACAAGCACCAAAATGAATAACCAAAATGGGAGGTATTTTCCTAACGTACCTGTATACATGCACCCAACCATATCAATGTATAATTAAAGAGAAATAATAATAAAAAATGAAACAATATAGATAATAACCATGCATAAAAAACTCTAGGGTGTACAGTAGTACGATAGTGTAAACTGAAAAGTAAAGGGGAAAAATACATGCCCAGCCAAAAAGATTTTCCAACCTTAAAAAACTAGAAAAGTAAATGATGATAGATCCCAGCTTTGAATCTCCAAGATCCAACCACCATACATAGTAAAATGTATCGGGTATCCTTATAATCCCCTAAAATTGTCACTGACATGTCTGTCATCTTCATAAGACATGACACATGTGGGTAAATCCTATACAGGGGTGAGTATATGCATACCCAAAGAAAGAGAGTAAAAAAATCCAAAGACATGGATATATATATATATATATATGTTATCAACAAAAGAATATCAAACGAGAGAGAAAGGGGGTCTTCATCTCACAGCCCAGTCCTAAAAACAGTTTTATCAGTTCCAAGAGTCCATTAATGATGCCCAGCATCTTGCTCATTTATCCAAAGAAACATACAAGTCAATCCACACCTTTAAACTGTTCCGCACAGTCAAGGGAAAAAATATATATCTAGAGGAACCATTTCCTAGTACAACATGAGTGTTCCACTTAATAGATAGCAAGAGGACCCATACCATGTCCTGACAAGAGGGTGCCACTCTGATGGTTGAGGACCCATGCCCTAACTCCATTGGAGGGTGCCACTAAATATTTAATATAGGACATATGCCTTGTACCAACATGATGGTGACACTCTATTAGTTGGTATAGGACTCATGCCCAGCCCAGCAAGAGGGTGTTTCTCTTGTAGTTGAGGACCCATTCCCTGACTCTGCAAGAGGGTGTCACTCGAATGGATGGTTAAAGAACCCATGACCTATCCTGGAGGGAGATTTAAACTCTAATGGTATATTTAGGACCCATTACATAAGTATTATAATGGTCCCAATTAGATGGAAAATAGAGGACTCATTCCCTGTCCCAGTGGGAGGGTTCCACTCTAAGCTCTTTGATGATCATGTCTGATCACTGTCATCGTCAAGAGCCATCTAAAGAGGATTAAACCTTATAACATCTCACATCATATCTCTAGATCCAACATGGAGTCTACCATCTCATCTTAAATAGAAAAAAAACTCAAGATAAGTTACTCACGGGCCAAAATATGAGTCCAAATAAAGTAGATATGAGAGATAGAAGTTTCCTCAAAAAGGAAGAAGTGATACACAGTATGTAAGGGACCCACACAACATGTATTACCACTCCTATTGTTGTTTGTGTCCCTATAAATACATTAATCATTGATTATGTAACCCTACATAGTGTGTAAGGGGACTAAATGGAATGCCTCATCCACCCAGGGTCATGTCTGTGCTTCTGGCCATGTTCATGTAAAACATGCATGTGTCTATGTACTATGGTAAATGATGTGTCTTCCCACATGGGGTCCTACCTATGTGGTCCTCCACACATATCATCCACCTAGGGAGGGACATAAGTCATATGACCTAGTTACATGTCATGTGATCATTAACTTTTCCAAAACTCTAGCACAGCGTCTAAAGGGGCACTACACGGCATGTGTTCATCACAGTACATGTTGGGTAGTTGGGTTTTTTCAAAAATTTAGATCTACTTATAGAATTAAATATCCAACTTTTCCTCATCCAATATCACCTCTAGGTCACCCAAAATCAGAGGGAAAGTCCTTTGTTCATAATTTTTGGTCATCTGGTGGTCAAAAAATGGAATCCAAATTGTTTATTCACCTTGTACACCTCTCGTGTTGCACCTTCATTGTCTTGGATCCCAAATCCATGAAATGATCACCAGAATCTTATGATTCATCCCCATTAATCCTTTATTTTTCAAACTATTAATCACGCGTGAATCCACCATAAATCTAGGGGTCCGATCAGGCTCGATCCCTCCCAAAAACATTAACCCATGGCCCCCGTATCCCAATAGCAAAGAACATAAAGAATTGGTGGGGGGAAAGCACCAAAACAAAGGTGTAACAATTGTTGGAAAAGTGTTCTTTCCTAAAAATGAAAATTGGGGAGATTTGGGTGATAATAATGGTGCAACATATACATATTTAATAATAAATTTAAGTTCGATATGTGGGTGCATGAAAAGGCTTATAATTGGCGTAGATCAAAAGAAAAGGATAATCATGCTCAATATATTTAATAAATTTGGGAAGAATCCACAAATTAATGTGTAATGACCCAAAATTTTATCAATGGAATTTCCCTTATTATATTTATAGAACACTTATATCACATACAGATCCCAATAAAAACATCATTCTCATAAATTAAGAGTTAAATAAGTAATATTTATAGAAATTAAGGAACCTAAACCTATGGAATAGTAACTTGACTATTGGAATAGTAATGTGACCATTAGAAATAGTAAACCAAAAAATAGAATAGTAACATCACCTGTGAAATTATAAATAAAATTTAGGTATCTTATGAATGAAAATATAATATATTTATATCATGGAATAAGTAAATAAATGTTTTAAAAATGATAAATTAAGTATTGGTATTTTTGTGAAATTTAAATGTTTATTTATAATTGTATAATTGATATAATGATTTAAAACAAAATTTATTTTCATAAAATAGATTCATAAATTAATATTTTTTTGTCTTATTATTATAATATAATTTTATGAGACCTTAATTAATTTTTCAAAGTGTCATAAAATCAGTTATAATTTTAAAATCGGTATTTTTTAAATAAATGATAATTTTAATTAAAAATTAAATTTATCATATTTAGAAAATTATTTTTCATAAAATAGATTCCATTTTGTAAATATACACATATAAAAATGGTTAGGTTTAATTTTTGGTATTTTTCTAAAATAGTTGAATTTTTTGTGAATAGAGAAATATGATAATTTACAATATAAGTTAAATACATGAATTATTGATTCATGGATGGTGTATGGATGAGGTAAGAACTAATTGGTTATAAATAACCTAAAACTTTTACTATATTTATTCATAGTAATCAACACTATTTATAGTCTTGATCCAAAATAATAAACAAATAAATAAAATAATCAAAACACCCCTCTCCCCCCACTATAAATATCAACCCTCGCCACCTCATCTCCTCACACCTTTTAAGCCTTGGATATTGATTATATTATGAAAAATTCCTCTAAAAACCTCTTCCCCATTTTATAGTCATACTGGTCTAACTAAAATACCATTTCCAAGTTCCTTAAAGAGGTTCTCAAGGAAATGACACTCAAGAGGTAAAACCCTCGCTCTTTCCCTTTTAATTTCTTTTCTTTTATTATCCTTTATTAACCTCCCCTATCCAAAATAACATGATAAATTCAGTATCATATATATAATTTTATTTTATTTTTTTAATGTTATATCCATCATCAAATCTCTTATATTCTCTTTTTATCTTAAAAACAAAAACATCATCCATGATGTGTCGATTCACCACCTTCGTGGATGATGTTTTTTTTATTTTCTATTACCACCTTAATGGGTTGTTGTAAAACCATTATAATGGTTAAACCAGGTTATAAAATTTATATTATAACTTTTTTGTGTTTTTTAACTAATTTATATACATAATATTAAATAATGAAACAAAACTAGTTTGTAATGATCAAAAATTCACCAAAATAAACTAATGTTCATCATTAACATTTTATCTAATGAATCATTCTCATATCTGAAAAAAAATATATATATGGGATAATTTAAAATTATTTTGGTACATCAATATCATATAAATACACTTTAGTAATTTTTCTTCCATGTGAAAAGAACTCCCATAATTAAACTCAAGGGAATAGATCATAAAATCAGGAAATAAACACTCCCAAAATGATGAAATTAAACACTATAAGTCAATGAAATAACCATAAATGAACCTAATAAAATTATAATAAAATAAATTCATGTATAATAGGTTATGAATTAATTAATTAATGTATATAATTTTATTATCCCAGAAATTAAGTGCAAAATCAAAACACATTCGGACATAAGGTATGGGATTCACTCCAAACTCCCATTTTTTCCTTCAGGTTACGCTTTCTCTCTTTTTACCCTAATGTAATTTTTAATTATTATTATGTAATAATTCTAAATTATTTTTTTATTCTCCAAAAATATGTACCTATCTCAATTATTCTTTATTTTATGGGGAAATATATGTTTTATAATGTTCCTTTTTCAATTCCTCCCTATATGCATGTCTGATTAAAGGGAACTTCCCAATTTATTACCCATTTTAAAGTACCTTCCACAATATGTTTTAAGCCACCAATATTTTTATAAATTAAATATTTTTATCATAAAAAACTATCTTAGTTCATTTGTGGTTTTATAAAAACAATTTTTCCTTTGATCGCTTTAAAGACACTTTTATATTTTCCCTTAAACTGCACTAAAGTGGATCATTTCTAAAGTTTTGTAAACAAGATTTTTACATGTTTTCACTTAATTTGAATATAATTTATCATTATATGTGCCTATTTTTTCTTATTAATGTACAATTATGACTTAAAACCACTTTTTTGTACACCATTATTATGCTCCCAATGGTTATTCCTTATGACATGATTATGATACTCATTTATTTCCATGGATAACACTTATGTTTATTTGATTCTTCATGTGGCACACATATGAATGAAAATTTAATGATAGTTGTACCCATATAGCACTCCAATGCATTAGGTGATGTTTAGTATCATGATACATCATGTTGGGACCAGGAGTAAACCTGGTTTTTTTATAGAAATTTGTCCACCATGTGATGTAGTCTTGGCAGTTAGCCTTGAATCATGTTTATTTCATGTTATATATTGTTTACACATTCCTATATTGTCATTATTACATGATACCATGTTCTATATTTTATTCTTCTATATGTTTATTCAAGTTTCATGCCTTTATATTTCATCATGTTATGCCTTCTAACCCATGTGTTATGCTATATTTATATGTTTATTCCCTTATTGGGCTTTTTAGCTCATCCATTTTGTCTATGTATTCCTCAGGTTATCCTATGTAGATGTAAGATCTAAAAGTAATTTAGGATCTCCTCTAATGGCCCGAAGGCCTTCATTTTTTTATTGATTTTGATAATCCACCTTTCAAGGGATGAGTTGGAACCCTACAATGCCCGTGGGTGAATGATTACATGCCCGTAGGCCATAGAGGAATTCATTGCCCGTAGGCACAAACATTACATGAAACCCAGACTAACAACTTAGAACTACACCTCCCCATCATCTTCATCATGAAATCAGCTCTCCACCTTCGCATGGTTGTTCAGCTAGGCATTCCCGTGCATGCACAGGCTTGTCCTGATGGCAGGTGTCATACCCTCTCATTCTTGCAATCTGTTTATCTTCTGTTGTGGTGAAATCTCCTTTGCTCATCCTCCTTGTAGATCTTGTTCCTTGTAGTTTTTGTCTGGTTTGCATCTGTAGGTGGCTTGAAGGCCTTGAGATGGCCCAAAGGCCCAACTGACCCGAAGGCCTGGGTGCCCGAAGTCCAATGAAGGACTCGGGGACCAAATCTGAGGCCCAAAGGACCAAACAGAGGCATATTCTCGGCTGCTACAGTTCCAAACAGTACTGCTACAGTGCTGGTACAGTACTGCTACAGTAGCCCGGAAATTCTGCCTCCACCTGGATTTGATCCCTGGTCGCTTGGATGCACCAACAGAGACCTTGCCAACCGGGCTAAGGCTCATGTGCAGTAATTTAGGATCTCATTATTAATTATTAATATAAATATGTTTTATTCTATTTCTAGGTTTTCAATTTTATGTACCTAATCTTTTAAATACACTAAACTTTATGATCCTTGGTTTGTATTTTATGGTTAATTTGGATTAAAATCAAGTAATAATATGTTTAAAAGTCTAGGGCTATTATAGTTGGTATCATAGGACACTCTAGTTATTTTGGGGGATTAGTACTAGAAAAAATTTAGTAAAAACCCTAGGGATAGTTCTATCACCATGGATAGCCTAGATTGAAACTTAGAGAATCACACGTTATGATATACTTTTCATTTTCAAGTTTGTCCTTATATGTTAAAATATTCCTTTTTATATTCTTATTACCTAAGTATTGAAGTCCCCCCTAATTATACTTTATTTTTTTTAGTTAATGGATGGAAATATGATAATCCATTCCAACAGTAAATGTGATAAGCAATGTGATGATTTCCCTAATGAAATGCCAAATCTGATGCGAACAGGAGCTCAAAACTTCATGATAGTACTTTCTCAACTATCTCAATTTATGAATAATAACTTGAATTGTGTGTAAATCCCTCCATCTCTTAATAAATCACAAGTTTCAGTTGAATGCTTTATGCTACAAATGCCTCCCATATTTATTAGATCTATTGATCCCATCATCGTGGAACAATGGATTAACTCCATTAAGAAGATATTATTTATCCTTTAATATTCATAAGAAGAGAAAATTGTTCTAGCGGTCTATTATTTTGATGGGGAAGATGATTAGCGGTGGAAACTGATCAAAAACACAAATTCTAAGGAGGAAATTGATTCCATAGATTAGTAATAATTCAATAAAAATATTTTTCAATAAATATTTTCCCCAAACTCTCTGTCTCAAAATGGATTGGGTGTTCCTTGGACTGAAGAAAAATGAGGATGAGTCTATCGGGGTGTATAAAGAAAACTTCACAAGACTTGCAAGATATGCCTTTGACTTTTTCATGAACACCAAAAGAAAATTGGGTCACTTCTTTAGTGGACTAAATTTGAGTCTATGATAATTCTTGGTGATTTAAGACTTTTACAATTATGAGGAGATTTTTTATTGTACCCTTAAGTTTGAAATGGAGATTGGAGACTATCAGTGGTCTCGTGGGCCCAGAGATAAAAAGTAGAAAATAGAGTTTAATATGGGAGGATAAATAGATAAATCACATGATGGAAAGAAAACTCAACATCCCGTGTGTCAAAAGTGTGGGAAGAAGCATCCTAGAAACTGCCTAAGGGGAGCTAGGATATGCCTTAAATGTGAAAGAGACGGGAATCTAGCTAATAATTATTGAAGGGATATGAACCCACAAATGAGGAAGAAGAAAGTAAGGTTCAGATAAAAACTCGTATTATAGTGTAGTGTTTCAACTACAATGAACATGGGCACTATGCAAGCCAATGCCCTAAGCCAAGGGTTGTCGAATTCAATCAGCAACAACATCCAAGGAAGAAAAGAGGGACACATGTTATCACTACTATTGAGGTGGAACCCAAAAATTATGTGGTGATAGGTAATATGGTTATTAATATAAGAATAGAAAACATACTATTTGATTCTGTTTATACATATTCTTTTATATATTTCAAGTTTAGTATAACTATTCAAACACCACCTCAAAATATGGAGGTTGAGTTATCTGTGAGAACAGAAAATGGAAAAACTATTTCATTCAAAGTATATAACTCCTCCCCGGTTAATGTTTGTGGACTAAAACTCCCAATAAATCTTGTCTTATTTCCTTTGGTGGAGTTTGATCCTATTTTGGGCATGGATTGTCTATCTTTATACAAATACAACATCAACTGTCAGGAAAGGGAGGTCACTCTTCACATCCTAAGGAATCCTCCAATTTTATACAAGTGTAATGAGGATGATGAATATCCTTCAAAATCATGATCTCAAATATGGATATTATTTCCTTATGAGAAATCATATCTAGCCTAAATGATTGAGACAAAGGATAGACTCATCCTTGAAGATATTCTCATTGTGAGGGACTACACTAATGTGTTTCCTGAATAATTTCCCAGTCTACCTCCTGACCAATAGGTTGATTTATTAATTGAACTTATTCTTGGATCTCTATCTATATGAAATAAACCTTATATAATAGACACAATTGAGTTGGATGAACTAAAGAAGTATTTACAATAAAATCTGGATAAGTGTTTATACACCTGAGTGTTTCACCATGGGGTGCACCAGTACTCTTCATCAAGAATAAATATAGATCGATGAGCCTCTACATTGATTGTCATGAGCTCAAAAAAATAATTATAAAGAACAAGTATCCCCTTCCATTTATAGATTACGTATTTGATTAACTACATGGGGACAAGTATTTCTCTAAGGTATACCTTCAGTCAAGATATTAAAAATTGAAGGTGAGGAAGGATGGTATTCTTAAGACTACCTTTTGAATCAGGTATGGATGTTATGAGTTCATAGTGATTCCCTTCAGACTCACTAATTCTCCAGTAATTTTCATGAACTTAATGAATAGAGTCTTTATAGATTACCTCAAAAAAATTGTGGTAGTCTTTATTGATGATATTATGATATACTCTAAGAGAAAGGAGGAACATTAGGAGCATTTGAATAATGTGCTAAAGACTTTTCAAAGGGAAAATCTCTATGAAAAGTACAGTCAATGTGAGTTATAAATATAGGAAATATCATTCTTGGGGTATTTTATCACCTGTAAAAGAATATTTTTGGACCCTTTCAAGGTAAATTCAATCAATGAGTGGCCCAAGACAACATTTTTAAGAGATATTCATAGTTTTATTAGCTTAGATGGGTAATACCAACGTTTTGTGAGGAATTTATCATGATTGTCTAACCAACTAACTAAGTTAACACAAAAATGGGTAAATTATGTCTGGATGGTAGAATGTGAGTAAAGTTTTAAGGAGATCAAGAAGAGGCTAATCACTACACCAGTACTCACACTACCCACAAGTGGAAAACTATTTATGGTATACAGTGATGCCTTAAAGAAGGGATTAGGTTGTATATTGATACAAAATGATAAATTGATAGCATATGCCTCAAGGCGGTTAAAAATTCATGAGAAAAACTATCTCACACATGATCTGGAGTTGGCGTTTGTGATCTTTGTGTTGAAAATTTGTTGGCGTTATCTTTATAGGGAGAAGTGTGAGATATATACTAATCATAAGAGCCTCAAATATATATTCACACAGAAGGATCTTAATATGCACCAGTGAAGATGATTAGATATCATAAAGGATTATGACTACTCAATCCACTACTATCCTAGTAAATAAAATAAAGTGATGGATACTCTAAGTAGAAAGCATCCTGGAATTTTATCAATAATGATAATTGAGAAAGATCTAATATTATTATACCTGAAAAGGATGGACATGGGAATCATTAAGGAATGAAATTCATCAATATTTTCTTAAATGGTTTCTCAATTATCCCTTATGGATAAAATAAATGATGATCAAATAAATAATGAGTAAATTCAGAAAAAGGTGGAAGTAATCAAAAATGAAAAATCCTCTAAGTTAAAAATTAACGAGGAAGGAGTCGTAAGATTTGGGTCACAACTATGTGTATTATCCAATCCAAAGATAAAGAAAGACATTCTAAATGAATCACATAACTCAACTTTCTATATTTATCCAGGAAGCAAAAAGATGTATCGATATCTCTGAGAGAACTATTGTTGTAACAATATGAAGAAGGAGATCAATGAATATACATTAAAGTTCCTAGTATGCTAGCAAGTGAAGGCTGAAAGGGAAAAGTTTAAGGGGATGATGCAACCATTACCCATACCATTATGGAAATGGGAAAATATCACCATCGACTTTTTCATTAGACTTCCAAATACATCCAAAGTAAATGATGTTTTATGGGTTTTTATGGATCTTCTTACAAATACATCTCACTTTATTGCAATTTGAGAGGACTTCTCACTCAACCAACTTGCATGGATATACATCAAATAAGTAGTGAGTCTTCATGGAGTGACACTATCGATTGTATCCAATTGAGATCCAAGATTTACCTCTAAGTTCTAGAAAAGTTTCCAAAATTCTCTAAACACTAAGATGAACTTCAGTACGGCCTGTCATTCTCAAAATGATGGAAAATCTGAGCAGACTATTCAAAAAATGGAAGACATGTTGAGATGATTAACTATGGATTCAAGGGAGAATGGGACCAACATATAACTATGTCCAAGTTATCTTACAACAATAGTTTTCACTCAAGCATCAAAATTGCTCTATATGAATCCCTTTATGGGAAAATATGTAGAACACTGGCATGATAGGATGAAATTAGTGAACGTAAGCTGCTAGGACCTGAAATGGTCAAAGAAATGGTAGAAAATGTGAAAACCATTCAGCAGCACATCAAGGAAACCCAAAGTTAATAGAATATCTATACATAAAATCATCAATGGGACCTAGATTTTGAGTTTGGAGATATCATATTCCTTTGTATATCTCTATGGAAGAGAATCATAATATTTGAGAAGAAATGGAAGTTGAGTCCCAGGTAAATCGACCCCTTTGTGATTATTGATTGTGTCGATGTTGTGGCCTATCGGATAGCACTTCCACCCACCATGTATCAAGTACATGATGTATTCCACATGTCCATTTTAAGGAAGTTCATACCAGATCACTCACATGTAATGAATTTGGAGGTGGTACAACTGGAGAATGACCTCTCGTATGAAGAGTAGTCGATGAAGAACTTAGACTATAGAGATAAATTTCTACGCAACAACACTACTCACTTGGTCAAAGTATTATGGTGGAACCATAAGGATGAAGAGGAAACATGGGAACTAAAGGAAGCAATGAAGAAAAATTACCCTCACTTGCTTTCACCTTATAATATAAAATGCAATTTTGAGGGTGAAATTTCATAAGGGGGAAGAATGAAACGACCCAAAATTTTATCAATGGAATTTCCCTTCTTATATTTATAAAACACTTATATCACATACAGAGCCTAATAAAAACATCATTATCATAAATTAATAATGAAATAAGTAATATTTATATAAATTAAGGAACCTATACTGATGGAATAGTAACTTGATTGTTGGAATAGTAATGTGACCATTAGGAATAGTAAACCGACTAATAGAATAGTAAACTCACCTATTAAAGTATAAATAAAATTTAGGTATCTTATGAATTAAAATATAATATATTTATATCATTTAATAAGTAAATAAATTTTTTTAAAATGATAAATTAAGTATTTGTATTTTTTTGAAACGTAAATGATTATTTAAAATTTTATAATTAATACAATAATTTAAAATAAAATTTATTTTCATAAAATAGATTCATAAATTAATATTTTTTTTCTTATGATTATAAGATAATTTTATGAGACCTTAATTAATTTTTCAAAGTGTCATAAAATTGGTTATAATTTTAAAATCGATATTTTTTAAATAAATGATGATTTTAATTAAAAATTAAATTTATCATATTTAGAAAATTATTTTCATAAAATGGAATTAATTTTTTAAATATAAATTTCAAAAAATGGTTAGCGTGTATTTTTTAGATTTTTCTAAAATAGTTGAATTTTTGTGAATAGTGAAATACGATAATTTACGATATAAGTTAAATACATGAATTATTGAGTCATGGATAATGGATGGATAAGGTAATAACCTATTATTTTAAACTAACTTTAAACTTTTACTATATTTAGTCATAGGAATCAATATTATTTATAGTCTTGAGCCAAAAATAATAAACAAATGAATAAAATAATAAAAAAGCACTCCTCTCCTCCCACTATAAATACCACCTCTCACCACTCCTTCTCCTCACACCTTATAAGCCTTAGAGATTTCTTATATTATTCCCAATTCCTTTACCAAAACTCTTCCACGTGTTATGGTCTTTTGGTCTCACCAAAATATCATTTCCAAGTGCCTTAAGGAGGTTCTCAAGGAAATGGCACTCAAGAGGTAAAACCCTCCATATTTCCCTTTTAATTTATTTTCTTTTCTTATCCCTCCCTCACCTACCCTATCCAAAATAACATGATAGATCCAGTATCATATATAAACTAGAATTTTATTGTGTTAATGGTATATCCATCATCAAATTGTTTCTCTTCTCTTTTTATCTTAAAAATGAAAACATTGTCTGTGATGTGTCGATTCACCACCATCGTGGACAATATTTTTTTGTTTTTTATTACCGCATTCATGGATGGTTGTAAAACCATTATAATGGTCAAAAAAAATATGTATTAAAACTTTTTTTATGTTCTAGAACTAATTTATATACATAATATTAAATAATAAAACAAAACTAGTTCATGATGATAAAAAATTCACCAAAATAAACTATCGTTCATCATTAACATTTTATCTAATGAATCATTATCATATATGAAAAAAAACTATATATGGGACCATTTAAAATTTTGTGGGTGCATCAATATCATATAATTCCACTTCTGTAGTTTTACTTCCATATGAAAAGATCACCCATAATTAAACTGAAGGGAACCGATCATAAAATCATGAAATGAACACTCCCAAAATGATGAAATTAAACACTATAATTCAACAAAATGGTCATAAATGAACCTAATAAAATTATAACAAATTAAATACATGTAGAATAGGTTATGAATTAATTAATTAATGGTTTTAATTTTATTATCTAGGATATTAAGTGCAAGTTCATAACATATTTGGACATAAGGTAAGGTATTCACTCCAAACTCCCGTTTTTTTCCTTCGGGTTACACTTCTCTCTCTTTACCCCAATGTAATTATAAATTCTTCTTATGTACTCCTACATTTTTGTGTATGTTTAAAACATATATAATGTCATGACCCATCCCCCAGGGCTCATTCCATAACTACCCTAAGCCCGCCTTCCATAGGCCAGGGGTTGGTGACTAGCACCGAAAGGCATACTCCCTAAAACGGGAAGGCATTGCCTTTAATCATGTACAAACAAATAGTCCAAGAACACAACAAGAAGCAACTATGAAGTAAACTACTGTAGTAATATAGTGATGAAAGTAAGAGGGGCTGGAATACAAGCCCAACTATAAAGGTACAAGTACAACTGAAAATACAATACAACTGAAAGAAAAAGGAAAACAGCTACTAGGTCGTCCTCTGAGGTTCCTACCTGAAGTGTAGGTACAGATCACCTCCTCAGCACTCCATGTTCGTCTGTCTCCTCTGTGTCACGTCATGCCGAATAGTCCACCTCCATGCATCGTCCAGTCCTAGCTCCCTCAGCCTCGATCAACACTATACGTCGTCTGCACCAAACACAACAAGGTGTGGGAAAAGCCCGTGCAGGGGTGAGTATAATAATACTTAGTAGGGACCCCAAGACCCCCATAGGTCTCCTAGAGTTACACAAAGGAAAAACCACAAACCAAGACATCAACTCTACTTAGTCATATGACCATAAATGTACCTAAGTTATCAAGATATACCCATCTCATACATGAGGGAAGGACACCACATAGGTAACACCACGAAGGTAGAAGTACCACATAGGTAACACCATGAAGATAACCCCACAAAGGTAACTCCACGAAGGTAGAAGTACCACACAAGTAACACTATAAAGATAAAAGTACCACACATGTAACACCACGAAGATAATACCACAAAGGCAGAAGTACCACACAGGTAACACCACAGAGATAGAAGTACCACACATGTAACACCACGAAGATAGAAGTACCACACAAGTAACACCACGAAGATGATACCATAAAGGTAGAAGTACCACATAGGTAACACCACAGAGATATAAGTACCACACAGGAAACACAATAAAGATAGAAGTACCACACAGGTAACACCACAAAGACAATACCACAAAGGTAGAAGTACCATATAGCATAACCTTAATCACAAGCACAAAGTAAAGATAGCTCATAAAGAGTCTCAACTCAAACTAGGTTTTCAGTGAAGTATAGAAGTACAGATGATTAGTCTCAAAGCTAGATCATCTTATTCTGTCAAGAGGCACTGCTTCTAACCATAAAGAGTTTGACCCACACAAGATCGATAGGTACTAACCCCTGCAATGATCCACACGGGATCTGACCCACCCAGTGTTGATAGGTAACCAACCCTCGCTGATCCACAAAGGATCTGACCCACACAGGGTCGGTATGCGCTGACCCACACAGGATCGCTGAGCGCTGACCCACACAGGATCGGTATGCGCTGAACCACACAGGATCACTGAGCATTGAACCACACAGGATCTGACCTACATAGGATCAGTATGTGCTGACCCACACAGGATCTATGAGCACTGAACTCTGCATGATCTTTCTCCAACCTCTACCTCACTGTCAGCCATTGGATTCCTCGCACTCGGTGCGCTCGAGTTTCATAGAATCTACCCTTGAGATATCGGTCATACCTTGATCATCACTAAGCTCCACAAAGGAGTAACCCAAAGTACTGCTATGTCGTAAGGGTTCCAACATGATAGACGGTGCATCAATCAAATGTTTGGTCTGTGAGTTAAAGTGTTTTAGATTTGGGGGCCTAGTTGGATTCAGGTTCGATCCAACCCGACCATACCCCAACTGTGTCCAAAACTCAAGAGAGTAAACCAAAAGGACTGTCTTGATCCAAGGATCCCCATGCTGTAGATAGTTCATCAAATGGACATTTGGTTCTCAAGATATGGCCCTTTATGTGATTATGGGCCCGGGTCTAGTCCGACTCGGTCGGACTGACCCGGCCTGACCCGGTCTGGGTTGGGCCGCGGAAGACTTGGCCCACTGGGCCGCGGCAGACTCGGCCTACTGGGTCGAGGTCTGTCCTGGCCCGCAAGGGGGGCGGCCCGGCCAGAATAGGGTGGCCCACAAAGGGGCGACCCGACCCACGTGGGGCAGCAGACCGCTTGGGCGGAAGCCCAATCCAGGGGCGGTGGCCCGCTGGAGTGGCGACCTGGTCCAAGGGCGGCGGCGTGGTCCGAGGGCGGCGGCCCGGTCCGAGGGCGGCGGCCCGGTCCGAGGGCGGCGGCCCGGTCCGAGGGCGGCGGCCCGGTCCGAGGGCGGCGGCCCGGTCCGAGGGCGGCGGCCCGGTCCGAGGGCGGCGGCCCGGTCCGAGGGCGGCGGCCCGGCCAAGGGCGGCAGCCCGGTCGAGGGCACCGCTCAGTCGCTGTGGAACCCATCGGAGGCGGGTTCGGCCTCCGTCGTGGCTTTTGTTTACTGGCAGTGCGGCGGTCGCACTACCTCCCTTCCCGCGGTCGGTCGTCATGTCGGCCGCCTCCTCCATTCGTTGCGGCTGACGAGCTGCTTCCCTCCTCTTGCGGTGCATGTTGACGTGCTCGCAGTCTTCCAAGGTGGTGCAAGGAAAGAAAGATAGCGGAGGGTTCGGGTCGAGTTTGTTAGGCCCGCGCCCTCTGCATTAGCTCGTAATATGGAGGATGTTAAGGGAGTTCAATAAAAATTTGAATTGAACACAATATTAACCCCGCAAAGATACCCTGCATCAACCTCTCGCAAAGACGAATAAATCGCGGGTCAACCCATTAATCGTTTGACCCGCATTCTTCATGTAATTTCAAGAACAGGGAAGAGGGAATCAAAAAAAAATGCTCAAACGAAATAACCCCTACCTCAAAAACATCATAGAAACGTCCGCGCTTGATGGTGGATCGTGTTCTTCATTACCGCGACCGGCTCCCAAAGATGCCACTCGCATGTCGCCCCTTTGGTTCGGTGTCGTATGTCACCTTCCGCTGGGTCAGCTTCATTTCCCAAGGGTCCGACGTCACGGTGTTCCTTCAGCACTTCACTACTTGGTGAAGCTCCCTAATACCCCTCCCCTAGCTCTATATATATAGGAGAGGGGGAGGATAAGTAACAGCGTGGAGAAATAATGGGGCTCCTTAATTAGGAAGCTTCCTAATTTACCCAACGTTGTCGTTACATTAGGTTGGCAGGTCAAGACATTTAATGGCTTGACACACCATTGACCCACCCCTTTAATTGGTCCATTTGAGGATTATGAAATAAAATAACAAAAATTATTTTATTTCATTTCTTTTAAGAATTCGCAAAACTTAACTTTTTCTCCGAACCTACTGCAGTCAAAGTAAAGCCTCCCTTAAGCGAATCCCAGTGCTGCGGATTCAATGGTGCCCTCAGATTTTTAATCCGAGCACCAGTTCAAAATTTAGAAAACGCTGCTCGCGCGTTTACTGAACGTACCCGAAAAAAAGTTCAGTAAATTATTAACAGTTACCCTCGACCCGCGTCAGTCGAGGTTAGGCTCTTTCTAAGTGAAACACACCCCAACAAACCCAACAGCACTCTCGGATTTCCAATCCGAGTTACCATTTAAAAGTTATGGATTTTACAATAAAATAATTGTCACTTAATTATTTTATTTACGACCAAAAACTAACTTTCACTGGTGGTCCGCGCCGACCAATGTTAGTATCTGCCTAAAGAGAGCATACCCTCATGAGTTTAGTGGTGGTCTTGGATTTTTTATCCGAGTTACCATTCATGAGTTATAATCATTTGAAAAATAAAATGATTTTATTAAATTATTTTATTTACGGTTATGTCATTTTCGGGTTTTCTCATAAGAGGCCCGTGCCGACTAAACTTAAGTCATGCCTAGGGTAAACCCACCATCTTGAGTGCAACGGTACCCTCGTATTTCTAATTCAAGAAACCATTTAAGATTTATTCCTATTTTTTAGGAAAACTGCTTACATGCGCTATTTAAAGTTTAACAAAACTTCGACGGATCATTCCGGGCACTCCAGGCCCCGAAATCACGCACCGTCAGATTTCGCGGTCTTGAAATAATTCCATATAATTAAAAAAATTATACATAAATTCCAGGACATTACATATACCTAGCTCAATTCTTCTTTCTTTGATAGGAAAATACATGTTTTATAAGGTTCCATTTTCAATTCCTCCCAATAAGCACTCTCGATTAAAGGGAACTTCCAAATTTCTTACCACTACAAAAAAAAAGGTGTTTCCAAGCGGTTTTTTTTGGCATTTAGAGATGGTTTAAACTTCCGCTAAATATTACATGATACTTACTTAAAGCATCGCGTATTTGGGTGTCGAGAATCATTTCACAGTGATTTTTTTTTTGTTTTTTTTTGTTATTTTTTTGTTTTTTTTTTGTTTTTTTTTATTTTTTAATTTATATAATTAATTAATTTATTATTATTTATTTAAGTAATTAATTAAATTATGATTATTTTTTATTTTTTATTTTTTATTTTTTATTTATTTTTTATTTTTTATTTTTTATTTTTATTTCTATTTTTATTAATCTGGCATATATATGTGTTGTGAGAGATTCGAACCCCTTACCTCTTGGATATTCTGCAAAGACTTTACCACTCCAACAGGCTCTTCATATGATGAGAAAAAAGTATGTAATATACTTATATATATACAGATAAAAAACAAATAATGATATTAAAGAATAATAAATGATGAATATATAATGAATATATGATAAATATGTAATAAATAATATTAAATTAAAAAATAATATATAATATATAGATAATAAATAAATATGTAATAAATATGTAATAAATATGTAATAAATAAATAATAATTAAATATTAAATAAATAATCAATAATCAATAAATAATAATAAAAATAAATAGTAAATAATAATAAATAATAATGAATAATAATAAATTATCATAAATAATCAATAACTAATTATTAATTATTAATTAATTAATAAATGGATAATTAATAAATAACTAATAATTAATTAATAAATAATAAATACATAAATATTAAATAAATAATAGATATGTAATAAATAAATTTTAAATATTAAATAAGTAAGAAATAATAATGAATAATGAATAATGAATAAATAAATAATAAATAAATAATAAATGAATAGTAAATAAATAATAAATATGTAATAAATAAATAATGATTAAATTATAAATAAGTAATAAATAATCAATAAATAACAAAATTAAATAATACATAATAATAAATAATAATAACCCATAATAAATGATAGTAAATAATAAATACATAATAAATATTAAATATTAAATATTAAATATTAAATATTAAATATTAAATAATTAATTGATTGATTGATAGATTAATTAATTAATAATAAATAAATAATAAATAAATAATAACTAGATAATAGAAAATAGATAAATAAACATTAAAGGAATAATGATAAATATATATAAATTATAAATAAATATACATAAATCTATAAAAGTATATATACATACATATATATATATAATAGATAATAAATCCCTAAAAGAGGGAAAACCACAACAATTTCAACACCATCAAATCAAATGGAATGTAAATCGATGGAATAAAATCATAGACAGGCTAAAAATAAAAGGAATAAGCCCTTAAATAAAGATGAAATCTCATCGAATATTCAAAAATCATGATATCCGAACAAAAAACTCAGTTTTGGAGGCCTTTGGAGCCTCTTTTGACCACAAAAAAAATAGTGACTGAGGCCCCCTTGATTATTATTGCGTATAACTCATCGCAAGCTTTGATTTGATATGTGTTAGAGCCCATACTGACATCCGGATCAAAAGTTATGGTTGTTTGAAGTTGATGTTCAATTTTCAACTTTTCTTAAAACTATAATAAATTTTATTTTATTATTTATTACCTAATTATTATCTAATGTGATTTAAGTTCATTTTATAAGCTTTGATTTAACTATTTGTGAAGCTAAAACATATACTCGAATCAAAAGTTCTAGTTATTTGATGGTGAATTCTGATTTTAAACTTACACAAGAATTAATTTAAGTTTCGGATAACTATTAACAAATAATTATATAAAATTAATAACTAACACATTATAATTAATTAAAATTCAAAATAATAAAAAAAATGAATATAAATCATAAATCATAATTTTTTATAATAAATCAAAATTAAATATTTAATATTTAATATTTTTTCCCATTAATTTAGAGGCGGTTTTAATAAACCACCAGTAAAAGTAAATTTAAAATTAAAAAATCAAAATTATCCATGGTTTTTTAAAACCTCCATAAAAAATAAAAAAATAAAAAAACACATTTATCGGTGGTTTTATGACGGACACTAAAAAACAGTCGTGAAAGTTTTTTTCTGGAAAATTTAGCGGTGGTTTTCAAAATCGCCATTAAAATCCCACTGTGAACCCCCTTTTTTATTGTAGTATAGCCATTTTCAAGTATCCTTCACAATCTATTTTAAGCCACCAATATTTTTCTAAGTTCACTCTTTATTATGAAAAACTATCTTAGTTCATTTCTAGTTTTATGCAAACAATTATGTCTTTGACCGCTTTAAAGTCTCTTATATTTTTCCTTAAACCGTACTAAAGTGGCTCATTTATAAAGTTTCTTAAACACAATTTTTACATGTTTTCACTTCAGTTGGACATCATTTATCATGATATATACCTATTTTCCCTTATGAATGTGCAAGTATGACTTAAAACCATTCTTTCTTGTACACCATTATGATACGCCCATTGGTTATGCCTTGTGACATAACTGGAATACTCATTTCTTTCCATGGGTAACCCTTATGTTTATAAATTATGTTTGATTATTCATGTGGCACACATATTCATGAACATGTTATTATGGGTGTTCCCAGATAGCACTTCAATGCATTGGTTAATGTTTAGTCTCATGAGGCGTCATATTGGGACTGGGAGTAAACATGGTTCCTTTATGGGACTTTGTCCACCATGTGATATAGTCTTGGAAGTTAGCCTTGACTCATATTTATGTCATGTTATATATTTTTTTCACATTTCTATGTTTCCATAATTTCATTATCACATGTTCTATATGTTATGATTCTATATGTTTATCCATGTTCCATGCCTTTATATGTCATCATGTTATGCCTTCTAACCCATGTGTTATGCTATATTTCTATGTTTATTCCCTTGTTGGGTTTTTTAGCTCATCCCTTTTGTTTATGTATTCTCCAGGTTATCCTATGAATATGTAAGAACTCAAAGGAAGTTAGGAGATCATTATGGATGATTAATATAAATATGTTTTATTCTATTTCTGTGTTTTTAGTTTTATGTACCTAATCTTCTAAACACACAATATTTTACGATCCTTAGTTTGTATTTTATGGTTAATTATTCTTAAAATCATGTAATAATATGTGTAAAAGGGTGGGGATATTATATAATGATACCTTCCTTTATTCGGATCGTTCTTCTATGGAGAATGTGCTCATCAATGAATAAGAGTAGTTATTGTTTTCATTGTGCGTTGATTCACCTTGATCCAGTGTTTCGGCATCGCCTAATTCTGATTCGCCAATAGATGGTGGAAGGAAATACGCTTAATGATCCTAGGGATATGTGGCTAACCCTGGAGATCTGTTATGTCAGGGAATTTATTGATGAATTATATTTTAGGTCATTTAATAAAATAAATAAATTGAATTATTTATTTCAATTAAATGCACTCGTCAACGACTATTTTATTTGAACGCCCCACACAGACCAATTGTAGGTCATTCCTAGGGTAAACCTTGCATTCCAAACTCAATTTTGGTCTCATATTTTTGATCTGAGACTCTTTTTGAGATTAATCTTATTTTCATTAATAAAATGTGTGCACATAATATAAAATATTTTTAATATTTTTATAAAATTAATTTTGTCCACATCGGGCCTTGGAATCGCACAACGTCGCAGTAGTTGGCTCTGAATATATTTCTAGATATATTCCAAAGTCTTACAATAAAAAAATAGGGTCTTGAAATTATTCCCTCCTTCAAACTTTTCATCCTCAAAAACCAAAAACTAAAAAAACTCTGGATACTGAGCTCACATTTGGCTCTCCCGCTCCCATGAGCTCTCTTGCATGATCTCGTGCTTCCACAACACATGAACCAAAGGGATGGTCCGCCCATACAGGGTCCTCTCATATCAATCCTCGATCACCATCGGTTTCTCCACAAGAGTGTCTCTATCTTCTATGTCCAGCTTTCCCCAATCAATAACGTGTGAAGGTTCATACACGTATCACATTAGTTGTGACACATGGAAGACATTGTGCACCTGCTCCAACTATGGGGGTAGGGAAATGTGGTAAGAAACCTCTCTAACCCTCTACAAGATCACAAATGGCCTAATGAACCTTGAGGATATCTTGGTCCCCCAGCTGAATCTCTACAATTCTCATTGTGGGGATACTCTAAAGAAAACGTGGTCTCCCTATTCAAACTCCAAGGGCCTACAACGTTGATCTGCGTAAGATTTTTTTTTTTTTTCTTTGGGTTGTCTTCATCCTCTCACAGATGACTTGGACCTTCTCTGTCATCACCTGCACCATCTATGACCCAATAAGAGATGGCTCACCAATCTCTATCTAGCCCAAGGGCTATAGGGTCTCCCATGAAGGTCCTCAAAAGGTGTCATACCAATATTAGAGTGGTATCTATTATTGTATGAAAAATATACCAATGGAAATTGATCCTCCCAGCTTTGGCCAAAGTCTAACACACAAGTCCTCAGCATATCCTCTATCACTTGGATAGTGCACTCAGTCTTCTCATATGTCTAGGGGTTGAAGGTTGTACCCATCCTCATCTGGGTCCTGAATGAATCATACAGTCCCCTTCACAAATGTTACATGAATCTCACATCACGATCATGGAAAATAGTTGAGGGAACCCCATAAAGTTAAACAATCTCTCATACATACAAAATCCCCAAAATCTCCACCAAACTTTGCTCCCTGAAAGAAAGTAAGTGTGCTGACTTTATGAGTCGGTAAACTATCACCCAAATAGTGTCATGTCCTCTCACTATCCACTTAATACCTATCACTAAATCCATGGATATTCCATCCCATTTCTACTCCAGGATCTCAAGGGGATACAACAAACCTACCAGAACCTGGTGCTCAGCCTTCACCAACTAACATGTGAGGCACCATGAGACGAACTCATCCATGCTTTGTCTAATGTTGGCCCACCAAAACTGTTATGGAAGGTCCATGTACATCTTCCCCACATCAGGATGTACAGACATAGGAGATATGTGAAACTCTCTCATCACCTCCTCCTACATCTTGACCGGGACAACCATCCATCCCTATAAAATGATGACATGATTCCCTCCTTCAGAAAATCCATCAAGTGAATCTTATTAGGATATATGGTCACACAAGACCTCATAGTTGATGTCTCCAAACTGAGACTCTCTCAAATTATAGAGAATCATAGTATTCAACGTCATTGATTGAAAAAAAAAGTTGCACCCTCCTTCTCAACTAGGGTCGGCTGCAAGGAAGCTAATTGCTCATATGCATCTTGTAGAAAACGAGCCTAGAACTTCCTACTAAGGGATTATACTACCACATTTACCTTCCTAGGAGTATAGACTATCTCAATTTCATATTCCTATAGGAACTCCATCCATTTCCTCTATCTCATCTTTAAGTCTCCTTGCGTGAAGACATACTTGAGACTCTAATGGTCAAATTAGACAACAAAGCACTCTCCTAGAAGATAGTGCCTCCAAATTATCAAAGAGAAGACCACCACTTTTAGCTCTAAGTCATGAGTCAAATATTTATACTCATGGGGTCTCAACTTCCTTTACCCACTTGTGATAACTACATGCCTCTACATCAACACGTAGTTGAGATCAACTCCTGAGGTATCATAATACACTACATACTCCACACCCTCATCCAGTAGTCTCAAATTAGGATCAATTTTGATCCTCGACCTCAACTCCTCAAAGTCCCTATGGAACTACTTTGTATAGGTAAATGGAATCCCTTTCCCTATCAGGGTGGTCAAAGGTACTTCAATCCTAGAGAAGTATACCATAAACCTCTTGTAGTACCCCTCCAAGCTAAGAAAACTCCACACCTCTGACACAATATTGGATGGATCCAAAGAAAGAACTGTATCGATATTTGTTGAGTCCAAAACTAATCCATTCCTAGAAATTACATATCCTAGAAAGTTAACCTCGTGGATCTAGAACTAGAACTTTGAGAGCTTACCATAAATCTAGGTCTCCCAAAGAAAATATAGGACCATCCTCAAGTGCTTTGTATGCTCCTCCTCTAATGTAGAGTATATGAGTATGTGTTCAATGAAGAAAACCACAAACTGGTTTAAGTATTTCTAGAATATTTGGTTCATAAAATCCATAAACATGGTGGAGGAATTCATCACACTGAAAGGCATCACCAGGAACTCATAGTGTTCATAGCGACATTGGAATGCCAGCTTCAGAATATCAGCCTTGTGAACTCTCAACTGGTGATAGTCGGACCTGAGATCAACCATCGAGAACTATATCATACCTCTCAACTAATCAAATATTTCATCAATCCTTGGTAAGGGGTACGTGTTATTTATCATCTCCTAGTTCAAGTGACGATAATCAACACAAAATTGTAATCTCTTGTTTGCCTAAATATCCTACTGCACTAAGGGATACAGTCAATCTGGGCCCGAACCATGGACAACCAATCCATAACCAATATGATGTTATAGGGTTCCATCATAATGACCAAAAGGTCCTAAGAGAATATCTCTCCACCAAGACATAGCTCACACTATCGGTAGATAAAATATATAGAAGAATTGTTCCCCATATGAACTATAAGAAAAAGCTATTGGGATAATACCTACACTGGGAGATCTATCTATTGAACAAGGATTAAAGAGATAAAGTAATGACTCATACATGTTTCTACTAATATTGAATCAAGGGTAGAATAAACACATATCATACCTCTAATCATCTCGTGTGTTGCTGAGTCATATGCCTCTATGTCCTACAGCTGTCTGCAACCCTAACCGCCAACTCCCTGAGTCTGATGTCCTTCATCTAGTGGTTGTTGTGGAAGGATCTCATAACATCTTCCACCACCCACATCTCTTCCTCCTAGAGCCTCGTCTGCTCCTCTTCTATCTATTCCTCCCTAAGGGACACCCTGCCCTTGTATGGGAGATATGTGATCACGGTATTGTCTCTATCATGGTGGTATTTTTGTTATCTTCCTACCCTCCTTAGCACATATAGTTGGGAAATCACATTCCATGTGACCTCATGCATCACATGCATATAACCTCCCCTCTTTTGGATACCCCAGTCCTCTGCACTATCCCAAACTACATGCCTAAGTCTAATCTTGGGAAGATCTTCTGCGCCTTGATCCTATCGATCGGTGCCTTCTAGCTGCTGTAAATGACTTAGCCTTATAATGCCCACTACCAACTCCAGTTTCATGGTGTCTCTCTAATAGGAAGCTCTCTGTCACCATTTCCCACTATAACACCTCAACATGGGTGGGAATGCACAAGGGTGCTACATTGGAATGGATATCTCTATGGAGACCCTACTCAAACTTCCATGTTTAAAAGTATCCATCCCAGATCATATCGATGGAGTACCACGTATGGTATTTGAACCTCACAACATACTCAGTCACTATCATCCCTTCCTCTTGTATCTCCAAAATCTCTTAAATCCAAACCAAGTGCAACAAGGGGGTAGTACTTTTCATGGAACAGTTGTTGGAAGTTGGGCCATGAGAGTCTCGACTGATCATGCATCTGTGCAACTAGACTCCACCAACACGCAGCTACTCTATGGAAAAGGCTATCTGCCAGTGCAGTCACCTGATCAGTCAGTTTCTAGATAATCTTGAATACATGGATCTCCAACTCTAGTCTATCCTCCACTGCCTGGGGATCTGGCTCACCATGGAACCTCAATGGACTCTAGTGCTGGAACTCACAAAGTGCGCTAAGACTGCACGCATCTTCATCCTACTCTACTGGTATAATTTGATGCTCAATAGGTGGGGTGCTACTACCTATACACTAGGAGGAATAAACTCATGTTATGGACCCTAAACTGGGGCCTCATCACTCATCGGATCGTTATCATGATCTGAAATTGGTAACCTAGCTGGTTGGCATCACAGAGGCATCCTAAAAATTTAATCAAGACGTACCATAGTCATATGAGAATATATATATACAATGGGAAGATGACTCAAGAAGGATAGTAAAAATACTCAATCTTATATGATGCATTTACCATTGATCCCTACAACTAATGTCTTACTATTCTGAGTCAACAAGAAGATATCCAGAGTTCGGGTAAATAGATACGTCAACCGCCACACCAACACTGGGTTCTTTGATCTGAGATCTATTCTCAATAAAGTTTGAAATTGTTTCCCTAAATCCCAACCAAATCCTCATAAGGGCACTACTCCAAACATCATCCTAAGGAATGAACTACTCTGATACCAATTTTTCATGACCTGACCCAACAGGGCTCAAGTTGTGACTACCCCAAGCCCTCCTTCATAGGCCAGTGGGTGGAAACAAGCACTAAAACGCATAACCAAAATGGGACGCCTTTGCATAATGTACCTATATGAACACACCCAAACATATCCATACATAAGTGCATATGAATAATAATAAAAAGATGCAATAATATATAGAATAAACATGAATGTAAAAACCTCTAGGGTGTACAAGAGTATGAAAGTGTAAACTAAAAAGTAAAGGGTAAAATTACACACACAGCCAGAAATATGTCACAACTTGAAAAAACTAGAAAAGTAAATGTTGAGAGAGCCCATATTTTAATCTCCAAGCCCCAACCATTGTACGCAGTAAAATGCATCAGGTATACCTATAATCCTCTGTAATCTCCACCAACCAATCTATCGTTTACATATGACATGACGCGTGTGGGAAAATCCCATATAGGGGTGAGTATATACATACCCAGTAGGACACCTTGAAAGCTAGAGGGGGAAATAATAAGAGACATTATAGGAAATAAACAGATCAACCCAAAGAAAGAGAGTAAAAAAATCCAATGGCAGGGATACATATATATATATGCTCAACAAAATAATCTCAAACGAGAGAGAAATGGGATCTCCATCTCACAGATCAACCTAGTAAAGAGTGTCATTAGTTCCAAGAGTCCGTCAATGATTCCAGCATATCGTGCATCTGTCTGAAGAAACACCCAAGTCAATCCACACCTCACCATTGTGCCTCATAGTTTAGGGGGAAAATCTCTAGATAAAGTTCCCATTCCCTAGTATAAAAGGAGGGAACCACTTGAAAGATAGATAGAGAACCCATACCATGTCCTGGAAGGAGGGTTACACTTTGATGGCTGAGGACCCATGCCATGTCTCTATAGAAGGGTGTCACTCAATAGTCAATAGAGGACCCATTCCCTATTCCAATAGGAGGGTGTCACTCTAGTAGTCAGTAGAGGACCCATGCCCTTCCCAGTAAGAGGGTTCCACTCTATCAGTCGAGGACCCATACTGTAACTCTGCAAGAGGGTGCCACTTAGATGGATAGGTAGAGGACCTATTCCCTTTCCTAGTGGGAGGGTTCCAATATAATGGTCGATCGAGGACCTATACCTTACCCAGTAGGATGGTGCCACTTAGATAGAAGATAGAGGACCCATTCTCTATCCCATAAGAAGGGTTCCACTCTAATATCTTTGATGATCCTGCTCAGTCACTGCCATTTTTGAGCATCTTCTAAAGAGGCATCACGCTTAGAAAATCTCACATCGTATCTCCATAGCCACCATGGAGGCTACCATCACATCCTATGTAAAAAAACCCTTAGTATAGGATAATCATGGCCCAAAATATGAGTCCAAATGAAGGAGATGTGAGAGGTATAAGTTTCCTCAAAAAGGAAAAAGGGGTACATGTTGTGTAAGGGACCCACACGGTATGTGGTCCCTCTCTACTTCCTAGTTGTGTCCCTAATAGTACATGTAAAACTGATCATGTAACCCTACATGGCATGTAAGGGGAATACACAGCATGCCTCAGCCACTAAGGGTCCTACCCATGTTTCTGTATGTGTCCATGTAAAACTTTTTCATGTCTGTGTACTACAGTACACAGTGTGTATCACAGAGTCCTTACCATGTGCTCCACCACATGGCTTGTCAACTTGGGGAGGGTCACATGACATGTGATCCTTAACTTTTACAAATCCCTATAGTTGTAGCCAAAGGTTCACTACACAGTGTGTGTTCATGACAATACGCGCCCGTATAGTTGGGTTTTTCACAAAAATTTAGATCTACTTCCAGTATTCCATATCCAACGTCACCTCCTCAAATAACTCCTCTAGTCCACCCAAAATCAGTGGGAAAGGCCTCTGTTCGTCATTTCTGTCCATCCGGTGACCGAAAAATGGAATTCAAATAGCATGTATGCCTAGTACAAATCCCATGTTGTGCCTTCATTGACTCAAACCCCAAATCCATGAAATGATCACCCACATTCTGTGATTAATCCTCATTCATCATTGATTCTCCAAATTGTTTGTCGTACATGAATCCTCCATGAATTCAGGAGTTCGATCGGGCTTGATTCTACCCGGAAATGTCGAGACATGGCCCCCATTTCCCAATGGAGAAGAATGCAAAGAACGGGTGTGGGGAAAGCACCAAAACAAAGTTGCAACAATTGTTTTCCAAGAGTTATTGTCCAATGAATTAAAATTGGGGATATTTTGGGTGATAATCATGGAATAAAATATATATATTTAATAGTAAATTGAAATTTGGTACATAGGTGCATTCAAAGGCTTGTAATTGACACAGAGTAAATGGATGATCATACTCAATCTATTTAATCAATTGGGTAATAATCCACAAATTTATGAGTCCTACCTCGATTTGGATCATTTATCGATGAAGAACGCACTTTCCAATGAATGAGAGAAGTTTTAGTGTTCATTGAACCTCGATTCACCTAGATCCAGAGTTTCATCACCGACGGATTCCAATTCTCCAATAGAGGGTGGAAGGAACCCCTTTTAATAATCCTAGGGTTATGCAACTAAACCTGATGATCCTTCATAATGGGGAATTTATAGAGGAATTATGTTTTAGTTCATTTGATAAAATAATTAAATTTAATTATTTATTTCAATTAAACACACCTTTCAATGGTCGTTTTATCCAAAATCCTTACACCAACCAATTTTAGGTCATTCCTAGGGTAAAATTTGTGTTCTAGACTCAACTTTGGGCACAATTTTTTTATTCGAGACTCCATTTAAGATTTATCCCATTTTCTTTAAGAAAATGTGTGCACGTAATATAAAATATTTTTAATATTTTTATAAAATTAATTCCAATCACACCAGGCCTTGGAATCGAGTGTCATCTTAGTTCCTGGCTTTGAATATATTTATAGATATATTCCAAAGTATTACAAGGACAAAATAGGGTCTCTATAAAAGTTTTGAAGAAATGTAATTTTTTGAAGGGTTAAAGAAGAGTATTGACTACATATAAATGATGAATAAGTGGGATAATAAGATAGAAATGGCAGTTTGAATTAAAATTTTTTAAATACAAGGGTGTTTTAATGAAGGATATTATAGTGAGTCTTAGAGGTTTCCATAATTCATATTATTTAAAGCACAATGCCATATTCTCAGGCATTAATATTTTTAAATATAAAAATATTACCATGAAGTGATATTCATAAGGAGGATAAAATGAGAGATATAAAAAGTTGGATGAGTTATTCTTGACTCATTTAAAATTGATATCCTGATCATGGGAATAAAGGGAGTTCTGTATTTTAAAATATGAAAATTTGATGGTGATATTTTGATATTCCTAAGAAGAACATAAGATTGAAGGAAGAGAAAATATGCACCATATATAATTATTTGCAGAAGAGAAGAAAACTTCAATGAGATATCTAGGGAAAAAATAAAAGAGTATTTTGACCATAACATATCTTGATACAACCTTCACATCAAAGGGTAGTTTTGTTTCTTGATATTAATGCATTCCAATTTCAAAAATGGAAAGATCGTGGAATTCCAAAAGTATTCCTTGAAAGTAGAAGAATGAGGAGCCTTGGAATCTCTTTGAAAACTTACCAAAGTGAGAAGGGGATTCCATGATATTTCATGGAAGGATGCTACTCAAAAAGATACTCACATCAAGTCTATGAAAGAGCATATGGTGTTCAAAGTGTCTCTCATTGTGATTGTCTAATGCCACAGGTTTATTTTCTAATTGATGCAGTTTGAGAGACATGGAAGAAATTCTATAGAAAGATAAATTTAAGGTCATTCTAGACTCGAATTGTGGTAGGCAGATAGTATATCCAATCTTTGGATACACCATCAAGGGATAAAGGGAAGACCCTAAACTTTATGTGGTCCTCAAACACATTTTGGGGTTTCATGGTGAAGCAAACTATGTGAAACTCCTTGAGATATTTGTGAGGGTACTCACTAGGAAGACCATGGAATTTAGGAAGGAGGTGGATGAGGCCTGATCTCAGTTCAAATTTTGATACTTCCTCAAGGTATTATATATATGCATGTTGGTACTTCACATTAGGTGTAGTCAGTTCTTTTATAGTTTGATTATTTACAGTCATGTTTTTTGGGGTTTGATTTGGTTCACTCTTAGATTGGTTTAGAATGACTTGAGTTTTAAAAAAGGGTTTCCTTAATGTTACTTGATTGTCCTTCTTTATATGACCTAATTTTTGTTTTAAGGGTCTCTTCAATTTATGGGTCAATTTGAAGAAATATTTTTTTTCCAGATCTTATCATGCAATAAAGTTGTAAAGTTTTTTTTTTCTTTTTTTTTCTTTTTTTTCTTTTTTAATAAAATATGAATAAATAAAAACCACTTAATGAAAATGAAGGTATAAAAGAAAAGATAATGGTATATTATAGAACTGGAGAGATAGAAGAAGAGATAAAGAGAGAGAGAGAGATAAATGAAATATGTAAAAACAAACAAAAATAAACAAAAATAAGAAAGGGGAAGGGGATATTAAAAGGAGTAATAAATAAAAAGGAAAATGAATAAATAAAATGGAAAAAATGATATAGTATCCCTGAAAAAAGTTCCAAAATTTGATCATGTTGTCAAGCACATCAAATTAGAAATTGTTTTTACTAGAATTTCTACAGTATAATAAGAACCTCATGTCGTCTCTCGACGGAGCCTTAGATCATTAATTAAAAAAAGGTTTTGATTATGTTTTTATGAAATATATAATGGGATGAATTTTTTTGGGGTTTTATGATTTTAAAACAAAAAATTCAAACTATATTACTAAGTGGGGTAAATAAGTTTTAGAAATAGTGATCAACTTGGGTGAGTGTCCCTTGATGCTCATATGTCATCACTCTTAAGAGAAGTGGTAAAGATCATTGATTTTTTGATTTATACACAATGAAAATAGTATGGCATGTGAGTTATTACTAGCTTAACACCTAGGATTTCATCGATCAATGATATTGATTACCAGTGACCGCTCAAAAGCAACCAAATTGCATCGATGTAAGAACCGAACTAAATCAAGGCATCACATCAACAATGTGATGAGATGACTATATTTATGTCAATGATACAATTTTACAAAAGACAAGAACATTCATATTCATGGGTTCAAGCTTTTGGATTTTATCAACCGATGTAATCCATCTTCACACTCATAAAAGGGAGGGGGTGAGAAAAGAGACGAACACTCTCAAATCATCACAAGATCCGGGTTATGTATGGAAGCATGCGAATTATTGTTCCTTTGATTTGTATTTTATCATTTTATAATGAAAAAATAATCAAAAGGAATAAATGAAGAATAATAGACAAAAAATTTTAATTTCAATTATCTTCCAAATATTACAATCATAGAGAATGGGTTCAAACTTTTGGATTTTATCAACTAATGTAATCCATCTGCACACTCATAAAAGGGAGGGGGTGAGAAAAGAGACGAACACTCTCAAATCATCACAAGATCAGGGTTATGTATGGAAGCATGCATATTATTGTTCCTTTGATTTGTATTTTATCATGTTATAATGAAAAAATAATAAAAAGGAATAAATAAAGAATAATAGACAAAAAACTTGTAATCTCAATTACCTTCCAAATGTTGCAAGCATGGAGCTTGGGATTACAACAAAGAACACCCCCCCCCCCCAATTGATCACAAATAGGTTTAGAAGTACATGATGTAGAATAGGATGAAAATGGATTAATAAAGCACTCAAATTTGACTCACCCTTACCCCTGTTCATTCCAACATTTAAAATGATCCATGGAGTGATTTTAAAGATAAATTTGGAAAGTTGGATCTAAGAAAAGTCAATGGTCTATAGGTGTAGGTGATCTGTTCATGATAGATTTTTTGACCAAGTTGATTCAGATTATTGACTGAACAAAACATATTCAATTATCTTAAAATTCTATGTATAGGTGGTTCTTCGAGTTATCTGTCCAGTATAGGTAAAATCAGACCAATTGGAGGTCTGAGGCCCAAGTTATGGCCCAAATATAGAAGGGTGGTTCAATCTTACTCGACCATAATATTTTTACATCATGGGCCTCTTTTGGGCCTCCAAATGGATGAATTGGGATCCATGGTCTTCTATAGAAATGTAGCCCACATAGTTTTACATTTGTGTACCAAGTTTCATCCCAATTTGATCCACATTTTATCCATAGTAAATATTTAAGTCCACATGTATTCTTGGGCTCTTGCGCAGTTTGAGCCCGTTTTTCCTGAATTCCATTATAGGCTCTCCAAATCACCTCCACCTACAATGAAATCATCAAAAAAGTGAAATTACCCCTTTTAATAGTGATAAAAATTAAATTTTTGAATTAAACAAAATGTGAAATTTGTTATTATATTTTTAATTTTCAATACAAAACCAGTTTAATACAGTGGTGTCAGGGTGGAAATGAATAGTGAATTACTACATGATCAACCAGCCCTATCTGCCTTGTCTCTACTTTTTCTTCTTGAATTTGATCGTCCTCTATAATTGTATTATTATTCATATATTATTATTCCTTCTATGTTCAATGTGAAACCAAAGAATCTACCTAATTCTCTTCTTCTAATATCCTCGCTGAGGATCAAATCCCACACATCATTCAGAATTAGCTTGGTATTCCCTGAAGAACTACTCACAAGTTATTATAGTCACTTCCCAACTATCAGGTAATGAAGATAGTAAAACCATTGCACATACCATGTTGTCAAACACAATATCCACTGATGTCAATTAACTTATGATGGTGTTGAATTCATTGACATGATATATAATAATCCTCCCTTCAACTATTTTCGTATTGAACAATCATCACATCAAGTATACTTTGTTTGACACAGAAGGATTCTCCAACATATTCATGAGAGATTTCATCATCCTAATCACCATCTTCTCATTTTTGATGTTGAAGGTTGTGTTTTTAGCCTACATAAGGTGAAAAACTCCTAGAGCTTGTCAATCCAGTAACTCCTACTCCATATACTCCATATCTATTGGTTTTAAACCCAGAAGTAAAAAATAAAATTTCTTTTGGCACATATAGTCTCTGATATGCATCCTCTAGTAGTTGAAGTCAATTCCATCAAAGTGGTTAATCTTCACCTTGCCTTCTTCCATAGCCATCATTCAATTTGAGAAATACAAACTCAATCTATGATAACATTTTTTTGCAGAAACACTGAGAGTCGCAGTGACATCATATGTTTACAGATGAAGAAAAGATAGAATAAAGCAATGAGAAAAGAATGAGAAGAATATCTCACAGGACAAAACTATTTACATAGTTCAAGAATAATATCTACATCCATGGATAGGCAGAATCACTTCACTATTAAATCCTTGAGCACAATTCCATGGAGTTTTCAAAGTTTCACACAAACACAAAACCCTATCTCTAAGTGAGCTAATAAATAAGACGATGCACTGTTCCACCAACTGCATAAAAAGTACACTATTCTGCATTGAACGGTGGATGGAAGTATGCGATGATATAGTGCTACGGCCACCCAATTCTAAGATGTTATAGCAGCCGGTGGCAAGAAGTCCGCAGAGTTACAGTACTGCTAACTCCAAAGTCCGATATGCTATAGTAGTCGTTCCAAAATTTGCACTGCTACACTTCCCTATTGGTGTTTCCTAGTCATATATGATACATTTGGTCGGTGTTTTTAAATTTTACCAAAAAAAATTATGGAGGGATTTACCCCCTAGACCCCCAGAGCAGGGGCACGTTCCCCCTGAAACCCCCATCAAGCTCACCGCAGAACTAAGCCCATGAGAGTTGTGGCCTCGTGTTCAGTATGGATTGCTAGAATTCAGCCCAACATCATCCAAATGGACTAGGCTACACCAATTCAAGAGTGGGAAGAATTAGTAGGAGTGCATAGGTGTGTGCATGTGTAAAGTAAGGTAGGTGCATGGGTCAACATAATGTGGGGAAAGGGTGCTTATCCTCCACACGTATGGGTCGGTACGGTAGGTTGTAGGAGAGCACCAACTCTAGTTAGTCTTGACTGGATGATTGAGATGAATCCAAGTATGTTAACGAGTGGAATTTTGACTTCCCTTCTAATGTGGGACACATTTATAATCAGAAACTGCTCAAATTTTAAGTAGTGTGTGTGAGATTCACCACCCCACCCCACTCAGGGCATCTCTCACCTAAGCCCCTTTTGGGCCTAAAATTTGGTATCAAAGATCTGAGTTCTTATTATTAGATTTGTTTTTCTTAAACTTGACTTAGTGATTTTTGAAGTTGAATTTCAAGTTTTCTCTTACATTCCTTAAGTCGTGGTAAATAGAATAATTTCAATGAAGAAGTAGAAGTATAGTATAATTTAATATTATAGATGTAACATACCTAGAAAAGTGAGACTTAAAAGGCTAAATGTTACTACCCATGTCAACAAGGTGCGCCTTTCTTTTCATAAGCCTACCTAATTATAAATCCATAGTTAAGCATGTTTGGTCTGGAGTAGTGATCAGGATGGGAGATCTTCTGGGAAGTTTCCTAGGGTGTGTATGAGTGAGGAAAAAACACACTGAAAGAACATGTGTTGGCCAGCAGAGGAACTGTCTGGGTTTGAGGTCGGGGTACACAATGAGGGTGTTATTATTTAAATTGGTAGAGAGTGTAACACCCCTAGAAAAGTGAGACTTAAAAGGATAAATGTTACTACAAATGTCAATAAGGTACACCTTTATTTTCAGGAGCCTACCTAATTAGAACTCCATTGTTAAGCGTGTTTGGCTTGGAGTAGTGATCAATATGGGTGACCTTCTAGGAAGTTTCTCAGGGTGTGTGTGAATGAGGAAAAAACACAATGAAAGAATAGGTTTTAGCCTATTGGGAGATTCATTAGTTTGATAAGTGACTATGGTGGGTAATAGCTTTTGGTGTGATCGGAAAGAAACCAAGGTATTACAGGATACTCATGGGTTCATATGACTAGATTTATAACTAGGGGAAGGTTAGGTCATGACAATAGAACTATTTATGGAAATATTTGGATAATATTGAAGGATAAAAGTGGCCCAAAAATAGAAGGTATGGATGAATCAGATTATGAATATATGTATTCATTTAATGAAATCCAAGGAACCTAGTATGCCGAGTAAAGATGAAACCACTGATGATGAGGGTATTCTAATGAATCCAAAAGTGGAATTTGACCACTTGTCAAAAGAATTAGATCAGTAATTAAAAGAAGAAAATTTGAAGCTGAAAAGGGAAAATAATTCTCAAAAAATTGGATCAGTGTGATAGAAATTGAATTCAGTAAGCTAAGAGGATTAAACAAAATAATTTTTGAATCATTTACAAATATAAGGGAGTAAAATGACTCCTAGGATGAATAATTATAAGTAATGTCAAAAATTTGTAGAAATTAAAATCTGAGTCCAAGGGGAAGAATTTAGACTCAAAAGAGGTTCAAAACTTGAAAACTAAAAAAGATGAACTTAGTGAACATTTGATAGAACTGGTAAAGGAGAAACATGAGAATATTATCATGTCATAAAGGCTTCACTCCATGAAAAAATCCATGCTTAGGAATGAAAAAAAAGGATTAAAAATAAGAGAGTTATGGAAATTCCCAAAAATATGGAAAATCATGTTGATACTAGAAACATATCTAAGAAAATTATTACAAGAGGAAATAAAAACTGGATGAGAACTCAAATAAGATATTGGAACATGTGTTATTTTTGTTGGATGTATAGACACATTTCAAGTTTATATTCTGAAGCACTGGAATATATTAATTACTGTGGGGGATTTGAAAGGATGATTCATCAAACACAATGAAGAAGGTATGATTATATTTCTAATAATTCTTATTATACTAACCATGATTCAAGTGAAAATATTATAAGAATATCAATTGGTATTAAAGTAAGAAACCAACCTACATTTGAAGACAAATTTATCCCATTAAGAAATAAATTTCAAGAGCTACATACAGAAGACTCTCATGTTGAGAGTGATGTGAATAAAAACTCCAAAACTACATCTAAGACTCAAACCTATTAGAGAGAAAAGAAAAGAACCTGGAAACATGAGAAGAGTTCACATGTTTCTAAAATTGAAAAAGGAACATGTGAAAGGGATTTCTCAAAGAAAAATAAGTACTGAAAAATCTAACAATCCTTGTAGAGATGGATTGAGTAGAAAAATAGTGCGAAAGAAGAAAATTCAACCTAATATAGAAAGGAGAATCTTTGGTGATAAAGATGTCCAAGGAAGGGTTGTGACTTGGGTTATAAAGAATAGAAAAGACCCAAAGAAGAGGAAAATCGGTTGGATTCCATCAAATCCAATTCAGATTTGAAAATGGATTCCAAGGTGAGAAAAATAGCAGTCCATAGAGACTCACCATCCACCTCAACTTGAGTAAAGTGGAAGGTACTCCTCTCCCCTTATGATTTAAATTTCTTTAACTTGTTTAAAGAGGTGTTGATCTCAGGGGAAGACACAATACATGGGGTAAGTGTGTTCACAAATCACAAATCTATAAGATGAAAACATATTTTAATAAAGATGGAAAAGTGTTTACATCAACTACAATAATTGGAATCAAAAGAATCGGGACACTATATCTAAAATATGCATGCAGTGGTGAAGTTTCTTGCTGGAATTAATGAAGTAAAGGAATGATTTGGATTAAATCTAGTGTATAAGAACATATCTAATGCAATGTTTTATTCTATGTTGAATTTTTCTAGAAAAAATTATTTTATAGGCTATGTGGTTGGTGGAATCAGTCCACTAAATAATGGGATCATATTGGAGAAAGCAGGTAGGATGAATCTTGTATTTACCTATCTTTATTCTAACAATTGGTATCAATTGTTTTATCTTTTTCAGGTTATTAAAAGGTGATGATAAAAATGGGTTATTTTCAGCAAGTGGTATTCCCAAAAATGAAAAAAACATTAAATATGTGAGGCCAAGACTTGGGGAGAGGATTTGGTGATGAAGTACCAAAGGTTGTTTAGCCTCATTCTTTGATGAAATAGCCTATAAAAATGTGTATGACTTGTAATACAAGTGGAATTGCTTGTTTGGTGGTCAAAATGGTATCAAATGGTGTTATAAGTGGTATGTCATAAACCTTTATGCTTTAAAGTTTATACACTAACATTTTAGTGCGAGTTGGCCGAGATCATAGGATTTGTTAAAGAAATGGAAATTTGAAGCTATTATGGGTTTTAATGGATCAAGTGGGTGACATGGGAAACTTTGGAAGTGTTAACTCAAACTCTTATTTCCTAAATCAATCCCATGGTTAGTAGGATGAGAGGATTTTTTGACATCACAAGTGTTAAGTGGTAATTTCACTCACTAGATTTATATGAGGTTATGCAGTTATTAGAGGGAAAGTTGTTTCAAAGCATGCAAGGGGGAGATTTACATGGTTCGGGAAATGATCCCTACGTCCACAGAGAGAGAAATATCACTAATTCGGGAGCACAAATACAGGGAGACATCAAAGTTTCACACACGCGGAAATCCTTGCTCGAATGAGCTAGTAAAGAAGATGATGCATTGTTCCACCAACCGCACAGTAGGTCTGTTGTGCTACAATGTCATAGCCACCCAAAGTCCAAACTACTACAGTGTTGGTGGTAAGAAGTCCATGGAGATACAGTACCACTATAATCAAAGTCTGAGATGTTATAGTGTTATGTCGGTGTTGCCAGTTATCATTGCTACAGTTACCAAAATTTGGGTCGGGGACCTCTGGCCCCCGGATCAGGGGCGTGTTTCCCCCTCCAACCCCCAACGAGATCATCGCAAAGCTCGACCCACGAGAGTTGTGGTCTGGTGTGCGGTATGGGCCGCTAGCATTCGGTCCAAATCATCTAAACCGATCGGGATATATCAATCCAACAGTGGTCTAGGAGGATCTCTGTGTAAAATGATGAATCCCTCCATGGGTGTTGTTATGGCCATGGTGGACCTGTGTATAGTAAGGTGAAGAAGATGTTGAGGACCTGCCACACCGTAGTGTCAAGGAGCAGTCCATTTTGAAGGCCATTTTGTGCGTTAGAATTTCTGAGTTGTGTAAAAGTCAGATCAGCCTATGGAAGGGTGATTCTAAGATACATAGGGTCTTCATTAGGATATTTTGTAATGGTAATTCTCATTTTCACAAGCATTAAGTCTACGTAAGGGTTATGCAAGATGTGCATAAAGGCTGTCTGAAATCCATTCTATATACCTAAGGGTGAAGTTTGGTTTGTGTAAGGGTAACTAGATGAAGGTTGAGTTCACGCGAGCTACACACAATATTACCAAACTTTCCATGCTCAAACTTTCAAAGAAGCGTAATTTGTGGAAGGATTAAAGAAGAGTATTGACTACATTTAAATGATGAAGGAGTGGGATAAGAAGATGGAAATAGTGGTTTGAATTCAAAGTTCGAAAATACAAGGAGCTTTTAATAAAGGATATTACAATGTGGCTTAGAGGTTTTCGTAATTCATATTATTGAAAGCAATGTGCCATATTCTCAGGCATTCATATTTTTAAATATGAAAATATTACCATAAAGTGATATTCATGAGGAGGATAAACCAAAAGATATGAAAAGTTGGATGAGTTATTCTTGACTCATTTAAAAGTGATATCCTAGTCGTGGGAATAAAGGGAGTTCCATGTTTTAAAATATGAAAAGTTGACTGTAATATTTTGATACACCTATAAGAAGAACATAAGATAGAAGGAAGAGAAAATTTGCACCATACATAATTATTTGCAGAAGAGAATAAACTTCATCAAGATATCTAGGGACAAAAGAAAAGAGGAGTTTGGCCATGTCATATCTTAATACAACCTGCACGTCGAAGGGGAGTTTTGCTGCTTGATAGTAAGGTATTCCAATTTTAAAACTGGAAAGAGTGGAATTCCAGAAGTATTCCTCGAAAGTAAAAGAATAAGGAGCCTTGAAATCTCTTAAAGAACCTACCGAAGTGAGAAGGGGATTTTGTGATCTTTCATGGAAGGGTGTTGCTTAAAGAGATACTCACATTAAGGCTATGAAGGAGCATATGGAGTTCAAAGGCACTCACTCTATATTCGGTGCAACATCAACAAGGTGATATTGTTCTTGGTCTGCATGCCAATTTTGTTTTTCCCTTTAGAATAGTGAGTGAAGGAGGGAAGCGTGAGGGAAGTGATCTCAGTGAGATAGTGCATCTACCCTAAACCAGTGTAAGGATAGTGAGCCCAGACAGGAGTGACTTAGCCTAAACCTTTAATGTTTTTGGTACATAGGCATATTTCCATGCATGCTCATTGGATTTGCCCGGTGTGGGTGAACCAAGTAAAATCACTTGTGTCATACATTATATTCTACATGCACACCAACTGATACAATGGGGTAAAGCAATCTTAAAGAATTTTCATTAAATAAATTGGTATAAAAGTAAGGTAGTATTTGGATCGACACATAAACAAAAGAGCAAAAGGTAGTGACCCTTATCATTAAGAGGTCAAGATCCATTAGGTTAGTGAGAGTTTATGAAAAAGTGATAAAATTGGATAAAGTTCCATACCATGATCCCCCCAGGGTATCTCTCAACTAATCCACTTTCAGGCCTAAAAATATGGGTAGCTAAGGGTTACAATAGTTGTAATTGAACGCATTCACTCATACATTATAAAATGGACGAGCGGATGTATGTATAACTCAGGTGTGTCCCGAGGGGATATATAAGGAAGAAGTAGCCATAGAGATTGCTGATTGATCTTGCCAAGCCTTCTTTCGTTTCTCCCTGAGCTCTCTTCCTTATTTTTCCTTAACTTCCATGAGATACTGGCATATCATGGTTTGGAGGAGGCTTCTTTTCATGCAATGGGTGATTCAGTGCAACTCATAGATACATCACAGAGGGGGGGTTTTTTTATTGCTCATTGGTGATCTTTTGATTGCTCCTTGGTGATCATCGATGTAAGGTACAAATAGATGTTCTTCATTTTATATTTACATGGTTTCAGTTTTCAAGAACTGTTGATCTTGGGTTCTTGGATTTCAATTTGTTTCTGTCGTATTAAGCGTTAATCGTTCTCCATTAACCCATCAAAATAAACATTGATCCATATAATTAGATCGATGATAGATCAAAGCATAATTGTTATCCATTCTCCCTTGGATAATAGTTATTGAGACTTCATGTTATCATTGAGTCTTGGAAGTTCTCGGCAAATCAATTTTGATCACACTTCCAAACTTTGTAGCCTTGACGGTGTAAGTTTTCTTTAATCATAGTTGAAGATAAAATATCCAACTATAATAACATGAGGCTTCATGACATATTCAAAGCTACAAAAAAAACCATAAAATGAATATTTATCATACATGTACTTTGGGCGTATTCTCAAAGATTCCACAATTTTTTTTAATCCGTATTTTCTCTTTGTAACACATTTTAAGTGAACAAATTAAAGTACGTAGATCTCAATTTGAAAGTGTTACTTTTTCGGTATCAATGAAGTTGCACTAGAAGGTCTACAACCAATATGTTAAGGAATCAGTGGAAACCTCGTGTTGTGGGGGTTCAACCAAACTGGAAGGAGGGGGGTGTCCATATTGTTCTGCAAAAAAATAGACTAGTTTCACCACATTTTAGTGCAACTTCAAGGCTGTGCATGTAGAACACAAGAATTAGAATGAACAAAATAATTAGGCACATAAGAACGTCACACAACACAACAAATAACAATAGAAAGGGAAACCATTAATACCAGCTAATAAATTATCCAACCAACCATTATAACCTTGTAAACATATTATAAATATAAAAAACAAAAAAGTAACATAGATATAAATAACTTCATTAATAATGTGTTTGATAAAATAATTAGTAATAAAAAGTAATTATTTTTCAATTCATAAAAGAAAATAAAAGAAAAGAAATGATTATAATTTCTTTCCATGATGTTTGATTGAATGAGTTTGAAAAGAAAATATGATGTTGGAGAGAACCATTTTCTCTGACATGTTCTCTTCATAAGAAAAGGGGGCATAAAAGCTGCAAATGGATAACCAGAAAACAATACTAAATCACTGCCTTCTTCACAAAGCCATGAGAGGTAGCACTAATTCCCTAAAGATTCTTCCACCTTTGGCTTTTCTTGTTTAGCTTCTGATGGAGATGGGGAGCCGTCTGACCCCCATCTCCACTCTCAGATCATTGATGCTTTGTTCCAGCTTGTTCATGCAATATCCCATCTCATCAATCTTCGTTTCAATGGAGTCAGACATTGTTTGAAGCCTTGATCGATGCAAAGGGGGGGAAAGGGGGCAATGACAACCAAGGACCAAAACAGGCCCTTAATTCCAGTTAAAAACCTCACATTTTAGACCAAGGTGAAATCTCATTTTATTTAAAAACTCATAATCTTTTCGGCCCTTCATCGGTATTTTCCCATGTTTTTGGTCCCAAACTGACATTAACTGTCTGTTTTGGTCATGAATCATCACTTTCCCAAAAAAAAAACAAATGTTCAGAACAAAATAACAAATTAGAAGAATGCCTCAAAAAAAAAATCACCATCTGATGAAGGTTTTGTACCTACAAAAAATAAAAAAAACATGGGAGAATCAGAACAAAGATTTAACAACACAATTATCAGAGAAAACTGTCACACACACATCATTGAACGGACTCACAAATTTGTCAGATGATCCACATCATTGATATACCTTACACACATCATTGATATACCTTAAACAGGAAAAAGTGATTCAGACCTGTAAGCAAAGATTTGCTTATTTTCAAAATTCATCAAAAAACATTTTAATGATGATGATTCAATAGAAAATATTTTTTCCCTCTATTTATGGTGATTTTAGAGCAAGCATCTCTTAAAGGTATACAACATTCCCTGCTTTGTAACAACAGTTAGTTTAACCAGAAAAGTGCGAGAATTTATTTGAATGATTTAGATTTGAAAGTTCATATAAAAAATCAAAGAGCCTTGTACTATCCCTACTACTGAACCAGAACTATGGAATGATTCACACGAAAAATAATATAATTTAAATTCCAAAGAACTAAATGCCATTATCAGTGGATTTGACCCATACGAATTTGGTAGAGTTTCTCGGTGTCCTGCTATATATGAAATTCAGGGAACCATCGAAGTATCATATAAAGGGACAATAAATGTGAAGGAGCTTTGGCATAACACTGCTAGATTGGAATTTTACACTTAGAATGTTCAAAATGTTAAGAATATTACTCAAATGAAAGGATGACTCACTGATTATGGTCACAATATTGTTGTCTTAGGTATTATTATTTTGGAATCTGAACAATCAATCAATGTACTAATACCTTCAAAGTGGAGCGGTACCTTTGTCACAATTAGAAGACACAAGTGTTAAGGTTCTCAAAATGGAGAATATCATTGGAACATTGATGATGTATGAAGATGAGAATCAAGTTGAAGTTAAAGACTCAAAAATTGTTAAGAAATACAATGATTCCCTAACATTTACACCTTCAAAGGATGAAATAAAATATAAAAGAAATACTTTTTAGATTTATCGTATCATAAAGACAACAAAATGAGCTCTGAAGATAAGCGGACTGAAATGTCTATAATGTTCATAGAAGATCAAAGTCGAGGAGGGTTTAAAAGAACTTCAAATAAAGCTAGAAGACGTGATGCTCCACAAAAGGAGCTAAGATGCAATGTGTGTATAAATATGGTCCATATTAAACCTGATTTCCCCTTGTTGAAGTAAAGAAAATAAATCTAAAAGAAATTTTGAAAATAAGTTCAATTGAAAAATAAAAGGTGAAAGGGGACTAGATGCTCTAAATTTTCTAACATTGATTCCATTCTTTGTTTGTTCTGTAGTATGGTTCCGGAATCTCAAGATCAGAACTTTATGGGGTGTCTTTACAGATGTATGTTCTGTCATGCTATTTATATTATTTGGAAACCTTGTAACAAGATCACTTTTAGAAATGTTAGGATTAATATTTATATGATCAGTTCTAATTTCTGTTTCTCTTTAAAAATGAAATTCTAAAATACCAATTTTAATCGCAAGTGGACTTCAAAATTGGGTTGTTTCCTTAATTTTATATATATTGGACTAGTTCTGGTGGTTGGAATGTGTGAGCACAGGTGGTTCAAATTTTTTGTTGTCTAATGAGGTTTTCTGGTAATTGGTGATCTATGACAAGACTAAAGAATTTTAGTGTCGAAGTCTGGGCACTTCTTTGGATACTAGTTAAAGAACCGGTGCCCTAAAGTGTTTTTTTGTCTCCGTTTTCATTGGTTGTCTGCGCTGATTTGTTTTCTTTGATCTAGAAGGGCTTGGTTTGGGTCGTCGCAGGGGATATTCGATGCTTTGTTCATATTTTTGGGCTGATGCTGCTGAACTTTTGTTAAATCCCTGTTTCCTATATGTTTTCAGTTAGAGATGTGGGTGCTGCTTCAGTTTTGCAATATGAAGGATACAACGATAGAGATGTTGCTGCATGTGTTTGAATTTCAGGCCTGGATTGTGGTTCTGATTGCAGAAGGTGTTGCCATTTGGTTTTGGTTGTTTGCGGTTCCGATGTGTTGATGCAGTGCTAAATAGAAGGAAGGTTTTGATGGCTTTCCATATTGTTGCACTGCCAGTTTGAAAGGATAATGTGTCCTCCTCTTGTGGTTTTTGGTGTGTGTTTTTGTTGCGTTGCTGGATTGTGGACTATACTGTGTTTCAGTTTGTGTGTTATCCATAGTGTTAGCCCTAAAAGTGGGTCGGTTTATAGGAGTTTTTGCTTTTAACTCTCTCCTCTTCTTGGGTTAAGCCTTCTGTGGCTTTTCTTTTGTTCTTTTGAAGAGTTGTAATTTTTTCCTACTGGAATAAAGTTCTTTCAACTTGGAAGAAAAATAAAAATGAAGAGAGCTATGAAAGCTATTTGAGTGCCTCTATGAACTCAATTGATTTTGTTTATTATGATGTTGAAAGGGGACGACAAGGTCAATGAGAAATTATGTTTTTATGGCACATAAAATTAGGTGTTTTCTAGCTTTTTTGTTTCCAGTAATAATCTAGAAAACTATTGTTATAAGGGATTAAATTAATATCTCCATTTTGGAATCCAAAGTTGAATCGCTTAGAAAGGAGCATAAGAAACTTGAGAAATCCCGTGAATTGATTACTAATAAAGGGATACTGACAAAAAAAATCTATGTTTACCCTAGGAGGAGGGTAGATCTTAAAACGCTTCTTGAAAATCGAAGTAAATTCTAAAGTATGATGCTGGTTATATTGAATAAAGTCCAAAATTGCGCATAAATTTTTTTTAAAACATTTGTAATGGGAAAATATATATATATATACATTTTTTTTTTTTTTGCAATGGGAAAATATGACTATTATTAGATAATATCATTGTGGTGGGGATGGAAATGGGTACCCATTAACTGGGATCCGACCCGATTAAATCAAGTTCAGGTAGCTCCAAACAAGGTTCAGATCAAGTCCGGGTATTATATGCAACCTGTCTATATTCAGGTTCGGGTTCAAGTACCTCTTATAGGTACCCGAAACCCGAATATATTTATACAGATTATTTTTTTATAATATTATAAAAAAAACCATATTTGGGTTCAGGTTCGGGTTCAGGTTTCAAATGAATCTCATCCCAAAAAAAACATTATAGAAAACAAGTAATAAACGGGTTAAAACCTGGACAAAGCCACCCCTCCTCAGTTGGATGATTAAGGATCCTTCAACCTTTGGATCAAAGCTCATGTCGGCAGATCTCTAGAATCGCGATGAGGAATGAGCATGCAATTTCGAGACCAGAACCATCACAGATAAGAGGCACAGGACAAAGAACATGATGCAGAGAGAAAAGCCGAGAAGGGGCTCTCACCGGTGGATTTCGAGATTGGAAAGCCCCTGGCTGAGGAAAATTTGGCAGGGTCTATGTCGCTGGAGAAATCAAGGCAATACTTCCCACTACCTGAATTAGGGTTTTATTTCCTTATTATCTGTGGAAAATTAAGATTTTTTCAATATATTTCTCCTTGGGTGAAAGCTTCTACAAGTGTAGAATTTTGTGGTCAAGATTCTTCCAATCTCAGTATGTTAGGGTTATGATTTTCAGAGAAAATATGTTGTGGCGCTGAAGGTGGTGCTCAAGCAGCAAATTGAAAAGTACAGCCTGACAGTATCCATCCCATTAGGGATTTATTGGTATAACCAGTGTCTGTGAGGTAAATCAATGTAGTGTGTGACCAGATAAATGGAATTGTATTGCTGGAATCCAAACCATATGAACAGACTTACAAAAACTGTCATATCAGCAGTGCTTTGCTTTGAATCCTCTGAATCATGACCATGCTGCCAACAAAAACAATAGAACAACACAACATGACAATCAAATTAGAAACTAGTATATATAGAGGATGATGACAAGTAACCTTTTCTCATGGCAGCCTGGCTGAAGCAATGAAACGGACAACCGTTTAGTTCCCTTTTTAAACAAATAACAGTGAGGAGAGCTTCAGATCAAGTCTGAAGTCGCGTACGAATGCACCATGGTTCATAAACTCCAATGCTTCGTGCAGAAAATGAATTTCAAATGTAAATTACACAAAGTCATGTTTTCCTCTAACCAATCAGAAAGGAAGAAAAATTCACCGGAACAGAATCGCATCGGTAACAAACAGGGAAGAAACTGTTAAATCCACAGCAACGACGGGCAGTACAGCGCAAAACAAGTAAGAAACAAGCATGACCGCAAAACGAGCCAGGAGAAGATGGAAAAAGACAAATGGACAAAACAGTACAAGACCGGTGAAGGAAATGAACAATCATAATAACCCTGTCGCTGCTTTTAAAACGAAAAATAAAAACCTTACATCTTAAACACCCCTTTCCGGTTGCCACAATGAGATATTTCTCAAATTCCCCTCGTTATCATCATCGGCGAACAAGAAAAAACCGTAGAGCTGTCCTATAAATTAAGAATATGACGAGTAGGGAACAGTGTTATACCATGTTTCTGAGCAGATCTAGCAGCTCGATGCCGTCGTAAAAAACGGATGGCACTGAAATCACAAATGATCTTGTTCCCAGTAAAGAAGAGAGCAATCTCCTTGCTAGTTATCTCACATCGCCCGATCAGAATGCCGATCAGACTGGCACCGGTTGCTCACTCCGGCCGGCCGGCTTTCCCTTCCCGCCCAGCATTCCCAGCAAAAGCTGAGAGATTGTTTCTTAAAATTAGTGGATGTTCCGATTCCAACCCCGTTCCTAGTACTCATTTCCAACATCAACCATCCATTTTCTCCAAACCTCAAAACCATTAATATTCTAGCCACTGGATTTTATATGAGAGATAAATGATTAATCTAGAATGTTGAATGCAACCCTCATATGCGTTTTATACATGTCACTGTGTTAATGGAATATAGATTTTTTGTTGGGACCAAATAGATTGAAGGTGTTTTTAAGGTTGGTTGAGTTGTTTTGAAGTTGTTGGTCGTGAGAAGTTTGTTGCATGAATTGTATTTTGTTGTTTTTGCAAAAAAATACCTCACTTCGTTGATGTGTTCAACAGAGGTGATCGGACAGAGTTGGTTTCAGATAAAGAGGATCAGATAGAGCTTTGTTATCCACGTCAATCGAACGTACAAAAAGATCGGACGAAATTTTTGTAACAATGTCCATCGGTCGAAGTTTGGGTGCTGGAAGATTGTCTGTAAAAGGTATAAAGTTGTATCGAACAATCAAAGTCTGGACAAACAAAATTGTTTTGTTGTTCTGAAAGTTTTCGACATCATGAGTTTAATAAATCTCATGATCCAAGCATCTAGAAGAAAATGGGGAAGAAATTTATTTGGATGTACAAAGTTCTTATTATGAAGGTTCGGTGGATTTTACCAAATAGAAAATATCGGGAAAATGTTCGACTGAGTAAAGGAGTTTGTGAAGTTTGTGAAGGTTACGAAGTTTGGAAGCTATAGAAATACGCAGTTTATGATGAATATTTGTGATGTCCAGCAGACAGAGGAAAGTTGTTAAAGTTCAATGGGAGATGATGAAGTATGATATCGCACAAAGTCCAATCGGACAAAAGTCTAATGGGCAAACTTTTGTACAAATGTATATCAGACAAACATGTACGATGTTGTAAAGTTGAAGTTGCTACAAGTTGAATGGACAAATTTTTTGTATAAAGATCACCGAACAGAGGTTGGTGTATGAAGTTTGCTGGAAGAAGGTCACGATGCAAGTCATCAGATGAAGGCACTGTAAAGACCTATGTTTTTCCGAACTGATTTTTTGAGTAGAAATTTGAATTTTTGCCAGTGGATTATTGTAAGGGGTAAAATGGTCTTTTTTCCCTAGCAGATGATTTGAAATAAATTTTATCACCACTATGTTGGTCCTAGCATAGAGTGTTTACCTTAGGACATGAGTTTTGTGGAAATCTAAGCCGTTCGAATATTAATGGAATAATTAATATTTAATATTTAATAAATTAAATATTAAATTGTTCGTGCAGGTTCGTTGGGCGATATCTTTTGAATGGAGCATTGAATTGAGATTTTATCTTCGTTGTTGAGTTTGGAACGAGGAGCTTTGCCTAGGCAGGACATAAACTCGAGACGGGCGTCAGGGCCGACCGGAGCCCCGTTTTTTCTTTCTTTCTTTTTCTTCTTTTTCTTTTCTTTCTTTTCCTTTCTTCTCTCTGGCTTCTCACGCACACCCCGCGACCTCCTCCTTCGCCGCGACCTAAGAGAGAAAGGGAGAGGGAGAGGGGGGGGGGGGAGAGAAGGGTACCATCGTAGAGCTCTCGATGCGCTGGATCGACGTGCGACTACCGTGGACCGTAGATTTGAGCAAAGCTTCAGTGGTTTCCACCCAAAGGTAGAGCTTTTTAAGTTGTTGTCGTAGATCTCGGTAGATTTTCCATTTTTTAATTTTAATCCCCTATTATGTTTGCTTATGGTCCCTTGTGACCCGATCTGTTGATTTGGGGGTGAAAACAGGGGTTTCAGGCATTTCGGAGGTTTTCTGTTTGGGAAAACTAGGCTATACGACATGTGGTTCACGATGACACACCATGTGTTCTTCCCGTTTGGGGAAGATGACATTTTCGAAGTACACGCTATGTACTAGGGTGTACACGCCATGTACTGAGTTTCAGTCGTGTAGTCGAGTACCGGGCCAGGCTACCCGTGTAGGGGTACACAACCATGCAGAGTACACGGCCAGACCCCATGTGGATCGCACGCCGTGTAGAAATACACGGCCAGGCCAAGTACATAGCCAGATCGTTTGAGGGACACACGCAGGTACCCCATGTAGGGTACACACTTTGTACTCGTCTTATACGCCGTGTACATGGGCATTTACATGCCATGTCTGGCAAGAGTACACGCCCAGATGGGGCTTCAGGAGTACATGTCGTGTACTCATGGGGACAGGCTGTGTATTACCCCCTTGCAACCCTTTTTGGGGGTTTCATAAATTTTCACCCATGAGTCGGAATTGGGTCCATGAGTAGTCCGTTCTGAGTATCTTTTCGCATAGATTGCGATGTTGAAACCCTTGTGGTGTTTTGAGGACTCCTAGGTGTCATTTCATTCTTTTACTAATAGAGAGTTTCTTCCTCTGGTAATCATATTCAGTTTCTCCTAAGAGTGAGAAATGTTCTGAGATGAGCCACGAGCTATCTCTCTTGACCTATGACTTTATAGATTTTTCTTGAGGATGTCACCCTTGTGAGATGCGACCTTCTGGCCTATGAGGCCATGGGACCGGTTGTTATCGAGGATCCCTTGTAGGATTCCCCGGTTTCCATTTCAACTTAAAGGATCTCGTGTAGGATGCCTCTATCTTCCATCTTCTCTCTACACTAAGGATCCCCTAAGGGATGCCTTTACTTATATGTTGACTTAGGGAGTCCCTTGTAGGATCCCTTTACCTGTGTACTATTTGGAGGATCCCATGTAGGATGTCTTTACTTCTTACGTTGTCTTGGGGTTCCCTTATAGGATGCCTTTTCCTAAGTACCATTATGAGGATCCCTTGTAGGGTGCCTCTGTTTGCTTTCCGTTAAAGGATCCCGTGTATGATTTCTCCCTAACCTTGCAGCTAAGAAACCCGAGGAGGATGCCTTCACTTATGTGTATACCTTGAGGATCCCAAGTAGGATGCCTCTTAGTTTTTGACTTGAGGGGCCCAGCGGGTGCCCGTTGTTTGACCGACCCTGAGTTAGTACATCAGGTTTGGGTAGAGATGGTAGCAGGCATCACCTTAAAACTCGTGCCAAACTTGTAAGCCCATGGGGCTGTGGTAGTAGTGTTGGGTTTAGGCGTTCGACCACCCTCACTATTTTGTTTAGGTTTCAACATATTTATTGTTGATGCAACAATGTTTACCAGAGGTGCTTCTTGGTTGGTGACTGTTGAGCCTGACACGAGATGTCTTTCTTTCTCTTTGGGATGCCCAAACATTCTTCCTGGGATCCTTCTTATTTGTTGGGATGCCCAAACATGCTTGGGATCTAACTTTTGAGCCCTGTTATTTCATATGTTTAATGGTATACCCAGAGGTACTACATGGTATTTGGATGTTGATTTGTATATTTTATTATTATATTATTGGTATGTCCAGAGGAGTTTCCTCATATCCGATTATTGAGCCTTCCACTATAATATATAGGCATGACATCCCTAGTAATGATACTCGAGGATGATTACACTCTCCCAAGTGACGAGGATGATTCCGCTCTCCTCAGTTTGATATGTGATGAAGATGATTACGCTCTCCTCGATCTGATTATACTCGTGGATGATTACGCTCTCCCAAGGGATAAGGATGATTATGCTCTCCCTGATCAGTTACTTGACCACAGTGTTGGGAATGACGTCCCACATCATTATATAACTAGAATGATTACACTATTCTAGATGATAGGGATGATTACACTCTCCCATATTAGAGACTTCAGGGGTGGGCATGGAATCTCACTGGTGAGTTCTCCTTTCACACCACCTAAGGGTCAGACCCTTAGGGATTATCCGAGTTCCGAATGTAGTGACCACATATGAAACAAGACCTAGGTCTCAAACATTGGACTGGATTTACATGGCCTAGGTAACATGGCATTTAGCTCAGTGACCATTTACATGATTTCCGAATGTACTTCCCTAGAATCCATTATTTTAGTGATTGGAGGTGAGTACGGGTGAACCCAGGTGTAGGATGAGCATCCACCTATGGTGACGTATATTACTCAGAGATATTTTTGACATTGGCCGAAGCAGGTATATTTCGATTGGGATTATAGACCCAGATACTGACTTAATGATACACGGCTTGAGTGGTACTACATCTAGCTCAATGCCCTTGCACAGTATGTCCAGGCAATCAGGATTACAAACCCAAGTATCGACTACTGATTGTTTTTATGTTATTTCATTCAATTACTCATGAATATTCATATTTATGTATATATGTATAGGTATGAGACTATACATGTATATGTATATAGATATGGACATCCATGGCAGCACTTTCCTAGTTGACTGGGATCACAGGCCTGGGGTTCGACTGTGGTTTCACATCTTTTGGTTTTTACTTGTCTTTTTAGTTATGTCTCAGCTAGGCTGAGCAATTGCTTTTTCATACACTTATATCAACATATTTTCTAGGTTCCTCATTGGGGTGGCCTACTAATATTATTTCTCACACCTACACATGCACCTCGATGTATTTGAAGACCTTATGTCTACTTTTCAGGTTGATCATAGTTTCATGGTGGATAGGGCTGAGGCCCAGAGTTGCATGATCGAGTAGAGCTACTCATGTGGGTTCTTCTATTCAGGATGGTGCAGTTCGGCAGTGTTTGGAGACCAAGTACGTGGTTTGGCTCTGAGTTAATAGTGGATCCATGTACTTTTATTCCAGTTTCTTTTGTACTCCTATATCTGTATAGTCGGCCAAGTGGGTGACTAGTGTTGTATGTATGACATAACTGTTCGGGATTTTACAATTTTTTTATTTATTATTACAACATGTTCTATTTTAGTTTATTTACTGCTTCCACACTCTGTCTATTTATTTATGTGTATGATACTTAGCTATTTATATTATTTGCTTACACTCATATGATGGAATAGTCTTCCCACTATCACACCCTAGGTCCTCACTACTAGTCTGTAGCCTCTGGTATACGGGGAGGCATACTTGAGGCCTTGTAACCAACTAGCCCGGAGCACCGTTTAATGACATCCAGGTCAGGATGTTACAAATTGGTATCAAATGTGTTCCTTTCCTTGGATTTAATATTTAGGATATGGTAGAAAAGAGTATTAGGAATGTGTCAGAACCTGTGATAGATATTGGACTGGTGTGTCGAGAAAACATATTCCAATAAGAAGTCCTGGTTTCCAGGGGCATGGGATTGCTATTTTGATATGTGATGTTAAAGTTTTATATAATTCTTTCCTTGAGTGACACACATGTGGTGTGGATGTTATGATTTATTATGGATTTCTGGATCTTGGACTATTGTTAAGAGACCAGGGATGGATTTTGAATCTTGGATGACAAAGAAAAGAGGCGTCTCATGCATCATATTTGGCACATAGGATTCACATCATATAGTCCTTCTAGTGTGTGATTATTACTGACGACTGGGGCCTATTCCTTTGGGCCTACTCACACACACACACACACACACACATTTCATTTTGATGGAAGGTTATGTAGATCTACATTGAGGTGTTGATTTTGAGGTTAATGACTCATCCCTTATGCACAGGAGGTGTAGTGACCCTAATAGGTTGATATAGAATGTGATGCCTTTTTTGTTTTACCCCTTGTAGGGTGTTTTTTCTTAGGTTGTGTTTATCTAGTCATATCATTGAGTAAAATGTCAATGGATACCAGGACTTCTCTCGTGAACTGGACCTCGAGGGGGTATAACCATATGTGGATTCCCGATGAGTGTCAGTTAAGCTTCCTTTATGCATTGGTATCATGAACTCCATGGAGAAGTTCATTATGAGGATACTTGGTGAGTATAAGGCCCTTGTAGGCCGTTTTTTAGTTTTTACCCTTGTAGGTTGTTGTGATATTTACCTTCTTTCGAGTGGTTTGATATTTTGGTCTAGGTGGTTAGACCTTGTGACCCAGTTGTGAGACTTGTTCTGTAGGGCTAGGTGGGAGACCTAGAGGCCCTTATTTAGACTCAGACCCTTGTAGATCAACGTATTCTTTGTTTTAGAGAAACCTACCTAAGAGAGGTTGGCCCATGTTTTCAGATGCCTTTTTAGGTAATGATCTTGGTTGTGTGCTCGTTTTGATATTGAGGCACGATAGGTGATCAAGTTTTGCGTTATAGGTATGTTGATGCCTTTAGAATTTGATAATAATCTTGGGTGATTTGGTTTCAATACCGTCTTCAACTGGCATGATTATTTGAGTACATGGATTGGTCGACCAATGTTTATGTTGTTGCTAATGTAGTCAGAGTGTGAGTAGATGATTGTGACTGAAACATCGTTGTGTGGTGGGATGTTTTGGAATAAATCATGGTACAGGTAAGGTGCTTGATTTTGAAGAGGAGTTCTAGTGGAGATTATTTCTTAATGAGACTGACGCGTAGTGTAACAAGGTCATATAAGCCTTATGTTGGATGACTTACTTGTGTACGAGTTGGATGATAAAGGTAAACACTGGTTGCATGTGATATCATTTGAATCTTAATCGGTGAGTGGATGGGTGAGAGCCGAGTACCTATGGTTTCAAGGAATTTTCATGGTATTGGTTGCACGAGAGTTGTGGTTAAATGAAAAATGTACCTCCATGGTAGAGGTGTTATCATGAATGAATGGGGTACTATGAGATAGTTGACTCGTGGTTGAATCCTGGTCAGGTTTTGACAGGATGTGAGTGTGGCTCGGAGGGAGCTGTACACACCCTTTTGTAGAATGTTAGTGTACTCCTATTATAAATGATCATGTTATATCTTGACATTGTCTTGAGTATGCTGAGAGAGTGTCAACTCTATGTCGAGCTCCTTTTCTTTTCAAATGTTTTCCATGGTTGGATGAAGAAACCTATTGAGGTTACGCTCGAGGAGCGGTGTAAGGTAAGCCATATAGTGGGGAGTGCACCATTGGTCATTTGAGGGTGGTGACCCTCGTTTTCAATTGAATTTCAACATTTCTATGGGCTTTTGATATCAGAGTTGGTTTTAAGATGATGATAAGAGTATTCCTATGGTGGGGAGTACCAGATCAATCAAAGTTAAATGTCTTTCGTGTAGGAGATAATTTTTGATGCTATGAGGCTAGTTGTTGGACAATCCAAATAGCTTTTTGTTTAGATGATTATGTTGGGAGCATGACTTCTAGTTTTTTCACCATGCTTCTTGGTTATGAGAAGGTTTATGGTGGGGATATTGTAAGGAACCGTGTTTTTTCGAATTGAAATCTTTAACATAAATTTGAATTTTTGCTAGCAGATTCTTATAATGGAAAAATAGTCTTTTTTCCCTAGAATATGATCTCAAATAATTTTTCTAACCACTATGTTGGTCCTGAAATAGGGTGTTTACCCTAGTACAAGAGTTTTGTGGAAATCTAAGATGGTCAAATTTTAGTAGAATAATTAATAATTAATATTTAATAAATTAAATATTAAATTATTCATGTAGATTTTTTCGGTCATATCTTTTGAATGGAGCATCAGATTGAGATTTTGTCTCTTCTATTGAGTTCATAATGAGGAGTTTTTATTAGGAGTATAAACTCGAGATGTGTGTCAGGGCTGACTGGGGCCTCTTTTCTTTTTTTCCTTTCTTTTTCTTATTTTTCTTTTCTTTCTTTTCCTTTCTTCCCTCTGGCTTCTCATGCATGCCCTGCAACCTCCTCATTTGTCATGAACTACGAGAGAAAGGGAGAGGGAGATAGAAAGAGTAAGAGGGAGAGAGAAGGGTAACTTCGAAAAGCTCTTGATGTGCTGGATCGACATGCAATAACCGTGGACTGCAAATTTGAGCAAAGCTTTAACGGTTTCCACCCAAAGGTAGTCCTTTTTAAGTTTTCCCCTTAGATCCCAATATATTTTATGTTTTCTAATTTTAATCCCCTATTATGATTTCTTATTACCCCTTGTGTCCCGATCTATTGATTTGGGGGTGAAAACAGGGGTTTCAGGTGTTTCAAAGGTTTTCTGTTCAGGAAAACCAAGCTACACGGCGTGTGGTTCAGACTGACACGTAGTGTGTTCTTCCCGTTTAGGGAAGACAAATTTTTCAAAGTACACACTATGTACTAGGGTGTACATGTTGTGTATTGGGTCTTGATCGTGTAGTCGAGTACCAGGCTAGGTTACCCATGTAGGGGTACATAGTCGTGTAGAGTACACGGCTAGACCCTGTGTGGGTCGTACACCGTGTAGAAGTACACAACTAGGTTAAGTACCTGGCCAAGCCATTTGAGGGACACATGTAGGTACCCCATGTGGGGTAAACATCATGTAACCATATTACATGCCATGTACATGGTCATTTACACGCCATGTCTGGCGAGAGTACATACCTAGGTGGGCTTCAAGAGTACACATTGTGTACTCATGGGGACACACCGTGTACTGCCCCCTTGTAAACCTTTTTGGGGTTTTCATATATTTTCACCTAGAAGTTAGAATTATACCCTTGAGTATTCCATTATGAGTATCTTTTTGTGTATATTGTGATGGAGAAACCCTTAAGGTGTTTTGAGGACTCCTAGGTGGTGTTTCGTGCTTTTCCTAATAGAGAGGATCTTCCTCCGGTAATCATATTCAGTGTCTACTTCGGGTGATAATTATTCTGAGACGAGCCATGAGATATCTATCTTGACCTATTCCTTTATATATTTTACTTTAGGACATCTCCCTTGTGATATTTTCTCTTATGTCCTATGAGGCTGTGAGACCCGTTGTTATCGAGGATCCCTTGTAGATTTCCTCTATTTTTGTTTCGACCTAGAGGATCCCATGTAGGATGCCTCTATCTTCTATCTTATCTCTATACCAAGGATCCCATGAGGGATACCTTTTCTTATATGATGAATTAGGGAGTCCCTTATAGGATATCTTTACCTGTGTACCATTTCAAGGAACCCATATAGGATTACTTTACTTCTTACGCTGTCTTGAAGGTCCCATGTAGGATGCCTTTTCTTAAGTACCATTCTGAGGATCCCTTGTAGGGTGCCTCTATTTTCTTTCCATTAGAGGATACCATATAGGATTCCTTCATTACCTTAAAACTAAATCCCAGGTAGGATACCTTCACTTATGTTTATACCTTGAGGATCCCAAGTAGGATGCCTCTCAATGTTTGACTTGAGGGACCTAGCGAGTGCCCATTGTTTGACCAACCTTGAGTTAGTACATAGGGTTTGGGTAGAGATGGTAGTGAGTGTCACCTTGGAACATGTGCCAAACTTTTAAGCCCATGGGGATGTGGAAGTAGTGTTAGGTTTAGACATTAGACCACCCTTGCTATTTTGTTTATGCTTCCACATGTTTATTGTTGATGCAGTGATGTTTACGAGAGGTACTTCCTGGTTAGTGGTTGTTAAGCCTGACATGAGGCATCTTTCTTTCTCTTTGGGATGCCTGAACATTCTTCATGGGATACGTCTTATTCATTGGGATGCCCAGACATGATTTCCTGTGATCTGGCTTCTGAGCCCTATTATTTTATATGTTTACTGGTATACGTATAGGTACTACCTATGATTTTTCTATTGAGCCATATATTTTATTATTATATTATGGGGATGTCAAGAGGAGTTTCCTTGTATCCAACTATTGAGCCTTATACTATGATATACGGGCATGGTGTCCCTAGTAATGATACTCAAGGATGATTAGGCTATCCTAAGTTATGAGGATGATTCTGATCTCCTTGGTTTAATATGTGATGAGGATGATTACTATCACGACCCAACTCATACCAGGGCTCGAGCCGCAACTAACCAAGACCACATCCATAGGACAGGGGTGGAAACTAGAGTTGAAGGCATAAATAACTTGGGGAGGCCTTTGACTAAGTACTTATACACATGAACGCATCCAAATCAATGCAATAGTGCATAGGGAAAGAAATAAAATATGCAACACTACTATGAATAAACCAAAAGATGCATGAACCACTAAATAGAAAAAAGTACGGTAGTGAAAACTGAAAAGAAAAGGAAAAAATACATGCCCAACCAGAAATATTTCCCAACCTGAAAAAACTAGAAAAGAGAACCCATCTCCTATATCCCAAGCTACGACCACCGTACGTGGTCCAAGCACCTCATTCCCTAAGCTTCTCTGAAGTCACGATCGACCTATTCGATGTCTGCAAAAGACACGAAATGTGTTAGAAAAAACCCATACAGGGGTGAGTATATTCATACCCAATAGAACTCCCTAAAAAGGTGAAGGGGGGGGGGGGGGGTAGTAAGAGATACAATGGAAGAGGAAAACAATGGATATAACACGGTAAAATAAAAGAGAGAACAACTCAACCCAATAAGAGAGTGGAAGCAAACTCATCCAAACATAAGGAGATCGAAACGGTGAGAAGATGAACTTCTTTTTAAGTCTTCGCTACCTATAGTAAGAGAGTATACTCGTATAACCATGTGAATCTAGACACATAAAGCACATGACATACCCCATCACTATTGGAAATTTGGTCTATAGCTACGATTTTAAACTGTGGCTATAGGTCCTCAAACCGTGGATAAGTTTGGCATGGATATAGGCCTAGACCTATAGCCACGGTTCAAACTGTGGCTATAGGTATACATCCATGGTTCAAGATATGGTAATATCACTATATCCATGGTTTAGAACCATGGCTATACTAGAGGATGTACACACTTTATTTCCATAGTTTCTAACCGTGGCAATAGACCTATAGCTACAGTTAGAAACCATGGCTATAGGGTCTGAAAATCCATATAAAATAGCCCCCACCCCCTACACAGCCCACACTACCCTTATAGTAGCCCACCCCCCTGTATCCCCCCTCCCCCCTACAAAGATCCATGAACATCCCCCCCACTACCCTTGCAGTAGCCAAACCCCCTGCAGCCCCCTCCCCCTGAAAAGCCCCCCTGGACAACCCCCCACTTCCCTTGTAGTAGCCAACCCCCTTGCAACCCCCTCCCCCTGTAAATCCCCCCTTGGATAGTGCCCCCTATAAATCCCCCCCTAGACAATCCCCTCCCCCCAAAAAATAACCCCCACCCTCTCCCCTGGATAACCCCCATTCCTGGATAGCCCCCTCCCCCCAAAAAATATCCCCCACCCCCCTACAGTAGCCCACCCCCTTCCCCCTAAAAAACAGCCCCCCTATAGTAGCTCACCCCCTGCAACCTCCCCTGGACAACCCCCTCCCCCAACAAATCCCCCCTGGGAAGCCCCCCTACAACCCCCCTTCCCCCCTGCAAAGCCCCCTCCTAGACAACCCCCCCTGTAGACCCCTCCCTCCTGGACACCCCCTCCCTCTTGGACACTAGAAACCCCCACCCTACATAAACCTCCTCCCTCCTAGACACCCCCTCCCCACCTGCACCCTCTCACCCCTCCCCCCTGTAGCCCCCTCCCCCCTTTAAAAGCCTCCCCTAGACAACCCCCTCCCCCCTGGACAGCCCCCTCCCCCCCCACAACCCTCTTCCCCCCCCCCCCCCCCCCGCAAAGCCCCCTCCTAGACAACCCCCCCTCTTGCAGATCCCTCCCTCCTGGACACCCCCCTACAGACCCCTCCCTCCTGGACACTAGACACCCCCACCCTACATAAACCCCCTCCCTCCTGGACACCCCTCCCCCTGGAAACCCCCACCCTCCCTCCTGGATACCCCACCCTCCCTCCTGGAAACCCCCTCCCCACCTGCACCCTCCCACCCCTTCTACCCCATGTAGCCCCCTCCCCCCTAAAACCCCCTCCACCCCTAAAAATACTCCCCTAGAAAGCCCCCTTGGACAACCCCCCCTACAACCCCCCTCCCCCCTACAAATCCCCCCCATGGACAACCCCCTTTGTAGACCTTGCCTCCTGGACACCCCCCCTGAAGAACCCTCCCTCCTGGACACCCCTCCCTCCTGGACACCCCCTCCCTCCTAGACACTAGATACCCACACCCTACATAAATATCCCCTTCCTCATGGACACCCCTCCCCCTCCCCCATGGACACTGGACACCCCACCCTCCCTCCTGGACACCCCACCCTTCCCACCTACACCCTCCCACCCCTTCCCCCTGCACACCCCCTCCCTCCCCCCTCACCCTGCCCCCTCCCTCCTAAACACCCCCTGCAACAACCTATGAATTCCAGAAAAAAAATAGGTCATCTGCATATTCAAATCCCCTCCAGCAAAAAAAACAAATTTCCTTCAGAAATGAGAGAAAGTCTCAGGGTGGAACACCCAACTCATCACCTGCCAAAGTTGGGTGTCAGTGTTTTGGGTCATGTTAGAATGGTATCAATGTAGTCTGCGTCCTAGGAATGTAGTTTAGAGTTTATTTTTATATTAGGATTGGTTTGGGAAACTGAAGGCAATGGTGTTAAGGGGTTAATTGTTGTTTTATCAGCCCAGATGAACCGATAATGGTTTGATGGCCAATGTATCCATTCACACCCCTAACCTATTCCCCCAGCACACCCCCTGCCCCCCACCTGCACACCCCTCCCCTTCCCCCAGCACACCCCCTTCCCCTGCCCCCCCCCCCACCAGCACACCCCTCCCCCTGCCCCCAGCACACCCCCTGCCCCCTGCCCCCCCACCAGCACACCCCCTCCCCCTCCCCCACCTGCACACCCCTACCCCCTACCCCCACCTGCACACCCCCTCCCCCTCACCTACACCCCCTTTACCCAACACACCCCTACCCCCTACCCCCCCCCCCCCTCACCTGCACACCCCCACCCCATGCACCCCCTAAAGGAGTTCAACATGAAGAAAAAATAATAGAGACAACTGTTCTTATTCCTGAAGAAAGGCCAATTGTGAATATGTTTAGTGTTTAAACGGAATAAGAGCTAAATCGGAGGTAGAGAATCAATCAATGGATCCAATTATCCTTGGATCACTTTCTAATGGAGATTGAACTAATGATGTGTTTATGGAAACTTTTGAACATTCTCATACACCACCTCCTATTGTGCATGAGGAATCACCCCTATTAGTAATATCTCATAAAGTTATAAAATTTAATCTTTTTTCCTATGATATTCTAAATGATTTTGATAATATTTGAGGAGATTATAATGAGATGAAATAGAAGTTAAAATATACTAATAATGATATTAGAGAACTTAAGAAGTCCTATATTCCCAAGGTTGATTTTGACAAGTTGGTTGGGTTAATGACTACCCAAACAAAGTTTATTAGGAATATACAATCATTCTATATTATTCAAAAAGTTGTTTCTGAAGTAAGTTTTAAAGATATTAAGGATGTGAATGGTCTAGTTAGATATTTGAAGGATGTTTATAATACCAAGTATGAGTTCAATGATCTTGGTGTTATGGTTGTATCTCAAAGGTACATGTTCCAAAAAATTTCAATGGTGCAATTAGACATGTATCAAGATGATCTTGATGAGGTTAAGTATTTCAGGACTAGAATGAAGGGAATCCTACACACTTTATAAAGTGTTGTATTAATATAGTTTGAGTTTATCAAATTTTTTCAACCCTATATAACTTCCACCTCAGAACCTTCAGTTGTTCCAGTTTTTTAGAGTGGAGTTGATTAATTTATCTCAAAATTGAATTATGTATCCTTATAGATTCAGTACCTATAGTGTGATATGTTCACACCATTCCTTATGAAATATTTTAGGAAGAATATTATGGGTGAGTTCCATGATACCAAAGAAGATGTCAGGAATCTTGGTATTAAAACTAATAGATTTGTAAAATTAAGTAGTGGTATTTTATGAGGAATTTGATGGGAAGTTGAACAAGATCATGAATGTCTCTAAGGATGATCAATTTATAGTTTTTAGATCTCTTGTTCTAGTGTCTAGAAACTACTAGCATTTTTAACCTCTTTGAACAAGGTCTATAAATAAGTTCAAAGTCTATATTCATATTCTTCCTTGAAAAAGCTAGTAGTTATTAGAAAACCATTTTTTAAAACAATAAAGAAATTATGGAAACAAGTTTTTAAAAAAACCAGGCAATTATAGAATTCAAATTATAGGTTTAGGCAGAAGGTTTTTATTACAAAACCATGAATTTTTTATCAAACAAAACAATTATTTTAACTAACACTTGATCAAGAATTTCAATTTAATATAAACAAGCAGAATTAATAAGGAAACTAAATGCGATTTAAATTCCTGAATTAAATAGGCCAGGAGAGGGACTCTACCTCAAAGAAGTCAAGCCACACTTGGCACTTGACACTTTTATCAGCGAAAACTATAAGATACTCCATCCATCCTCCGGGCATATGTACCTTTTCATATACATAAGGACGCCCTAACCCCTATGTACATGTCCGCATAGACTTGAACACGCACAAGAGGATCCTTATATATATTCTCACATGCATAAGATTGTTATCACCCACACACGTATGAATTTTCCATATATATACATAAGCACACTTTTCCCCTTATATGTAATCGCGCTGCCATGGGAGGATATACATATAACGAGAGAAATTATTATATATATGCTTACCTATGCATATGCAGTGAGTCGCCTTTGACTCTGGTGACTCAAAAACGCCTCAAGGATGATAAACATGCTATAATAAATTTACCAAGGGCTCTAAAATTACAAAACCCCCAATTATAAACTAAGAGACATTAAAGAATGAAGGAAAAACTCACCTTAAACCATTGGTGGTGAACCAAATCGGGTCGAACCTCTTCGCCTTCGGCGGCGGTTGCCACAAAACACACAAACAGGTCCCAAGAGACTTCAACAAAATGCCAGTGATATGAAGAATCATCATTAATTGAACCTAAAAATTGAAGTGGGAGGAACATGATTAGTGATAAAGGCAATAATAGAATAGGTGATGATGAATGATTTTTTAAGTAAATGAATGAACTATAAATCCCAAGTGCATACCATAGGGGTTCCATCTAGTATAGATAACTGAAATCATGATTTCTATAACTCCACTATTGTAACATGATGTTCCAATACCAATATTCACTTGGTAAGAATTAAAAGATACCATAAATCTAATTAGTATGGTTATATCTATGAAAAATATATAAGCAAAATAGCATACACAAATTGGGTGCATCATACATAAATCAAGATGCAGTACTAAGGATTATGTGGTTGGATAAACTGTTATAATTATATTATAATCTATCTTTCATACTAGTTTTTAAATGAATACTAATGTGATATTGTCTATAATGAAGAAAAAGTTCCCATGAAAGGCACTATAATTTTTTCCAAAACCACTAAAGTTGTGTTCACTTCAACCCTACACTCACCACTTGTGTGCCCAATTGTTGCATACCAATTAAACATGATGGATTTAATTTCTTCATACTATATAGACATAACATCATTAACCATTTTTCCTCATTCATTATTCACCTTAACTTCCCTCTTCCAAGATGCATAACAAATAAAATATAGGAATAAGGATGATCTTTTATAGATATTTTGTTAGAGAAACTTGTCTAATAAATGGATATCAACTGAAAAAATCCCTTAATTATAGCCCTAAAATGTCTAGAAACCTTAATTATTTCTTTCTATTTATATTTCTAGATTTGAACATCTTTAGGAAGCATGATTTTTTATTTTTCTTTAGCTTTATTCTTAGAAGTAATATGATTCATTACTTGAGCTATCAAGGTACATTAATTTTTCTCATCTTGATCCATCTTTTGATCCATTTCCAACTAAACTGGACATATTATTACACCCCCCTGCAGCAGCACCCACAACACCCTGCCACCCCCCAGTAGCAGCCCCCTTCCCCTGCCCACCCCTGCCCCCACCCCCTGAAGCAGCCCCCCACACCCAGACCCCATGCCCCCATCCCAACCCCCACCCAAACCCCTTTCCCCCATCCCAACCCCTATCCCCTACCCCCACACCTATACTAAGACCCCTCCCCCAACTCCCTAAAGCAGCCCCCAACACCCCCACACTAGGAACCCCTGCCCCCTGCCCCCATCCCAACCCCCACCTCCACCCAGACCCCCCCACACCCAGACCCCCTGCCCCATCCCCCCCCCCCCACACTCAGACCCCCTTCCCCCATCTCAACCCCCACCCCACCCCACCCCCGCACCTAGACCCCCCCCACACCCAGACCCCCTTCCTCCATCCCAACCCCCAATAGCCCCCCCCACCACACCCCTACAATAGCCCCCACAACCCCCTACCACCCCCAACCCCTACAGTAGCCCTACTACCCCTTCCCACTCCCCAACAGTAGCATCCCCCACCCTCTATTGAGGGTTAAGTTTCTCCATGGGAAGTGGAGGAGTGGGTTGATTGTGTCTAGTGCCATCTACCATTTCTTATGCACTTTTTGCACAAAAGTTTCCACTTATTTTATTTCTGGTCATTTGTATCTTTATTGGGATTATTAGTGGATATATCTCAAAACCTCAGGAGTGTTAATACTTTATTGGGTGATTAGTTGGAGAGGAGTAAGAAGTGTCTTTCATATTCTCTAGTGATAGGATCATTTAGAACAATTTGTGACTTTTCCACTCTTGGCATGTGAATATTTTCCTTTTCTCAAAACTAAGCAAGTATGTGACCAATCCTACTCATGTGGTTTTATTTCATGATATAGAGTTAGTGGTAGAGGGATATATTATAGACTAGCATATTAGTATCATGAACAAAGTAATAAGGCTCTAACTAAATCAATGTAATCCAACCAAATTGATTCACTAAAATAAGAGCCTAAAGTCATAGACCTAAATTAAACCAACTAGATTTGGCCTAATCCAAATTAAATGGAACTAAACTAACACTACTAGAATCAAGAAAACCCAACTTAAACTAAACCAATGCAAATAAAAATGAAATGAAGTTACCTAAACTAAATCTTTAAGCAAACCAACAAATTCTCAAAACCAAGCATTATCCTTCTAGATTACATGATCCTTAGAATACAAAACCAAATAAGTAAAATGTATTTCATAATAAAAAATCCAATTTTTTAAATAAATATAATAAAAAAATAGTAAAATGTGTTCCTTAATATATATATATAATTTATAATACTATGATTTCACCCCTACTTCCCCTGCACCCCACACCCCCACCCCCACCCCCACCCTCACTGCAACCCCCCCCCATGTCCCCCTATACCCCCACCCCCCGCTACACCCCCTGCCCCTGCCCCCCACACCCCCACCCCCACTACAACCCCCCAATTCCCCATGAACCATCCTACCCCCACCCTTAATTATTTTATATTAAGTTTTTCTTGTTTAATTTTTTTCAATCACTTGATCAGACCTAAATAAAATCACCTCTTTGGTTTTGATCCAGAGATTGAGAGAACTCTCCTAGATTGAGTTATAAATTTAAGAATCATTTAGAATTTAGATAGAGTTTGTTACTATTTTATTAAAAATTATTAATCCTTATATACTTATTCTATATTTTTACTAAATAGTGATAATATGGAAGAGAACCTAGCTCAATCAAATCGACCAATTAGAGATTTGTGTGCACAAAATTTTAACTATTAGAATTCCTGATTGGTGTTTCCAAATAATCAAGTAAACTTTGAGTTAAATCATGGTCCAATCAAAATGTTTCCTATTTTTCATTATTTTGTAGGTGAATACGCCAACAATAACTTGAAGGAATTTGGCACCATATTCATTGCCACCAAAAAATGATAGAAATTTCATAAGCTCAAATAAAATGGAAGGAATTACCATTCTCTCTAAAGGCCTTAATAAAGGAATGTATATACAAAATATAACTTGGAGAGGTCAAAAGCTTGTATGATCCCTAAAGAGACATTCTTTAAAATTTATTCTCTGATTCAAGGAGCACATAGTAAAAAAATGAGATTTATGGCATAATGAAAGCTAATGGAGAAGCTCTTTATGGGTATTTGGATAGGTTCTAGAAGTTTACTACTAGTCATCCACATCAAACCAACATATATGATCATAATTTCTTAAACTTATTATATCAAGGCCTTCTGAACAATGATAGAAACTTATTGAATTATTCATCAGGTGGATCTATCATGGAAAATTATTTAACAAGGTCCAAGGATTTGATATAGAAGGTCTCTCAGAAATCTCAAAATTTTCATTCATGGACCACTACTAAAAGTGTGCATGAGGTAAAAAGTTTTAACTAACATTTACTTGAGCCTATAATTAAAGAATTGATCTCTCCTATGATATAATTAGTGCTGAGAAAAGTGAAAGAAGCACGAACTACACCCCCATTGGTCTCTCAATTTTGTATTTTCTTAAGATTTTTTATAGACTTTTTCCTTTAAATGTATAACACTGAAAGATGTGACACTATGAACTGAAGATAATTATAACCAATGAACAACCAAGGTTTCAAGGAATATTCAATAGTCTGATATGAATATGGAAGTAAATATCAATCTAAGTCACTTTTCCAATATATTTTATAATAGATTTATCATCCCCTACACTTTCAATAGGTAAGTAAAAACTCTCAACCTTCAACAAGTTACCAAACTTAAGGAAAAATTCAAGATCAATCCATGAAGGACCTTTAGAGACACATGGAGTACCGTGGTAATCAACAACCTAATTTGACAACCCATGGTTATAAGCTTAAGAAGTTAAGAAGACAATATGGAAAAATACTTATTATTTTAAATACATTGATAAATCAAGGTTTGGGTAAACACTTATCTTAACCAATTATTAACCCAAAGTGTTATTTCTATAATAATTGGTAGGGAGGTATAAGGCAGTGTGGATTAATCTCTAGAAGCAAAACCAGGGACTAAACACCCAATAGAAAATGAATATCACTACTAGAAATATGGGCTTTTGAGCCCCTTAACCTATAGCGACCGCCAATGGCGGTCGCTACATTTCCTTAAAAAAAAGGGGGGCTTCCGAGCCCCCTCCTCTCGTGAAACGCCCCCCCACCCCGAATTCCCCCCTCCCGTCGCCCGCACCCTCCCCGTCGCCTGCGCCCTCCCCGTCGCCTGCGCCCTCCCCGACGCTGCGCGCCCTCCCCGCCACCCCGCCCTCCCCGCCGCCCCGCCCTCCGCCGCCCCGCCCTCCGCCGCCCCGCCCTGTGCCGCCCCGCCCTGCGCCGCCCCGCCCTCCGCCGCCCCGCCCTCCGCCGGCCCGCCCTGCGCCACCCCGCCATGCGCCGCCCCGCCCTGCGCCGCCCCGCCCTCCCCCGGCCCACCCTCCGCCGGCCCGCCCTGCGCTGCCCCGCCCTCCGCCACCCCGCCCTATGGCCGGCCGCCCTCCACCTGCCCCGCCCTCCGCCAGCCCTGCCCTCCTCCGGCCACCCTCCGCCCGCCCTCCACCCTCCGTCCACCCTCCGGCCGCCCTCCACCCTCCAGCCGCCCTCCGACCGCCCTCCGCCCTCTGGCTGTGGTCTTCCTCCGCCCTGCGGCCGCCCTGCGGCCTCCCTCTACCCTCGGGCCTGCCGTCACCTGACTTCGGCAGCCCGGCAACCCTCAGGCAGCCCTCCGGCAGCCCTCCGACCGCCCTCTGGACTTCGGCCTCCAGCCCCTCCGGCCTCCGACCTCTTCCCTCGGCCCTCCGCCCCCTCGTCCCTCCCCCCATCACCCCAAACACCCCCCCCCCCGCACCCCTCCAACCCCCGTCCCCTTCCTCTTTGTCCCCTCCCTCGTCGCACTAGCTCCAGCTCCGGCTCCCCACCGCTGCCTCTCCTCTCGCAGCACCACCTTCGGCTCCCCTCCCTTTCAGGTTTGTAGCGCAATCAGGTATGACATGAGATTTCACTTACATTATTATTTTATAAATGGTTCACAAACAATTAATTAGTATTTATTTTAAATATATTTGATATGAAAAATGAAAATGTAATAAGTCTTGTGTAAATGTTTGTTATAGGGATCTTATTATGGATAAGAGTTGGATTGATCTTCCAAATCGAACATCTAGAGAGTATTTCAATGGAATTATGCAGTTTATTGACTTCACTAGAGGATTTGAAAGTGACTATATTAGTTGTACATGTAGAAAATGTTCTAACAGATATCAATTCACACCAGATACTGTGAGGGAGCACCTATTCTTTAATGGATTTCTGAGAAACTATAAGAGTTGGACTCATCATGGAGAAGAATATGTTCGTTGTGAAAATACAGATATAGTTCAGATGGATTTTGATGCAAGGATGAATGATCCAATGCATGAAATGCTTACTGAAATGGTACGTGGGTTGGATCCTGAAGGCATTGACATCCAGAATCTTGAGACCGGTGAGATAAATCTTCGCTCTGGTGTAGATCGTGATTCGAGGAGGTTTTATGAAGTAATTGATGATGCAAAAACAGAATTATATCCTAGATGTACTTCTTTCAATAAATTGTCATTTATCGTGGAGTTGTTGCATTTGAAGACTTCGAATCATTGGTCAGACACATCATTTGACATGCTGTTGGTGTTATTGAAAAAGGTTCTTCCTATCGATGCTAAGATTCCCGAGTCGTATTACCATGCTCGTAAGCTGACAGAGAACTTAGGTTTTACATATGAGACCATAGATGCATGTGAAAACAACTGTATGTTGTTTAGAAAGGAAACTGCCCATTTGGATATTTGTACGGTTTGTGGTGCTTCTAGGTGGAAAGAGAACAGGGGAAATCAGACTCATCAAAGTCAGATTGTGATATAGGGGAAACTAATTGCCGTAAAGCAAATGCGTTACTTTCCCCTTAAACCAAGGTTAAAAAGATTTTTATGTCATCTAAAATTTCTAATTTAATTAGATGTCATGCAGAAAGAGTTCATGAAAGTGATATGTTAACCCACCCAGTAGACTCTCATGCATGGAAGGATTTTGATAAGAGACATCCCGACTTTTCCAAAGATGTTCGTAATGTCCGATTGGGATTGGTAGTAGATGGTTTCAATCCATTCAAGTCTATGGTTGGTGCAACTCATAGCACATGGCCCGTGGTGTTGGTTCCGTATAATCTTCCTCAGTGGCTTTGTATGAAGAAACAATTTATATTACTTTCCACTCTTATTGATGGACCTAAAAGTCCGGGGGATAAGATTGATGTTTACCTTCATACATTGATTGATGAGTTGAATGAATTTTGGGGAGATGGTGTGATGACTTATGACTGTGAAACGAATGAAATGTTCAAACTGCAGGCTGCTTTATTGTGGACAATCAATGATTTCCCAGCTTATGAAAATTTATCAGACTGGAGTATGAAAGGGGAATTTGCTTTCCCTTGTTGCAACAAAAGTAAAAAAATATGTATGGATTAAGCATTCCAAAAAATGGGCATACATGGGTGACAAACGTTTTCTCCCCCCTCAGCACAGGTTCAGAAAGGATAGAGTGGCATTTGATGGTTCTAGAGAGTTCAGCCCAGCACCAAAGATCATGACAGGAGTCAAAATTTTATCGCAGATTGAGGAAGAAAACATCCACATGGTATATGAAATTCAGGATTTGGTGGATCCTCCGGTACGTAATATTCGAGCTGCGGGTAGGCAGCACAGTCACAATTGGAAAAAGAAAAGTATTTTTTATAGTCTTCCGTATTGGAAAACTAACATGCTGAGGAATAATTTGGATGTCATGCACATTGAAAAAAAATGTTTGTGATAACATATTGTGGACCATTTTAGGTGTCAGTGGGAAATCAAAGGACCATGTTAATGCACGCCATGATTTGGAAGAAATGGGTTCAAGGATTATGTACATATAAACTGATTTTCATTATGAGTGAAATATTATACTAATTTCTTTCATCATATATCATTATTTAATTCTATGAATTATGTAGGTTCATAAGATGAGGGAGTTAGGGGACCCCACGCTAACTGAAGAATTTATCCAACTGGCTGAGGGTCCATCTATAACGGCTCGTCGTTATAAATCTATAGATGCTAATGGTTTTCAATTTCACATTAAAGATGTTGACGACAAACGAGAAACACAAAACAGTGGCATCGGTTTTCCATTTGTCGATTCTGGTTATTACTATGATCAATTGATAGACATCATTGAAGTTGTATACACACATGGGTTGAAGTACATATTGTTAAAGTGTAATTGGGTTGATCCAGTGCGTGGATGTAAAGTCAACCAATATCAGTTTTCATTGGTGAATTTTAACTATATGTTATACAGAAATGAACGAGTTGATAATGAACCTTTCATTTTGACATCACAAGCGGAACAAGTATTCTTCGTTACTTTGCCTTCGAATCCAAGTTGGCAAGTTGTTGTCAAAATGTCTCTACGAGGAGTGTTTGTATTTGAACAAGATGAACCCGAGACTGTTCCTTTTGTTTCCCAACAGCTTGATTAACATACCATAGTTCAACGTGAAGAAGATATTTATTGGGTCAGAGCAGATGTTGAAGGAGAAACGGTCGATTTGCATTCTTAATGAAAGGTATAATTGTTTTCCCACTATTCAGCCTAAGATATCATAAATTATCTAAACATTTTATAAATACTTGTAAGTTTTAATCCTCACTTTTGGAAGTTTATTCAGTTATAAATATTTAGGGTGATTTAACTCATGTTATATTGATGTTATTGTCGGTGTATTTTCTCATTGAGGTATTCTTCATTTGATTCATGTGCTATTTGAATTTTTATTAATTCAATTTGAAATTTGGCTATGCATTGATTGGTTTTGTACATAATTTTTATATCTGTTTTGTGAACTCTCTGATTTTTTAAAATTCATTCATAACTAATTATTCAATCCCTTTTTGTTTGATTAACAACTGTACAAGTTTGATTTTTTTTAAAAACAATCCAATTTATCATTTGGGAACTTTGGATAGTCCCCTTACTAATGTTTTTCATGACTACAGGCATGTTAGGGGAAGAGGTAGAAGATCCACATCATCCATATGAGGCATCTACATCTCAGGGTCGAGGTATGTTGGAATGTCATTGTCTCTATTTTTTATGTAATTAATAAACATATATATATATATATATATTTATAACATCTGTCATTTTGTATATAAAATTTTTTTCAATAGGATCAGACTCGACTACTTCTTCCTCTCGCAGGAGAGGCCCTGGTCGTGGCATATTATCATGGAATTCCGACACGACTTTTGATGTTTCATTTGATGAGGTATTTCATCCTGTGGGATGGAATGCCCCTGCATTTATTCTTCAGTTGGGTCATATCATACATGATCCACATCGATTTCCATTGACCATGCATGACTGGGCTTCTATCCCTCAAGACACATTAGATCATCTTTGGAGGGAGGTTCAGGTAAGAAGACCATTTTACTTTATTCCCTATGTATAAACAACAATAACATATGTGATTTTTTTCTTTACTAGAAAAATTTGAAAGTATGTCCTGATGAGTTTCGACCAGTGTGTATGAGCAAATGCCGTAAGATGTGGAAAGACTATAAAGGCAAAGTCAAGAGGGACCACTGGGTACCAAATGTGGGTGCCCCAGACATTCTAGAAAAAGTCCCGAGAGGTGTCCTCCCGGCTCAGTGGCGTGATTTAGTTGCATATTGGTCTACTGAGGGTGTTGCGGTTTGTATATTTATTTTGGTATATATATTTTCAAGAATGTGTGATTTGTTTGATATTTGAATGAATTGAATGTAAAAGGTGTCTACATGCCATTATGAGAATCGAGTGTTGTAGGGACCACCTCACAGGCTCGGGACTCGTCACGTGTCTCAGATCCGACATGAGGTATTTATTATTCATTTTTTAATTTTTTTAATTAATATGGTTTTGTTTTTATATTCTATTCATATATAGTTGCAGGAGCAAGGTGCACCAACTGATAAAATGTCGGTGTGGATGAGGACTCGTGATCGCAATGATCCAGAGGCTGCAGCATTGATAGTAAGTGCTTGTACTCATTACCAATACTTACATAAAATATTTATATTAATATATGTATATATATTTAAATATTTCATAGGCTCAATTTGAAGTTGAATTAGAACATCTGCCAGAGGACCAGCGACAGCTTCCCATGCGAAGGGATGAGATCTTTCATCGCATCATTGGTCGGGATGGACATGGATATAGTTTGACCTATAGAACAGGGATTCCTCGTTCTGTAGTGTCACGCGCTGTGGTTGTCGGTCCTGCTGTTGCTCATATGACATAGCAACTGTCAGATTTCGAGGCACGGCTGCGGGCTTCTGAGGAGGCAAATGCGCAATTGGCTGCTGAGGTTAGAGCACTGCGGGAATATGTGCGTCCAGGTGATGGTGCAGGGGATCACACAACGCAGGTTTATACTGTATTTATTTATTTAATTTAAATTATTTTTGTTATGAAAATATTTATAATGTTTATTTGTTGTAGGCCCCTGGTCCACCGGATGAAGGTCAGTGATGAACACGCATGACGCATCATATTCACGAGGTGTGTTTCTACTTTTAATGGTAGGGTTGTTATTGATATTTATGTTGGGTTTCTAGTGAGTTTTTTTTTTGTGATTTGGGGGCATCATGTGTGTTTTGGCCTCATGCAATGTTTTTGTTCACGAATTGAGAAGTAACCATGAAACTGATTATTGATTTGGATATTTTTTGTTCATTTAATTTTCAATGTTTAGAATTGCATGTTCTGTAATATTTTTGAAAAAATACGTGATTCCTAATATAAATCATTAAACTTGTTTTTGATGAATGAGCTAAGTTCACTATTTGTAGTCCCCGGCCTACCTCGGACAGCCCTCCCTGCACTCTGGATAGCCCTCCCCGCACCCCGGACAATCCCCCCCATCCCGGACATCCCCCCCGCACCCCGGACAGCCTCCCCCGCACCTCGGACAGCCCTCCCCGCACTCCGAACAGCCCTCCCCACACCCCGGACAGCCCCCCGCACCTCAGACAGCCCTCCCCGCACTCCGGAAAGGCCTCCCCGTACCCCAGACAGCCCTCCCGCACCCCGGACAGCCCTCCCCGCACTCCGGACAGCCCTCCCCGCACCCCAGACAGCCCTCCCGCACCCCGGACAGCCTTCCCCGCATTCTGGACAGCCCTCCCTGCACCCCGGACAACCCTCCCGCACCCCGAACAACCCCCCCGCACTCCGTACAGTCCTTCCCGCACCCTGGACAGCCCCCCGCACCCCGGACAACCCTCCCACACTCTGGACAGCCCCCCCCCCCCGCACCCCGGACAGCCCTCCCGCACCCCGGACAGCCTTCCCCGCACTCCGGACAACAATCTAATTATTATTCGCAACGTGTACGTGCAGACGACACGTCAATTGGACGATATCAATGGGTGAGTGAATTGTGATGTGGTCAAGCAGACGACACATCAATCGGACGTGCCGTGTGCCCGCGGTGACCAGGAACGCTGTTCTGGTGTCATAAACGGCCAAAACGTGCGTCTAACGGTCAAACTCATAACAAACGACATCGTATTGAATTGAAATCACAGGAAAGCAATCTAATTATTATTCGTGACGTGTACGCACAGACGGAACGTCAATTGGACGTGCGGTCTGCGCGGTAGGGATCATTATGCGTTCTTTAAGTGTTGCGCGCGCTTCATAAACGCGCGTGGGGGGGGGGGGGGGGGGTCCAAACGGGCCGAACGACGTCCGAATGACCTGAAATCAGACGACATCAAAGGGTGAGTGAATTTTGATGTGTTCAAGTAGACGACACGTCAATCGGACGTGCCGTGTGCCCGCGGTGACCGAGAACGCCGTTCTGGTGTCATAAACGGCCAAAACGGGTGTCTAACGGTCAAAGTCATAGCAGACGACATTTTATTGACCTGAAATCATAGGACAACAATCTAATTATTATTCGTGACATGTACGCGCATATGGCACGTCAATCGGACGTGCAGTCTGCGCGGTAGGGCTCATTATGCGTTCTTTAAGTGTTGCGCGCGCTTGATAAACGCGCGTGGGGGGTCCAAATGGGCCGAATGAGGTCCGAATGGCCTTAAATCAGACGAAATCAAAGGGTGAGTGAATTATTATGTGGTTGAGCAGACGACACGTCAATCGGACGTGCCGTGTGCCCGCGGTGACCGGGAACGCCGTTCTGGTGTCATAAACGGCCAAAACGGACGTCTAATGGTCAAAGTCATAACGGACGATATCGGATTGACCTAAAATCACAGGAAAACAATCTAATTATTATTCATGATGTGTAGGAGGAGACGGAGTACCCATCATATGTGTGGTGCGCGCGGTACGGCCGAAGGCGTCATTTTCAGCAGCTCGACGCGCGCTTAAACGGCGCGTTGGGGGGTCAAAACCACCCGAACAACCTCAGAATTCCATGAAACCGTACAACATCAGACTTTGTGTGATTTTTGAAATGTTTGGGTAGATGGCACATCAATCGGAGGTTTCGTTTGACTGCGGTGACCGGAAACGTGTTTCCGGTGTCATAAAACACCAAAAACGGCGGGACACGGTCGAATTTGGATAAAACGTGATCCGAATAACCTGAAACCACACTAAAACATTAGGAATATTATTCGTGACGTGTAGGAGGAGACGACGTGCCCATCGGACGTGCGGTGCGCGTGGTACGGCTGAATGCGTCGTTTTCAGCAGCTCGGCGCGCGCTAAACCGGCGCGTTGGGGGGTTAAAACTACCTGAACGACCTCGGAATGCCATGAAACCATACGACAACAGCCGTTGTGCGATTTGTAAAATGGTCGGGAAGACGGCACGTCAATCGGAGGTGCCGTTTGACCGCGGTGACCGGAAACACGTTTCTGGTGTCATAAAACACCAAAAACGGCGCGAGACGGTCGAATTCGGAGCAAATGTGCTCTGAATGACCTGAAACCACACGAAAACATTAGGAATATTATTCTTGATGTGTAGGAGGAGACGACGTGCCCATCGGAGGTGCGGTGCGCGCGTTACGTTCGAGTGTGTCGTTTTCAGCAGCTCGACGCGCGCTAAAACGGCACGTTGGGGGGTCAAAACCACCAGAACGACCTCAGAATGCCATGAAACCGTACGACAAAATCCATTGTGCGATTTGTGAAATGTTCGGGCAGACGGAACATCAATCGGAGGTGCCGTTTGACCGCGGTGACCAGAAACGTGTTTCCAGTGTCATAAAACACCAAAAACGGCGCGAGACGGTCGAATTCAGAGAAAACATGCCCCGAATGACCTGAAAACACACGAAAACATTAGTAATATTATTCTTGACGTGTAGGAGGATACAACACGCCCATCGAAGGTGCAGTGCACGCGTTACGTCCGAGTGTGTCGTTTTCAGCAGCTCGGCGCGCACTAAAATAGCGCGTTGGGGGGTCAAAACCACCCGAATGACCTCGGAATACCATGAAACCATACGAAAACAGCCTTTGTGCGATTTGTAAAATGTTCAGGTAGACGACACGTCAATCGGAGGTGCCGTTTGACCGCGGTGACCGGAAACGCGTTTCCAGTGTCATAAAACACCAAAAACGGCGCGAGACGGTCGAATTTGGAGCAAACGTGCTTCGAATGACCTGAAACCACACGAAAACATTAGGAATATTATTAGTGATGTGTAGGAGGAGACTACGCGCCAATCGGAGGTGCGTTGTGCGCGTTACATCCGAGTGTGTCGTTTTCAGTAGCTCGGCGCGCGCTAAAACAACGCGTTGGGGGGTCAAAACCACCCGAACGACCTCAGAATTCCATGAAACCGTACGACAACATCTGTTGTGTGATTTTTTAAATGGTCAGTTAGACAACATGTCAATCTGAGGTGCTGTTTGACTATGGTGACCAGAAACGCGTTTCCGGCGTCATAAAACACCAAAAACGGCGCGAGACGGTCGAATTCAGAGCAAACGTGCTCCGAATGACCTGAAACCACACGAAAACATTAGGAATATTATTCGTGACATATATAAGGAGACGACGTGCACATCAGAGGTGTGGTGCGCGCGTTACGTCCGAGTGTGTCGTTTTCAGCAGCTCGACGCGCGCTAAAACGGCGCGTTGGGGGATCAAAACCACCCGAACGACCTCGGAATGCCATGAAACCGTACAAAAATAGCCGTTGTGCAATTTGTAAAATGGTCAGGTAGACGACACGTCAATCGGAGGTTCCGTTTGACCGCGGTGATTGGAAATGCGTTTCTGGTGTCATAAAACACCAAAAACGGCCGAATGACCTGAAATGATAGAATTTCTTAAATTGGGGGTTTTAAATTATTATAACACCATGATTTGATGTCAGATTTAATTTTATTATATGTATATAATAACTGAATAATTATTTTTAATTTACGTTTGTTTTGTTTTGTTGTTTTTTTGTCTTATTGTAGGTTTATTGAAGCAGAAGATTGAAATAGACAGACCTGCTCGGATCATTGAAGCATGTTTATCGTTTATGATGATCTTTATGTTTATGATGTTTGAAATTGTTTTCCATTTTTTATGATTGTTATCTTGTTTTATCTCTGATTTTGCACCGTGAAGAAAAAAAAACAGAATTCGTACATTTCATTGAAAAAATGAAAAATATTTTATTTAATATTATATATATATATATTAAAATATTTTATTTAATATATATATATATATATATATATATTTTATTTAATAAATATATATAAAAATGAAAAATAGTTTATTTAATATTATATATATATATATTTCTTTAATATATATATATATATATTTAAATATTTTATTTAATATTATATATATAAATATTTTCTTTAATATATATATATATATATATTTTATTTAATATATATATATATATATATATATATATATATATATATATATATTTCTTTCGGTATTAATTTTTTTTTTAAAAATTTTTTCCAGTGTAGCGACCGCCTGACGGTCACTATAGGCTGGCATTTCAGCCACCTATAGCGACCGCCATTGGCGGTCGCTATTGCCCTACACCGATGGAGCAGATGCGACCGCCAATGGCGGTCACTGGGTGGTCTCTATAGCCCTATAGCGACCGCCAATGGCGGTCGCTAATACCCTTATTTTTAGTAGTGACCATGTGGGGAAACAATCTCCCATGCGTCTATCACATCATGGTTTCAGAACATACATGTTCTATGTGACTCATCATAATTGTATTGGATTTTATTTATATGGGAAAATGATTTTCTATAAAAAAAAATTGATAACTCAACATTCAATTTAGTAAATCCTCCAAACATTACTTCTAATCAACAACTGCAATAATATCGTGATATTTCATATATCCATCACTATGAAACATAGGTTTACATTAACCAAAGTAATAATAATCAATGAATACTATATATTTATAAAATTTTCTTTTATAATTCACCATAGACCATTTATCCATCTTAAAATTATATCATCATAACTTTCGATTTCTAGCATTTGCAGATTTAAACTCTATAAGAGAATCAAACCCAATGAAAATCCGACAAAAAATCAAAGAATTCATACCCGGGGAAATAAGTGAAAACAAATAAACCCTATCTAAGAAAAATGTGATAATTAAGAAGATAAAAAATCAAAACAAATAAATCTTACCCAATGTAAATTGAAGAGGCAGTGGATCTGAAATCAAAGAAACCCTTCTTCATGGAAGAAATCAGAGGTCTTGTGAGGAATTATAACCATCCTGGTTCATATGTATGTGGTTGTGTATTGAAGAAAATCAGATTTAATTGAAACCCCAACAACATAAATTGAATATAGATTTTTGGAAATAAAAAAAATTGTAACACACCCTACAACAGGCCACTCAGAAGCTAAGAGTTATGGACCACCCAATGGGGAGATGTGGAGGGGTTCCTGGAATGTGTGAAGACTGGAAATACATTATCTAGTGGTGAGTCAAGGAGGATGGTGGACCAAAGGCAGAGGTGGAGGCGGAGCCACGTCAGAGCTACATTGGAAGAAGAGGATCACATGAAGGTTGGGTGGTCGCGTCGTCAAAGGAGGATCGTCCCGAGGTTGGGTGGTCACGTCGTCGTCGAAGGATCGTCCCGAGGTGGCTGCATCATCGTCGGAGGATAGCGAGAGGTCGGGTGGCAGCATTGGGCGAGGAGGTTCACCGAATCATAGGGAGGAAATATCATGATGGGAAAAATCATGGGTGGAATTGCGATATGGGTGGGATTGGAGGCATAGCGCCATAGTTATTTTATGACCCGTGGGAACATTTTAGGCTGTAGCCATGGTTTTTTTTAAACTATGGCTATATAACTGTGGCTATAACCCAAAATTCTAGCAGTACATGTGTCTTTGTCTTCGCTTCTCTTGGAAGGAGAGTAACCAAAACCCAATGAGTGAGGACTGAAATAGGATATATATATATATATATACACACACATATATATATATATGCTTAGTCAAAGAAACCCAAACGAGAGAGTAACACTACAAAAAATAGCAGATTAGCGGCGGGTTTTTAGAGGGGGTTATGAACAACCCCATTTAAATTAATTTTAGAGGGGGTTATGCACAACCCCCTCTAATCATCAAATTTAGAGGGGGTTCACAACCCCCTCTAAAATTTTTAGCATCATTTTTTTAGTATTTGGTTTGATTTTAGAGGTGGTTGTGTCGAAAACTGCTGCTAATTTAATAATTATTGGCGCTATATATTCGGTTGGATTTTAGAGGAGCAATATATATATATATATATATATATTCGTTTTGATATATATATATATATAATTGTTTTTTTAAAGGAGACAATAGGGGTCCACAACCCCTTAATTTAAGATATTAGAGGGGGTTTATGAACCGCCGTTAATCCCTTATATTAGAGGGGAGTTTGAACCCCCTCCAATTGATGGCATTAGAGGGGGTTTTGAACCCCCTCTAATTTAAGAAATTTTATGGGGGTCATGAATCACCGCCAATTCCTTTGATTAGAGGGGGTTTTAAACTCCCTCTAAAATTTTATTTATTTTTTAAAATAAATATCATATAAATTCAAATTTTATAATATATATGTGTGTGTGTGTGTATATATATATTACCTAAACACATTATATAAATGTATTTAAATATATTATAAATAAATAAATATATATATATAAGGAAATTTTATAAATAATTTAAATAAATACTTATACATATAAACAAAAATGTATACATATATAAATATTTGTATATATAGTATAAATGTAATTATAAATATATTTATTCAAATTTATAATTTTTTATATGGTTTTATAAATACTATACATTTATATTATGATTTATATTATACATATATTATATTAAATATATTTTTATTGTATATTTTTGTATAAATACATTTATATTATATTATGTATACAAATATATATATATATATATAATATAAACAAAATTAAAATTAAATATAAATATATACAATATAATATAATTATATAATTATATTATATATATTATATTATAAATATTTAATTATATATAAATTTATATATATTATATAATTATTTTATATATATTGTAGTACACCATATTAATTATAAATTAATTTAGTATATATATATATATCATTTAATTATATTATATATTTCCAATTATATGAATGTATTTAGTTGTGTGTTTGTATATATATATGATATAATATAAATGTATATAATCACATACATAAATATATAATATAAATGTATTTAATATAATATATGTATAATATAAATCATAAAATATGTAAATGTATAGTATTTATAAAACCAACATATAATTTTCATAGTTTAAAAATTAGGTGTAATAAAAATAAAAATAATTAATAATATTATTGTTACAAACACACACGTACATATATAAAAATATATAAAAATTATTATATAGATATATAAACTATAATTATATTATATCTATAAATATTATATAAATACATAAACACACACACACACAAATATAAATGTAATTACAAATATATGTATAAATATATATTTATATATGTAAATATAATAATTTATATATATATATATATATATCATACAAAAATATATTATATATTGTCAAATATTTATGTATGTAATATTATATATATATATATATATTATAGAAAAATATATACATCATATATTACACACAAATATATATATATATATATTATACACAAATATATATTATATACAAATATTATACACAAATATATCATATATAAATATTTATATATATTTAAATATTTATTCAAATAATATATATTTGAATCACCTTTAATTCAAATATATATAAATATATTAATTTGTAAGTAAAATTCAAAAATTACTTTGCCATTGTGGTTAGGGGGTGCTTCTTATATCGTGTATGTCCGCGGTTTGAATCCCACATATTACATTTTACAAGGGGAAGGTGGGATCACGACATAGAGTAGGAGAGGGGTGAGATAGGGATCAGAATAGGAGGGAGGGGTGCGAGGTGGACCACGAGGGAGGGAGGGCGCTTGCACTGAAATTGGAATAGGAGGGGGAGGGTGCGAGGGAGGACCGAGACCGGAATTGGAGGGGGTGGATTGGCAGGACCAAGACCAAAATTGGAGGGGGTGGACCGGTGGGACCGAGATCATAATTGGAGGGAGTTTTAACCCCCTCTAATCTAACCGCCACTAATTTTCCCACTACTTTACCAACAGTTCTTCAAAACTACCTCTAACAATAGTTGGCAGACACATTAGCGATGATTCCTCATAACTGTCATTAATGTTTTTAGAAGGGGTTATAACCCCTTTTAAACTAAAAAATAACCCCCTATAATTGGGTCATTTTTTGTAGTGTAAGGGGATATCCATCTCATAAATCACCCCAAGAAGATGAGTCGCCAACAGTTCTAAAGTAAAGTCCATTTGTGATGACCAACACCTCACGTGTCTACCTAGAACACACAAGTCAGAGGGACTCAATCACCACACATTAATACTATCCTCTTTGGGCGGCACTAACTCACCCATATGGTTTTAGGTTGCGTCATATGAATGATTCTCGGTGGGGAAAGTGTCTCTCTTTCTCACGAGTCTAAGGGTTTGTTAAACCATGCCTCATCATTATTCCGCACAGTCAAGGAGTCACCAATTTTAGGAAAGGATATTATGCCCTGGTACGATGGGAGGGTCCTACTCTGATAGTCACTGAGGAATGACACTGCCCAGTCCCACTGGAGGGTACCACTCAGGAAGGTCACTGGATAATTCAATTTCCCCAGTCCTACTAGAGGGTATGCCTAGTGATTCGTCAGGAAAACACCACTGCCCAGCTTGGATAGAGGGTTACGCCTTGAATATGTCATCGGGGAATGCCACTGCCCAACCGCACTGGAGGGTAAGCCCAGAATATCGAGGAACTCCACTGCCCAGTCCTACTGGAGAGTAACTCGAAAATATCATCAGATAATGCCACAACCCATTCCTACTAGAGGGTAAGCCCGTAACTGTTATCAAGGAATGCCACTATCCAACCTAGCTAAAGGATAAGACCGGTACTGCTCTAGTGATTCTGTATGATTGCTGCTATCATCAGGTGTCACTTCTACACGTTCTAACCCAGAATATTCATATCATATCTTGGAATCTTCTTCAAAGGGCACTATCACAATCTATGTGAAAAAACACTCAGGTTAGGCATCTCGTGGTCCAAAATCCGAGTTCAAATGAAGGAGATGCAAATGTTCAAAGATTGCTCGGAAGAGCTCAAGTAGTACACGATGTGTGAGGGGATCCACATGACATGTGGTCCCTCTTCACTGCCTGGCCATGTCTTTGGTCATCACATGGGTTATAAGGACCCGACCTTAAACATTACATAATATTGAATTAAATGAATAATTCACATTGAGGATCTTTTCAGGTTTAGAATTTTAGAGAATTAGGCTATAAATATTACATTACAACTTGAATATTACAAGTAGACACTACTACTCAGTATCCATATTTTTCATAAAATAAAAACCCTTAAAAAGAAACATGTCTAGTTCCATGTTTTAGATAGCATGACTTTTACTTGATCCCATACTTGACCCTATTCATATTTAAGTCCTGTGGAAAAACATTTCAAAAACTTGGGATGAGGATAAAAAGCTCAGTAAGGGTTATAAAATAAGGAAGGAAAACATTAGCCCATCAATAAATACAAATCAATGAAACCATACTTTTCAATCATAACATACCTTATGAAATCATGAGATTTATGAATAACACACACAAATCATAAATCATAAAGGTTACTTATGGCATCCATATCAAAATTACATTGTAGATATCACAACTACATAGGGAGTTACACTTGGAATACCCATCATGGTATATTCCCTAAATCACTTAGGAGAAACATCATGTTTACCTCTGTCACATTACCCAATGCATTGGAGAGCTATCTCGGGCTCACCCGCCCTAGGTTTATCACGGAACCACCCGTATACGAAAACAATGCCCAATAACCATAACATAATCATAACATATAACACACGTATGAAGGAAAGATAACATTTCCACATTCCAATATATCAAATCAAGATATTGAGATAAACAATGTTTTATCAAATCATTTTCAAAACCATTTAAAAAGTGATTTTTGAATCAAAGTGTCCCATACCACTTTGAAGATTTTTAAAAGAATTATCATTTGAAAACATTAATGTCCATATAAATAAATCATAAAACCCATTTTGAAAACATGGAAATTAATGAGAAATATTTAGAAGAATAAATCTTTAAAACATTTAAAATGATCTTTTAGATAGAGTTTTTTAACAAAAAGAGAGATGCTTGAATACAAATAATTGAAGAAAAACTTTTAATAAGAATTTTATAATATCATGAGAATAAAGGGATTCATGATATAATATTTCAAAGGAGAGTATATACACAATATAAGAGTGAATTGGTTCATAACAACAATGAAGTATCAATGGAAATGTAAATTGAGATAAAATCACTTATAAAGATGGTATCCTTAAATTAAGGATAAATCAATCACATAATTATGTGTGACAAATATAAATACACACAATATAATTGTACATTAAGTGTAAAAAAATCAGAGGTCATTCACACATATTCATAGGATGACATATTCAAGAAGTACAAGTTGAACCTGAAGAATTGAAATTGGGTTAAGAGGTTCCCTTGTAAAAATTCGACAACCTAACGACATCACTTTAAAATTCAGAAAATGAGTTTATGAGATAAAAAAATGGTATCTCATCACTTGGAAATAAATTTTACATCAATGAGGATATATAAGAACATATCCCAACATAATATTATGTAAATTAAAAGTCATAACAAAATGAAGTCTTTTAAAAAGAGGAGGGTGAAAGGTTCCTTTACCCATTTGGTAACTTACAAAACATACACCACATGAAAGAAGGATCATAAAATGAAGATTTAAATACTCATAAATTAAATTATATTACACAAATAGTACAATAATGGGCTATAAATACACCACACAAAAGTAAATAGTGGCAAATATAGCATGAATCACACAGGAATAAAAAGTGAGACGAAACCCTTTACCACGTTGTAATCAACTGAGTCGTATGACCAAAAGTTAATAACCACCAAATGAATCATATAATACCATGAATATAATGAGAATAATGATAATATATATATCAAATGGCAGTACACAATACACCACATGCAATTAATAAGTGGCGAATAATGGAAATCTCACAGAATTAAAAATGAGATAAGAAAATCCCTTACCTTGTGTCCGACTTGACTCGATCATTATTTAATCTCCTGAATAATAAACTAAAGTTAATTTATACTTTCTTAATAACCTTTTTAAATTTTATTATTCCTTTTATATCACTTATTACCATGTTATAAACATTATTTAATCATTTAAGTTAATAACGTCCATTTTGTCGATATTTGGTACTTGAGTCAAAAATGGACTTCTTATAATCACATGTTGTTCATGTGGTCAATGGTTCATTATATCCAGAATGATATTCATGATTTGGATATCATATATATCATATATATCCATTATATACATATATTTATAATAGTACATAACATTTGGAGGTAAGAAATGAAATGCACCGTTCATGGAGACGGTAAGCCGTACGTACGCATGAACGCTACTTTCATTTCTATTTCTTATTTTAATGGAATTAAAAAAAATTATATATAATTATATTATAATTAAATTATAATATCATATATAATATCATTAACTTCATCCTTTATACATCCCACATAAGGCAATAACGAGTCACATCACTTTGAGGGGGCGGTAGTCCGCACTTCCTCAAATGAGATTATCGTATTTACCCACTATGGAAACCAAAAGGTGTGCTATAAATGGGAAGTACAGAAGCATAAGGAAATCATAAACATAATATATATATCATATATAAATAAATTTCCATCATAATGTCCACCATGAGAAGCGGTAAGAGGTAATTGAACAATCATCGTCTCGTGAGGCATTAGTTTTCCATCCACAGAAACATTATGTTCTTCACCCATTAGATGGAGGTGTGTGTAAGTGTAGTTCGAATAATTCTCATAAAAAAATCCTAATATATTGAGGATATTGAGGTTGTTACAAAATAAAGGAATAAAAGATTTTAGGGGTTGGATAAGTAAAATAAAAGAAAATAATTTAAGAGAAACTGTTACCTTTAATTTGGGTAACTTCCTTTGGTTTGAACCAAAAGGACTTCTTGAAGTGACTTATGCCTAAGGTAAGGCTTCTAGGGGGAGGAGAGGGGTGTAGGGATATTAATTGGGCAGAGTTTGGACAAGAAAAATGTCTTGAGAGGTGTGAGGAATTGGTTATAAGTGGTCTCATTTTATAAGGGGGAGGAGGGGATCTTTTGAAAAGTGTGAAAATATTATTTTATTATAAACTTATCTTCGGTTTCAAAAGGTCCAAAAATCATTAAAGATAAAGATAAGATGACTAATGGTCGAAATAAAATCATCCAATCAGAATTGGAAATGTTTTGGATAATATTTTAATCATTATAATCTTATTTATTTAAATCATTTATTAATGAGGTAAATACTGCATCATTATTGTGTCATAAAGAATTTAATTTATTTGATGTCTAAAAATTATAAAAAAAATACCATGATGTAGGAAATATTTTTAGATTTCTAATTAATATTTATAGTTGAAAAGATAATTTATATAACCCTTTATAAAAATTAATTACTAAAATATTTTTGTTAATGTCAATTTTGTCTTTACATTAAATTAATTAATCCAAATTGTCATTATCACTACCAAGTGGCTCAATGGGGTCCCCAAAATCGATCCAAGGATGCCCATGGTTGGCCACTAATCATCCAATAAGGTTAGGACAAGTGTTAAGGTAATTTTGAATTATTATAATATTCTTTTAACATTGAATTACCCTATTTACCTTTAACCGTGATAAATAAAAGTCAAAAGTTACTATTCACCAAAAATTATTTTCATCTTAATGAACCAAATTTTACTTCTTGATAACAACCATGTATGTCGGATTTTTGAAATTCAATTCACAGAAGTGGTAAAATTTCATTTAAATGAAAAAGTCAGTTTTTTTAACTACCACTAAGTGGTTTCACTATCATCAAAAATTGAAGTTTTTCAAAAAAATACCAAAAATTCAGCCTAAGATATATTTGATATTCCAAATTCAAAAATGATGTCTATTTTTCCAAATTCAAAACATAGAAGTGGCATTAATTAATTTTAAAATTAATTCCCGTTATCAAAACAATTAGCGTGTTTTTAAGACACAATAACTATCAAAATATTGATACTTGTTTATGTCCAATTTCAAAGTGAAATTAATTCCAATGACCAAAATTGGATTAAATGGTAAAAATATATTTTAAACTAACTTTAAAACCAATTAAAAAGATAATCTAACCATATAAATAAATTATATTAAAAGGCACTTTTGAATTAAAATACAATATTTTTTACTATTCATTAAAAAATGAACTTTATCGGAAAAATTCCAAAAATTTACAAAGTAAATTTTGATGTCCCCATTCTAAAGAAGGATTTTATTTGGTAATATAGAATGTACTAAAGTGACCAAAACTATATTTAAAAAGGGTTCGCCATTAAAAGGCGATAAATCGTCCTTTTAATGTAAATTATGCTTAAAATTAGATTCATTCACATTTTAAGCCTTTAACTTTTATTGGATAAATGTAAATTCATTTAACAAACATGTATAATCATATTGTATTTAGTTTTGTCCATTATTTCCAATACAACAGCTAGGAGTTGACTACCATTTAAAATAATAATATTATATTATGAGTGTGCAACATAAGATTTCAAAGAAACCCGTTGTTGCATATCGGGTACGCTATTGAACAGAGCAACCCTTTTAAATTAAAATTAATATTTAATTCAAAAATTAATAAATATGAAAAATTAATATTCTTTATTTATCTGGGATGTTATATCCTTCCCCCCTTTTAAGAATTGCGTCCTCGAAATTTTAAAATTTGGGCTCAGGAACTTTATTAAAAGTCCCATATCAGAAAAAAGAGTCAGTAAAACTATCACTTAAAAAGAAATAAAGAGAAGTGCAATGGTCACCTGAGTTAACCCATACTAAGATTACATGAAAGCATGGATATGGAGGAGAAACAAAAGGGTCAATTTCTGATGGAGAGTGATAGGAAACATGTTTAGGAGAAAGTTAACCACCATAAAATCACAAACTTGTGATGGGTTAAATAGTCTTTGATTCCCCAGTAGGAAAAGTTAACGGATAAGGTTTTTGTTTAAAGTTACTTTTTGTTAAGGAATATATTTATGATCTTAACCAAAAACATAAGGAAATATACTTGTCATGTAGACATTCATCTTTTACCAGATTTCTAACACAAACTCATATTTTCTCCAAACGATGAATATTAAGGATGACTTTTTTTTTCACATTAAGAGCGCTATAATCAACTTCGAAAGAATCACATAATCCACAAAAGATGAACTATATATTTCCCATGTCTTTAGATATTAACTAAAACCAAAACGTTTAGTATAAGATCAGATAATCACCAAAAGGATAATCTTTTACATAAATAGAAAATACTCTTAATCTCCAAAATTTGTCTAACCAAAACCCAAAGTTCAACAAAGACCATTCAATAAACAATTGTCCCTAAAATTCATCAAAAGTAATCCAAAATATGATTGTAACCCAAATCTCATGGGTATTTAATTATATAGACTTCTAATATACATCTTAACATTTATCTCCAAGTAACATCAGTTACTCATAAAGTATCATATTGAAAAGTAATTAACCTAATCACATATCCTCCATGATAGGTTAATAATTTCCATAGATAACCCAAAATCAACTTATTCCTAATTCATAAGATCATCTAACTAAAAAGAATTAGTCATACTAACCAGGGACTTCAAGTAGTCCCGTGGTAGGTGATAAATACCAGTTTCACTTTGGTTGTGGGTTCGATTCTCACAGCTTCGCCCGACGCGACGGGTTGTCACACGGTTTGCGTGTTGTCTCTTTTCAAAAACTACGTAATTTTATAACATTCCCAAAAGAGATAAATTCATCAAAAAATAACCAGAACATATTTTAACCACAAAGGTTATATAATAACTTTCATTTTTCATCCCAAAATTTATGAATCGGTAATTGCCTCAAATTCAAGGATCATATAAAACCAAATGGTTCTTTATAACTATAAACACAACCAAAAAGATAATTATTCCTTGAATAAAATTTTCATATATCAAACTTCAGGGTTACACATACTATAAAGAGTATTCTAATGTAATCCCATCATCAAAAGAGTCTTAATAATTTTAATAATTTCACCATCCTGAAATCTACCATAACCCTTGAATCCCTTATATGTTGACCTCTTACTTATTCAACATTCTTCATGATCCATTAACCATTCTTTACCAAATTATTATGAAATACTTCTTTCCTAAAAACGAAATCATGAATCATATCCTAAGATTTCAATAATAGGAAAACATATGTTAAGAAATATTCCATACCTTTCATTGGTCATTGTCAGTTTCTTCATCCTCAATCGGAATGACATTAGGTATTGGTAAACGAATATTTGTATGATCCTGGTGATACCATTCCCAAAACTTCTTCATAGGACATGTGTTTGTATAATGACCATGATCACCACATTTAAAACATTCAATTGATCCTTAAGAAAGAACTTCTTTCCCTTTCCTAGAGTCAACTAGATGCTTCCTTTTTCCATGGAAGGTTATTTCTTTATGACCTTCATTTCCACATCTATAGCATCTTTATGTCCCTTTGAAACATTTTCCTATGTGTTTACTTCCACATATTTGACACATAGGTTTTTTAACATACTTACCTTTATGATTATTACCTGAACATCCATAGGGATTTGTTTCTCACATATATGATGTCTTATAAAAAGAACTAAGGTTCAGGTGGTCAATCATGACTCCAGATAGTTGGTTGAGAATAACCACAAGAGTTCTCATTATAGCTCCTATATCATTCAGCTGCTCGTTCAGAAAACTGTCATAGTTTTCTTCACATCCACTGTTACTTTGGTGCCTGCTAGATCCATCCATTTACTATAAACAAAAAGGTCAATGTGAGTATATCAGTAAAATCATCATATAATATCTTATGAGGAGGGTAAACACTAAGATATAATTATTCATGTTATCTTAAACTCATTCAATTTATAAAAATAACTATGACTCTTTCTAAAATCCTAACCATTATGGTAATGTCACTTATGCTTAAATTGTACCCTAACATCTAAAGTTATCTAAAACGACCTCTAATACCAACTATAAGGACCTGACCTTAAACATTACATAATATTGAATTAAATGAATAATTCAAATTGAGGATCTTTTCAGGTTTAGAGTTTTATAGAATTAGTCCATAACTATTACATTACAACTTGAATATTACAAGTAGACACTACTACTCAGTATCCATTTTTTTCATAAAATAAAAACCCTTAAAGAAACATGTCTAGTTCCATGTTTTAGATATCATGACTTTTCCTTGATCCCATCCTTGAGCCTATTCATATTTAAGTCCTATGGAAAACATTTCAAAAACTTGGGATGAGAATAAAAAGCTCAGTAAGAGTTATAAAATAAGGAAGGAAAACATTAGCCCATCAATAAATACAAATCAATGAAACCATATTTTTCAATCATAACATACCTTATGAAATCATGAGATTTATGAATAACACACACAAATCATAAATCATAAAGGTTACTTATGGCATCCATATCAAAATTACTTTTTATATATCATAGCTACATAGGGAGTTACACTTGGAATACCCATCACGGTATATTCCTTAAATCACTTAGGAGAAACATCACGTTTACCTCTGTCACGTTACCCAATGCATTGGAGAGCTATCTCGGGCTCACCCGCCCTAGGTTTATCACAGAACCACCTGTATAAGAAAACAATGCCCAATAACCATAAAATAATCATAACATATAACACACATATAAAGGAAAGATAAAATTTCCACTTTCCAATATATCAAATCAAGATATTGAAATAAACAATGTTTTATCAAATCATTTTCAAAACCATTTAAAAAGTAATTTTTGAATCAAAGTGTCCCATACCACTTTCAAGCTTTTTAAAAGAATTATCATTTGAAAACATTAATGTACATATAAATAAATCCTAAAACCCATTTTGAAAACATGGACATTAATGATAAATATTTATAAGAATAAATCTTTAAAACATTTAAAACGATCTTTTAGATAAAGAGTTTTTTAACAAAAAGAGAGATGCTTGAATAAAAATAATTGAAGAATAAATTTTAATCAGAACTTTATAATATCATGAGAATAAAGGGATTAATGATATAATATTTCAAAGGAGATTATATACACTATATAATAGTGAATTGGTTCATAACAACAATGAAGTATCAATGGAAATGTAAATTGAGATAAAATCACTTATAAAGATGGTATCCTTAAATTAAGGATAAATCAATCACATAATTATGTGTGACAAATATAAATACACACAATATAATTGTACATTAAGTGTAAAAAAATCAGAGGTCATTCACACATATTCATAGGATGACATATTCAAGAAGTACAAGTTGAACCTGAAGAATTGAAATTGGGTTAAGAGGTTCCCTTGTAAAAATTCGACAACCTAACGACATCACTTTAAAATTCAGAAAATGAGTTTATGAGATAAAAAAATGGTATCTCATCACTTGGAAATAAATTTTACATCAATGAGGATATATAAGAACATATCCCAACATAATATTATGTAAATTAAAAGTCATAACAAAATGAAGTCTTTTAAAAAGAGGAGGGTGAAAGGTTCCTTTACCAATTTGGTAACTTACAAAACATACACCACATGAAAGAAGGATCATAAAATGAAGATTTAAATACTCATAAATTAAATTATATTACACAAATAGTACAATAATGGGCTATAAATACACCACACAAAAGTAAATAGTGGCAAATATAGCATGAATCACACAGGAATAAAAAGTGAGACGAAACCCTTTACCACGTTGTAATCAACTGAGTCGTATGACCAAAAGTTAATAACCACCAAATGAATCATATAATACCATGAATATAATGATAATCATGATAATATATATATCAAATGTTAGTACACACTACACCACATGCAATGAATAAGTGGCGAACAATGGAAATCTCACAGAATTAAAAATGAGATAAGAAAATCCCCTAACTTGTGTCCGACTTGACTTGATCATTCTTTAATATCATGAATAATAAAATAAAGTTAATTTATACTTGATTAAGAAAATTTTTAAAGTTTATTATTCCTTTTATATAACTTATTACTGTGTTATAAACATTATGTAATCATTTAAGTTAATAACGTCCATTTTGTCGATATTTGGTACTTGAGTAAAAAATGGACTTCTTATAATCACATATTGTTCATGTGGTCAATGGTTAATTATATCCAGAATTATATTCATGATTTGTATATCATATATATCACATATATCCAGTATATACATGTATTTATAATATTACATAACATTTTGAGGTAAGAAATGAAATGCACTGTTCATGGAGATGGTAAGCCGTACGTACGCATGAACGCTACCTTCATTTATATTTCTTATTTTAATGGAATTAAAAAAAAAATGATACATAGGTATATTATAATTAAATTATAATATCATATATAATATCATTAACTTCATCCTTTATACATCCCACATAAGACATTAACGAGTCACATCACTTTGAGGGGGCGGTAGTCCGCACTTCCTCAAATGAGATTATCGTATTTACCCACTATAGAAACCAAAAGGTGTGATATAAATGGGATGTAAATAAGCATAAGGAAATCATAAAAATAATATATATATCATATATAATTACAGTTCCATCATAATTGCCACCGTGAGAGGTGGTAATAGGTAATTGAACAATCATCGTCTCGTGAGACGTTAGTTTTCCATCCACGAAAACATTATGTTCTTCACCCATTAGATGGAGGTGTGTGTAAGTGTAGGTATAATAATTCTCATAAAAACATCCTAGTATATTTAGTATACTGGTTTTGTTACAAAAGTAAGTAATTAATGATTTTAGGGGTTGGAGAAGTAAAATAAAAGAAAACAACTTAAGAGAAACTGTTAACTTTAATTTGGGTAACTTCCTTTGGTTTGAACCAAAATGACTTCTTGAAGGGACTTATGCCTAAGGTAAGGATTATAGGGGGAGTATAGGGATGTAGGGAGCTTAATTGGGCAGAGTTTGGATGAGCCAAATGGCTTGAGTGGTGTGAGGAATTGGTTAGAAGTGGTCTCCTTTTATAAGGGGGAGGAGGGGATCTTTTGGAAAGTGTGAAAATATTATTTTATTATAAACTTATCTTCGGTTTCAAAAGGTCCAAAAATCATTAAATATGAAGATAAGATTACTCATGGTCGAAATAAAACCATCCAATAATAATTGGACATGTTTTGGATAATATTTTAATCATTATAATCTTATTTATTTAAATCATTTATTAATGAGGTAAATACTGCATCATTATTGTGTCATAAATAATTTAATTTATTTGATGTCTAAAAATTATAAAAAAATACCATAATTTAGGAAATCTTTTTATTTTTCTAATGAATATTTATAGTCTAAAATATAATTTACATAACCCCTTATAAAAATTAATTACTAAAATATTTTTATTAATGTCAATTTTGTCTTTACATTAAATTAATCAATCCAAATTGTCATTATCACTACCAAGTGGCTCAATGGGGTCCCCAAAATCGACCCAAGGATGACCATGGTCGGAACCTACTCATACAATAAGTTTAGTACAAGTGTTAAGGTAATTTTTAATTATTATAATATTCTTTTAACCTTGAATTACCCTATTCACCTTTAACCACGGTAAATAAAAGTCAAAAGTTATTATTCACCAAAAATTATTTTCATCTTAATGAACCAATTTTTACTTCTTGATAACAACCATGTATGTTTGATTTTTGAAATTAAATTCACAGAAGTGGTAAAATTTCATTTAAATGAAAAAGTCAGTTTTTTTAACTACCACTAAGTTGTTTCACTATTCATCAAAAAATGAAGTTTTCAAGAAAAATACCAAAAATTAAGCCTAAGATATATTTGATATTCCGAATTCAAAATTGATGTTTATTTTTCCAAATTCAAAACATAGAAGTGGAATTAATTAATTTTAAAATTAATTCTTGTTATCAAAACAAATAGCGTGTTTTTAAGAAACAATAACTATCAAAAGATTGATACTTGTTTATGTCTAATTTCAAAGTGAAATTAATTCCAATGACCAACATTGGATTAAATGGTAAAAATATATTTTAACTTAACTTTAAAAACAATTAAAAATATAATCTAACCATATAAATAAATTATATTAAAAGGCACTTTTGAATTAAAATACAATATTTTTTATTATTCATTAAAAAATGAACTTTATCGGAAAAATTCCAAAAATTTACACAAAGTAAATTTTGATGTCCCCATTCTAAAGAAGGAGTTTATTTGGTAATATATAATGTATTAAAGTGACCAAAAATATATTTAAAAAGGGTTCGCCATTAAAAGGTGATAAATCGGCCTTTTATTTTAAATTATGCTTAAAATTAGATTCATTCACATTTTAAGCCTCTAACTTTTATTGAATAAATGTAAATACATTTAAAAAACATATATAATAATATTTCATTTAGTTTTGTTCATTCCTGCCAATACAATGACTAGTATTTGACTACCATTTAAAATAATAATATTATATTATTAGTGTGCAACATAAGATTTCAAAGAAACCCCCTGTTGCGTATCGGGTAAGCTATCAAACATAGCAACCCTTTTAAAGTAAAATTAATATTTAATTCAAAAATTAATAAATATTAAAAAGTAATATTCTTTATTTACCTGGGATGTTACATCCTTCCCCCCTTTTGGGAATTGTGTCCTCACAATTTTAAAATTTGGGCTCAGAAACTTTATTGAAAGTCCCATATTTGAAAAAAGAGTCAGTAAAACTATCACTTAAAAAGAAATAAAGAGAAGTAAAATGGTCACCTAAGTTAAACAATACTAAGATTTCATGAAAACATAGATATGGAGGAGAAAAAAAGGGTCAAGTTCTGATGGAGAGTGATAGGAAACATGTTTAGCAGAAAGTTAACCACCAAAAAATCACAAACTTGTGATGGGTCAAACAGTCTTTGATTCCCCAGTAGGAAAAGTTAACGGACAAGGTTTTTGTTTAAAGTTACTTTTTTTAAGGAATTTATTTATGAGCTTAACCAAAAACATAAGGAAATATACTTACTTATCATGTAGACATTCATCTTTTACTAGATTTCTAACACAGACTCATATTTTCTCCAAACGATGAATATTCAGGATGACTTTTTTTTTTCACATTAAGAGCGCTAAATAAACTTCGAGAGAATCACATAATACACAAAAGTTGAACTATATATTTCCCATGTCTTTAGATATTAACTAAAACCAAAACATTTAGTATAAGATCAGATAATCACCAAAAGGATAATCTTTTAGATAAAGAAAAAATACTCTTAATCTCCAAAATTTGTCTAACCAAAACCCAAAGTTCAACAAAGACCATTCAATAAACAATTGTCCCTAAAATTCTTCAAAAGTAATGCAAACTGTGATTGTAACCCAAATCTCATGAGGATTTAATTATATAGAATTCCAATATACATCTTAACATTTATCTCCAAGTAACACCAGTTACTAATAAAGTCTCATATTGAAAATTAATTAACCTAATCACATATCCTCCATTATAGGTTAATAATTTCCATAGATAACACAAAATCAATTTATTCCTAATTAATAATATCATCTAACTAAAAGTAATTAGTCATACTAACCAGAGACTTCACGTAGTCCAGTGGTAGGTGATAAATACCAGTTGTACTTTGGTTGTGGGTTCGATTCCCACAGCTTCGCCCAACGCGACGGGTTGTCACACGGTTTGCGTGTTGTCCCTTTTCAAAAACTACATAATTTTATAACATTCCCAAAAGATATAAATTCATCAAAAATAACCACAACATATTTTAACCACAAAGGTTATATAATAACTTTCATTTTGCAACCCAAAATGTATCAACCGGTAATTGCCTCAAATTCAAGGATCATATAAACCCAAATGGTTATTTATAACTATAAACACAACCAAAAAGATAATTATTACTTGAATGAAATTTTCACATATCAAACTTTAGGGTTACACATACTATAAAGAGTCTTCTAATGTAATCCCATCCTAAAAAAAGTCTTAATAATTTTAAGCATTTCACCATCCTGAAATCTACCACAACTCTTAAATCCCTTATATGTTGACCTCTTACTTATTCAATGTTCTTCATGATCCATTAACCATTCTTTAACAACTTATTCTGAAATACTTATTTCCTACAAACAAAATCATGAATCATATCCTAAGATTTCAATAATAGGAAAACATATGTTAAGAAATATTCCATACCTTTCATTAGTCATTGTCAGATTCTTCATCCTCAATCGGAATGGCATTAGGTATTGGTAAAGGAATATTTGTACGATCCTAGTGATACCATTCCCGAAACTTCTTCATAGGACATGTGTTTTCATAATGACCATTCTCACCACATTTAAAACATTCAATTGATCATTAAGAAAGAACTTCTTTCCCTTTCCTAGAGTCAACTAGATGATTCCTTTTTCCATGGTAGGTTATTGATTTATGACCTTCATTTCCACATCTATAGCATCTTTCTATCCCTTTGAAACATTTTCCTATGTGTTTCTTTCCACATCTTTGACACATAGGTTTTTGAACATACTTACCTTTATGATTATTACCTGAACATCCATAGGGATTTGTTTCTCGCATATATGATGTCTTATAAAAATCACTAAGGTTCAGGTGGTCAATCATGACTCTAGATAGTTGGTTGAGAATAACCAAAAGAGTTCTCATTGTAGATCCTATATCATTCAGCTGCTCATTTAGAAAACTGTCATATTTTTCTTTACATCCACTGTTACTTTGGTTCCTGCTAGATCCAACCATTTACTATAACAAAAAAGGTCAGTGTGAGTATATCAGTAAAATCATAATATAATATCTTTTGAGGAGGGTAAACATTAAGATATACTTATTCATGTTATATTAAACTCATTCACTTTATAAAAATAACTATGACTCTTTCTAAAATCCTAACCATTATGGTAATGTCACTTATGCTTAAATTGTACCCTAACCTCTAAAGTTATCTAAACCGACCTCTGATACCAACTATAAGGACCTGACCTTAAACATTACATAATATTGAATTAAATGAATAATTCACATTGAGGATCTTTTCAGGTTTATAGTTTTAGAGAATTAGGCTATAACTATTAAATTACAACTTGAATATTACAAGTAGATACTACTACTCAGTATCTATTTTTTTCATAAAATAAAAACTCTTAAAAAGAAACATGTCTAGTTCCATGTTTTAGATAGCATTACTTTTCCTTGATCCCATCCTTGACCCTATTCATCTTTAAGCCCTATAGAAAACATTTCAAAAACTTGGTATGAGCATAAAAAGCTCAGTAAGGGTTATAAAATAAGGAAGGAAAACATTATCCCATCAATAAATACAAATCAATGAAACAATACTTTTCAATCATAACATACCTTATGAAATCATGAGATTTATGAATAACACACACAAATCACAAATCATAAATGTTACTTATGGCATCCATATCAAACTTACATTGTAACGACCCAAAATTTTGAATAAATCTTGTTTCCTAATTTTATGTGTTATTTTATTTTTTATACTCAACAAAAATGTTTCATTTGATTGCATGATTATAATTAAAATGAGACCGATGGGTTTTGACTGTTATATGACCATTGGTCAATATGACCACTGGAAACTAAACGTTTTGATTATTGTCTCTAAATACAAGTAATCTTGGTTAATTAATATAGAAAGAAGATTCAATGGCCTCACCCAGTAGTCTTGGACCGATCGAAGCCCATCTAACAGAACTTGGGAAGGAGGTAGCACCACTGGGCTTTTCTCTGGACCAAACCCAAGCTGAACTTCATCGTGTGAAGCTAGAACGGGATCACCTTCGCAAGAAGTTCAAACTGATAGAAATTACTACTCGTGCGATGCTGGCCGAGCCTCCCTCGGATTCTCTCACCTTAGCACACCTTACACTTAAGTCCTATGCTGGTGTGATAAGGGGTTATGTAAGGAGACCGTAACTGCCTTGTGTAATCCTTTGTTTTAAATAAAAATTGGCATTTCTTCTTATGATGAATTTTATGAATTTTTAAATGACCGGATAAATATAATGTGCATATTTTTGATAAATTTAAGAAAAAGTATATTTTAAAAATGTGTATGTAAACCTTAAATAATTAAAAATGTGTAATGATTTTTAAAAAATGGTCTTCTACAATTATGTTTAGTACGAAATTTAGAGTCTAATAAGATCAACTTGATTTTTGATGAATAGTAAATTATGAATAGTAAATTATGAATAGTGATTTTATGATTAGGATTAGTAATGTGTCCAAATGGATTAGTAATCTTACTTAAAGAAAGTATTAATATAATCTAGGCACCTTGATTAAGTAATGTGATTCAATAAAATGGTTAAATAACAGTTTCATAAGTTATTATTCAAGTATTAGTTTTTTCAGGTGAATAGTGTTTTTTAATTAAAAATTTAATTAAAAATATTTAGAATTTTTTTTTATAAAATGGATTTCATTTTTGAACTCAGAGCGTCGATATTATGTTATGGTAATTTTTGGGGATTTTTCTGAAAAAATGAATTTTCGGTGAATAGTGTATTTATTTAAAAATTAAATTAAAAATATTTAAAAAATTATTTTTATAAAATGGAGTTCATTTTTGAAATCAGAGCATTGATATTTGGTTAAGGTGAAATTTTGGGATCTTTCTGAGAAAGTTGAATTTTCAGTGAATAGTAAAAATGTAGTTTTAGGGTTTCGGTATGTTTAATGACATCATAACTGTGTCATGATGATGTCATGAGATATTTTAAGGGTTGTCCGGCCAAGGGTGGTGAATTATTGTTTTGGGGGCCCCATGTGGCCTAACTCCATGGTAAATGCCAAGGGAGAGCACATGGTTTTGAGAAAAGCACATGTGAGGTGTCCCTTGGCCATTAATGCCTTGTCCCCTCACTTTCCCTATAAATACCAAGCCATCCTCTCATCCATTCGACTCCCCACTCTCCCCCAACGAAGTTCTGGTCTCATTACCTCCCAAGGAGTCCTCCCATGGTGTCCACAAGCCCTCAAGTTCCCAACCTTTGAGTTTTAAGAGTTATGTTTTAAGGTAAGGGATCCGATCTCTCTCTTTCTTTTCAAGAAATCTCTTTTATGTAATTTCTTTTATGCTCCATGTTCTTATGTTAAAGGGTGTTCTTTTATACTCCTCTTACTGACCTTTTCATGTTCATATAATGAGATATGCCCTCTTACTCTCATTATTTCATTTTATGAAGTTTTAAGTGGCGCCGTTAGGCTGCCGAAATTTTTGTAACGGATTCTTTCTCCCTTCTCATTTTTCAAGATCTATTTTCATGTAAAGTATTTCAAGTCCCTTTTTATTATGTTGGGGTATGATCTCTAAATTTATCACACTGATATTTTATGATCAAATTATGAGAGACCCCATTTTATCTCTTCAATTCAGTATTTTGAAGTTTTAAGTGGCGCCGTTAGGCTGCCGAATTTTTAAGTGGTTCTTCACCCTTCTCGTTTTGAAGTTCTACTTTCATGTCAATTCTTTAAAGTTACTTTTTTATTATGTTGGGGTATGATCTCTAAATTTATCATACTGATCTTTTATGATAATATGACGAGAGACCCCATTTGATCTCTTCAATTCAGTATTTTGAAGTTTTAAGTGGCGCCGTTAGGCTGCCGAATTTTTAAGTGGTTCTTCACCCTTCTCGTTTTGAAGTTCTACTTTCATGTCAATTATTTCAAGTTCCTTTTTGTTATGTTGAGGTATGATATATATATCTATAATAATGGAGTCTTATTTTCATATGATGAGAGACCCCATTTTATCTCTTCAATTCAGTATTTTGAAGTTTTAAGTGGCGCCGTTAGGCTGCCGAATTTTTTAGGGGATTCTTTCACCCTTCTAATTCTTTTCAAAGTTCTACTTTCATGTCAAGTATTTCAAGTTACTTTTTAATTATGTTGGGTCATTATCTATATATCTATCATACTGAACTCTTATGTTCACATGATGAGAGACCCTATTTGATCTTTTCAAATCATTTTTGTTGAAGTTTAAGTAACGCCGTTAGGCTGCCGAACTTTCATAAGAGAAATCTAATTTTTGTCTTCCTTCCATGTTTTTCATTTCAAATGGTATGTCCTTGAAATTTCATTACCATGATCATGTATCCTTCTTATTCTGTCCATCTACTGTTTTATGGGTCATTTATGAATGTTTGACCCATTTTCCCTCTCTTTTTAATGTCTTTTAAAACCTCGTAACATAGTTGTTATGCTGCAGAATTTCCGTCTCAAAATGTCTCTCTCTTTTTCTAAAGTTATTTTATATTATTAAGTGAATACTCAAAGCTCTTTCTTCTAAAGGGGTATTCACATATATACCAAAATCTTCTATTTTAAATTCTGGGATTTACATACATGAGACCCACCTTCCTTTTTTGTGGGTTTTAAAGTGACGTAAAGATCATGTCTTTAAAGCAGTTTTTAAAACGTTGTGATTATGAAATGAAACCCATTTATTTTATGCTATATGGGTTATTTATGAAATGTTTGATGGTGATATATGTGGATCACATGATAATAAAGGCAAATTTAAGGGTGCACCCTGATAGCGCTCCAATGCATTGGGTAATGATGTAACCACTAGAGATTACAATTTTCATGATACATTGGTGAATAACCTTGGTAATTTTCAAATGACACCTTGGGGAGGGACCTTGGTGATATGTTCATGATTGTCTATGTTAAATGATGTAGCCACATCTTCAAGTTATGAAAAATGTTATTTTTATTATGATATACCTCATGATTTCATTCTCATGCCTTAAAGTTCTTTTCATGACTTTATTGATGTATATCAAGTTCATATGTAAAATGTTTCGCTTGTTTCCCTTACTGGGCCTTCTGCTCACCCTTTCTTTTGATGTATTTCCCCAGGTTATGAGATGCATTAATGAAACTAGGATGAACTTAAGGATAATCCTTTCAAGTGTTTAAGAGGAATGTTTTATGTTGATTTCATGTATTATGTTCCTGGTTTCCAAGACACTAAACCTTAAAGATCCTCAGTTTTGTGTAATGTAATGAAAGTTTATGTGATAAAAAGGCGGGATGCTATATACATTGTAGCTATCACAACTACATAGAAAGTTACACTTGGAATACCCATCACAGTATATTCCCTAAATCACTTAGGAGAAACATCACATTTACCTCCATCACGTTACCCAATGCATTGGAGAGCTATCTCGGGCTCACCTGCCCTAGGTTTATCACGGAACCACCCATATATGAAAATAATGCCTAATAACCATAACATAATCATAACATATAACACATGTATAAATTAAAGATTACATTTCCACATTCCAATATATCAAATCAAGATATCGAAATAAACAATGTTTTATCAAATCATTTTCAAAACCATTTAAAAAGTGATTTTTGAATCAAAGTGTCCCATACCACTTTGAACCTTTTTAAAAGAATTATCATTTGAAAAAATTAATGTCCATATTAATAAATCCTAAAGCCCATTTTGAAAACATGGACATTAATGAGAAATATTTAGAAGAATAAATCTTTAAAACATTTAAAACGATCTTTTAGATAAAGAGTTTTTTAACAAAAACAGAGATGCTTGAATACAAATAATTAAAGAATAACTTTTAATCAGAACTTTTTAATATCATGAGAATAAAGGGATTCATGATATAATATTCAAAGGATAGTATATACACCATATAAGAGTGAGTTTATGCATAACAACAATGAAGTCTCAATGGAAATGTAAATTGAGATAAAATCCCTTATAAAGATGATATCCTTAAATTAAGGATAAATCAATCACATAATTATGTGTGAAAAATATAAATACACCCAATATAAGTGTATATTAAGTGTAAAAAATCAGAGGTCATTCACACATATTCATAGTATGACATATTCAAGAAGTACAAGTTGAACCTGAAGAATTGAAATTGGGTTAAGAGGTTCCCTTGTAAAAATTCGACAGCCTAACGACATCAATTTAAAATTTAGAAAATGAGTTGATGAGATAAAAAAGGGGTATCTAATCACTTGGAAATAAATTTTACATCAATTATGATATATAAGAACATATCCCAACATAATATGATGTAAATTAAAAGACGTAACAAAACAAAATCTTTTAAAAAGAGGAGGGTGAAAGGTTCCTTTACCAATTTGGTAACTAAAAAAACATACGCCACATGAAAGAAGGATCATACAATGAAGATTTAAATAATCATAAATGAAAGTATATTACACAAAGAGTACAATAATGGGCAGTACATACAGCGCACAAAAGTAAATAGTGGAAAATATAGCATGAATCTCACAGGAATAAAAAGTTAGACGAAACCCTTTACCACGTTGTAATCAACTGAGTCGTATGACCAAAAGTTAATAACCACCAAATGAATCATAGAATACCCTGAATATAATGAGAATAATGATAATATATATATCAAATGTCAGTACACACTACACCACATGTAATGAATAAGCGGCGAACAATGGAAATCTCACGGAATTAAAAATGAGATAAGAAAATCCCTTACCTTGTGTCCGAGTTGACTCGATCGTTATTTAATCTCCTGAATAATAAACTAAAGTTAATTTCTAATTTCTTAAGAACCTTTTTAATTTTTATTATTCCTTTTATATAACTTATTACCATGTTATAAACATTATGTAATCATTTAAGTTAATAATGTCCATTTTGTCGATATTTGGTACTTGAGTCAAAAATGGACTTCTTATAATCACATGTTGTTCATGTGGTCAATGGTTCATTATATCCAGAATGATATTAATGATTTTGATATCATATATATCATATATATATCCAGTATATACATGTATTTATAATAGTACATAACATTTGGAGGTAAGAAATGAAATGCACCGTTCATGGAGACGGTAAGCCGTACGTACGCATGAACGCTACTTTCATTTATATTTTTTATTTTAATGGAATTAAAACAAAATTATAAATAGGTATATTATAATTAAATTATAATATCATATATAATATCATTAAATTCATCCTTTATACATCCCACATAAGGCATTAACGAGTCACATCACTTTGAGGGGGCGGTAGTACGCACTTCCTCAAATGAGATTATCATATTTACCCACTATGGAAACCAAAAGGTGTGCTATAAATGGGAAGTAAAGAAGCATAAGTAAATCATAAACATAATATATATATAATATATAAATATAGTTCCATCATAATGACCACCATGAAAGGCGGTAATAGGTAATTGAACAATCATCATCTCGTGAGGTGTTAGTTTTCCATCCACAGAAACATTATATTCTTCACCCATTAGATGGAAGTGTGTGTAAGTGTAGTTAGAATAATTCTCATAAAACCATCCTAGTATATTTATTATACTGGTGTTGTTACAAAAGAAAGGAATAAAAGAGTTTAGGGGTTGTAGAAGTAAAATAAAAGAAAACAATTTAAGAGAAACTGTTACCTTTAATTTGGGTAGTTTTCTTTGGTTTGAACTAAAAGGACTTCTTGAAGTGCCTTCTGCCTAAGTTAAGGCTTCTAGGTTGAGGAGAGGGATGTAGGGAGATTAATTGGGCAGATTTTGGATGAGCCAAATGGCTTTAGAGGTGTGAGGAATTGGTTAGAAGTGGTCTTTGTTTATAAGGGGGAGGAGGGGATCTTTTGGAAAGTATGAAAATATTATTTTATTATAAACTTATCTTCGGTTTCAAAAGTCCAAAAATCATAAAAGATGAATATAAGATGACTCATGGTAGAAATAAAATCATCCAATCAGAATTAGACATGTTTTGGATAATATTTTAATCATTATAATCTTATTTATTTAAATCATTTATTAATGAGGTAAATACTACATCATTATTGTGTCATAAATAATTTAATTAATTTGATGTCTAAAAATTATAAAAAAATACCATGATGTGGGAAATCTTTTTATATTTATAATTAATATTTATAGTCGAAAATATAATTTATATAACCCCTTATAAAAATTAATTACTAAAAGATTTTTGTTAATGTCAATTTTGTCTTTACATTAAATTAATTAATCCAAATTGTCATTATCACTACTAAGTGGCTCAATGGGGTCCCCAAAATCGACCCAAGGATGCCCATGGTTGGCCAATACTCATAAAATAAGTTTAGGACAAGTGTTAAGGTAATTTTGAATTATTATAATATTCTTTTAACCTTGAATTACCCTATTTACCTTTAACCGCGGTAAATAAAAGTCAAAAGTTACTATTCACTAAAAATTATTTTCATCTTAATGAACCACATTTTACTTCTTGATAACAACCATGTATGTCGGATTTTTAAAATTCAATTCACAGAAGTGGTAAAATTTCATTTAAATGAAAAAGTCAGTTTTTTTAACTACCACCAAGTGGTTTCACTATTCATCAAAAATTGAAGTTTTTCAGAAAAATACCAAAAAATTCAGCCTAAGATATATTTGATATTCCGAATTAAAAAATTATGTATATTTTTACAAATTCAAATCATAGAAGTGGCATTAATTAATTTTAAAATTAATTCCCGTTATCAAAATAAATAGCGTGTTTTTAAGAAACAATAACTATCAAAAGATTGATACTTGTTTATGTCCAATTTCAAAGTGAAATTAATTCCAATGACCAAAATTGGATTAAATGGTAAAAATATATTTTAACTTAACTTTAAAACCAATTAAAAAGATAATATAACCATATAAATAAATTAGATTAAAAGGTACTTTTGAATTAAAATACAATATTTTTCACTATTCATTAAAAAATGAACTTTATCGGAAAAATTCCAAAAATTTACACAGTAAATTTTGATGTCCCCATTCTAAAGAAAGATTTTATTTGGTCATATTGAATGTATTAAAGTGACCAAAACTATATTTTAAAAGGGTTCGTCATTAAAAGGCGACAAATCGGCCTTTTAATGTAAATTATGCTTAAAATTAGATTCATTCACATTTTAAGCCTTTAAATTTTATTAGATAAATGTAAATACATTTAAAAAACATTTATAATAATTTTGTATTTAGTTTTGTTCATTCCTGCCAATACAACGGCTAGAAGTTGACTACCATTTAAAATAATAATATTATATTATTAGTGTGTAATGTAAGATTTCAAAGAAACCCATTGTTGCGTATCGGGTACGCTATCGAACATAGCCACCCTTTTAAAGTAAAATTAATATTTAATTCAAAAATTAATAAATATGAAAATTGATATATTCTTTATTTACCTGAGATGTAACATTGGTCCTGTCCATGTAGGGGTACATGCCGTGTAGGTGAACTACATGGTGTGTCCCACCTATTCGGGGCCCGGGCCATGTCTCATGGATGTGTCTATGTATTCGGACCTCGTGTCAGTGTACTTTGGTACACAGTGAGTATGTTCACATGGGATAATGCCCGTGTGGCCAACCCATGTCCGCGACATGTCTCTGGCTATGTAGGTGGACTATATGTCTTATTCACACAAGAAGGCAGTACATGATGTGTTAAGGAAGTACACACCATGCCATCCTTATGAGTTCCCAAACCCTACCACTGTCACTGGAATGGGGCTACAGGCTGTGTGTTCTTCATACTACATGGCGTGTGGTCGGGAAATTTCCAGAATCCCTAGGTTTCTTGATCTGACCTTCATGCTTCAAATATGTTCAAGCCTCCATAGATCCTAGATCATTTACTCCCATATCTCATAGATCTGGCCGTGATTCATGCTTGTCGACTGTCATTACTCGGAAAATGACTCCAGTGAAGATTTGGTAAACCCAACCCTCGTTCATTCCACTCACCAATGCAGCTTCCAGTCTTGAAGATCTAGCCTCAAACCATTAATTTGTTCATCCCCATCCCACAAGCTTCTCGAATCTATGTTCAATTCAACATTCCACTATCATTTTGTCAATTCTCAACAAATCCAGGCTCTCCCAATCGAGCTCGGGTCGCCCGAATACTGTCGAACCGGGAACCATGGGGTTCCGACGACAAAGAATGCAAAGAACGGGGAAAGAAATGCACAAGAACAAAGGGGTTTATGATCACTGGCTAAACTTTCTTGTATAACAGTCAGAAACATGTAATTTAGATTAGAAATAACTCATAAACAAAGGAAAATAATCCAGTTTCAATCCCTTGGCACATGCGAAGGGGGCGCAAATTGAAGAAATAATTATCAATCTACTCAAAAGTTTAATTTAAGGTGTAAAAATCACCAAATACAAGTCCTACCCAGATTGGATCGATTTTCATTGACAAAGAACACAATTGGAAGGATCTGTTGCGTTCGTCATGCTTCGAATCGCCTTGATCCAAAGTTTTTTCATTCATCGAAGGAATTCTCCAGAGGAGGATGAAGCTCTCACTGGAAAATCACAAGAATTATGAGGCCAACCCTATCCAATTCCCACTAAAGACCTACTTATAGGTTTTTAATTAGTTCAAAGGTAAATTAATCAAACAATTGATTAATTAATTAAATTTATTAAACACATCGCCAATGAGAGAGAGGTTTGAACGTCCTGCACAGACTCATTTTATGTCACATATAGGGTAAACACCACATTTCGGACCCGACCGTGATCTCAAATTTCCGATCTGATCAACCGTTTGGGAGTTATCCAATTTTCTTTAATTAACCATGCACACATAATAAAAATATATTTAATATTTTTTTAAAATTAATTCCTAGTACACTGGATCTCGGATTCGCACGTCGTCTCAGATCCTAGCTCTATAAATAAATTTAGAAACATTTTAAAGTCTTTCAAGGCAAAAATAGTTTCTCTACATCATTCCCACCTTCAATCATTTCATTCCTGAAAAGAAAAAATAAGCAAATAACTCGAGGTACTAAGCCTTCATCTGGATCTCCTACTCTCAGTAACTCTCCTTCACATTTTTGTGCTGCCACATAACTTGAACCAGAGGGATGGTCCATCCACATAAGGTCCACTCTTGTCGATACTTGATCGTCACCAAGTGCTCTACAAAGGTGGATCCATCCTCAATGTCAAGTTTTCCTCCGTTGATTACGTGTGTAGGATCATGCACGTATCTCCTTAGTTGTAACGCATGGAAGACATCGTGCACCCACTCCAGCTGTGGGGGTCGGGTGAGGTGGTAGGCAACCTTTCAAACCCTTTGTATGATCTCGAACAGCCCGATGAAACTCAGGGATAACTTTCTTACCCAGCCAAACCTCTGCATTCCTCATCATGGGGAGACTATCAAGAATATGTGGTATCCCTACTCGAACTCCAAGGGACTACGACAACAATCTATGTATGATTTTTGTCTATTCTAGGTTGTCATCATCCATTCACGAATGACCTGAAATTTCTCTATTGTCGCCTTCACCAACTCTAGGTCCATAAGAGATGACTCTCCAATCTCCATCTAGCACAACAGTGACATGTAGGGTCTCCCATATAGGGCCTAAAAAGGTGTCATGCCGATGGTAGAGTGGTAACTGTTGTTGTACGAAAAATCTACCAAAGGAAGGTGATCCTACCAGGTCCGACTGAAATCCAACACATAATCCCTCAATATATCCTCTAGCACCTGGATAGTGCTCTTGATCTATCCATCGATATGGGGGTGAAAGGATGTACTCTTTCACAACTAGGTCTCAAATTCCTCCTATATACCTCTTCAAAATTTTGACATAACCCATGCATCACGATCAGAGAAAATCATCTAGGGTGCCCCATGTAGGTGGATGATCTCCCGTACATACAACTTCCCCAAACTCTCCAATGAACTCTACTCCCTGATAGCAATAAAGTGCGCTAACTCTGTGAGTCGGTCTACTATCACCCATATAGAGTTATGGCCCTTCACTATGTGTGGAATACCTATGATGAAGACCATGGATATACCATCCCATTTCCACTCCGAGATCTCAAGACAACTTCAGAATATCGGCCTCGCAAACATGAAACTGATGGTAGACATACCTGAGATTGATCTTGGAGAACCATCTCACACATCAGAATTGATCAAAGAGGTCCTCAATCCTTGATAAGGGGTAATTTTTATTTATCATGGCCTAGTTTAGGTGACAAAAATATACACAAAGCCGTAAGATCCTGTCTATCTCCTTTATGAATAGAATTGGACCTGCCCATGGGGAAACACTAGGTCTAATGAAACCTTTCTCATGAAGGTATTCCAACTGTAATAATAGCTCTCAGAGCTCAGTGGGTGCTATCCGATATTCCATATAAGATATCGGGGAAGTCCCTAGTTGTAAGTCAATGAAAAACTCCAACTCCCTCCTTAGAGGTACTCCTAGAATGTCTTCGAGGAAGACATCCATATAATCCTCTAAAACTGAAGGAATCTAGATGACTGAGGAGTCCATTGCACCAAGGGTCACACTCTCTAGTTGATGGGTAATAGGTTGCAGCCTCTTGCTCACAACACCTGCTTATCCTGCTACGAGGTCTCTCTCACTGAAAAAAGGATAACCTAATCCCATAAGTGCATAAATATCTGACTAGTCTGCGGTGACAGTCGATCTAGGATTAGACCATGGAAATACAATCCATTCCCAAGATGAAGTCATAGGGTTCCATGGTGATAACCAAAAGGTCCCATGTGAACCTCTCTCCTCCAAGTGATAACTCACACTACCGGTAGATGAATTACACAAAAAAAGCATTTCCTATAGGAACCTCAAGACAAAGCTGTTGTGCTAGCATCTCTATTGGGAGCTACAAATCCCACACCAAGATTCGAGAGATAAAAAAATGACTGGAACCTGTGTCTACTAATACTGAGACAAGAGTATAATAAATACAGATCGTAGCTCAAATCATATCATGTGCTACAAGATCATAAATGTTCAAAGCTTACAGTTTTCCATGGCCCAAAAACTAGATCCCTGAGCCTGACATGGGCCTCCTAGTGGTGGTGGTGGTGGGAAGAAATCATAGCGTCATCCCCCACCTGTAGCTCCTCCTACTCCTCTTCCAGCTTCACCTCTCTGGGGACCACCCTATCCCCACCTAGGAGGTCCCTAATCATGATGTTGCCTCTACTGTGGTAGTCCATCATCTATATGCCTATAATTCTCAGCATGTCTGGTCAGACAGTCTCATGCCATGTGACCTCACTCATCACAAGCATAGAACCGGCCCTCGTTGGGCTGCCTTGGTGCTCTGCGCCGCCCCTACACTATACGACCACATCCCTGATCTTACTCACATGAGGGCCTCCTATTCTGAGATCTTTGCCACCTTCATGGTGCTATAGATGACTCAAACCTATCGTGCACACTACTAGATCCAGCTATATGACATCCCTCTGAGAAAAATATCTATGTCACAAGTTCCCTCTCCAACACCTTGGTATAGGTGGGTATTCACAAGGGAACTACACTGGCTCGAATCTCTCTATAGAGTCCCTACTCAAACTTTCGCGATCAGAAGTATCCATCTCTGATTATGTCAAGAGAGTAGTGTGTAAGGTCTGTGAACCTAGTTTCATAATCTCCCACTGATATCCCTCCCCACCGAAGCCCCAAAAGCTCCTAAATTCAAATGGATCATAGCCAAGAGGGATAGTACTCCTCACGAAACAACTATTGGAAGTCATCCCATGAGAGTGCCAACTCATCGTGCATCTGGGTAACCAGGATCCACCAATGCCCAACTGATATGTGGAAAATAATGGATGCCAAAGACACTATATGATCTTTCAGGGTCTGAATAATCCTGAATATGTGGACCACCAACTCTAGAAAATCCTCTACTGCTTGGGGATCTGGCTCACTATGGAACCTCAGTAGTCGCTGATGTTAGAACTTTCAGAGTGAGCTCAACCTGTGCATGTCCTCAACCTTCTCTAGTGGGACTATATACTACTCAATGGGTGGAGGTTCTACCACCTTCCCACATGGAGGAAGGGGATCACATGATGAAACCTGAACTGAGTCCTCATCGCTCATAGGGTCATCGTCACAAACCAGAGCTGGTATCCTAGTTGGCTGTCATTGTGGAGGCATCCTGAAAATTATCAAGGATTACCACAATCAGATGAGAATATATATATATATATATATTGATAACAAAAATGGGGAGATGACATAAGAAGGTCAGTCAAGACTCAATCATATATGATTTATGTACCATTGTTCCCTATAAAAGAATTTCTCAGGGTGCCAAGTTGACAAGTGGGTAATCCTGGTACTAGTGAATGGATATATCGGCCACCCGAACCATCACTAGACTCCCTGGCCTAAGAACAGCACTCGCGACACTTCGACAATATTTCCCTAAACCCAACCAATCCTTTTTAAGTAATGTTCAAACAACATCCCAAGGAACGAACCACCTCTGATACCAATCTGTCATGACCCAACCCATTCTGGGGCTCGATCCGTGATTACCCCCAAGCCCACCTTCATAGGCTAGGGGGTGTCAACTTGCTCCAACGACATAACTAACTCAGGGAGGCCTTTGCCTAAGTACCTGCACACACACACAAACAACTCAATGCAAAAGTGAAGAGGGAAATAAAAGGCCAAAATACACGCTGTAACATCCTGACCCGGCTCACCACCCAACCGGTGGCCGGACCGATCACCACATGACCTCAAGCACATCTCCCTGTATGCCAGAGGCTTCCAAATAGTAGTAAGGGTCTATGAATAGTCAGTAGGGAGACTATAACCTCATATCAAAGTTCAATAATAGAAAAATTAAATAAATAACAGAAGTAGTCTAATAAATGATAAAGAAGCGGAAGGCAGATTTTATAAATCTTGTAAAAAACAAATGGACAATGCCAATTATACAGCAAATGCATGCATGACATGCTTATGATACAAAAAATAAAGCTGTGAAAAAAAAAATTCTTTATATTCCAATACATAAATAAATAAACAATAACTCAAAGCCCCGGGGGTGGTCTCCTCGAGCATCTCGAGCTTCCGCTCAGTCCTCTGCTCCTATCTCCCAAGTATATGTAACAGTACAATCCTACAAACAAATAGAATATACTCAGGTACCCTAGTGAAATAGCGGTCCAAGTAGGGTGTGAGATATAAATCTTAGAAGGCCGGGACCACCGGTGTATACCCCAAATCCATACATTCAATAAATAATTTAAACAGTGTGAAAGTATGCATAATTAAAGTAAGCAGTATAATGTAACTATATACCCAAGTACTTGCTTCAGCCCTCAGTTGGTGTCTGAACCTGTATTATACTTTTTTCATGCATACAAAACAATCATTAAACATTCATTTTCATTTATCATTTATTCAAGCCTTGTTAAATTACATAATTCTTGAGATCTGGCCTAAGCCCGATATCCCCCATATAAGTCACTCACCACATATGTCTCTAAAGACCATCTAAGTAATCAAAGAAAAGACCGAATTCCAAGATTGTTATTTGTCTTGGATAACACATCATAAGATATTCAATTTAATATTTTAATTATTCTGTCTGAGTCAGTCCACAAAAAAATAGTGATTCGCTCTTGGGTCCGTCCACTAAACAATGATTCACCTAATTTGTTAACAAATCTGAACCCTTTATTATATTCAATTCAAAAATCATCACATCATCTTTCATTAACCATTTAATTCAATCATGTACAACCAATTGGACCCATAATCTAATGTCAATTAATGGGTGTAGAACGACACATATAACACCCTCATGAGTATTTGGAGCATCAGTCCTTGTCTCACAACCCATGGGTATTTGGAGCATTAGTTCATATCCCATAAAAGAATATTCCCTTGCAAGCTGGGTGTAGAACGCCATGTCTAGAACCACATGAGTATTTGGAGCATCAGTCCATGTATCACAACCTGTTTATCAATCATCCACATATTTTTATCATTGGTGTAGATCACCATGTCTAACACCCCAAAGCATCCATTAATTAATGCATAAATTAATTAATCAAATTCGTTAGTTAATTCAATAACTAAATAACAACTTAAATCTCCCATCAAATCACTCAACAATTAATTAACCATTCAACATATCACAGTTAATAATTAATTAACAATTAATTATTCTCATCCATAAGCAAGTCAACTAGATAATTAAATCAACATTTAATTATCCCAATACCATAACCAAAAACATGATAATCAATTTACCAATCAATTATCCTTATTCCCTTACTAATCCAATTGATTAGTTAAATACACAAACCAATCAATTAACCTTATTCCCTTACTAATCCAATCAATTAGTTAAATATACCAAAACTACTTGTTAATGAAACAATTGACTAAGTATACAGTACCATTAATTAATCCATCAATTAATTAATCTAAAAAACAAATCACATCGCATAATTAATTTTCCATAATTAATTATCCAAAATATCACTATATAATAAAATAATTGAATTCATTAATAAAATATATCGATTTAGTCAAAACAATGTTTCTCAATTAATTTTTGAGTCAATTATCTCATTCAGCTAAAACATTATCTCATAACCAATTCATCAATTTATAAACCATTCACCATTTAACATGTAATAACTAATCTATCCATTAATCATTACCAGTTTCCAATTTATCTTCCAATAAATAACATGTTAAGTAATTATTCATATTCAATATTCCCAACATTCAATAAGTTCCACAATTATCCAACTCACATCTTGATAATTAATTATTCGATTAATTACCCTATTACTAATCCATCTCTATTCAAATAATTTAATTATATATTCATATCACTTAAACCAATTCAATAATACGTGCTTAAAACCAACAAATGGTCATGTCCTCATTTATCTCACATGGGAAACATCATTCAATAACATCAAGGTACATGCATCAACATATCATATATCAACACAAATAGGAATTCATATGAAAAGTTTAAACCACTAGCAATCATTTTATTAATTCATTTTTTAATGTTGAGTGCTTGGAAAAGGACCCTACCTCAAAGTGGACCCAAAACACGTCGCACTTCATCACACATCGGCAACCAATCCACAACTAGTCTGCAGTCACATGCGCACACACCTTCATATATATATATATATATACATATAAATATACATGTACGCATTTTCTACATTGATAAAAAATATTCAAAATATTAAACTGGTACCCAGAATCAAAGCAGTAATGATCAACACACCTCTAACTTGGTATCAGGGACTCATAAAAAATCAACAGACCTTATTTTAACCAGTGAAAAACGAAACAGTAGGTTTAGAAGCTTACCTAAACCAAATGTAGTGAAACAATTTGAGACCATCCACCTCACCCTTGGTGGAGGATGCCAGATTATGGAACAAAGGACCCCAAAACACCATTTTCACACCTTAATGAAGGAAGAACATCAAAACATGGTATTTCCGTCAAACCTTAAAATCGGTCAAACATAATCAGGTACTAAAAACACACCAAATCACCAAAGTGATAAAGAAAAACCTTATAGAAGATCTTACCTTGAATAAACGGACTAAACCCATGGAAGAATCGGAAGAAAAACACCGTGGACGGAGGACCCGAGAAAGGGGGGTTGCTCCACGGGAGTTGTGCACTGCAGGGGTTCCGCCTGAGGTGTCATGCTGCTGTAAGGGAGTTTGGCCGAGGTTACATGCTACTGGAGGTTGTACCGTAGGGTGGAGGAGGTTCAACCAAGTAAAAAAATCCAGCCATGGGAAATGATCTCACACATGCGACCATGGAGGATTCAGGAAGCTACATCACGTTAGGGTTTAGGAGTTTGGGTTGCGCGCTATAGGAGGTCATACCGAGGGATTTCACGCCACCGGGAGGAGGATACTTAGCCAAGGGAGAAGTTCTACAAGTGGTCCAGAGGAGGAGGGTAGGTGAAGGAGAAATACGTGATGCAAGGGGAGTCTGAGGGGGGGGGGTGCATGCTCATGATTTTGGGGAACAAGGGGGTTGCACCTCCCCTTATTTCTTCCTCTTAAAAGAATAAATAAATAAATAAATAAAATAAAATAAAACAATCACAATTTAAATTATCATTAATATAATTTAAAATGCCTTTTCATTGTCAAACCCAAAACCTCTAATTAATCATTAATAAAAGAAAATGTTTCTTTGAAAAGATCAAAAGCCACATTAAATTCTTTTAACATTTATTTAATTAAATAAACACAATAATAATAATAATAATAACATCATGATCCTTATTATTACAAATTTCATTTATTTAAAAACGAAATCCCTGATTTATTACAATATCATTAATATGATATTAATGATAAAAACTCCAACCCATAACCTCCATTTAATAATAATAATGTTTCATCATTATCTTTGAAACTCCTCAATTAATTAAACATTTCCGGTGAACTCCAAAAAATATCATTAATTTCTTCAATCATCATTTAATTAATTATTTAACATTAATTTAATTAAACTACCACAATAATAACAAATCCATTATTATTATTATTAAAACCTTATTTTAATTAATCAAAAACTATCATATAATCTTATTTAATTAAAAATAATAATTAATTAAATAGGGTAAACTGCACGGGTTGAACCATAACTGTGCGCTGCCTGTTCAGACCCATTAAAGTAGACTTTTCTGAATCTGATGCTCTCAAGACTCATCGGTACACCTGCTAAAACTATCAGGTAATTACGCAAGTCTAAAAACGATACCTTTAGGTGTTCCAACACTCGAAATAAAATTTTGGATCTCATTTTAAAAACTGAGCCGTCGATAAACCGATTTTTTGAAAACCTTTGTATTTTAACCCGGTTAAAAAAATGGGACTTTAAAATCTACCCACCTTAAAAAATTCTTGTCCTCAAGAAGTCATAAATAACTACTAAAATACCCCACCATGGTCATTTAATCACTTTAGAACTGTCGCGTTGCGTTTTGAAACAATGAATGCACATTTAACCATTTTCACAAGACCAAAGACATTTAAAACATTAAAATCTAAGCCAAAAGTCACTGAAATGGAGCTTACATTTGAGGCCACTACAAGGATCTCAATTAAGGAAAAGTTAGAATGTTGATCAACCAACAAAAACTAGTTGCGCATGATTTCCTGGAAAGACACTATAGTCCCAAAACCCACACTCACCCTTAAACTGGCGATGTTCCTTTTTAAATTATTACACCACCATCCATATGTACACCAAAGTCTTTACCTGATCTATGGTGACATTACCAAGTCAATCTATTACAAGGATATTTTAAATACAACCATGACCCAACAAGAATAAAGGATTAGACCAAATAAACTATGCATACCACGTACTACCCAGATAACAACCAGTCATCAAGCCCAACAACATTTAAATAGTAGCGCAGTGTAAGACCGACGCTATCTTAGTGTCTCCATGACGAATTCAATATAGGGGACATGCTAATCTCATTTGAAAAAATTCACTAGGAGAAAACCAAGGTCACTAAAAATATTAGTTGAATTACTACCGGATGAATCTGTTCTAAAAGCTCGGAATCTCCTACCGACATGTTTACCAAAATCGATGTGACACTACCCACCTTAGGATTTTCCATGATATCGAAATAAAAGATCATCTGCTCACTGGAGTGCTATTTTAGAACACCTAACGCATGTGTGTGACGTTCCTCGAACCATTATCACCACGTCAAACATTGATCATAAAAGCCATAGCATAAACCTATCGGCATTCCATAACACCTGAGTACCAAGAAGTCCTCCCGAGTAGTGAGATGAACTTAATTTAATGGCCTAGAACATTCTAAGGGTACTACCTACCACGTGTTATCCCCTTACGAAACATAAATGTCGACCCTCACTCTTGGTCATGCAAAACTGATATCAATAATATCAAAATCCCCTTTTTTTAATTTATGTAATTCATTTCAACCTTTAAACATTTGAATTAATTTCAACAAACCCACAAGAACTTTTTCAAAACAAGTCACCTAGTTTTCAAAACAACGCGCTATGGAAAAACATACATGCTATAACAAACATCCTATTTAAAAATTTAACATTCAGTGTCATCCAAATATAAATAGTAAATTTATCATTAATTTCCTTTTACCAAAAAGGAGACCTCCGAGGGTCCCATTTATTCAATACGGGTTCTTCAAAAAGCAACCCAACAACAGTTCATTTCAATCAAAACTCAACAGTTTTACATTTATAACCATTTTCAAACATACTATGGTTATATAAGGTTCAAACACATGGGTGGCCATCTACCAATCGACAAGGTTCCCATACACCTTATCACTGACATTTGGCTCCCATTTATAACAATCAACATTCATTTAACATTTTAAATTTAGCAGTCATTTCACACATCAAAACATCTCTAGCATGTTATCATAAGTAGTAACACAACAACATGCTATTACACAAAATCATGACACAACAATAAAACATGCTAATAACTGAGGTAGTATGGCATATAATCACTCAAGCCTGTTAAATATATCACCAAAACATGCTATTTATAGAGGCATGCTAAAGTAGATCAAAACATGGAATTGCACCCAAGACACACAATCCAAATTAGAAGGCATCCTACTAATACAACTACATGGTATGTTACATGCATGGAATGTGAATCTCTACGTGCCTAATATGGAGGATCACTATTTTATGAGTGGTTGAGATTTTTTTACACTTGGAGGTGGGGTGATCTCTTAGGGTTCAAAACTTTTATAACAGAATCCACAATGGTTTTTGAGTTTGTTACACTAATGTAAAGGAAGAAAAATGAATTAGATCTCTTTTATTAGATATATCATTATGGACTATACTGATATCTCTGGTTTCTATACATTGTGATAGAAAAGAAATAGTGGATAGGACATACAATAATACTTATAATGGAAAACCCAGACACATTGATCTCATACATATCTATGTGAGGCATTTGATACAGGAAAATATAATAACTATGGACTTTGTTAGATAAAGAAAAAATTTGTAGGACTCACTAACAAAGGTTCTTTCAAGGGAGTTGGTATAAAAAACTTACTTAGGTATGAGTTTGAATTACTTTAAAAAATCCACCAAAAATGGGACCTCAACTTAACATGTGATAAATTTGTATATATAAGTTCAATGTAGGAAATTCTATCATATGTTTGAAGGAAACAACAAATATATATTATATATTAGTGAAATTGTGTTTGGTTCCCCTGAGGAAAAGGAGGGTGAGTTTAAAACTGTTAATGAACTAAGGATTTCAAACAAGCGTTGAAACATGGGAACAATTTTTGGTTCACCTATGTGAATGTAGGAGTGGGGTAGCACCAAAGAGCTTATGACTTTAGCTCTAAAATATCAATTAAAGGATAAGTTACAAATGAACATAATGGTATATAGGAGTATGTAAAAACTAAGGAATTTTAATGTACTTGTGTATGATGAATCTAGTTGATAACGTGGGTTACATGTTCAAGGCAATTTATATATGTTTCTATATTGATATTTGATTTGCCTCTATTATATAAAGGTTCAAATAGAGAGATAACATTATTTATGAAAGTTCTTTCCAAGATATTATGATGCTTGATTTTCAAAATGGTGTTTTAAATATTTTAAAATGGTGGGGGATTATTGGATTTTAATGGTTTCTAAAATATTTAAATTGTTTTATTTTAAGTTTTTAAAAGGGGAAGGTTATTTTTAGAACCCCAAATTAAAAAATGGGTTGTAATGGACATGTTTGTTTACTATAATAAATTCCCATTAACTAGAGGGTGTGATATAGTCCACTTATTTGATAGGATATGATCCAACAGACAAGTTTAAATTTGGAAAATACCTACCTTTCCAAGAAAGGTATCAACCCAATCCCAAGGATTATGATTCATTATCTAAATAAGTATTTCCATGCCTATAAAATAGATTCCCCATTGAATGTGAAAATTAATTCCAACCTTTCCTAAGGACTCCAATCCTTCCTACAAATTGACATTCCATTAAAATAATTCAACAAGAATTAAATTAATTTTATTGGTGCGCAACAAAAAAATCATTTTTACTCTCTTGTTTCCAATGATTCTCCAAGGGATATGCTCCACAAATTACTTGTGTTGAGTATTGATCCACTATTTTATCCTAAAGAGGATTCTTCAGAAACCCAAAGTACTACCATTTTAATGGGGGTGAATCCACTCTTAAGGAGAGCGACAACATAACGTGTCTCGATGAGCTCTATCTACTACCATCCAAAGTAAATTCCATATCTATTACCCATCGATAATATCCCCAAAATTTTACATAATCGTTTTTGTTCATCATTGTAATCCCAAATATTTGATGAAACATTTTGTTAAAATTTCATTTCACATACAATTGATCACAAATTTACAATTTAAAAATTCCTCGCATTTTCAATCGGTGTTCGATCAGTTTCACAACACGCTATCAATACAAGTTTCATTTAATCAAAGAAATCAGTAAAAAAAGTATTACATCATATTTTCCATGATGAATATTGAAAATTTTGGTTTTCTCAATATTGAAATTTATGAACAGAACTACCTGTACTGAATTTTGGGTGTCGAGATGCATCTAAAAACAAATAGATTTAGAAATACGATAAAATTTGATAATAAATATTCATCTCAAGACTATGACCAAGACTTGATATTCCTTCATAATCACCTCTATGAGGATTTGAAGAATAATTACTTAATGGTGAAGGATCCTTTGGTGATATGAAAAAACCTCAAATCATGTTACGATCACCTATAATTGGTAACACTTAAAAAAACATAGTATGAATGATGTCACATAATATTCAAAGACTACAAATCATTAAGTGAACATAATTTTGTAACATTTAAAATTACATCATAGTTAAATTTTGTTTTGTATAAAATATTACTGACACCAATATTCTAGGAAAAAACATTTTCTACCTTCCATTCTTTGAATGTTATTCAATAACAACAATATGGAAAAAATATTTTATAAAATATTCCAAATTACTCTATTTTATTCTTTTTTTGGAACAAGACAATGAATTCGTAATAAGGAATCATGAATCTACTAGTGTGGATCCATTCCCTGAACCGAATGCAACTACTTATAATCAATGTTTTGGAAATAATTGACATAGTCAATTTTGAGATAAATAATTTTCTTGAGGTGGTCATACACCCCATTAGAAGTGGAAAGGTAACCTTACAAAGTGGTCAAACAATGAATGACCACAAAAAAAAAATGAACAACGATGAAAACAAATGCTTTAATTTAGTATGAAGGGGAACAATCATCTACCTATCATATGCCAAAATGTTTTTTTTGATCTTTATCAACAATCAATCAAATGTAAAGAAAAGATTGTTGAATAAAACATTGTTGGCCAAACCTTGAAGTATGAGGATGATATTATAAATCATGATATATTTTATTATTTTATAAACCCTAAAGGCATAAATCATATGGATAATGTGTAACTTCTCATGATGAAGATGTAATTTTGAATCTGTAATGTTTTTCAATGATTGTTCTATGTTTTATTTTGTTTATTTTTATTTAATCTCTTAAATTCATGTCTTATTTTTTTTAAATAGTCTTGAATTCTATAAATATATTTTTCAGGATTAATACCCATAAAAAATTATTTATCACATTAATAGTTCCATAACACACAAAAATATTTAATATGAGACATATTTTATCAACATTAAAATGGGAAGTGCTCAAGTAAGTATATTAATCGATAGTGAAAAATTAATCTAAGGCTCTAGAAGAGAAAAAATATGCCTATCTTGTGGCACAATTTTTTTAATAAATAATGATTTTTTCTCCTAATCCTAGATGAAATTTATGAATATTTAAAGATATTTGTGAAAAAGGATATCAAATCAAGACTATAGATGAATGATGTGTTGCCCCGCCACATCAAATCACTCGAATGGTGCCCGGATTGGAGGTCATCACTTGACCTAAGGCATGCCTCCCCATAATCTAGAGACTACCAACTAATATCAAGGGTTTATGGTGTTACCATGGAGAGACTTTACCCACATATCAGAGTAAAGCATAATGTAAAATAACTAAAAAATATCTATAACCAATAATCAGAAAATTCATAAGAATAACCACAATGCTATAACAAAATGTAATGCGAAAGCATACATTCATACATACCAAACTAATCACCCACTATACCGATCAAATATAAAAAATAAAAAAATAAAATAAAATGTATGGAGGCCATACTACCATCCCCAAGCCTCATTTCATCCATATCATGACTTGGTCTAAGTTGTTTAGCTGGATGATCCAATCTTGGGTCTCTGCCCCACCCAAACCTGCGACCATTGAAGTTTTCTTAGGTACCTAAGTGATATATCCACCTGAGAAAGGTTTGATTACAACTTAGTTGGAAACCACCAATGGGTCCCAAACATAAACAGTAAAGTAGTTTATGCGCATGTAATATGCTCATCTGAATAAATAATCATAGTGATAAAACATAAATAAATAACCACCATCAATCCTAGGGTTCTAACGTGACACCTGAGATCAACTATACTGGATTCAACTAGTTTTGGAGTGTCTCTGAGCATATTAACCACCTAGGGGATACATATACTTCCCCATAAGCACACTCATATAACATACCAATTTTTTCCTTTGTTGAAGTATCTCTTAGCATAAAACATACCAACTGGGGGAAACTCAACCTCACTTAGAACCACCTAGAAAATAGACATACAATAGAGGGAAACTCAACCTCAACTAAAACCATATAGAAAACATACTCCTAGGGGAAACTCAACCTCACCAGGAATAATATAGTAAACATACACCAAGGAGAAAATCATATCACCTAGAATCATATAGAAAGAATACACCCAAGGGAAAATCAATTCACTTGAAATCATAAAAAAAGAATACACATGAGGGGAAACTAGCTCACTCAAAAAACCAGTTATCAAGAATCTATTACTTAATGGTCATATATTTCCCCCAAAACCTTACACTTAATTCACATGTCACATATACACCTATATATAATAAAACATAAACACTCAGGGAAAACATACTCCCTAAAACCACACATAATACAACACGGATTGAACACCTGCCTAATTCATCATGCTATCCTAGGTAAACCTATCAAGTGAACAACCCATCCCATCATTTTAATCATATTAGGATTAAACCTCTGATTCAGGTTCTATAAAAACACTCAAAATCATCACTACTCATTCCCACACTAACCCTCTCAAGGGTTACATAACTCAGGGGAACCCAACAAGGTCCCCTAGGACACACCATAACACGGACACCCTACATAGGTTCCCTTATCTAAATCTCATCTCTCAGGACCACCCACCACTAAAAGGACACAACATCCCTAAATTTCATTATGATTTCATTACAATCTCACAATACTCATAGTATATCCATACTGGCATCACATTAAACAGATGTATAAAACCCCATATCCCTTATTAAGTCATCACAATTTGGTCCTCACATTCCCAATCTATCCATAATCTATATAGGATATACCCACCCAAGTGATTTCATGTTAGTGGGTGAGGAACACTTTCCCCAATCTCTAATAATTTATCCCATAAGCTCTAAGGCAACTCACATTTCCATCATGGACTAATTGGGCCATCCGTTCCCAGTCCACCCTATATCATAGCTCAAGGGATCTAAGGGAACATAATATCTCTTCTATGTTTACATAGTTTATTTAATTTACACCCATGTAGGGTAAATATATCTCAAGACATACATTTATAATCAAGGTATTGAACATCGGTGGCCGGGTCACCCAACTAGTGCATAAGGGACCATCATGGACCTTAATACTTTTTCCATTTCTAAGAATTTTATTTTAAATAATAGTTCATTTAAATAAAAGGATAGTAACCCTTGGGGGTGAGACTGCATATCACATTCATCAATAAATAAATTTTATTTACCATATGGGTATGCTCAAGGGACTACCTAACTCATTCATGGAGTTACTTCCTTTAAAAGATGCTCAATCACTCTTCCCTGAGCTTTTCCAAGCCTCATACTCACTCATATAAACTCCAAAGAACCTACATCAATCCATTATGTCTATTTAAATTAATTATAAAACTTTAAAATTAATTATTCAATTTAAATTAGATAGGCATAACGTCTAAAAACTCACTGAGCAACATCCACTCGCTATAAAAAATGGAGTGAGGTTGAATCTTGACACACAACCTGATCTAATCCACACAAAATACCCAAATAATATATTCAATTCAATGGAAAATTCAATTCAATTTAGGAAAAATCCCAAAATAAATCCACCAGGCTGCTTATCTCAACTAAAACAGTGTGAAGTGACATGTAATCCTCCTCTAGGGATATCCTCTATCTATGCTGAGTAAATCCCTAACATCCTCACTTCAATAAATATTGCTTCATTGGAATAATCATCCAAAACACTAACCAAAATCATCCAAAATTTAAGAAAATGGAGGGAAACCAAAATGGAAGGAAGGAGAAGGAGAAACTCACCCAAAACTACCATAAAAATTACTCCAAGATCACCCCTATCCATGGGGGGTAAAATGAGGAAGAGGAGGGGGATGTCTAGATGAAATGAACTCCCCTTGTAGCTAGTTTGACCAAGAACCCAAGGGAATGGCTTGTACATTACTAGTTTACCCCTAATAAAAAAACCCATCCATGAGGTGGTTGGGGCCTGACTAAGGGATTCACGGTCTGACACCTCTGAGGTAGGGGACCATCCCCCTGCCTCAACATTTTCACATAGTAACCTCCTACACCTCATGCCTCTCGTAACCCAATACCATGATGTAGAGGGGTGAACCCCTCAAACAACCCCCATCATAGAACGACCCTCCTAGCTTGAGGCATGATGCCCTTATTGCAATCTATCATGATGTGACCTGAGGGTCATGACATGACATGATACAGGATCATAATTTTAGAAAGGCCCCAACCTTAATCCGACATTCACCTAAGAAATTTTTACACCTACCAAGCCTCAAAACACATCCTAAAAAATCTTTTAAAAATGTAAAAACTCCCAAAATTTAAATATGGATCATGGTTATCAAAATGACCCCTCACCAAAATCAAAATTCAATATCCCCATAAAAATCATAACCCAAAAAAGGTATGGATCTTTAAAAACTTTCCATCATAACACTTATTATCCCTAATAAGCCTCGATAGTCCTTCAACCATTAATCCTGACCTTACATGATCTTAAATTCATACTGAATTATCTGTATTCTATCCAAGAACACTGAATGCGATTTCACCATGAAACTCAAAAAAGGTGCACTATCCATAAAAAACTAAACCACTACTTGTCTCCATCACCGAATTAGTGAGACAATTCTGTCCTGCACTCATCTATCCTGATACACTAAGATTTATTTATCAATTTATCCTCAAGCTCATGGTGCTCCACACAATCAGTCTCTGCTCACAAAGGATAAATCTTGATCTATAGTGCTCCCGAACATCAAAATCACCTAAAAAACACAATTCTAGTGGTCCATAGACCTACTCGGTGAAATTTACATCTCACCACACCCAATTACACATGAAAACATGGGCCGATCCTCATACGAATGAACATTATTTAAAACACTTGGCTGCACCTAACGATGTGCTATATCATTTCCTTATTAGGATTCCCAAATTGTCATAGGCATCATGATATCATCTAACTCACACATAGAAGTTAAAACCTGAAACTCGGTATAATCCCATGGTTGGATCCTCAACCAACCAAACCATCCATGCTATCACCATGAGCATCGGTGTACCATCGATATGACATAGCCTCAGATCACATCCAACCCATCCCAAGTCCAATGCTAATGTATATACTCAATCCAATATCACATATGAATCCCATATATAGTATTCACTAAGGAACTGGATAAAATTAGACCCACCTACAAATTAAAATCCAAATGTCACCTCAACCATCCAATGATGAGTCTCTTATCATCCATGAACCTACCAACATGAGGTCATTCTTCTGTATCTCACATTCCATCCATCAGCATATATAATGATTGTATTTTTTCATCCTTCTCACACTAGAGTGACAATTTAAAACATCACACACCACCTCTTCCTGGACCAATAGGAATGCCATACTTTAATACCAATAAAATTTCCATCTATTATGAGGGTTACACCCTATAATAGCCTATGATTTAATCCCCAATAGAAAAATTTCCTTACACCACTCCTTGAGCACAACCTCAACATGTTCCAACATCACACATGTGTCAATCCACCCAAGCCACACTCACCAACCTATCAACACCTGACATCATCAATCCATGATTTAATCATCATCATATGGGGATATTTATCATTAAAAATATATGAAACCAAACCTAAAATAATTCCATAAAAACCATCTATCCTAGGACCGCACACGTCTTCTCACTAATCCATAATTCAAATAACACCACCCATAACCAGTTCATATTACCTCGATCTCATCCAAACCAAATAGGTGTACGAACCCCTAACACATAATTATAGAACTCGACTCACAATCCCATGATAAGTAAATTATCAAACCTAGGATAACACTATTAAAAAACTAATCATGTCCCTCATACACGTTAGTCCCATGTACCCAAAATCACCTCAGTTCTTAATTTTCAACAATACCGACATCTCACTCATGCTAGGGCCTACTGCATGATCACTCACCACTCGAGCATCATCAGTAAACTAGAATAATTTACTCACTCTATATCTATACTTGATTTGACCATATATGATCAAAACCCACTATCTCATTGGGAACCACATTCTAAATCAACAAGTTCAGGTGTCCTATCAAACCCACCCTCAAAACCAAACCTTGATACTAAACACTCTTAGTTCTTTTCATCATGAAATTCTAAGTCATCTCCATACCCATATCATATAATCGACAAGACATCTTTTGAAGATATCTCATTACCCTAAGAATATACCATGCTTTACATCTCCACTATAGTCACAAATCTGGGCTAACCCCTCCCTCAAGTTAAAATCATATACATCACATCTCAATAGAAGTAGGAAAATGCACTTCTACTCAATCAAAACACTCATCTCACCAACATCACAAGTCATATTTCCATGGAACTAGGATCTCCCACCTAGCCCATAATTAATGTCTCGCATGAGTTACAACTCATAAGGTGACATACTTACTCTCGCATAAAATATACCAAGGCAACTCATGTTCCAACACACCCACTCTAGGGATGTCATATACATATTAGGCATAAAATTCCAAACCATCAACCTACTAGGGAACCGATCCTCACTATAAATATATATATGAGACTAACCCCTCGAGGAATATGATCTCATCCATGTAAATATAATGACATAATCCTAATATGATCCATGTTGGGTATACCATAGCCACATGGTTCAGTTAAGTATAATGCCACCAAAAAATCTATATGGGAAAACACCATATAGGTTGTTATTGACACTTTAAGTAACCACATATATTTTCTCTTAGAACTAGTACCAAGGCACCAAGTTCCCAAACTGACCCACTAAGGGTCACTATACATACCTTACATAGAGAGACTATATAGTTATCATTATAGAGAGACTCTTCATAAGATCCATATGACCCATCATTTAAGAAAATATACCATGGTTTAGCTAAGAATAATTTCACCAACAAGTTATATAGGAAAATACCATATAATTTTTCATTGAAACTTTAAATAGTTGAAACCTATATCACTAGTGGTATGAATCACAACCAAGAACACATATGTTAAGTGAATCATATATTACAAGAATGATACATATACATGGTCCTGTTTCCAATGGGCCAAGAGATAAAAAATAAAAAATAATAAATCCAAAACCCAAGTTCATTATGCTAGATGAAATTATACAACTATAAAATAAGAAAATAAGAATAACAATCCCACATCCCTGGTAACTTTTACTTCCCATTATAAAAGGGGTTCTCAATGCACTAGTCCAAGGTCCATCAAAAGATTTAAAAAATTCTTATATCGCATGTTTAACATATCACTAAATAGTAATACAAAAGAAAATAAAAATCTCAGATACCACTTTTTAATGCCCCGCCACCCCAGACTAATCAATTGGTTCCCAAACTAGTGCTCATCACTTGAACTCAGGTGCACCTCTCCATATTCCATAAGTTTCTGACTAGTAGTGAGGGTATAAGATGTTACTATGGGGAGACTTTACCATCACATCAGAGTAAAACATAGTAGAAAATAACTAAACAACATTAATAACCAATATTTTGAGTACATAGAATATTAAACCACAATCCTATAATAAAATTTAATGTGGAAGCATACAGTCATATATTCCAAACTGATCACCCATCAGGCCGATCATATATACCTAATAAAAAAATTAATGAGGTATATAATACCATTCCTGAACCTTATATCATCTATATCCTGACTATATCCAAGATATCCATCTAAATGATCCAATCCTAGGCCGCTTCCCGACATGATCCTATAATCAGTGAAGTCTTATTGGGTACCCAAGTGCCATGGCCTCTCGAGTAGGGTGTGAGTATAAATCAGTAGGGAGGAACCAAAAGAGTCCCAAAAATAACTATTAAATTAGTGTATACACATGTAATATGCCCATTTAGATAAATAATTATAGTACAAAAGCATAAATAAATAACCACCATCGATCCCCAGGTTCTAACATGACACTCGAGATCGACTTTACCTACTTTGGACAGTGCCAAAGTGTCTATGACCATACCAAACACATAGGGGAATCCATGTTAGCCATGGAACCATAACCATATATATTACCTACCTTTTCTAGTGATGGGGCATCTCTATGAAAAAAATACCACCTGGGGGAAACTTAACCTCACCCAGAACCACCTCAAAAATAGACATACACTAAGGGGAAACTCAGCCTCACTTGAAACCATATAGAAAACATACTCTCAGGGTAAAATATTCCTCACCCAAAACCATATAGAAAATATACTCCCAGGGGAAACTCAACCCACCTATAATCATATAGAAATTATACACCTAGGGGAAAATCAACTCACCCAGAATCATATAGAAAGCACACATATGAGGGAAAATCATCTCACCTAGAAAACTAGGTATCTAGTCTCCATTAACTGAGGGTCATATCCCACCCTTGGCACCTAAGCCTTAATTAACACATCATATATACACATAAATATAATAAAACATAAATACCCGGGGAAACATCCTCCCTAGAAGCTTATGTTATACCACACGTGTTGGTTACTTGCCTAAATTTTCATGCTGTCCCAGTACATCCTCTAATATGAATGATCTATCCCCATCACTAAATCCATATCAGGTTTACACTTTCAATTTAGGTTATAAGGCGATGCCCAAAATCATCACTAATAAATTATATACTAACCCTATCAAGGGTTATATAACTCAAGGGAACTCACTAGGGTCCCATAGGCTGCACCATAGCACAAACACCCTACATGAGTTCCTTTATCTCAATATCATCTCTTAGGACCACCCATCACTCATAGGAAATGACATCCCTTAATGTTGTTATGATTAAATTACATACACATTGGCCTCATAGGATATCCATAATGGTATTGTAATAAAGAGATGGATAAAATACTATCTCTCCTCCTAAGTCATCCTAGGTTAGTCCTCATGTTCCCAACCTATCCATAATATACCCATGGTATACCCACCCAAGTGAACACATGCTAGTGGGAGAGGAATACTCACCCCACTCTCTAATTAGCTAGCCCAATAGATCTAAGGAATATCACAGTTCCATCATGGCCTACTCGAGTCGTCCATTCCCAGTCAAACCTATTTCCTAGATCAAGGGATCTAAGGGAACATAGTAGATCCTCTATATTCATGTAATTTGTTTAATTTAAACCCCTTCAGGGTCCATGTATATCAAAGAATACATTTATAACCATGACCTTGACTATTGATGACTAGGGCACCCAACCAATGCATAATAGACCATCATGGATCCTGGAACTTTGTCTATTTCCAAGCATTTTATTTTAAAGAACAATTCATTTAAATAAAAGTTAAATCTCTCTTAGTGGTGAGACCACATATCACATGAATATATAAATAAATTACATTTACCTTAGGGGTATTCTAAAGGGACCACCTACCTCATTCATGGAGTTATTTCCTTTAATCAAAGCCTAACCACCCTCAATTAAGCTCATCTAAGCCTCTCCCCACTCCTACCAACTCCTGAGCACCAGTCTTAAGCCGCAATGCCCATTTAAATTAATTATAACATTTTAAAATTAATCATTAAATTTAAATTTAATAGTCATAACACCTAAAACATCATCGAGAAACATCCACTCTTCAAAACTAAAAGAAATAGGGTCACGATCTACTCTTTGACATGCACCCTGACCTACGACACACAAAATAACCAAATTATATAGCTGATTCAGTGGCCAATTTTATCTAATTTAGTAAAAAACCCCTAAATAAATTCACCAGGTGGAATACCTCAACCAAAACAGTGTTAAACAGTATGTGGTCCTCCTATAAGGACGTCCTCTATCCATGCCAAGAAAAATAACCAACATCATCACCTGATTCCACTATGATTTGGTGGGATCAGAATCCAAGACCCTAACTGTAATCATCCAAAATAAAAGATGATGGAGGGAAACCAAAACAAAAGAAAGAAAAAGGATAAACTCGACTGAAACTGACATAAAAATTCCATCAAGATCACCCCTACCATTGGGGGATCAAAGAAGGAAGATGAGGGGGGAGTTATGGTGGAATAGACTCTCCTATAAATTTGATTTGACCTAGAACCCAAGGGAATGACCAGTACATTACCAGTCTACCCCTGCTAAAAAACCCTTCCAAGAGACGGTCCCGGTATGACCAAGGGAACACAACATGAAACCTCCAAGGTAGGTTCCATCCCCTTACCTCAACATTTTTACAGTGCAACCTCCTATTCCCCATGCTTATCATGGCATGATACCATGAGTAATAGGTGATAACCCCTCAATTTTAATACCCCTAAATTCCATGAATTTTTTTTTAAATTAAATGGAATTATTTTGAGACCAATCTCTGAGACGACATGTAATTCCGAGGCCTGGAATGACCAAAATGTATTTTTGAACTATTTTTTAAGGTTCATTAAATAAATGTACAAGTGGGTTTTCTAACTTTTAAAAGGGTTCCCAGATCAAAAATCCAAGGGAACAGTTGAAATTAGAGTGTTAGGATTTTTCTAAAAAGGGCCTGACATTGGCCGGCGCAGGCTAACTATGAAAAGTAGTTTTTGGCCGTAACAATTATTTTATTTTAAAATACTTATAACTACTAAATGGTAACTCAGATCAGAAATCTGAGAGTACCTTTGAGCTCATGAGGGAATGATTTCCTTAGGCAAAGCCTAACCTCTACCATTTTGGGTTGAGGGTAAAAGTTAGTTTTTAGACTTTTTAGAAGAAAAATAAAATAACTTAAAATGTTATTTTATTTTTTTCTTCATCATTGAGCAGTGCCACGTCAGCACCGCGGTGCAACAACGAGGTGATGATGAATCTCTTTAATAAACCTTATTAATGAGTCAGTGTAATGATGCTGCAATGCATCATAATAAAAATGCTGATTCACATTTCATAAATTAATAGTTGAACAAGAAATGCAAGATTGTTGGAACAATCCTGGGATTGCTCTAAGGCTTTTGTGGGTGGTGACGATGAACTAAAAACACACTTTCTTCCACCCTTTGAAGAATCGCTAGCGAAGATGGGCTGTGGATCAAGAATGAATAATAGAGTCATGCGATCCCATTCTTCCTCGACCAAAAATTCTATCCTAGGTAGGGGTTTGATGCTTTTCTTTGTGAAATTATTTTCCCCGTTCTCTCTTTTAAATGACGAACGTGGGTTAACTCACGAATAAGTTAACCTGCAGATCGATCGTTAATGCGGGATGGTTAATGATGCAGGATAAAGGGGATATTTATCTTAGTGATTATTTTGCTCTATTTTGGTTATTTTTGACCATTCTAACAAGACTCAGACCATTCTTTGGGTGTTTATATGTGTGACTCCTTCCCCTATCCTCTTCTTGTGTTATTTCCATTCTTTATGGCACAATGGTCAGAAGCACATCGGCCCGCGATGCTAGGTGTGAAGGGCCGCGACATCGGTGAGAGGCCGCGACACAAGGTCATGATGATGGAATCCAGCCACAGTGACAACACAAGGCTGTGGTACCCAAGCCGCTGTGGTAGTTGGAGCTACCGGTATATGGGAGGTGGCGCGCCGAGCCAGCGTAGGTCGTGGCCAGCAGGGGCCGTGGTGGTGCAGCGGTGCGGTGCTAGTTGGGCACCACATGCAGAGGGGAGCGTCCCATAGGGTGGGCCATTGTCCAGTGAGGACCGCGTGCAGAGGGAGGTGGTTGGCCTCATCTGGCCACGTGCGGCGCGAATCGAACGCCATCACGATGTCTGGTATGGATCCAAGCCAACTCGCTGATGCGGGCTGGGTCGGTGTAGTAAACCGGACTGCCAGGCACCTGGGCTGGAGAAGTGCTGACCCACCAATGTGGGCCGGGCCAGATAGAAAACTAGACCACTATGCGGCCCAACTAGAAATAAACTTGTCCGACTAAGTCAGACCGGGTCGAAAAATGCGGACTGGGTCACGGGGAGACCCGGTGGGCTGGACCCACAGCCAAACCGAGCCGGGTCCAGCAAAGCCCAATGGGCCTAGCCAATGGGCCATGTTGGGTCAAATTGGCCCAAACCCAACCGGGTCAGGTCGAGTAGGCCGAAAATTGGTCAGACCATGCGGGGCCCTCAGGCTGGGTTGGTCGTGTCGATCTGACCAAGTTGGACTGGACCCGGACGTAACCGGTCCCTGTTTACTAAAATTCTAATATCTTTCAGACCGGGCATCCGATTGATACACTACCTATGGAATTGGGACCCTTGCGATAATATGGTCCTTTGAGAATACTCTAAGTGAGATTTCGTGATAATTGTGATACAATTGATGGCTTGAGGAGTAGATTCTCCCAGAATCAAGCGCACTAGAGAGTGGGAATCCCACTACTGGCTATGACACGAAGGATATGATGAGAAAACCTCAGTGGTCTAGAAGATAAGTGTACCTTAGTGGTTCAGCCAATGAGCATACCTCAGTGGTTCAGTAGACGATCATACCTTAATGGTTCAGCCAATGAGCATACCTCAGTGGTTCAGCATACGAGTGTACCTTAGTGGTTTAGCCGATAAGTGTACCTTAGTGGTTCAGCTGATGAGTGTACTTGAGTGGTTCAACAGATGAGTGTTCCTCAATGGTTCATCACACAAGCGTACCTTAGTGGTTCAGTAGACAAGCGTACCTTAGTGGTTCAGCAGACAAGCATACCTTAGTGGTTCAGTAGATGAGCAGAACTGAGTGGCCCAGTAGCTGAGCTAACCTCAATGGCTCATAAGGGACGAGTCCCTCAGTAGTACAAGATGAATTATCTCTACAACTGATAATATTACTTTCCATGCTTTGAGTTATACCTAGTTTGAGCCGTATTTTCTTTGTAGTCTTGCTATGTGATCTTGTTGTGTGGTCTTTCTTTGTGGTCTTTCCTTTGTGGTTTGGGGTCCCTACTAAGTATTGTGTTACTCACCCCTACACCGACATCACCTGCATGTGTCATGTCTCGTGCAGGTGATCAATGAATCGTTGGAGACCTTGGTGGTACGATACCAGGTGGTGCCTAGTGAGATGGGACATACATGACATACTTATAAAGCTATAGGCAGCTACCCTCCACCTACCCTTAAGGTAGGGTTTGAGCAGATGGATCTTGGTATTTGTACTTTCATTTGTGGTTTTAGGCTTGTATTTTGGCCCCTTTTTTACTTTTCAATTGTACTATACTTTTAGTAGTTATCTCAGTGAGAGTTGTGGTTTAATTTGTGTTTACTTTCCGTAGTTTGAGCTTTGTGTGTGTGTACAGGTTTAAAGGAAAATTCCTTCCCTTTTTGGGATATGCCTACTTGGTGCTAATCACCATCCCCTGGCCTATGGAAGGCGATCTTGTGGTAGTCATGACATGGGCCTTAGGGGATGGGTCATGATAAAGTGGTATTAAAGGGAGGTTGGTTCTACCAAAAGAACTAAGAGTCTATAATTTTTTATATGGGGAAACAATTTTGAGTGTTTCGGGTTCAGATTTCAGGATAGGTAGTTTAGTGTTGGTGTGGCAACCGACGTATCCATACACCAGGACCCAGAATTATGCTTTCTAACTTGGTACATGAAAACACTAGTTGCATGCATCCTTGAATGTTTTCTCATGATCTTTTTTTTGATTTAGAGTCAGCTCACCAGGTATAATCTATTGATTGTGGTTCATTTTGATCTCTTTCAAGATGCCTCCATCCAACCATCCATCTCGGATTCTAGTGCGTGACCATGAGGATGGTCCACAGAGTGATGAGGCTTTGGTACATGTATCGTTGCCCGATATGGAACCTTCGAGCGGTGTCCCAGTGATACCACTACCCGTTGGTCAGTAGTTTCTACTAACACTATCGTTAGAGGACACACATAGGCTCAGTGCCTTACATGAGTTCCAACGATAGAGACCTCCAAAGTTTAGGGGATAGATAGATCCTCAGGTCGCTGAGGATTGGATAAAGTCGGTGACATGAGTCTTCTACTTAGTGAGGATGCCACTTGACTAGATGGCGGTTCTAGTAGTGATCCTTCTGTAGGGATCAGTGGGGAGATGATGGAGTTTGACCATTCAAACTCATGAGGAGGCGAACCTCACCTTGTCTGACTTTGAGTTACTTTTTAGGGAGGAGTTCTTCCCCATGACTTTGCACTCAGTGCATATATAAGAGATTCTTCACTTATAGTAGGGCAACCTGATAGTGGCTGATTACTCTGCATGGTTCACAGATCTCTCCCATTACTCGATAGATATAGTGTAGGACCCTTTTTTTAGGGCCCAGACCTTTGATTAGGGACTCTAATGAGAGATCAGGGCATTAATGATTTCCCTTATCATCCCTATGAAGTTTGGGGTGCTAGAGTGAGCTCTACTGGTAGAGAGCTTCCTCGTTGATCAGGCAATGACGGTGGGAGCTACCATTGGGATATGGGTGGCCAAGTCATTTTTTGTGGGTAGCCGACAGATGACGTAGAGGCCCAAACAGGCCAAACCATTCGAAGGATGACCCCAGGACTCAAGGTTAGAGGTACACGTCCCTTGGAAAAGAAGGAGTCATCAGGGGAGCAGAGTATGCTACGCATGAAGTGGGAAGGGGAAAATGGCTCTAGATTGCCTGACTCACCACATAGAGGACCGAAAGATGGTCGAGGGACCGCTGAGGCAGTATAAGAGACAGGAACAAAGTAGTTTTATAGGTGGAACATGTGGAAGAGAAGTGGTATGAGTGACAGGAAGTGGGCATAGGTATGGGGTATTTCCACCACCATACCGGGTGGTCCACTACGGGCTCTAGGAGGAGGTGGATAGGGGCATGATAAACTTTAGGTGATTGAGGCCTATAGTCCCGACATCTCCAAGATGATATGAGGTATGATCCATGTATTCTCCACTTTAGCTTCAATTCTTATAGAAACAAGTTCCAATCACTCTTTTCTTGCCACAGACCCTGTTCGGAGCTCGGAGATTCCGATCGAGCCATTGGCTCGATCCTTATAATTAGTGACTCCTATGGGAATGGATTTGATAGTCACACACTAGTGCCGATAGTGTGAGCTTACTCTTGGAGGTGAGAGCTTCGGCTGGGATATCCTAGTAGCGGCTTTGAGGCCTTATGACGTCATTCTGAGTATGGACTGGCTATCAGCAGTCCATGACCAGATCGACTATTTTTGGCGCACAATACAGTGTGTCTGCAGAAGTGGGACTAGGTTTTCCTTTATCGGGAAAAAGGAAACTAGAGCAGCATAAGATGGACTTGTATATATAAGGGTGCAACCAATCACTCATCAGTTGGGTAGTATGAACCTCAGTGCAATGGATGATATGATTTCACAATTTCCTACAGTGGTGGATGAGTTTGAGGACGTCTTTCTAGAGGATGTTCCAGGACTACCTCCTCACAGATAGGTGGACTTCTACATTGATCTATACTCTGAGACGACACTGATATCTTCACTTGCATATTAGATGACTACCGTAGAGCTCCGGGAGTTGAGGGTACAGTTGGAAGACTTGCAAAGGAAGGGGTTCGTAAGGTCAAACGTTTCACCATGGGTAACCCCAGTGTTGTTTAACAAGAAGGTAGAAGGAAACTTCAGGTTATGCATAGAATTCTGACACTTGAACCAAGTGACTGTGAAGAACAAGTATCCTCTACCTAGGATTGATGACCTCTTAGATCGACTGAAGGGAGAGAGACGATTATCGAAGATAGACCTCAAATCAGGCTATCACTAGGTTTGAGTACAAGATGTGGACATATCTAATATGACTTTCAAATGTTTCTACGGACACTATGAGTACTTAGTGATTCCATTTGGTGTGATGAAAACCCCATCAGTGTTCATGGGAATCATGAATAGTATCTGCCAGCCGTACTTAGACCAGTTTGTAGTGGTCTTCATTGATGGAATGTTAGTGTATTCAATGTCTAAGATGGAGCACACGATACACCTAAGTATGGTTCTAGACACACTCTGAGAGAACCAGATTTAAAAAAATATCTCAAAGCGTGAGTTCTGGAAACAAAAGGTCTACTTCTTGGGACATGTCATCTCAGAGGATGGAGTTGTGGTGGACCCAACAAAGATCGAGGCAATGATTTCTTAGGAGCCACCTAAGAGCGTTACCGAGGTACAGATTTTCCTTGGGTTTATGAGTACTATCATAGGTTTGTACCTACATTCTCCAGAGTGGTAACACCCATGATAGTGTTGATGAAGAAGGAAAACCCTTTGTGTGGATAAAAGGATTCCAACAGAGATTTTAGCAACTGAGGTAGAGCTTGATGAGTGCTCTTATCTTGAGGCTTCCAGAGGAGGGTGCCGACTACGTGGTGTACTGTGACACATTAGGAACCGGGCTTGGTTGTGTCTTGATGAAAGGGAAAGTAGTGATTTCTTATATATCATGACAGTTGAGATCACATGAGCAGAACTATGTGACTCACTACCTTGAGATGGCAGCGGTAGTCTTCGCACCAAAGATGTGGAAACACTACCTTATGGGGGAATGATTCATCGTCTACTCTGACCAGAAGAGTCTGAATTATATCTTTTCTCAGAAGGACCTGAATCTGAGGTAACGACATTGGATAGAGTTCCCCAAGGACTATGACTTTTATATAGTCTATACTCCTAGGAAGGGGAACATGGTGGAATATGCTCTAAGTAGGAGATCGAGTTCACAACTACTAAATGAGTCCTTAGAGCAGTTTTCCTCACTTTCCCTATCCTTTTTTTGGATATAGATGAGGCATATTTTCTTCAATCGACGGTAGTTTCCCCTCCACTCTTACAACAATTCAGGGAGGCACAACTTGGAGATGCTGGCTGCGAGAATACATATGCTCAAATGTCCATAGGGAATTCCCCTGATGAATATTCTAAAGGTGGGGAGCACATCATCCTTTTCAGAGGACACACCATAGTACTAGTGGCATTGCAGGAGGAGGTGTTGAGGGAGTTCCATACATCCCCTTTGTAAGTACATCCATGTGTGGAAAAGATGTACCGGGACTTCTGATGCCAGTACTGGTGGCTAGGGATGAAGAAGGTAGTGATAGAGTTTTTCTCGAGATGCCTCACTTGTCAACAAGTGAAGGCTAAGCACCAGGTTCCAAAAGGTTTGACACAACACATTGAGGTACTAGAGTGGAAGTGGTATGGGATATTGATGGACTTCGTGACGGTCTTACCACATACGTCTAGGGGGCACGATACCATCTATGTAATTATAGTATGACTTACTAAGTCTATCCACTTCCTACCCATTCAAGAATAGAGTTAAGTAGAGAGATTGGTATGCCACTACATGAAGTAGATAGTTCAAATCCATGGAGTCCCATCTACGATAGTCTCAAATCATGATGCATGCTTTACATCCTGGTTGTGAAAGAGATTGCAGGAGGAATTTGGAAATCATATGTGCTTGATCACGACCTTTCACCCATAAACAGATGGTCAGATAGAGTAGACCATACATACCTTGGAAGATATGCTTCATATTTGTGTTCTTGATTTTGGTCGTAGTTGGGTGGACCACCAACCACTGGTGGAGTTTGTGTACAACAATAGATACCACTACAACATTAGTATGGAACCATTTGAGGCACTGTACGGAGGACCATGAAGGTCACTATTATACTAGACAGACCTAGGGGAGTCAGCACTCATGGGTCCGAAGATGGTACAGGATACCACTGAGAAGGTGTGGGTCATCCAAGCACGGATGAAGACTGTACAGAGCCGACAGAAGTCCTATGATGATAGGCGACGTAGAACCTTAGAGTTTGAAGAGGGGGACCATGTATTCCTATGAGCCTCTCCTTGATGAGGGATACAGATATTTGGTCGGGGCATCAAGTTATCTATGAGGTTTATCTAACCTTTCCTGATACTACGTAGAGTGGGTGAGGTGATGTACCACTTGGCTCTACCGCCAAAGTTAGAGAGGGTGCATGACATCTTCCATGTATCCCAGCTAAGGAGATACGTGCATGACCCTTCTCACATCATCGACCATGGTGAACTGAAGATTGATGATGGAGTGACATTCGTAGAGTACCCAGTAGAGATAGAGGATCTACAGGAGAGGATCCTTCGTGGATGGTCAATTCCTCTAGTGCGTGTTCGTTGGAAACATGGGAATCTCCAGGAGAGCATGTGGGAGTGGGAGGCTCAGATTCATGCTCAGTACCCCCATTTTTTTGATTATCCCTTATTTTGGCTTATGAGGATGTAAATCCTTAAAGGGTGGAGTAATGTAATACACCATAATTCTATGTAGTTTTTTTTTTCTAAAAAATCAAATGGGATTATTTTGAGACCAAGCTCTGAGACAACATGTAATTCCACGGCCTGGAGTGGACTAAACATATTTTTGAACTATTTTTTAAGTTTCATTAAATAAATGTACGAGCAGGTTTTTATAACTTTTAAACTGGTGCCTGGATAAAAAATACTAGGGCACCATTGAACTCAGAGCATTGGGATTCTTCTAAAAAGGGATTAACATTGTTCGGCATGGTCCAACTATGGAAAATAGTTTTTTTCCATAAATAAAATAATTTAATAACGATTATTTTATTTTAAAATTCTTATAACTCATAAACGGTAAATCAGATCATAAATCTGAGAGTACTGTTGAGATCATGAGGGAATGCTTCCCTTAGGTGGATCCTAACATTGACTAATGTGGGTCGAGGGTAAAAGTTAGTTTTTAGACTTTTCAAAAGAAAAATAAAATAACTTAAAAAGTCATTTTATCCGTTTTCTTCATTTTTGAGCAGTGGAATGTCAGTGCTACGATGCAGCGACGAGGTGATGATGAATATCTTTAATAAACCTCATTAATGAGTCAGCATAATAATGCTGCAATGAAACATAATAGAAACATTGATTCGTGTTTCATCAATTAATAGATAAAAAAGAAATGAAGGATTGTTGGCACAATCCTGAGATTGCTCAGAGGCTTTGGTGGGTGGAGACAACGAATGAAGAACACACTTTCTTTCAACCTTTGAAGAATCACTAGCGACGGTGGGATGTAGATCAAGAATGAAGAACATAGGTGTGTGATACCATTATTCCTCGACCAAAAATTCTATCCCAAGTAAGGGTTTGATGCTTTTCTATGTGAATTGATTTCCCACATTCTATCTTTTAAATAATGAACACGAGATAACTCATGAACAAGTTAACCCATGGATAGATCATTCATGTAGGATGGTTTATAATTTAGGATAAAGGGGATATTTATCTTTGTGATTATTCCACCCTATTTTGGTTCTTCATGATCCTACTAACAAGAACCAGATCATTCTTTGGGTGTTCATATGTGTGACTCCTTCCCCTATAATTTTTTTGCGTTCTTCCCGTTCTTCATGGAGAAATGGTCGGCGATGCATCGACCGCAGTGCTAGGTGAAAATGGTCATGTCTAGGAAGGCTGCAGCATTGGTGAGAGGCCATGATGGTGACACTAGGCCATGACACCCAGGCCGCGACGACAGCAGGATCCATCAGCACCAAGATCCGCGGAAGGCGGGAGGCAACGCACTAAGGCGGCGAAGGACATGACCAGCGGGGGCCGTAGCGGTGCAGCGGAGCGGCCTGTGTGGTGGGCTGTAGTGTACGCTGGCACATGGTCTAGCAGGGATCGCATGCAGAGGGAGGCGTTCGACCTCAGCCGACCATGTGCATCGCGAACCGGATGCCAGTGCGACATCCGGTCTGGACCCAAGCCGGCCTATCGATACGGGATGAGATAGATAGAAAACTAGGCTGATGTGTGCCCCAGATGAAAAAAAACAGGTCTAACTAAGTCAAACTGGGCCAGAAAATGTGGATCATGTCATAGGGTGAACCAGTGGGCTGGACCCACAGCTGAATCCGGTCAAGTCCAGCAAAGCCCAATGGGCTTGGCCAATGGGCCAGGCTGAACCAGGTCAGCCCAGACCCAACCGGGTCAGTTTGGGTCATCAAAAACAAGTCAGGCCATGTGGGACCCCCGGGCCGAGTTGGTCGAGCTAGTCCAACCAAGTCGGATCGGGCCTAGATGCAACCGAATCCTATTTACTAAAACACCAATATCTTTCAAACTAGGTGTCCGATTGACGCGCTTTCTATGGTGTTGGGACCCTTGCAATAAGACGGTCCTTTGGGAATACTCTAATTGATATTTTGTGACAGTAGAGATACGACCGATGGCTTGAGGAGTAGATTCTATAATAATCAAGTGTACTAGAGAGTGGGAATCCCACTGCTGGCTGTGACACAAATAATATAATGAGCAGACCTCAGTGGTCTAGTAGACTAGTGTAACTTAGTCATTTAGACAATGAGCATAACTAAATGGTTTAGTAGACGAGCATACCTTAGCGGTTCAGCCGACGAGCATACCTCAATTGTTCAGCAGACGAGCGTACCTTAGTGGTTCATCCGACGAGCGTACCTTAGTTCATCCGACGAGCATACCTCAATGGTTCAGCCAATGAGCGTAGATCAATGGTTTAGCAGACGATCCTGCCTTAGTTGTTCAATAAACGAGTGTACCTCAGTGGTTCAACAGATGAACGGACCTTAGTGACCCAGTAGCTGAGCTGACCTTAGTAACTCATCAGGGATGAGACCCTCAACAGTACAAGATGAATCATCTCTACGAATAATAATATTACTTTCAATACTCTGAGTTATAACTGGTGTGATATGTCTTTTCTTTGTGGTATTACTGTATGATATTACTATGTGGTCTTGCTTTGTGGTCTTTCCTTTGTGGTTTGGGGTCCCTACTGAGTATTGTGTTACTCACCCATCTACAGGCATCACCCACACATGTTGTGTCTTGTGCACGTGATCAAAGACTTAATGGAGACCTTGGTGGTCCAGGACCAGGTGGTGCCTAGTGAGACAGGATGGATGGGACATACTTCTATGGCTAGAGGCAGCTACCCTCCACCTACCCTTCAAGTAGGGTTTGAGTAGATGGACCTTGTTAGCTGTACATTCCTTTATGGTTTTGGGATTGTATTCTAGCCCCTTTTTACTTTTTAGTTGTACTTTACTTTTAGTAGTTGTCTTAGTGACAATTATGGTTTACTTAATGTTTACTTTCTACAGTTTTAGCTTCATGCATGTGTACAAGTTTAAAGGAAAATGCCTTCCCTTTTTGAGATATGCCTACTCGGTGCTAGTCACCAGCCCCTGACCCATAGGAGGCAGGTTTGGGGTAGTCACGACATAGTCCATGGGGGTTGGGTCATTAAATCAACCAACCCCCATCATGAAATGACCCTTATAGATTATGAAATGACACCCCCACTACAGTTATTCATGGCGCGATCTGCAACTGGTGAAAAATTTCAGTAAGGCCCCTAACCTTGATCCAATGTTCAACCAAGCACTCATTACACCTCATGGGCCTAAAATCATGTCCATAAACATCTATTAGATATGTATAAACACTCATAATTCCAATCATAATCCTAGTTCTCATAATGAACCCCTCACCAGAATCAAAATTCAAAATTCCCCAGAAATTCGGAGCCCAAAAATAGAATGAGACTTTATAAAGAAGGTTCCAAATACCTATATACAATATGAATTTATAATGAGAATAAGTTTATTCAAGAGAGGCTTTCAAGACTTCCCTTTGGATTGTACTATATCAATATATGTACAATCGAGTCAAATATGATAAACCAAAATTTCACTAACCATGATACATTTATTATCTCGCATGAGCATTTGGGTCTTTGAAGATCAATAATAATGAGGAAAATAATTAAATGTATTCATGGTCATACATTGGTAGATAAAAGTGTTCTTACACATAAAAATTTCTCATGTGTTTTTCTATCCATGAAAATTGATTATAATACCAACACCATCAAAAATTGGGGTCAAATCCCTTATGTATTTAGAAAGAATTTATTGTGACATATGTGGTCCAATTCATCTAACTTTTGGACCATTTATATATTTTATGATCTAGATTGATGTGTCAATTATATGATACCATGTGTGCTTATTATCAACTCGCAACCTGGTGTTTGAACATTTTCCCCCCAAATAATAATGCTATGAGAAAAATTCCAAAATTATTCAATAAAGTGTACTTGGATTGATAATACTGCTGAATATTCATTGCATGATTTTAATAATTATTTCATGTTGATTATAATAAGTTTTGATCATCATATAGCTCATTTTCACACTCAAAATGGTCTATATGGATCATTTATAAATAAAATAAAACCTATCACTAGACCCCTTCACATGAAAACAAAATTTCCCAATTCAGCATGAGGATATACAATTTTTTATACAACACTGATTAAAATAATACCATCAAGCTATCATGAATATTCCCCTTTGAAACTTGTTGTCATGAACCAAATATTTGACTTTTAAGAACATTTGGTTATGCTATATATGTTCCAGTAGAACCCCCACGAGAAATAAAAATGGGACTCTAAAGAATATGGGGGATTCACATTGAATTTAAATCTCCTTCAATCATGATTTTTTTGTCCTAACACTATTATACACTGAATCAATAGGGGGATGAATTGAGTTCTTGAATTTCACCCTTAAAAAATTAACCTTTTAAATTTCCCTCTTCAAATTGATTTATACTTTCCCTTTCTATTTTAAATATATATGAGACAAAAATTTTAAAAAAACAAAATATAAGGAAACAAGAGATTTTTATAGTGGGTTGGAGACACAAAGAAACTACTCTAGTCTAGTCCACCAACACCCAATGAAGGGTTGGTTATTTTTATTCAAATAGTCTTCCTAGGGATCTCATAGCCAAGTGAAAGTAGTATACAATTAGTGTACATGTTGCAAGAGATTTTATTGGGATCTCCCTTAAAATATTTGTCTTTAGTATCAATCCCAAACATAGTATAATAAATGATCACTTACAGTAGAAATATAATAGATATATAAATTAAATATAGTTTATCACATAGTTTCCTTCAACAACTGATAGATGATTGAATATTCTCTAGAGAACATGTATATCTCTAAAGTATAACTCTAAATTGATCCACAATTATAACACGATATTTAATATAGTACAAAAAAATAGAATTATTTTCTTCTCCTTCTCTCTTTTTAATCACACAACTAATTTGGAATTTCAGAACTTAAAAAATGAAACAAGTAATTACACAATAATAGTAATACGAATGACTATGTAAAATTCTAAATAGAATTGAAATACAGTATTCATTAATTTGTGTATATTGTCTATTTTTTTCTTTGATATTATATTGATGTAGATTATATATAATATCTATAAATTAATTGAGTCAAATAGATTCACAATATTCTCAATGAAAACAAGTATCCTTATAGTTATTGTAGACCTTCTTTCCAAAAATAAAAACTCAAAATAAACTCGATTAAAATCTTTTTAAAAGTCATACATTTGATAAAGAACTACTTTAGAGTTGATAGATCTTATCCTATAAAATATCATTGATCAATAATTCCATTAAAATACCTAAAATTTTAATTTTTATTCCATACATCACATTTTCTTCATCATAGATATCATACGTAAGACATCATTCCTCTAAAATATGTGAATAATAACTTTCTTCAATATATAAGATATTTTATTTAGCAATTAAGGTATCATAATAATAATTAAGATTTTATACTTATAGAAAAACTTTAAATGTATGGGTTTCTATAACTTCAAATGAATATGTAAGGCTTTCTTGTCCTTACATAAAATTACCTACCTTTTCAAATTTTAATCCAGAAGAAAAATTATAACACTTACTGAATATTTAAGAGACATATTTACATATTTGAGGTATTTTACTTTACAAAATATCCAATATGTAAGAAATATTTCCAAACTTAATAGAATATGTAAATTTTTATACTATGAAAAATTATAGAACATAATATTTTCTTCTAGTTTCTACTGAATACGTAGGATATGATCTTTAATATGTAATATCATATAGTTAATAAATTATTTAACTCAAAATATTATGAAATAAGAATAAGAAATCCACATTGAGAAAATTTATTAAATATTAATACATAACATACAATTTATTTAAGGTTGATTCATTAGTAAAATAAAAAAGCAAATTTTTGGGCATTAAAACTTAGAGTGTATGAGAGTATGCTGGTGCACTTTAACTATCCAACAATGTACCCATATTTAATGATCACAAAACCCATAAAATTAAATGCTAAAATATCATTAATTAATCAATTATGAATAATAATATAACTATAACAATTAAAAACCAGTAGAATAAAATCTTTCATTTTCCCTTTAGTTCTACCCTATTTTTTATTATAAAAAGAATGTTTTATAAGAGGGTATAACACATTTATATTGCACATTTAAATGAAAAAACTGTTAGAATATAACACTGATGAAAATAAGAATCCAATAGTGACTTGTATTAAGAAATAACAACTGAAATTCATAGTTAATTGAAATAGATAAAAATACTAATAAAGAACTAGAAAATTATTAGAAACATTAATAATTCGTATTTAGGATGAATTTTATTAAAATAAAAGGTTAAGGATATGTCAGTGTAGGGTTTGATTCTATTTCTGAAGGTTTTTTAGCTTTGAAAAAAGTTATAGGTTTAGATGTGGAAGAACCAAATTAGTTCCATGAAGTTTCAATATATTAAGGTCTATCTGTGGTCCTTTTCATAGTGATCTTAATTTATGAACCAACCTGAGAACCTTATTTCATTATCTTATATGTGTAATTACTTTTCCTAGACCAAATATTCTTTGAATAAGAATAAGTAGGAGAAAAACTTGAATCAACCTATAGTAACATGATTGATAAGTTATCATGAAGTTTTGGAGGGTGTCTATCTTCTATTAAAACTCTTTCCCACTAATAGTTAGGATCATCCATGGATCTGTCATGGTATTATTTTTTAGGCCAATTTTATTTTACAACTAGGCTTTTGATGTTGCCAGTTTTTCAAGTTGAATAGATCCATGATTATTTCCTATATGCTGGTACCAATAATTTCCAAAATCCTATAATATTAATACCACTTCTTCCTTGATATAGTCAAGTATAGTTTCATATCACTATCTTAGAATATATATATAATATTTCTATATTTCTTTAATATAATATATTTTAACACAATCCACATAAAATTAATCTTTCTTGTATTCCCATCTATTTATAATTTTTCTCACAAATTCATCCATTTGGTTTTTTAAAATTATGAACATATTTTAAAACATATTAATAATTTTTTTTCTTAATACTCTATATAAATTATGATTTTTTAGAATAACTCATAATGTCCTACAACATATTTTTTAGTATAGGAAAAGTTTATTAAGACATTCTAGGTGTGGTGATAGTAGTAGCTGTCTCAACATCATGATCTTTATAAACAACAACCTACTTGACTTTTATAAAAAATTATGACTTCTCTGGATTATATTTGGATCCCTCTTTAGATGAATCAGATTATGAAGAATAAATATCTTCAATATATTCCAAAATATTCTTTTTTTATCTTCAAGAAATTGAAAATTGGCATTAAATAGAGCTTCCTAGTCTTTTAAAACATTTCCTATAGCCTTATAAACTCCAATATTTTTCAGTAGTCTTTTTCAAGGTTTAAAAACTATAAACCACCATCATTAAAAATTCATTCAAGAATATTTTAGCTACCATTAGATCCTAATGATTTTATTCAAATTTTTGATTGAATTGATTTTGAATCTTCATAAACCCTGTAGTAGATCCCATGATTATAAAATTATTTTCATAATTTATTTCCTTTGTCCCTATTTGAATTTAATGATAAATTCGTTCTTAAACTCTTGAAATTTAGCCAGAGTGATAGCATCACCTTTTTTTAAATATAGTTTCTCATTTACCATAGCTAATTTAGGACTATAATTGAGTGTAACCAATTTTTATTCAATGGATTTTAATTCCTAATTTATTGACTCTAAAACATCTTTCCAAATATATTATTTTTCCTTTGAAAATATAACTTGATCTTTCATCATTTCTATAAGCTGGGTTTTTAAATATTAATCCATTCTTATATGAATAGGTTTAATTTTTTCCATCACTTTAGTTTCATCCTTCAATAATTCTTTTAACTCATTGAAATCTATTTTTAAAACGATTTTTTATTTAAAATATTAAAAATCCCATTTTATAATAGATTTTTTATTTTCTCATTTTCAAATATTCTATAGTTTTCTTTAAAACAACATTCAAATTAGTAATTTCATACCAAAATTTATGAATTTCAGAGAAAATACCAGTAGTAATGTGATTTAGATTTTCATCAAAGACATGGTTATCTCCCAATTTATTTTTTGACTAAATTTATTCCTATAACACAATTTTATTTATTCTAAAAAATAAAATTTATTTATGATTTTCAGCAGTATCGAATCCTTCATCCTTCAAATGTTCATTATTTTGAGTAATTTCATTCACTTTTGGTAGAGTATATTCTTCATCTAGTATTTTTACATGGGCTTACACAATAATTATATATATTCTATAATTTTATACATGAGTATATACAAAAACTAATCTTCATCATAACCTTCTTCAACTATAACTATTTATTCAAAAATAATCTCAAAACCAATATCAGGTTCTGAAACATCATGATTTTATCGTTTCTATGATAATATTTATTCAAGTGAAATATGAAAATATATGTTAACAAATTAAATATATACTTCCTATATACCATTTTTAAGATCCCACTCAATAGTAGTTTAGACCGCTTTATTTTCTTCAACTTATTTTTCTTCAACAACCTCTTTAACACCTTCCTTAATGGGCACTAGAATGTTCATGAATGTACTCCAAATATATCCAATATTCTTAAAAACTATAACTCCCATTTTATTGTGTTGATGACACCTAATGAATTATATATATTTCAAGATAATTTCATTGTTCTAAAATAGAAAAGTAAGTATTCTTCCATGAGGATAGAAATTCAATTTCTTCCTCCCATGACTATAACGGTTCATGTATCTTGGAAAATTGATTTTATTATCATTAAATAGTAGAAATAACAAATAAATATATTGGAAAAGAATTTTTTTAAAATTTATATCCCTTTGGGCTATTCCAGTTTGAAAAATCTTTGAAAGAATCTTATGTTTAGGATCCAAATCATTTTTTAACTACTTCTTAATATTTGTAGTCCCAAACAAATAGAAAATGGTATCTAAAGGACTAATGTTATTACCATTAACCAAATCCTAATTGAACATGAAATTTAATTTATTTGGAAAATGAAATGTCTTTTCCCATGATCAAAGATATGTACAAGGTTTATGGATTAGTTTTTTTAAATGAGAGATCAATTTTTAGGTTTCAAATTGGACTTAGTTTCTCCCAATCCAAATGAACTTGGGAGAATAGAAATTTTCCTGATCATGATATCCCCTAAGAAACCAATATATCAGTACATGATCATGATCAATAGAAATTTTTTATAAATTTTATTTACACTAAAAGATGTTGGGATCTAGTGGAGACCATTTATAATCACACATTTTCATACAATTTTTCACTTGATGTTATTAATGAGGATCAAGTAGCTAAAATAGTTTATGAATGACATGATAGGATAGAATGGGATAAATGGAAAGTTAAAATATAATATTAATTAGAATCACTTGATAAACATGATGTTTTTTGGTTGATTGTGAAATCCCTAGAAGGGATTAAACTAGTTAGTTATAAAAGTGTATTTTTGTGGAAGGGAAATGAAAATAATGAATTTGTAAGATATAAAGCATGACTAGTTGTATATTATTTCTATCAAAGACCTATCATAAAGTTTGATGAAACATAACATCCTATAATAGATGTCATAATCTTTCAGTATCCCATGGAGTTTGTTAAAAATAAACATCTTGTATTATTCCAGTTTGATGTAATGAATACATACCTATATGGTAATATTGATAATGATGGTTATATGAAAATCCTAGAGGGATTAAAAATTTGACCACATGTTTAAAATATATATATATTTATTCTATTAATTTGAATAAATCATTATGTGGATTAAATTAGTTAGGGCATAGGTGGTATTATGTTCTAAGTGAATATTTCAATGAAAGAGGGTTATAACAATGATCTAAATTATTCATGTGTATTCATTAAGAGGAATGAATTTATCATTATTGTAGTATATATTAATGATTTATATATTATTGGGACTCATAATGAACTTTCCCAAGCTATATAATATTTAAATAAATAATTTGAAATGAAAGGCTTTGGTAATACAAAGTCCCATCTTGGATTAAAAATTAAACAACTTGAAGAAGGAGTTTTTGTTCATCAATCTTAGTATACTAAAAAGTTTCTACAAAGGTTTTATATGAAAAAATCACATCCATTAAGTACACCAATGGTTATATGGTCTATTGATAATTATTAATATCTTTAGACCATTATATGGTAATAAATAACTTGTTGGTCCTAAAAAGTTATGTTTTAGTGTTATAAGTAAAACAATGTACCTTGAAAAAAAATACAAGTCTAGATGTATAATTTTCTATGCATTTGTTAGCCAGGTAAAATTATTCTCCCACTCATTGAAATTTGAATGGTATCAAATATATATTAAGATAACTTCAAATGTATATTTATCAGGGATTGTTTTATTCTAAAATTTTAGAAGCAAAATTAGTTAGTTATGACGATGTTGGATATTTTTTTTCATTATACCAAACAAACCATTTCAGTGACTTACTTTAACCATGGTAAGTTTATTACAATTCATTAAATAAGTATAGAATGAGTTTGGTTGAGGTCATTTATTCTTAATATCATAATTAATTATATATTTGATACGATTAATGATAATACCACCATATTATATGAAGATAATGTTTCTTGAATAACATAATTGAATGGTGGGTATATCAAAGGTGATATAATAAAACATATCACATCAATTTTTTTTCACTCATAAACTTAAAAAGAATAGTGATATTGATATCCAATAAATATGGAATTATGATAATATTTTAGATTTATTTATAAAGGTATAACCAATTATAACTTTTGAGAAACTGATTTATAAAATTGGAATGTAAAGACTTAAAATTGAATCATTATTTTTTGAGGGGGAGTTCGGAACATTACACTCCTTTTCTATTTATTAGTTTTTTTCTCATTAGGTTTTCCTGATATGGTTTTTAATGAGGAATCATGACATGGAATTCATTTACTTTGGATTCACTTGTTTTCTTCTCACCATATTTTTGTAAGTGAAAATTAAATGAGATTTCATGAAATTATGATATCCAAAGAGGAGTGTTTTGAAATGTTTATTATGTGGATATCACAATCCCAAAACCATTATTACTCCCCATTCCCAACTCCAACCCTTCAATTATCCTACCCTTCATTTGTTAAACCATTCATTTTATCTAATTTCTTGCATTCCAACCATTGGATTTGAAATGGTCGATATGGATTAATTTAGATCATGATTATATTTATGTCACTATTTTAATAGAAGATAAAATTTTAGTCCCTATATACTTTATCACTAATTCTTATCTATCACTTTTTCATTATCATTTTCACATCATCATCATCCCAAATATTCAATTCCATATTTCATCAATGATTCATTTTTCCTATGATTGATTATGAATTTCTAGTTTCAAAAGTTCTCATGGTTTTAATCAGAGATCAATTAGTTTATAAAAAATGTAAATCATATATTTATTTTAAGAAATAAACACACACACACACTAGTATTTTCTTTAATTTTCATGGTCTTTATATCAACTAAAATAAAATAAAAAACATAAAGTTAAAATAAAATAAAATAAGATTGTATAAAATAAAATATATAACATTAAAATATGGAAATGATACATTTAAAAGACTATTTGGTATGATGACACATTTTGAGGAAAAATAAATGAGAAATAAAAATGGAATTAGGGATGGAAAAGATATGAAAATGATGTTTAAAAATTATATTTTGTTTAATGGTAAAAATTTAAAATGGAAAATAAATTGAAATTAATATAATGATAAAACCACCTTCATATTATTCTCAACCTCAAACACTACATTACCTTTTTAAAATTTACTAAGTAGACAAAAAATTATATAATTACATCACATGTAATTATCTTGGAATGACTATAAACTTACTCAGTCAAAACTCAATTGAGGGACATGTTGTCACAACCCTTAAAATGGGAGGATATGGATGGAAATATACACTAAAGAATAAATTATGGCATGATGGAATAAAGCATTCCATGATTTGAGATGTGTAAAATAGTGACATAGTAAAGGTCACTCCATCATGGTTTCATACATGAGTTATAAAATAACACATGATTTATAATATATCTTCCATTGAATAAATCATGTTCTATTTGATCATCATGTGATAATGATTTTAGGATTTTTAATATCCAAATCAATTGTTTAAACATTAAATTATAGATCACAATGATGATATAATAGTTACAAAGAGTTGTGAACTATTAAATATTGATAAAATGTTTCCATTTAATAGATTAATGTTTGAGAAAAACTTTGAATATAAGGATTATCCTTATATAGTTAGATAAATAGGCTCATGATTTGTGAATGTATGTGTGATGGATATTATAACAACCCTACTCTTTATTACATACATAAACATGATTTATTACATAAACTCTTCACTTGATACAACAAGGAAGATCAAGAGGTCTAGTGTCTTTGGGGATTAGTAACATTAAGTAACAACGTAAAACATGAAATAAAACATCTTTATTGAAAACTTCCTTTACACGACCACTACATTCTCTCGTACTTAGCATTGCATGGGATAACCTGTGGACATGCATAAGAAAAGGGTGAGCTATAAAGCCCAATAAGGGAATAAACATGGAATAACATGAGGAATAAAATACATGTTATACAATAGGCATATAAATGGAGCACAATAGAAACATTAACATAAAGGCATGATAAAGCATGATAATCATAACATGGAGATGTGGCAACAACACTTAACATGGAATTAGCATGATCCAAGGCTCATTGCATATGGAGCATGAGTAAACCCTCATTGCACATAAAGCACGAGTAAACCCTCATTTCACTTGAATTATCATGAGTAAACACTCATTGCACATGACCTATCATGATACTATACTTTACCCAATGCATTGGAGCGCTATTAGGGCACACCCTTCTTAAACATTTAATTTCATGCATAAGTGTTCCACATGGACCATAAAACATGGAATAAATCATCATTATTTATTCCACAATAAATTTATGTGGAATACATACATGAATATTTATAATAAATAAGTAAATGTGCATAAATTTTAATACACTTTATAGAAAAATGGGTATGGTATTCACTACACAATGACATTGGCTTGGAAAATCGGTGTAATTTCGACAGCGTAACGACATGACGTAAGAATTCATAAAAATGGTTTATGAGAGAGAAAGGTGTGTCTCATAATATGTAAATGAAATTGAAAGTAAGGTGTTCATACATATACATGTCCCAACATATGTAATGGAATTTATATTCATAATACAAAAGAATTGCTTGAATGTAATTGAGGAGAGAGAAATTCCTTACGGAATTTTGGCATGGCAACAGGTGTACATGGGAGGCATTAATGAGAGAGAAAGGGGTATCATATCATCCAAACATAAAGAGGTAAGTATGGGGGAGGTTAAAAATCATACCACAACATTTTTAATTGAAAATAAAAGGGCATACCAACTTAAAGAAAACTGGACAAAAATGAGAAAGGAAGAAACCCCTTACTTGGAAGTGCGATCCCAAAAGCTTGGGAGAGGCTTGAGAGAGGCTTCTTGGGAGCTTGGGGAACCTTGTGAGGATTATAGAGATAAGAGGTAATGGTTTGGTCAAACTCCAAAGGCTTTTAGTGAAGAGGAAGTGGGAGCTTGAGGGGGTTTATATATGAAAGGAGAGGGAATTCTTTATTATTTAGGTTTGGGGAACCTCATATTAAACCAATCAAAACCACAAACCACCCCATAGTTTTTTCCCACGGTTTTTTCCAAATGGGAGTGGAAAAAAATATTTTATAAGTCCAATGGAAGAACATCTTAAAATAATAGGGTTGCTTCTGTGGAGGTGAGTCACACTCTCAAGGAAAACAATTTAAAAAGACAAAATGTTTTATAACTCTTGGAGGGTCCACTAAAGCTTTTTAAAATAAATAAAAATAACCCAAAATCAAATTATTTTAATGGTAAAACATATATTTTCCGAACATAATGTTTATAGTATTTTATTACATCACTATTGGGTCACTATGACGTTATAAAACACATTATATATTTAAATGGTATTTAATTTTTACTCAAAAATTCAACTGTCTCAGAAAATTATGAAAAATTTAGCGTTGGATAATTTTGACTTCCTTATTCCAAAAATAATATTCAATTTAACTAAATAATTTTCTAAATATGTTATTTTTTACTTTTAAAATAAAAACTGACATTTATTGAAAATTTTTGGGTTTTGACAAAAACGACTTTCAAACCTTAATAAAAATTACAATTGCATTCATAAAATTATATGATAATTTATATTTAATAAAAAGTAATTTAATAATAATAATAGTATTTTATTAAAATATTATTTAATTTAAAAATTAATTAATTCATCAAAATAGATTTCTTAGTTGAATATTAACTAAAAATACTATTTGTGCTTTAAAAACTATTTACAAAGTAACAATAAAAAGAATGTACATTCTCTATACAAGAATAATGTACATAGTCATAGTGATAGGTTCTCATTACCTAACCCCTTATAACACTCGTATAATACTGAAGGGTAAGGTGTGCAATGGTGACATACTCTTGGGGTGGCCTAGATAACATTGCTCGGGTGGTAATCTCTATTAACTTCCACTTATCCTATAGTCGATTTTGCTCAAGCTTAACTTGTTAAAGCTTGACTTGGGCTTGGTCAAGAGTGAATCCCAATTATGCCACCTCCTTTATGATCTCTAAAAAATGGGATTCATATGGGGTAAGTCTATTTGATGAGGCCATCACTTCCTTTGTCTAAGTAAATTGGATTTTTTAAATCCCTATATTTATACTAATCATATGATCACTGTTCAATGAATATATTAGCAATGGTCACAATTATTAATGGTATTTTAAAATACAAAACATAAAACTAAATAAGTGAATATGTTTTACATAACTATAAAAAGAAATTTAAATAGACCAAGATGAATTTTCATTAATGAATTTTTGGGTCGTTACAATTTCCCCCCCTTAAGAAATTTCACCCTCAAAATTTTCTTTTCCCACACTAAAACAGATGTGTGTAACTTTTCTTCATCACTTCATCCTATTCCCACACCACTTCTTCGAACTTGTGGTTTCACCACAACACCTTGATGAGGGGCATTGTCTTATTTTGTAGAACTTTTTCTCTATGATCTAAGAACTTCACTGGTTTCTCCTCACAAGATAGATAAACCTCTAACTATACTACCTATGAAGAGAGTACATGTGAACGGTCTGGTATATACTTACTTAAGAGGGATACATGAAAGATATCATGTAATTTGTCCATGGTAGGTGGAAGTGCTAGTCGATAGGCCACAACCCTGACACGATCAAGAATCTCGAAGGGGCCGATGTCCCTAGGAATTAACTTCCATTTCTTTCCAAACCTCATGACCTTATTCCATAGAGATATTCATAGAAACACTATATCCCCAACTTTGAACTCAAGGTATCATTGATGGTTACCTGCATAAATCTTTTGTCGACTTTGGGCTGCCTTGATATCCTCCTGAATGGTTTTCACCTTCTCCACCATTTCTTCAACCATTTCTAGTCCTAGCAGCTTATACTCACCAACTTAATCCCAACATGCTGGTGTTCTTCACCTCTTCCCATACAGGGATTTATAAGGTGCCATTCAGATTCTTTAGTGGAAACTGTTATTGTGGGATAATTCAACCAGTGGAAGATATTGATCCCACCCTCCTTTGAAGTCCATAGAACATGATCTTAACATATCCTCTAGTGTCTGAATAGTTTGCTCAGATTATCCATCTGTTTGAGGATAATAGGCCGTACTAAAGTTCAGTTCAGTATCCAGAGCATGTTGAAGAATCTTCCAAAACTTAGAGGTGAATCTTGGATCTTTATTGTATACAATAGATAGTGGTACTCCATGCAGCCTTACCAATTCCCTGATATATATCCGTTCCGATCGATCCAATGAGAAATCCTCTTGAATTTCAATAAAGTGTGTGGACTTTGTAATATTATCCACAACAAACCATATTGTATTTTTTCCTTTGGATGTATTTGGAAGTCCGGTCAAAAAGTCTATGGTGATGTTCTCCCATTTCCATGCTGGTATGGGTAATGGTTGCATCATCTCCTTAAACTTCTACCTCTATGCCTTCACTTGCTGACACACCAGGCACTTTGATGTAAATTCAGTGATCTCCTTCTTCATATTATCCCACCAATAATTCTCTCATAGATCTTGATACATCTTTGTGTTTCCTGGGTGAATAGAGAAATTTGAACTATGTGCATCATCCAAAAGTTCCTTCTTCAGCTCTAGACTAGATGGAACACATAGTATTTTCCAAAATCTCACAATTTCTTCTTCATTAACATTGAACTCCAAGGATTTCCCTCTTCTGATAGCTTCCACTTTCTTCTCAATTCCCACATCATCCTTTTGATAATCCTTTAACCTTTCTAGAAGAGACGGTTGAGCAATCATTTGTGAAAGGATTGATGATGTTCCGTTTTTTATGATTACCATGTCCATCTTCATCAAATCTAAGAAGATTAAATCCTTCTCAATTCTTATTAGTGATTGAATCACTGGGTCCTTTCTACTTAGAGCATTTTCCACCTTATTCGCTTTCCCAAGGTGGTAATGGATTGAGCAGTCATAGTCTTTGATCATCTCTAACCATCTTCGTTGGTGAATGTTCAACTCTTTCTTTGTGAATATATACTTGAGAATTTTGTGGTCCATATATATTTCACACTTCTCCCTGAAGAGATAATGCCGCAAAATTTTTAAAGAGAAGATCACCGCATCCAACTCCATATCATGTGTTAGATAATTCTACTCATGAACTTTCAATTGCCTTGAAGCATAGGCAATGAATTTGTCATTTTTCATTAACACATATCCTAGGACCTTCTTCGAAGCATCAATGAATACCACAAAAGTTCTCTACTTGTGGGTAAAGTAAGTACAAGAACAGTGATAAGATTCATTTTCAACTCCTGGAAGCTTTATTCACATTCATCACTCCAAGAAAACTTTACTCCCTTTCGAGTTATCTTGGTAAGAAGGTTGGACAATCGTGAGAAATTTCTCACAAATCATCGATAATATCCAGCTAACCCCAAGAAGCTACAGATATACATTACTGATGTTGGCCTCGACCATCCCTCAATTGTATCTGTCTTTGAGGGATCACCAAATATTCCATTGCTTGTGATGGTATATCCCAAGAATGAGACCTCCTTCAACCAGAACTCACACTTGTTATACTTTTCATAGAGCTTCTCCTTCTGCAAGGTCTCTAGTACAGTTCTTAGATGCTCCTTATGATCCTCCTTGGTTTTGGAGTATATTAGAATATCATCTATAAAGACTACCACAAATTTGTTGATGTAATCTCTAAAGAATCCATTCATCAAGTCCATGAAGATTTCTGGATCATTAGTGAGTCCAAAAGGCATTACTATGAATTCATAGTGCTTGTATCTTGTACGAAAAGAAGTCTTGGGGATATCTTCCTTCTTCACCCTTACTTGATAATATCCCAACCGCAAATCCACCTTGGATAAGTATTGTTCTCCACACAGCTGATCGAACAAGTCATCAATTCATGGGAGAGGATACTTGTTATTAATTGTGATTTTGTTAAGCTCATGATAATTGATGTAAATGTGCATTGACCCATCCTTATTCTTGACAAAGAGGACTAGTGCACCCCATGGTGAAGCACTTGGGCGTATAAACCCTTTATCTAGATTCTTTTATAGTTGTTTCTTTAGCTCCTAAATCTCTAAAAAAACCATTATATACAGAGTCTTCGATATTGGAAATTACCCAAGTATAAGATAAATTGAGAATTCAATATCTATTCTAGGAGGAAGACTAGACAATTCCTCAGGAAACACTTCAGCGAATTCCCTCACAATAGGCATATCTTAAAGAATGGTTTCCTCCTTAGACCCAATCATCTGACACAGATACGCATTCTCATAGGGAAGTAATATCCATGCTTGAGATGATGAAGCTAAATAAGATTCATCTTCCTCCTTGCACTTGTATAGAATCGGGGGTTGATTCTCCACATGGAGAGTGATTTCCCTTTCACAGCAATTTATGTTGGCTCTATATAAGGAAATCCAATCCATGCCAAGAATTGCATTAAATTCCACCAAAGGGAGTATTATGAAGTTCAACAGGAAGTTCAATCCACCGATTAAGACAGGGGAGGAGTTATATTCATGGTATGCAATGATTGTCCCATTTTCCGTACTCACCGAAGACTTTACTTCCATGATTTTTGGTGGTGTTAGGATTGTTATACTAAACTTTTGAGATATAAAAGAATGCATAAAACTTGAATTGAAAAGTACGTTCGATATTCTTGAATGAATAACTAGCGTACCTATCACTACTTCATTATCGGGGGTCACTTCGGAAGTAGTGATGGAAAAAGCTTTCCCTTACTGCCTTGGAGGTTGTTGGTTTCCCCCGAAAACCCTTAGATTAGGGAATTGATTTTCAAGATGCCATGGTTCTTTGTAGTTGAAGCAATGAACAACACATTGAGAGTCGAATAGAGCATTCCTATCCTCTGTCGCAACCACAATTTTTTCTTGTTGGCATTTAATGGCTAGGTGCCCCTCTCTTCCACACCTAAAGCATTTCCTCATCCCCTTCAGGCAATTTCCAGGGTGCTTCTTTCCACACCTTTGGAAAGTGGGGTGTTGGATTTTCTTAGCACCGTTGGATTTATCCATCAGACCACCAGAATTGAAGTCCACCTTATGCTTCTTATTCTCATGATATCCCTGAGGTTCACTGATCTCTATTTCAACCTTGAGGGCACATCGGAAAATTTCCTCATAGTTGTTGAAGTCACAGATCACCAAGTCTTTCCACAGGCTAAGTTTTATCCCACCAAAGAAGCAGTCAACCTTGCATTTAGGGGTAATGACAAATCCAAAAGTTTATCTTGAAAGCCTTGTGAAGTTTTCCTCATATGCTCTGATAGATTATTATTCTTTTTGATTGAGGACAAGGAAGTCCCTTTCCATCTTAAGATGGAGGGCACGTAGAAAATATTTATCAATTTTTTTTTTACAAAAATCCTTCCATTACAATGTCTCGATCTCCTCCTTAGGATTCATATTTTTGATCAATGTCCACCATTGATCGACTTCACCCTCCATACGATAAGCATCCAGAAGAACCTTCTATTATTCGGAACATTGAAGGATGGATAAAATCTTATCAATGGAATTGATCCATTGTTCGGTGATTGAGGGATCAGATGATCCATTAAAAGTAGGAGGCCTTTGTCTCATGAATCTCTCAATAACGACTTGTTCTTTCTTGGGGGGGGGGGTGAACGTTTCTATTAACCCATGTTTCTATTCAATACTTGAGTTAACTAAGAGATTATCATGATAAAGTTCTCTATTACCACTCCCATCGAATTGGGCATCTCATTAGAACAGTCATCACATTGGTATTCACATCGATTTTTAGCCCGAGTCCTCCTATTACCGACCATTGGCTAGAATAAAAGGAAAGTTAGGGGTAACACATAAAGGGTAATCCAAGGACAAAAAAAAAAGACTTATAAATAGATTTTGTTTCCTTAACTTATGAATCTATAGGATTCAATCTATGTTATCCATGATCTACTTTCTAACATATATTCTTAAGGGATTTTTTTATTCCCTTAATAATAGTTCATACTAAGCTTGTGAATTTACCAATGCATATCCCCCGGGAGTGTTTTAACCAAGAGTGCAGCAAGACCTCTTGTCATGTACCAAGATACCCTAGGTCAATCCCAAAACTCCTTGTCGGGGTTTTCACCCCTAGGTACATCTGTCCCAGATCCATCTCTTCCTGCTCGTATCTAGATAGGGATGTATTTTCTTGATAAACCACTTAATCAATAACCACCAAAACTTAGGGATGTTTTTATTATACTTAGCCTTGTCTATAAGGATTCACTAGGGTTTTCTAATCCTAATCCCAAAAAAATAACTAAACCTATCCTTTGATACAAACTATAACAACCCTGATATTTATTACATACTTAAACATGATTTATTACATAAAATCTTCATTTGATACAACATGGAAGATCGAGAGGTATAGTGTATTTGGGGCGTAGGAAAATTACATAACAACATAAAACATGAAATACAACATCTTTATTGAAAAATTCCTTTACATGACCACTAAAATCTCTCATACTTAGCATTGCATGGGATAACCTGAGGACATGCATAAGAAAAGGGTGAGTTATAAAGCCCAGTAAGGGAATAAACATGGAATAAAATGAGGAATACAATACATGTTATAAAATAGGAATATAAATGGAGTACAAGATAAACATGAACATAATGGAATTATAAATCATGATAATCATAACATGGAGATGTGGAAACAACACTTAACATGGAATTAACATGATCCAAGGCTCATTGCACATAGAGCATGAGTAAAACCTCATTGCACATGAATCACGAGTAAACCCTTGTTTCACTTGAATTAGAATGAGTCAACACTCATTGCACATGACTTATCATGATACTATACTTTACCCAATGCATTGGAGTGCTATTAGGGTGCACCCTTCTTAAACATTTCATTTCATGCATAAGTGTGGAACATGGATCATACAACATGGAATCAATCATCATTATTTATTCCATGATAAAGGGATGTAGAATACATACATGAATCTTTATAATCAATAAGTAAATGTGCATAAATGTGAATATACTTGATAGAGAAATGTTCATGGTGTTCACTACACAATGACATTGGCTTGGAAAATTGGTGCAATTTCGGCAGCGTAACGGCGTGACGTAAGAATTCATAAAAATGGTTTATGAGAGAGAAAGGGGTGTCTAATCATATGTAAATGAAATGGACAGTAAGGAGGTCATATAGATACATGTACCAAGATATGTAATGGAATTTATATTCCTAATATAAAATAATTACTTGAATGTAATTGAGGAGATAGAAATTCCTTACGGAATTTTGGCATGGGAACGGGTGTACATGGGAGGCATTAATGAGAGAGAAAGGGGTATCCCATCATCCAAAAATATAGAGGGAAATATGGGGGAGGTGAAAAATCATACCCCAACATTTTTAATTGAAAAAAATGGCATAACAACTTAAATAAAATTGGAAAAAAATGAGAAAGGAAGAAATCCCTTACTTGGAAGTGCGATCCCAAAAGCTTGGGAGAGTCTTGAGAGATGATTCTTGTGTAATGACCTGAAATTTTGAATAAATTTTGTTTCCTAACTTTGTGTGTTATTTTACTTTATACCCAAAAAAACTATTTCATTTAATAAAATTAGTATAATTAAAATAAGACCTTTGGAAACTAAATGATGCGATTATTTTATGTAAATACAAGTGATATTGATTAATTAATATAGAAAGAAGATTCGATGGCCCCATCTAGTAGTCTCGGGCCGATCTAAGCCCATCTGACAGAACTCAGGAAGGAGGTAGCACCTTTGGGATTTGCTCTGGACCAAACCCAAACCGAACTTCATCGTGTGAAGCTGGAACGGAATCGCCTTCATGATAAGTTCAAGCTAATAGAAATCACTACTCGGGAAATGTTGGCCGAGCTGCCCCAAGATTCTATCACCCTAGCACACCTTACTCTTAGGTCCTATACTGGTGTTATAAGGGGTTATGTAACGAGACCGTAACTGCCTTGTGTAATCCTTTGATTTAAATAAAAATTGTGATTTCTTCTTATGATGAAGTTTTTGAATTTTCAAATGTCCGGATAAATATAGTATGCATATTATTGATGAATTTTAGAAAAAGGATATTTTAAAAATATTTATTCAAACCTTAAATAATTAAAAATGTGTAATGATTTTCAAAAAATGGTCTTCTACAGTTGTGTTCAGTATGAAATTTAGAGTCTAGTAAGATCAACTTAATTTTTGATGAATATTAATTTATGAATAGTGATTTTACTCTTAGGATTAGTAATGTGACCAAATGGATTAGTAATCTCACTTAAAGAAAGTATTAATATAATTTAGGCACCTTGATTAAGTTATGTGATTCAATAAAGTAGGTAAATAACTGTTTCAGAAATTATTGGTTAAGTATTAGTTTTTTTCAGGTGAATTGTGTTTTTTATTTAAAAAATTAAATTAAAAATATTTAGAAAATTATTTTCATAAAATGGAGTTCATTTTTGAAATCAGAGCATCGATATTTAGTTAAGGTGAATTTTTGGGATTTTTCTGAAACAGTTGAATTTTCAGTGAATAGTGATTTTATTTGAAAATTAAATTAAAAATATTTATAAAAATATTTTCATAAAATGGATTTAATTTTTGAAATCAGAGCATCTATATTTGGTTAAGGTAAAATTTTGGTATTTTTCTGAGAAAGTTGAATTTTCGGTGAATAGTGAAAATACAGTTTTTGAGTTTCGGGTGTTTAATGACATGATTAAGGATGTAATAATTATGCAATAATTCTGGTCAACTTATGAATAGTAATATAAGGTATGAGGTGTCCCAAGTGGCCAATACCATGGGTAAATACCATGGGAAAGCCCATGGTTTTTCCAATACCACCGATGAGGTGTCCCTTGGCAATTAATGCTTTGTCCCCTCACTTCTCCTATAAATACCAATCCTTTCCCTCATTAATTTCATTTAAAAATCCTCCCCAATAAATTTCTGGTCTCTTTTCCTCCCAAGGAGTCCTCCCAAGGTTCCCTCAAGCCTCCCAAGGTCCCTACCATCAAGCTTTTGAAGTTACACTTCAAGGTAAGGGATCCTACCTCTCTCTTTCTTTTCATGTATTCTCCTTTATGTCATTTATTTTAATCTCCATGTTCTTATGTTGGGGATGTTCTTTTATATTCATCATAATGTAATTTTCATGTTCATATGATTATATAACCCCTCTTTCTATCATAATTCATTTTAAGAATGTTTAAGTGGCGCCGTTAGGTTGCCGATTTTTTATAAGGGATTCTTTCACCTTCTCATTTTAAAGTTCTATTTTAATGTCAAGTCTTTAAAGTTCATTTTTATTATGTTTGGGTATGATATCTATATCCATAATACTTTTCTTTTATGTTCATATTATTAGATACCCTATTTTATTTCATCAATTCATTTTTTTAAGTTCTAAGTGACGCCGTTAGGCTGTCGAATTTTCATAAGAGAAATCTTATTTTTGTCTTCCTTCCATGTTTTTCATTTCATATGGTATGTATTTAAAATTTCATTACCATGTTATTATATTATTTATATTCTGTACCTATACTATTTTGTGGATCATTTATTAGTGGGTAACCCATGTCCCCTCTCTTTTCAATGTTTTCTAAAACCCTGTAACATAACCGTTATGCTGCAGAATTTTCGTCTCAAAATGTCTCTCTCTTTTTCTAAAATTATTTTATTTTATTAAGTGAATACTAAAATATATTTCTTCTACATGGGTATTCACATGTATATCAAAATTTTTTATTTTAAATTCTGGGATTTACATACATGAAACCCACTTTCCTTTTTCATGGGTTTAAAATGACATAAAGATCATATCTTAAAAGCAGTTTTTAAAACGTTATGATTATGAATTGAAACCCATTTCTTTTATGATATATGAGTTATTTATGAAATGTTTTATGATGATATATGTGGATCACATTATTATAAATACAAATTTAAGGGTGCTCCCTGATAGCACTCTAATGCATTTGGTAAAGACTTAATCTCTAGAGATGACCATTTTAACGATACCTTGGTGAATAACCTTGGTAATTTTTTTAATGACACATTGGGGATGGAACTTGGTGATACAGAAATTATTGTCTAAGTTAAATGTTGTAGCAACATATTCAAGTTATTAAACACATTATTTTTATTATGATATGCCTCATGATCTCTTTCTCATGCCTTAAAGTTATTTATCATGACTTTATTGATGTATCTCAAGTTCACATGTAAAATGTTTCTCTTGTTTCCCTTACTGGGCCTTCTTATCACCCTTTCCTTTGATGTATTCTCCTAGGTTATGAGATTATGTAATGAACTTAGTATGAACAATGAATAATCCTTACAAGTGGTTTATAAGAATGTTTTATGTTGTTCTCATGTTTTATGTTCCTGATTTCTAGGACACTAGACTTTAAAGATCCTCTGTTTATAAAATGTAATGAAATGTTATGTTATAAAAAGGCAGGATGATATATCTTGGGAGTTTGGGGAACCTTGGGAGTATTCTAGAGATATTAGGGAATGGGTTGGTCGAACTCCAAAGGTTTTGAGTGAAGAGGAAGTGGGAACTTGAGTGGGTTTATATAGGAAAATAGAGGGAATTATTTATTATTTAGGTTTGGGACACCTCACATTAAACTAATCAAAACCACAAACCAACCCATGATTTTTGCCCATGGTTTTTTTAAAAGGGGAGTGTAAATCAATATTTTATAAGTAAAATAGCCTAAATTCTTTAAATAATAGGGTTGCTTATGTGGAGGTGAGTCACACTCTCAAGGAAAACAATTTAAAAAGACAAAATGTTTTATAAGCCTTGAAGGGTCCACTAAAGCTTTGTAAAGTAAATAAAACAAACCCAAAATCACAATATTTTAATGGTAAAACATATATTGGCCGAACATAATGTTTATATTATTTTATTACATCACTATTGTGTCATTATGATGTTATAAAACACATTATATATTTAAACGGTATTTAATTTTTACCCAAAAATTCGACTGTCTCAGAAAATTATGAAAAATTCACCATTGGATAATTTAGATGTCTTGATTCCAAAAATAATATTCATTTTATCTAAATAATTTTCTAAATAATTGAATTTTTAATTTTAAAATAAAAACTGACATTTATCGAAAATTCATGGGTTTTGAAAAAAATAGATTTCAAACCTTAATAAAAATTACAATTGTATTCATAAAATTATATGATAATTGATATTTAATAAAAATTAATTTAATAATAATAATAATAATTTATTAAAATATCATTTAATTAAAAAATCCATTAATTCATTAAAATATATTTCTTAGTTGAATATTAACTAAAAATACTATTTGTGCTTTAAAAACTATTTACAATGTAATAATAAAAATAATCTATATTCTCTATACAAGAATAATGTACATAGTCATAGTGATATGGTCTTATTATATAACCCCTTATAACACCCACATAAGACCAAAGGGTAAGGTGTGCGATAGTGATAGACTCTTGGGGTGACCCAGATAACATCGCTCGGGTCATAATCTCTATTAACTTCCACTTCTCCTGTAGTCCATTCCGATCAAGCTCAGCGTGTTCAATCTTGACTTGGGATTTGTCAAGAGAAAATACCAATGATGCCACCTAATTTCCGAGCTCTGACAAATGGGCTTCGTACGGGGAAGGTCTACTGGATGAGGTCATCGCTTCCTTTGTCTGAGTAAATTGGATTTGTTAAAGCCCTATATTTATAATAATCATGTGATCATTGTTCAACGACTATATTAGAAACAATCACAATTATTAACGGTATTTTAAAATCCAATACATAAAACCAAATTAGTGCATATGTTTTACATAACCATAAGAAGACATTTAAATAGACCAAGAGTAATTTTCATTAATGAATTTTTGGGTCATTACAGATATGGGATCATGATTTAATCACCAAAATTACACATTCTCTCTATATCTCTCTAAAAAAAGGTTCCAGCAGACCTTGAAGAAGATAGGATCCTACCCAAAGGTAGGGAGATTCAAATTGTAACACCTTGATCTAGTTCTTCCCAAACGATGACCAAGACAATGGTGCTACATGACCTTATACTTCCATTCCATTTTGTTGGAGGCATTGACTTGCAGCAAAAGTATAATAAAATTATGTGGAGACTATACTCTTGATATCATAATAAAAAGTAACAAGTAAATAATGAATCATTATATAACATTAGATAAAGTGTAAGTAATTATAGATAATATCCAACCATGAAAAATAGATAATCATCAACATGTTATATCAGTATGAACCTATACTAAACATACATACATACATACATAATTTCTCACTGGGCCAATCAAGTACAAAGATAAACTGAATAGAAAAAATATAAATGGATACCCCACCATAAACTTGAGCATGAACTCAGTCTTGTATCTCAATACCATCAAGATACTATATCATGTTCTCCAGCATGACCCATGAATAATCCTGCATGAAAGACTTAGGGTCTGAACATCCACTAAGGTGTATGTTTTGGGTGTGAGAAATATATATTAGTAGGGAACCACCAACAAGGTCCCTTACATATTCCATGATATCCAGTGTATGTATGTATAGAAATTAAATAAGTAGTAAAATATATCACACAATCAACCTTGTTAAGTAGTGTTCTAACTAAGCCACCAAAACACTCAACCTCACCTACTACAACCTATGTCTATAACTATGCCTATCATAACCACATCATATTAGAAACACATCTAAGAAAGGTGTAATATAGCCAAACCTACATTTACTATTATATGGGAAAGGTGTAATGTACCCAAACCCATTTATAGAAAATGAATCTATTAAAGGCATAACATATCCATAACTGTGTATAACAACCTCGTAACATATTATAAACACATATGGGAATGGTGTAACATAGTCAGAACCATTTATAGGAAACCCATCTAGGATAGGTGTAACATAGCTAGACCTAGGAAAATGAGCATAAAAACACATAAAAATTCACCTGGGAAAGGAATAATATAGCTAGACACATGTATTAGAAACCCATATTGGAAATAAATAATATATCTAAACTTGAGAAAATAATCATTTTGGTAGTGTAGTATGACACCCCTAAATGTCAAGTATCTAGGAAACCATATCATTAGTCACGTTGTCTACAGAAACGCTACATCAACATAGTTCGGATGAAAAAAAGTATGTAAACACAACATATATATTATCCCTTAGCAAGTAACCTATCCATACCTAGCATCTTGCTAGAGGATAATAATAAGAACCAACATCCCAACTCATCTCATAGATTTGGTCCATATCAGCATAACCCAAAAATAATACTATTACTATGATAATCCCAAAACCGTTATCCCATAATAACTTTATCTATATAGAATTTCCATACCTGATTAAACCAATAAACCATGTTAGTTCTATATCCAAACCATCCCTTGGTTCCAAGGGAACCTAAAAAGGCTTCACCTCATGTTTCTATACTTCAAGAAACCATTCCATGATGATTCCATAACTTTGTAACTCTTACCACTCAACTATACCCCAATAATGTTAGAAAACCATCCATAAATAACCACTCAACCAACCTAGTGGCATCATGTTTACCCATACTCTACAAGACACACGAGGCTTCTTATTAAAGGCACATACCAACATATCCCATCCCCCTCTATATAAGAGAGTATATAACCATGGGAAAACCATTTCCCACATTCTCCATTTAGTTCTAATTGGCACACCCAAGATGTGTGGCCACACCCTCAATCCAATCTAAGAAAACCAATTATTCAAATAACTAATCCATATAAGCTAACCATGGTACACTAAACTCACTCCCATTAATACATTCAATTATAGGGAATTCTAATGTCCAAAGACATACCCATGAACTTTTCTACATCATTTCCCATGTTAAACACTAATCAAAATTTCTACTTGAGGAATCAACCATTTGGAAGTCCAATTCACATGCCACCGAGGCTCATCTCAAGATACACATAACTCATTGCATTAATTTAAATACATTTATGTGGTTTTCAAGCCTAATTAGAAACAACACCCCTTGGAGATTTAGTCATCGATTATCTGTCAAGATACCAAAACATACACATAATAATCATTACACTTCTATAATTATCTATCAATTGGGTTTCTTAGGAATGAATGAAACTCATTTAATGCAGCATAAGTAATTAGAAACCTCAAATTCTTAATATCACCATGTATGAAATACAAAACCATGTATAACTAAAATGAATAAATCATGTGTACTTTGCACTATAAAAGGATGCAGTAACTCTATTCCATCCAAATAGTTGATTTAGATCCTTGAGAGGTAGCAACTAGACTCCATACTCAATGGTTTATCTATGGGATGATATGAATCACCCATCACACGGGCATGACCTTCCTCTTTTCCAATAGTATGGTAGTTCCTCTCGGGGTAAATAGAGAAGAATGATGAGAGATTAGAATGAGAATCCATATAATTTGACACCTATTTCCATGGAATTTTTCCTATTTATATAATCATAAAAATATTCCTTAGTGTGCATATATTAACTCATATGTTACACAATGTATGAGTTAATGTTTTGTTTTTTCATGAATTCATCATATGTATTAACCATTGATCCTCTCAAGAGTTTCATCTAATGAAACATATAAATTGATGATAAACAATATAGGAGATTCTCAAAATAATAATTCTTATCATTTATCTATCCAAGGAATCCTAGGATTCATAGTGAATCATATATTATGATTCATGCAATGCGATATAGCTAAGACAATTCCATATGATATCACCACATCTTATTGAATGATATACCCAAACTAATCAATATTCCATGCCTCCGTTTCTATATGTCATACCATATATAATATAAATATAATATATTATGATGTTGGCATATAAACATCATATATATGTATGGATTTAGGGATTAAATATTTCAATATCCTACTTACACTAAATCCTAATAGACTTTGTGTCATTTTACTTTATATTTTATAATATACAATAACTTGTAAATATATATCCAAAACTTCCTTTGGATATATTTCAAAACACTTTTGGAAAACTATAATTTTCAACTTGTATCAAATAATATACAATAATTTGTGAATACCCATCCAAAAATTCTTTTCATATAAACTCTAAAATACTTTTAGAGAAACACTCTTAGTAAAAATAAATCCCCATTCAGAAAACCAAAAAGTGTGCCCCTGAAAACCTTTGTAGCATTTATAATAGATATAATTTCCTAATTCCACAAATGTCAAAAACAGGAGGCCTCTAGAAAAGAGTCAGTGATACATGAGTTATAAAAGGATTTGATGTGATCTTCATCAAACACATGTATCTCTATACTTGTGTACACTGGTTTCATGATATGAAATCATGCATTTACATATGACCCCCTTTTCTAAGACATCACACAACCACATATAATAGAGTATATAAATCCAATATAACTACTCATATGTTCTTGAATCTCCAAGGATAGACTGGCCAAGTAGATGAATACATAATATGTTATTCAACATTATATATGAGAACATCTCATTCCCCTCATCTGATAGATAATTATATCATATTTATTATCTATTTACAATCGTACACTTACTTAATCGATCTCAATAAAGGGATCAGACGTCATACTCATTATATGATAGGAAAAATCCCATCTTGGTTAAGTTATAAGAGATGACATGGTTAAAAATATACCCAACCACCCATGATTAGATACGGCTCAAGGATTGTGTAAGAAAGGTATCAAAATATGAAGGTTCTCATGATATGTATCTTTCAACATTAGGTATGGGGAAATATAAATATGAACCATAAACCCATAGTATACTAAATACATAGTGTTTGACACTCAATGCGGTATACTTCATGGGTCATCCAGTGCAAAAAACCCATTTTGTGCCTCATGAGAATATTTCATTTCCCAATACAATAATCTTACTCACAACAACCTTAATATTACATCATAACCTATGATAATCCATGATGAACATTTATTAGGGATAACTCAAAGTTATACTTTGATAAGTTAATTATCATTTCAGTTAATGATTATATACAGTCAACATGAAAGAATGATAAAGTGGAGTCTGCCTTTTGTATAACATGATACATTTTATATTTTTAAACACTTTAATAATTTTAACAAAACCATAAATAAGTACTTGTTTCATCATATAACATATGATAAACTGGTATATTTGACTTATGTTTGTTTCCATTTTAGGGTTTTGTTAAACTCATTACATCTCTATATAATTCCTTCCACATATCTATGTTACCATATAATAAAACCCTCTCACTAAACTCTTTAATGAGTAAAATCTATTAAGAAATAAATTTTTAATAATGGACATACATAGGAATCATATTTCCAATGTTTAACTCTTTAAACTAGTAATTAAACCCCTTTAATTCACAACATAAAATGTTACGATGTTGATAATTTTTGTAGTCTATATAGACCTATTTCTAAGTTGATTATCATCATCTTTATTGGAACCCTTTACATAATAACTTTTCCTTGGAATATTTTGGTTAGTAATGAATTTTTTTTATATTATCCTTTGGCTGACATACCCCAAACCTTTTAGGGTATATGAATGGTATATGTTTTATTTATAAACTTTGAACTTCTCAAAGTTTAAAAATACTCTAACTAGCCTCTCTTAGAAAATATACTTTCTTCATAATATCATGATAAGATATAAAAAATAATTTTTTTAGAAAATAACATGTATTTCATTTAGTAATGAATAAAATATTGTACCCATATATTATATGGTATTTGTAATGCACCATAGATTTCTAGGTTATTATGTTTTAAAGAATTTTTTTATTTTGGTTTAGGTAGGGGTTGTTTTTGAGAAATGGGACTTGAATTGGTATTTAAAGTGTTTTAATGTCCTTAAATGGTGATTTTGGACGTGGAATTATGCTTGGTTAGTTGTTTGGGTGCTCAAGTGAGCATTGGAGAAGGGTTAGGGTGACTCTAGAGTTGAACTTTAACAGCCTGTATCAGTTCATGCTGTGAACCATGGTTCACACTGTGAATGCCTATAGTAGTGTGGGGGGTGTAGAGTTCATGCCTTGAATGAGAATTTGTAGGGTCAAGAAATCCCTAAAAATACATTCATACTATAAACCTTTGTTCACACCATGAATGGGGCCGACTAAGGGAATGGACCCTCTATCTCGAACATTTCTTACTGTGAACTAGGGGCTTGCACTGTGAATGTATTGGGAAAAGGGAATTCACATCATGAATGGTACCCAGATGTATTTTTTAACCAGGGGAAGGAACATATTTTTATGAAACACCCTATATTTTGAGGGATTTTAGCGATGTGAGGAGGTCATTTTAGTTGGATATCCTTCCCCCTTTCCCCTCTCTCGATTCCCAATAGTTTAGGGTGGTTTTAGGCATGATATTATAGCGATTCTAGGAGAGTTCATCTGTTACTATAACTTCCTTAGTTTCTCATTTATAGATGCTAATATATTGTTTAATTTGGATAGGTTTTTGGTGATGATTTCACTAGATCATAGTGAAATCATCTGTGATTGATGATGATTTCATTCATGGTGGCTAAAGGTAGACATATAATGATGAATTAATTCTATTTATCACTATTCCATTGAAGTTACATCACCTGGTGAATTTATTTAGGTTATTGAATAAATTTTATGGAATTAGTGACTGAAGATATGTTTCTCAAGATGGTTCCAGGGGTGTTCCATGGACCTTTTGTGGGTGATTGTTCATGGTTTCAATATGATGAAGATGATCAGTGAGTTATTTGGCCATTAAAAATCCTTGGTTTAAATTAAATAATTAATTATAAATATTTATAATTAATTATTTATGTTTTTTGTTTAATGTAGGTGCTTTGGTAGAGGTACGATCTAGGATGATGCATGAATGAGAATGTACATGGATGTATAAAGCTTGGATTGGGTGGTGACTTATTTAAACAGGTAGGTGGTCCCTTTAATATAAACCCATATTATTTTTATGTATTAATTATTACTATATACATGGATTATGGGTTTGGGTAGGGTAAATAAGGACTTAAAGTGGTAAATATAATAGATAGGATAGTGATCGACCTCTTATTCCCAGGATAAGTGATCTTTAGAACTTTAGGAAGTTGGGATCATCTAATGACTATATATCTAAGGGGGGATGGTGTCAGTTGAGCTGAAATTAGACCTTGGGTAGGTCTAGGGGTATGAGACATGATATGGGTAGCCTAGGTTGGTTTCCCTTATACTAGTTGAGTAGGAATTAGAGGATTATTCCCAATGATGATGAGTGAGATGGATATACATCTCATGCATGATGAGTGAAACCCTCTTGAGGGTGGTTTGAGAAATTGATGAGCATTGTGAGTGGGATGATTCCTTTGAGAAGAGATAAGATGTTTCGAAGTGGGGTTTCCTCCAGGTGATGGGTTGAGCAATCTCCCTTATGATATGTGAAATGGGACCTAGGTGTGGGTCATGGGAGTTATTCTGAACTTAGCATTGGGATTCCAAGGGGATTAGAATGAGATATCTTAGGATGGTCCCTGGGTGGTGGGACCATGAGTGATGAGGAATTTTTATGTAGTTGATGTTGGAATCCTCATGTATTAATCATGTTTTAATGGTCAAAAATCCTATTTAGTCTCTAAAACATGTTAACTCTATGTAATCTATCTCACATCAAATGTATAATAGCTTATTAAAATCTATCCAAAACTCTTAAGTGATATAAACTCAATTTGGATACTATATACTATCTATTGATTCACTTTATAATGATTTCTATAACAAATGATTAAGTTTAATTCATTTCATGAATATCACTACTTAAGTCTGAATACAAATATTTGCCTAAGTCTGAGACACCGTGAAGAAGACACCATGAACAAGACACTGTGAAGTAGACACCGTGAACAAGACACCATGAAGCAGACACCGTGAAAAAGACACTGTGAAGAAGACACCATGAAGCAGACACCATAAAGCAGTCACTGTGAACAAGACACTGTGACATCCAGACACCGTGACATCCAAACACCGTGACCACAAGACACTGTGACCAATCCAGACACTGTGTTAAGGAGACACCATTTCCATGACATACTGTGACACTATTTATTAATTTGTTTTTTCGTCTTTTTATTTGATCTCTAATGGTCATATTTGAAGATTTTAATTCACTGACATAATTAATGTTTCTTTTGTAGACATGTCATTGATAGTATGAGGTACGAGGTGCAGAATACATGAAACCTGTCAGCTTAAACACATGCACTCCAAGATAAAAGAGTAATGCGGCCCAGAAACAAAAAGAGGAAATACGCGATAGCAGTTGCACGATACTGAAAAAGAAAACAGGCTGGTGCGCATAAGCGCGACAATAGAATACCCTTAGAGAATTGTCTCATTCAACCCGACTCTACTGAAGAACACACGAAGCATACTAGAATCCTAGAATCCCGAGAACATCTTCGCACTGAAAAACACCATGAAGAACACAAGCTGGATCTGTCTGAATTACGATACTCTGTTTTCCATACGTGGACTTGAGTTCTGTATCTGCCTCATCTCAAAAGTCCAAAGTTTCAAATACTAACACTCAGAGCACTTATAAACCTATCTAAATACTTTTGATCTATTGTGTATCATTTTATTAACTTTAGAGCAGAGTGTGTATCTGTATTACAACACATTCCGTCTCCTACATTAAACTAAAGGATACAAGATATCCTTACTCAGACATTCTTTTATTCTTGTGTATACCCACGATAAATGTGGAAGAGGTCCCTGTGTGGCCTGGTTTTTTGTATCCACAGAGAACTATGAAAGAGGTCCTTGTGTGGCCTGAACAGTCCTGTGTACTGTTGTTAACCCCGATCTAGGGTGTGGATCAAGTTTATTTATATAAAATTCTTGGTGGAAGGTGATCACCAAGTGGAGTGGATTAGGTCTCGACTTGAGACTAAACCACTTGTTTCATATCTGCTATGCTCATTAATTATGTCTTCTCTGTTTTACTAATTTACTGTATAATTCAGATATCACTAAATTTACTTTGATAGTTAATCTTGGAAAGAAGTTATAATTATATTGTCTTAATAGAATAGCTTCAAAATAAATCTTAATAACTGACATTAAGATTACTGAGAACTAATAAATCTTCTAAGAAGTTATTTAAATAGTCAAACCTTTATAACAGTATAAACTTGATTAACTGGGCTGTATTTAACCTTTTGGGGAAACCTTTTATAAATACTTTTAATCATAAATTTTTATAGTTACTCAATTCACCCCCCTCTTGAGTAATATACTCCGACTAACATTTGGTATTAGAGGCTGTTTATTAAGATTTTTTAACCTTATTCAACTGTGATTGTAATCGTACTTTGAAGATCTATTAGGTTTCATTAATTATAAATTTATATCTCTTTCAAAGTATTTCTGTATTATGGATAATAGATTGGAAGGTGCCGCAACCAACAAACCACCTCTCTTTAATGGAACCAACTATGCTCAATGGAAAATTAAAATGAAAATGCAGTTAGAGAGTATGGGTTTTGAAATTTGATCTTACATTATAGATTAATATAAGATTCCTACTACTGATAGAATCACATGGGATGAACCTATCAAAACTTCCTACAATAACAATTACAAAGCTATGAATGCTTTATACTGCTCCTTAGGAGATGAAGAATTCAATAGAATTTCTGCTTGTAAAACTGCCCATGAAATTTGGGATAATCTGTGTGTCTCACATGAAGGAACATCTCATGTAAAATAAATGAGACTTAATACTTATACTATTAAATATGATAACTTTAAAATGAAAACTGATGAGCCTATCTCTGACATGTATCTTAGGTTCAATGAGATTGTCAACACAATGATTTCTCTTGGAAGAGAAGTCACTTCCAAGGAACAAATCATGATAATTCTTAGATGTTTGCCTGATAGATGGAGAGGAACCTCTGCCTCTATTAGAGAATCACGCGACATCAACAAGCTACCTGTACAATAACTCATTGGGAAATTGATGATTTATGAAGAGGAACTGAAAGTCTACAAGGAATAGAAGGATGAACCAAAGAGTAAATCTGTTGCATTCAAGACCACCACCTCTAAACACAAAGGCAAATGGAAATTGGAAGCTTCTGTAGAAAGTTCCATTAGTGAAAAATCATCACCTGACAGTGATGAGGAAATGGATAAATTATCTAGAAGATTCAAGAAATTTTACAAGAAGAAGAACTTTTTTCAAAAGCCTAACTGCAAGGGAAAATATGACCAAAAATGAAATTGGAAGGATTGGAAAAGAAGTAACAAGACTGATGAGATTGTCTACTATGAATGTAAGTGAAAAGGACATATCAAGGTTGACTGTCCAAAGCTAAAGTACAAAAAGAGATATGAGGAAAAGGATAGGAAGCATAAAAAGGCCATGAAAGAAACCTGGAGTGCTTTTAAGGATAGTTTAAGGGACTCAAAAACATCACATGATGAACATGAAAACAAATCCAATATGTGTTTTATGACAAACACATCTGAGGTAACACTAGACTCTACTATACATGATTCATACTATTCTGAAGATGAGAGTGACTCTAAAAATATGACTAATGAAGAAATGTTTGAATACTGTAACATGCTTGAAGAAACATGCAATGAACTAAAAGATAAATACAAATCATTGAAAAAACAATATTCTCTTACAGTGACTTTTAAATCTGAACTCACAACTGAAAAAGAGAAAAATGCTCAACTGCTCAAAGAGAACAACGAATTAAAAATATCTAATGATCAATTAAATAATGACCTAGAAAATATTACCAATGGGAATAATACCCTTACTAAAATGTTAGGAAAACAAATTTCCCCTAAATACAACACTGGAAATGGTTATCAACCTAGAAAAAGAAATCTTGGTAGAACAAATTTTGTTTCAAAATCTAGGACATACAGTTTTACTCCCAGTTCTTGACACAAATAAACTAATTCTATTTATGATACATCTTCTACTGTTTCAAGTTTTTCTATACCAAATAGAGTTTATTTTTCAAATACTTTACTTAATGATTATAGTAAACCAATGAGTCAGATATGGGTTCCTAAAGCACTTATTACTAATATTACTGGACCCAAACAAGTATGGGTACCAAAATCTATTTTTGCTTAATCATTTTTTAGGAAAACTGCTTAAAGATTTCCTTTAAAAGTGTATGGTACTTGGATAGTGTATGTTCAAGAAACATAATAGGGGAATACTGATTCTTCAAGAATCAAATAAAAATAGATGGAGGATATGTCACATTTGGTGACAATGATAAAGGAAAGATCATTGTCCTCGGCCAAATCGGTAACTCTAACTCAATTTTAATTTCTAAAGTATTTTTTGTTGATGGATTAAAATATAATTTTCTTAGTATCTCACAATTATGTGATGATGGATTTCATGTTAGATTTGAAGATTATGCTTTTAATGTCTTTAATTCTAAAGATAAATTAGCGTTTTCTCTATTAAGAAATGAAAATGTTTACTCTGTTAACTTAGATTCTTTAGCTTCTCAAAATGCTTCATGTTTAAGTGTATTTAATAAAGAGTATTGGTTCTGGCATAGGAGACTAGGACACTTTAATATTCACTCCCTTAGAAAGCTAACTGGAAAAAGCTTAGTTAAATACTTACCCAAACTTGAGTTTCCAAATGACAAAGTGTGTAATCCTTGTCAAAAGGGAAAAAACACAAAATTTCCTTCAAACCAAAGAAATAAGTATCAAATTCTCAACCTCTCTAACTAGTTCACATGTATTTATTTGAACCATCTAGAGTTTCTAGTTTAAATAGAAAGCACTATGTTTATGTTCTTGTAGATGGCTTTTCTAGATATACTTGGACCTTTTTTCTGGCTCACAAAAGTGAATCCTACTCTTATTTTACTAAATATGCCAAGTCTGTGGAAAATCTTAGTGGAATTAGAATTAAATATTTAAAAAGTGATCATGGTTGTGAGTTTGAAAATTAAGAGTTTGAATCCTTTTTCTCACAGAATGGTTATAGTCACAATTTCTCTTCCCCTAGAACACCTCAACAAAATAGAGTTGTAGAAAGAAGAAATAGAACCCTACAAGAGATTTCTAGAACAATGCTTAGTGAATATGACCTAACTATTTATTTTTGGGCTGAATCTGTCAATACAACATACTACATAATCAATAGAGTGTTAATCAGACATATTCTTAAGAGGAATCTTTATGAGTTATGGAACAATAGAAAACCCAAGGTTAATTACTTCAAAGTTTTTGGCTGCAAAGTCTATATTCTTAATACTAAGGACAATATTGACAAATTTTCATCTAAGAGTGATGAAGGTATATTTTTAGGATATTCCATATCCAGTAAATCCTATAGAGTGTTCAATAAAAGAGCTAAATGTGTGGAAGAATCTGTCTATGTCAAATTTGATGAAACAGATCCACATGAGCCTAAAACCATTCTATAGAACTTGGAGGATGATGTATCAAATCTGATCATTAATCCAAAATCCTCAAACCATTTTGTGAAAGAATCTATGACAACTTCCAGTTCTGTAAATTTCTTAGACTTAAGCCATAATGAACCTGAACCTATTGACGAACCTGAAATCACTAGTCTCTCATTTTCTAGAGTAGTTAGAACTCTTAAGAACCATCCTTTAGATGTTATTGTAGGAGACCTAGACAAAGGAACTCAAACTAGAGCTTCTCTTAGAAATCAGGTTGAACATCAAGTCTTATTTTCACAACTTGAACCCAAAAAAATTAATGATTCTATCAATGATGAATTTTGGGTGATGACTATGCAAGAAGAACTTAATCAGTTTGAAAGGAATAAAGTTTGGAAACTTGTTGAAAGACCTAAGGACACATTCACCATAGGAACTAAATGGGTGTTTAGAAACAAGGTAGATGAGGCTGGTAACATAGTTAGAAACAAGGCTATATTAGTGGCACAAAGCTATAGTCAAGAAGAAAGATTTAACTATAAGGAGACCTTTTCACCAGTAGCTAGACTTGAATCCATAAGAATCCCACTTGCTTATGCTGCACATCTGAATTTCAAACTATATCAAATGGATATTAAGAGTGCATTATTAAATGGGTATATAGCTAAGGATGTCTTTGTTGAACAACCCCCCAGTTTTACAAACCCCCATTTTCCAAATCATATTTTTAATTTATCAAAAGATTTATATGGTTTGAAACAATCTCCAAGAGCTTGGTATGATCAGTTGAGTACTTTTCTTATTTCCAAAGGTTTTACAAAAGGAATAGCTGATCCTACTCTTTTTATAAAACAAATTTCAAATGATGTTTTAGTTATTAAAATCTATATAGATGACATTATCTTTGTATATTCAAGAAATTATTTATGTGTTGATTTTTCTAAAATGATGCAAAATGAATTTGAAATGAGTTTAATGTGTGAACTAAAATTCTTTCTCAGATTTCAAATCTTTAAAAATAATGATGGTATTATTTTAACTCAAAGTAAATATACTAGAGATATTATAAAATGTTTTTGATTGGATAGCACTAAAAGTAGTGACACTCCCATGAGTACCACTTGTAAGTTATATCTTGATGAAGATTGAAAATCTGTTGATCAAACCACTTATAGGGGAATGATTAGAAGTTTACTCTACTTAACTGATAGCCGACCTGAAATAATGTTTAGTGTGTGTATGTGTGCTCGTTTTCAAGAAAATCCTAAGGAATCTCATTTAAATGCTGTAAAGATAATTTTCAAATACCTCAAGCATACACCCAATCTAGGACTATTCTATCCTAGAGGACAATCATTTTAATTAGTTAGTTATTCTGATGCTGATTTCAGTGGCTGTAAGTTAGATAGAAAAATCACCTCTGGAACATGTCACTTTTTAGGAAATTCACTAGTATCATGGTGTAGTAAGAAACAAAATTCTGTTTCATTATCTACAGCAGAAGCTGAATACATAGCTGCTGGCAGCTATTATGCACAAATATCGTGGATAAAACACACATTATTAGATTATGGATATCAATTCAGGCATGTACCTATAAATTGTGACAACACAAGTGCTATTAAAATTTTGAAAAATCCTGTTTCACATTCTAGGACAAAGAATATTGATGTAAGACATCACTTTTTGAGAGATCATTATCAAAAGGGTGATATCACTTTGGAATTCATTGGTATAGAGTATCAGCTTGCTGATATATTCACCAAACCACTAAATTCTGAAAGAATAGACTACATCATACATGAATTAGGAATGATAAATCTTAAGTAAATGTCTTACTGGTTTATATCTTACTGTTTTATATTTTACTGTTTTATGTATTACTGTTGTATCTATTACTGTTTCATGATTACGGTCTCACAGTTAGTGTTTCATGACTACTGTCTGACAGTCACTGTCTCACTGTAAAGTTTATGTTTACTGTCTCACCGTGAAGTTTGTTTACTGTCTCACCATAAAGTTCATGTTTAACATCTCACCCTGAAGTTTTTTTACTGTCTCACTGTAAAGTTCATGTTTACTGTCTCACCATGATGTTCGTTCACTATCTCACCATAAAAAACTAATGTAGTCTCACCGTAATGATTCTTTATGATTTTTATTTATGAATTAAAAACCGTATCGTGGTAATTATTCATTTCACCTCTTTATTTTCCCACATTTTTTACTTTTCGACATTTGGTATTCCTAAATGATAAAATAAATGAAGTATCACTTGTCCTTCACTCAAGATCTCATCTAATCACTCAATTTGTAACCCTTCTTCAACCCTTCAACCCTTCTCTCTCGAACCTTTGGTGAATGACCAGGATGAAATTCCCTTCATCGTCGACTCCAGAGAAACACAACTTAAAGAAGAAGAAAATCGCACCCAAGATAGCACCCGAAGGTCCTCTAAACCAAAATCTGGTAAAATGAGTTGTAGTACCTAAGAAATAGGTTTTTCCCCAATGGCTTCTGTTAAGTAAGTCTTTGGTTCTGAAACTTTTAAAATAGAAAGGCTGGTTAGAGTGGTTTTCTAAGGATGATAGACCTATCTATTCTAAGTTAGTGGCTCAGTTTTATCAATATGTTCAGTTATCCTTTGATTCTGAAGATAGGTATGTTGTGAAAAGCTAGATAAATGACCTAAAATGATCATTTTCTTCAAGGTTATGTGCTGCATTCCTTAGGATAACTCATAAAGGAATCTGTGAGGACTATCAGAGAGGACCTCCACCTTCCAGTGAGTTCTTTTTATTGGAAGATGCTCTGAAAATATTAACCGAAAATGGCACCAAGAGAAGAGCCATTGCTGCTAAACTAGATAGAGAATCAAGACTGTTGTTTAAGTTTATACAGAACCTGATTATCCCTAGAAAAGGTGATTTTACTATTTTAAAATATCAGGATGTGTTTATGATTCATCTTATGAAAAATGGTCATAAGATCAACCTTTTTAAGTATATCATACACCATATGTGTGAATTGATCAAAGCCACATCCAAGTCAACATCCCTATTTTACTCTCGTCTTATCTTAGCCATGCTTCATGCCAAAGGTATGGTTGGACCTAAAGAGGAAGTTATCAAGGATTGTGAGTTCTACCTTTCGAAAGTCACTATCAAGAGGATGAAAATCAATTGGAATCCTTGGAAAAAGGCATGGGTGGAAGACAATGATATAATTTATGAAAAATTCAATCTAGTAGAACATCCCTCAAGACCAAGAGATATTTCTTATCCTAGTTTGGAACCAGATGTGGTTGTTGAGTATTATGAAGAATAAGAAGAAGAAGAGGCTGCTGTGCCTCCCAGGGAAACTATTTCTGATAAAGAAGACATTACTTCTGTCCCTCATGTAGTAAGTGAAGAAGAAGTCCCTGCTTCTAAAGATGTTGTTAATCTGGAAGATAAACCTGATGTTGAAATAGAATATGTTGTCAAAGCAACAAAAAATAATGCTATGGAAGAACCTATAGAAGAATAATTACCTGTTATGAAAGAAGTTGACCTTGAAGAACTCCCAGTGGAACAATCTATTCCTGAAGTCATTCCTTTGGTTAAGGAAAGACTGGAGATGAATTTTCAGCTAGCTAGGAAAGAAATGGGTGAGGAAATAAGAGATGAATTTGTGGAATTAGATCAATACCCTAAGATTCTCAGTCCTAATAAAGGTGCAACTGTTGAGGGGGAGTAACCCCCAAATCTGGAATCTACTAAAGTACCAAACCCGATAGTTTCAAGACCTATAGACACTTGGTATAAATTCCCTAGTTTTTTATGATGTGGATGCCTCTCAAAAAGTTTCAGTAAAAGGCCTTGACCTTTCTACTATGTTTCAACTTAAATCTGTCTCTAATCATACCCTTGAGAAGGAACCTGAGCCTGTATCAGTCCCTATTTCTAGAACTTCATCAGAACAACCATCCTTGGTGAGTAAAGATGATCTGAAAGAATTTGGAGCTACCCTTTTTTCTAGTGTTGAAAAATTACAGAATTCCCAACCTACTCTTGTAACTCTTATAAGTGAGAAAGATGCCTCACTGTTGTTGGAAAAAGTTATTTGGAAGATTTAACCCAAAATGCTTCATGAGATTCAAGAAGTTAGAGTTGAAAACAGACTACTTAGTGATGAAGTGAAGACTCTAAGAGGTATAATTGAAGAAATGCAGAAAGAGATGCATTCAAGATTAGAGCTTGCTTCTCATCCTATAGAACCTATTGTTCCTCAAACCCCACATAATGTTGTGTCCCAGATTCAACCTCATTTAACTTCCTTAGATGAAAAGGTTGCTAAAAGGAACAAATAGATTGTGAAGAAGATGATAAAGCTTGTTGTTAATCTTAACAATCTCACTGATGAATATACGAGGTGTCTTCAAAAATTGCTAAACCAACTGAAATCTCTGACCTCAGCTGTCAATGCTTCTAAGGCATCCAGTAAATCATCTCAACCTTCCCTAGATAGTGACCTACTCAGAACAGTGGTCAAAGAATAACTTCAGACCGTGCTTAGTGGTTTCAATAAATATTCTCTATATGAATTCGTCAAGAACAGTTATAGAGTTCTTGATCTGGTCCAAAAATATTCAAACATTACTAATGACTATCAACAAGAAATTTCCAAGAAAGTGGATTTCTACTTCAAACGAATCTTATCAAAGACTGTCATGACCAAACACTTTAAATATCTTGTAGAAAATATGAGGATTCCTCCTGTTAATCAAGCTTTCAAGACCCAAGTTCAAAATATCATAGATCTCACTTGTCTATTGGATAAGTTTATGGAAAAAAGGATGACTTTGAGAAGTCTATGCAATATGGTTGAGAGATCATTGTGGATTTTATCAAACTTATGAGGCCCTATCTTCATGTCCATAGTACATCCATTGTTTCTCCTATGAAAGCACCTCTGAGACCTGGTCTTCCTACATTCACCTCTAACCTAGCCTCCACTTCTATGTCTGTTAGTCAGGCACCAAGTCAGATTAGGCCTGTGATCCTTGATCAAAAACTGACTCGGCCTTCTACTGCACCTACTCTAGATCCCTCTGTCTTTGAAGGCCTTCCTTTACCTTCTCTATCAACCAGCTCACTCCCTTCTTCTACCTCAACTTCTGCTCCTATGGATTCCTATTTTGCTACTACTGCTAAAGTCAAAGAGAAGACTAGTCAGTGAATAAGGACAATGTTTACTCTATTTTGATGGGAATCTTGTTTCATTTGTTTTACTTTTTGTAATTCCACTCTTTTTATCTAATACATTATGCACTTTTCTTGTATCTTGTGTATTTATTTTCCCTTTTACTTTTTGATAATCCCAAAAGGGGGAGAAATATATGAGAAATGAATACATGATAAATATATGAAAAAATATGGGAGAATTATATAAAAAAATATGAGAGAAATATAAGGAAAAATATAGGAGAAGAGAACTCTCACTCTATATATGTTATATGCATTCGATCTATGTTGTTAGGACAAATATACACTCTAAATCTACATGGTTTGTGATCATCAAAAAGGGGGATATTGTTGGACTCATCATGTATTAATCATGTTTTAATGATCACAAATCCTATTTAGTCTCTAAACCATGTTAACTCTATGTAATCTATCTCACATAAAATGTACAATAGCTTAGTAAAAGTTATCCAAAGCTCTTAAATGATATACACTCAGTTTGAATACTATATACTATCTCTTGATTTACTTTATAATGATTTATCTGACAAATGATTAATTTTAATTCATTTCATGAATATCACTGCTTAAGTCTGAATACAGATAATTTCCTAAGTCTGAGACACCGTGAAGCAGCCACCATGAACAAGACACCGTGAAGCAGACACCGTGAAGTAGACACCGTGAAGCAGACACCGTGAAGTAGACACCGTGAACAAGACACTGTAAAGTATACACCATGAAGCAGACACCGTGAACAAGACACCGTGAAGTAGACATCGTGAAGCAGACACTATGAAGCAGTCACCATGAACAAGACACCATGACATCCAAAAATCGTGACATCCAGACACTGTGACATCCAGACACCGTGACCACAAGACACCGTGACCAATCCAAACACCGTGTTAAGGAGACACCATTTCCATGAAATAATGTGACACCGTTTCCTAATATGTTTTTTCATCTTTTGATTTGATCTCTAACAGTCATATTTGAATATTTTAATGCACTAAAATAATTAATGTTTCTTTTATAGACATGTCCTTGATAGTATGAGGTAGGAGGTGCAGAATACATACAACCTGTTGGCTCAAACACATGCACTCCAAGATAAAAGAGTAATGCGGCCTAGAAACAAAAAGAGGAAATACACGAGATCAGTTGCATGATACTAAAAAAGAAAACAAGCTGGTGGGCATGAGCATGACAATAGAATACACTTAGAGAATTGTCTCATGCAACTCAACTCTACTGAAGAACACACGAAGCATACTAGAATCCTAGAATCCCAAGAACATATTCGCACTATGAAACACCATGAAGAACATAAGCTAGATCTGTCTGACTTGTGACACTCTGTTTTCCATATGAGGAATTGAGTTCTGTATCTGACTCATCTCAAAAGTCCAGATCTGCAAATACTAACACTCAGAGCACTTCTAAACCTATCTCAATACTTTTAATCTGTTGTGTATAATTTTATTAACTTTCGAGTAGAGTGTGTATCTGTATAAAAACACACTTTGTCTCCTGAATTAAACTGAAGGATACAAGATATCCTTACTCAAATATTCTTTTACTCTTGTGTATACCCACGATAAGTATGGAAGAGGTTCCCATGTGACCTAGTTTTTTATACCCACGAAGAACTATGGAGGAGGTCCCTGTGTGTCATGGACAGTCCTATGTACTGTTGTTAACCCCGATCCAGGGTGTGGGTCAAGTTTATTTATATAAACTACTTGGTGCCAGGTGATCACCAAGTGGAGTGTATTAGGTCTCGGCTTGAGACTAAATCACTTGTTTCATATCTTTTGTGCTGATTAATTTAGTCTTCTCTATTTTACTACTTTACTGTATAATTCAGATATCACTAAATTCACTTTGATAGTTAATCTTGGAAAGAAGTTACAATTGTCTTGTCTTAATAGAACAGCTTCAAAAGAATTCTTAATAACTGACATTAAGATTACTGAGAACTAATAAATTTTCTAAGAAGTTATTTAAACAGTCAAACCTTTATAACAATATAATATTGATTAAATAGGATATATTAAACCTTTTGGTGAAACCTTTTAGAAATACTTTTAATCAGAAATTTTTATAGTTACTCAATTCACCCCCCTTCTTGAGTAATCTACTCCAACCAACAATTGAAATGGTCCTTGAGTCTAGGATAGGATGATCCTACGATCTGTAATGTCACCAATGGTTTAAGGGGGTGAGAAAATATCAATAAGCATAGACCATGATGGGTATGGAGGACCTAATTGAATCCCTAAAGAGAGAGGTATGATGTGCTTTGAGATGAGGGGTTCAGTATCAATCGACTAGAACCCTATGATCAAATGGTGAGCTGTGTGTTAGGATTCATACCCTGCTTGTGATGCACATGTTTGTGCTAGGTGACAAACTCTAGCATGAGAGAGAATCTTGAGGCATGACCGTGCCTTGAGTGAGAAGGCTTGGGTCATGATTGTTTACCTTACCTAGATTAGGATTGGGTCATGAATCTTTCCTTGATAGGTTTGGGTTATGGTAGTTGAACTTTTCTAGAGTAGGCTTGGGTTATGAGCTAGATGTAGATTACCTTAGTAGGCTTGTGGTGTCTTGGTTAGCACATAGTGACCCAATGTGCACAGATTCATGGTGGTCTGGTTAGAACACAAAGTCCAAGTAACTTGCATGACATGTTTACTTTATTCCTCATGCATACATGTATATGATGGAATATAATAGAGGAACTTTATGAGACCCTATTGAGATTTATTTCTCACAAACAACACATACACCTTAATTCACATACAAACCTTATTGTTTTCTTTCAGGTTTTGTACAATATGTGTAGCAGATCAGGATAGATCAACTCAATGGGGATTTGGGGATAGGGTGTATAGTGTGGCCTAGGTATGGTAGTTGGGGAAATGTGCATAATTTTTATTTGTTTATTTTGTATATGGTATCAAATCAATGGGTTATCAATGTAAGTTTATATGACTATGTGTCTATATGAAAAAATTTCATTTGTTATAGCACAGTTTTTATTTATTTTTGTGCACTGTGATTATAATAGATATTTTTTTGGTTGTTTTACCATCGTGTGTTTTAATATGATTTGTAGGAATATTCTTCCCATTGTGTGGATTAGGCCCTCTCCACTAGTTAACGAACTCTAGCATATGGGGAGGTTTACTTGAGGCTACATGGTCCTCCAGCTCGGATGATGGTTTCATGATAGGGTGTTACAAAGTAGTATCAAAGATTTTATTTTTTCTTACTATTTGGGTGATGATAGAAAAGAGGTTTAGGAATTTTTCAAAGATTGTGATGGACTTCAGGCTGGTGATTATGAAAACTTTTTCAATGGTAAGTCCTAGTTACTAGGGGTATGAGATTTTTGTTCTTGGATTTCATGGTTATGATTGAGATATTTGTTAAATATGATGATAGAGATGTTATTTATAGTTTTTTCTCTTAGACCATAAAAAGTGGCTTGTGTTCATGTATCATATTTTTAATGTAGAAATCACATTAAATACACCTACTTTTGTGTGATTGGATCTTCAGATGGGGTTTCAGTTGTTTAAAGTGTCAATAAAAACTAATATAAAGTTTTCCCTAATAAATTATTGGTGAAATTATAATTATATGAACCATGGTATTTTATTTTATGGAAGGACATGTGGATATTGGTGCATTATGTTCTCCAGTGACAACTATATGGTACTTTTTTCAAGGGACATATAAGGACCCTTAGTGGGTTTGTATAGGAACTAGATACTTCAGTAATGAAACATTGATGGATTTATTTTAATCATTTTATACCCAAGTAATGATCGAAGGATGGGAAAGTATTTCCTTTAGGATGCAAGTTCGGTTACTTAAAGTGTTAACAATAACATTTATGGTGTTTCCCCATATAGCTTCTTGGTGTAATTCTACTTAACCAAATTGGGTGGTTGAGAAAAGGTATGTGAATGCATTGGAATTTAGGATGTGAACCAATTGAGTGTTTATGGTATCAAGGTTCAGTTTAAAGGAAAGGATTGGTTGAATTCCCTATCATTTTGTTCTCGATATGGAATTTTGTGTAGTGTAGTGGGAGCATGGGTAAACTATCATGGGTTGAAATGATGCCTATGTGATGGGTAGTCGTGTGGTTAGACTTGGCATGTGTGAGATTACTTGTACTATTGGATGATCATGAAATACAGTGGAGCATGGTAAGTGGGTTAGGTGTATGAGCCTAGGTTTTTTGAGGAGCAAATCATGGGAGCATGATTTTGGGTGTTTGATTGGGTCCTATGGGAGTGTGAAACCATTAGGTTCAGGTAAGACTGAGTAGGATCATAGGTGAGAACATGATAAAGGGTTCTTGGTGGATCACTATACCTTGGTTGTTTGATATTGAGTGTTGGTGTATATTTTTGAAGAAAATATTGGTGTGTGTGGGTTGGTGTCCGTTGGTACGTATGATGCCCAGTTGAGTTTCATATTAGTGAGTTGAGAGATATCACTATGTGGTAAGAGATACCATCAATGATGGATTAGGTTAATGTGTTATATTTTATCTAGGTTCATGCATTTAATGTTATAGATATGATGATGTAGAGTGGTTTCGAGACCCGTTTGGGCTAGTGCTCTAGGAGTAGTATAAGGGAATCTATATGGTGGGGAGCACAACATTTACTATTAGAGGTTGTTATCCCTAATAGGTTGGGGATGATAAAAATTAGTGTTTTATGTTGGTGCTCTAGTGTGATCAGTATGGTCATGTCTATTCATTATGTGTGGTAATGGATATATCATGGTCTATTGAGATTGGGTGTTGGTTAGTGGGAAATGATAATGATACTCCTATGGTGGGGATAAACATATAAGTCATGAGTGAACAACCTTCATGTTGGAATGGTCGTGGGTGTGATGAGACTTGTTGGATATATGGTTGAGGTAACACCAAATTCTAGTGTCTGGTAAGGGTTCAATGTGATTTGGTTCCTTGGGAAACACCAGAATTAGGATTTAGATGCGATGTTGGTTGGAGTTGGTGCATTGTAATTGAGAACATAATAGAATTAGTGTGATCTTAGAGTGAGTAATAATAGGGTCATTCTAGTGCTCAAGATGGGAGAAAGGTGGTTGGCATAGGAGTTTGGTGATCTGACCATGGAATTACATTGGGAGTCAGTTTAGAACTTCAGTGAGGGGTATTGGAAAACCTTGTTTTGCCTCCAAGAGTTAAGGCATCATGATTGGGTGGTGTGTTGATGTGTCAGTGGGTACAACCAAGCATTTTTTTGGAAAATTTAAACAAAAAGGTTAAAATTGTATTTTTTCCCAAGTTTGGATGATATGAGGTGGAAAGCGCAACCGAATCATTGTTTGAGACATGTTTGAAGGGTTATTAGATCGCTAGAAGTGTGTTTTCAATAGCCCATTCTTATGATGGAGAGAACTATGGATTGGAATATACCATAGTGAGTGAAGTATTATGGTGGGAAGCACTATAAGATTTCAGAGGATCGGGTGAATACACTATTTTGTGTCGGGAGATATGGGTGTGGAAAGCTCCATCTCAATGTTGGTGCTATTGGTGAGTAGGTGACTCAACTTTTGAATAACAGAGCACTCTTGTTTGGAGTTGTATAGATGATGTGTGTTTGGAGTTCAAGGATATAATGTGGAAATGATTACCCACTGAATGAGGCTAATATTTATTATTAATATATATAATATACATGTGCTTTATTATTCATAAGCACCATTTTTGTACATTTTACACTTTGAACATTAATTCACATTATGATTGTAATTACCCCTTAAATGCACTATTACATGGTACAATTTTGAATAACTACTAAAATAAAAAATGGCTTTGATTTTATTTTCATATTTTATTTTCAGGTATCTCATGATACAAGGAACAATTAATACTTTTTAAGTATCTTGAGATTCACATTGGAAGACCATCAAAATGGGCTTTCATGGCAACACATTCTGGGCAAAGTAAACTGGACAACAGCCCAATAAAGAGACTGTAGTGGCCAGGATCTAATCCCAATGATTCTCTAAATTTAAATAAATATAGATTAAACCATGGGTAACATTTACTTAAATAGTTTCCAAAGCTAATTCTGATTTTTAAATGTATTTCTATGCGTCCCAAGTTGGAGATAAATTTCTAGGCCAGATTCTGTGGCCCAGAAAAATAACCCACCAATTTACTCATATCTCAAAAACCAAAAATTATTTTTGGCTGAAATTTTACATGAGTTTATTAAAAATCAGGAGATCCATTTTCTTGTTCTATGTACCACTCTAATTCTTCCATCTATAAGGTCATTTTGATGGATCTGTTCGGTGGATGCAAGCTGGCTGCAACTTCAGATCAAGGGTGGAAAAATCTTATCTCCTTTACTTTCCACCACCCTAGGCCTACCACCATTAATTGTGGGGACTTTTTCAGATGGGGGATCGACCAAAGGCTCATAAAATACCTATTTAAGGTAGTGGTGTTGGAGGATTTATCAATCTTGGATGCTTCCTTTCATTTTAGTGTTATGCTGCCACTTTTCCTTTGTAATGTTCTTCCTCAATTGTAAGTTGTTTTAATTTATCCTAGTTTCTTAATAAAAGTTCTTCTTATTCTATTATTCTGTTCTTTTACATCTCACTTTGATACCATTTTCTCAAGGTGTGAATTTATTCACACCAAAACTTGTGAAATTATTCACACAACGGTGGAGTGATCATTTTCTTTTTATTGTTGTTTTTACTTCTTCAATTCCACCCTCGTAAGTCTACTTCCTGCTTCTGCTGAGAACATGTCATCAATGGTGAGATAAATATTTTATGGATTTATCCAAGGGAGTAGAAAGGGGATAAATTTAATGTTATTTCTCACTCTAAAAATTATTATTATCTTCTTTTATTTGAGTTTCTTTTATTCAATGATTTTCTCTCTTCCTCTTCCATATTGAATTTATTCACCACACTTTTATGTGCTAATAAGATCATTTACCCTGGAGTGATCATGAAAATGATACTAAAAGTTCATAGGTGATTAGAATGTGTTTGTGAAGGTGTTTAACTAGTAAGTTATGAGGTTATTTTGAATTAATTTAATGAATCCTTCTCGAGTTAATGAAATTGAAATCATAAAAAAAACAAATTCATCAAATCCACCCCAAGTGATAACCTAGGATAAAATCATTCTTTTAAATTTAATTCAATTAATAATATTAGTGTTCACTTAAACCCATATAAAATCAACCCAAATTTGTCCTCTTCATATCCAGAAACAATCCATATAATGTACGTGTCTATAGGTTTCTTCTTAGGTCTATAAGGATTCGATAACCCAAGCTAAACTACAAGCGACCACTTAAACCTAAAATCTTCGGTAAATTTGGGCAAGACAAAATTTTGGAACTCTTTTTGGGGACCAATTAAGTAACTTATAAAAAATTTTGGTGTCATTTCTGGGGAACCAAGTAATTCATATCAACACTCATTCTATTCTCCCCCATTTCTCTTTTCTCACCTCAACTTATCTTATCTTTACCCTTTCTGTTTGTGTGTGTCCTGAGAATCTAGAATCCAACTTTCAGTTTTCTCCAATGGAGTATCTTCAAAATTACCATGTCACAAACACATGTTGGAATTAAATTTTAAATCATTATAGGGAATCCCCTAACTTAGTGAATTTATTTGATCAATCCTTGAATGATCACCCCACACTCGGTGAGATGCACAATCATTTAAATGATGACTGTTTAAAGGATAAATTTATAGCCCTCTCAAGGATGGTTGAAGTGATAAATCTTAGGGAAGTATATGATGTTAAACCTAATACAAATTATATTCCTCAAACATTTATTTAGAAATTGTGTAATCAAATGGAGATAATTAATTCTGAGGTTTCATCTTTGAGATTAGAACTACAATGCATACCTCTGAGGAACTCATCCCTACACAGACTATCCCTTCCATAACCTTATGTGGAGTTTATAGTTTCCCAAAAACCTATAATTAATTTATTTATTAACCAACCTTTGGATTTGGGGTAGTGTAAGTGAATAAAGAAAATTTTGAAGGGTCTTTAAATGAGGAGGAGGTTGATTTTTTGGATTCAAAAGAGGAGAATTTGACATCATGGATTGAGACTCCTAAGTATAACTCCATTGATGATTTTTCAAAAACACCAATCACTTAACCATTTATAGAAATAAAAAAAATTGAGTCCATACCCATTCCTAACACTAATCTTTCCAATTTTTTGGTTGAATCTTTTGTTTAAAATGAATTGATTCTATTGAGAAATTTGAAAAATAAAATTCAGTTGGATTCAAAATCTCAACCTGTGTCTAATTTTCCTATCCAAACCGAGCTCAAAATTATTAATCTTCCTTCCCCAATAAATTATCCCTTAATAGGGTATAAAAATGACCTTTTAGTTGGAATTAATTCTTCTATTGAAACCAAAAAAGTTGGAATGATCATTGATGTCTTAGGAAAGAATATAGAGGAAACTGGATCAACCATTTCTGATATTCCTTGGATTATCCCACTCATTATAGAACATAGGTTTATGAATTAAAAAAATTATAAAAATATAATGAATATAAACCTATTATAAGTGGAGAAACATGTGGTACTTAAATTTTTTAAAGTTGGTATTGAGTAAGTTAGGGGGTTCATGTCAAGATAACGACATTAAAAAAAAGCGCTGAATGGGAGGCAACCCATGGTTTTCATGTTTCTAATCTTTGTGCATCATATTTATTTTTCAAATAGAATTAATGAATCATTTTGATATTTAAAAATAAAAATAAAAAAATACACTGTTGACCTATTATTCTATTATGAGTATGGATGGGTATGAAAGGGGAGTTCCATATTCATCCGTGTCACGTGGTGTGATACTTGAGTAATACCTTACCTGGAAACTTAATAAGAAGACAATGTATCATCAATTATTTTTATTTTTATGTGTTTTTAGGTTAAAAAAAAAATATATATAATAATTAAAAAATAATTAAAAGGACACGTCGTAGGTTGTGGGGAAAACCCCGTCACAACCGGCGAAGCCGTAGGGACTCGAACCCGGGACCGAAGGGAGACAAGGGCACACGCTTGTCACTAACCTATGACTTATAATACTTCAATATTCTATAATATTTGTATATATTCTTATATTTTACTTTTTTATTATATGAATAAATATATATATATCTATATATGTTGTTTTATTTTGTTTGTTTGTTTGTTTTTTCCTTTTTCCACTAGGGAACTCTACAAGTGAAATGGATATCAAAGGACTAAATTGGAGTAGCAAGAACTTCAACTTTAACCACCAGGTGACTTTGTTCCATGTTTATTATTTCAAATTCCTTTAAGAACTCCTCTCCTCTACCACTACCCCCTTCTAAATTTAATTTTCTTTAAACATTGGGGACAATGTTATTCTAAGTTGGGGGGGGGGGGGTGAAAAGAAAAATAAATTAATTAATTTTGTGTGCATAAAAAATTGTGTGGAAGGAAAAATTTCTTTAACCTTGAACATAATAATACACATTGCACACTTTGAAACTAAATATCAAATAATTTATTATGCTCTGATTATGATTTTAATCCATGTATAATTTCATGAGCATAGATTTTAGAAAGTGTGGATTTATAATGTGAAATTTCATCGTTTATATTTTCATCCAAATAAAAAAAAGATCACAATGCACATCCTTTAGATAGTGGGGTATTATTTTGACTTCATGGGGTCCCCCAAATAAATATCATAGGTTTTTTGATCATTTTATTTTTAATATGAGTATTCAATAATAAAAAAAATAAAAACAAACAATAAATTTGTGCGTAGAGCATTAAAATGACCTAATGTGTGGATTTCAACACTTGGGGATCAAGACTCCATTGTTGTATGGACCAGAGTTAGTAATTTTATCTCTACTTGTGGAAATTTTTCTTGAGTATGTGGGCTTCACTTGGTGCCCTAAGGTCTTTGATCTTGGGAGTCATTGGTAAAGTCTCGCTACATGGGTTGACTCTATTGAGTGCAATTTCAATTACCATGGAAAAATTGAAAAAAACAATAAAAAAATATATATAATTTTTTTTGAATACTCATATTAATATTGAAATTTTATTTTAGTTAGTACTTCCATAATTTTACCCTTGAATAAAAATGAACCCCCATGTCTTTTGTGACACAAAACACATCATCGTACTTTATTGAAATTGGATGAAATGTGGTGATAAATTTGAACAAAGAAACAGGATTGGGATTAGGATCGACTTATGAAAATATCTTGTATTAAAATATTTTTATGGGTTTCATGATTTTTTGGTATAAGGGTTCTTGGTGATCAATTTGTATTAAAAAGTTTTTGGAAAAGGGAATTCAAATTTCATATTGTTGAGATACATTTTTCTCGGGACTAGAAAAAATCAAGTTGGGGTTGTGATTAGACACTAAATGAGGCTAATATTAATTGTTAATATATATAATATTAATGTGATTTATTATTCATAAACACCATTTTTGTATATTTTACACTTTGAACATTAATTCACATTATGATTGTAATCCCCCCTTAAATACACTATTATATGGTACAATTTTGAACACCTCCTAAAATACAAAATGAGTTCAATTTTATTTTACTATTTTATTTTCATGTCTCTCATGATACAAGTAAAAATTCATAATTTTTAAGTATATGAATATTCACATCAGAAGACCATCAAAATGGGCTTTCATGGTAGGACATTCTGGGCAATGTAAACTGGAAAGCAACCCAATAAAGAGACTGTATCAGCCAGGATCCAAGTAAAATGATTACGAAAATTTAACTGAAGATAGAGGACACCATGGGGAAAATTTCATTCAATAGCGGCCAAAGATAATTCGAATGTTGGAATGAAGTTCTAGGTAGACCAAGTTGGAGATAAATTTCTGGGCCAGATTCTTCGGCCCAGAAAAACATCCCACCAATTTAATCATATCTTGAGAAAAAAAATTATTTTGGGATGAAATTTTACAGGAGGTTATTAGACATCTGGGGATACATTTTATTCTTCTATTAAACACTCTAACTAGGCTATTTAGAAGGTCATTTTGATGGATCTGTTCGGTGGATGAAAGTTTGCTGCAACTTCGGGTCAAGGGTGGAAAAGTCTCCTCTCCCTTAATTTCCACCACCCTATGCCTACCAACATTAATTTAGGGGACTTTTACAGATGGAGGATCTACCAAAGGCTTCTAAAATTCCTACTTAAGGAAGTGGTGTTGGAGGATTTTTCAATCTTGGATGCTTCCTTTCATTGTAGTGTTATGCTACCACTTTTCCTTTGTAATGTTCTTCCTCAATTGTAAGTTGTTTTAATTTATCATAGTTTATTAATAAAAGTTCTTCTTATCATGTTATTATGTTCTTCTCTATGTCACTTTTATACCTTTTCCTCAAGGTTTTAATTTATTCACACCAAACCTTGTGAAATTATTCACACAACAGTGGAGTGATCATTTTCTTTTTATTTTTGTTTTTTACTTATTTAATTCCACCCTTGTAAGTCTACTTCCCGCTTCTGTTGAGAACATGTCATCAATGGAGAGATAAATATTTTATGGGTTGATCCAAGGGATTATAAAGGGGCTGTATTTAATGTTATTTCTCACTCTCCAAATTATTATTAACTTCTTTTATTTGAGTATCTTTTATTCAATGAAATTCTCTCTTCCTCTTCCATATTGAATTTATTCACCCCACTTTTATGTGCTAATAAGATCCTTTACCTTGGAGTTCTCATGAAAATGATCCTATAAGTGTATATGTAATTAGAATGTGCTTGTGAAGGTGTTTAACCAGTAAGTGATGAGGTTAGTTTTAATTCATTGAATGAATCCTTCTCGAGTTAAAGAAATTGAAATCATTAAAAAAATAAATTCATCCAATCCACCCCAAGTGATAACCTTGGATCAACTCATTATTTTAAATTAAATTAACTTAAGAATATTAGTTTTCACTTAAACCCATATGAAATCGACCCAAAATTGTCCACTTAATAGCCAAAAACAGTCCATAGAATGTACATGTCTATATGTTTTTTAGGTCTCTGAGGATTCGACAACCCAAGATAAACTACAAGAGACCGCTTAACCCTAAAATCTTGGGTAAATTTGGGTGAGACCAGGAACGTTCTTGGTGACTTTATGATCATGATAAGTTAGTATATGTTCTTCAAAGACCACCAAAACTTATCAAGGATAAGAATCATTATAGTGGGGAATTTGTAATGCCATATAGATTTATTATTTATTATATTTTACAGAAAATTTGATTTTTTGGTTTGGTGAGGGGTTAATTTTGATAAAAAACACTCATATTAGGATTAAAATTGTTTAAATGTACTTAAATGGTGATTTTGGACATATAACAAGGCTTGATTGATTTTTTGGGTGCTTGAGCGAGCATCAAAGAAGGGTCGGGGTGACCTAAGAGCTAGATTTTAGCCACTTTCAATAGTTCATGTTGTGAACCATGATTCACACCATGAATTATTGTAGTGAGGGGGTAGGGGATTTATAGGTTTAGGGCACCCCATGAAATCTATTCACACCATTAACCTTGGTTCATTCCATGAATGTGGCCGACTGAGGGAAGGGGTCCTTTTCCACAAACATTTCACACCGTAAACCAGGGGTCCACACCATGAATGTGTTGATCAAATAGAATTCATAAAGTTAACCACCTAGTTCATACTGTGAATGGTAAATAGGTGGATTTTTTTTGTGTAGGGTAATGACCATATTTTTATGATTTATCCCATTTAAATTTTTAGGTGATTTGGAATATGGGAGGAGTCCATTTTGGGTGGACTTCCTTCACTCTTTCCCTATCTTGATTCCCTATGGTGTGGGGTGGTTCTTGGTGTGATACTGTGTCAATTATAGGTGAAATAATCTATTCCTTTCTCTTTGTTTAGTTTATAATTGATATAGTCTAATTTATTATTTGGTTAGATTATGTTTTTAGTGATTATTTCAATAGAGCATGGTGAAATCATCCAGATTGATGGGGTTTTCATGAACAATGGCTAGAGAAGGATCCAAGATGATTTCTACATGCCGTTTCTCATCATTCCATTAAAGGTACATCACTAGATAAATTTATTTGTGGTTTTACCCTAAATTTGATGAAATTAGATATTTATATAATTCCAAGTGATATGGATTTTTCTTGGGATGGTGCTGGGGGTGTTCCACAGACATTCTGTGGGTGGATAGTCATGATTTCAATGAAATTATGATGATTAGTGAGTTTTTAATATATTATTATTCATATTTTTAAATTAAATAATAAATAATAAATTTTTATAATGAATTAATTTTGTTTTTAGTGTAATATAGGCGTTTAGGTGGCAGTACGAGCAATAAAGAGGCATAAAAGAGAATGAATAGTGATTTGTGGAGAATATGATTATTGTATATGAATGTATGATACATTCATTTTTAATGGGTTTGGTTAGAGTGTATAGGGACCAAAAGTGTCCAAGAGAATAGATAATATGGAATTCAAAATCCTCTATCTAGGACAAGTTATCTTATCACTTTAGGAAGTTGAGATCACCCGATAACTATGTTGCTAAGGGGTTGGGGGTTGGATGAGTTGGCATGAGGCCTTGGGTAGGTCTTGAGGTATGAAACCTGACATATGTAACCTAGGTTGGTTTTCCTTGCGATATTGGGGAAATTATGAGAGACATTAGCCTAGTGATGATGGGTGAGATTGATTTACATCTCATGCATGATGAGTGACACCCACTTGAGGGTGGTATGGGAACTTGAAGAGAATTATGATTTAAATTAGTCCTTTTATAATTGGAAAGATGTACTAAAGTGGGGTTTACTCCTTGTGATGGGTGGAATGATATCCATTAAGAGATGTAAGATATGACCCTGGTGTGGGTCATGGGATTTTTTTGGGACTTGGCATTGGGATTACAAGGGGATTTAGAGTGAGATAGCTTGGGATGGTACCAAGGTGTTAGGACCAAGAATGATGAGGGGTTTTTATGAGGTTGGAACAAGTCCTTATTTCTAGGTATGTATGATCCTAAAATATTTGATGTCATCGATGGGTGATGAGAATGAGTTGGTATTGACAATAAGAGATCATGATGGGTTTTGAGGACCCAATAGATACCCTGAATAGTGAGGAAAGATGTGCTTCAAGAAGAGGGGATATGTATCAAGAGGTTATTGTCATGGGATCAATTGGAGACTATGCGATAGGTTGCAGGCTCTACTTGTGATGAACATATTTGTGATAGGTGACAGACTTAAGTGGGGGAGAGGATCTTAAGGTCTTACCTTGACTTGAGTGATAAGGATTAGGTCATATTGATTGACCTTTCCTAAAGTATTCTTGGTTTGTGGACCTTATCCTGAGAGTCTTGGGTCATAGTAGTCAACCTTTACTAGAGTAGGCTTGGGTCATGAGCTAGATAGATCTTTCCTTAATAGGCTTATGCTAGTCACTACCTGGGGGCTAGTTCATTGCATGATGAATGATTTGGACAAGTGATTTTTCCATGAGTAGGATTGGGACATGGCAGTGGACTACCCTAAGCAAGACAGATGGGTCATGGGATGATGTGAGGCATGACTGATGGACCCTGCCTTGAGTGATAAGGGAGTGGGTCAATATGTAGACACATTATTATTCCATGTTCCTTTAGGTGGTGGGTCAAGGTTTTGGATGAAACTATACCCTTATTCTTTGGGTATGAATGGAAATCAAGTACAGTGGTATGAGATAGATGAGGTGACAATGTGGATTCGATCATAATAGCAAAATAGGTATGATTGGGTTCCATGGTGTCCTAGTTAGCACATGATGACCTAACACACATGTCGTTGCGGTGTCCTAGTTAGCACACGATATCCAAGGTGCTTGCATGACATGTTTAATTTATTCCTCATGCACAAACATATATGATGGTGTATGGTGAGACCCTAGTGATATATATTTCTTACACCCTACATAGGGACTATGTTGTGTATATAGAACTTATTATCTACTTTTAGGTTTAGTAGAGGAAGTGCAACCATTCAGACTGGATCAGTTCAATGGGTATTTTGAGTTAGTGTGTGTATTGGGGCTTAAGGATGGTAGTAGGGACGATGTGAATAGTTTTTCTTTGTTTATTTTGTATACAAGATCATATTATTGGGAGATCAATGTATGTTTGTATGAATTTTTATATTTATGACAACATTTAATTTTTTATAACACTGTATTTATTTTTTTATGAATACTATAATTATGATGGATATTATTTTGGTTGTTTTCCCACTCTATAGTTTACTCTGATTCAAGGGAATAGTCTCCCCATTGTATGGATTAATCCCTCACTATTATTTTGTATACTCTAGAATATGAGGATGAAATCTTGTGGCCACATGGACATCCAACTTAGATTATGGTTTTGGGCTAGGGTGTCACAATATTTTGTGCATTTGGAGAAAAGATTTGAATAGAATATTTTATTCTTTAAAACATGCTACTGATGGATGGTGTGAACTGTTTCCCTCACATTTTAACAAATATCTTGGATAAACTCTTTTATCTTGGATAAAATAGAATTTATCCATATCCAATTTTCAAATACATTATAAAATCTAATGAATCATAAACCTTATATACTAAAACCATCATCTCATATTATTCATAAAAACTCTTTATTAACAAACAACTTCTATTATCACATAAGAGAAACAAAATAAAAATATAAATCCTTTAATTAGATCCATATAATATTGAAATATTCCTTTTCATTAAACATAATGATTTAAAAACAATTTTCTTCAACATTTGAATATATACTACAATCTTTATAAATTATTTCCTAGATTTTCAATAACTATATAATTATAATTTTTTTAAAATATACATTTGGTATCTTATACCCTTTAAAGTTAAATAATTGATTATATAATGCTAATACCTGACATGGAATTTCAATGGAGTTTTCTCAGAACCCTTCAAATATCCTAGAAAATTCCATCATATGGAAACATTTCCCCCATAATAAATCTTCTTTTAGTTTTCAATGACCTTGGTTGGATATTTGAAGAAAAAATATTGGACTTTCCAACTAATCTTTATTCTTATAGTTTGTACTTTTACCCACTTGTACTATTAGAATAGAACTAGGGCATAAACATAACATGCCCAGATCATGTATCCTAAAAACTTTGAGAAAATATGAGAAAATATTGTTAAACTCATTTACATTGTCATTAAACTTCCAATGATTATTCCAGAATGAATTCAATAACCAGATCTAGCTTTATAAGAAATATCTAGTCTCTCCAAGTTATGAACATACTCAATAATATTGAATATATGAGTGAAGAATTAAGTTCCTTTGGTAAATTTTTCATGTAATTCCTTTAAAACCTTAAGTAAATTATACTATTATTCTAATAAGAATCTAGAATCACTTAGTTTAAAACTTCAACATTTGGTTATTTAGGAAGGTATTGTTGTAACACATAGAATCTTCTATTTTCCTTTAGAGTAATTATTAACTTTTGTACCGGTACAAGAATTTAATTACATCAAGATTATCCTTTCCATAGGATTTATCTAAAAGTTAATTTTTAAGATAATTATTCAATTTATATACTAATTTTTTTATCCGATTAGTGTAATGTTTTAAATTCATTTAATAATGAATTTTATTAAATATGCTCCCAATAAAATGATACCCCCTTTAAACTAATCATATCCATTAGTATTCCAAGATCTGTATTTCATTATACAATAAGTCTTATTTGGAATTTCTCTCACCACTTAGCTATTTAGGTAGGTCGTCATGCTAATCATATCATATATTACTCTTGGATGGTTGAGTGGATAACTCTTTTTCTAATACATCATATGGATAAACTCAACACCATTCATTTGGTATCCTTCACGAGAGTTTCCCAGCTAAGAACAACCCAAAGATCATAGCAGGATTTGGTTACCTAACTCTTAAGGTTATCCATTTCACCATGCCTTAAATAAGTTAATACATGGACATCCTACTTTAGAAGAACCAGCATGGTTGAATGATCAATGTTTTGACATGTGTTCACTTTGGATGGAATATAACACTCAGTATTTTTAAAGACCATTTAATCACATAATCTTATCATATATTATTCAATTTATGTATGCATGATTTTAATGATTTAGTTTGTAATGCTATTAATTCCACCAAATCAATATGTTCAAACCATATTGATGTGAAATTCTTTACACAACTCATAGCTTGTGTTACTAACCCAAACTAAAATCCAAAAATATTCATACATATACAAATGCATCTTTTGAATAAGGTACATGAAACTTTTTCATATAAAGGATTTTAATCATATGGAGTCAATGATCCTTAAAAGAATATGCTTGGAGTGACATATAACCAACCCAAATTTTCTAGAAAATGTATAATCCTTTAGGCTAGTGAGCAGTCTGATCCAAACTCCCACTACCCAAGGATACTTTTATCAAGAGAGATCTAAATTCCATCATAATTCTAACACCTAATATGTATAAACTATAATAAACCTTTAAATTCAAGATCATAACCTAGTTAAATACAAAGTCAAGGTATAATACAACTAAATCAATTATTGTACCTAACATGTACCTCCTTAGATACATGTATGAAAATTTATTGAAGTAATTTAACACTTTAAACTAAATCATCCACATATTCATAATATATCAATTATATTCATGAATAAATCAGGAAATAAACTAAATAAATAAATAATTTTCATATTTAACATGAGATAAAAAATTTATGAAAAATTCATAAATAAATATTCTTTTTATAATTCATTCATGCATTATAGACATTCCATAATTAGATAAATATAAACACTTTATAATAATCTACAATATTAATTCCTCCATATTTTCCTTTTACATGGCATTCAATTTAAATATATTATATAAAATGAAATATACATTTTATATTCTAAATCTATTATGTAAAAAAGTTATATAATCTAAATATCACATATTTAATATTATTTAAACCTTGATCAAATCAATTTTCAAAACTCTTTATGATATGTTTTAAATAATTTCTAAAATAAGGCACTATTAATCTAAAAAATTAAAATTAAATAATTATGAATAATTCATAATTTAAATATAAAATCATTTATATTTTTTCCATATTTTTTAATTTATAAAAAATTTATAAATTACTCTTATAATTTCTTTATAAAAATTTTATATCTAAATTATAAGTCATGTATATAATTTCAAAAAGTACTTGATATTAAAAATTAATATTATAAATATTTATTTATTAATTTATTCATTAACATTTAATTATTAATTATAAAAATTTTATAATTAAATAATTTAAATAATTTTATAAATTAAATAATTATCCCAAATAACCCTTTTACATTATTTAAAAACAATTTATAAATTATGAAAATCAGTTTATAATTAAAAATCTAGAAAAATTAAAATTTTCTTGAAATCATATTTTACAATATACATTATATTATAATCCATAGATTTCTCAATTATCTATTATATTTTATGGTAGATAACAATCATCTATGAAATCATTTCTCATCACCTGGGTTTCATATCATATGATATCACCTATATTGTAAGAGCGATATGATGCTTTGTTTTTACAAATGCAGAACATTGTTATTGTAAAATATAATTCCATACATCATAATCTACAATATAAAAAAATAAAGTAATTAAAAGAAAGTTTTTCCTATGATATCCCATATCATATAGTGTGATAATATCACAACCTATTATATCCCATATCATTTGGAAAGGTACAAAATAAAATTTCAACTTTTTTTAATGACTGGAAATACAGTATCAATATGATACACAAGTTTCTTCATTTCTAAAACATGATTTCATAAACCATGGATCATAATAAATCTTTGATACAATTTTTGGCTTTCTAGGGATCTAAAAACACTCGTTCAATGTAGTGGAACCAATTAGAAACCTCAAATTCCCAAGATCACCATCTATGAAACCTGAAAACATGTATAACTAAAATAAAGATATCATGTGTATCTTTTTTCATAGAAGGATTTAAAACATTTTTCTGTAAAAATTCTTGATGAATATTCATAATAGGTGGCCATCATACTTCTTACTCCATGGATTATCCACGAGATGACATGACTCACCCATTACTTGGGTAAAACCCTCATATATTCTTAAGGAATACTAGTGCCTCTCTATGTAAAGAGAGAACTCAAAAGAGAGAATTGAAGAAGAATACACATAATGTCACACCAATTTACATAGCCTTAAAACAATTCATACAAATCTTAGGATATTCCTGAGTGTGCATACATTAACTCATACATTGAAAAACCTACGAGGTAATGTTTTGATCATTCATGCATTCATCATATGAATGCATTGTTGATACTCCCAAGAATTTCATCTTCAATATGGGAGATTCATAAAATGATAATGCTTATCATTCAAATTACCAAGGAATTATAGGATTCATAGTGAATCATGGATTATGATTCATGTAATACAATATAGCCAAGACAATGCCATATGATATCACTATATCGTATTGATTAACATTACCAAACCAAGAATTGCCACATATCACTATTTATATATATTATACCATATAACATATAAATATCATATATTATGTTGTTAGTATACAAAAATTATATATATGTATTAATTTAGGGTATAACTATATCACCATCCAATCCATTTACACCCAAATGAATACTATTGGTCCCTACTAGGTCACACCATACATGAACCCCAAGCATGTGAATGAAAGCACATGCATACACCATATATGGTTAAGTATTAAAGGGACCATGTACCTTGATACCAGAGTTATAACTCCTTTATCCACACTTTATCTTCACATCCAAGATCATACCAAGCTTCACCACTCTCATGTGGCCCTATTTCATACAAGTCTCCATTAGTTAATTATAGAAATTTATAATTAATTACTTAGTTTAATTTAAAGAGGAATAATCACTGATAACTCAGTGAGCTTCACCGTGACATTGAAAAAATGACCAATGATGCATGTAAGGACCAAGCCATGTATTCAATACCCATAATAAAAAAAGTCCATGAATCGATACCAAATCAATCTCTAATTTGAAACCAATTTGGAAGAAATCCTATGAAAACTCACTAATAAATTTACCTCTATCAAAATAGAGAGTAATAGGGTGAGTTATTCCTATTCTATTTCCATATATACATCACACTAATAAACCTATTTCTTCAATATGATTGCACCATGATTTGGTGGAATCATTATTAAATTCCTAGGTGGATACATCTAATATTAGAGGAATAAGATAAAGGGGGATACAAAAGGAATGTAGGGAGGGATTACCTTGATCTTTAATGAAAAAACAACCAATAATAGAACACAATCCAAAGTTAAACCAAGGGGGGTATAAGAGGGGAAACAAGGGGGAGAGGGTTAGTTAAATTCCCCCTACCATGAAAATGATCCACTGAAAAATAAAGATGGACTCATTTTATATGATTTTAACATCTTAATTTATTTAATTAATTTTTTTTAAAAAACTACACAAGGGTCCATTATGGAATGACCATACGGGTTATGGTGTAATGTATCACTTTGGGGACCTATTATGGATTGAACATATGATTTATGACATATCACCCATCTCCAAAGTAACACCAAGAAATCACTGTAACGACCCAATTATTTTTCAATGGAAATTCCCTTCTTATAAATATGTCACATGAAAACACAACATAATGAACTAATACGTGCGAAGTTACCTTTAAAAATAATTTTTTCACTTTTGTGTTTTGAATTTTAAAAATCCGACATACACGGTTGTGTTCAAGATGATTTTTGGAGTCTAATGAAACAAAAATAATTTTCAGTGAATAGTAACCTATCCTTATGAATAGTAACATACCCTTATGAATAGTAATATGACCCTTATGAATAGTAAATCATCCAACATAATAGTAACCTTACCCATGAATAATTAAATAAAATTTAGACATCTTAGAAAGTGACAATTTGACCTTAGTAAATGTTTTGGAATTTTGTAAGTCATAATTAATTAATTACAATTAATTAATTAATTTAAAAGAAAATGTATTTTTATAAAATTTATTCATAAATTATTAAATCAATATATTATAGTTTTTAGATAATTTAATAAGACCCTATATAATTTTTGAAAACACTATAAAATCAGTTTAAAACGGGTTTTTAAGTAAATTTTGATTTTAATTAAATATTAAATTAAAAATATTTAGAAAAATATTTTTGAAAAATGGAATTAATTTTTGGATTCTAAACGTCGAAAAATGGTTGGGTTAAAATTTTGGGATTTTTCTAAAATACTTGAATTTTTGGTGAATAATAAAATACATTAATTTACCATATAAATACATTATAATTAAAACCCACTATTCCTGACATCACAAGTGATGTAAGCACCCAAATCTCAAACTCACATTCCTTATTTACTATTCTTGGTCATTCAAGACTCACTATTCATTTTCTTAGGGAAATTAATAAACTAATGAATTTTATATTAATGAAACCCCTCTCCCCTCCACTATAAATACCACCATTTACACCCTCATTTCCTCACGCCTCTCAAGCTTCAAGCATTCTATAAACTCTTCCCATAAATCCTCCCTATCCCCTATCCCACTTCCAAGAGCTTCTAGTTTCATCAAAAGACCAATCCTATCTTCCTTAAGGAGAATCTCAAGAGAAAGATTTAAGAGGTAATTTCTCTCCCTCTTCTCCTTTAATTTCCTTTCAAGTTCAAGTTCATTTCTTGATCTCTACCAACCTATATTCATACAAATGGTATTTTAACTCCAGTATTATACATATTCTGTAATTTTATGATTATAATGGGATATTATATCATCCAACCCCCTTTCTCTCTTCCTTTTATTTTATTAAAGAGAACGTTGTTCGTGAGGTGTAAATTTTTCACCTTCAAGAACGACATGCTTTCTTCTTCCATTTATACCTTCAGGTCTGGTAATGAAACCATTTTTATGGTTGAACCAGAACATTTTCTATGTATTATCTCCTATTTAGTGTTCTGTAACTAACTTATGACCATATTATTAGTGATAAAATAAAACAAGTTCGTTATGATAAAAAAACCACCCAAATTAACCCAAATGACCATCATTTAAATCTTATCTAATAATTCAACCACATGGATCTAATATAATTAATTATAAGATCATTAAAAATTATGTAATATCATTAATAACATGAAATATTATTTCTGGATGTTTACCCATGTTCTACCCAAACTTCAATTTAAGAATACAAGTGAACCACTCAAGAAAACCATAAAAACAAACATTCCGGAATAATGTTTTTAAACTCTATAAGTCATCCAAAAGAACATAAAATGACATAATGAAACCAAAATTAACCCTATTAATGTATAAAAGGTTCTGGAATTTATAATTAATTAATATAATGTCATTATATAGGACATTAAAGAGAAGGAAGCATTCAGATACAGGGTAAGGGGAAATTCTCGAACCCAACTTTCATCCTTCGTGTTCTCCCTCTTTCACTCCTTTTTGATATGGTTACTACTTAAAAATATTTTGTTCATCATTATATTTACATTTATGGTATATACATGTTTTTCAATAGTATTTATGAAAAACAAAATGTTTTCCAAAATAACTCTTCTTTCAAGAACACACCTTTTACCTCTTTCAAGATTGACAGTTCTTGTAACATTTATGTTATTCCCTCATTATTTTGGGAACCCAATGTTTATGAATGTTTTCTTATGAGATGAAACCCATTCCTTTTCATGGGTTTATTATTTTCATTTATGTTATATGTTCATTGTGGCATGCATGATAATGATGTTATGATGTGATGGGTGCGCCTGGAATTATACAGAGCTCCAATGCATTGGGTAAAGTGATGAATCTCATGAGTAAATGTGAATTGATGTGTGAACAAGATGCTATATTGGTTAAAAAGTATGTGTGGTAGTTAACCACTAAGACATGATGTTTCATTTTTATGCTTTTCCACATTTCAAGTCTTATATTTATGCTTCCTCTCATGTTCATGATCTTTTTCCCATGTTATGATTTTGCTCACCCCATGCTATAATATTCTTTTCTATCCTCTTACTGGGATTCAAGCTCACCCCTTTTGATGTATATACTCAGGTGGTTACATTTACCAAGGATAGGACAAGTTCCAATAAGAATCTAGATAATAATAAATTAAATTAATGTTTATGCTTGATGTTTTAATTGCTATGCATGGTCCTAGTTTGCCCAAGACACTAAACCGTTGGATCCTCTATGTGTAATACTATTATGTTGTTTATATTTAAAATGATGTAATAGTAATGTAATAAAAGGCAGGGTCGCTATAGTTGGTATCATAGGAAAGGTTTAGTTAATTTGGGAATTAGGATTAGTGAACCCTAGATAAAACCTATAGCATGAGACTAAGTACAAATATAAACGCAAGAATATTTACATAGGGATCCCATATGTTATGATTTTAGTATAAATTGTTCAAATGAATAATTTAGGTATTCATGACTTGTTTACTTATGTTTTGTTCTAACCTTTTCTATTTTAGAAAATGGTGGGAACCAGGAGAAATCAGGCCAACAACTCATGCGAGGTCCAATGAAACGATTGCCCGAACGACATCCCCTATGATTTGGGAGGTGGAGTTCAAAACTTCATGGCGATTCTTACCCAATTATCTCAGGTTATAAACAATAACCATAATAATTGGGAACTTCCTCCTTCACTAAAGAGGGAGCAACTATCTATCGAATGTTTTATGTGGATACGACTACCTACGTTTAGTGGATATTCCGATCCACTAGTTGCGGAATAGTGGGTCAACTCCATTGAGAATATCTTTTCTATTCTTCACTGTTCTAAGACGGAGAAGGTGACCCTAGCCGTTTATCATCCAGATGGAGAAGCAGATCAATGGTGGGATTTTATTAAGAAGACCAAGCCAAGGGAGGAAATTGAAGATATGGAATTGGAAGACTTAAAGATACTTTTTCTTAATAAGTACTTCTCAAGAACTCTTCGCACGAATATGGATAGAGAATTTATAGAGCTCAAGAAAAAATAAGGAGAATTTGTCACAACCAATGAAGAAAATTTCACAAGGCTCACAAGGTATGCTTCCGGTTTTGTTATAAAAAATGATAGAAAAATTGATAGATTCTTTAGTGGATTAAAACCACACCTTTTAAAGGCTCTTGCAATTCGAGACTTTGGGAGTTATGAAAAAGTTGTTCGGTGTGATCTAAAAGTGGAGATGGAGTTTGGAGAATGGTCCATGGCTATGGGGATAAGAAATGAAAGATGTAGTTTCAAGCTGGTGGATCTAATGACAAAGGTGGGAAGAAAAATCAACGACCCACATGCCAAAAATGTGGGAAGTTGCACAATGGGAAATGCCTCAAAGGGATGGGGAAATCTTCAAGTGTGGGAAAGAAGGACACCATGCTCAATAGTGTCGAAAAGAAACGAAAAGGAAGGATAATGTAGCTGATGAAAGGAGAGAACCACTCATGGTTCAATGCTATAACTATAAGGAGCTAGGGAACTATGCAAACTAGTGCACTAAACCTCGAGTTCTCGAGGATAATCAGCGTCAGCAGCCACCAAAGCCAAAGGAACAAGGGAAGGCTTATGCCATCACTACTGCATAGGTGGAGCATGATAATGAAGTCGTACAAGGTACACTTAATATTCACTCAATAATGGCAAAAGTCTTATTTGATTCTAGTTCTACGCATTCTTTTTTTTATCATTCAAGTTTTCTAGAATTATAGAATCAAATCCCCAAAACCTTGAAGTAGAGATATCTGTAAAAACACTAAGTGGTGAAATCATTGCAACCCAAGTGTTTGAATCTTCTCCTGTTGGAGTATGTGGGAAGATTCTTCCAGCAAATCTCGTAATACTTCCCTTGGTGGAATTCGACGCTATAATGGGAATGGACTAGATCTCGTTACATAGAGCGCATATCAACTATTGGGAAAAGGAAATATCTTTTCATATTATTAACCATCCCATGATCCTATAAAAATTCAAGGAATATCATGAATCTCCTTTGAAAAATCCTTCAATGGTGTGGGTGTTGATTCCCTAGGAAGAAGCATAACTCACCCAAATGGTTGCGTCAAAGGAAAGTGCCAACCTTGCAGAAATGCCCATCGTAAGGGAATATGAAGATGTATTTCCCAAAGAGTTACCTGGAATTCCCCCGGATTGTTAGGTAGAGTTCTCAATTAAACTCATACCTATAGCTACTCCTATCTCAAAGTGTCCCTATAGGATGGATCCTATCGAACTGGAGGAGTTAAAGAAGTAGCTGCAAGAGAATCTGGACAAAGGGTTCATATGCCCTAGTGCATCACCTTGGGGTGCACCAGTGCTCTTTGTGAAGAAGAAGGATGGGACAATGTGGCTGTGTATCGACTATCGAGAACTCAACAAGATCACCATAAAGAACAAGTATCCTCTCACAAGTATTGATGACTTGTTCGACCAGCTAAGAGGAGTTCAATACTTATCAATGGTAGATCTTCATTCTGGATATCATTAGGTAAAGGTGAAGAAGGAAGATATTCATAAAACTGCCTTCCGTACAAGGTATGGGCACTATGAGTTTTTGGTGATGCCCTTTTGACTTACTAATTCCCTTGAAATATTCACGGATTTGATGAATAGAGTCTTTATACATTACCTCAACAAAATTTTGGTAGTGTTTATCGATTAAATTCTCATATAATCCAAGAGCTAGGAGGAACATGAAGAACATCTAAGACTTGTGTTGGAGACATTGAGAAAGGAGAAGTTGTATTCCAAATTCAGAAAGTGTGACTTTTGGATGAATCAAGTCACGTTCTTGGGACATGTGATCACAAGTGAGGGAATTTCTGTGGTTCCTTAAAAAAAAGGCGATTGAGGAATGGCCCAGGCCCTCCAGTGTCACAAAAATCCATAGTTTTCTTGGATTAGATGGGTACTACCGACATTTTGTGAGAAACTTCTCATGATTGTAAAGCCCACTAACTAAGTTAACAAGGAAAGGGGTAAAGTATGTCTGGATGGAAGAATGTGAGGGAAGCTTCAAGGAGCTAAAGAGAAGGCTGATCACTGCACCTGTACTCACACTACCAAAAAGTAAAGAAATTTTTCTGATATATAGTGATGCTTCAAATAAAGTCTTGTGTTGTGTACTCATGAAAAATGATAATGTGATAGCCTACGCCTCATGAAAGTTGAAGATCCATGAGAAGAACTACCAAACACATGATCTAGAGCTGGCAGCCGTGATTTTTACCTTGAAAATATGGAGGCACTACCTTTATGGTGAGAATTGTGACATATACACTGACCAAAAGAGCATAAAGTATATATTCACACAAAAGGAGATCAACATGTGTCAAAGGAGATGGTTAAAGATAATCAAGGATTACGATTGCTCTATTCACTATCATCCTGGAAAGGCGAACAAGGTAGATGATGCTCTAAGAAGAAAAGAACCTGCTACTCTATCCATGCTGTGGATTGAGAAAGACCCTATATTCATGGATATGTAAAGAATGGATTTGGAAATCATAATGGAAGGGGATACATCCTAACTTGCCCAAATGATTGCGCAACCATCCATCCAGAAGAAGATTAAGGAAGAACAAAGGGATAATGTGGAGATACAAAAGAGGGTGAATGCAGTAAAGGGAGGGAATCTACAAGAGTTCCATATCGACGATGATGGTGTGATTCGGTTTGGAACACGACTTTGTGTACCTTCATCACCCAGGATAAAGAAGGAGCTATTGGATAATGCACATAGCTCAACTTTCTCTATCCATCCTGGGAGTACCAAGATGTATCTTGATATCCGAGAACACTTCTGGTGGTATAACATGAAGAAGGAGATTGCGGAATATATATCAAGGTCCTCGGTATGTCAGCAAGTTAAAGATGAGCGAAAAAAGTCAAAGGTATGATGCATACATTTCCTATACCCATGTGGAAATGGGAAAATGTTACTATGGACTTTTTCACAGGTCTCCCAAAGAGGTCAAAGGGAAATAATGTGATATGGGTTGTGGTTGACCGACTCACCAAGACTACCCATTTTATCGCTATTCGGGAAGACCTCTCACTTGAACAACTTGCAAAGATATATGTGAAGGAAGTGGTTAGACTGCACAGTGTTCCACTCTCAATTGTCTCTGATCGTGATCCAAGGTTCACATCTAACTTCTGGAGGATCCTTCAACATGCTTTGAGTACTGAATTAAATTTCAGCATGGCCTATCACCCCCAAACTGATGTCCAGTCTGAAATAAATATTCAGACACTTGAAGATATGCTAAGAGAATACTCTCTTGAATTCAAAGGTGGTTGGGATCAGCATCTCCCATTTGTTGAGTTCTCATACAATAATAGCTTCCACTCGAGTATCAAATGGCTCCATATGAAGCTCTGTATGGAAAGCGATGTAGAACTCCAACTTGCTGGGATGAAGTTGGAGAAAGAAAGCTACTTGGACCTGATCTTGTTCAAGAGATGACAGAGAAGGTTCAAGTCATCCAGAAACACATCAAAGCTGCTCAAAGTCGGCAAAAGAGCTATGCTGACAACCGTCGAAGGGACTTGGAGTTCGACATTGGAGATAAAGTCTTCCTTCGAATATCTCCATGGAAGAGATTCATGCGATTCGGAAAGAAAGGGAAGCTAAGACCAAGGTATATTGACCCCTTTGAGATCTTTGACCGCATAGGAGTCGTGGCCTATCATCTTGCACTTCCACCAAATATGGATCAAGTTCATGATGTGTTTCATGTATCACTATTGAGGAAGTACATACCAGACCCCTCACATGTACTAAACTCAGAGGTGGTGCAGCTGGAAGATGATCTCTCCTATGAGGAGAAGACAATAAAGATTCTGGACCAGAGAGATAAGGTTCTACGCAATAAGACAACCCATCTTGTCAAAGTGTCGTGGAGGAACCATAAGTTTGAGGAAGGAACTTGGGAACTAGAAGAGGCAATGAAGGAGAAGTACCCTCACCTGTTTGTGTAAAGTGAAATTTCGGGGGTGAAATTTCTTAAGGGGGGAAGAATGTAACGACCCAATTTTTTTTCAATGGAAATTCCCTTCTTATAAATATGTCACATGAAAACACAACATAATTAACTACTAAGTTCTAATTGACCTTTAAACATAATTTTTTCACTTTTGTGTTTTGAATTTTGAAAATCCGACATACACGGTTGTGTTCAAGATGATTTTTGGAGTCTAATGAAACAAAAATAATTTTCAGTGAATAGTAACCTACCCTTATGAATAGTAACATACCCTTATGAATATTAATATGACCCTTATTAATAGTAAATCATCCAACATAAATGTAACCTTACCCATGAATAATTAAATAAAATTTAGACATCTTAGAAAGTGACAATTTGGCCTTAGTAAATGTTTTTTTTTATTTTGTAAGTCATAATTAATTAATTATAGTTAATTAATTAATTTAAAAGAAAATGTATTTTTATAAAATGTATACATAAATTATTGAATCAATGTCTTATAGTTTTTAGATATTTTAATAATACCCTACATAATTTTTGAAAACACTATAAAATCAGTTTTAACTTTTAAAAACTGTTTTTAAGTAAATTGTGATTTTCATTAAATATTAAATTAATAATATTTAGAAAATTATTTTTGAAAAAAGGAATTCATTTTTTGATTCTACACTTTGAAAAATGGTTTGGGTAAAATTTTGGGATTTTTCTAAAATACTTGAATTTTTGGTGAATAGTAAAATACATTAATTTACCGTATAAATACATTATAATTAAAACACACTATTCCTGACATCACAAGTGATGTAAGAACCAAAATCTATAACTCACATTCCTTATTTACTATTCTTGGTCATTCAAGACTCACTATTCCTTGTCTTATGGAAAATTAATAAACTAATGAATTTTATATTAAGGAAACCCCTCTCCCCTCCACTATAAATACCACCCTTCACACCCTCATTTCCTCACACCTCTCAAGATTCAAGCCTTCTATAAAATCTTCCCAAAAATCCTCCCTATCCCCTCTACCACTTCCAAGAGCTTCTTGTATCATCAAAAGACCAATCCTAGCTTCATTAAGGAGAATCTCAAGAGGAAGATTTAAGAGGTAATTTGTCTCCCTCTTCTCCTTTAATTTCCTTTCAAGTTCAAGTTCATTTCTTGATATATCCCCACATATCTTCATAGAAATGGTATTTTCACTCCAGTATTATACATATACTGTAATGTTATGATTCTAATGGGATATTATATCATCCAACCCCCTTTCCCTCTTCCTTTTATTTTATTAAAGAGAACATTGTTCGTGAGGTGTTAATTTTTCACCTTCAAGAACGACATGCTTTATTCTTCCATTTATACCTTCAGGTATGGTAATGAAACCATTTTTATGGTTGAACCAGAACAGGTTATATGTATTATCTCCTATTTAATATTCTAGAACTAACTTATGACCATATTAATAGTGATAAAATAAAACAAGTTCGTTATGATCAAAAAACCGTCCAAATTAACCCAAATGATCATCATTTAAATATTATCTAATGATTCACCCACATGGATATAATATAATTCATTATAAGATCATTAATAATTCTTTAATATCATTAATAACATGAAATATCAGTTCTGGATGTTTACCCATGTTCTACCCAAACTTCAATTTAAGAATACAAGTGAACCACTCAAGAAAACCATAAAAACAAACATTCGCAAATAATGTTTTTAAACTCTATAAGTCATACAAAGGAACATAAAATGACATAATGAAACCAAAATTAACCCTATTAATGTATAAAAGGTTTTTTAATTTCTAATTAATGAATAAAATGTCATTGTTCAGGACATTAAAGAGAATGAAGCATTGAGATACAAGGTAAGGGGAAATTCTCGAACCCAACTTTCATCCTTCGGGTTCTCCCTCTTTCACTCCTTTTTTATATGGTTACTCCTTAAAAATATTTTGTTCATCATTATATTTACATTTATGGGATATACATGTTGGTCACTGGTATTTATGAATAACCAAATGTTTTCCAAAAGAACTCTTCTTTCAAGAACACACCTTTTACCTCTTTCAAGATTGATGGTTCTTGTAACATGTATGTTATTCCATCATTCTTTTGGGAACCCAATGTTTATGAATGTTTTCTTATGAGATGAAACCCATTCCTTTTCATGGGTTCATTATGTTCATTTATGTTATATGTTCATTGTGGCATGCATGATAAATGATAATGTTATGATGTGATGGGTGCGCCCATAATTATACAGCGCTCCAATGCATTGGGTAAAGTGATGAATCTCATGAGTAAATGTGAAATGATGTGTGAACAAGATTCTATCTTGGTTCACAAGTTTGTGTGGTAGTTAACCACTAAGACATGATGTTTCATTTTTATGCATTTCCACATTTCAAGTCTTATATTTATGCTTCCTCTCATGTTCATGATCTTTTTCCCATGTTATGATTATGCTCACCCCATGCTATACTATTCTTATCTATCCTCTTACTGGGCTTCAAGCTCACCACTTTTGATGTATATACTTAGGTGGCTACATTTACTAAGGAGAGGACAAGTGCCAATAATAATCTAGAGAATAATAAATTAAATGAATCTTTATGCTTAATGTTGTCATTTCTATGTATGGTCCTAGTTTTCCCAAGACACTATACCGTTGGATCATCTATGTGTAATACTATTATGTTGTTTATCTTTTAAATGACGTAATAGTAATGTAATAAAAGACCGGGTCGCTATAGTTGGTATCATAGGAACGGTTTAGTTAATTTGGGAATTAGGATTAGTGAACCCTAGAGAAAACCTATAACATGAGACTAAGTAGAAATATGAACACAAGAATATTTACATAAGGATCCCATATGTTATGATTTTAGTATAAAATGTTCAAATGAATAAGTTATGTATTCATGACTTGTTTAATTATGTTTTGTTCTAACCTTTTCTATTTTAGAAAATGGTGGGAACTGGGAGAGATCAGACCAACAACTTGTGCGAGGGCCAATGCAACGATTGCCCAAATGACATCCCCAATGATTTGGGAGGTGGAGTTCAAAACTTCATGGCGAAGCTTACCCAATTATCTCAAGTTATAAACAATAAACATAATAATGGGGAACTTCCCCCTTCACTAAAGAGGGAGAAACTGACTATCGAAAGTTTTATGTGACAACGACCACCTACGTTTAGTGGATCTTCCGATCCACTAGTTACAGAATAGTGGGTTAACTCCATGGAGAAGATCTTTTCTGTTCTTCACTGTTATGAGAAGGAGAAGGTGGCCCTAACCGTTTATCTTCTAGATGGAGAAGCTGATCAATGGTGGGATTTGATTAAGAACACCAATCCAAGGGAGGAAATTGAAGAGATGGAATTGGAAGACTTTAAGATAATGTTTCTTAATAAGTATTTCCCACGAACTATTCGCACAAAGATGGAGAGAGAATTTATAGAGCTCAAGCAAAAAGAAGGAGAATCTGTCACAACCTATGAAGCAAATTTCACAAGGCTCGCAACTTATGCTTCAGGTTTTGTTATCAATAATGATATCAAAATTGATAGATTCTTTAGTGGATTAAAACCACACCTTCGAAAGGATCTTGAAATTCGAGACTTTTGGAGTTATGAAGAAGTTGTTCGGTGTGCTCTCAAAAGTGGAGATGGAGTTTGGAGAATGGTCCCATGGATATGGGGATAAGAAACGAAAGATGGAGTTTCAAGCTGGTGGATCTAATGACAAAGGTGGGAAGAAAAATCAACAACCCACATGCCAAAAATGTGGGAAGTTGCACAATGGGAACTGCCTCAAAGGGACAGGGAAATTCTTCAAGTGTGGGAAAGAAGGACACCATGATCAAGAGTGTCGAAAAGAAATGAAAAGGAAGGAAAATGTAGCTGAAGAAAGGAGAGAACCACTCATGGTTCAATGCTATAACTATAAGGATATAGGGCATTATGCAAACCAGTGCAGCAAACCTCGAGTTCTCGAGGGTAATCAGCGTCAACAGCCACCAAATCCAAAGGAACAAGGGAAGGCTTATGCCATCACTACTATGGAGGTGGATCATGATAATGAAGTCGTACAAGGTACACTTACTATTCACTCAAGAATGGAAAAAGTCTTATTTGATTCTAGTTCTATGCATTCCTTTATATCTTGCAAGTTTTATAGAACTACAGATTCGAAGCCTCGAAACCTTGAAGTAGAGATATCTGTAAAAAAACCAAGTGGTGCAATCATTACAACCCAATTGTTTGACTATTCTCCCATTGGCGTATGTGGGAAGATTCTTCCGGCCAATCTCGTAATACTTCCCTTGGTGGAATTCGACGCTATAATGGGAATGTATTGGCTCTTGTTACATAGAGAGCATATCAAATGTCAGGAAAAGGAAATATCTTTTCATATTCTGAACCATCCCATGCTCCTCTAAAAATGCAAGGAAGATCATGAATCTCATTTGAAAAATCCTTCAATGGTGTGGGTGTTGATTCCCTATGAAGAATCATAACTCACCCAAATGGTTGAGTCGAAGGAAAGTGCCAACCTTGCAGAAATTCCCATCATAAGGTAATATTAAGACGTATTTCCCAAAGAGTTACTTGGAATTCCCCCGGATTGTGAGGTAGAGTTCTCAATTGAAATCATACCTAGAGCTACTCCTATCTCGAAGTGTCCCTATAGGATGGATCCTATCGAACTGGAGGAGTTAAAGAAGCATTTGTAAGAGCATCTGGACAAAGGGTTCATATGCCCTAGTGCATCAGCTTGGGGTGTTCTAGTGCTATTTGTGAAGAAGAAGGATGGGACAATGCGGCTGTGTATCGACTATTGGGAATTCAACAAGATCACCATAAATAACAAGTATCCTCTCCCAAGGATTGATGACTTATTCGACCAGTTAAGAGGAGCTCAATACTTCTGAAAGGTGAATCTTCATTCTGGATATCATTAGGTAAAGGTGAAGAAGGAATATATTCCGAAAACTACCTTCCGTACAAGGTATGGGCACTATGAGTTTTTGGTGATGCCCTCCGTACTTACTAATTCCCCTGAAATCCTCATGGATTTAATGAATAGAGTCTTTAGACATTACCTAAACAAATTTGTGGCAGTGTTTATCGATGACATTATCATCTACTCCAAGAGAAAGGAGGAACATGAAGAACATCTAAGACTTGTGTTGGAGATATTGAGAAAGGAGAAGTTGTATTCCAAATTCAGCAAGTGTGACTTTTGGATGAATCAAGCCATGTTCTTGGGACATGTCATCACAAGTGAGGGAATTTATGTGGATCCTTCAAAAACAAAGGCGATTGAGGAATAGACCAGGCCCTCCAGTGTCACAAAAATCCGTAGTTTTCTTTGATTAGATGGGTACTACGGACATTTTGTGAGAAACTTCTCACGATTGTCAAGCCCGATAACTAAGTTAACAAGGAAATGGGTAAAGTATGTCTGGATGGAAGAATGTGAGGGAAGCTTCAAGGAGGTAAAGAGAAGGCTGATCACTGCACCTTTACTCACACTACCGAAAAGTGGAGAAAGTTTTGTGATATATAGTGATGCTTCAAAGAAAGGTTTGGGTTGTGTACTCATGAAAAATGATAATGTGATAGCCTATGCCTCACGACAGATGAAGATCCATGAGAAGAACTACCCGACACATGATCTAGAGCTGGCAGCCATGATTTTTAACTTGAAAATCTGGAGGCACTACCTTTATGGCCAGAAGTGTAACATATACACCGACCACAAGAACCTAAAGTGTATATTCACAAAAAAGGAGCTCAACATGTGTCAAAGGAGATGGTTAGAGATAATAAAGGATTAAGATTTCTCTATTCACTATCATCCTGGAAAGTCGAACAAGGTAGCTGATGCTCTAAAAAGAAAAGAACCTGCTACTCTATCCATGCTGAAGATTGAGAAAGACCCTATCTTCATGGATATGTAAAGAATGGATTTGGAAATCATAATGGTAGGGGATACATCCTACCTTGCCCAAATTATTGCACAACCATCCATCCAAGATAAGATTAATGAAGCACAAAGGGATGATGTGGAGATACAAAAGAGGGTGAATGCAGTAAAGAAAGGGAAGCTGCAAGAGTTCCATATCGACTATGATGGTGTGATTCGGTTTGGAACACAGCTTTGTGTACCTTCATCACCCGGGATAAAGAAGGAGCTATTGGATAATGCACATAGCTCAACTTTCTCTATCCATCTTGGGAGTACCAAGATGTATCGTGATCTCCGAGAACACTTCTGGTGGGATAACATGAAGAAGTAGATTGCGGAATATATATCAAGGTTCTTGGTATGTAAGCAAGTTAAAGCTGAGCGAAAAAAGTCCAAAGGTATGATGCAACCATTGCCTATACCCATGTAGTAATGGGAAAATGTTACTATGGACTTTTTCATAGGTCTCCCAAATATTTCAAAGGGAAATAATGTGATATGAGTTGTGGTTGACCGACTCACCAAGACTGCCCATTTTATCACTATTCAGGAAGACCTCTCACTTGAAAAACTTGCAAAGATATATGTGAAGGAAGTGGTGATACTTCACGGTGTTCCACTCTCAATTGTCTCTGATCGTGATCCAAGGTTCACATCTAAATTCTGAAAGAGCCTTCAACATGATTTGATTAATGAATTAAATTTCAGCATGGCCTATCACCCCCAAACTGATGGCCAGTCTGAAAGAACTATTCAGATGCTTGAAGATATGCTAAGAGCCTACTCTCTTGAATTCAAAGGTGGTTGGGATCAGCACCTCCCATTGGTTGATTTCTCATACAACAATAACTTCCACTCGAGTATTCAGATGGCTCCATATGAAGCTCTGTATGGAAAGCAATGTAGAACTCCAACCTGCTGGGATGAAGTTGGAGAAAGAAAGCTACTTGGACCCAATCTTGTTCAAGAGATGACAGAGAAGGTTCAAGTCATCTAGAAACACATCAAAGCTGCTCAATGTCGGCAAAAGAGCTATGCTGAAAACCTTCGAAGGGACTTGGAGTTCGACGTTGGAGATAAAGTCTTCCTTCGAATATCTCCATGGAAGAGATTCATGCGATTTGGAAAGAAAGGGAAGCTAAGCCCAAGGTATATTGGTCCCTTTGAGATCTTTGACCGCATAGGAGTCGTGGCCTATCATCTTTAACTTCCACCAAATATGGATCAAGTTTATGATGTGTTTCATGTATCACTACTGAGGAAGTACATATCAGACCCCTCACATGTACTAAACTCAGAGATGGTGCAGCTGGAAGATGATCTCACCTATGAGGAGCAGCCAGTAAAGATTCTGGACCGGAGAGATAAGGTTCTACGCAATAAGACAACCCATCTTGTCAAAGTGTTGTGAAGGAACCATAAGTTTGAGGAAGAAACTTGGGAACCAGAAGAGGCAATTAAGGAGAAGTACCCTCACCTGTTTGTGTAAATTGAAATTTCGAGGGTGAAATTTCTTAAGGGGGGAAGAATGTAACGACCCAATTTTTTTTCAATGGAAATTCCTTTCTTATAAATATGTCACATGAAAACACAACATAATGAACTAATAAGTTCTAAGTGACCTTTAAACAATTTTTTTTCACTTTTGTGTTTTGAATTTTGAAAATCCGACATACACGGTTGTGTTCAAGATGATTTTTGGAGTCTAATGAAACAAAAATAATTTTTGGTGAATAGTAACCTGCCCTTATGAATAGTATCATAACCTTATGAATATTAATATGACCCTTATGAATATTTTATCATCCAACATAAGAGTAACCTTACCCATGAATAATTAAATAAAATTTAGTCATCTTAGAAAGTGACAATTTGACCTTAGTAAACGTTTTGGTATTTTGTAAGTCATAATTAATTAATTATAATTAATTAATTAATTTAAAAGAAAATGTATTTTTATAAAATGTATTCATAAATTATTTAGTCAATGTCTTATAGTTTTTGTATAATTTAATAATACCCTACGTAATTTTTGAAAACACTATAAAATCTGTTTTAACTTTTAAAAACTGTTTTTTAAGTAAATTATGATTTTAATTAAATATTAAATTAATAATAATTGGAAAATTATTTTTGAAAAATGGACTTAATTTTTTGATTATACAGGTTGAAAAATGGTTGGGGTAAATTTTTTGGATTTTTCTAAAATACATGAATTTTTGGTGAATAGTAAAATACATTAATTTATCGTATAAATACCTTATAATTAAAACCCACTATTCCTGACATCACAAGTGATGTAAGCACCCAAATATCTAACTCTCATGACTTATTTTCTATTATTGGTCATTCAAGAATCACTATTCCTTGTCTTAGGGGAAATTAATAAACTAATGAATTTTACATTAAGGAAACCCCTCTCCCCTCCACTATAAATACCACCCTTCACACCCTCATTTCCTCACACCTATCAAGCTTCAAAACTTCTATAAAATCTGACCAAACATCCTCCCTAGCCCCTATTCCACGTAAAAGAGCTACTGGTCTCATCAAAAGACCAATCCTAGCTTCCTTAAGGAGAATCTCAAGAAGAAGATTTAACAGGTAATTTCTCTCCCTCTTCTCCTTTAATTTCCTTTCAAGTTCAAGTTATTTTCTTGATCTAACCCCACCTATCTTCATAAAAATGGTATTTTAAATATATTATTATACATATAATGTAATTTTATGATTCTAATTGTATATTATATCATCCAACCCCCTTTCCCTCTTTTTTTTATTTTATTAAAGAGAACGTTGTTCATGAGGTGTTAATTTTTCACCTTTAAGAACGACATGCTTTATTCTTCCATTTATACCTTCAGGTCTGGTAATGAAACCATTTTTATGGTTGAACCAGAATATTTTATATGTATTATCTCCTATTTAATGTTCTGTAACTAACTTATGACCATATTAATAGTGATAAAATAAAACAAGTTCGTTATGATCAAAAAACCGCCCAAATTAACCCAAATGACCATCATTTAAATCTTATATAATGATTAACCCAAATGGATATAATATAATTAATTATAATATCATTAAAACTTATTTAATATCATTAATAACATGAAATATCTGTTCTGTATGTTTACCCATGTTCTACCCAAACTTCAATTTAAGAATACAAGTGAACCACTCAAGAAAACCATAAAAACAAACATTCTCGAATAATGTTTTTAAACTCTATAAGTCATCCAAAGGAACATAAAATGACATAATGAAACCAAAATTAACCCTATTAATGTATAAAATGTTCTTTAATTTCTAATTAATGAATATAATGTCATTATATAGGACATTAAAGAGAAGGAAGCATTCAGATACAAGGTAAGGGGAAATTCTCGAACCCAACTTTCATCCTTCAGGTTCTCCCTCTTTCACTCCTTTTTGATATGGTTACTCATTAAAAATATTTTTTTCATCATTATATTTACATTTTTGGGATATAAATGTTTGTCAATAGTATTTATGAAAAACCAAATGTTTTCCAAAAGAACTCTTCTTTCAAGAACACACCTTTTACCTCTTTCAAGATTGACGATTCTTGTAACATGTATGTTATTCCCTCATTCTTTTGGGAACCCAATGTTTATGAATGTGTTCTTATGAGATGAAACCCATTCCTTTTCATGGGTTCATTATGTTCATTTATGTTATATGTTCATTGTGGCATGCATGATAAATGATAATGTTATGATGTGATGGGTGCATCCAGAATTATACAGCGCTCCAATGCATTGGGTAAAGTGATGAATCTCATGAGTAACTGTGAAATGATGTGTGAAAAAGATGATAGCTTGGTTAAAAAGTATGTGTGGTAGTCAACCACTAAGACATGATGTTTAATTTTTATGCATTTTCACATTTCAAGTCTTATATTTATGCTTCCTCTCATGTTCATGATCTTTTTCCCATGTTATGATTATGCTCACCCCATGCTATACTATTATTTTATATCCTCTTACTGGAATTATAGCTCACCCCTTTTGATGTATATACTCAGGTGGATACATGTACTAAGGAGAGGAAAAGTTCCAATAAGAATCTAGAGAATAAGAAATTAAATGAATGTTTATGCTTGATGTTGTAATTGCTATATATGGACCTAGCTTTCCCAAGACACTAAACCATTGGATCCTCTATGTGTAATAATATTATGTTGTTTATCTTTAAAATTATGTTATAGTAATGTAATAAAAGGTAGGGTTGCTATAATCACGATCATGAATTATGACATTATTAGATGCTTCAGGGTATAACACACATTTTGGAGTGTGAAACCACACCCATGTTCTAGAATTTAATCTTACACAAGATTTCATGGAGTGATCCTTCACCATTATGGTTTAATAACTTCCCTCATGGATCAACTCCTCCTATTGTGGTGTGATGATTCATCTTTTACTAAGACTAATGACTCAAAAAATCAACTCTCATCCTCCAGATACTCCTTCAACCTTTACCCAATGCTATCAAATTCCACTAAATCACCCATTACCAATTTTTTTTAATTCAATACTCATGGCTTGAAAAACAAAACCGAAAAACTCTAATTCTAACTAACGTTTCTCTAGATCCATAAAAATTTAAATTCCCCCAATACCATCAACCCGTAACAACATGGGTCATTACAAAAACCCCACTATAGGGATTATCATCCTCAAGAAGCTTATAAAATGAGTTATTGATCCTCAATTCATCTATTATAATCTGATTCTACTAATCATTCCTGATTCTGAATTAAATATTTCTCCATTACACATTTTCCCAATCTTTCCAAACTAGTTTTTTATCAAAATTCCTACTCCAATAATGAATACACATGATTAATTTTCCAATGGTATATCCAATAAAAAACCATATATCCATTGTCAATTAAAAATTAAAATACAATCCATAACCTTAATTGTTAGCTTTCCTTTAAAATTGGCAAGGCCAACTCACTATGACATTGACCATCAAATTATACCCTCGGTGTCTTACCACACCCTCATGAGAATAATGAAACATCCACACCTAATATTAAACCCAACCTATGGTTGATTCTATGATCATTTTTTAAAACCATATAATCATGTTTTAATCTCTCTTGAGTAAAAACATATCCAATAATCGAGCTACATTAAAACCAATCAAGATATTGAACTCTTTATCAGTTTTTGAACATACTAGATATAATAATTGTTATAAACAAATCATAAAATCTGGTATGGTCTTAGTATTAGATATGACCCATCACACCTTCATCTCTATATAAGAGAAAAACCTAAAATCATCTGATACACAATCCATAGGATGCTTCACACCATGTTATTTTCCATATCATCGCTTGACCAAAACCCACATATCCAAATTGAACTATCCCATGATGATCACTTCTCATGAGTACTACTTAATATAAAAAAAGAACTAATCCTAGAGATCTAATTACAGGTTCAATGACATTCAACTATCCCCATGATCTCTACCTAATCAAGCCAACTCTAGCCTTACACTACTAACCATTCCAAAACTCAAGACCCTATGGAAACATCACAATTATCCCATAATAAAAAATTAGACTTATCTTAATGACCCAAAACCACCATACTATACTTCCCAAACATACTCAGTGAAACTAAAAACTTCTTCTTAAGATCTATATCGCATGGAAGATTTAATTTCCTTTTCCAACTAGAACACGTGACAGTCATATCTATAATAAAACTAACCTTATCAACCATTAATTTTCTATTCTAATCACACTTGAGCATCCCGTAGTCCTATAAGGACCCAATAGGATTGCTATAGAAAACTCAAACAACACTCCTACCATCTCTCTTTCTTTAGGAACCCATCACTGAGAGTCCCAAATATTTATAGCATTCCCAATCCTTTGTTATTTTCACTTGGGAACTACCCATTAGAGATGTTCACTTACCATGATTAACATTCTAGGAATGAATTTCTATCGATCATCACTCACCAATGCCAAGAAAATCATCTGTTGGTTATAACCCACTAAAAAACCCATCTCCCATCTAGAATATTAACAATGAAAACCTATGGTTACTCAAACCATTATAGAAAAAACCCATTGGTTTTTAAAAGACACTTCTTAAGAAAATCCATCTACTATGAACCCATGTTTTTCTAACAAAGGACACAATATCCTATATATCTCACCTCAAAAGAGAACCCACTCACTTGCCTCAATGGTGAGATCCAACCAATGGAAACATCAACCTTTCCTCTACCATCATTTTGACTCATGCATCAAGAGTCACATATCACCATCCCAATAAAACATAACATTCTATATCAACCCTATCAAGGGCATATCATCCACTATAATATCTCAATCCAACACTAACACTACCCGAGATACACATCTTTCTCTCTAGACTATACCCAACTAATCTCATACATTGGACTACCCACTATTGGGCCATCGTATTCCATACACTAATAACTATAACATCATTACATCATGGAAATAACTTTCATAAATACCATATTAGTTTTAATTAATTAATAAAATTCCAATAGTTTATTCAATAAAATATTTTCAACTTATTATTGATTTTTTAATTAATCAAAACCTATTTTCTAAAACCATTTTACCAATTAATTTTTCCTTTTAATAACAATTTCTCACTCACAAGAAGTAATGAACATGTCAAATACACCTAAATTTCAAAACTGATCCAAGAGTAAAAAAATAAATAATAACCTTAAACCATCACATCATACTTGAATAAAATTATCAATTATAATAACAAAAACCAAGAACAATTATCCCATACCACTGGTAGTTTCATCTTCCACCATATAGGTGTTTAAGATGCATAAGGTATGTGTACATCCCAATATCTGATCAATCATATATCCATATGTCAATCCCCCAAATATTAAGACAAATAAAATAAGTCTTTGATACCATATTGTAACACCTTGACATGGATATGACCAAGACATGAATGAGTCAGTGGTGCCACATGACCACAGGTGCACCTACCCATACTCTAAAGGTTGCCAACCAGTGCTAAGAGTGTATTAACAACACTAGGGAGAGTATACTTTTGGTATTAGAAAAAACAATAGTAAGTAAATAAGGAATCACAATATAACATTAGAGTAAGTTAAAGGAATTATATATAAGATCCAACCATAAAGGATTTTCCATGAGGCTAATCAAGTAAAAATATAAATAAAAAAAATATAAAAGGGGACACCATAGAAACCTAAGACTCACCTCAACCTTGTATCCCAACAACATATAACTAATATAGCCTGATCTTTTGTATGACTAGTAAATAGTTCCCCATGATAGACATAAGGTCTTCATATCCCCTAGGGTGTAGGTGCAGGGTGTGAGAAATATATTTTATTAGGGAACCAACAATGGGACCCCTTATATACTCCACCATATCTAGTGTATGTATGTATAGAAATAAAAAATCAGAAACATATATCACATAAGAAATCACGTTGAGTCATTGTGTGCTAACCAAGACACAAAAAAAATTGACCTTACCTATTTTGTCTTATTCCTATATCCATGTATGTCATAATGATATCATATCAGGAACATATCCAAGTGAGGAATAACCTTGCTAAACACATGTCTTGGAAACCCATCTTGGAAAGGTGCAATGTTACTAGACCAATGTTCATGAAACACATATGGTAAAGGCATAGAATAGCTAGAATTGTGGTACATGATGTTGCGACACACCAAATTTAGAATTTTTTATACCTATTAATTACTATATCTATGGTAGTAGGGTTGATCCTATAGGGAGAATGTATGTATAAACTGGTAGTATCCTTCTTTAAGAATGTTTAAGTAGATGATGTTTTTAGTGTGATAAAAACTAAAAATTCTAGAAAAAAAAGAAACTAAATAAAATGATTAAATCAATTTAAAGAAAAGCATATAAAAATAATAGCATTAGAGTTTTGAATACCATTCAAGTACACGAGATTCCAATTATTTTACTACCATATATGAATATTTATTTTTCTAATTATCACTAATTCCCAACTTTATTAAAACTAGTACCCAACCCATGTATTTTCATGACATAATATTAATTAACATTCTCATAATTTGGAGTTTCTGAAACCTTAAAACACATGAAATATAGAAGATAAATAAACGTAAGAGTAAATAATTATTGATACATAAAAAAAACCTAATCACCAATCAACAATTGAACATAGTTTAATCTTAGGGTATTTGCACGTTAATGTACACCAACATAGAGGATATGAATTAAATTCACCAAGGGAATTCACTAGGAGGGACCTGAGATGTGTCGATGATACTAACCTACACTAAAAACATCATCTGATATCACTTCACCATAAAAAACATGGGATAATAGTTGGAGGTTTTGTAGCATGAAAGTGCTTGATGGCCTGTATAGGAAAATGAAATCCAACATAACTTCATTATCAGTAACCATTGAAATATAAGACAATGCAATAAATTCCTAAATAGATTGCACCAAAAAACATCATCTTAGGTGGATTTACCATCAATGACCTACAATTACAATCAGAGAAAAATGAAACATGCATTTTCTAGATGGTGTGCACCGACAAACATTGTCCAATGAGGCTTCATCACTAGAAACATGCAATAGAAACCCAGGGAAGTGGAATATTAAAGTCCTAGATGGACTATGCCAATAAACATAGTCTATAATGGTATCAATGTTCCCTTATGTTAACCAAGTCATGGGGGTTCAGGAAGCCAAAAAGTTTTGGACCTTGACCATATACTTCCCTTCAGAAATTAACTTGGTAGAGATCAAAATTAGAGCTTGGACCAGAAATGGAAGTACTTCAATTCCCACAACACTGAAAGTACTTCAATTCATAAAACAATGAGTTATATAATATGATTTCAATATGTGAACATCTAAAAGTATTGAAATTTTAAATTTGATATCATTCAGTAATGGCATCACTATCATGTTCCTGAACTAAAATTCTCTGGAAAACTTTAAGAGATGCAAGTATAATTTTATATAGCATACATAAAAATGAGTTCTAGAAAAGTGAATGTTTATATATGTGATGGCATACTAAAAAATTTTATATTCTTCAATTAAAAAGGTAGAATGTATAAAATTTCATATAAAAAATGATAACAAAGGAGTAAATTAATGTGTGGTTTTTGAGAATAATTTCAAAAGAAAACTGCATGAAATTTGTATAAACCAGAATTTGACTAGTTTTCAAGATATTATATTAGAAAAACTTGAAAACCAAATTAAAAAACATTCAATTATCATTAAATCTCACTAGTATGGGAATAAAACAATGAGAATAACTTCAAAATTAATCTTCATAAAGTTTGGATGAACTAATGCAACTCTGGCCACATAACTACACATTGAGTGATCAACAAACATTATACTATATTTTTTTTGAATAAATATTTTAGAATTAAAAATTTATGAAATAGGATATGAAAATGTTAAAAAATGTGTTCATAAACTTTTAGTTTTGAAAAATGCATTGGTCTTTATGATATCATTTTTTAAAACTACAAGTTTATACTATAAAATAAATGTGCAATTCAATCTGCAATTCTAGTTTTGAAAAATAGCGAAGAAAATCATATAGTGACTTGAAAAACATGAAGAGAAGTAGAGGAGGTCCTCACCTGAATAATAGTTATGATAATATGCAACAAACTTTATAGGTTTACAGGAACAATAGGTCCCCACCTAGAAGTAATAAAAATCACCAGTTTATAACCATAATCATGCATAGAAAAGTCACAGTGTCACTGAACACTAATGAAAGGATATCTAATATTTACATAAATTATGTGCAACATAGATATTAATAGTAACATAGAAAAAATGTTATGGAAATATCAATGTTTCTCTTATAGTAGTATCATTGTAAGTCATTCATAATGTTCATTTGATAACACTTGTTAAAAGCCAAAGATATAGTTATAGATTCATCCAATCTAACACACTTTACTGACTAAAAGTCTCCCATGGAGAATAATTTCCCATCTTTCTTTATGGTTGGTCAGACCCTATTGGATGTATTCTATACAAAATTAAACATGCATATCTTAATGTTTGTCAAAGAAGTTCAGTTCAGGAACATGCCAGTGATGCCAGATGAAAACATCAAAAAACAATTAAATGTTAAACAACTTATATCACTTATCTGTTATCTAGAAACTTTCCCCAATACTACTTGATGAACAATATACATTTACAACGGATAAAACACAAACCAAAGTGAAATAAAAAAATAGAGCAATGAGGAGAGTTTAAGTTAAGATCTACTAAAACCATGTATTGACGTGAGTTGGTTATGAGGTAAATGGGATAAAGTTTAGGTGAGACTACACATTAGGAATTATAGAGAATCATCAAATATCTTTAGAGGAAACTAATTTGATTTTGAAGTGACAAACATAGAGAACTGTGTGGATAAAGAGTAAATACAAAACATGGTAAATCAAAAAACTTACATATGATGTTGACAGTATCATTCATTCACATATCATGATTTCCAATGCTACAACTACCCTAAAGTAAACCCACTGAATATAATATTTTAAATATAATGAAAATTTTAATAATTCATACCTTTAAGGATTGATAATCCATGAATATTAATATTTAATCCATTGAGTTTATGGGAATAAATAGTTTGAAAAAGAATAATAATTGAGTTTTTGAGAATAAGACATACCTTCATTGTGTAATGGACTCTGAATATTAAATCCATTGAGTTTCTGAATGAAGAGCATATAACATATGGATAATTTTAGGAACATTATAATATGAACATGTTTAATATATAGGGAAATGCAGTGGAAAAAACGATATGTAGGGGGAAGTTAAATAAAATACTGATAAATTTATATACAAAAAAAGTTCATATAGGGAACAAACATGAGTATATATTTAAATAAAAAACATAAATTCTACATAGAGAGATTCAATATTATAACAAAAAACATACAGCGAACAAATACATATGAGAAATTTCATACATCAGAAATTTAGAGGTTATATTTCAGAAAAAGAATACAACACATAGAGAGTCAATAATTAAACAAATAAAAATACAATAAACATTAAAAAAATATAGAAATTTAACTTTAAGTTCAAAAAAAGACATAAAAAATTAAAATAATTTGGAAATATTAATGTAAAGAGAGTGAAAATCTATTTTTTTTTCAAAAAAGTTGGTCTCTATAATATGAAATTAGACTTATAGAAGGATAAACAGGAAGGAAAACCACTAAGGATATGATCAGATGTGTGTGTTTATGTTTTATTTTTTAGTGCATGCATAAATTTTCTTGTTCATGTAACCAAGGAGTCAAATATCTAAAATTAAAAACTATAATACACCAAATATATTCCTATAGAATGGTTAGATATCAATACATTTTCATCCCCTTACTATGTAGTATAAGAAGAATAAATAAAGGAGAACAAATTTTTAAGTGAAATCTATGTTTATCATTCCAACTACATGGATCAATCTAGATACACTATATAAAATTCCCTAAAAATACTTAACAAACATCGATATAAATTGACATAATATAGAATAAGCATTTCTCTTTGGAAAACAAAATTAGTTTTATCAATTTTATCTTAAAATGTAAAATGAATTTAATATTGCATGTTGAAATGAGAAATTAGCACCACAAGTAGGTCATAATTTTAAATATACATGAGAATACTCCAAATCATAGTGTAACAACATTTCACCTAAGTAAACTGAAATTTAAAGCTATTGTAAAGATTAATGGTTAAAGGCTAAATGGGAAAAATGGTGTAATTTGGCCCAAGATTGATGTTTTATGAATGTATAACTTTAATATAATTGAGATATTTGAGTCTCAAAAACATATCTGTAAGAATATAGCATGTAATCCTCATAATTATAGTTATCATCAAATACCAAATATATTCTACAAATAATGAATAATCTTCACCAGATATGATATAATATTTAAAATGCAGAAAAAATCATTTTATTCCAATGCTTCTATGGAATTACCTACAAATGGTGATGACATATTACTGAAGTTAATTTTTTGGGAGGTAACATCATAAGAAACACTCTGCAAAGAAAAGAATGGGAAAGAGTTAGATAGAATAACTTATTATATTTTTCTGAATATTGTATATGTGGAAGTGAAAAAAAACCTGACATCTATCTAATGTAAAACTAAAAAATATTTATAAAGGTTATATTCTACTTTTTGTAGAATTATCAAAGTCACTAATTTTTTGTGTATTGTTTTTAATAAATATAATTTGAAAGTATTGTTTTTCAATGATCAGTATTGAATTCAAATATTTTATTCTGAAACTTAGATAGTGATTTTCACAAGTTGGTTCTAGGTAATTTATCAAAACCAACTGCCACATAGAAAAAGTGCATTAATCCTATTAATATGGGTGGTATTGGGGTAAAGAATCTCTTCAAATTATATAATTTATTAATAAATAATTTTTCATGTAACCTACTATCTTCAAATAGGGAATAACTATCTTTCTTGGAATAGAGGTTTATACCAAAGATTGAAAAAGGATACCCTCATTATGTGATGTCATCATTCTGTCATGACATCAAATCCTCTTATAAAGAGATGATGTATTACTTGAAATGGTTGGTAGAAAGGCACTCTTCCATTATTTTTTGGAATGTACCCTAGATTTTAAGTCCAATTCAGGCCTAATTCAATATACCATAGCATCTAAAAATGATGACCATAATTGATATTAGCAGAAACATTATAATTAATTGGGAATTCCTTGTAACTAACATCATCAAAAAAGTAAAAAATATCAATTTATTGAAACTCTAGATTCCCATTATTTTGGGATGTTTCACTATAAAAGAGTGTTACAGGGATAAATATACCAATAATGTTAATGTTTCTAAATGGTTAGAAAGTTTTAGGAGACCCTTTATTGATCAATCAAATGTTATGCTCTTTTAGAGAATCTGGAATTAGCAGTTGCTGATGGATGACTAGCTCCATAAAGTTGGTTTTCTTTTCCCTCAGCCCATGTTCTGTGTTGGGAATATTCTAAATGCCAAAATCATATTTTTTACACTCCTATTTTGTGAAAAATATATGGCTCTATATGCAGGATATTTTTTGGATGAAAACTATTCCTTGGTGATGTAATTTTAGTTCTTATGAAATCTATTATAGAATCTGTTTTCATTGAGTAGATTTATAATCCTCTCCTTGTTTTTGTTGGATCTATTCTCTCTTATGCATGGAGAATAAGAAATGAAACCATATTTGATAACCAAAAGGCCTCTCTTCATGAAATCCATATGAGAAACAAATTCTTTGAATTTAGTATTTTTCATATTCGTGGTGTTTTAGAAAGGGTCAATAAACCTATTATCAGAAAGGGTCAATAAACATCTTCTTTAACTTTAATATTTTTCATATTAGTGGTGTTTTCCATTGTTTCTAGGTAATTTATCAAAACTAACTACATATAACTATTAATATTACCTTTGGGGATATCATTCCAATCCTATCTACCTAGAATAAAAATTGAAAACATTGCAGCCACCCTAAAATGATATGATCAATGGTTTCACATGTATGTGTATTTTTTCTTCATGTAATAGAATAATTCCCCAAAGGAAATTAAACATAAAAAACTAACATGAATAATAAATCATTACGTTTTGATAGAAAACTCTAAAAAAATAAAATGAATTATAGTTTTTAGTATAGAAAAGTAGGAAAATAAACTTATGACACATTTTCCCTAGTCTTTGTTAAACATAGAAACCCTAGTACTATCATTATTTGACTTAAGAGGGTAGGAAATCATAATATTTCTATTTATTCCAATATATTATATAGTAGATTGAATATCTGGTTTCCCTCACAACTATATAATAAACTTTAATGGTTCCTGTAGAAAATAATATATAATGTCAAAACCCCAAATGAATGAAATAAATATCAAAATAAAAAATAAATTTATATTAATGATGGAAGAGCACGTTGATGTAAGAAAGCTACATTTTCAATGTCTAGAAGCCACTTATTTGGTAAAAGGTGAAAAAAATAACCTAGAAAATATTAATGCTAAGATCATGAAACATTTTTCAAAACCAAACAGAACCCTATAATGGTGTATGATTCATTACTGTGGGTAACATTGAGAGATAGTTCTTGAATAGAACTCTCATTTTCTATCTATAGACACACAGATGTATACATATATATCCAGAAGATGAATGAATTCAACTGAACAGTAAGTATCCAAATGTGTATATTATTAGGTGATGTGAAACCCCCAAAACAAACCTATATGATATGAAGCTTGGAATATTCCATTAAATGTGTATGTTATTAGGTGATGTGAAACCCCCAAAATAGACCTGTATGATATAAATCTTGGATTATTCCACCAATGTATAGATAAGTTGTCGATAGATTCCTTCATCAAGAAATAGTGGTTTGGTTCCATGCATGATTATTTCCATGACATTAGGCATCCCTCAAAATTATTACTTTTTTAATTATCAATGCAGAATGATAAATCAATAATAGATGAGATAAATCAGGAACCGAAAAAGATAGTTTGAAAATGTATATGGATAAAATTCGAGTACAACTCCAAAATATGTATGCCGATGATGAATAATTAGTAGTCTCAGCTATAATAGGATGTGTCATAATTCATAAATGGATTGTGTTTCATGTTTATAGAAATAATGACTACCAAAGATCATTTCCAAGTTTATCTTCCTCTAACAAAACCATCAATTTCTCTAACAAAGAAACCTTGAAAGAATCATCATTGATCTGTATAGTTCAGGATAAGTTTCATAGAACACCAAATATCCCTCATCACTGACATAGTAATCATGACTAAAGCTTCTAATCAAAGATCTACGTAGGTACCATGGAAGGGGACCTGATTTCTTCAGTTCATGGTAATATTTCTTGAGCACCAACTTATCCAACTCTGTATACATGGTTATAATCAAAATATTAAAAACCGTTATTTTTTCTATCTTATTATTGTAAATGATGAATTTTATAAACAATTTTCATTAACTTAGCTTAATTCCATTTGAAGGTGAAGAAAAATGTATACACTCACTTTATCTACGAGATGGTAATGAGGAGTTTGAGGAAAAACCGGATGAGGGACCGAATGATAGCATGTGTTGCAGTGATTTGAATGATATACCATACCACGGTACCAAGGAAGTTTTTCTTCATGACCATGGTGCTGCAAGTAAGTCACCGAATGAAGCCACATAATAAAAATATGTTAAGGAAAAAATGATCCACTACTCTAAAATAAGGATACATCATCAATATAGTAGAAATCACTAAGTATGAAGACATACGAAATATGATTGGTAGAAGTAAAAAATAAACTAAAAAATTATCCAAAGATCCAGAAGAAACTAATAACTAAAATAAAATAGAATAAAATGATCCACTGATCCAAAAAAATGTCAATTCATATTTACTTGAAACAATATAATTATCCACTACTCTAATACATCATCCACTGATCTTACTTATCAAGATTCGCTTCTCTAAAACACATGATCCACTACTCTAAAAAATGATCCATTTATCAAATAAAACACATGATCCACTAATCAAAAAAATTACATGATCCACTACTAAAAAAAATGCATGATCCACTGCTCAAATAAAAAACTTATTCCACTGATCTAGAAAATGATCTAGTGCTGAATTAAAATACATGATACACTATTTAATGAAAATACAAGATCCACTACTATAAAAAATGTTCCACTTCTCTAATATATGTCAATTCATATTTAGTAGAAGTAAAACTAACTAATAAAATTAGTATGTAAAATGCTCGATAACCAATGTGAAAACATTTCAAGAAAATAAAGGTGTTGTTGCACCTGGATTTTTAGTTGTCAGAAGGATTTATAGTGATGGAATAAGAGGTAATAATCCAGAAGCTCATCAACTAAAAATTCATCCAACATGTTTACCTGTAGATGAAATAATGTTTAAAAATAAGAATACATACTGATGAAGACTACCTTGTCCATATTAAGTAGTCAAACCTCATATCCTATCGGGATTCATTCAGTACATCCTAATGCCGAATAGTAAACTATCTATATCAACCTACTATGGTGATCATACACAATATATAAACACTTGTATAAGAAATCTATAAATATTTATACATAAGAAATAAATAATCAAAAGAGATAGTTTTAGACCAAGAAAAGATAATAGAATATTTTTTACACATAAGGTTTTATTTGTTAACATCAGTGAAATTATCAATAATTCTTAAAAAATATGAAGGTTATGAAATCATATGATGTGAATAAGTGAGTTTAATAGAAATCAATAACAGATCCTTCATATTTAGGAGAAGCTTAATCATAAATGTCCTGTATTAGGATCCTACAAAAAACATAAAAATATGTTAGAATAAACATTATTAAGTTTACAAAGGATAATACAATAATAATATTGGGATTCTGAAACAAAAGTATCATACCCACTAGGGTGGCATAGTGAGATTGGGTGGTATAGGACCAAAGTCTTTGAAACACCAATTTTACATAGATATATAGAGAAATAGGGTGGTACAAGGACAAATTTATAATATCAAAGAACAAAAAATGACCGATGAGACATCCAAGCATTTTCAAAATAGATGGATTTTGATAAGTAAGAGGAAAAAATAGAAAGGAGATCTAGATGGGAAAAAATGAAGGATCCTGACTCATATAAATCTCAAAGGACCATCTGAAGAGAGATAATTAATTTTTTTTATATGTCGCTGGGCTTTCAATCACATGAAAAAAGATCTTCTTCAACCTCAAAATGAATCGAGATGTACTGAGAGTACCTTAACCATATTGTCATGTGGTTCTGAAAACTCATAGATCCATTGACCATCCTGTTGAAGGCATCCACTGTTGGTCGAATACATCTGAAATGAGCCATCGATGTGAGGTTATGTAATTAAATTTGTGTTGAAGAATCAACATTGTACTATTTCTATTTTATAATAATGAATTAATGATGGTAATATGGTGACAAAAATATATAATTTAATGAAAATCATATACCTAATAGAATATGAAGAACCTGGATTATGTTTTAATAATATATTTTTTCCATTGGTGTCATATTGGAGGTTTTCCCGCAATAACGACTGAATTGATATTGGGAGTAGTTGGTTTTAAAGAACCTGAATTGAACACCATGTAAAATTCCAATTCAAGGTTGAAATATGAATTTAATGAAACATATAAAATAAATTTATTACATACAATTGGGTGGAACATTCTCCAACAACCCCATATTGTATGTGTTGAGTAGAGTATAAGCATTAATAGATTACATTGCAATAAGTTGAGGTTGATATTGTTGAATCCCAGAAAACACATGAGGCAAATATCACATGTTAGATAAAATAAATTCCCATTGGCACTATAAATTCATGAAAAACAAAAAAAAACACAATTTAGAATGCAATGATATATTTGATAATGCCAACCTAATTGAATATTGCAATCCACTATCATTAGAGATAAACGGATTCACACAAGCAATATGAAACTCAATAGTTGAATGCAATGAAATTGATATGGTAGATATTATTTTTACTTATTAATGGAATTAATGAGATAAAGGAAAAATCATATACTTATATAGTATGAAAGTAATATTTTTAACTCTTTGAATTAAATGGGTGTCATGTACATGAATAACATCCAACACAAAATTAATTGCACCATAAAATCAACCATATAGAATAACAAATTATAGAATATGATACACATGAAAATTGAAACAATGATAAAACACATTATGAAATTATGAACCAAAGATTATAATACACTGAATACAAAAAGGTTCCAGATTATATAATATAAAAAATAATGCAGAGTTATATTCTATAATACAGATATTACATGATATAATGCACCTGCCTGGTGGTCATTTGTAGAAATCATCAGAGGAAGAGGAAACTAATTTTAGGGTTTCATAATCAGGGGTACAAATGTCATCCAAGAATGAAATGATCATTTATTCTTTTATATTTCATTAGATGGGATAGATAATAAATAAATGAAGTGTTAAAAAAAATTACAGTCTATGATTTATTAGCTACAACATCTATAAAAATAAATGAGCAGGCCCTCCACTAAAATTAATAAATATCAAAAACACTCAGTATTTAAAAAAATGATAGTTTATAATAGTATACATAACATTAAATGTGTGGTGTATAATAGTATACAATATTAAATTATAGTAGATAGTATTAAATGATGGTGTCTAATAATATACATTAAAAAATGAGTGTATAACAGTGAGAAGTATTAAATAATAGTGTATGACAATAGACCTTAAAAAATTGATGGCATATAACAGTAGACAATATTAAATGACATTTCATAATAGTAGACATTAAGAAAATCAGAGTGTATAACATAAGACTAGGTTCATCAAATGCTAACCTCATAAAAAAGAAATTACATTAATGACATACCTGGGTTGCAAGAAGATACAATGTAAGACTAAAATTGAATCTATGTTGAGGTTGAGGTAGAATAACATATACAGAATGTGATGATATTGGTATTAATATATGCAACTTGATGGGAGAAACAAATAAGAGATAGAGAATAGATTGGGAAGGTATAATTAATGTCTAAAGTTGATGGAATAACCAATGGATATTGAGGAATGGATGTGAATAGTACATATTTTGGAAGGTGAGGGGATTAGATCTGGAATGTAGCTGATGGGAGGATATGAAGATCATGACCAAGTGGAGGAATTAGGGTTTCAAGAATAATATTTGAGTATGAAAGGCTGAGAAACAAAGGTAGGGAGGTTGAGGCGGAGAGGCAGTGAGACACTGACTGGGAGGCAGGGAAGAAGGGGCAGCGTGGAGGGGAGGATTCATCCAAGAGGTAGGGGCAGAGGGGAAGAGGCTAGAAATAGGGAGTACAGGAATGAGGAGCAGGCTGAGTGGAGAGGGATAAAAAAACAGGAAGAAGGAGAGGGAGACTGGGAGGGGTAGGCGGGGAGGAGGCTAGCGATGGTAGGAGATGGGGAGTTGAAATGGGAAGGGGTAGGCAAGAAGGCTGGAATGTAGAGGTAGAGGAAAGAGAATGAGATGATGGGAGGAGATTGAATTGGAATAAGGCAATAATGACGAGGGGAGAGTTGGATTGAATCAGGATAAGCTGACACATAAGGTAAGTAGGCTGTGGAGAAGACACATGTATAATGAGGGATGAACTTTAGTATTTTAATGGATACCATAAAGTATCATTCTCTAATGTTAGTTAATACTCCAATTTTTTTATGAAAATTATCCAATATCTTATTCTCTAATATTATGAATAATTCACGTGACATATTATAATTGAATTAATCAGTGAAATGCCAAGACTCGTTTCCCACAAAGTCAAGATATCTATCTATGTCAGGATCCATCAAATAGGATTACTTACTAGGTATCAACTATGAAAGGGTGTAGAGAACTAATATAAAATATTAATTTTCAATTAATATATTTATTTATTATGAATTCAATCTTGTGCGACTTACGATTCTTTCATACACTTGATCAAATTATAAATAAATAAATTTTCAAATGTTCTTATACCCATTATTACTTATTAGGTATCAAATGAATGATATCCAAATCATGTTCTTAGATCCAATATAAATTAAATATAAAATAGATATAATTTAATGAATAAAAATACAATTAAAAATAATTCAAATGGAAATCGAACATGAATAATATTTAATGGCATGGACACACTATCAGGTTTGTTAAAAACATGACACTACTAAAATTAACCACTCATCATGACATAAAAATGGAACAAAAAATAATGAAAATAAATCATCATGTTCATGTTAATTTAAATAATTCCATAAGTCACTGCCAATAATCACTAACCCAAATGCATCACTCTTTTGATCACTAAGATACCAAAATGAACCTACATAAACTCTATCAATAATTTATAACTAACAATGAATTCAAACACAACTAGAACCTTCATTCAAGATTATTTCCAATATACATAGAAAACATGAGCCATCACCATCTACATGAAGACCACATGTACCGATGAACACTGGCCAAAATGAACACCACATGAAAGAAACTATGCATAACAATGTCATTGATAACCATTAAACATGTCATCGATAATGAGGAAACACCCATGGGTATAGATAAGGGATGATGGGGTGAGTGCAGTGATGTGCTATTGTACATAGATAGAGGAGGAAGAGTGGAGGTTCCCTCGCTAGATGGATGAAGGGGAACATGGGATTTCTCCCTGTGAAGGTGGTGTCTTACATATTCTTTGTAGAGAGGGGATGAAGAATATGGAGATCTCTCCCACACGACCTAGGCTACATGAAAAATAAAAAAAAACAAATTTAAAATTAAAAACATAAATATCAATTAATAATAACAGTCAATGTATTAGTAATAATAATAATAATAATATGATAATAAAAATAATTACAAATATAGTAATAGATAACTAATATATATAATACTTAGATATATTAAAAAAATACATAACATTAAATAGAGTTCGATGAAATTTTAATTATATACATAATAATGTTAATAATAGTACTAATAATACTAATAATAATACTAAAATTATTATATACTACTACTACTAATAAATAAATAATATGAATATAGAATCAACTAAAATTTTTAGAAATAATTAAAATAGTAAAAAACTATGAAAATAATATGAAAACACTAAAAATTGTCAATATAATTAATTAAAACTAAGATAAAAATTTATAATTTTTTTAGAAAAATCCATGTGCATCAAATTTCCTACACTTAAACTTTTTTCACTCTTGGGAAAAAATATGAAAACAACACACAAATTAACCCTTTGGAAAACTATAACAACACAATCAGAAGTTTGATTTTTTTAATCCTTTTACACACAAAATATCATGATTTATTTAAAATCATACTTTTAAAAAATAATTTCCCTTACACACATATTCTCTTCAAAATAAACATCTATACTCATACATCATGTGACCTACCTAACCATCACTCTCATCACTCAAAACAATTTATGATCAAATATATGATCAATTCCCATACATATGAATTCTTACCATATTATTTCCATGAATTTCACATCTCTACTAGTTGAAACTTAAAATGTTTTACTAATCTCTAGGACTTCACATTAGGCTCATCTGATATATGAGGCTGTGGGATGAGGGGTTATAATTTGTTTTTGATATTTTTATGAAAAAAATGGTTTAGTCTTAAAATAAATGCATAATAAATTCCAATACAAGTGTCTATCTTAAAATATTACTCCCTCACACTCAAAACACTGTTTTTCCTATGAAAATGATAAAATAAATTTGAAAAATATGAAAAAGTGGGCATGGATCACTCAGATATAATGAGAATAAAAGACTATGAGTATATATCCAAAACTAGATGAAATTGATATACAACAATACCCCATATAAAATTACATAAGTATCTCATAACCTATAGAATATTAGTGAAAGTGGGTCATATAAACACTCAAGTTTCTAAATTAATAGGTTATCACTTTTATAGGTATCCTTAAAGGTGAGTCTTGTCACATAATAACCAAAAGTGTACACTTCATTGAAACCAAAATGAATTTACATTACCATATCAAAATATTCAAGGAAGGAAATAAGCTATTTTGAAAATTAATAGATATAACATGCTGAGATAAAGTCTATCCTTGTGTATAAAATACTTCACTATCCCTCAAATAACCATGTACATGAATAAATCCCTCTCCCACACTTAGATTGAAAATCATCATGAAGAAATTTGATATATATGTAGGAAAGGTTATTTGTTGTAGTATTTTACTAAAAATTATTCTCCATGGTTTCTACAGAAAAAATGTTGAAAATTCAAGGGTGGCTTAGTGGGTCAAAGTGTCTAAATAAAATAAAAAAATACCATGACCATTTTAGTGAAAATTTCAAAATTATTTTTGTCTTAATGGAAAAAATGAAAAGTTTTAGAATACATAACATGGACATGATTCCCTCAATAAAATTATAAACATGAAAGTTATGTAAAAAGGTATAGAGTCCTCATAGGTATGAAAATATAATGTTGGATAACATAGATGATAATGAGTGAAATTAAATGTCTAAAAAATAAATAAGTTTTAGAAAACATTTTCAATGTATGGAATGATGAAATAAATCATCTAATTCATAGTGTAAAGAATCAATGAATTTTATCCAGGAATCATGTGCTTAGATTGACTAAGGAAAAAAGAGGTATTCCCCAAACTGTGTTACTATAAAAAATAAAATAATTTGCATGTGAGTTAGAAAATGACATGGGTGTTAGTTTTTTAGCTATTTTTATGTCACGACCCCCTCCCACCAAAGATGCCCCTCCTGAGCTGGAAATAGTGAAAGGGAGATAATAACCCCTGAGTCCCGCCTCCAGTAGGCCCCGGTTTGGCGACTAGCACCAAGGGTATGAGTTTTCACAAATACGGGAGGCATTACCCTTTTCATTATTTAGGATCAGGAAATAGGATGAGTCAAACACCAACAAGGAAAAAGGAAAAGTGTATATAAATAAACCCAAACCAAGCCCACATGCATGTTTAAACAATTTTATAACAAGGTACAAGTATAAGAAAGCTCAAAAAGTACAATACCAAAAGAAAACAAGAGAACAACAACTGCAACAACTCCAACTATCTGACTAGTAGGGTCCCGCACGGCCCTGGTAGTCCTCCTGGAAACCTGAAAGTAAACGTAGGGTGAGCATACAAGTATACTCAGTAGGGAAACCTAAAGATCTCGTGCACAAGTGGGGAGACATCCTAATGTCTCGTGAGAACAACAGAAGAAACCTAACAAGGGAAACTATCCACCCAACCTCACCAGCCACACTCACCAAAACACAATCACAACAGGTAGTAGTAGTAGTATAAGAACAAGAGTATTGGGTACCCCGCACCATTTCCCATTATTTAGCTAAACGTCCTAACTCTGTCACACTCTCCCCACCCGCACACACCTGGGCCTCACAACCACGTATCCTACCCGCACACACCTGGGCCTCACCACCACATATCCTGTCCGCACACACCTGGGCCTCACAACCACACATCCCGCCCGCACACACCTGGGCCTCACAACCACAACCACATCCCCGCCCGAAGACACCTGGGCCTCATCCCGAAGATTCTTGGGAACAGTAATAGTAACAGAACTCTCGCCCGAAGACACCTGGGCCTAAATCAAAACCTACCCGAAGAGTCTTGGGTGTAAGGTCGCCTCAATCCATTATAGCCTATAAGCCTACCCAAAGAGTCTTGGGCCTAATCACCCCAATAGAAACCTACCCGAAGAGTCTTGGGTGTAAGGTCACCTCAAGCCATCACATCCTAGGGGAGAAGGAGCAGGAAGGAGATAGTAACTATGGGGAAAACACCCTCTCCCATGAAATGGGAGTGTTTGGCACTAAGTGCTCAACATGGGTGTGGTGCGATAAAACAAAAAAGATACAGATATATATATATATATATATATATATATATATATATATATCAACCACTCAGCCCAACCTATAGCTTCTAAAAAGAGAAACTGAGCACGTGCCTCGGCACTGCTACCACAAAGCATGCACCCAACAAACAACCCCAACCCCATTAAGGTTTTCACGTTTCAGCAGAAATTAGCTTATTTAGTTCCTTAACTACTGGGAAACTATCCACAACCAACCAAAACGATCGTAAGCATATCCCTACCATCCACAAAGCAAGTTAAGAAAACACAAGCAACATAGCAAGTTCCTTCTCATTAACCAACCAACCCATTGATTATTATTTCCGTTTCATTTCCAAGCACCATCATTCATTAAATATTCCACATTTATTATTTATTAAACAAAACCCATAGTCCATTCACATTTAAACCCATCCCTGCAGCCCCGCTGCCAACCACCATAACCACACCATACATCATTATCCCTTTAATACAACTTATCGCATCCCCACTGCCCGTCACCATCAAACATTCACACCTTCCCACAGCCAAGCCAACCGCAGCCCCGCTGCTCACCCATTCCACAACAACCCACAAAACACCCCCATCACATGCCACGTAACCAAGACAACACCCACATGTTCATTATTCCATTTTGGTTCAACTGGGGTGATCACACAAGGGTTATAGATTTTCATTTAAATAGCCAACTTTATGTGATTAACCAATTTCCACATTCAATAAAGTTCCATTCACAAAAATGGTCTAGAAAGATAGGGAAACATTTAATTGCGCAAGAAAAGGCCCCCAACGACCATGATTTTCAGTAGGCATAAGCCTATTCATTTCACAACATAATATCACAGGATATAAAAGGTAAAGTAACACCAATCACAAACTCCCCACCCCTGTTCTTTAACCAGTTATTATATTTATTTAAAGGTTCAACAATTTCTCATGAAGACCAAAAGGATACCCACCCCGCATGATGCACAAATTAGAGAGATGAAGGTGAAATCCCTACCTCAACAGGTTCTGGTCACAACGCTCCCCCGGATCAACTTTAGAAGACGTTCGTCGGCGTCCCGACAAAACCTCCTCGGGTGGAAGTCGAAGAGGAAAAGCCAAAGAAAAGACAATGGATCCAAGATCAGAAGTTCCGCCTCGTCGTTACGATCCCATGGCCGCTGACGAATCGTAAATCGAAGCTCGAATGAAAAAGTTATGGAAGGAAGAGCCTTCGAGTCTCTTGAGAGAGCTCTGCTCAGAGGAGAGGGTAGGAGAGGTGTGAGTTGAAAGGAGGAGGGTACCCCTCCTTTTATAGGTGTGAAAAGCAAAAGTACACGGCGTGTACTCATGGTACACGACGTGTACTCAGCCGTTTTCACACGGCCTCCACGCGGCCTCCAACACGGTTACGCGGCCGTTGAATGGTCAACACACGGTTTGAGGGTAACACATATGCGGGGAAGGACTACACGACATGTAGTTTGGACACACGGGGTGTACTCATTCATTGCACACGGCAAGGACACGGCTCCTACACAGTACATGGCCGTTGACTGGTAACACGTACGCGGGGAAGGACTACATGGCGTGTAGAACTGGTCACACGGCGTGCACCCATTCATTGCACATGGCAAGGACACGGCTATCCACATGGGGTATACCCGGCAAGGGGGTACACAGGGTGTACTAAAACTACACGACGTGTAGTTTCAAAATTCTGGAAAGTGTGGGAAAAGTCCATTTTACCCTCCAGAACACTTCGTGGCCTTCTTTTTGACAAAAGAATGGGCTAGAGAGGTCCGGGCCCTTACATCAGATACCTCTTACAACATTCTCATCCCCAAGAATTCAAAAACCAACCCAGGGGAACCCAACAAGATACCTCTTAGGGTCCTCATTATAACAGGAACCCAACCAACATCCCTAATCATATGTGTTAGGAATTCCTTCTCCTATGTCGAGATATTATCCGCTTTAGGTGGCACTAACTCACCTGCACGGGTTTAATCGCATCCTCATTAATGCGTCTCGATTAAGAATTGGGTCTTCCCACTTCCATACATTAGGATTTTCCAATTAACACTGCCCCCAACACCGTACAACCCACACACTGCCCAAAAACTTGGCTTGGGGAATTCCTTCTCCCATGTCGAGATATTATCCGCTTTAGGCGGCACTGACTCACCTGCACGGGTTTAATCGCATCCACATTAATGCGTCTCGATTAGGGGTTAGGTCTTCCCTCCCCACATGATAGGGCTCTTCACGTACATTTAAAGAAAAGTGGGGAAACAACATAGCATTAAAAACTCACCAAAAACAAGGGCCAGGCCCAAAGAATGAGCAAAAAGAGTTCCAAAAATGGAGTGTAATGATCCCAACAAAACATAAAGGAGATCATTCAAGAAACCCCAAACACATCCCTATCGATCCCTGGTCCTTCTAGAGATGCTGCCTCTGATGCATGTAACTATCCACGCCCATCTCCTCTGCCTCTCTGTTGTCGTCCACTTCCCCGACCACGCCCTGGTTGGAATCCTTGAGGAACTCCATGTGGATGGCCACCACCTGCTCCATCTCCCCTCAAAGGGACTAGAGCCTATTGCTGCTGGAAGGGTCTTGCCGGCGACTGGTGCTGCTGAGGTGGGCATTGAACCTGCCCACCTCCACCGTACTGAGCTTGGGTCGGGCACCAACTCTAAACGTTCCCAAAACCTCTACAAGAAAAACACTTCAGTACCAGGCTCGTGAAAAAGGGACGAGGACCTGGAGATTTGAACTGGAACTGCTGGGGCCTGCTCCCTACCGGCCTGAAACTGGAAGGTCCCGTCGCAGGAGACCTGCTACTGACTGCCTCCCCCTTCGACGAGCCTGTATGGATCCCCTCTCGGGGTGCACCTCCCAGCGAGTGCATCCTATCTACAACCTCTGCCTTCTTCTGTACCACCAAGTACGTCAGAAGGGTGAAGGGGGTGACAACATACTGGAGTGAAGGACAGAGCGCCTCCTCCAAACGTCTTGCCAGAGACTCCTCATCCAGAAAGAGATCTGTAGAAAAGCGCAGGAGATCCTTGAACTTGATCCCCAGTTCTCGTACCGACATACTCCCCTGCTGAAGGGAGAGTAACTCCTACCGCTTCTCCTCCTTGATCATGGAAGAAAAAAATTCCTCTCGGAATTCCTTCTAAAAGTTATCCCATGGAACCTCTGCCTCTATCCTCTCTCCGAGGTAGAGTGTCCACCACTGTCGTGCCGCACCTCTCAGATGACTGACTGCTAGGGGAACCCAGTACTCCCTCGGAGCACGGATCAAGGTAAAAGCGATCCCTAGCTCCTCAAGCCACCCCTCCGTCTCCGTATCCGAATTACTACCCCCGTACTTCTTGAGGGTTTGCTGATGGAAGGAACGTAGAGTCTTCTGCCACTGGCTATCTTCCTCCTCTCGGTCAATCCTCAACTGATCGACCGCCTGGATCTGCTGGGCCTCAGCCGTCTGAGCCACCCGGGGATGACGTCTAGGTGCCATAGCTATACGGTAAACAAGGATCACCTAAGCCCAAGTAGTAAGGAATTTTCTCAAAGTTTTAATTATCATTTTATTTCAATTTCTTTCCCAGAACACCAAAATCAAGTAAAAAACAATCATGATGATGCATGTACCTTCCCTAGGGTCTCTACCCGGCAATCAATGTAGTCTCACTTGGTCGTTTGGTAGGCTCAGAGTCCTTTCATAGGATCACGGGGGGCCCTAAAATCCCGTGTCCTAGCCGGTCTTCCCTGTCCTATGTCACGCACCAAGATTAACTAACATTGTTGCCCTACCATCCCATGAAATCATCACAGTGCCTAACTCCAGACTCCATCCTATATCTCAACCATCACCTCTGATACCATTCTGTCATGACCCCCTCCCACCAAAGATGCCCCTCCTGAGCTGGCAATGGTGAAAGGGAGATAATGACCCCCCAAGTCCCGCCTCCAGTAGGCCCCGGGTTAGCGACTAGCACCAAGGGTATGAGTTTTCACAAATATGGGGGGCATTACCCTTTTTATTATTTAGGATCGAGAAATAGGATGAGTCAACCACCAACAAGGAAAAAGGACAAGTGTATATAAATAAACCCAAGCCAAGCCCACATGCATGTTTAAACAATTTTATAACAAGGTAAAAGTACAAGAAAGCTCAAAAAGTACAATACCAAAAGAAAACAAGAGAAAAACAACTGCAACAACTCCAATTGTCTGACTAGTAGGGTCCCGCATGGCCCTGGTAGTCCTCCTGGAAACCTGAAAGTAAACCCAGGGTGAGCATACAAGTATACTCAGTAGGGAAACCTAAAGATCTCATGCACAAGTGGGGAGACATCCTAATGTCCCGTGAGAACATTAGAAGAAACCCAACAAGGGAAAATATCCACCCAACCTCACCAGCCACACTCACCAAAACACAATCACAACAGGTAGTAGTAGTATAAGAACAAGAGTATTGGGTACCCCACACCATTTCCCATTAGTTAGCTAAACGTCCTGACGCTGTCACACTCTCCCCGCCCGCACACACCTGGGCCTCACAACCACGTATCCCGCCCGCACGCACCTGGGCCTCACCACCACGTATCCCGCCCGTACACACCTGGGCCTCACAACCACACATCCCGCCCACACACACCTGGGCCTCACAACCACAACCACATCCCCGCCCGAAGACACCTAGGCCTCATCTCGAAGATTCTTGGGAACAATAATAGTAACAGAACTCTCACCCGAAGACACCTGGGCCTGAATCGAAACCTACCCGAAGAGTCTTGGGTGTAAGGTCTCCTTAAGCCATTATAGCCTATAAGCCTGCCCGAAGAGTCTTGGGCCTAATCACCCCAATCGAAACCTACCCGAAGAGTCTTGGGTGTAAGGTCGCCTCAAGCCATCACAGCCTAGGGGAGAAGGAGCAGGAAGGACCTAGTAAATATGGGGAAAACACCCTCTCCCATGAAATGGGAGTGTTTGGCACTAAGTGCTCAACATGGGTGCGGTGCAATAAAACACAAAAGATATATATATATATATATATATATATAGCAACCACTCAGCCCAACCTATAGCTTCTAAAAAGAGAAACTGAGCATGTACCTCGGCACTGCTACCACGAAGCACGCACCCAACAAACAACCCCAACCCCATTAAGGTTTTCATGTTTCAGCAGAAATTAGCTTATTTAGTTCCTTAACTACTGGGAAACTATCCACAACCAACCACAATGATCGTAAGCATATCCATACCATCCACAAATAAAGTTAGGAAAACACAAGCAACACAACAAGTTCCTTCTTATTAACCAACCAACCCATTGATTATTATTTCCATTTTGTTTCCAAGTCCCATCATTCATTAACTCTTCCACATTTATTATTTATTAAACACAACCCATAGTCTGTTCACAGTTAAACCCATCCCTGCAGCCCCGCTTCCAACCACCATAACCACACCATACATCATTATCCCTTTAATACCACTTATCGCAGCCCCGCTGCCCGTCACCATCAAACATTCACACCTTACCACAACCAATCCAACCACAGCCCCGCTGCTCACCCATTCCACAACAACCCACAAAACACCCCCATCACATACCACATAACCAATCCAACACCCACATGTTCATTATTCCAATTTGGTTCAACCGGGGTGATCACACAAGGGCTTCCATATTTTCATTTAAATAGCCAACTTTACGTGATTAACCAATTTCCATATTCAACAAAGTTCCATTCACAAAAACTGTCTAGAAAGATAGGGCAACATTTAATTGTGCAAGTAAAGGCCCCCAACGACCATGATTTTCAGTAGGCATAAGCCTATTCATTTCACAACATAATATCACAGGATATAAAAGGTAAAGTAACAGCAATCACAAACTTCCCACCCCCATTATTTAACCAGTTATTATATTTATTTAAAGGTTCAACCATTTATCATGAATAAAAAAAGGATAACCACCCCGCATGATGCAAAAATTAGAGAGACGAAGGTAAAATCCCTACCTCAACAGGTTCTAGTCACAACGCTCCCCCGGATCAACTTTAGAAGACGTTCATCGACGTCCCGGAAAAACATCCTCAGGTGGAAGTCAGAGAGGAAAAGCCGAAGAAAAGACAACGGATCCAAGCTCGGATGTTCCGCCTCATCGTTACGATCCTGTGGCCACTGACGGATCGTAAATCAGAGCTCAGATGAAAAAGTTATGGAAGGAAGAGCCTTCGAGTCTCTTGAGAGAGATCTGCTCAGAGGATAGGGGAGGAGAGGTGTGAGTTGAAAGGAGGAGGGGACCCCTCCTTTTATAGGCGTGAAAAGAAAAAGTACACGGCGTGTACTCATGGTACACGGCATGTACTCGGCCATTTTCACACGGTCTCCACGCGGCCTCCAACACGGTTCTGCAGCCATTGACTGGTCAACCCACAGTTTGAGGGTAATGCATACGCGGGGAAGGACTACACGGCGTGTAGTTTGGACACACGGCGTGTACTCATTCATTGCACACGGCAAGGACACGACTCCTACACAGTACACGACCGTTGACTGGTAATGCGTACGCGAGGAAGGACTACACGATGTGTAGAACTAGTCACACGGCGTGCACCCATTCATTGCACACGGAAAGGACACGACTATCCACACGGGGTATACCCGGCAAGGGGGTACACGACGTGTACTAAAACTACACGACGTGTAGTTTCAAAATTCTGGAAAGTGTGGGAAAAGTCCATTTTACCCTCCAGAACACTTCGTGGCCTTCTTTTTGACAAAGGAATGGGCCGGAGAGGTCCGGGCCATTACATTTTAAGTTATTAATTAGTTTTGTTATGTGGTGTTTTTGAAATCATAAATAAAATTTAACAGAAAATTTAACACTTCCCTAAGTATTTTTAGATGAATGTATAGAGTATTCTTGTATCTAATAAAGCTCTATAAATGATGTACTTGTAAAGATATAACATTGAAAAAACATACCCACATAAAATCAAAGAATTAAACCTATATTTAGATAATCACATGTATAATAAACATATGCATGATAAATTCAAATCCACTATAGTCCCAGAATAAAAACAATCACAAGTAAATGAATTTTAGTTTTTTACCAAAAAAAGAAAATGAAATAAAAATAAATACAATGTAATAAAAACTAATTAATACCTTTCATTGAGTGATAATTTTAATATATATTTATCTAGATGTTGATGATATTCCACCAGGATAGAAAGAAAATGGATATAATGTATCTATTTCATCATCAACATAAGTATTACATGCATCTATTAGGAAGCTAATTATCCTATAGGAAACAAAATATCTCAATAGAAACTTTTTAGAAAAATGGATGTGTGGAATGAAATAAATATAACCTAGCACAAAATGAAATGAATAAACCTTGTATATAGAAAAAAATCATTGAGTAATTAATGTTTGTGAAAAAGGAATAAGTATAAAGATCAATAATATTACCTCTTTAATGATTAGCTTGTATCCATTACATCCTTGAATATAGTGTATTGGTAAATAATGAATCATAATTATTTTTCAATAATTACCACCAATACAGGTAAATTAACTAGTTTCAAACTCAATTCATGATTTATAGTTTCATTGATTTCTCCTAGGTCAATCATATTTCTAGAATATATTGGTATTTCAAGTGAAATGAAACTATCCTAAATTAATAGAATAAATGGAACAAGATCAAGTGGAATAACAAAATCCATTATTATAGGAAAAATATTGTATCCTAGAATTTATTTTATATTTCCTTCCTTAGGTTTCACCATTGACAGATGTGTCACCATGAACTCAGTATCCTCTTAGTAATCAAATTCTTCTACTTTTTTTTATAATTTTGAGCCTAACTAAAAGTGTAAATATTTTTATTCCAGAAAGAAGTAAAATTATCTAGGTATATTAATGTGATACAAAATGGTAGATCCCAATGAAATACCTATAAATAATACACTTATAATCCACTGATAATGAACCAGTACTCAAATAAATATTCAACATCTATTCTTGATCACTGTTGGTCTCAATATGATCAGCTGCCTTATTCCTCTTATTCCAATTATGAAGAATCTCTAAATCATAATTAAGAATTTTTATTCATTATATGATGATATAAGCAGTACTATAATGAGTGTGGGAGACAATCAATAATAATTTAACCATTAAGTATGAATCCATTTTTACATACAAAATACCAATATTGTACATGTTGCAAGAGACAAACTGGATAAAATCTTGTGTGATTTCATTATAATAGATTTTCCCTTTACATAGAATGAAAAGTAATACATGAGGACAAATCCTTTATAATTGTGAACAATACCTCATCCCCTCATGATACCTTACATATAATAACCTTCTATGTTCAATTTGTGTCCCTGACTTGGAGGCTTTTGGCACACTTAGTGACCCTATCCCTCTCTATTAACAGTAGGTTTGGAATGGATACCATTGGGGATTTGTTTCATTATAGAGGAGGGGAGTACAATACTCTTGAAAAATTAACTAATATCCAAACCCAATGTAAGAAATTTTGATTTTAGGTAGGCTTTAAAAGTGATTATATTGGAAAAACACATGCTATTACAAAGCTCCCAAATGACCAAATATTCTGCTGCTAAAACCATACTAAGGGCCCGAGAACTCATGTAATTACCAATAACAAATTGCAGTTATTCTTCAAAGAAATGATATATAGTGTTTAATTTATCATTGTTACCCATTAATCCTTCAGGAGAGAACTATATTAAAGACACCCAAAACCCTTCAAAGAGCAGATGATTGATCATATATATTTTTTCATACTCAAAACACAAGAATTTTGAGGAAATCTATATTTCTAACTTCTAAAATTCAATATATATGGGGATGTCATGATTATAAATATGATACACAAGGAAGTTAAGATTTATGGGGATATACCTACACCATATTTCGCTAGATGTTTCATCTAAACTGGACTGAGTGTAAATTCACTTATGATAATCAGAGATACTGAAGTGACTCAATATAGGAGGAGTGAAGAAGCATTGGACCAGTTCCTCCTCCATTTAAATAATGGTGATTTTTTTCTGATTGTAAATGAGAACATAGTTAATGAAACTAAGAAATTCACTATCCCACTTGAAGATAATTTCTGACTCAAGGAATCTTATAAAGTAAAGAGAATACCAAAACTAGTTTTATTTCCATAAATTGAGGTAACCCCTTCCCTCAACCCACCAAGAGTAGTCAGATAATATTTAAAAGTAGTTATAAATACTTATATATTGATTAGAGTCCATGGATTTGGGATTATATTAACTAATAGGTGATCTTCCATAATTTTTCCTATTGTATTTATCCCAAAGATATTAACCTATAAGTACATCCTAGGACAATTTGGATTTCATGTAATATATATTCTCATCAATCATTCTAATACCATTACCTACTTCAACAAAAATCTTCACCAACCTAGAGCAGTTGGTCCAATTCTATCAAACATAATTTTGAGAATCACATATGAAGTTAATTGTTTTCAATTATTTTTAGAACTATTAATGGGGCCCATATCACTAATAAGATATGCATTGAAATGGAATAAAGATATAGTTAAAAAGGGTGATCATTCCTCTGAAGAAGAGGAGAAGACTCGTTAAATTTTTAATTCTACTCTTAATTCTAGAAATTATGTCATCAAAGTATTGAATATATATCCTTCCATTTTAAATCAGGGCACTAAGATAAATCATGGTAAATTTCCTTCTAGAAATTACAATCTGATCTTTAATGAGATTATAGTGCCTACTAGTGAAATTATTTGATATATAGAAACCGCTTCTTCCAACATTGATACTCTATACACTCCTATTACAATAATAATTTCATGTTTTCTTAAACATATGAGTTTAATTGATTTGACCATTAATTAAAAAAAATATTTCATCAACATATAATAAATGATATATAGTAGTGAATTCATATCGATATCTGAACAGGTGAACCAACCCTCTTGAAATCTCACAATTGAGATTCCTATTGAGAGAAACCTATGCCAAAATGATAAAGTTATTGAGCCAAAGTATCAATTTAACTTTTGTTTTTAAAATCATAATAAACTTTATTTTGACTTTGATTTAACTTATTTTTTTATTTTATCTATGATTTATATAGAATGAAAAAACCTTAAATGAAATAATGATATTCTAAGGTTTTATAAAATACAGATGGTTTTATGATTTATAGAAATATAATGTTCTAAAGAATTTTGAAATATCACTGATTTTAGGTTACATAAAATAATTATAATTAGAATAATTTAATTTGGTATGTTTAATCAATGTAGTGGTGTATGATAACTTCACCAGTAGATAAGATAAGACACCGAGTCTATCAAAAGATGAATAATAAATTGCTACTGATGTCGTTATAAATGAACTTGAATATTAGGGAATATAACCCTTGTAGAATCATCTATAGATATAGATACACTTTTAATAACAATATATATATATATATATATAATACTTCTATAAAGTTTTAAAATCAATTGAATCTTTCAACTGCTTGTTGTTTACTGTGTTTCATATATTTTTTTACTTTTGAGTTTTTACTAAGAGATTAAGATTGTGAGGTTTCATTATAAGACATCTTAGTATTATTATTATAAACATTGTGTTTATGATTGGGGAGATCAATAGATTATGTGGATTGGAGGATATATTATAGCTTATGGTTCTTTGAATAGAGAATGCTAATATTCCAGTTTATTGAAGTGAGCCCCTACCAATGGGTTTAGTCTAGGGCTTCATGGGGATCAGAAGATAGAGTATAGATTCTAATTTATAGAATCAGATACCATTAAATAGGTTTATAGTTTAGGATACACTAAATCACATTTATAATTCACCATTCACATTAGGTTAAAATTAAGGTTTTATTATATTTTTTAAGGGGTACTTTGTTTATTAACTGGTAATATTTGTTTTTGTTAAATTACATATATGTTAATTCTATTAATGGTAGTTCTTAAAATACTATTAGTTTATTTTCTACTAGGTTTGTTACTTTTGTTAATAAAAAGAAAAATATGAATTTTTCTATTACTTCTATATTTAATTAATTTTTAATTTGATTGTTTATGTTCATATATCAGATCATTATATTTCTGATATATTTAATACTTTAGGAGGACAAAAAATTGTTAGTTGTTTTTATACTAAAATTTACCCCCACTTATAGTGTGACAAACATCCATATATTGGGAAAATATTTGGTATCAGAGCAAGTATCTATGCTTGAGGCTGAGTCCGAGAAAATATTTTATATTTTCATTACTTTTATCATATTTCTATATTTCTATTTTTTTATAATAACATTTTATAGAGGAAAGATCTATTTGTTTTTATGATGGAAGGTATTTTGAATGTTGGATTCTTGGAAAGTATAAATACAAATATACCACCACCTATTTTTATGAAAATTATTATGAGTATTGAAATGACCATATGAAAATATATTATTAATATTGGATTGGAACATTTCATTATGCTTATTGATACTTATTTAATTCCATAAAAAGATGTTACTAATTTATCAGGAGAAGAAAAAGATGAACTTAAATTAAGTTTTCTTATAAAAAATACACTTATTTGATCTATTCAAAGAAATATTTATAGTCAAGAATCTTCTTGTCATACTGTTTGTCAGAATTTGAAGAATCTTGAAGTTACTAATTTTGGAAATTCCAATGTTCTTGAAACTAAGTGAGCTATGCGAAGGGATGATTATTAAAGTTTAAAATTTTTCCATGGTGAAATAGTTTCTCAAATACACCAAGGATTCATGAAAATCCTGAATATTATAAAACCACATAGATAAAAAGAGTTATTTATTGATCTTCTTGTTGAAAAACTTATCGATATACTATTGAAGGAGTGGGAGTCAAAGAGAACAAAAATTAATGATAAAAATAACTTTTTTAAGATAAGTATTGATGAATTAATTAGAACATTCATGAAAGATTACATTATATTAAAGTGAGATATATAAAAATGTAAAAATAAAAATGGATTTTCTTTTAAAACTATCAAAATTTCAAATTTTGGAATTTGTAAACCAATTATATCTATGTGAAGTTCAAGGAAAGTTTTCGATGATAGCGACCATGAACCAAGGAATAAATAAGTTGCTGACATGGATAAATGGATGTTTATATAAAATAATTTATAGAGATATTATTTTAAATACATAAAATATAAGAATGATTCTATATAAACTATTTGTTATGAATACAGAAAACAAGGTCATATTTTACCTAACCTAATTTTACTAAGTTAAAAAGGAAATATTTTTTTTGGTAAAAAGAAAAATAAAAAAATATGAAAACTATGGACACATAGAGTTAAATTGAAAGTGATGATTTTTCTAGTAGTTCATCAAAATATAGTGGCAATAATATAAAAATCACTAGATTTTATGAAAATATTGGAAATTGTTTTATTGGAAGATTAATAACGGATGATCTTATGAATATAACTTCATATTGAAAATGTTTTTATGATTATAAGGAATATACTAATGATTAAATTTCATTTTTTTATATTATGAGGAAAAATATCTTGAAACTTTTGAAGAAATTAAAGCTTATATTTTTTAGTGTGAAGATATATATCAAAAATGTTTTATGAATTACACTGATCTTAAAAAGGAATATGCTAAAAGAAAAGAAAGTTTTATAAAAGTTGAGGAAAAAATTAATAAATTTAGAAATTAAAATGTAAATCATGTTTTTGAGTTGAATAATTCAAAGGAAAATATTACCAAACTTATCACTTATTTTAAATAAACAAATAAAGGTTAGTGAATTGGAATATTTTCTTAAGTTATATGACCAAAAAAATTCTAAAAAGAATTTGAAGAGCATATTTTTTTCAGGTAAGAATGAGGTTATTAAGTTAAATTCTAAAAATTAGCTCCTAAAGAATTTTCTTACTACATTTATTATGGTTAGAAAATAGTGTGAGAAAATGTATAGATATATAATATCAAACATAACTACATCTAATTTGGGTATTAAAACAATTTAATGTTCAATATATCAAAGAAATTATTTCGAGCCAAGAAATAACACCATTTTTTCTAAGTGTCAAAGAGGAGGACACTTGAAGATGAATTTTTCACTAAACGAAGTTCAATATTTCAAAATATATCGAGATTTTATTTTTATGGAACTAGTAGCTTATCAACATCAAAAGTATAAGAAACTATGGGTACTAAAGATATTATTATCAAATTTCAATAGAACTTCATAATAATTAAATTTTAAGACTTAAAGGCATTAAAAATTGGAAACCGAACACTTATTACTGGTTCATAATATCTCTTTTTAAGTTTAATAAATCTACAATTTTAATATGCTTCATGATTTAAGTAGTTTGGATACTTTTTGGTTTTTCTTTATATATAACATTAATTCCTTCTATTTTTATGGTGTTTTTTTTTGTTTTTGGGTAACTTATAAGTGAATTAATATAAGTCTCTAGAAAATTTATAAATTCTAAGTTAGAATTTATCTAGAACCATCTTCAAAAGAAGAAGATCAAGCTGTATTCAATGGTAGGTAAATTCTAGATAATTTTAACTATTATTCTTTACATTAACTAGATTTTTAAATATTATTTTCAGTATTTTTTCTCATTAACTTTATAAGAAACTTGATATTATATTTTCAAAAAGATAAATCAATGGAAGTTAAAAAATTAACTAATTACTTAAATGTATTTTAACCTAATATGTTTTGGAGGGAATTAATCCTAGACATTGGATCTTGGAAAATCTCAAATTTTGTGTGACACCTTTTTATAGGTTTGGACCAAGAGTTTGTTGGATGAATTCCCTATGGTTTTATTGTGAAGATCTTATAGTGCTTTAGAAATAATTATTCATTTACCATTTTTTATATGGTATCTATGAGAGATATTTCCACAAGAGAAATAATATAGGAAATGAGGGTTGATTTTGAGTTTTTTTAAGAATTATTGTTTTATAATAAAATATGTTATAGAGTTTTAAGGATGGAGGACATTATTTCTACCGACCAAAGAACATGAGTTGGTCTATCATTTTATGGTTAGGGATTTATATATTATATCCAAGTTTACAAAAGTTTATAGAGTTAAAATGAAACTTTTTTCCTTTTCATCTATAAGTTTAAATTATCTATAGAGATATTTTCACACCTTCTTGAACTTCTATCAGAGATATAAAATTTATTTTGCACAAACTACTATAATATCACAAAATTTTTAGTAAATCCTATAGAAATAAAAGTTTATTTGATATTAGTGAGAGAGTTCACAAAACTGATCATATGAAACATGAAGTACACATTTTTGTTCAATGGGTTCATTCATTTATTTTACCAAGTAAAGGTGACAAAGACCCTATCAAAATACAAGATTTATATCTATTTTACTTTCTAGTAAATTTCTAGAAGTTAAATCTTTTAAAGTTCAACTAGTTATATAACGAGTAAATATAACTAGATGCTTAGGTGGGAAATATTACTATACAAATATATGCTCAATATAACTAGATGGTCAATATAACTATTATGAAGATTCTGAATGAATAAAATATTGATCATGAAGCACATACTGAGAGGGTTACTAAGAATCTGTTCAATGATAAGAAAATATCAAGGATAAGATTGGAATATAATTTTAAAGTGAATATTTTTTTTGAAAAATATTCTATTCTAGTTTCTGTATAAACTCATTAATCTATTCAAGGTAATGAATATGATAAGGGCACAAATATTTTAGATAAGAGGAAAGCTCCAGATGATCCTACTACTGATAAATATACACTATCAAAGAATTCAAAAGTTATTAAATTTAAAATTATAAAGAATTTAAATAAAAATAATTCCAAGGAATAATTTAGAAATCTAATGGATAAGTATAATGAATCATGGAAGAAAAGTTCTGAATAAGTAAAGAAGGAAAAGGAAGAGGGAGAATCTATAAAACCTTTCTTTGGAATTGATAAGAAAAAATATATAGATCTTTGAGAGGATATTGATCTAATTTTTATTGAATAAAAGAATAAAAAAATTATTCTTTGAAGCTAAAGAAATACCAAATTGTTAGTATTATCCTTCCTCCCATTACTATTCAAAACATAATGTAGTTGAATAATAAATTCTCAATAATAAGTTAGAGTTTTAAGTAAAAGATAGAGAGACTACACTAGAAGTTTATAAGAAGTATTCATCTTTATCTTTACCCCATCAAGAAGTTGGAGAAACAGATGGGAAACATAAAAATGTAATTTCCACCAAAATTGAATCCACTAGAAACTACTAAAAATCCATTGGAGGGAATTCCTATTGATACTACTGATAAGAAGGCATCCCCAACTAATTTTTTTATAAAGAAAAAGTCACTTAAGATCAAATTTAGAAGATAATCGTGAAGTACATTTTAAAAAATATGATTTTGAAGTTTCAAAAGATATTTCCATGATTATATCATCTATTAATACCTCTTAAAAGGAAACATTAACTTCATCAAAAATTATATCCAAGAAACTAACTTCATCAAAAGACATTTCAAGCACTTCATCATCCAATTCATCCAAAGAAGTTAGAAAAAGTCAAAATTATATTGATATTGAAAAATAAGATGAACCAATTGATGTTAAAGGGTCTAACCCTAAGAAGGATCAAATGATATTAGTTCAGTTGATAGTTCAAAAATAAGGGATTTATAGGAATAAAAATCTGATAGTTTTTCAAAATCTAAGACCTGTATGTCAATACATAAAATAATATATAAAATGGATACTCATTTTTATTTACTTAAGAAAGTAGACAATGTCACATATATTTTACCTAAACTATGTGTGGAGGTTAATTTTATTCATGTTCAAATGATTATATTTCAGTATTCCAAGTGTAAAAAATAGTTAATCTATTTAGTAGTTGAAGTTGAAGGAAATTTTTGAAATTTATGACCAGAAGATGAGAAAATTTATGAAGTATTAAAAATCATAGGATAAGGATATTGATCCTTTATATGAACATACTAATATATTGAATCATAATTATTAAATTCTATGTAAAATATTATATGAATTTAAATAATTTTATATAGATATAGAAGATAAAATTGATGATAATTATACTAATTTTCAAGAATTAAGAAAACTAGTGGTTTCACAGGACCTTCAATTAGTTGAACAAAATTTAAAGATTGATGCCAATAGAAAATACTTGAATAACAAGATAGATAGTTGAAATATCAAGAATAAAAATTTACCAAAAATATTGAAGAACATGATTGGCAGTTGAAATACTGAGAAGATAATTTTTTTAGAATATTATATAGCATGAAAAAAAGTTTAATCTCTAGGATGATATGTTACTAGGGCATCATAATTATATTAAAAATATAAAACATATGATTTAATAACCTGAAAAAATGATTATTTTTTCAATTTTAGATTCCTATGAAATTATAACTGATGATGGATGTTTTTTGAACTTAAAATTTCTAAAGGCTTGGAATGTTTTGTTATTAGATGAATATCTTGAATTTTTATTGCTTGAATATATTATTTATTTGATGTTTAATTCAATTTTAAATTACCTTTTTTGAACATTTTTAAACATTTTGAATTATCATTTATTGAATATTTTGATTTACTATTTGTGTATGAAAAGTTTTTGTATTTTAATAATTAAAAAATTCAAGTTTTCCCACTATAATTACTTTCATATCTAAAGGGGGAGAGTTTATTTTTTTTATTTTATTGTATCTTTTCAAAAATTTTAAAAAGGGATAAATTTTTCAAAAAATTAATTTTTTTAAAAGTTTTTATTTATATTTTCTTTATAGTGGGGAAGAATTTTTAAAAGAAAAATCAATGTTATTTTTGTTTTATAAAAAACGGAAATATTTATATTGCTTGTTTATTTTTGAAAGGGGGAGATTTAATAATTTTATCAGAGTCTATGAAAATTATAGGAAGCATGTCATTTAAAAATTTGAAAGATTTAATTTTTCCATGTGTGTTTATGCTTTTAAAAAAGGGGGTGATTTTCTAGTTAAATACACACTTTACCTTTTATTTTGAAAATCAAAATAGTATTTATGAATACTTTTGTTTAACTTATGCATATTATTTTTTATTTGATGTATGTGGAATGGAAAAACTCTAAATTAAATATTGTTAATCTAAGGTTCTATGAAATATTGATGGTTTAAGGATTTTTGAAAATTTGATGATTTGAGGAATTTACAAATACTGATGATTTTAGGTTTCATGAAATATCAATAATCTAAATAATAGAATCTTGTATTTTAACCATTGTAGTGGTCTATGATAACTTCATTGGTAGATATAGTATGACATTGAGTCTATTGGAAGATAGAAAATGAACTTCTACTGATGCTGTTAGAATTGAGACTGAAGATTGCAGAATGTGACTATTAGATAATTGTCTATAATTAGATCAATGATTTAAGAAACAATGGATATAGATACAAAAATAATCTAAAGTATGAAAATCACTTGATTATTTTAACTGCTTGTTTTTTTATTTCACCTATAATTGTTATACTTTTGAGTTTTTACTAAGAGCTTACAATTATGAGGTTTCACTATAAGAGATATTAGTTTTCTTATTATAATAATTGTGTTTTTGATCAAGGAGACTGAATGATTCCAAGGATTATAAGGTAGAATTGAGATTCCTCTAGAGTATTCTTACATTAAACCAAGGGTGTGAGGTAAGGAGACCATATCTCAGGTATTATCTTTGCCATTTCTGAAAACTATATGAGTAGATGAATCAATTTTATTGATCAAATTGGACTTTACAAACAAATAAATAATGGAAGAAGCATCTCTACCCCTCATATACCCTATATATTGATGATATCATTATTCTTATCCAACCCTCTAAAAAATCATTTCTACTATCAAATACCTCTTTACTCATTATGAGAAGGTGGAAGAGTAATCCATTAGCTGGAATAAATATTTCATTTTGTTTGGGGATGGAGTACTTATTACCATGAAGAACAGGATCACTAGAACCCTTGCTATGAAGAGGGAATACCTCCCATTTATCTACCATGGTGTCCCCTTATTTTGAGGTATGGTCAGAAGTTACCACCTTGGGAATATATAATCTAGATTCATGAACTAGTTAGATAGGTGGAAAGGGAAGTTTATGTACTAGTATGGATGAGTGTTCTTGTTCAACTCATTGATCACCTCCAAATTTGGATACTCCTTCTCTCTATACAGATGACCTAGAATCCTTATCAATGATCTCCAAAACATGGTTAGAAAATTTATCTGGATTGGATTTGTCCATGAAAGGAAACTGATCCCCATAGCATGGAAATAATTCATAGATACCATTAACATGGTGGATCTTGGCATCAATGATCTCATGATTTTTAATTATAGCCTTAGAAAATTCACTTGGAACCACTTGACATCTAATGATTCTTATCTTGAATTTCTATCAAACAGGTTCAATGAAAGGCTACTGGATGGGCATCCTCTATATCTTCCCTCCTCTATTTGGAATACCCTCAGATCCTCATTTAATGATATCATGTGTAACTTCAAATGGACAGTATATATGCACTCTAACCTCGATTGTTGAACTACCCATGGATCGAAATCCCCCTCAAAGAAATTTTGGCTATCCCTCCAAACATGTATCAAATGTCTATTAATGATTTCATCCTCTACAAAAAAACCATGATGACATTTCTCCCTCTTAAATTTTCCTTGAATTACATAGGTATGATTTCATGGATAGAGACACTATTATCTAGAAGTCAAACATAAATATACACTTTAGTGCCAAGGAATTTTATATGATGAATTAAGATGCCTCCACCATTGTTCGATCATGGATACTCAAATTTAAAGCACAAATTATATAGCCTATAAGGGTCATGCTCCTCTAGATAATCTAGAAAGGGAGACTAACAAACCATGATCAACTGAAGATACCTTGACATAATCTTACACCATGTTGTTATATTTACTAGAAAGCCAAAGAGAATGCACAAAACATCCTCAAAAGTTATATCCTTTCTCTCCAACTTTGGAACTAAATATAAAATCTATCCAAGATCAAGATCTACATAGGTAGCCAACTAGTAAAACTAATGTTGTCCATCATTGATACTAATTTGAGCAATCAAGTCCAAAATCGCCTTACGACCACAACCTAGATCATTTCATTCACTTGGAATACTAGAAATGCATTGGTGCTGAAATTCATTTGTTGGATTCCCTAGATCACCTTGTGGATCAAGGTGAACAATTGATGGTTCCACCTCAGGAATTGCAGGACCTTGAAGTTATAGAGTTATGTTTTTCACCTACCATGTATTTTTTAAATAATTCTTCCACCATTATATTGGGATTGAAATTTAATATGAATTTGAGATTTGGGCCACGATCTATGCCATTAAACATGTTGGACATAATGATTGTAAATCCATTTGGATTAAATATGACTCAGAAATTTCTATTTATTCCCTTAAAGATAGAACCATGTATGTTCCTTGGAAGTTTGTACCTTACTGGATCAAATACCTCCAAGCTTCTAGCCACCTCAACCTGATTGTTTCATATGTTTATAGATAATCCAATCAAGTTGGGGATTCCTTGTCAAAAAGAGTGATTTTTGAAGTGAGAATGATGTGGTTATTTTGGAATCCTATTTGTTGTGAACCTTTGGTTGATGTGGATATGTGGGGGGAGATCCACTAATATCTTTATAAAACCCCTTGAATTTACTAAAATAATTTTTTAATAATTTTTTAATAAATTTTATGGCCAGGTTTGCCCAGATCCTGAACCTTATTGATATATCTTGGGACAAAACAAGATTGTAGAGAGAGGATATCCTTGACGTAGGCTTTAATCTGACTTTAAAAAACCAAATATTTTCCTTATAAGATATATCATAAACCAAAGGGAATCAAATCATCAAATAAGGATATAACATACCCATTATGAAAAGATAAATTCCACAAAGAATTTATAAATATAAATCCATTCCATTCTATCATACACCTTTTCTATATCAACCTTTATCATGATTTTGGAACCAACCACCCTCCTATTAATGTATGCTATCATATCTTAATCCAAACTAATCAGCTCTGAATGTTTCAGACTTTGAGAAATCTATGTTTCTCTTTTAAAATTTTATGCAGAAGGAGAATGGTAAGTATTCTATTATAAATATCCAAATTCACTTTTTAGGATAAATTACACATGGTAATGGGATGGAATTGATCAACGTCTCTTAAAATTTTGGAATGTGGACCAGAATAGTTATATAGGTGGCTTTGGGAAGCGTACCTCCTTTAAAGTAATCTTTAGTAGCTTCAATAACCTATCCTTTTAATAAAACCTAATAAGATATATAAAAGGAACCAAGGTTTACATCTGGATCTAGAGCACTATCAATTTTTATACTTTTTATAACCTCAAAGAACTCTTGTTCCAAAATAACGGGACTCAAATTATTATTATCCTTCACAACAACAAACCTTATAATGTTCCCATAGAAAGAATTATCCAACACTACCACCAAAATATCCTCTCTAACATCTTGATGTGGTTATAAAAGTAAAGTATGTAAATAGGTAACTGAAAGTGGCCTGATAGTGTCTACATCATTAGTGAATGAACTATATTTAAGTTTCAAATTAAGCTTACTAACAAAAATTTCCCCCTAATAAATGTATGAAAATAAACAATGTTGAAATCTCCCTCCCTTGACCATTTAAATATAGATCTTTCTATCAATTATATATCCTATTCAAGTAGGGTATCATCAAGTAATTTTCATTTCATATTAATAATAATAAACATTTCATCATCCCACTAGTCTTACTAACAGTCATTGATATGGTTTATCTCTAAATGTTACTTTTTCATAGAACAATTAGAGGACTCCCAATTAATGTTCGAAACAAGGATACTACCTTTGAGTCTTATAAGTTCTATCTAGAGTATAACACATTCATTCCCTTGCATGGTAGCATTATAATATGAATGAACCACATGATTGAAGCCATGGACAAATATCTAAGTTTTAAAGAATATGAAATTCTAGTCTATTCGAATAGAGGTTTGAATATGAAGAAGAGGAGTGGAGGGATCAGATAAGTATAGGGACATATTGTTCATATACAAACATGAGAACTGGGATAGTGATTCTAAAATATCTAGACACCTATCCAATTAATTACCTTCTATACTACTACCCCTATTACTGTTAGATCATGTGAAGCTATCTCTAGTGATTCCCAAGTCCAATAGGATGTTTTGAGAAATAAATGAATGAAAATACTTCATAATATTGTGAGAATATAAGACCTATAATTTATTTTATGAATGATCAATAATGGTTTTAAATTAGACACAAAGAAACTAGGAACTGGAGCCTAAGTTGGAAGATATCAATGCTTTCTAAAACTCCTCACATATTCCCACCTCGCATTTAGCATATAGAAGACAAATGAAATAAGATATAATATTTTCTAACCTTTATGGTTATGTCTTTGGAGGAAAATTAAGGAGATAAAAATGGATGTGATTATTCTAAAGATCCATATATGATATTTAGTTTTACTTGCATACAGAAAGTTAACTATATAATTTTTTTTAACAAAATATTATATATATTGTTCATAGTTATTGGGTTCCAGAATTTATAGCAAGGAGATATGTTTGTGAATGATTAACTTAGAAAGATAGTCACTTTTGGATAGAGAGATCACGCCTCTATAATTTTAGATGATGAAGTTAGACATGAGGAGGGGGGGGTGGCCTTATAGCCTAAATCAGTTTGTCCTTGAAGGGATTGAAGAACATTTTGTGATGTGGTATTTGACCTAGTACTCACACCATTGGGAGATTAAGGACACACATAATTATTATTTATGTAGCCTTGAGTAGAAAGAATATGTTGAAAGACTTCAACTACAAGATCTAAGACTATAAAGGAGTTAAGATAGATTATTTTTTTATCCATGATTTCAGGCTCTAACACTAAATCAATATGAGGCATATAAAGAACTATTTGTAGTGCTCCAATCAACTTATTCTCAATATAAGATCAGGAATCCGTATAACTAGTCTAACATGATGTTGATTCCATTGGAAGAGAGGAGGTGATAGGAGGATTATCACTAAGGGACATGGTATGAGTAGTGGTCAAATCATGTGAAGTAAAATCCTAATTAGGAGAATAAAATGGATTACCCTTTGTAGTTAGAGGTAAAGTATAGATTGGATTCCAAAAATAGTGTTAGAAACTACCTATAGACTAGCTTCAAGAGGATTTGAGATCATATTTATCAATGAGGGTCCTGGTAAGGGTGTGTTTTCTAAGATAGGATATCTTTGAGAATAAAATCTACAGAGTCTAGATTAGGTGGAATAACTAGCCCATAGAGATCACTATTTAAGTTAGGAGGGTGTGACATACTCAAAGAATAAGCCTCTATAGTATATGGAACTGACCTTGTGGAGGAATAAAAATTACTCCTATTTTTTTCAAATAGAAAATGAATTTCCTTTGAATTGAAAACTAAAGAAAAAGTTGATAAGATTTTCTTAATAAATATTCTACCATAAGAATATGTATGGGGAATCCTGAAGTAGGATTCTATCTAGAAAAAAAGTTGATAAATACAACTTGATATAAATCTATGCCACCATTGTACACTCTATAAATAAGTCTGCTTTATCAGTGCAAAGAAAAAAGCCAAAATCATTTCCAATACCCTTGATAATCACAGGGTTGTGAAAGTGGAGTGGGAGGTTAGGAAACTGAATCCAAATCACCCCTGACGAGGATTTATAACCCTTTTGGAAGTCCCAAGAACTTTGAAACAAGATAAATCACCTTTTATCACACATTTGAGACTTCATCGACCAATCCATAATAATATCAAACTCTAAGAACCAGTGAAATAGAATAAACAATGATTCAATATGGAGATTCTAATAGGACCATTAATATTTGAATAACTCAAAAAACAAGTGAAATATGGAAGAGTATAGCGACCCACACTTTTTATATATAAATATTATATCTTATTATATGAATATTCATTACATAAAATTATGATCCACACCAGAACTATAAAGTTTTAGTGTATTTAGAAACTTGGATACATAAAGAATAGGTTTATAAAATATCCACACCATTTCCCACTTTGTTCTTCATAACTATCACCCTTTTTAGACACATCATACTTAAAAACATTTTCCTAATTTCTTAGGGAAAAGAAACATAATAAAGGGTGAGCTTAGAAGTTCGGTAAGGGTAAAAAAGGGAGATATTAATGATCATTTAAACATTAAATGAGCATAAAGGGTATTATAACGTGATCTTCACCATTGAAAATCATACCCATCAATGATTAGATCATAAACATGAGTTATGACATAAATATTGTTAGTTCATAAGACATTAATAATAAAGGGATCAAAGAACATGATTCATGAGAACATAACATTGGAATAAAATCATGTCATAAAAGAGTGGAATGAAGTGTGTAATAATCATAATCATAGAAATATTAGGTAAATACTACCTAATAATACATTCATAACATGTTAGGCTTTGGTTAACTACCCGTATACCTATTTTGGGCATGGAATAACCTATAATGTACCCTATTTCGTTATTGGTATAACCTCCTGTGCACCCTTTAAGCTCATAGAACATTAATATTTACCCAATAAATTAGAGGTCTATATAATTCTGGTCCTACCTATCACATAATCATAAATCCATTCTTATGTATGCCACAAGATCATAAAAACATTATCCATAAGTTAACTCATGGAAATGAAAATGGGTTTCATCAATATTTCATCATTATAATCATAAAACATCCATAGAAAGAAAAAACATGGTATCATTGCATCATATCCCCTGTAAATATTATGTAATATCAAAGGTTGTTATCATAAATGAAAAATTTCTTTAAAAGATAAATGGAGCATTTCTTATAAATAAACTTTTCATTTTTAAATCACATATTAAAATATAAAAATTTCACAAATATTAAGGAAAACCTTTTCTTTGAAAAGAAACTTTTAAAATTTTAAATTAAGATTAAAATAATTGGGTGGTCATGATGGTATGAAATTTCTCTCATTTCATGTAAATTAAAACAAATATTCATTTCACATTTTTGGTAAAAATTCAAAAGTACCTCATTCAGAAAATAAAAAAAAGATTACTTTTTAACCATTTAAAAAAATTAAATCATGGGTAAAAATGAATTTAAATAATCATATATGAATATAAATTTTTTTTTGAAAACATTTTTATAAAACATGGATATGGAAGAAAAATAAATTTCGACCGAAGAGAAAAATAAAGTCGTTTTCCTTAAAAACATTATTTTAGTCACTTATGTACATAAAGTGAGAAAAATGAAAGTAAAACATGTATACTAAATAAATAAATATAGGATAATAAAATTAAATTGATTTATAAGGAAATGATCAAATAATTTCCTTCAATGGAAATTTAAGTGTAAACAACCAGATTAAAATGGGATTGAAACCTAAATCAATTACCTCAAGTTTAAATTTCCTTAAAAGAGCTCTAAACTCTTGTGTAATAAATTTAAAATAATTATAATTTTATAACAGATTCATGTATATAATTATAATATAATATATGATCCACTTATAACATTTTAACACCCATTTATTAATAATTATTTATTAAAATCGTTATTTCTGGGTGTAAATTGTTTCGTTTTGTCATGAGAATTTTAGTTCAATAGTTCTGGTCCTTATACTTTGATCATAGTTTCATAATATACATAATTTTAATAATTATATAAATATAATATTTATTCATTATATATATTTATATTTGTCGATAAAAATTTAGAGATAGAAATGTAAATTACACCGTTCATGGAGACGGTAGGCTGTATATACGCATGAATGCTATTTTCACCTTTTGATGGATAGAAAAAAGAAAGGTAAATAATAATTCAAATTTATAGAATAATTATTATATCATATATATCATACATATTCATTAAATCTATCCTTATTACTATCCATGTAAAGATGAAAACAAATCACATTGTTTTGTGGAGGTGGTAGTCCACACGTACGCATGAGCGATGTTATCACATTCCAACAGATGGTAAGGTAAGAAGTTAGATATGATATTATAATTAAAAAAGTATAATTATTTTATAAATATCATATATAAACATATAAATAATCATAATAACCATCCATGAAATATGATGATGTAAAATGAATTGTATTGCTATGTGGAGGTGGTAGTTCACACGTACGCACGAGCGATACTTTTACATCCCATTTGATGGAAAATAGGGTTCATAATGGTGGTTCCACAATCATAATAAAATTTCAATATATTTATGTTAATTAATTCATTATTTTATGATGAATACCACATATTTTTAGGAGTTAGAAGAAGAAATAAACTTAAAGATGCCGGGTAGGAAGATTACCCCTTCTTCAATAGGCCTCCTTTAGATCACTTCTTAAGAACCCTTGGAGTGGTACTTCAATAAAAGAACCTATAATTAATTTATAGGTAATTTTATAAGATAATTTTTAAGGGTTTAGTCAAGATATATTCCTCAAAGTGGTGTAAAGAAAAAAGAGAAGGGGTGTCCTTTTATAAGGGATGAAAATGACACACTATAATTAATATCTTTCTCAAGTATAATGCTTCCAAATAGGCATGAATTATAATAAAAATAGGTTATTTACAAGATATAATCATAAAATAAAACTTATAGGTTTTGGTGTCATTTTAAATCTTATATTTTATTTTAATCCCTTCTTTAATCAGCTTTAACCTCAATAGTTGTAAGTACTTTTCATTCTTAAAGGGTTATAAGTTTAATTATAAGTTAAAAAATATCTCATAAAAGGAAAATGTATGAAATATACTAAAATTTATCAACCTAATTATATAATTACAATATTTTTATGTTTTTTAAATAATTTAATAGAATATTATTTAACATAAAGTATCATTAATTTCATTTTTGACTATATTAAGTTAATTTTACATTAAAGACACGAAGATAGTAATATATTTCGAATATAAAACTTTTACACATCAAAAATATTTTATATTCATATAAAAAATTAATGGGGCACTATAATCACCCAAAAATATTACTTTTAGAGTTTTAAATAAAATTACTTTATTTTTCTACTACTTACATAAGCACTATGTCGACGTTGTGTAAGCATTTAAGGCAATTATTTCATTACTAAAAATTGAAAATAAATTATCATGGTAAAAAATAATTCATATTTAAAATAAAAAATTATAACTGAAATTATTCTCTTTTTATCTTTTTTTTTAAAAAATATTTAAATAAAATTCAAGAGAGTGACAATTTTGAATTTTATTTACTTAAAAAAATAATATAAATTTCATTTTCAAGGTAAAAGTGAACCAAAATGAGATATATTATAATTTAGGATTTCTATGGTTTAATTTATTCCTTAAAATGAAATAAATGCATGTTTTTTATTTATTTTGATACCTTATATCATGGTTTTAATCACGTTTTACCCATTTTACTCTTACAAAGGTGATAAATATTTACCACGATTACTATTAATAATGACAAAAAATAAAAGGGAAATATTTACCAAAAATTGAAATTATTAATTCCAAACATGGTATCCATTTTTCAGTATTAAATCTATATAAGTGGAAGAAATAAAATTTAATATAAATGCGTAAAACACAATGAAAACATGTTTTTAGAAAAATACGCTTTTAAGAAAAAAAATAAACTTGTATAAAAATCAGGAATATTACTGATTAAAATAGATTTAATAAGATTATTATAAATAAAATGGATCATATATCACTTTAATATAAAATCCAAAATATAATGGGACTTTTAAAATACTTTATTTATTGAAAATAAATGAAATTATTTGAAAAATCTGTATTTTTCATTATTCACTGGAAAATCAATCATTTTATAAAAATCCCAAAATTTCACCCTAAGTTAATTTTTATATGATGATTTAAAAGATAAAGTTAAAATTTTAAAATAAATTTTATAAAATTAAAAGAAATTAATTTTTATTATTCTCTCATACAAAGCAATAAAAACCAATTTTGCAGAAAATGTATTTTTAAAACATATAAAGATTTTAATAAAAAATTGAGTAATTATTTATCAATATATTTTCTTTATCTGAAAATTTTATACATATTTTTTCAAAATTTGGTTATTCTTATTCACTCTACCAATTTAACACCTTGGTTAAAATGTTATACAGTATTATGGTTTATTTAGACTCGGGGTTGGATGTATCAAAATCCTTTGAAAAATTAAATTTATTTAAAGTGAAATTTATCATTAAATCATAAGGTGTTAGAGTTTACCCTCAATAAAATTAATTTCACCCTCTAAATTCTATTAATTTGATATAACCAAATGAGGATATCTCTTTTTCATCACATCCTTGGATTTCCTTGTAGTTTCTTTGAATTTCTAATTTCTCCAAAGAACTTTAACCATGTGAGTAGTCTTGTTCCATTGCACTTTATCTCTATGGTCCAAGATTTAAACAAGTTTTTCTTTATAAGAAAGATCATGCTCTAATGGTATAATATCTGCGTTCATTACATTTTATGGATCAGGTATGTACTTAGTCAGAGATATATAAAATACATTATGAACTTGGGAGGGATTCGATGGAAGCCCTATGTGATAAGATTTCATCCCTACTTATCAAAGGGTTGAATATACCTAGGGATTATATTTAAATTATTTAAAAATCCCGTAACATTCTTCCATTTAAAAATTCATTAGAATACCTTCTCACCAAATTCAAATTCCAAATTTCATAGATGATTATCAGATTAATGTTTTTTTCGACACTGAGCTGCCTTGATGTGCTGCGGAATAACTCATACATTATTTTCCATTTTAACATCTATGTCAAGTCCTAATAGATTTATTTCTATAAATTCATCCCAATATGTTAGATTTATGCACTTAGTTCCATATATGGATTCATAAGGATCTATTTGGATGCTTGAGTGAAAGCTATTATTGTAAGAAAACTCAACTAGAGAAAGGTGTTGATCCCAACCACCTTTTAAATCCATAGAAAAAGATCTCTTCATATCATCTATGGTTTGAATGGTTCTATCATACTAAACATTTTTTTGAGTCTGATAAGTAGTACTTAAACTCAACTATGTATCCAGATCCTATTGAAGACTTCACGAGAACTTTGAGGTAAACCTTAGATCCTAATTAGATACAATAGAATATTGTACTCCATGAAACTTTACTAATTATTTAATGTATATTCTGTTAAGATGACTAGGAGAGAAATATTCTCTAATAGTAATGGAGTGTTCTAACTTTTTAAGGTGATTTACTACAACCCAAATAACATTATGGTCTTTAGAAATTTTGGGGAGTTCGGTAACAAAATCCATAGTGACGTTTTTCCATTTCCATTACGGTATGGGTAATGGTTGTAACGTACTATTAGAATCCTACCACTCAACCTTAACTTGCTGACATACCAAGCATTGATATACACACTCTTCAATATCTCTCTTCATGTTGTACCTCCAAAAATAATCTTTTAGATCTCTACACATCTTTATACTTCCAAGATGAATAAGGAATGTTGAACTATGAGCGTCATCTAATAACTCATTCAAGTATAGTATTGATGGGACACATACACAGTTCTCAAAATTTACCATTACATCATAATTAAGTCTAAACTCATGAACATGTCTCACCTTCTTGTGCATATCTACATCATCCTTTTGTGCCTCTCTAAGCTTCACATAGACCGATGGTTGAACACTCATTTGAGAAATATAATATTTATCCCCTTCTTTCATGATTTATAGATCCATTCTTTGAAAATCTAAAAATGTTGGATCTTTTGTGATCCACATCATAGATAAGCTTTCATGATCCTTTCGAATCAAAGCATCATCCACCTTGTTCGCCTTCCTGGTGTGGTAATGTATTAAGTAGTCATAATATTTAATCAACTCCAACCATATTCTCAAGAACATATTCAACTCTTTCTAAGTGAACATATACTTTAAACCTTTATGATAGATATATATGCCACAAATTTCTTTACAAATATAATTCCTTTATATCTTTAATGCAAAAATTACCACATCTAACACCAAATCATGTGTAAGTTAATTTTTCTCATGAACCTTTAATTTTCATGAGTCATAAGATATCACCATATCATTCTTCATGAGGAATCATCCTAATACCTTATTTGATGCACCACTATAGATCACAAACCCTTATCCACTATTGGGTAATGTAAGAACATGTGTACTAACTAACCTTCTATTTAGTTCCTTGAAACTTTCTTCACATTAATATGTTTAAAGGAGCTTGGATCCCTTCCAAGTTAACTTGGGGAGTGGATTATATAGTCATGAAAAATTCTCTACAAAGCATCGATAATATCCATCCAAACCAAGAAAACTATGGATTTAAATCATAGTGGTTGGTCTGAGAAAAGGTTCAATAACTTCTTTCTTTGATAGATCCACTAATATACCTTATCTTGAGATTATATGACTCAAAAACGAAACTTATTTAACCAAAAACAACACTTGGTAAATTGTTTATACAACTTATCCTTAAGGTCTTTAGTAAAATCCTCAAGTGATCTTCATTATATTCCTTACTCTTGGAATATATAAGGATATAGTCTATAAAGACTACCATAAAGTGATCAAGATAATCTCTAAAGAGTCTATTTATTAAATCCATGAAGATAGTGGGGGAATTAATAAGGAAAAATGACATAATTATAAATTCATAGTGTCCATACCTCATATGGAAGGAAGACTTGGTTATTTCTTAAATTTTGAACCTCAAATAATAGTATCCATATCAAAGATCAATCTTGGAAAAATATTATTCTCCTAATAATTGATCAAATGAATCATCAATATAGGGAAGATGATACTTATTCTTGATTTTGATCTTGTTAAGTTCTATATAACCAATTAAGATTCACATTGATCCATTTTTTTCATAGAAAAAATAATAGGTTCACCCCAAGGTGACACACTTGTTTGAATGAATGTCTCATCAATATTCTCCTAGAGTCGTTTCTTCAATTCCTACAACTCAATCAGGGAAATTCTATATAGAGTCTTTGAAATAGGTGTAGCACTAGGTATGAGTTTTATTGAAAACTCTACTTCATGATTTGAAGTAAGACTAGTAAATTATTCTCTAAAAACATAACAAGGCTCCCATATAATAGGAATATGTTTGATGTTGAGTTTATCCCCAACCATCTAAGATAAAAACCCTATTTTGAATAGGAATAAATAATAATAAAATGGATACAATTTCTATCATAAGTTCATATTTTCGATCACACTAATATATGATCATAGGTTAATTTAGAATATAAAATGTGACTTCCCTTACTCAACAATTAATGTGGGATTTAGGTAAATAAATCCAATCCATGCCTAAGATAACACCAAATTCAACTAGATAGATAATAACAAGATTTTCAGGAAGCACATTCCCAAAAGCTTCAATCAGAGAAGAATAATAGACTTGAGATGCGATCATAATACCATTAGGAGTTTTTAGTGCTAATTGAAAATATAATAATTGGGGTGGAATTATGATACCCTTATAAATTTATTTAGATATAAGAGAGTGGTTAGATATAGAATCAAATAAGACAGTAATAGTTTTAGAGTGGATGGTAAGTGTACCTTTCACCACTTTGTTATCATACTCCACATTAGTAATTGTGATCACATGAGATTTACCTTTATCTCTGGGATTAAGAGTTTTTATATATTGATAATCAACATTAACCTTCATATTTAATCACTACTTTTCATAATTCCCATTCAATTTTATCTGAAACACAAGAGTGTGGATGGTGGATTCTATGGTGCTTTTTCACAATTATTAGATAGATTCTTCCCATCAATTTAGCATCTAATTTCACAATGAACTTACTTTACACACCTAAATCATTTACTATCCCCCTTAAGATAATTTCCTTGATGTATCCTTCCACACTTTGAGAATAATTAAAGGATGATCTTATCCCCTATATGGTTTTTATTATTATAATTTCCTTTGAATTCCATCATTATTTTCTTATCAAAACCATGAGATTGATAGGTAACTCCAATATCAATTCTACCTTGTTAGTACATAGAAAATTTTATTTAAAACTACTTATGTCCCTTATGGAAAACACCCTTCAAAGACTTGGTTTTAAGCTACTGAATAATCAATAAATCTTAATCTTTGGTTCAATAACCTCTCATGTACCCTATTTTAGGCTTGGGATCACCTCTTGTGTACCCTATTTTGGGTTTGGGATAACATCTTGGGTACCCTTTGAGATCATATAACATTAATCCTCAACCAATTCATTAGAGGGCTATATAATTCCAATCCCACCCATCACATAATCATAAATATATTCATATGTATGCCACAAGATCATAAAAAATTCATCATAAATTATCCCATGGAAAAGAAAATAGGTCTCATCGATATTTCATCATTGACACTAATAATTTTTTTCCATTTTAAAAAGCCGGATTATGGGTTGCCGGTACTTGAAACAAGGTTCAAAGCAAAATTAAGAACATTGCAAAATGACCTACAACTCCACAAACCAACACCTGCAATTCAACCACATACCAAATAAAAAGCACCACACTACAGATCATAGTACATGTAATCGTCTTCGCATCCCCTACAAGATTCATCTTCCGCAGTGACCGATTCCCAAATAGAAGTCGGTCCATGCCGCCTACCAATATCACCAAACTCCCAGCTCCTCGACTGATCCAGAGGCGGTTGGGTTCCACAGGACTGTTTGACCAAGCTATCTTTTTTAAAAGAAAGAATCATCCTACTATCCCGCTTAAAAGTAGATCTGGTTCTTTCCGGGCATGGGTTATAGGAGTAGTATTTCCTAGTGCTCCTTCTTGGGGTCGCAGACAATGTTCCTTCACACTCATCCATCCTCTTATTCCCACCTTGTACTATATCACTGTATGAATGAATAGCTGATCCACTCATATTTTCTTTATCACCCCCATCCTGGTCCTTCCCTCTACTGAGGAAATCCTTAGAGGCAATACCATTACCCCCACTATTACTCCTCCTTCTTTGGTTCAAAGTATTACTTTCAATTTGAGCAAGGCATCTAACCCTATCAGTAGGATTTTCCGTATCCCTAGAGACTTCCTCTTGTCCCAGACTTCCACCAATAGGGTCCTTCATGGAGAACACATCACACACACCCCCACCTTTTGAATTAGCACATAAACCAGATTCAAAAATGACATTGGCAAGGCTTTCACACCTGTTTCGTAAAGGGATAAAAGGTCTGGTAGAGATATCTATACCTCTAGCCCCCTATAAAGATAGCTTTTATAAAGGATCTAAATCCCTCGTCCCCCACTGATTGTACTAGGGGCACCTCCCCCTCTCTGTGATCCTCAACTCGATCCCCTTTAATAACCATCATAGGACCTTCCAAGGCATTCACCATACCAAAATTAGCCACAGCTCCCTGACCATCCTCGACCAACTCTCTACTGACATCCTCCATTTGTTCAGCCACCACTAGAGGCTAGACCTCCCTACCGCTTCCTTCTGGTCTTTTCTCCTCTAGAGCAGGAACCACCCCCTCAATAACCTCCAATGCCTTTCCCAGTACATCTTATTCCCATCATACAACACCAAGACCATCCACAACCATCATACTTCTATCCTCAACCAGTTGCCATTCCACCACCGGAAAGTGAGGCTCCTTAACTTCATCAATATTTCATCATTATAAGCATAAACTATATAGAGAAATAATAAAGATGGTATCATTGGATCATATTCCTAGTATATTCTAAGTAACACAAAAGGATGTTATCATATATAGAAACTTTATTTTAAATATCATTGGAATATTTCTTGAGGAAAATAACCTTTTCATTTTTAAATCACATTTAAAAATATAAAATTTTCCCAAATATTTAGGAAACAAATTTCTTTAAAAATAATAGTATAAACTTTTAAATTAACAATCAAATCATTGAGTAGTCATGGTAGTGGAAAATTCTATTTATGTTGTGTACGTTAAAACAAAGTTCTCGTCCACATTTTCGGTAAAAATCCAAAAGTATCTCATTCAAAGAATGAAAAGAAGGTTCATTTTAAACCATTTTGTAAAAAGAATTAAATAACATATAAAAATAACATTAAATGATCATATAAAAATATAAATTTTTTTTTGAAAATATTTTTATAAATCATGGATATGGAAGAAAAAGTATTTTCAACCGAAGTGAGAAATAAAGTTATTTTTCCTTAAAAAAATCTTTCAGTATCATGAGTACTTAATGTGAGAAAAATGAAAGGAAAAAATGTATTCTAAATAAATAAAAATATTATAATAAAATTAAAATAATTTATTAGGAAAGGATCATATAATTTCCTTCAATGTAAATTCAATCATAAATAATCCTGATTAAAATGAGATTGAAAAATAAATCCCTTACCTCAAGTTTGAATTTATTTAAAGGCACTATAAACTCATGTGTAATAAATTTAAGTTAATTATAATTTCATACTATATTCATGATCATACTTATAATATATTATATGATCCATTTATAACATTTCAACACCCATATATTAATAATTCTTTATTAAAATCACTGTTTCCAGATGTTAACTATTTCATTTTTTTCATGGGAATTTTAGTTTGGTAGTTCTGGTCCTTGTACTTTGGTCATGGTTCCATAATATACATAATGTTAATAATTATATAAATATAATATATATTCATTTTATATGTTTTTAGATTCATCCATAAAAATGTAGGGATAGAAAAATAAATTACACCATTCTTGGAGATGGTAGGTTGTATGTACACATGAAAGCTGTTTTCACTTTTAGATGAATTGAATGAAAGAAAGAAAAATAATAATTTGAATTTAATGAGTCATTATTGTATCATATAGATCATATGTATTCATTAAATATATTCTTATTACCATCCAGGTAAAGAGAGAACAAAAAATGAATTGCATCTCTTCACGGAGATGTTAGTCCACACGTATGTGTGAGTGACACTATCATTTTCTAGTGGATGGTATGGTAAGAAAGAAGATATTATATTATAATTATAGAATAATAATTATATTATAAATATCATATATAAACATTAAACTGATAATAATAACCATCCATAAAATATTACGATGGAAAATAGATTATATCTCTACATGGAGGTGGCGATCTACACATATGCACGAGCGATAATTTCACTTCCCATTTGATAGAAAATTTTGTTCCTAAATAGGATCAAGACCACTAGAGGGGTGGGGGGGTGAATCAGTGGTTCCATTTATTTTGTAATAAATTTTCTTAAATTATTTAGTAAAACTTTATTAACCACTAAAACTTGTTAAGGTTTCAATCCACTCAAATATAACTTATCAACCTCACATTTTATATGAAAAAAAAATATAAAGAGAGGGCAACACATGTTATTTACAAGGATCAGTACAGAGACCTACTCCTTTCCATATCGGATAGTCCTGCCAATATGGATTCTTTCACTATATTCTTTCCAGAATACGAAGGCATAAGAAGTGAACAATTCTACAATCCCAGTAGAAACTTTCCTACTATAGTTAGTTATACCCCCAAATATCCTTTTTGTATCCACTTCCTATAAATGGTTATAGACCTAAAAAAATAATTTTCAGAAACTGGTAAGTATCTACAGTTACAAGTTTTACCCAACTTCTTCTTTTCTGATCCACTTTAGAAAGTCTTCACCTCATCCACAAGTAAGTTGAATTAAACATTACCTGCATACAATCTTCATGAAGTTTAACAATTATTTAAGAAAATTGATGGTCTTGAAACATTATCTAGAAAATTTGTCCAGAAAACTTCCTCAGTAAAAGTTAGTCTGATATTCCTAAGTTTAGTAGCCTCCATTCAATGAGATTCATCAGATTTTCCTCTGTCTGATTATCCTTTTTCTCTTTTTTATTCAATTGATTAGGAACTCAATCGACAACATACAATTCCTCTGCCTGATAAAACTTGGTCCAATGAACCTTTATCCAATGGATGTTTCTACAATTGGATCACTCAGATGAAATTTATTAGATGGTTAAATTGAACTTCACTCCGATAATATTCCCCATCTTTAACCTGAAAAACAAAGTCTAGTTTGGAACTCAATACCCATTCCACAATTGTTAAAGATCTAGCACACATGAACAGTTCAATTTAGCTAAGTACAAATGTACTAAGCTATCATTTTATAGGAACCCTGAAATGGTAAATGTGGGAAAATAAACTTCAATTCCCACTCAATGAAATTCATGATTTCTCATTGATTTATGCCTTAATATTTGACTTATTCAACTCTTCTCAATACTTCTGAGTGCTTCTCAAATTTTCTCGATTATTCTCAAAACTTCAAAAATTTTCATGTTTACAAACATTTATTCAGCACTATTCTCTAATACAATTCTTCATTAGTATGAAGACATATGAAAAACTAAATAAAAACCATTATGATAAACTCTTGTAAACACTAAAATTCTTCTCATATGAATGCTCTGTATCAAATGAAAAGAACTTTTTAAAACATTAAGAGAATTATTCCAAAACCTTGTGGCTTTTATTTTGTTATAAATACAGTTCCCACTTCTAAAGATTCAGTACTCCTTGGAAATTCTTCGAGAACAACTGAAAATCCCTTTAAAAAACTTTTTCAACATTTCACCTTCTCATCTTCTTCCTCAGACCGATGATCCCGTTTCCAATGAAGTTCAGAATCTGATGACTTTATCGATGTCAACATGAATATGATGGACTGGTCTCTACTTTACTCAGATAAATGTTGTTAGCGCTCGTCCAATGAGTCTTCACCTATTCTTGAGAAACAATCAATAATTTTTTTCTTTATCTCTTAACCCAATTGTAAGAGAACAAAGTATCTTGACCCAATTGAAATATAATTTAACCTCATTAACATGGTTGACTATAGTGTTGATCATCATTCGGTTGATTGGTCTTTGAATACGTCTGATGAACCATTATTTCTAACAGTACAAACTTTCTAATTTTTTTTGCCTCTGATAAAAATCTATATCCTAAAATCAAAGGATACCAACAATATGAATTAGTTTCATAATCCATTATGATGGACCGGTGGCATACCACATCTGATGGATCGGTGTCGTCAATGACTTATTTATTTCAGCAAGATCAATATTCCAACCTTTTAATATTGTCACACCAATGATTATCATCATATTATCCTTTCTTCTAAAAACATAATATTTTATCATGACTTCTTCATGACTTTGAGAGAATTTAATATCAACTTCATCATCACCTTACTTGTATTAGGAAGTATTGTAATTTCCTATTTACTTATTTCTTTCCAATTCGATTTTCAATATGATTAGAATCATTTGTTCTCCTCCTTTCCTTCATAATGATTTCATCACAAGTTTTCAGATAAATTATGATTTATAAGAACTTCAAGATTAGAGAAGCATCATTTTATTTAGTATCGAATACAAACTATGATACAACTTCTTATTATGATTGTAACTTTCATTCCAGACTCAATATGATTGATAGAAACTTCTGATTTTCTATCAAAATCCTAATCCAATGTATCGTATTCAATGACTCATGCCTGTGGTCTGAGTTTGATATTATGGATCTGATTTTCATACTGATGGTTCTAGATCTGATTGACAACTTCACACACACATCCTTCTTCAATATATATTTCTATTACCTTCTCAACATACTTTCTTTCTTCAACATAATCAACATATTGATCTATTAAGAACAAATACAACAAAAAAAACTTAGGCATAACAAATAATAGATATAATACTGGTGGTTCCATAATCATAATAATATTTTAGTATATCAAGTATAATGAAGTTATTATTTTATGTTGAATACCATAGATTTAGAGTAGGTAGAAGAATAAATAAATTGAAAGAGGTCAGGTAGGAAGATTACATATTCTTCAGTAGTAATCCTTTATATCCCTTATTAACGACCATTGGAATGGTCTTTAAAGAAGAAAAAAATCTATAATTCTTTTATAGGGAAGTTTAGAAGATAATTGGGTAGGTTTTGGTAGAGCTATGTGACTCAAAATGGTCTAAATAAAAGAGATAAGGGTTGTCCTTTTATAAAGGAGGAAAAATACACACTATAATTAATTTATTTTCCAAGTATAATGCTCCCAAATAGCCATGAATTTCAAGAAAAATAGGATATGATCATAATTTCATTATCTAATAAAATTTAGATTGGTTTTTATGTCATTTTAAACCTTATCTTTGGTTTAACCCCTTTGTTAACCAATTTTAAGCTTAACTGCGGTTACGAATTTTTCAATCTTAAAGGGTTATAATTTTACTTAAAAGTTAAAAATTATCTGAAAAATGACCAAGTTATGAAATTATTTAGCATTAATAATCATAAATTTCCTATTTTAAGTTTTTTATGACTTTTAGATAATTTAATAAAATATTATTTAACATAAAATATCATTAATGTCATTTTTGAAACTATTCGTTTAATTTGAATTTAAAGACATAAAGATAGTAATGTAATTGAAATATAAAACTTTAACACATTCATAATAAGTTATATTAATCTATAAAATTATTGGGTCACTATAACCCACCCAAAAAATATTACTTTTAAAGTTTTTAAAAATCATTTACATTATTTTTATACTACTTTCACATGCACTGTGCCGACGTTGTGTACGAATTTAGGGTAATTATTTCATCAATAAAAATAAAAAGTAATTAACATGATAAAAAATTATTTTGTATTTCAAATAATAAATTATAACAAAACTTATCCTCTTATTATCCTTATATAAAAATTTTAGAGATATTAAATTCAAGAGAGTGACATTTTGGAATTTTCTTTACTTAAACATAATATAAATTTCATTATCAAAGTAAAATGGAGAAAAATGACATATATTTGAATTTAGGATGTCTATGGTTAAATATAGTCTATCCAATAAAATAAAGAGAAGTTTTTGGTTTTTTTAGATCTTATCACATTGTTTTAACCTTGTTTAATCCATTTTACCATTATCAAGGTGAAACATATTTACTACGGTTACTATTCATAATGATAAAAAATAAATGAGACCTATTTACCAAATTTGAACCTTAGGATTCAAAATATGTTATCCATTTTTCAAGATTCAATTTCTATAAGGGGAAGGAATAAATTTTAATATAAATTCGTAAACCACAACAAAAAAACTATTTTTAGAAAAATGAATTTTCAAGCATAAAAATTAACTTATATCAAAATCATGAATATTATTGATTAAAATGGAATTAATTATATTGTTCCAAATTAAATGGAAAATATTTAACTTTAAAACCAAATCCAAAATATAATGGGAATTTTAAATTACTTTATTTAATTGAAAGATATGACAAGAACTTGAAAAATCTGTATTTTTCATTATTTATTGAAAAATAAATCATTTTAGAAAAATATCAAAATTTTATCATAAGTTAATTTTTCAATTATTATTTTAAAAATAAATTTAATTTTTAAAATATATTTTATAAAATTGTAATAAATTATTTTTTATTATTTTCTCATAAAAATCAATAAAACCCAATTTTGATGGAAAAGTATTTTTAAAGAATATAATGACTCTACTAAGAACCAAGTACTTATTTATAAATATATTTGATTTATTTAAAACATTTATACATATTTGTAAAAAAATGTGTTTATTCCTATTCAATATTCCAATTTAATGACTAGGTTAAAATGAAATACTATATTATGGTTCATTTAGGTTTGAGGTTGAATGTATCACATGCTATTAAAGAAGTTAAATTTATTTAAAGAGATATATATTATAAAATCTAGAGGTGTTACAAAGAGAGGAATGATCTATACCAAAATTGGTGATGAGAGACCACTCATGGTAACCCACTATCACCTCAAGTTCTTGCAAGGAGAGGGAGAGAACCTATTGATCCTCTGATGATTCCATGTGTTTTGGTTCGAAAACAATTAGAAGAATAAGAGGAAGTAGTACCCTTAGTCGTGTCGTATGAACATCGAGAAGAACGAACTTGAAGGAACCACTAGGCTACTAACCCTAATCAGGGTGAAATAGCGGGGAAGGATGAAGCAATGAGCTAGGTGGGTGATCAATGATAGGAGGCACTTCAAAAACAACTAGATCTAAAACATTGATGGTTCGAGGGGTTTTTGAAGACAAGAGCGAGGTGGGTGGGGAAGTGGGTTAGAAGGCACCAAAGAACACTATATGAGAGAGGATGACATGAATACATCAACTGGCACAAATTATTATGGTGGAAGTAGTGCTACCTCCATCGGAGGGGGCACGATGGCGCTAGACCCTCTAATGAACTGAAAATCAAAAAGCGCCAGCAATGCTTATAGAATGTAGTGACACTAGGAAAAAAACATCATTTATCAGTAGTTTAAACCAAAAATAAATGACCTATAATGGTTTCCCAAAACTATTGTGAATACCTATGTTAGGGATTATTTCATAACGCTTTTAAAAACAATTTTAATTTATTTCACAATGATTTTTTAGCAGTGGTATGTTTTTTTAAATTTTTCTTATGATAGTTTTAAAAAAATATGTATTTAATGGCATTTTTTAGAACCACCACTAAAAAATTATTGAAATGTTACTTTTTAAAAAAATTTAATGATTTTTTAAAAATAGTACCAGTTATTAAAACCGCTGCTAAATAAATAAAGACAATATTTATATATTTTTTTTACAAAAATAAAAATATATTTTTTTTACAAAAATAAATATATATTTTAATTGGATCAGGTGACCCAACCGACCTAATCTCACTTAGCCCATGGCCTATCTGAACTAAGCCCTCCACCTAGCCCATCTCTGGCCATAACCCAGTAAACCCAAGCCCACTACCAAGCCGAGACCAAGCCATCCATCCAATGACCCAAAGGCCTTAAATGTTTTTTATTATTAATAATAAAAACCATTTTAAGGGAAGTAGGGGGAACCCCGAAATCATAGACTTAAGACAAATCACAAACTGAAGGTTGGAAAATAAACCCAAACTAAGAACTTGGAACGGTCCCTCCCCAGTGTATGAATCTTGATGTAGCTCTCCACCATTACATGGCTGTTTAGAAAGAAAGTGTTATGTGTCAAAGCACAGGCCTGATCCGATGGCTCTCACCATACCCTCTCAAATGTCCAAATATGAATAGTTATGCATTGGTGAACCGCAAACTCTGAACATATTCTGGGACTAGTTCCTAGTGATCAAGTCCAACATCTGCATTAAAACATAAAAATAAAACATCACAATCATAGATTGCCTCGCTGACTCTAGAACAAGTCCCATCACACCATTTCCACAAGCCACTCTCGAAACCACAACAGAAAGAAACCAAAGTGCAGGCCCTCCAGGTTGCAGGATGTCAAGCCAGCGCCACCTAGGGCTGGAAGGCCCAACAACTACGACAAAGGAGAACCGCCAGGGAGGGGAACCAAGATGTCCATACCAGAAGTGCCACTCTAGGCTGAAACTGATAAAATCAAGCAAAAGCATAACCCTCACCGGATGCTAAATCAGATGAACTCACTGCAATAGTGGAATAGAAACCCGCAAAACCAAGAGCAGTGCTTTTCCAGTGCCAAAGACACCACAAACCATCCACCGTAATCCAAAAACCAAAACTTCACAAACCAACCAAAGTAGAAATCAGACCGCAATGAAAAAACCACCATCGAGAGACCAAAAAACAGAGATCCCCCCTCCCCCGAGCCACTCTGGAACCTACAATGAACCCCACCGGAGACATTGGAGCTGTTGAGAACCAAGCCAACCTCACCGTGCCAAGATCCAGGTGTGAACTAAAAGTCGAAGTGCCGATCCGCACAACGGGAAGAACGAGCCACACCATGCTCCTGAGGGAATCGTCGCTGAGACCAATCCATGTTTCTATCAACCCAAGTCCACCACCACTTACTTAAGCTTATCATCTGGTAATTATACTGACATAATAGCTAATATACTTATATATATACAAAAAAATACATGTGAATAAAAATATATGTAAACATATACACTCACACTCACACAAATATAAATATATCTAAATACATATTATTATATATAAATTTATATATAGAAGAACACAAACACATATATAAATACATATAAATATCTATATATATATATAAATAAATAAATTTACATAAATATATAAAAATATATAAAAATATATAAAAATAAATATATATAAATATATATAAATACATATAAATTTATATAAATATGAAAACATATAAATTAATGTAAATATACATAAACGCATATAAATATATATAAATATAAATAAATATAAATATTTATAAATATATATATGAATACTAATAAATTCATATAAAATATATAAATACATATATACATATATAATTAAATATATTAATACAAAAATATCTATATAATTAAATATAATTATACATAAATACATATAATGAAATATAATTACACATAAATACACACACACACACACACACATATGTATACCCATATAATATATATAAATATATATATATAAATATATATATATATAAATATAAATAAATTTACATAAATGAATATAAATACACACATACATATATATCTGTATAATTAAATATAATTATATATATCCACATAATATATATATGTATATATATATATATATATTAGTTGGGTCTAAATCCTCTTTCTTATTATGAAAGAAAAGACCACATTCTATCTGGGTAAATAGAGACCCATTACATAGCCTGTAGGCCCCAGAAAAAGTTACCTACATAATTTTTGCATCATTGCCTGCCTTGTTATTCCTGCGTCACTTCTTACGTCACGCTTGCGTCACCACCCCCAATGTTAGCGCCTGCATCATAAATCCCCTAAGGGTCTTTCCATAATTTGAGTCCTTGTCTTTTGAATGTAGGATTATGGGGTTTACCACTCAGGCTCCACCCCAACTACTATATAAATATAAATATATATATAAATACAAATATATATATATAAATATATATAAATAAAAAAAAATATATAAATATATATAAATATAAATAATTAAATATAATTATACACACACACACACATAAAAACACATAAATATACATGTATATATTATTACACACACCCATATAATATAAATAAATATATAGAAACAAGTTGGGGTTGAGACCCCTTTATTAAAAATAATCAAATTAAAGGAGTGGAGAAGGGAAAAACCATGGAAAACTATCCTCAACCTAAAAAAAACATCATGTAAAAAAAACTATCACAAATAAGTCATAAATACCTTCCTAGATAATTGGTTGTCCATGCATGTTTGAATGCATGAAAATTATTTCTAGATATTGAGCCAGAGATCAGAGACTTGTATTATGATTAGCCCCCTAACCCCTAACCTAGTGGTCATCATCCTCATTTCCATTTTTAACTAGATTCTTAGGGAAATTTTGATCATATTTGATCATTTTCATAGATGTATCCCCAGAGGTAGCCAGATAAGCATCATCATGTGTCCTGAGTTTCTTAGGTATAACCTTTTGGAAGCCGTCTTTATATACCATAAAATTATTCACTCTTTCCAAAACAGACCTAAAATGAGCTTATCCCTGATCTTTGGATTCAATATCCTCTATTATTGTGGTAATCACCACTTGGGTCAAATAGGGATGCAATGGTATATTCCCATACCTTGTAGCCCCTACTTCATGTATATTAGTTGAAGTCATTTTCCCCATATCCATAGCTATACCCCTATCCCTTTACTGAATTTCAACATCAAGGACCCCAAAGTCAATAGTACTGATAGAATCCAGCATGGAGAAAAAGTTAACTACATCATAAAAATCATTTGTCCTTAATCTAGTTGAACTCTTGTGTTTCACTTCTAGATTATTAGTCCCTAAATTCTTCTTAATAGATTCAAAATCACATTTACTCACTACATGAGAGCAAGCGAATTAGGGTTATTGAGCCTTCTTTCAGCTAGGCTATAAAAGGCATCATCATAATGCATCTTCCAACATGTTATGGTATGATCTATGGAGAGGATGAACTCATTTGGGAAATCAACATTCAGGATACTTCCTTAGGGGTTGAATGAACAACTAAGAAATCTATCTGAGCATGGATCTTAACATATTTATGGGAGATGAACCTGATATCAAAATTCTGAAAAATTAATTCCTAACACACTAGTTGGATAGTCAAAATTATGTAGTTGAGAATATATTTTAGCAGATCGATGTGGGAGAACAACTATATCTCTTGGTGCTACATGTAGTGTCGCAACTTCTGAACCATAAAGACCAGGGTGAGTAAATTCTTCTTGATGGGGGAATATCTGGTCTTTTTGCATAGGATCATGTGAATGAGATAATATAGGATATTTTCTCTACCCTCTTTGTTATTTTGAGCTAAAATGGATCATAGAGCCCATTCTAGGGTAGTCACATAAAGGACCATAGGATTCTATAAGATGGGTGGAATCAAGATTAGAGGATGTGATAGATACCACTTAATATCTTTGAATGTATCCTAACATTATTTGTCCCTTTGGTATACAGTTAATTTCTTCATGATCCTTTAAGAAGGGCCTACACTTTCTATCTAGGTTCGTAACAAATCATTGGAAATAGGCCAAGTGGACTTGAAGGAATCACAACTCTTAATGATTGTGTCGAGGAGGAGTATTACTAATATATTTGATATTTTATGGATTGATCTCAATGCATCTATATTTGACAAAAAATCCAATAAAATTTCCTAAGGTTACCCAGAATGCACACTTCAAGGGGATCATTTTCAAGTGGTGGGAGTGGAGGAAGTCAAACAATTTCTCAAAATCCTTGAAATGGTTCTAACATTGTTGAGAATTAGACACTAAATAATACACATAGAAATCCACCAATGTCCCAAAGAGCACTTTGAAGATAAGGTGCATGGAACAATAGTAGGTACCTCCAGAATTCTTCAAACTGAATGGTACCACCCTATAGAAAAAGGTTTACTGGGGTGCTCTAATAGTGGTGACTACCACATCCTAATGGGAATCCAGATTTGGTTATATTTAGAACATTGATCCATGATAAAGAGGGATTGGAAGCTGCATGTTACATTAATTAGAAACTCTATTACTGTAAGGGGAAAATAATCCTTCAGGAAATGAAAATAGAGCTCCCAGAAGTCGATGAAGAATCTGATATGCCTGTCATTTTTTCTAATTAGGACAATGTTGTTCAACTAATTAGGATATTGAACTACCCTAACAATGTTTTCCTGGATTAACTTTTCAACTTAGACCTCAACCTTGGTTCCATGGGAAGGGTATATCTTACTGGGAAGATATTTAAACCCATAGTGGATCACTGGGAGGACAAGGTGATAAACGACCACTTGGGGATCAAGAATTGGAATATTATTATAGATTTAGGTGAACACATCATGGTACCATTTTAGGAAATCCACATACTGTTGTTGTTACTATGAATACATGATTATACTGATCAAAATCGGTCTCAGGTCTTCCTTTGTATCAATATTTACCTGGTTAATCTCATCAATTGTGTTAAAGACACCATATTTAAATACTGGGGGGGGGGGGTTATCCAGATTCTCTTAGTCATTTAGAATGTGAGGATCAAGAGGAGGAAAATGTATGGGAGCATTAGATTTAGTAGTGGAACTAGGATATACCTTGGAAGAAGTGGGATCCTTGATAAGGAGTTAGTGTTCCATAGAGAATGTGGTGAAAAAATCTACCGATCCAATCCTACATGGTTTATGAACACGAGTCTTGCCTTTGATATCAAAGTAATGGTGTCGAGTAGACTCCCACTAAGTCAACCCTTCTTTCTAAAACATATGGAAGTGTCGTGGATTAAATTCCACATGGAAGATCCCTAGAAATTCCACAAGATTTAGGATTATTGGTTCTAATATGAGTCTATACTGTGTAGTATTATGAGGTAATATGAGAGCACTCCTTCTTTGAGATGATGAGTCATCTTTCCAAGCCTGAGGTCCAGGGCTCTAATTGGAGGATCAGTAGAATGAAGTTAACTTTCAAATCTACCCAAGGATCCATTGAAGTAGTTTTCAGATTATTGGGAGTGTTGACACCCTCAACCCCACTAGTCTAAAGTTATTTCCCTTCTATTTTTTGTACCCCACATTCAGGTTGAGGGTTTCACAAGTGTTAATGGGAGAAATATCGCTCTATAGTCACTACTAGAAGAGAAGGTTTTACCAATGGTTATAAACCATTGGTATAGGCTGGAAAACCGTTGGTATATCCTATACCAACAGTTTTCCAAACCGTTGGCTAGTAAGCCGTGAGGAAAGCCTTATACTAATGGTTTGATCTAAACTGTTAGTATATTGGTTATATAAATTTCACCCAATGTATGGAAACAGTTATAAACCGTTGGTAATGCATTTTAGGAAGTATTATACCAATGGGTTTAAACCGTTGGTAATGTGGTTTTCAGAAAAACTTATACCAACGGTTCTAAACCGTTGGTATTGTATTTTCCAGCAACACCTATACCAACAGTTTATAACTGTTGGTATTGGTTTTCTAGAAATCTAGACACCTATACCAACGGTTTTAAACCATTGGAATAAGTTTTTCCAGAAATCTACAACACCTATACCAATGGTTTAAAACCATTGGTATAATGTTTTTCCATAATTCCAACACCCTTATACCAACGGTTTTGAACCGTTGGTATTGAGTTTTTCCAGAACTGCAGCCCAGCAGCCCCCTCCCTCCAGTAGCCCCTCCACTATACACCTGCATAAATAAAATCACAAAAACCACATACAGACTTGAAACAGTATAAAAAATACCTAAAATAGAACAAAAAAAACACATAAAATCATCAAACTCTTCCAACCATGTCATGTACAACAATTCCTTATTTCAATCTTCATAAGACAACAATCATCCCGTAGTAATTCACCTCACCCCTGCACAACCCCCCAACTAGCATAGCCCCCACCTCCCCATCAAATTCTAATAGGCAGAATAGTATGAGAAATACCTATTAGAGTTGAATAAGGGTTTGAAATTGGCTCATATCCCATTTTTTTATGATCCTAGATTTGGGTATGTAATGATTTGTGATGAATTTTGCATTGAACTTGTATTGTTTATAATATATGGTGAAAAGGTATTTTCTTAGGAGTTTCGTCACTTATGAACCCATGAGTGAAACTACCCAACTCTTGAAAAAGAGTTTGCAACTATCGTTGATAAGTGTAAATTTCAGTTGTATTCACTTAAAATGATGTCCTTTTCAAACACAAGAAAGACACTTTTAGTGGTACCGACCACACCAGACCTCAGATTGAGGCGAGGTTGACTCGTACACATCAAAAATGACCCATGGATCGTTTTCCTAAAGTTTCAATAGAATACGAATGTGTTTGGTCAGTTTTCCGTATGCCAGTAGTTGTTTTCACTTAAAATCCTATCCATTTCAAATAAAAGTGAGACAGTTTGAGTGGTACCGGCCACACCATGCCTCATATTGAGGCGGGGTTGACTCGTACACGACAAAAATGACCCATGGATACTTTTTCTAAAGTATCAAAAGAATCCGAATGCGTTTGATCCGTTTCCCGTATGTCAGTTGTTGTTTTTACTTAAACTGTTGTCCATTTCAAAGAAAAGTGAGACACTTTGAGTGGTGCCGGCCACACCGCGACTCGGATTGAGGCGGGGTTGACTCATACACGTCACAAATGACCCATGGATCGTTTTCCTAAAGTATCAACACAATCCAAATGCGTTTGGTCAGTTTTCCGTATGTCGTTTATTTTAATTAAAAGTGCATCCATTTTAAACAGAAGAAAGACACTTTTAGTGGTACCGGACACAATGGCCCTTGGATTGATGTGGGGATGACTCTTACATGTCACAAATGACCCATGTATCATTTTCCTAAAGTTTCAACAGAATCCGAATGCGTTTGGTCGGTTTTCCGTATGCCGGTAGTTGTTTTCACTTAAAATCCTGTCCATTTCAAATAAAAGTGAGACAGTTTGAGTGGTACCGGCCACACCGTGACTCATATTGAGGCAGGGTTGACTCTTACATGACAAAAATGACCCATGGATACTTTTCCTAAAGTATTAACAGAATATGAATGCGTTTGGTCCGTTTTCCGTATGTCAGTTGTTGTTTTTACTTAAACTATTGTCCATTTCAAAGAAAAGTGAGATACTTTGAGTGGTTTGGCCACACCGCACCTCAGATTGAGGAGGGGTTGACTCTTACACGTCAAAAATGACCCATGGATCGTTTTCCTAAAGTATGAACACAATATGAATGCGTTTGGTCAGTTTTCCGTATGTCGTTTATTTTAATTAAAAGCGCATCCATTTTAAACAGAAGAAAGACACTTTTAGTGGTACCGGGCACACCGACCCTCGGATTGAGGTGGGGTTGACCCGTACATGTCACAAATGACCCATGGATCATTTTCCTAAATTTTCAATAGAATCCGAATGCGTTTGGTCGGTTTTCCGTATGCCGGTAGTTGTTTTCACTTAAAATCATGTCCATTTCAAATAAAAGTGATACAGTTTGAGTGGTACCGGACACACCGTGCCTCAGATTGAGGCGGGGTTGACTCGTACATGACAAAAATGACCCATATATACTTTTCCTAAAGTATCAATAGAATCCAAATTCGTTTGGTCCGTTTCTCGTATGTCAGTTGTTGTTTTTACTTAAACTGTTGTCCATTTCAAAGAAAAGTGAGACACTTTGAGTGGTGCCGGCCACACCGCACCTCAGATTGAGGCGGAGTTGACTCGTACACGTCACAAATGACCCATGGATCGTTTTTATAAAGTTTAAATAGAATAAAAATCCATTTTTAGTGCACTATAAGCCACCAACCATAAACTAAAAGTGCTATCAATAATTGATATTAAGGGTGAAATATAAACTCTTCATATTTTTCATATTATATATACAAAATTTTCACATAATACAATATAAAAATTTCTAAAAATTACTCAATTTAATACATATAAATATTATAAGTAATTGAATATTTTTTTTTGTAAATTATATTCCCAATCAATGAAAATATATAAAATAGAGAATAAAAATGTTAAAAATAAATTTTTTAACCAAAGAAATTAACCAATATTTAATTATCATTAAAATCCATTTATCAAAATAAAAAAGTCACACACTTATTTATATTTTTTAACCAAGGGAATTCATCACCTAATAAATCATTTCCACCTCAAAAACCCTCATTTTATTATTTTTAAAATGAACCCCCAATATTACCCATGGATCTAAAACACATAATTTTTCATGTCATGTCCTTAGGCCCTAAATATTACTTATGGATGACCATATGTCCTTAGGCCCTAGAACACCCATGACCCGACCCGACCCAACCCGGCCCATGGACACCCCTAATTTCAAGTGATTTTTTTTGAATATTGAGATGAACATATTAACTTATCAAACCAGATATCATACATGGAATCACAGTACCGAGGAATACTAAAGGTCTAGGTAGTAGACTAATCATACAATAATAATCAAGTGCAAAAAAGAGATCTGATAACAACATCCCTATGAAGCAGAGGAAAACCCCGGAGTGGAAAACCAGGTTAAAAAATAAAGAGTTATACAGAATTCAAAAATGAAATGGATCAATCTGCCCCTGATCACCATCACCATCACCACTATCATCATCGACCTCATCCTCGCCACCATCTCTGTCCTCGTCGTCATCCTCGTTATCATCCCCATGCTCATCGTCGGCCTCATCCTCGTCCTTAGGCCCATCCTCACCCTCGACCCCATCCTCACCCTCGACCCCATCCTCACCCTCATCCTCATCCTCATCCTCACCCTCGTCCTCTTAAGCATCCTCATCATCACCAGGAACGTCATGATCTCGATCGCCACTTGAGATGTCACCTGGTGCATTGGATAATTCACCCATCGACGACATAAATGTCTGACAAGACCTGCTAGCCTCTGGTGGAAGTGATGAAGATAAAGCTTTCATCAGTTTCATAAATTCTTTGTCCCTCATTTGAACTTATATGTCCAACTCTTTGACCCTTTTATCAGATTGTCTTTCTTGCTCGTTGACCTGTTCTAACTCAGTCGTACTAGAATGGATACTTGGAGAGGACCAATACCTCGTCGGGACTATATTCTTACCAGGTCGGCAGCGTACTCGTCCAGAGTGATCCTCTCCCAAAAACTGATATAAATGATCGTGTGGCCCAAAATTGTTAGGCTCCTGGGCATCAAGAGCCTCTAAAGCAGCCTGTTAAAAATATTAATAGATTAATAAATTTCAAAATATATCTTAAACTTTTAAATAAACAAATTAAAACTTACAATCTTTTCTTGGGTTGATTCATTTACTGCAGTTCCATCTTTTTTTCTTCTACTCGAGCAAAACAATTTTTCTTGAGGGATACGTCCTTAAATATTCAATTTGTGCTTCTGTAATGACATTGAAACAATATAAATTGAAAGTATAATCATATATTCAATATTCAATAAATCACATAATTTAAGTAGGAAATAATAAAAAGGGAAAGTCCTAAAGAAAAATTATAAACAACTATATCGTACCAGCTACCTCTCATGATCTGACATAGTTGTGCGCCCCAAAGTGTGGAGGTATTTCTTTGAATCAATGTTTTTTTTTGTTTTTTTAGAAGATTACTAAATAATGTTTAATAATAAATAATATTATATTAATGCAAAATATGAAAAATATGATTTAAATACCTCAAATGAGATTAATACCTTAAATTTGATAGTCGCCCAATGGGTAATCATTTGGCGATATTTCTCTATCGGGAAGTCATCCATGATAGGTAATGTCTCTAAATCTGTGCCCACCCTATCACACCAGCCAACATACAGGTCATGCTTATAATCTCTCCAAAGCTCTCCCAACTCTTTTAAATGCACTGGTCGTGCACCTTCGCCATCAGGGAAGTTAAACCGAACCTGAAACCCAATAGATTAGTTCATATAAATACAAAAAAATACTACATTAAATCCAATAGATTTTTTACCCATATTTGTGCCCACGTGTTATCTTTGACTTCGTGTGGTAGTTGTCTCCAAGAGAGAGGGCTGACCGGAATGATATCAGAGTATTTGGCTAGCGTCGCCAAAAAACCCCGACATTCCTGCCCATATTTCTCAATCATTTGTCCATCAACATTATATTCAACCATCAACTGTGTCTGGTGGTTCCATACCGCACGCAAGTGAGTACTCCCCCTCCCCCGCCTCCTATCTATAGATGAATCTGTTATTAAAGAAAAATAATATCAGTACAAGTTATAATAAAATAAATTTTGGTATAAAAATTTGATAGAGTCAGATAAATATACCTGTGGTAGTCAGATCAATAGGCATCACTGGATGTGTAGAAGCTGAAGGAATATCCTGTACAGGTGGAGTTTCTCTCAGTGAACACTCCTCAGCCGCATACTGTGTCGCATCAGGAGTCGAAGAAGGTGGAATATAATAGCTCGGAGATAATGAACCAGAAGCAAAAGATGATGGCATAGACGTCTGGCCAACTGGTAGTGTAAACATCGGAGGTCTAAATATCCCGTGTGTCCCTGGAGACACACCAAGATAAAAATGGGGTGAAGAAGATACGTCTGTGGCAGTGGATCATCTAACTCTCTCCCCATGAGCCCTCATACCACCGACCTCAGTACCAGGCCCACTAGATGATCGTCCATCTCTGACACCACCCCCCTCCTACCACTAGCCACTCTACTGGGAGCAATATTAGTCTCCTCATCAGATATCTATCATCTAGAGGGTCGATCATGAAAAAAAGTTTAACACATAAGTAAACACATGATATTATAAGTTATTGAAATATTTATATTTGAAATAAAATACTCACAACAGGGATGAGTGGAGGAACACCCATCTGTATCATGCGACGATTATTATCTATCATCTTTTTCCATCGCCTCTCTTCAATGGGTGTCATTTCCTATAATGAAAACAAATATGGAAGTAATTAAAAATAAATAACTAATGTGTAACCCAAAAAAAATATAGAAAAACCATTCTGATAAAAAAACATAAAGTAAACGAAGATTTATGGTGGTTTGAAGGTAAGTACTTGGATACACACTCTGAATGATGTAGGTGAAACATGTAGGTGAGAACATGACTGTATGATTCTATATATTTCCCACCACAACTTCAGGTTCACAATCAACTTTGACAATTGAGCTATTGGCGCCATCATAAGTAATAAACGGATTGCTTCCAATTGCAGTAGGGATAGTGTCAACTTCATCATCACCATCATAAAAAACATGTCTGGGATTTACTTCAATAATTACACTGAATTTAGGATGACGATGATCTTTGACATAAAAAACTTGTTTCACCATTGATGCCAATACATATGGTTCATCGGTGGCAAGAGTGCGAGTCATGTCAATAACTCGAAATCCACAATCATCAATAAAGGTGCCTTGCCTTTTCATTGAATCAAACCATTGACATTTCATCATCGTGACTCGACCATGTGAGTAATAATCCAAAATTATTATTTTCTCCACGACTCCATAATAAGAAACATTTTTAGAACGAGGTCTAGTATCCGATAAACTGGTATAACAATCTGTTGTGGCAGTTAGCATAACACCATTATGCTGTGTTCTCATGTTTCTTTCTTGTTCAATGATAATAAATTTTTATCCATTGATCACAAGTGATTTACAAGCACGAACCATGGTATTAGGACCAAAAGCCAAAGCTCTTGTTTCATCAGAAACAGAGTCTACAGGAAAACTCGATACCTGAAATATAAAAAAATAGTAAAATTAATTAAATATTATTTTTATTTAGTTATTACAAAAATATTTTTACCTTCAATTTCAACCAAGAAGAAAACCCTTTGCTATGCGAAGTCTCTTTCCTTCTCAAAGATAAAGAACGATGCTTTCTATATATCAATTCTTTATGTTCTCTGTAGATAAAAATAATAATAGTTTAACAAATATTTAAAATTACAAGAGATAAGATAATAGATACATGTACAATTTACTTACTTGATATACTCATCGAACAAATCACAATTGAACAACATTGTGAGATGTGCCATCTCTCACTCTTCAAGGCTTAATGTCATCAATGTATATGATCCCAGAATTCCTCTTGTCTGAGGAAGTGATGAAAAACTGGGTTCAATTTGCCCATACTGTTCTTCTTCATTTCTCATTGGCCTGTTTATTCTCGTAGTAAGATCAGACAAATACATTGTGCAGAAATACATACATTCTTGAGCCAAGTAACCGTTCACAATAGAACCTTCGGGATAATTCCTGTTCCGAACATATGATTTTAATGTGCACATGTTTCTTTCATTTGGATACATCCAACAGAAAGAAACGGGTCCTCCAAGAAGTATTTCTATCAGAAGATGGACAGTCAGATGCAACATGCATGTAAAAAATGATGGAGGGAATATTTTCTCTAACTCGCACAAAATTAATATTGTCTCTGCCAATAGTTTTTGCAAGAAGGATTTGGATATCCTCTTAGAACAAAGATCTCTAAACAAATAGCACAACCGAATAACTGAGAATCTAACATTATTGGACAAGAGATGACGGATTGCTATTGGAATCAACTCATGAAAAAGGATGTGATAATAAAGAGTCTTCAAAGATTTAAGCTTCAACTCTTTTTTGTTGACCCATTTTGATATATTGCTTGAATAGCCATCAGGAACTTTAATAGTCTCTAGAACTTCCAGAAATTAATTTTTTTCCGTAGGTGTCATCACATAAGAAGCACATAGAACTTGCCATTTATTTTCACTGATACAGACATGATGCAATTCTGGTCTGATCCCCCAATCTACCAAGTCACGCCGAGATCATAAATCATCTTTTGTCTTCCCCTTGACATTTAGAAGAATCGAAAGAAACATTTCACATATATTCTTTTCAATGTGCATTACGTCTAAGCAATGCCGTAACAAGTTGGTTGACTAATACGACAACTCAAAGAATATACTTTTCTTCTTCCAATTGTAACAGGTATCATTGGAAACATTTTTCTTCTTTCTAGATTTCATTACACCCTTCCCAAATGAATAACTGAAATCTTTCAATTCATTAAGCACATCAGTTCTAGACATACGCTGAGGTGGAGCGTCATTCTCCATGGTATTGTCAAATCTTCGACGATTGTTTCTAGATGGATGGTTCATTGACAAGAATCGTCGATGTCCCATAAAACTAAAACTACGACGATATTTCAGTCTTATCGATCAAGTATTCTTCATACAAATAGGACATGACAATTTTCCTTTAGTACTCTATCCAGACATCATTACATAAGCAGGAATATCATTGATCGTCCACATAAGCGCAACACGCATCTGAAATATGTCTTTCGAACATGCATCGTATGTGGGAACACCCACATCCCAAAGAAGTTTCAACTCTTTTATTAAAGGTTGAATGTATACATCTATATCATTACCTGGATCAGAAGGGCCAGATATCAGTATACTCAAGAAAGTGTAAGGATTTTTCATACACAAACAAGGGGGAAGGTTATAAATGTGTATGAAAACTGGCCATGTGTTGTGCGAAGTAAGAATCTGCCCAAATGGATTAAAACCGTCACATGAAAGACCCAGTCTCACATTACGCACGTCGGCTGCAAATTCAGGATATTGAGCATCAAATGTCTGCCATGCAAATCCATCTGCAGGGTGAACCAACTCTTCATTATTCCTTTTTCTCTCAGTGTCATGCCATCACATTTTTACGGATATTTCATCAGACATGAAAAGGTTCTGTAATCTGGGTATCAATGGAAAGTGCCACATTACTTTTTGTGGCACATGAGATGGTGATCCATCATCTTTTTTGCTTCCATCAGGAGGTTCCACATTTGATATAATCATTTATTTCAGCAGTTTCCTCCCAAAATAACCTGCAATCATTCGAGCAACCATGATTTTTTTTGAGAATCCAAGTTCATCAACTAACTTCCATGCCATATAGTGGTTTGAGGGAATATCTGCATCATCTGGAAGTAAGTCCTTTAAGAAGGTAAGAATGTAATCAATTGCAGTATTTGAAATCCCATCCATAGTTTTCCTATGAAACAATTGGATTAAAAATTCCAACTTTTTCATTTTACCACATTGCCGATATACTAGAGTCCTCGCAGCATCATTCAATTTTTTCACCCTATCAACATCATCATTTTCATTGGATGCATCATGTGTGCTTGTATCGAAATCTTGTTGGTTGGACATCCTTTCCTTCTCATGATGCCAAATAAATGGAAACCGATCATATATCAAACTCTCCAATTCAGTCTTATCATTTGGATCATCAACATTTTGAGATTCCATTTTCTCTCCATTGTGATACCACACATAATAGTTTGTTTGGAAACCATATTTGGTAATATGATAGCTAACTGCATCACGACTCAACCAAGGTCTTCCAACACAATTAAAACATGTGCAGTGTTTGCGAACACTATCTGAAGCCTTTTCAAATGCAAAATCTAGAAAGCTGTTCAAATTATTTTGAAAATCGGTTGAAATCTGATAAGTTTTGTACATCCAACTTCTGTCCATTCTGTAAAAAATTGCAATAATTAATTTCAATGAAATTCAATAATATTGAAGTTTAATCAAAAAAATATTTTGGTAAATGACAATTGTTTACTTTATATAAAAGCATAAATAACACATTACTCTATATGAGAATCATATTAAGAAATACAACAAAATACAGTGTATATAATAAAATAAGATACATAATTTATAATACCTATATTCAAGGATTTCCCAGTAAGATATTGAAAGTGGATCAAGAAATACATAATCCTTAAAGATATTGTTGGGAGTACATGAGTTTTATACTTTAACTTCTTCAGGGAGATCGGGATGAGGAGTAGGATAAGGATCAGGGGAGTGGCGGGACTGTCCAAGGGGGTGCGGGGTGTCCAGGGGGTGCAGGGTGTCTAGGGGGGTGGGGCCGTCCGGGGGGTTGGAGGTGTCCAGGGGGTCGGGGGGTGTCTAGGGGGGTTGGGGTGTCCAGGTGGGCGGGATATCCGTGGGGGTGGTCAGGCTGTCCAATAGGGTAGGGGGAGTCCAGGGGGTGGGCGGGCTGTCTAAGGAGGTGAGCGGGGTGTCCAGGGGGTGGGTGGGGCTGTCCGGGGGGGGGGGGGGGGGTACAGGGTGTCCAGGGGGTGGGCTTTCCAAGGAGGTGAGCGGGATGTCCGGGGGGGGGGGGGTGTCCAAGGAGGTGAGCGGGCTGTCCGGGGGGGGGGGGTATAGGGTGTCCAAGGGGGGTGCAGGGTGTCCAGGGGGGTGGGCGGGCTGTCCAAGGAGGTGAGAGGGGTGTCCAGGGGGTGGGTGGGGCTGTCCGGGGGGGGGGGGGGTACAGGGTGTCCAGGGGGTGGGCTGTCCAAGGAGGTGAGCGGGCTATCCGGGGGTGGGCGGGCTGTCCAAGAAGGTGAGCGGGATGTCCGGGGGCGGTACAGGGTGTCCAAGGGGGGTGCGGGGTGTCCGGGGGGTGCGGGGTGTCTAGGGGGTGGTGGGGCCGTCCAGGGGGTCGGAGGTGTCCAGGGGGTGTCTAGGGGGTCAGGGTGTCCAGGTGGGCGGTCTGTCCGCGGGGGTTTTCCACCCAAAAAAACAAGTACGGGCAAATCATGTGCAAGGTTGACTATAACAACACCTATTCGAAACCCGTCAGTGTTCATATGAGATCGATGTAAGAAGATGGATAATTGGTAGATGAGGATGAAGAAAAAGAGAGAGATCACTGGTGTCATTCCATTACACCCATCAGTGTTCATATCAGAGCTCGTATAGAGCCATGTTGGTCTACTAATGATCCATCTCAATCAGCTACTCTCAGACAATCAAGGATTATATAAAGGGAGAATCATAAATGAGTTATGATTCTACCTCTTCCATTTATTAAAAAAAACTACAAATAGAGTATATTAGGATTACTCATCCTGTATATTCCTTTAATGGACCCACATTAAGAGGACATCAACATCATCCTACACAACATCTACACAACATCTACACAGTATGGACATTACCATGATGCGGCCTTATATTAGAGACAAGGTACATGGCGTGTAATTCCTAAGTACACAACATATACTTCCAAAAATGTAATATTTTCCATTTTTCCTCAAAATAAACCCAAACAAAAATACACACCTAAAAACAAAAATTCGGGGAACAAACAACCATTAAATTTATCCATATGTTAGAACACATGGACAAATGTTGTGTCCTAGGAAATTTTCTTAGTGCAACATAAATTATTTCCATGTGGTGGAAATATGGGTGAGCTTTGATAAGACCAGAACAAAAATCCATGAATCATTTCACTCTAAAAAATAAGGTACCAGTTAATAAGGTACCTTAAACACATCAAAACAAAAACAAAAACATAAACACATCAAAATCAAAAACATAGAAACAAAAACATATAGGATGGGTCTAAATAAAAAACATATAGGTTAAATCAAAAAAGAAACAAAAACATAAACACATCAAAATAAAATCTAAAAACTGAAATATTAGATAAATTTCAATAAAAATAAGTTGCCAGTAAATAAAATACCTAATTTAGGATGGGTATTATAAGATTCAGAAGTAGATTCAACACCTTGGATGGGATGGAGGAAGAGGAAGCTAAAGGATCTCGAAGATTGCCAAACTGGTCCAGCTGAAGGAGCTCCAAAATAGCCTGCTGCTCCCGTTTAGGGTTCTGTATCGCGAATGGGGGAGAGGACGGGCCACTGGAAATTTGGGGGAAAGTTGTGCCAATGGTTTTTAAAAACCGTTGGTATATACCTTCAGGACACACCTATACCAACGGTTCTTTAGAACCGTTGGAAAAAAACTCCCCCCAACCACACCTATACCAATGGTTCTTTTGAACCATTGGTAAAAACCTCCCCCAACCACACCTATACCAACGGTTCATTAGAATCGTTGGAAAAAACCTCCCCCAACCACACTTATACCAACGGTTCAATGAGAACTGTTGGTAATAATCCCCTAAACACATCAATACCAATGGTTCACTAGAACCGTTGGTAAAAGCTTCCCTAAACCATCCTTTACCAACGGTTTTATGAAATCGTTGGTATGTATGTGTGGGAAAAAACCCACATTCTAGTAGTGAGTACTCCTACTTGACTGTCAAGGGATTATTTGAAGAATTGATAGAATGAATAGGGGACCACTGCATATAGATAGAGTCAAGGCCTTCACAATAGGGAATTTTAGGCTGTATCTTGAGAGACAACCATAAACCCAATATTTGATACTAGGCCACCCAACTGGGTCTTAAACCAAATCTTGTCCGATGGATTCTTCTTTCTCTTATCATATCCATGAATTGTTTGGTCGGAGGGAGTCATATCGGCTTTTGTGAGGCCTATCTTACGAAGCATCCAAGTTGGAATTAGATTAATACAAAATTATGTATCCACCAAGCATCCATAAATTTCCATGCCATTAAATTGGACTATGATATACAATGGGAAAATGTTCCCTTGTATGGTAATACCCTCATCCTCCTTGAAGAAGTAAATAATAGCTTGGCATTCTTCTTTCCCAGCTTCCTCTACATGGTAGGCCTCAACAATAGCTACCTTAGTCTCAAACTAGAGAGGGATTTTTAAGGCCTCAATAAGGGACTAACACTTATCTTTTGACATATAGAGTGCATCAAGAATTGAGATCCCTGCTAGAATGTCATCAATATATTTATGTACATCATATTTTCGGGTAAGTGGCATATTTCTGCCTATCAAGGGTAATTATTTGACAGAGAGCATAACAGGTGATATTGGACAAGGTGATGGGGCCTAGATCATATTGGAAAACTATGGTTGAGCACTAGATGGGTGATATTGAGCCTTGGGTGACCATAGATGATCATGATTCTACTGCAACTGAGTCACATGATCGATCAATATAATTAGTTATGGAAGCACCCCTGATGGAGCGGACTGTGAGGGTTATGCCTAATAAACTCTATAAACTGATTTATATCTAGTATGAGTGGTGTGGATAGTCTCTTATGCTTCACTAAATCAGATTCCCTATCAATTAGAGTGATGCATGTTTTCTCTCCTCTGATGGAATTGGCTAGAGGTTCCTAAGGGAAGACTTGGATATTACTCATCATTGGGCGCCGTGAAATGATCTAATACCCTGATGAAATTCATAAAATCATATTCTTATTCCTCATTAGTAGAATATTTCGAGAATATATGAATTCTAGGGGTCTCTCCCAATCTGGGAGGCATGAAGTCACTGAGGGTGTAGAATGGTTTTGGAATTAATGGGGGACTTGGATTACCCTAAAATCATTAACGGTTGTTCTTTCAAAACCTAGAAGGTTATGATGCCAATAAGGTGGATGAAGTGGTCACAATGACGGAAAGGGGTATAGGTTTTCTCAAACTAGAATGGATAATGTCATGGGAATGAGTGACCTTATTATGGGCTAACCAGTCATTAACTTCTAGGTACCCTAAGATGAAGCCTATTTCCATTCACCAGAGTCCTCATCACCACTATTGGGGTCAGTGGAGACATGTACTACCTATTCCATGAAATTTCCCAAAATGACTAGTCTATGATCTATCTATCCCCATAAACAATTATTGAATATGAAATACTCCTTGATGGTATGCCTGAGGATGTTGTGATATGGGAAAAAGTTGGCATGATTGGCGAAGTTAGACTCCTCCTGCCTTCTACATTTAGTAATCTTCAGCATGGTTTCCTCTAAATAATAGATGAAATAATCTAGGACTTGAGAATTCTCGAAGGAGTAGGTCTTATTATTCTACTCTATAAAAGGAATCTTGGGTACATGATCTTGATGGGTGGGGGGTGATTGGGAAGTGTTTTCACAATGAGATTGTGCTTGATGTGGATACAACTGACAAGACTTATCTGGTAGTTGAATCCTATCTAGAAGAGGTTACTGAATATAGAATATCTATGGGGCTATAACCTAGTCAACACTAGTAGTTTCTGCCTTCACAATATTTTTCACGGGATCTAGAATAGGTAACAAGCATGACTGTTGTTTGGTTTATTTCAAGGATTCTTCTAGATGTTGATCTCTTTTGGATAATTCTACAAACCCTCCTAAAAACTTTAGGGAGATGAGGGTTGGTATTAGCTCATCTTGTTCATTCTCTATACACAATATCAATAACTGATCCTAGGAGAGATATATATTCATGGAGTACGTTAGTCCATTACACTGTGAAATAAAGCTAAAAACTCACTCATTAGGCCTATGTTTTAATTTGTAGAGATCAAAGATACTAGTATTATATATAGAGGATCTAAACTAGTAGAGGAACTGCCTATGGATATCCTCCCAACTAGAAACTGATCCTAGGGCCAACTGACTGTACTGAAAAAAAAGTCCTTCCAAATTTTTGATGAAGTGGTAAATTTTTGCAACTTCCAATTGCTCGGAAGTCCCAAGAATAGTATTTCACCTTGAGGTAAAGTGGGCTAGGTGTTGTAACAAATTACTCATACCGTTTAATGGTGTGAAACCGAGATTACCAAATTCTAAGGGTGGATGAACATGGTCCACCCATTCTAGGCATGACTTCCCTTTTTGTGGAATTGACACCTATTTCATTTCCAAAGCCTCAAGAAAGGAGACAAGAGTAGTTATCACATTTTATTGGTGAGGGTTGATAGTCACCATAACTCTGTCCAATTTGGTGGCTTGTGAGGTGTAGTGATCATGCTCCCAAAGAGGGAAGTCATATGGTCTAGGATGGGTAGGCAATACATATATTTGATGATTTCTAGTTCCACCGACCTCTATCCTGATTGGATGTGAAAAGATCACCTACCTTAACTTTGGTTTCTTGGACAAGGATTACTAGATACATGACTGGAGGAGGGACAAGATCACATATGACATTATCTCACCCTAGGTGATGCTTGATGATGATCTCAGAAGTGATCCTCTTATAGACCTCAATCTCATAGAGAAAAGTATCCAATATGGCTTATATCTTGGTTTTTTATGTGACTTCATGTTGTCTAACATGCTTAGTGGGTTCCCTAACTTTATCTAAATTCCATAGAATAGGCGAAAACACCTCATTGGGGGGACTCATGAGACCCATATTCTTCCTCTTTTGATGAGTGAGAGTTCCCATTTGAGGGTTTTTTGATACTTTGTCTCCCATAAGGGAATGTTATCTAATCATATCTTGGATATTCAGAATGGTTACTATGATCATAAATGAGATTTATTGTGATGAAGTTCAAGGTAGAAATGGTTAGAGGTAGATTTTTTCCATCATTGGGTTGGACAGTTTAATGATCTTGTTGTTTGATTTAATGAGGACTGAAGTATAGAGAATCATACTTCCTCAGCCCCTGATTTTCATGTGGTGATGTTCCCAGTACATGATTCATTAGAAAAAATTAAGGATCCTAACACCAGGCCACTAAAATGTTTGGTGGTGTCCATAGGAATCAGGGTGCTGATACACTGAAATAATTACAATGTCAATCCTCCAACACTATTGATAGATGACCTAGAGATTCTCAAATCCACTTAGGTAAAATTTTTGGTGATCTTAGTGGTATTCAAGAATTTCCTATATATTTTTGTGGAGTCATGAATACTGGACCTCTATGAGGTATTCTATGATGAAAATGTGTATGGATGAAGGTGGATAGAACACAATAGGTAATTGGTCAGTGGCCATGATTTTCCAAAAATATTCCCCTTTATCATCATAAATTCCTAGTTCCAGATCACCCCAAACCCCAATTATAATTTTTCAAGAGATCAAGGGTGGAAGTGATGAGGATATTCTATGTTTCTGAATATCTACTAGATAAAGTGGTACATGAAACAACTATCCCTATAACATCAAAGTATCCTCTTGATAAATGTCCATTTTCATGAACATGTCAATATAGGATGGGGAATCAATATCCTCATGATGATTAAGATGTGAAAATCCACTTGTGTCTTAGTGGAGTGTTCACCATTGTCTGAGGGTACCAATCCTGATCCTGACATTTCTCCCACTTCTAGAGTGGAGGTGGAGTGGATAAAGGATAATGGTGGTGGTTATGGTTACACTATAATCCCTAGTAATGAGGATAAAACATCCTATATGTGCATAAATCTATTGTAGTATCTGGGGATCTTATGGACCTTGAATTCTGGGATGGTAATTCTCATTCGACAAGATTTTCCTCCCGGTTTTGGGGGTGGAGGTAGAGTTTCCTCAGATGAAATTTATGTCGCTTATAACAATAATATGTTGATGGTGATGTGACTAATTTCTTGTTCAAATCTCATTTGGTGTAGGATTTATTTGAGTGTAGGTCCTCTAGGGCTGTGGGGTTTCCTTCTTCATGTATCATGGTCAACATTGTGGGTATGACCTCCATAGTGGTCATTCATCCTCTTTATCTAGGATGGATCTTTGGGGTCATATAAAATATCTATAAGGGGTAATACCTCCATGTGTATTGGTAATTTCATAAGGAGGAACTATGAAATGAGATTCTTCATCATGGGGCAGCCCATGATGGTTTCTGGTGGCACCCGCGATAGGGAGAGTCAACTCAGCCTACCTAGTGGGCATTTGGGGTCTCGAACCCAAATGGGAAAAGGTTACCCCCAATATGGTGGTTTTGAGGGTGGGATGAGATGAACCAGTGGTGTCAGGGGCCAATAGAGATGATAGAGAGTCCTCTTTATGGGAAGGGTTTCTGGCCTACCATCGGTATCATCATTAGGTGTTTTGGACTAGGTCCAGTGGAGTAGGGATGGGGTTGACCTGATCAGTGGCTTATGGAGACAATCAATTCTATCATTGTGGATAGGTAGGATCCCTCTAGGATGGATCTTATGTGGTAGTAGTTGTAGGCATGACTGACACATCCCCTACCTCCTTGGTGTAGAGAAGCAAGACATTATACCATTATGGGGAGAGGATCCCAAAATGATTTTTGATGGTAACTGGGGGGTTCTACCCCATGAATGACCCTTGGGGGTGGTGAAGTCAATGGGGTGATGATGACTCTAGATCTTGGTAGGTCATACCCCTAGTTGGGATAACCCCTTTCTATTCATATCTTCGAATATGGGAGTTTATGAACCTCGATTGGATGACTTCAAAAGGTGAGATGGGGTGAGGGAGACCTATAATAGTAGAAGTGGTGGCGGTAATTACAAGGGTGTAATTGTGTGGGATTTATGCACCACCAGTTCTCCCACCCCACACTTTCTTATAGTGGTTCATCGAAAACTGCCAACATCTTGAGTACTGTATCATGCTTAAAGTCAATCATAAGTATAGTTTTAATGAAAGTAATGCCCAATATTTCTAACATTTCCTATTCTTTCCAAGATGGAGGAAGGATCTACATCGATAATGTCTCAAACTATAAATTCCCAACATCTCTTATTTACCCACAATTGCAAGTGAAAAGTGTCATGTCGGGCCCACCATGTTGGTTTGGCGAGACCTAACATCGAATGTATATATCTAGTGATATCCAAATATGGTGTCTTCCAACATGATTGATCTACTCATAGTTAAAGGAGAAGAGTTTCATGGTAAACACACAAACTTATCATACATAAATATTACATCTTAATAGATGAATATTTGTCGCCTAACATAATGATCTATGCTACATTCATTTAGGTCTAGTGCCTTTAGAAACATCGAAATATAAAAAACTAGTTTATAAGAGTTTTTCATAATCTCCCACTTAGTTACTCATACCTAGAACCCTTCTTAGACTTATCAAACATAATAAATATCATTATAACATGGGGAAAATAAACATAATAAAGGGTGAGATCAGATACTCAGTAAGGGTAAACAAGAGAGATATCAATATAACATGATCAAAAGAGTATGATAACATGAGAATAACATTTTAAAACCATACCCTATATATCATAGATCATAATATTTAGTCATGGAATAAGTCTTGGTAGTTCATAATACATGAATCATAGTGTAATCAAATAACATGATCCATGAGAACCTAACACTGGCATAAGACATAGATTTATAGAAAACACTTAACCATAGAAAATCATTTCCTTAAAATTAAAACATCATATCAAAAACTATAATAGTTGAATGAGTTAATTCCATAAAACATTATAGTAGATAAGGTTCACTCCCAAGATTATCATAGTGGAAAAATTCCCTTATAGAACTGGGTTCAATCCCCATTCAAGTCCTATTTATATTAGGAGATACAATATTTACCCAATGCATTGGAGGGGGATATAGGACCCATCCATCCTTGGTTATAACATGACCACCATCCTTGGTTATAACATGAGACTTTCCTAGGTTATAACGCAACCACTGTACTTGGTAATAACATAACCACTGTCCTTGGTTATAGTGTATCTACCATCACATAATGAAACCCATATATGGGTATTATATAAGATCATAAAAAATCCATTATAACAGAACCCCTATAAAGAATTTGGTTTCATAAACATTTCATCATAGCATAACCTATGGAAAAGAAATAGGTTTCATAATCATTTCATCATTTCATCATATCATAACCTTTGAAAAAACAAGCTGGTTTCAGAATCATTTTATCATGGTATAACCCATGGAAGAGAAATGTGTTTCATAAAAATATTTTCATCATAAATATAAACCATTATGAGGAATAATAATAATGGTATCCTTGGATAATATCCCCAGTAAGGCATAATTAATACCAAATGATTCCATCTTAGATGGAAAATGATTTTGAAAGATCACTTAGAACATTTATGGGGGAAAATAGCCTTTCTACTTTGTAAAAAAAAGTAAAAATTAAAAATTTCAAAATTATTTTATTTTAAAATGACCTTGGAAAACTATAAATTATTCTTCCAAATATTTATTGTTCATGATGGAATAAAATATTGTTTATTCAGTATGCATTAAAACAATAATTCATTTTACATTTTTGGTGAAAGCCAAACAGGCCTTGTTTGGAAAATGACATGAATATTCCTTTTAAAACACTTTGTAAAAAGTAAAACATGGGTAAAAATTTATTATAAAAAATCATTTTATAATATTAAAAACTTTCTTTAATTTTTTTGGAAAACACATACATGGAAGAAAAATACCTTTCCACCAAAGAGATAAATGAAGTCAATTTTTCTTAAAAACATTCCTTTAAAATATTGAGTATATAAAGAGTGTAAAATGAAGGGGAAAAATTTATTTTCATGAAATAACCTTATTATAGGAAAATAAATGAGTTTCTTGAGAGATAGATCATAGTATTTCATCATTAGAAGCATAATCATAAACAATCCTGATAAATAACGAGATTGTAACATCAAACTCTTATAACTTTGGTAAACTTTGAATTATAATCCCCATAAAATAAATAATATAATATGGAAATTTTAATCCATATAAATTTAATAATAATAATCATAAAATATATTCATGGGAATTATATACACAACACAAAATAAACAAGTGGTGAATATGGCATGAGTCTTACACAAATAAAAGTGAGATGAAAATCCCTTACCGGTTTGGTAATCATTTGAATTTTAAGCCCTAATAAATAATAACATAAAATGAAACTTTAAATATCATGAAAATAATCTGATTCATGATATAAAATTTCAAAGGTTCAGTATATACATTCCACAAAATAAACAAGTGGTGAATATGGCTTGTGTATCTCAAAAATAAAAGAGAAACTAGAAATCCCTTACCTTAAGTTTCAACTTCCTTTGAACATGTTAGAACATCCTATATAATAAATATAGGTTTATTATAATTCTATTTCAGAACCATAATTATATATATCATACCATATATTATTTTCATATGTCCTTTTATTATCCATTTATTAACAATTCTTTGTTAAAATCACGTTTTATGTAAAATCTACGTTGTTTTTCATGTATATTTTGATTTTTGATATTCATTACTTTTATTTTGATCATGTTTCCATCTTATAAAAACATTTAAAAATGATATAAATATCATATATATTTTTATATATTTATTTATTGTAATCCATAAAAGTTAGATATAGAAAATGAAATACATTGTTCATGGAGACGGTAGCTCGTACTTACGCATGAACGATGTTTCCATTTTATTGATGGGTAAAATGAAATAAATATAAATAATATATCAATTTTATATAGTAATTATGATTTAATATATATCACATATATTCATTAAAATTTTCCTTATTACCTTCCATCTAAATCATAAATGAAAAAGGAATCACATCGCTTCGTGAGGCAGTAGTCCTCCGTACACACGAGCGACGTTTTCATATTCCCACAAAATGGAAAGTAAGAAGGTATATGTGATATTATAGTTATATAAGTATAATAATATCATAAATATAATATATTATCCTTAAATATATCATTATATCCCTCCTTTAGACGTGGTTATGGAAAATAAATAACATCGGTTTACGAGGCGGTAGTCCACCATATACACGATCAACAATTTCATTTCAAATTTTATGGAAGAGGATATAGATGTAGGTAATAACATTAATGTAATAAAACATAAGTATATGTGAGATAATAGTAATATTATATTATTATAGATGAAGAATATTTTAAGGAGGTGGAATAATAAATAAAATAAAAATACAAGTTTAATAATTTTACCTCTTCTTCAGAAAACCTCTTTAGGTTTATACCTAAAGGATTATTAGGAGGGTTTAATAATAAAAATAAGGCCTATAGGATGTGGGTAGGGAAGTAAGTAAGGTATTGGGGTAGGGATTTTTTGAACCAAAGGGTTTTTAAAGTGTGAAGTGTAAACTAAATGGGGTGGACTTTTATAAGTGGGGGAGAGGATACACATGGAATTTTTGAAAAAAATAATGTGTACCCACATTCTTCACTAGAAAAAAGATTAAAAATTGTATATTAGTGAACCTTATAGGTTATAATGTCTAAATATTTCCAAATTATGGTATTTGGATAAGTTTCTAGGTCATTTTAACCCTTACCTTTTTAGTTTAACCCCCAATAAATCCGTTTTAACCTTAACCACGATAATTAATTTTTATTGCTTTTAATATTTATTTTGAACAAAAATTAAGTTTACCTTATTATATAATATTAATTATCCTAATTAAAAATATGGATCCCATTTTTCCAAATTCCATTCATATAATTTGAAAATTTTAATATAAAAGTAATCCCGCAGACGTGATTAAAAAGTGGTTTTCCAAAAAGAATATCTTTAAAATTATAGAAAGTTTTAATATAAAAATTCAATATAAAATTCATTAAAATGGAATAAATTGGATTGATAAATATATAATTGAACCAATTTTACTTTTAAAATCATATTAAAACAATTTTTTTAAGTTTTTAAATGCTTTAAACAAAAAGATAATTCTTAATAAAAACTAGTATTTTTCACTATTCACTGAAAATTTTATCTTTTAAGAAAATTATCAAAAATTAAATCTAAGATAATTTTAAACTTATGATTTCAAAAATTAATTTCGTTTTTTCAAATATATTTTCTAAAATTGGAAAAAATTAATTTTAATATAAGTGCACAAAATTCAACAAAACTTCTTTTTTGAAAATATACAATTTTTAGCAAAAAATTAGATTTATTCTTATTTCATACCTAGAAAAAAAATAAGATGAATTTTAATTTTTTATTAAATATATAATATATAAATTTAATTAAAATAAATCACCAAAAGTTATTTATTTAATTTACTAAGATAAAATTCACTTTTGTGAATAATAAAAAAAATTAGAAAAAAATTATTTTATTTTCAAATGGTCTTTATTTTAATTTACAATTAATTAGTAACCAAAGAATTATATATATATATATATATATATATATATATATATTTATATGTGTGTGTGTGTGTAAACCGTATATTTTCATAATTTAGTCAATCTTATTCATACCCACCATTTCAACAGCTAGATGGTAACTATCATATTTAATAATAATATTTTAATAGTATGTCACGTTTCCTTTAAACTTAGTGTTTCATGAAACAAAAGATATAAAATAAATTAATTTTATTTGAAAAAAATCATAAAATATTGGGGTGTCACATTCCACCCTCTTAAATAAATTTAGTCTTTACAATTTGAACTTAATATTGATAATTTAAAATTTAAAATTTGAAAATTCCTATAGGGATGACCCACATCGTAGAAGATTTGATAAAAAATTATCTTTAAAAGAGGGAAAAGGAAAATATAAATGGCATCTAGAATAACACATAACTAGGTTTTCAGATATGATAAAATCGGTGGGAAATAAAAATATGAACATGTAATAGAATACTAACACCCACATATTAATAGTGAGTGATAGAGAACATGGTCATGAGAAAGTTTAACACTACTAAATAATAAATATGTGTTGAGTTAAAAGACCATTAGTTCAACAAAAGATAAAGTAATAGGACAATTTTTTTCTCAATATCTTTTTCCTATAGTTGAGGGGTGTTTTTACCATAAAGATGGAGAACACAAGAAAATATACTTGATTTATTTCCATTTTATAATCACAATATCATAATTTAGTGTTAATTCAATAAATTTCCATTTCATATCTCTTTACAAGAAATGAACATGAATTTTATTTCATGCCTGAAGCACTAAAAAATCATATGATTCATTAAATAATGATAAGTTATTCCTCCCATCTACAGTTATCATCAAAACCAAAATGTTTTGAATATGTTATCCAATATGCATAAATATTCATATAGTGAAATAATTCATTAATCTATAAAACCACATCCAAAGTTAAACTTAAACCATTCCATAAATGGTTAACTTTATGACCCTTAAAAAATTCAAACTTTGTAAATAAGGACACTAAATTTCCTAAGATAAACTTAACATTAATCCCCCAAATATCATTAAGTAGATATTAATGGTCATATGGAAAATATATGAACACCATGGTCATATATTCTCCAATATCATGGTAATAACTATAATTACCATAAAACCTCAATGAAAACATAAATTCTTACTCATTCCTTAAATGAAACCATAGATTGTTGAATATATTCCATAAATAAAAAAAACTCTATCAATGATAATATAAACCTCTTTGTTAACAAATGATTAATTATTTATGAGGTATTCAATACTATCTAGTTTACTTTATCCACATAAATAATCTCTTTATCCAAACTAAACACAATTTCCTCAACATTAGGAGCATATTAAGTTTTATCTTCCCTTAATAATGTGTTTTATGTAAAATATCACTTTTCTATTAATTTTTTTTCTAGATTATTAGTACTATTTAACATATTCTTGAAAATACTTATACTAAAAAATTCTTATATATTTTATGATTCATAAAACATAATTCTTGAATCACAATACATAAAAACTTCAATAATTTCACTTCATTCTTAAACTATTAACTAGGCTTCAACAACTTATTCTTTAATACATATTTCCTACAATATTTAATATTAATCATGTGTTAATATTTATGAACCTCAATTTAATCATGCTTATTATGTTTAACATAAGAAATACTGTCAAAATAGCCCATACATTTCATATGTCATTTGTAGTCTCTTCATCATCAATAGTAAAACCATTACTTGTAAAACCTTGCTGATTCTCTTCACAATCTTTCCCCTTAGGACATCAATTTTCATAATTCACATACTTTACACATTTAAAACATTCAATAATTGATGATGAATTTGGGAAACCATTATTCTCATACATTTCATTAAATGAACATTTTATTTTTCCCTAGAAATTACTTACTATGTTCCCTTCTTATCTAGACATAAAACATCTTCTCATTTGTTTACGACATTCCCTTGAGTTCTTCTTCACACATTCTCAAAATATAAGAAATTGAATCTTCTTTTCTCTATGGTATCCACCACCCAAACTCTCAATAAATTCTATCCATATCTTATTTGGTGAGTCCAATAGTTGTTTAAGGTGCAAGTTGTTAATTATATATCATAATAAATAATTAAGAATAATCAAAATATCCTTCACTCCAGTTATCATCCCATTTGTTTGATCATTAACGCATTTTCAATCACATTCAATGTTAACTCAGTTCCTTATAGTTCCCAATATTGACTAAAACGAAAAATCATAGTGTGACTAGGAACAATCATAGTGGTAAACCACATAATCATGAAAAATTATTTATAATATGTCTAAATCATGAGACCATCTTTTTAATCTATGACTCCTTAGGTTATTCATGGAAATCATCTATTCAAATACTCCATGATGGTCTGTAATTATTTTTTTAATTTCAAAAACATATCCCCCAGGAGTGTAAAACTAGGTGTGAATTAAATCCCATTTTCACGCACTAGGTAACAATTGAGTCTAATTAAATGCACCCTTTTCAGAGTTATGAACCCTAGGAACAACTATTCTAGATCCACATCCACTTGTAGTATCCATACATGGATGTAATTACTTGGAAACCACTTGCTACATTATTCACTAAAATTATAGGAAATTTTCCTATAATTTTACATATCCTTATATTAATCCTTATACATATCCTTAGATATATTACTAAAGTATTCTCATCCTAGTTTCTATAGGTTAACCAAACCTTACACTAATAACAACTGTAAATAAGTGGGTTTCATAAGTATTTTATCATGGTATAACCCATGGAAGAGAAATAGGTTTCATAAATATAAACCATTCATAGGAATAATAATAATGGTATCCATGGATCATATCCACAATAAAGCATACATAACATCAAAGGATTTCATCTTAGATGAAAAATGATTTTGAAATATTACTTGGAACATTTCTTGAGTAAAATAGTCTTTCCACTTTGAAAACACATTTTTGGAAACATATATTTTTTAAAAAATAATTATATATATATAATTAAAATTAGAAAATTATAAAGTAATCTTCAAAAATGATTTTTAATGATGTTTTAATATACCATTAATATCATACATGTTAAAACAAATATTCCTTTCACTACAAATAGATCTTGTTTGGAAAATTAAATGAAGATTAAACTTAAAAAAATTTGTAAAAAGTAAAACATGGGTGAAAATTTACTTACAAAAATCATTTTATAATAGTAAAAAATTTCATTAAAACATATTTTTAGAAAACATGGACATGGAATACAAAGGTTTTTTTGATCGAAGAGATAAATAAAGTTGATTTTTTCTTAAACAATTTATTTTGAACTCTTGAGTAAATAAAGTGATGAAAATAAATGGAACACGTGTATTTTAATGAAATAAATATAGGTGAATAAAATATATGAGTTTATTTCAAGATATATCACAATATTTCATCATTGTAATCATAATCATATGTAATCTCGATAAACAATGAGATTGTAACATCAAACTCTTACCACTTTGGTAAATTTTGAATGATAATACCCATGAAATAAATAACCTTAGTTGGAAACTTAAATCCCCAAAATTTTTATAATAAGAATAATAAAATAAATTCATGGTCAATAAATACACCACATAAAAGAAACAAGTGGTGAATATGACATGTGTCTCATAGAAATAAAAGTAAGATAAGAATACCTTACAGATTTGGTAATCTTATAAATCGTAAGCCCCACTAAAGAATAACATCAAATGAAACTTTAAATTTCATGAAAATAATTATATTAATTATATAACATGTCAAATAGATAGTATATACACCACAAAAAAGAAATAAGTGGTGAATATGGCATGTGTCTCCCAAAAATAAAAGAGAGACTAAAAATCCCTTACCTTAAGTCTTGATTTCCTTCATACACGTTCAAATTTCATTTATAATAAATATAGGTTTATTATAATTATATTAAAAAACCATATTTACATATATATATATATAATACCATATATGATTTACTTATGACCTTTTATTATCTATTTATTGATAATCCTGTGTTAAAATCACATTTCTAGTAATAATTGATTTATTTTTCATGTATGTTTTGATTTGGTATTTTTGGTTCTTATACTTTGATCATGGTTCCATGATATCCAAAATTTTAATCATTATATAAATATAATTTATATTTTTCATATATGTATTTATATTAATCCATAAAATTTAGAGATATAAAATGAAATACATCTTTCATAGAGACGGTGGGTCGTACATACACAAGAACTTTATTTCCATTTTTTTGATGGATGAAATAAAATAAATATAAATAATATATAACTTTTACCAAGTAATTATTATGTGATATATATCAAATATATTTATTAAATTTATCCTTATTACCTTCCATGTAAATAATAAGTGAAAAACGAATCACATTGCTCCACAAGGTGGTAATCTTCTCTAGACACAAGCGATATTATCATGTTCTCACAAAATGTAAAGTAAGAATATATATGTAATATTATTATTATATAAGTATAATAATATCATAAATATTATATTTAAACATTAAAACAATCATCATATCCATCCTTTATAGGTGGTTATAGAAAATGAATAACATCGGTTCACGATGCGGTAGTCCACCGTACACATGATCGACGGTTTTGTTTCCCATTTGATGGAAGAGAAGATAGATGTAAGTCATGTAATTACCATAATATCATATAAATATATATTATATATTTATGTTATTATATTATAATATTTTAAGAATATATTAAGGAGGTGTAAGAAGAAATCAAACAAAAACACATGTTTAATAATTTTACCTATTCTTCGGAGAACCTCTTTAGGTTTATACCCATAGCCTTATTAGGAGGGTTTACTAATAAAAATAATTCCTATAATACGTGATTATGTAATTAAGTTATTTTTAGGTAGGTAATGGCATGACCAATTGTGAATAAGAGAGTATATGGGGTGGCCTTTTATAAGTGGGGGAGATGACACACATGGAATTTTAAAAAAGAATAAAGTGTAACCATGTTTTTTACATGAAAAAAGGATCAAAATGAGTCATTATAAAATATTATAGGTGATAATTTATAATTATGTCCATAATATAGTATTTATACAAGTTTTTATTTCATTTTAACCCTTATATTTTTATTTTAACCTCCGTTAAACTCGTTATAACCTTAACTACAATAATTAATTTTTACTATTTTTACGATAGTTTTGACCAAAAATTAATTTTAACTTATTATATAATATTAATTTTTATTATTCCTAATATGGAATCCATTTTTATTAATTCTATTCATATGAGTGTAAAATTTTAATTTAAAATTAATCCTGTAGATGTGATGAAAATGCGGTTTTCTAAAGACAAAATCATCAAAAGTATAAAAATTTTTAATATAAAAATTCAATATTAAATTGATTCCAATGGAATAAATTGGATTAATAAAAATATAATTTTACTAATTTTACTTTTTAAACCATATTTAAACAATATTTATGTTTTTAAATGCTTTAAATGAAAAGACAATTCTTAATAAAAACCAGTATTTTTCACTATCAACTGAAAATTTATCTTTTCAAAAAATTCTCAAAAAATCAATCTAAGATAATTTTTACTCAAATATTTATAAAATTAATTTAATTTTTCTAAATATATATTCTAAATGTGTAAAAAAATTAAAATAAGTGCACAAAATGCGACAAAACTTCTATTTTTTGAAAAAAATACAGTTTTAAATATAAAATTGGATTTATTCTTATCTAATACCTAAAAAACATATAAGATGAATGTTAAAACATTTTATTGAATAAATAATATATAATTTACCTTAAAATCATTCAAAAAAAGTAATTTATTTAATTTATTGAGATAAAACCCATTTGTTCAAATATTAAAAAAAATATTTTTTTTAGAAAAAGATTTATTTTATTTTCAAATAGTTTTTATTTTAAAATCAAATTAATTGGTAACTAACGAATTAATTTTTTATATATGTGTAAACCATATATTTTCATAACTTATTTAATCCTATTTATACCCTCTATTCCAATGGTTAGGTGATAATTATCATATTAAATAATAATATTTCAATAGTATATTGAATTTCATTTAAAGTCAGTGTTGTGTGTAATGATAGATATCAATGAAATTAAATTTATTTAAAATAAAAATTTCATAGAATCTCAGGGTGTTATATTCTTTTCGGTTTCACTATTTGTTTCCAATGATTTCATTCCAGGGTACACATCGGGTGTGTTGATGCACATTTTGGGCTTCCTTTTCCTCTTAAAGTGGGTTTGTTGTATAGACTAGTCACTCCTCATTTAGGGAGGTTGGTTGGTTTCCCTACATTCTCAATATTCAATTTTGGGTGGTCTACACTACCAAGGTTATCATTTTTGGTTCCTCAATCAAAATTGGATGATGGGATGTTAGTTCCTCCTTCAATGGATCCCACCTTGGAGCTCATTTCCTAGTTAGAGACTCCCTTATAGATTTGAGTCATGTTCGTGAAAATTATTCCTGGTGACATATCAATGTGGATACCAATTAATTACACTGATTATGTCTCGATAGAATAGAATCCTATGGTTGAGGTTTATGGTGATGTTGGACATATCTAGAAAATGGTATACATTGGGTGTGTTGGGCACTTATAAAGTCTTCCTCTTTCTAAGTATAGGGAATCTCATACATGAGGATTATTAGGTGTAGAAACCAAGGAATACCATGTCTATTAAAGGGTATTTTTCACTGGGGGAATAAGACTTTTGAGGATTATTAGCATGATCATCCCATGTTCATTACATGAGGTAAATTATGATGCATTTGGTGGGGGTTAGAGGTTTAGGGTCTTGAGGGGACATAGTCATGGGTTTAACATCTTGTGAAGATAGGTTGTTCACATATTTTTCATTTTGTGGGGAAAAGTTGATCATATATTTAATGTATTATTGGGGCAGGTTGGTATAATATTTAATTCATTATGGGGATAGGTTGGTGAGGTTGAGTGTGTCCCGGAGGGAGATGATCACACTTCAGAGTTGTCGTCTTCCAGGGGAAGACATACAAGTTTAATTATTGTGTTGGGGTATCAGGATTGAAACTCAGGGAGGCATCCTACACAACTTTTTAGAATATAAGGATCAAGACCCATAGAGTTCTATTGTACAGTTTGAGGTCGTGTGACAGGACCGGTCCATGAAATTTATCACCATGCGGTATGGATGCTTGCATCATGAAAGGATCGATAACAAGGGGTAGTGTGGGGATTATGCATATAGGTTTCCCTATTGATGGAGGGTTTCATCTCATAGAGGTGTGGTGATTACACATATGGGAAAACATGGTGTTGGGGTTTTATCCCCAATGTTAGGGTTTCATCCCATGGTGGTTGGGGATGGTGTGGGAATCATGCATGTGAGATGCCCGATATATGAGGATCTTCTCATTATGGGGAAGGAGGTTTCATCCCATGATGATCATATGTGGGGCATCATGTGTTCATATTATAGGGTAGGGGGTTTTGTGTCATCCCATGCTATTCATACATGGGGCATCCCGTGTTCCTCACACAAGGTAGGGCTACAGTTTTATATCATGTGGTGAGAACATTATCATGCATTTTAACGTCATATGACTGGGATGTTAGGCTATACAATTTAACCTCTTGTAACTTGGGTGTGGGATTGTACTACACCTAGAGAGTACATTTTCAAGTAATAGAGAAGGATCTAGAACCAGTCATATATAAAATAAAATGTGGGTAGTTTCCCTAGATGATGCCACATTCAGGGTTGATGCATCTACTGCATAGAAACCTCTGGGTGGAACATGGTGTAAACACTGTCGTGGTGAAGTGGAAAATGGGGATACTAAAATTAGAGTTACTATTATTAAGAGAAAGTTACATTAGGGTTACTATTATTAGAATAAAGAGGTGATATAGCTATCCAGGATGTGCTTATGGAAAAGAGGCCAGAAACAAGGGTTGATGATGCAGATCATGCTAGTGATTGAGGCATGAGTAGACCTAAAGGTTGTTGTGTTTAACTTTAAATTTTCATGTGTATGTAGGGTTGTGTGAACCATAAGTTCTAGTATAAGAATATAAAATAGATATTAGGGGTATAAGTGTGTGAAAATTATGGATTCATAGGAAGATTAGGGTTGCGCAAAGGGAACTAATCTTGTGTACACATACTATCATGACCCTACCTACTTGGACCCACTTGGATGGATGAAGAATAAACCACCACAACCCCAAGCCTACCTTAAATAGGTTAGGGGATAGAGAAAATAACTGATAAGTCATAAATGAAATGGGAGGCCTTTTCCTAATGTACCTGTATGTGCACACCCAACCATATCCATGCAATAATGTATAGGAATATAATAAAAAGACTAAAATATATAGAGTACAACCATGCATGCAATAAAATCTAAGAAAATATAGAAGAGTACAATAATTTAAAACAAATAAAAGTGGGGAAAATACACACCCAACTAGTAATGGATCCCCAACCTTATAACAATAGGAATAAATGAAAACTGATAGAGACCAGATCCTGATCTTCAAGTCTCAACCATCGTACGTGGTTAATACACACATGTGTCACTTTTCCCCACTAAAGTCACTAATAAATTTTCTATAATATTCATAAGATATTATATGTGCTATAAAATACCATGCATGGGTGATTATATACATACCTAGTAGGACGCCCAAAAAAATGAAGGAGTAATAAAAAGATACGACAAGAGGTCACCTTAACACAAAGAAATATGGAAATAAGAAAACAATAGATACACACATATATACTCATAAATAAATTTATAGGATAGAGAAATAAGATCTCTATATCAGAACCTAACCAAAGTCAATGAGTCTCTCTATAACTCTAAAAGTCCATCACCAATGCTCAGTAACAAACACAACCTCACTGGAATATGTGTATAGGGGATCGTTCCTCACTACTATACTCCACAGACAAGGTATCCACAACTACCATGGGGGACTTGAACCCTGTCAGAGCTTGAATATGGGGGAATACTACTCCATATATAGAGGACCTATACCTAGTGTAGGGAAGTATCATATTTATCTGTTAAAAGAGTATGGGGGATCCGCTCCCTAATATGATAGAGGAGTTACAGCCCTAGTTTCTCTTTGATGATCCTACCCTAATAAATGTCATCATCAAGTGTCACCTAAAGAAGTGAAACACTTGAAACATCTTTCATTATATCTTGTATACCATAAATAAGGCCACCATCATGTTCTACGTAGAAAAAATTAGGATAAACAACTCACAGGCTAAAAAATGAGTCCTGAAGAAGGAGATATGAGAGTAAGAATTTATAGGAGGGAAAAATCAGTGTGTATAGAGTCTACACACTATGTAGACCTACCTTGATGCCTGTTTGTGTTATTCTATAGACTCGAATTGAGATCCATGTCATTGTAGATGGCATATAATTGTGGTACATGCTGTTTCTCAGTTGCTCGGGGCCTACCCATGTGCTTCTGGTCATGCTTGTGTACTTTGTGTCATGCCCATGTACCTATTTAGGTACATAGCCATGCCCAAGTACCAACCCATACCCTTGTACTCCCAGAGTACATAGATTTTCTGACCACATGGGGTCTTAGGTGTGTGATAGCTAGCATATGTATCATCCACATGGGTAGGGTCACATGGTGTGTGTGCCTGACCATACAAAGTGTGTGATCCTTAACTATGCTTGAAACTCTAGCACCACATATAGGGAGGCTACATGCCATGTGTTCTTCCAGAAGTGTGTAGTCATAATTTTTCCAAATCCCAAATTTCCTTTATATAGTTTCCAATTCTGTCCTTTATGCCACAGATCTCACCATTTGACTACCCAAAACTAAAGGAAATCACCTATACCCATTTTTTCCTAGCCTCAAGTGGTTGGAAAATGGAATCTGGTGATCCGCAAGAAGCCCTAAACACCAACCGTTGCACCTCATATTTTCTTACACTCAATGTCATTTTTACTCTGGATCTCAGATCCATAAATTATCACTCACAGATTATGTCTATTCCAAAATATCTAAAAACACTAGTCTGTTCTCTGTGTGAAAATCCACAATGAATCTAGGGGTTCTATTGTGCTCGATCCTGCCTCACCAATGTTGAATCATAACCCCATGGTCTAATTATGAAGAGATACAGGTGGGGGTAAATCACAAGAACAATTGTGTAACCATAATTGTCCAATAATTCTCAACCAATGATTATGTAAACAAGGAAATCAATGGGATAACATAGCATAATAAATAAATTGAAACCAACAATTCAATTTATTCAAATGGGCTCATGTGAAGGATCAAATAATCATAGATCAAAATAATATAATAAATCAATGGTCAATATTTTAATCAAAAGGGTGAAATCAAAAATCAAAGATCCCTACCTCGATTGGGATTAATCATTGGTGAATAACACATTTTATAGTGAATTATAAGTCTCATTGCATTCACTCCCTCTTGATCCACCTTGATTTGATCATCCGTCATCCACCGATCTTGATCCACCATTGAAAAATGATCATAGATCCTATAAATTCTCACTAGGTTTATGTGGATAACCCTATATAATTTTTATAATGAGCTATATAAATATGGATTTAGTTCATGGGCATTAAAAATGAAAAATAAATTTAATTATTTATTTTAATTATATGCATCGTCAATGATAGCCTCAACTGGATGTCCAATGTCGACCAACCTTAGGTCATTACTAGGGGAAAACCTACATTCCTAACTCAACTATGGTATTATATTTCTAATTAAATACTTTATTTAGAAGTTGTCACACTATCTCAAGAAAACTATGCACATGTGATATTAATTTATTTAATATTTTTGTAATATCAATACCGCGCCTCAGAATCTCACGCCGTATGAGTGTCTGGATTCAAAAATATTCTTTAAAATATTCAAAAGTATTATAAAGAAAAAAAGACACTACATTCCCCCCTCCTTTAATAATTTTCACCCCAAAAAGAATAAGCTAAACAAAAGGGTTTGGATACTGAGCCCGCATCTGGATCTCTCACTCCTATGAGCTATCATGTATTCTCATATGTTGTCACAACACACAAACCAGGGGAATGATCTATCCTGTAGGAACCCCTCTTGAAAATCATCAATTTACATTGGTTATTCCATAAAGGTGGATCCATCCTTGATGTTTAGCATTCCCCAGTCAATAACATGCGTAGGATCATGCATGTATCTCCTCAACCGCAACACAAAGAAGACGTCGTGTACTTGGTCTAACTGTGAGGGTAGGTCTAGGAAGTAAGTAGCCTTTCCAACCCTAAATAATATCTCAAATGTCCCAATGAAACTTAGGGATAGATTACGTCCCTATCCAAACCTTTTCAATCCTCATTGTGGGGAGAATCTCAAGAAAACATGGTCTCCTTGCTCGAGCTACAAAGGATTACGACGTCAATCTGCATAGGATTTATATTGTCTATTGGAAATCCTCATAAACTCAAAAATCACTTTAATATTCTCTATCATCATCTAAACCATCTCGGTCCCAACAAGAGAAGTCTTTCCAATCTCATACTAGAAAAAGGGTGTCCTTCAAGGTCTCCCATAAAGGGCCTCGAAAAGTGAAATTTTGACCATAAAGTGATAGTTGTTATTATAAGAAAACTATACCAATGAAAAGTGGTTCTCCCAAATCTATATGAATTACAATATGAAAGCCCTTAGCATATCCTCCAATACCTAGATAGTTTACACAGTCTTCCCATCATTCTGGGGATGAAACATTTTACTCATCTTCAACTAGGTCCTAAATGGATCTTGAAAGACTCTCCATAACCATGATTTAAACCACATGTCATGATCAAATACAATCATAAAGGGAACCCCATGAAGTTGGGTGATCTCTCATACATACAACTGCCCCAAAATCTCCACCAAAATCTACTCCCTTATAGCAAGGAAGTGCACTGACTTGGTAATTTGGTCAAATATCATCCATATGGAATAAAAATATCACACTATACATGGAATCCATATCACAAAGTCTATGGATATTCCATCCCATTTCCACTCTAGGATCTCAAGAGATTGCATGAAACCCACTAGAACCTGGTGGACAACCTTCACCTGCTGACATGTGAGATAAAGAGAGATGAACTCAACTATGTTTCATATCGTTATATCCCAAAAAAACTACCACTAAAGGTCCTTGTACATGTTTTAAACTATGGGATTCACAACAAAAGGATAAGTATGAAACTATATCATCATCTTTTATCATATCCTGACTAGAACCACCATCTATACCCAAAAAAGGATGATGTTCTCTCCTTATTTAGATAATCTATATGGTGCATCTTCTAAGGATATATAGTACTGAAGAAACTCACATCCATTGTATTCTAATTGGTCCACCCTCACACACTGAAGGAGTTTAGGAGTAAACACCATTGATTGAAGAAATATTTCACCCCTCTTCTTCACTAGGGTTAGCTACAAGGAAGCCAACTGCTCAAATTCCTCCTCCACTAAGTGAGAATGGGACTTCCTGATAAGGGAAACTGTGACCATGTTTTTCTTCCTAGGTGTATAGAATATCTCAAAGTCATATTCATATAGGAACTTTAACTAGTATCTCTATCATAGGTTAATATATATTTGAGTGAAGATTTACTTGAGACTCTACTGGTATGAGTACACAATAAAACCCTCTCCCAAAAGATAGTTCCTCTATATCTTCAGAGTAAAGACTAATGCCACAAACTCTAGTACTTGAGTCATGTAGTTCTTTTTGTGGGGTCTCAACTGCCTCAACCCATATGTTATCATTGTATACCTCATCATCCACATGAAAATAATCTTGGATCTAGAGGCATCACAAACCACTATGTACTCCACCCCCTCCTCTGGTAGTCTCAACACAGGAGAACTGGTCAGCCTCCACCTCAACTGCTCTAAGGCTCTCTAACACTTCCTAGTGTTGATAAAAGGACTCCATTTTTATGTAAAGGCTTTAAAAGGGTATTTTTCTCTGGAAAATTCAGGTAAAAACCTCTTGTAGTACCCCAATAATCCAATAAAACTCCACATCTCTGATACACACTTGGGTGGATCTCAAGAAAGCACTGCATCATCTTTTTCAGGTCTATAGCCAATCCAAGTATAGATATGACATGCGCCAAAAATTAAACCTCGCATATCTAAAATTAGCACTTCTAAAGCTTAACATAAATCTGAATCTCCCATATTAAGTCTAAGAATATCCTTAGATGATTAGTATGTGCCTCCTATGACACGGAGTAAATAAGTATGTCATGAATGAAGAAAAACACAAATCAATCCATGTATGGTTAGAAGATTTATTTTATCAAATCTATAAAAACTTTAGGGCAATTCATCACATTTAAAGGAATCACTAGAAAATCATAGAGTTCAAAGTAACATAAGAATTTCATCTTCAAAATATCATCCATGTTAACCCTCAATTGGTGGTAGCTAGACTTGATATCAATTTTCAAGAACCAACTTACACCTCACAACTATTCAATGTGTTCATAAATCCTTGTAAAGGGGTAATTATTCATTATAATTACCATCTTTAGGAAAAAATAATCAAAACAAATCCTTAAGCTCTCATATAAATTTTTCAAGAAAAAAATTGAGCTACCTAGGGGGATACATTGGGTCTGATGAAACCCTTCTCTTGAAGGTCCTCCAACTGCACTCTCATCTCTTGAATCTTGGTAGGGTATATATGATATGTTGTAGAAGATATTAGTGTGGTACTGGGGTGAAATTCAATGTATAATTATATCTCCCACTATAGAGATAGTCCCTAAACACCCTCGGGGGAGACTTCTATATAGTTCTCCACTACCAAAAGAATCCAGATGCCTAAAGATCCTATTGTTCCAAGGTCTGAACTCACCAAATAATGGGTGATGGGTTTCATCTTAATGATTGAAAGACCCACTAACTCCACTATGGGATATATATTACACATAAAGGATAATCTCATCCCATCTATTCATAGGAATTTTACTCATCTACAACAATAATCAATATGGGCCTGGTCCATGGAAAGCCAATCCTACCCAAGATGATGTCATAAGATTTCATCATGATGACCTAGAATTCTCATGTGAAACTCTCTCCACCAAGAAATATCTCACACTACTGAAATATAAGTAATATAAATGAATCACTCCATATAATATCCTAAAGATTTAATTTCTAGGATAAAGTATCAAATGGAAGATTCAAACCACACACCAAGAATAAGGATATATAGTAATTACTCATACATATGTCTACTAGTACTAAGGAAAGAGTATAATAAACATAGATCATTCCTCATATCATTTCATGTGTAGCCTAGTTATATCCCTCCATGGCATGAAACTTCCCATAGTCCTGACCACCATCTCCTTGATTATGATGTGGTCCACCTGGTGGTGGTGGTGGAAGTAGATCATAGTGTCATCCTCCACCAACTTCTCCTCTTTTAGAAGAAGATCCTACTCCTATGATAGCATCGCCTCCCTAAGAAATACATTGGAAATGTATGGGAGATCTCTATAATGGAATTTTTTATACCATGGGGGTCCATATACTGTCTTCCTGCACTACCCAACACAATGGGTTAGGAAATCATGATCTATGTGACCTCATATATCACAAGCATATCATAACTCCACTTAGGTCTGACTAGATCCTTTGCATGATACCTGAGTTATAGATCCTCATGTATGAGTCCGATAATCTGAATGTATCCTCTTATAAGACCTCATTGTATGATGCTTGGTACTTACTACAGATGACTCAACCACATGCTAACCACTACCATCTCTAAATTCCTAGCATCCCTTTGCTAGAAAGATATCAATCACCTAATCCCTATCTAGAACTTCTGCATAAGTTGGAAGGAATAAGAATACCTCACTATCTTGAATATATATATAGATAACCTTTTTGAACTTCCACAACTAAAAGAATCCATATCATATCATATCAAGGGAGTACTATATAAGGTCAGTGAACCTCATAGCATACTCAAAAACTATCATACTACCCTTTTGTAGCTTAAGAAACCCCGGGATCTGAACTGAGCATAATTATGAGGGGTAATACTCCTAAAAAAATAGCTACTGGAAGTAGGACCATGAGAGCATCTTCTCATCATGAGTCAATGTAACTAAACTCCACTAGTGCTCTCTTGCTCCATGGAAAATAATGGATACTAGAAAAACCATCTAGTAAAATAGTTTTTGAATGAGCCTAAAGACTCATATCACTAACTTGAGCCAATCCTCTACTGTCTAGGGATCTAGATCACTATAGAAACTTAGTCATATTTGATATTGGAACTCACAGAGTGCACTAAGATGACACACATCATCAGCCTAAACTATTGGTACTAACTTATGCTTGAAAGTTAGGGGTGTTGCTCCCTATCCACATGGAGAAAAAAACTTGTGAGATGACCTCTCAACTAAAGCCTCATCACCCATTGGATTTTCATTATCACCCTAAATCGGTAACCTGGATAGCTATCTTCACGGAGGCATCCCGAAAGTGATCAACATGTACCATAGGAAAATGAGAATATATTTATATGGGGATATGACTAAAGAAGGACAATCAAAGGAATCGATCCAATATGATGCATGTAACATTGTTCCATACAACTAATGTCTTATTATTCCAAGTCGAAAAGTAGGTAGTCAGAGTCTTGGTGAATGAATACCTCAGGAACTACACCAACATTGGGTTCCTTGACCTGAAAGCCACACTCGAGAAACTATGAAACTGTTTCCCTAATTCACAACCAATTCCTAAAAAGGGGATAACTCCAAACATTATCCAAATGAATAAACTTCTATGACACCACACTTTCATGACCCAACATGACAGGACCTACTTGGATAGTGGAAGGTCTGGACACTACAAACCCAAGACTGCCTACAATAGGATAGGGGATGGGGACAAGTGATGAGAAGTCATAAATGAAATGGGAGTCCTTTTCCTGATGTACCTGTATGAACACACCCAACCGTCTCCATGAAACAATGTAGTGGAATAAAATAAAAATACTAAAACAACTAGAGTATAACCATGCATGCAATAATATGTAGGAAAATACAAAAGAGTACAACAATATAAACCAAATGAAGGGGGGGGGGGATACACACCAAACTGGGAATGAAGTGTAACATCCGAAGTAAATTAAGAATAAGATATTTTTATACTTATTAATATTTTTGAATTAAATATTAATTTTACTTTAAAAGTGTTTCTATGTTCGATAGCGTACCCGATACGCAACAACGAGTTTCTTTGGAATCTTACGTTGCACACTAATAATATAATATTATTATTTTAAATGGTAGTTAACTCCTAGCCATTGTATTGGAGAGAATGAATGAAACTAACTAAAATATTATTATACATGATTTTTAATGTATTTACATTATCCAATAAAAAGTTAGAGGCTTAAAATGTGAATGAATCTAATTTTAAGCATAATTTACATTAAAAGTCCGATTTATCTTCTTTTAACGGCGAACCCTTTTTAAATCGAGTTTTGGTCACTTTAATACATTCTATATGACCAAATAAAATCCTTCTTTAGAATTAGGACATCAAAATCTACTTTGTGTAAATTTTTGGAATTTTTCCGATAAAGTTCATTTTTTAATGAATAGTGAAAATATTGTATTTCAATTCAAAACTATGTTTTAATATAATATATTTATATGGTTAGATTATCTTTTTAATTGGTTTTAAAGTTTAATTATAATATATATTTACCATTTAATCCAATGTTGGTCATTTGAATTAATTTCACTTTGAAATTGGACATAAACGAGTATCAATCTTTTGATAGTTATTGTTTCTTAAAAACACGCTATTTGTTTTGATAACGGGAATTAATTTTAAAATTAATTAATTCCACTTATATATTTTGAATTTGAAAAAATAGACATCATTTTTGAATTTGGAATATCAAATATATCTTAGGTTTAATTTTTGGTATTTTTCTGAAAAACTTCAATTTTTGATGAATAGTGAAACCACTTAGTGGTAGTTAAAAAAACTGACTTTTTCATTTAAATGAAATTTTACCACTTATGTGAATTAAATTTCAAAAATCTGATATACATGGTTGTTATCAAGAAGTAAAATGTGGTTCATAAAGTTGAAAATAATTGTTGGTGAATAGTAACTTTTGACTTTTATTTACCGCGGTTAAAGGTAAATAAGGTAATTCAAGGTAAAAAGAATATTATAATAATTCCAAATTACCTTAAAACTTGTCAAAACCTTATTGGTTGAGTAATATATGACCATGAGAATCTTTGGGTCGATTTTGGACCCCATTGAGCCACTTGGGTGTGATAATGACAATTTAGATTAATTAATTTAATGTAAAGACAAAATTGATATTAACAAAAATCTTTTAGTAATTAATTTTTATATGGTGTTATATAAGTTATATTTTCGAATATAAATATTCTTTGGAAATACAAAAATATTTCCTATATCATAGTATTTTTTTTATAATTTCTAGACAACAAGTAAATTAAATTATTTATGACATAATAATGATGCAGTATTTACCTCATTAATAAATCATTTAAATAAATAAGATTATAATGATTAAAATATTATCCAAAACATTTCCAATTCTGATTGGATGATTTTATTTCGACCATGAATCATCGTATCTTCGACTATAATGATTTTTGGACCATTAGAAACCGAATATCATTATATTATAAAATAATATTTTCATACTTTCCTAAAGAGCCCCCCCTTATAAAAGGAGACCACTTCTAACCAATTCCTCAAACCTCTAAATCCATTTGGCTCGTCCAAACTCTGACCAATTAATATCCCTATATTACTCTCCTCTCTCTATAATCCTTACCTTAGTCATAAGGCACTTCAAGAAGTACTTTTGGTTCAAACCAAAAAAGTTACCCAAATTAAAGGCAATAGTTTCTCTTAAATTATTTTCATTTATTTTACTTCTCCAACCCCTAAACTCTTTTTATTTATTTCTTTGGTAACAAAAACAGTATCCTCAATATACTAGTATTTTTTTATAATATGGATTATAACTACACTTACACACACCTCCATCTAATGGATGAAGAACATAATGTTTCTGTGGATGACAAACTAACGCCTCACGAAACAGTGATTGTTCAATTACATCTTACTACCTCTCATGGTGTCCATTATGATGGAAATATATTTATATATGATATATATATTATGTTTATGATTTAATTATGATTATGTACTTCCCAATTATATCAAGCCTTTATGGTTTCCATAGTGGGCAAATAAGATAATCTCATTTGAGGAAGTGCGGACTACCGCCCCCTTAAAGTGATGTGACTCGTTAATGCCTTATGTGGGATGTATAAAGGATAGTGTTAATGATATTATATATGATATTATACTGGAATTATAACATACCTATGTATCATTATTTTTTATTTCCATTAAAATAAGAAATATAAATGAAAGTATTGTTCATGCGTACGTATGGCTTACCGTCTCCATAAACGATGCATTTCATTTCTTACCTCTAAATGTTATGTAATATTATAAATACATGTATATACTGGATATATATGATATATATGATATCTAAATCATGAATATAATTCTGTTTATAATGGACTATTGACCACATGGACAACTTGTAAATATAAGGTGTTCATTTTTGACTCAAGTGCCAAATATCGACAAAATTAAAGTTATTAACTTAAATGATTACATAATGTTTATAACATGGTAATAAGTGATATAAAAGGAATAATAAACTTGAAAAAGGTTCTTAAGAAAGTATAAATTAAATTTACTTTATTATTCAGGATATTAAATAACGATCGAGTCAAGTCGGACACGAGGTAAGGGACTTCATCTCAATCTCCTTTAATTGAGGCATATTTTCATTTATACACAACTTTCTTTTATACAGTGTATAAAAAACTTTGAATTTTCATTTCATTCAAAGGGAATATTTTTCTACAAAGCATTTTACTAAATGAAAAAAACAACATTTCTTTTAATGTACGCGGTGACAACGACCTTTTCCGCCGCCGCGAGTATTATTTGATCTTTGGCTTCCTTAATAAGCCGTAATGTTTTTTAAAATAAAATAAATAACTTATAATCTTTTACATATTTTTGGTATTGAAAATGGTTTTGAAAATGGATTTGTTATGACAATATATTTAAGTGATATATTGTGATTGAAATGTGGAAATGTTTCCTTTCCTTTATATTTGTTGTATGTGACATGATTTTATATTGGTACTTGGACATTTGAAGGGTGGTTACGTGATAAACCAAATGATGGGTGGTGCCATGAATACCAGGACGAGTGGTTACGTTATAACCTCCAATGCATTGGGTATGGAAGTTGGCCGTATGACTATTCCATTTAGTGATAAGTGTGGAAGTTGACCGTATGGTTATTCCATTTACGTATATTTATGTCCCAAGTTACCTTTATATGTTATGTGTTATTTATATGGGTTTTATGGTAATCTTTTGGTTACAAAAGGGTAAGTAATGATCTTTTATTCAGTGAAGAGTATTTACTACTTCATAAAGGTGAAAAGTATTACTTATGTTAAAGTATTCAGGGTTTACTTGTTGTTTTTAAAAACTAAAAGTTTTACTACTTTGTGTATCCCTTACTGAGATTTTTATGATCATCCAAAGTTTTTGAAATGTTTTTTAGAGGACATAATATGGAATAGGGTCAAGGATGAGATCAAGGAAAATTCATCCTGTCTTAAGCATGGAACTAGACATGACTCTTTTTTTTCAAGAGTCCATGTTTTGTAAAAAAATGGATACTGGGTGGAAGTGTCTAGTTTGTAATTTTTTTGAAATGGAATAGTGATGACCTAATTCTCTAAAACGCTAAACCTGAAAAGATCCTCAATGTGAATTATTCATTTAATTCAATATTATGTAATATTTAAGGCCGGGTCCTTATAGTTGGTATCAGAGGTCGATTTAGATAACTTTAGGAGTTAGGGTATTGTCAAATTAATGTCCCTAAATTAATTTATGGTGATATTGAAATGATATAGCATTTATAGATTTCCATGTCACTTCACCTAAGGTATTTCTATGTTAAGAATGGTTTTTTGTAGAGGAAACATAGCAGCTTTTTTGGGAAGGCATACAGAGGAGAATAACCTTCCAATATGCATCCTAAGATTGTCAGAATCAGAATTGAGCAATTTACTACAATGATGGATCAATAGAATCAGGTTATGAATGGTGGTTGTGTTTATTAATGATATTTTGGTTTATTCTAAAAGTAAAGAAGAGAATGGAATTCATTTAAGGGATGTCTTGCAAACCTTAAAAGAAAAGAAACTATTTGGGAAATTCAGCAAGTGTGAGTTTTGGATAAAACAAATTTCATTCCTTGGTCACATTATTTCAAAAAATGGCATAACTGTTGATCCAGCTAAAACAAAAGTTGTTTAAGAATTAACAAAACCCACAAATATAACTGAGATTCGTAGTTTTCTTAGTTTGGCAGGTTATTACCAGAGGTTTGTTGAAAATGTTTCATATTTATCTAGTCTAATGACTAAGTTAACTCGAAAAGGTGTTAAGTTCATATGGAAAAAAGAATGTGATGATTGTTTTCAGGAATTGAAAAGGAGATTGGTGAATGCTTCAGTTTTGGTACTGCCTTCCAGAAATGGTGAGTTTGATATCTACAGTGATTCTTTGTTGAAAGGACTTGGTTGTGTCCTAATGCAAAATTATCAGGTAATTGCTTATGCTTCATGTGAATTGAAAACTCATGATTTGAATTACCCTACACATGATTTGGAATTAGCTGCTGTTGTTTTTTCTTTAAAAATTTGGGGGCATCATTTGTATGGAGTGAAGTGTGAAATATATACTGATCACAAAAGTTTGAAGTATATATTCACTCAGAAATAATTGAACATGAGATGGAGGAGATGGTTGGAATTAATCAAGGATTATGATTTCACGATCCTTTATCGTCCGGGCAAAGAAAATAAAGTGGCTGATGCTTGGAGTCAAAAAAGTAATACTTCATTAACCATGATACATTTGGAATGAGATCCTTTGGTTTTTGATTTGATGAACTTTGTCATAGAAGTTGTTGGTGCAGGGAATTCATCTGTTTTTTTAGGTGTCAGTGAAATCATCTCTATCAGACAGAATAAAGCAAGCACAAAAAGATGACTGTGAGTTACAAAAAAAGGTAGAGTTGGTTCAAAAGGGTAAGTTTCCTGAATTTAACATTGATAATGATTGTGTTTTGAGATTTGGGAAGAGATTATGTGTACCTAGTGATTCATTGTTGAAGAATGATTTGTTATGTGAAGCTCATAGTTATCTGTTTTCAGTTCATCATGGTAGTACTAGGATGTACAGAGATCTTCGGGAGTATTGCTGTTGGGATGGAATGAAAAGAGATATTGCTGATTTTACCGTGAAGTGTTTGAATTGTCAGCAAGTTAAAGTAGAGCGGCAATTACCGAAAGGAATGATTCAACCTCTACCAGTGGAAGAGTGGAAATTGGAAAATATATCCATAGACTTAGTTGTGGGATTATCGAAGACATCTCGAGGTAATAATGCAATCTGGGTTATAGTTGATCGATTGACTAAATCTGCTCATTTCCTTCCTATTCGAGATACTTTTTCTCTAGATCAACTTGCTCAGTTGTATGTTAAATAGATAGTTAGGTTGCATGGAGTTTCCCTCTCCATTGTATCTGATCGTGATCCCAAGTTTACTTCTAACTTTTGTAAAGGCCTTCAGAAGTTTTTGGGTACTGAATTAAATTTTAGTACAACTTTTCATCCGCAATCAGATGGGCAGTTAGAATGAACAATACAGACCTTGGAGGATATTCTATGTGCTTGTGCACTAGATTATCAGGGAATTTGGGACCAACATCTTTTTTTGGTTGAATTTTCTTATAATAACAATTTTCATTCTAGTATATATATGGCTCCATTTGAGGCATTATATGGAAAGCGTTGTCGAAATCCAGCTTTTTGGGATGAAGTAGGTGAGAGGAAGCTGATGGGAGAAAAATTGGTAGAAGATATGATAGAGAAAGTTCAGTTGATTCAGAAGCACATGAGAATAACTCAGACCATACAGAAAAGTTATGCAGATAACCGGAGGAAGGATATTTCCTTTGAGGTATGTGATCATGTCTTTCTCAGAGTTTCTCCATGGAAAAGTGTGATGCGTTTTGGTAAGAAGGGAAAGTTGAGTCCGAGGTTCATTGGACCTTATGAAATTCTTGAAAAAGTTGGATTAGTTGCATACAGAGTGGATTTACCCCCAATTTTATCCCAAGTACACAATGTTTTTCTTGTTTCGATGTTGAGAAAGTATATGCCATATCCATCTCATGTTTTGAGCCCAGAGGTAGTTCAGTTGGAAGAGAATCTCTCTTATGAAGAACAACCAGTCCAGTTTATTTACTGTAGAGAGCAGGTGTTGTGGAATAAGGTAATTTACTAGGTAAAGGTTTTGTGGAAAAACCATATGGTTGAAGAGGCAATGTGGGAATCTGAAAATGGTATGGGGGATAAATACCCCCACTTATTTTGATAAGTGAAAACAAATTGCGAGGACACAATTTCCAAAAGGGGGGAAGGATGTAACATCCCAAGTAAATGAAGAATAAAATATTTTTATACTTATTAATATTTTTTAATTAAATATTAATTTTACTTTAAAAGGGTTTCTATGTTCTATAGCGTACCCGATACGCAACAATGAGTTTCTTTGAAATCTTACGTTGCACACTAATAATAAAATATTATTATTTTAAATAGTAGTTAACTCCTAGTCGTTGTATTGGTGGAAATGAATGAAACTAACTAAAATATGATTATACATGATTTTAAATGCATTTACATTATCCAAAAAAAAGTTAGTGGCTTAAAATGTAAATGAATCTAATTTTAAGCATAATTTACATTAAAAGGCCGATTTATCACCCTTTAATGGCGAACCCTTTTTAAATGTAGTTTTAGTCACTTTAATACATTCTATATGACCAAATAAAATCCTTCTTTATAATGGGGACATAAAAATTTACTTTGTGTAATTTTTTGGAATTTTTTCGTTAAAGTTCATTTTTTAATGAATAGTGAAAATATTTTATTTTAATTCAAAACTACGTTTTAATATAATTTATTTTTATGGATAGATTTTCTATTTAATTAGTTTTAAATTGTAATTAGAATATATTTTTACTATTTAATCCAATGTTGGTCATTGGAATTAATTTCACTTTGAAATTGGACATAAACGGGTATCAATCTTTTGATAGATATTGTGTCTTAAAAACACGCTATTTGTTTTGATAACAAAAATTAATTTTAAAATTAATTAATGACACTTCTATGTTTTTAATTTGAAAAAATAGACATCATTTTTTAATTTGGAATATCAAATATATCTTAGGCTGAATTTTTGGTATTTTTCTGAAAAAATTCAATTTTTGATGAATAGTGAAACCACTTAGTTGTAGTTAAAAAAACTGAACTTTTCATTTAAATGAAATTTTCCCACTTCTGTGAATTGAATTTCAAAAATCTAACATAAATGGTTATTATAAAAAGTAAAATGTGGTTCATTAAGATGAAAATACTTTTTTTTGAATAGTAACTTTTGACTTTTATTTACTACGATTAAAGGTAAATAAGGTAATTCAAGGTAAAAAGAATATTATAATAATTAAAAATTACATTAACACTTGTCCAAACCTTATTGGTTAATTCATTTACGACCGTGGTCATCTTTGGGTCGATTTTGGACCCCATTGAGCCACTTGGGTGTGATAATGAAAATTTAGATTAATTAATTTATTGTAAAGACAAAATTGATATTAAGAAAAATCTTTTAGTAATTAATTTTTATATGGTGTTATATAAGTCCTATTTTTGACTATAAATATTCTCTGGAAATATAAAAAGATTTCCTATATCATGGTAGTTTTTTTATAATTTTTATACAACAAATAAATTAAATTATTTATGACATAATAATGATGTAGTGTTTACCTCATTAATAAATCATTTAAATAAATAAGATTATAATGATTAAAATATTATCCAAAACATGTACAATTCTGATTGGATGATTTTATTTCGACCATTACTCTTCTTATATTTTCCTATAATTATTTTTTGACCATTAGAAACTAAATATCATTATATTATAATATAATATTTTCACACTTTCCTAAAGAGCCCCTCCTCCCCCTTATAAAAGGAGACCACTTCTAACCAATTTATCACACCTCTCAAGCCATTTTTATCATCCAAACTCTGCCCAATTAATCTCGCTACATCCGTCTCATCCCCCTAGAAGCCTTAACTTAGGTAGAAGGCACTTCAAGAAGTCCTTTTGGTTCAAACCAAAGGAGTTACCCAAATTAAAGGTAACCGTTTCTCTTAAATTGTTTTCAATTATTTTACTTCTCCAACCCCTAAACTATTTTTATTTATTTATTTTGTAACAAAACTAGTATCCTCAATATACTAGGATGTTTTTATAAGATGTATTTGAACTACACTTAAACACACCTCCATCTAATGGATGAAGAACATAATGTTTCTGTGGATGGAAAACTAACGCCTCACGAAACGATGATTGTTCAATTACATCTTACCACCTCTCATGGTGGCCATTATGATGGAAATGAATATATATATATGATATATATTATTTTTATGATTTCATTATGCTTCTGTACTTACCAATTATATCAAGCCTTTATGGTTTCCATAGTGGGTAAATACGATAATCTCATTTGAGGAAGTGCGGACTACCGTCCCCTTAAAGTGATGTGACTCGTTAATGCCTTATGTGAGATGTATAAAGGATAGTGTTAATAATATTATATATTATATTATACTGGAATTATAATATACCTATGTAACATTATGTTTTATTTCCATTAAAATAAGAAATAGAAATGAAAGTAGCGTTAATGCGTACGTACGGCTTACCGTCTCCATGAACAGTGCATTTCATTTCTTACCTCTAAATGTTATGAAATATTATAAATACAAGTATACACTGGATATATATGATATATATGATATCTAAATCATGAATATCATTCTGTATATAATGGACTATTGGCCACATGGACAACTTGTAAATATAAGGTGTTCATTTTTGACTCAAGTGCCAAATATCGACAAAACTAAAGTTATTAACTTAAATGATTAGATAATGTTTATAACATGGTAATAAGTGATATAGAAAGAATAATAAACTTTAAAAAGGTTCTTAAGCAAGTATAAATTAAGTTTATTTTATTATTCAGGATATTAAAGAACGATCGAGTCAAGTCGGACATGAGGTAAGGGACTTCGTCTCAATCTTCTTTCATTGGGGCATATTTTCATTTATACACACCTTTATTTTAAACAGTGTATAAAAAACTTTGACTTTTAATTTCATTCAAAGGGAATCTTTTTCTATGAAGAATTTTACTAGACAAAGAAAAATAATGTTTCTTTTAACGTATGCGGTGACAATGACCTTTTCCGCCGCCGCGAGTATTATTTGATCTTTGGCTTCCTCAACAAGTCGTAATGTTTTTTAAAATAAAATAAATACCTCATACTCTTTTACATATTTTTGGTATTGAAAATTGTTTTGAAAATGGATTTTTTATATCAATATATTTAAGTGATATATTGTGATTTAAATGTGGAAATGTTTCCTTTCCTTTATATTTGTTGTATGTGATTGAATTTTTTATTGGTACTTGGACATTTGACGGGTGGTTATGTGATAAAACAAATGATGGGTGGTGCCGTGAATACCAGGACGAGTTTTTACGTTATAACCTCCAATGAATTGGGTATGGAAGTCTGCTGTATGGCTATTCCATTTAGTGATATGTGTGGAAGTCGACCGTATGGTTATTCCATTTATGTATGTTTATGTCCCAAGTTACCTTTATATGTTATGTGTTCTTTATATGGGTTTTATGGTAATATTTTGGTTACAAAAGGGTATTTAATGATCTTTTATTCAGTGATGAGTATTTACTACTTCATAAATGTGAAAAGTATTAATTATGTTAAAGTATTCATGGTTTAATTGTTGATTTGAAAAAATGACACTTTTACTTCTTTGTGTATCCCTTAATAAGATTTTTATGCTCATCCCAAGTTTTTGAAATGTTTTTCACAGGACATAATGTGGAATAGGGTCAAGGAAGGGATCAAGAAAAATTCATGTTGTCTTAAACATGGAACTAGACATGTCTTTTTTTTTTCAAGAGTCCATGTTTTGTAAAAAAAATGGATACTGGGTGGAAGTGTCTACTTTGTAATTTTTTTGAAATGTAATAGTTATGGACTAATTCTCTAAAACTATAAACCTTAAAAGATCCTCAATGTGAATTATTCATTTAATTCAATATTATGTAATGTTTAAGGCTGGGTCCTTATAGTTGGTATCAAAGGCCGGTTTAGATAACTTTAAGAGTTAGTGTATTGTTAAATTAATGTCCCTAAATTAATTTATGGTGATTTTGAAATGATATAGCATTTACAGATTACCATGTTGCTTTTTTGGGAAGGCATAAAGAGGAGAATAACCTTCCAATCCATATCCTAAGATGGTCAGAATCAGAATTGAGCAATTTACTGTAGTGATGGCTAATTTGAATCTGGTGATAAATGGTGTTTGTGTTTATTAATGATATTTTGGTTTATTCTAAAAGTAAAGAGGAGCCTGAAATTCATTTAAGGGCTGTTTTACAAACCATAAAAGAAAAGAAACTATTTGGTAAATTCAGAAAGTGTGAGTTTTGGTTACAATAAATTTCATTCCTTGGCCACATTATTTCAAAAAATTGCATAACTGTTGATCCAGCTAAAACAAAAGTTGTTGAAGAATGGCCAAAACCCACAAATATAACCGCGATTCGTAGTTTTCTTGGTTTGGCAGGTTATTACTGGAGGTTTGTTGAAAATTTTGCACAGTTATCTAGTCCAATGACTAAGTTAACTCGAAAAGGTGTTAAGTTCATCTGGAAAAAAGAATGTGCTGATTGTTTTCAGGAATTGAAAAGGAGATTGGTGAATTCTCCAGTTTTAGCACTGCCTTCCAGAAATGGTGAGTTTTTTATCTACAGTGATGCTTCGTTGAAAGGACTTGGTTGTGTCCTAATGCAAAATGATCAGGTAATTGCTTATGCTTCACATAAATTGAAACCTCATGAGTTAAATTACCCTACACATGATTTGGAATTAGCTTTTGTTGTTTTTTGCTTTAAAAATTTGGAGGCATCATTTATATGGAGTGAAGTGTGAAATATATACTAATCACAAAAGTTTGAAGTATATATTCACTCAGAAAGAATTGAACTTGAGATAGAGGAGATGGTTGGAATTAATCAAGGATTATGATTGCACGACCCTTTATCATCCGGGAAAAACAAATAAAGTTGGTGATGCTTTGAGTCGAAAAAGTAATACTTCATTAACCATGCTGCGTTTGGAATGAGATCCTTTGGTTTTTGATTTTATGAACTTTTTCATAGAAGTTTTTGGTGCAGGGAATTCATCTGTTTTGTTTCAGGTGTCAGTGAAATCATCTCTATCAGACAGAATAAAGCAAGCACAGAAAGAAGACAGTGAGTTGCAGAAAAAGGTTGAGTTGGGTCAAAAGGGTAAGTTGCCTGAATTTAACATTGATAATGATTGTGTTTTGAGATTTGGGAAGATATTATGTCTACCTTGTGATTCACAGTTGAAGAATGAGTTGTTATGTGAAGCTCATAGTTCTCTGTTTTTAGTTTATCCTAGTAGTACTGAGATGTATAGAGATCTTCGGGAGTATTACTGGTGGGATAGAATGAAAAGAGATATTGCTGATTTTACTATGAAGTGTTTGACTTGTCAGCAGGTTAAACAAGAGCGGAAGTTACCAAAAGGGATGATTCAGCCTCTACCGGTGCCAGGGTGGAAATTAGATAATATTTCCATGGACTTCGTTGTGAGATTACCAAAGACATATCGAGGTAATAATGAAATCTAGGTTATAGTTGATCGATTGACTAAATCTGCTCATTTCCTTCCTATTCGAGATACTTTGCCTCTAGATCAACTTGCTCTGTTGTATGTTAAAGAGATAGTCAGGTTGCATGAAGTTCCCCTCTCCATTGTATCTGATCATGATCTCAGTTTTACTTCTAACTTTTGGAAAGGCCTTCAGAAGTCGTTGGGTACTAAATTAAATTTTAGTAAAGCTTTTCATCTACAATTAGATGGGCAGTCAGAATGAACAGTACAGACCTTGGAGGATATGCTACATCCTTGTTCACTAGATTATCAGGGAATTTGGGACCAACATCTTTCTTTGGTTGAATTTTCTTATAATAAAAATTTTTATTCCAGTATACAGATGACTCCATTTGAGGCATTATATGGAAAGCGTTGTCGAACTCTATATTTTTGGGATGAAGTAGGTGAGAGGAAGATGATAGGACTAGAATTGGTTGAAGATATGGCAGAGAAAGTTTAGTTGATCCAAAATCAAATGAGAATAGCTTAGAGCAGACAGAAAAGTTATGCCGATAACCGGAGGAAGGATCTTTCCTTTTAGGTAGGTGATCATGTCTTTCTCAAAGTTTCTTCATGGAAAAGTGTGATGCATTTTGGTAAGAAGGGAAAGTTGAGTCCGAGGTTCATTAGACCTTATGAAATTCTTGAAAAAGTTGGATCACTTGTGTACAGAGTGTATATACCCACAATTTTATCCCAGGTACACAATGTTTTTCTTGTTTCGATGTTGAGAAAGTATATACCAGATCCATCTCATGTTTTGAGCCCAGAGGTAGTTCAGTTGGAAGAGAATCTCTCTTAGGAAGAACAACCAATCCAGATTCTTAACCGTAGAGAGAATGTGTTGCAGAATAAGGTAATTTACCAGGTAAAGGTTTTGTGAAAAAACCATATGGTTGAAGAGGCAACGTGGGAATTTGAAAATGCTATGAGGGATAAATACCCCCACTTATTTTGATAAGTGAATAAAAATTGCGAGGACGGAATTTCCAAAAGGGAGGAAGGATGTAACATCCCAAGTAAATGAAGAATAAGATATTTTTATACTTATTAATATTTTTTAATTAAATATTAATTTTACTTTAAAAGGGTTGCTATGTTCGATAGCGTAACTGATACTCAACAATGGGTTTCTTTGGAATCTTACGTTGCACACTAATAATATAATATTATTATTTTAAATGGTTGTTAACTCCTAGCCCTTATATTGGAGAGAATGAATGAAACTAACTACAATATGATTATACATTATTGTTAAATGAATTTACATTATCCAATAAAAAGTTAGAGGCTCAAAATGTGAATGAATCTAATTTTAAGCATAATTTACATTAAAAGGTCGATTTATCTCCTTTTAATGAAGAACCATTTTTAAATCTAGTTTGGGTCACTTTAATACATTCAATATGACCAAATAAAATCCTTTATTAGAATGGGGACATCAAAATTTACTTTGTGTAAATTTTTGTAATTTTTCCGATAAAGTTCATTTTTTAATGAATAGTGAAAATATTGTATTTTAATTCAAAACTATGTTTTAATATAATTTATTTATATTGATAGATTATATTTTTAATTGGTTTTTAAGTTTAATTATAATATATTTTAACCATTTGATCCAATGTTGGTCATTGGAATTAATTTCACTTTGAAATTGGACATAAACGAGTATCAATCTTTTGATAGTTATTGTTTCTTAAAAACACGCTATTTATTTTGATAACGAGAATTAATTTTAAAATTAATTAATGCGACTTATATATTTTGAATTTGGAAAAATAGAAATTATTTTTGAATTTGGAATATCAAATAAATCTTAGGCTGAATTTTTGGTATATTTATGAAAATCTTCAATTTTTGATGAATAGTGAAACCACTTAGTAGTAGTTAAAAAAACTGACTTTTTCATTTAAATGAAAATTTACCACTTCTGTGAATTGAATTTAAAAAATATGACATACATGGTTGTTATCAAGAATTAAAATGTGGTTCATTAAGATGAAAGTAATTTTTGGTGAATAGTAACTTTTGACTTTTATTTACCGCGGTTAATGGTAAATAAGGTAATTCAAGGTAAAAAGAATATTATAATAATTCAAAATTACCTTAACACTTGTCCAAACCTTATTGGTTTTGTCATTTACGACCATGTGCATCTTTGGGTCGATTTTGGACCCCATTGAGCCACTTGGGTGAAATAATGACAATTTAGATTAATTAATTTAATGTAAAGACAAAATTGATATTAACAAAAATATTTTAGTAATTAATTTGTATATGGTGTTATATAAGTCATATTTTCGACTATAAATATTCTTGGGAAATTTAAAAATATTTCCTATATGTTGGTATTTTTTTATAATTTTTAGACAACAAATAAGTTAAATTATTTATAACATAATAATGATGCAGTATTTACCTCATTAATAAATCATTTAAATAAATAAAATTATAATGATTAAAATATTATCCAAAACTTTTCCCATTCTGATTGGATGATTTTTTGCGACCATGAATCATCTTATGTTCGACTATAATGATTTTTGGACCATTATAAACCGAATATCATTATATTATAAAATAATATTTTCTCACTTTCCAAAAGAGCCCCTCCTCCCCCTTATAAAAGGAGACCACTTCTAACCAATTCCTCAAACCTCTCAAGACATTTGGCTCGTCCAAAATCTATCCAATTAAGCTCCCTACATCCCTCTCCTCCCCCTAGAATCCTTACCTTAGGCAGAAGGCACTTCAAGAAGTCATTTTGGTCCAAACCAAAGGAGTTACCCAAATTAAAGGTTACAGTTTCTCTTAAATTATTTTCATTTATTTTACTTCTCCAACCCCAAAACTCTTTTTATTTCATTATTTTGAAACAACAATAGTATCCTCAATATACTAGGATGTTTTTATAAGATGGATTCAGACTGCACTTATACACACCTCCATCTAATGGATAAAGAACATAATGTTTCTGTGGATGGAAAACTAACGCCTCACGAAACGATGATTGATCAATTACATCTTACCACCTCTCATGGTGGAAATTATGATGTAACTATATTTATATATGATATATATTATGTTTATTATTTCATTATTCTTCTGTACTTCCCAATTATATCAAGCCTTTATGGTTTCCATGGTGGGTAAATACGATAATCTCATTTGAGGAAGTGCAGACTATCGTCCCCTTAAAGTGATGCGACTCGTTAATGCCTTATGTGAGATTTATAAAGGATAGTGTTAATAATATTATATATGATATCATACTGGAATTATAATATACCTTTGTATCATTATGTTTTATTTCCATTAAAATTAGAAATAGAAATGAAAGTAGCGTTCATGTATACGTACGGTTTGCCGTCTCCATGAACGGTGCATTTCATTTCTTACCTCTAAATGTTATGTAATATTATAAATAAATGTATATACTGGATATATATGATATATATGATATCTAAATCATGAATATCATTCTGGTTATAATGGACTATTGACCACATGGACAACTTGTAAATATAAGGTGTTCATTTTTGACTCAAGTGCCATATATCGACAAAATGAATGTTATTAACTTAAATGATTACATAATGTTTATAACATGGTAATAAGTGATATAAAAGGAATAATGAACTTGAAAAAGTTTCTTAATCAAGTATAAATTAACTTTAGTTTATTATTCATGATATTAATGAACTATCGAGTCAAGTCAGACACAAGGTAAGGAACTTCGTCTCAATCTGCTTTCATTGAGACATATTTTCATTTATACACAACTTTCTTTTATAAAATGTATAAAAAACTTTGACTTTTCATTTCATCCAAAGGGAATATTTTTCTACAAATCATTTTACTAAATGATAAAAAATAATGTTTCTTTTAACGTACGCGGTGACGATGACCTTTTCCGCCACCGTGAGTATTATTTGATCTTTGGCTTCCTCAACAAGCCGTAATGTTTTTAAAAATAAAATAAATACCTTATACTCTTTTATGTATTTTTTTATTTAAAATGGTTTTGAAAATGGATTTCTTATGTCAATATATTTAATTGATATATTGTGATTGAGATGTGGAAATGTTTCCTTTCCTTTATCTTTGTTGTATGTGATATGATTTTATATTGGTACTTGGACATTTTACGGGTGGTTACGTGATAAACCAAATGACGGGTGGTGCCGTGAATACCAGGAGGGATGGTTATGTTATAACCTCCATTGCATTGGGTATGGAAGTCGGCCGTATGGCTATTCCATTTAGTGATATGTGTGGAAGTCGATCGTATGGTTATTCCATTTATGTATGTTTATGTCATAAGTTACCTTTATATGTTATGTACTCTTTATATGGGTTTTATGGTAATCTTTTGGTTATAAAAGGGTAAGTAATGATCTTTTATTCAGTGAATATTATTTACTACTTCATAATGGTGAAAAATATTACTTATGTTAAAGTATTCATGGTTTACTTGTTGTTTTGAAAAACTAACAGTTTTACTTCTTTGTGTATCCCTTACTGAGCTTTTTATACTCATCCCAAGTTTTTGAAATGTTTTTCACATGACATATTGTGGAATAGGGTCAAGGATGGGATCAAGGAAAATTCATGCTATCTTAAACATAGAACTATACATGACTCTTTTTTTTCAAGAGTCCATGTTTTGTAAAAAAAATGGATACTGGGTGGAAGTGTCTACTTTGTAATTTTTTTTGAAATGTAATAGTTATGGCCTAATTCTCTAAAACTCTAAACCTGAAAAGATCCTCAACGTGAAGTATTCATTTAATTCAATATTATGTAATGTTTAAGGCCGAGTCCTTATAGTTGGTATTAGAGGCCGGTTTAGATAACTTTAGGAGTTAGGGTATTGTTAAATTAATGTCCCTAAATTAATTTATGGTGATATTGAAATGATATAGCATTTACATATTACCATGTTGCTTCACCTAAGGTATTTCTATGTTAAGAATGGTTTTTCATAGAGGAAACAAATAAGCTTTTCTGGGAATGCATAGAGAGGAGAATAACCTTCCAATCTGCATCCTAAGATAGTTAGAATCAGAATTGATCAATTTACTGCAATGATGGCTCAGTTGAATTAGGTGATATATGGTGGTTGTGTTTATTAATGATATTTTGGTTTATTCTAAAAGTAAAGAGGATCATGAAATTCATTTAAGGGATATCTTACAAACCTTATAAGAAAATAAACTATTTGGGAAATTCAGCAAGTGCGAGTTTTGGTTACAACAAATTTCATTCCTTGGTCACATTATTTCAAAAAATGGCATAACTGTTGATCCATCTAAAATAAAAGTTGTTGAAGAATGGCCAAAACCCACAAATATAACTGAGATTCGTAGTTTTATTGGTTTGGCAGGTTTTTACTGGAGGTTTGTTGAAAATTTTTCACAGTTATCTAGTCCAATGACTAAGTTAACTCGAAAAGGTGTTAAGTTCACCTGGACAAAAGAATATGATGATTGTTTTCAGGAATTGAAAAAGAGATTGGTGAATGCTCCAGTTTTGACACTGCCTTCTAGAAATGGTGAGTTTGTTATCTACATTGATGCTTCTTTGAAAGTACTTGGTAGTTTCCTAATGAAAAATGATCAGGTGATTGATTATGCTTCATGTCAATTGAAACCTCATGAGTTAAATTACCCTACACTTGATTTGGAATTAGCTGCTGTTATTTTTGCTTTAAAAATTTGGAGGTATCATTTGAATGGAGTGAAGAGTGAAATATATACTGATCACAAAAGTTTGAAGTATATATTCACTCAAAAATAATTGAACATGAGACCGAAGAGATGGTTGGAATTAATCAAGGATTATGATTTCATCCTCCTTTATCATCTGGGAAAAGCAAATATAGTGGATGATTCTTTGAGTTGAAAAAGTAATACTTTATTAACCATGATACGTTTGGAACGAGATCCTTTGGTTTTTGATTTGATGAACTTTGGCATAGAAGTTTTTGGTGTAGGGAATTCATCTGTTTTGTTTTAGGTGTTAGTGAAATCATCTCTATTAGACATAATAAAGCAAGCACAGAAAGAAGATAGTGAGTTGCAGAAAAAGGTAGAGTTGGTTTAGAAGGGTAAGTTGCCTAAATTTAACATTGATAATGATTGTGTTTTGAGATTTGGGAAGAGATTATGTGTACCTTGTGATTCACAGTTGAAGAATGAGTTTTTATGTGAAGATCATAGTTCTCCATTTTCAGTTCATCCTGGTAGTACTAAGATGTACAGAGATCTTTGGGAGTATTACTGGTGGGATGGAATGAATAGAGATATTGTTGATTTTACTATGAAGTTTTTGACTTGACAACAGGTTAAAGTAGAGCGGTAGTTACCGAAAGGGATGCTCTAGCCTCTACCAGTGCCATAGTGGAAATGTGGAAATATATCCATAGACTTCATTTTGGGATTACCGAAGACATCTCGAGGTAATAATGAAACCTGGGTTATAGTTGATCGATTGACTAAATCTGCTCATTTCCTTCCTATTCGAGATACTTTATCTCTAGATCAACTTGCTTAGTTGTATGTTAAAGTGATAGTCAGGTTTCATGGAGTTCCCCTCTCCATTTTATCTGATCGTGATCCCAGGTTTACTTCTAACTTTTGGAAAAGCCTTCAGAAGTCGTTGGGTACTGAATTAAATTTTAGTATAGATTTTCATCTTCAATAAGATGGGTAGTTAGAACGAACAATACAGACCTTGGAGGATATGCTACGTGCTTGTTCACTAGATTATCAGGGAAGTTGGGACCAACATCTTTCTTTGTTTGAATTTTCTTATAATAATAGTTTTCATTCCAGTATACAGATGGCTCCATTTGAGGAATTATATGGAAAGCGTTGTCGAACTCCAGCTTCTTGGGATGAAGTTGGTGGGAGGAAGCTGATGGGACCAGAATTGGTATAAGATATGGTAGAGAAAGTTCAGTTGATTCATAAGCACATGAGAATAGCTCAGAGTAGACAAAAAAGTTATGCCGATAACCAGAGGAAGGATCTTTCCTTTGAGGTAGGTGATCATGTCTTTCTCAAAGTTTCTCCATGGAAAAGTGTAATGCATTTTGGTAAGAAGAGAAAGTTGAGTCCGAGGTTCATTGGACCTTATGAAATTCTAGAAAAAATTGGATCAGTTGCGTACAGAGTGGATTTACCCCCAAGTTTTTCCCAGTTACACAATGTTTTTCTTGTTTCAATGTTGAGAAATTATATGCCAGATCCATCTCATGTTTTGAGCCCATGGGTTGTTCAGTTGGAAGAGAATCTCTCTTATAAAGAACAACCAGTCCAGATTCTTGACCATAGAGAGCAGGTGTTGCGGAATAAGGTAATTTACCAGTTAAAGGTTTTGTGGAAAAACCATATGGTTGAAGAGGCAACATGAGAATCTGAAAAATTCTATGAGGTATAAATAACTCGACTTATTTTGATAAGTGAATAAAAATTGAGAGGACGCAATTTCCAAAAGGGGGGAAGGATGTAACATCCCAAGTGAATGAAAAATAATATTTTTTTATACTTATTAATATTTTTTAATTAAATACTAGTTTTACTTTAAAAGGGTTGCTATGTTCGATAGCGTACCCGATACGCAATAACAAGTTTCTTTGGAATCTTACTTTGCACACTAATAATATAATATTATTATTTTAAAAGGTAGTGAACTCCTAGACGTTGTATTGGTGGGAATGAATGAAACTAACTATAATATTATTATACATGATTTTTAAATGTATTTACATTATCCAATTAAAAGTTAGAGGCTTAAAATGTTAATGAATCTAATTTTAAGCATAATTTACATTAAAAGGCCGATTGATCGCCTTTTAATGGAGAACCCTTTTTAAATATAGTTTTGGTCACTTTAATACATTCTATATGACCAAATAAAATCCTTCTTTAGAATGGGGACATCAAAATTTACTTTGTGTAAATTTTTGGAATTTTTCCGATAAAGTTCATTTTTAATGAATAGTGAAAATATTGTATTTTCATTCAAAACTATGTTTTAATCTAATTTATTTATATGGTTAGATTATATTTTGAATTTGTTTTAAAGTTTAATTATAATATATTTTTATCATTTAATCCAATGTTGGTCATTGGAATTAATTTCACTTTGAAATTGGACATAAACGAGTATCAATCTTTTGATAGTTATTATTTCTTAAAAACACGATATTTGTTTTGTTAACGGAAATTAATTTCAAAATTAATTAATGCCACTTATATGTTCTGAATTTAGAAAAATATGCATCATTTTTGGATTTGTAATATCAAATATAGCTTAGGTTTAATTTTTGATATTTTTCTGAAAAACTTCAATTTTTTATGAATAGTGAAACCACTTAGCAGTAGTTAAAAAAACTGACTTTTTCATTTAAATGAAAATTTACCACTTCTGTGAATTGAATTTCAAAAATATGATATACATGGTTGTTATCAAGAAGTAAAATGTGGTTAATTAAGATGAAAATATTTTTTGGTGAATAGTAACTTTTGACTTTTATTTACCGCGGTTAAAGGTAAATAAGGTAATTCAAGGTAAAAAGAATATTATAATAATTCAAAATTACCTTAACACTTGTCCCAACCTTATTGGTTGAGTCATGTAGGACCATGGGAATCTTTGGGTCTATTTTGGACCCCATTGAGCCACTTGGGTGTGATAATGAGAATTTAGATTAATTAATTTAATGTAAAGACAAAATTGATATTAACAAATATCTTTTAGTAAATAATTTTTATATTGTGTTATATAAGTCCCATTTTCGACTATAAATATTTTTGGAAAGAAAAAACGATTTTCTATATCATGATATTTTTTTTATAATTTTTTTACAACATATAAATTAAATTATTTATGACATAATAATGATGCAGTATTTACCTCATTAATAAATCATTTAAATAAATAAGATTATAATGATTACGATATTTTCCAAAACATGTCCAATTCTGATTGGATGATTTTATTTCGACCATGACTCATCTTATATTCGACTATAATGATTTTTGTACCATTATAAACCGAATATCATTATATTATAAAATAATATTTTCACACTTTCCTAAAGATCCCCTCCTCCCCCTTACAAAAGGAGACCACTTTTAACCAATTCCTCACACCTCTAAATCCATTTGTCTCGTCCAAACTCTACCCAATTAATCTCCCTACGTCCCTATACTCCCCCTAGAATCCTTACCTTAGGCATAAGGCACTTCAAGAAGTCCTTTTTGTTCAAACCAAAGGAGTTACCCAAATTAATGGTAACCATTTCTCTTAAATTATTTTCATTTATTTTACTTCTCCAACCCCTAAACTCTTTTTATTTATTTCTTTTGTAACAACACAAGTATAATAAATATACTAGTATGTTTTTATAATATGGATTCAAAATACACTTACACACACCTCTATCTAATGGATGAAGAACATAATGTTTCTGTGGATGACAAACTAACGCCTCACGAAACGATGATTGTTCAATTACATCTTACCACCTCTCATGGTGGCCATTATGATGGAACTGTATTTGTATATGATATATATTATATTTATTATTTCATTATGCTTATGTAATTCCCAATTATATCATGCCGTTATGGTTTCCATAGTAGGTAAATACGATAATCTCATTTGAGGAAGTGCGGACTACCGCCCCCTTAACGTGTTGTGACTCATTAATGCCTTATGTGGGATGTATAAAGGATAGTGTTAATGATATTATATATGATATTATACTATAATTATAATATACATATGTTTCATTATGTTTTATTTCCATTAAATTAAGAAATATAAATGAAAGTAGCGTTCATGCGTACGTACGGCTTAACATCTCCATGAACAGTGCATTTCATTTCTTACCTCTAAATGTTATGTAATATTATAAATACATGTATATATTAGATATATATGATATATATGATATCTAAATCATGAATATCATTCTGGATATAATGGACTATTGACCACATGGACAACTTGTAAATATAAGGTGTTCATTTTTGACTCAAGTGCCAAATATCGACAAAATGAAAGTTATTAACTTAAATTATTAAATAATGTTTATAACATGGTAATAAGTGATATAAAAGGAATAATAAACTTTAAAAGGTTCTTAAACAATTAGAAATTAACTTTAGTTTATTATTCAGGATATTAAAGAATGATCGAGTCAAGTCGGACACGAGGTAAGGGACTTCGTCTCAATCTCCTTTAATTGAGGCATATTTTCATTTATACACAAATTTATTTTATACAGTGTATAAAAAACTTTGAATTTTCATTTCATTCAAAGGGAATATTTTTCTACTAAGCATTTTAATAAACGAAAAAAAAATGATTCTTTTAAGGTACGCGGTGACAACGACCTTTTCCGCCGTCGCGAGTATTATTTGATCTTTGGATTCCTCAACAAGCCGTAATGTTTTTTAAAATAAAATAAATACCATATACTCTTTTACGTATTTTTGTTATTGAAAATGGTTTTGAAAATCGATTTGTTATGTCAATATATTTAATTGATATATTGTGATTGAAATGTGAAAATTTTTCCTTCCCTTTATATTTGCTGTTTGTGATATGATTTTATATTCGTACTTGGACATTTGACGGGTGGTTATGTGATAAAACAAATGACGGGGGGTGTCGTGAATACCAGGATGGGTGGTTATGTTATAACCTCCAATGCATTGGGTATGGAAGTCAGCCGTATGGCTATTCCATTTAGTGATATGTGTGGAAGTCAACTGTATGATTATTCCATTTATGTATGTTTATGTCCCAAGTTACCTTTATATGTTATGTGTTCTTTATATGGGTTTTATGGTAATATTTTGGTTAAAAAAGGGTATGTAATGATCTTTTATTCAGTGAAGAGTATTTACTACTTAATAAATGTGAACAATATTACTTATGTTAAAGTATTCATGGTTTACTTGTTGTTTTGAAAAACTAACAGCTTTACTTCTTTGTGTATCCCTTACTGAGCTTTTTATGCTCATCCCAAGTTTTTGAAATGTTTTTCATAGGACATAATGTGGAATAGGGTCAAGGATGAGATCAAGGAAAATTCATGTTGTCTTAAACATGGAACTAAACATGACTATTTTTTTTTCAAGAGTCCATGTTTTGTAAAAAAATGGATACTGGGTGGAAGTGTTTACTTTATAATTTTTTTGAAATGTAATAGTTATGGAATAATTCTCTAAAACTCTAAACCCGAAAATATCCTCAATGTGAATTATTCATTTAATTCAATATTATGTAATGTTTAAGTCCGAGTCCTTATATGAAGTCCCAACCTGAAAACAACTGGAATAAATTATAATTGAGAGAGTCCAACTCCTGATCTCCAAGTCCCGACCACCATACATGGTCAATGAACCTAGGTATCACTTTTATCCACCAAGGTCACCTCATATTTGTCTGATGTATGCATAAGACATGACATGTGTCAGAAAATCCCATAAAAGGGTGAGTATATACATATTCAGCATGACACCTAAAAAATAGAAGATGGGGTAAAGGAAAGATATGAAAAGTGGTTAGATCAACCCAAAGTAAGAGGGAAATAAGAACCCAACATATATATTCTCATAAAGAAACCGAAATGAGAGAGTAAGGGGATATTCATATCATAGCTCAACCAAAGTTGATGATTATGTATGAAGCTCCAAAATTATATCACCGATGCTCAGCATCAAACACAATCTCACCAGAATATGTTTGGAGGGCCCCACTCCTTACTACTCACTCCACAGTTGAGGAATCCACAAATCATGTGGAGGACCTACTCCCCTCCATAGATCCAAGACAGGGGAGTACCTCTTCATAGATATAGTAACCATACACAATATAGGGGAGTGCCATTTTTATCTATATAAAGAGTATGGGGACCCACTCCCTAGTGCGATAGGGGAGTTCCAACCCCAAAATATCACTGACGATCCTTACCCGATCACTACCATCATCTAGTGCCACCTAAAGAAGCATCACACTTGGAACATATCTAATCATATCCTGTATTCCAAAATGAATACCACCATCAGGTTCTAGGAATAAAAACACTTAGGATAGGCTACTCATAGAAAAAAATCCATTCCTCGAAGAAGGATATTTGAGAGGAAGAAGTTGTAAGAGGGAGAACATTACATGTATGGAGTCCACTTGGTGTGTGAACCCACCTTGATTCTTGAACATTTTTCCCATGAACATGGATTGGAATCCATGTCATTTTAAGTTAAGTGTACATGTGGTACACAGAGTCTCTCAATAACTCGGGGCATACCTGTGTGCTTCTAGACATATCTTTGTACTTCATACCATGCCCATGTACCTGGTTGTACCTGGGTATCAGTCTGTGCTTGTGTACTCCCAGAGTACACAGTGTGTTCGACCGCATGGGGTCCTAGGTGTGTGCTAGCTAGCCCACATCTTGGAAACCTGGGGAGGGTCACATGGTGTGTGGGACTTTCTACGCTTGGCATTTTATTCTTATCTGTTCCAAAAAAAACCCTAGTGCCATAGCCAAGGGGGATACATGTCGTGTGTTATTCTGGAATACATGGTGTGTAGACGAGATTTTTTCAGATCCCAAATTTCCTTCATACATTTTCCAAATATATCCTTAACGCTGCATATCTCACCATTTGACCACTTAAAATTGAAGGAAATCACCTCTGACCACTATTTCTTGGCCTTTGGTGGCTATAAAACAGAATTTGGTTATCCGTACAAATCCCACAATGCTAACCGTTCTACCCCTCATTGACTACCGCATGATTCCATTTCCGCTCCACATCCCAGGTCCATGAATCATCACCCATAACTCACGATCCATCCTTATACATTATAAAATCACCAATCCATTCATCGTGAAACTCTTAACATGCATCTGGGGGTTAAATCTTGCTTGAACACACCTGTGAAATGTCGAATCATACCCTGTGGTCCAATGATGAAGAATGTAAAGAACAGGTGGGGTAAAGCATAAGAACCAAGGCGTAACCATAATTTTACAAGCATTATAGGAAAAAAATTATGTAAATGGGGAAACCAGGGTGAGAACATGGTATAATAAATAAATTGAAATCAACAATTCAATTTATTAAAATGGGATCACATAAAGGATTGATTAATAATATATCAAAAGCAAAAAATAAATCAATGTTGAATATTTTAACCAAAAGGGTGAAATGTACAATTTATGAGACCTAAATCAATTGGGATTAATCATTGGTGAAGAATCAATTCTCTAATGATGGAGAATTCCCGCTTCATTCACCGCCTCTCAATCCACCTTGATCTGATCGCCCATCATCCTCTGATCTTGATCCGCTGATGAAGAATGCTCATAGAACCTCTCAATTATGCCAAGATTTTTGTGGCTAACCCAAGATAATTGTTATAAAGAGGTATATATAGAGGTATTTTGGTTATTGGTATTTAAAATAAAAAAACAAAATTTTATTATTTATTTTAATTAAATGCACTACCAAAGACTGTCCCAACCAGACGTCTGGTGCTGACCAACCTTAAGTCACACCTAGGGGAAACCCTATATTCTATACTCAACCATAGTCTCAATTTTTTTATCTAAGTATCAAATAGGGATTTATCCCACTATTATAAGAAAACTATGCATGTGTGATATTAATATATTTAATATTATTGTAATGTCAACATTAGGCTCACCAGGTCTCAAAATTTTGCATCATCTTAGCGTTTGGATTCAAAAATATTTCTTAATATATCCCAAAGTCTTTAAAGGAAAAAATAGAGTCACTAAAACCACCTAGTATTTAGGGTAAGTTGTGTGAGGATGCTTAAAAAATGATCCAAGACACGTTGGGTCCCATGTGAGGTCATTCACTAAAGTTATCTACCTTTTTGAATCCATAGATGTATAAAATTTTATGATATCATTAAATATTGGGCTGTGTGAGAAAGAGATGATGATTCAAATTCTATAGGTTCAACCCCAAATGTTGGGAATGATCCTCTATTAATAGCTGAAATGAGAGGCTTCAGGAATTCAATTATACCTATATCACACAAGGAGGTTGCATGATTCACATGTATTTGCCTCCCGTATGAGTCTATGTAAGGCTTTTATTCATTGAAACGTTTTTCATGAAATGTAATTATAATCTAATGTTAGGTTTTCATGCATTGGTCCAATATTGTGTTTCACTGACTTCTTTAGTATTTGGGGCCTTCTAGAGTGCCCACAAAACATAGTCCCTTTACTTCATCTTTTGTATACAAGTCAGTTGTGCATTGAAATAGAGAGTTGTAAACATTAACCTAAAGTTTCACATAATTAATCTCTTGGATTTGAAATGGTTCCCTCGGTTTAGTTATGTCTTCATTTTAGAGAAAAACCACCTTTTAGGGTTGATATGAATTTTTAGAGCCTATTATAACAAACTGAATCTTCATGAGGGTACAGATCATTGTTTTCTAGTTTAAATTCATTTTTTATTCTAGTGAGTGTTCTATTTGGCCTAAGGGAGGTCTCGCGATCATTTGGGGCTTGTTCAGATCACAGATATCTGAAAATTGGAGAGATAGATTGGGCCACATGGTTAGCACATGGTTAGTTCTAACTGTGAGACTCAACCATGTGGGGAATTAAACACACACTAGGAGGCCACATAGTTTCCATAATCATGCAATCCATGCCACACAACCATGCCAAAACTCTATAGTTTTTAATATAAAAAACACATGGTTTTCACACGGTTTACCAAACTATGGGAATGAACCATGTGGGTCCCCTTCTTGGATAGCGTCTAGCACACAATTGGTGCATAATTTGACCAAATGTGTGGCCAAATAGTGAAAAACCATATTTGAGGATGGAGTTTACCATTTTTACTCAAATGACCTTAAATAATCACCCATATTTTCTTTTCTATCTATTGGAAAGAACCTCCATTCCTTTCCCATAAGTTCTCTCCCTCCCCCTTTGTTAGTTTTTTTGATAACTTCACCGTTTGATCTCCATTTTCATCATCGTAGGCCACGTTGGATCTAAAATGGTAAGATCCCTAATCCTATTGATTTAGTTCTTTTTTTGTCTTTCCATATCTTGCACTATTTTTTTGTAATCTCATATAACATATTTTCAGGGTGTTGGTCTATTATTCTATTTTCTTCCATTCTTCTTCGAATCAAAGGATGATACTAGATGAGTGGTAATCCATGGACCTAAGGTAGGTGGTCTAGTACTTTTCCCTAAATTTTTATGTGTTTTATATATTTTTCCACTGCACCGCGCATTGAACATTTACACATGATGCCTTAAAATATAGTTTTCCTTATTAATTTAATTGAACCATGATTAAGTAGTCCCATAGACCTGTATTAAAATATTACAGGTTTCCTAACTCTTCGATACCACACCTTTGGATGTGTTAAATTAATTTTCCTCCTTGAGTTAATTGTTTAATTGATCAAAATTTTGTTTAAGTATTATGGATTGACCTTTAAATAGATTTTACTTTCTTAATAAAAAAATGGTTAAATTTGATTGAATGTAAGTGGGTGGAAAGTTCATTTCAAATTCTTAATAATTATAAATATGAATTATGTGTATTGTGACACCCAATGTTAAGTTGGATTAATTGTTTATAAATGTTTAGAGCTAATACCTCATGAATATTATTATTAGACCATGGATAATTGAATAATCTTTATGGTGTTTTTTAACAATTTTTGGTATTTGTTGAAAAATAACATTTTTTATAAGAATGTTTTTGTTATATAGGAATTGGATCCATTACATTGTAATGATATTTTGTAAGAAAGTCTAAATTTCTAAAAGAATTTGATTTATCTATTCAGATTCATATCATCAGATCCAAAATAATTAGAGGCATAATTTTTTATTTGATAGAATTTTTCATTTATCATAATAAGAGAAATAAAAAAGTTTTTGAGTGAAGAAGTCATGTTGTTATTAAATATTTTGGAAAGAATATTGTGAAGTTATGAGTTAGTAAGTTTTAATACTTTCTAAAACAAATCATACAATGATTTACTAGTCATAAAGTTCTCAAAAATCATGAAAACTATCATGATAAAATCCTTTCAAGAAATGGAGAAGAATCATAAAGATTGCATTGATTCAAGAAGCCAAGAAAAAGTCTCTATCATATCCAGATGTCAGAATGTGTGAAGCTGATAATGTTTGAGGAATATAAAAGTTATGGTATGGATATTCCATCATAACAGGATATCCATATTAATGGGAATTCCATCATAATGGGAATTCCATCATAATGAGAATTCATTCATATTCACTGAGAAGGATATGGAATTTGGATTCACTGGGAAGGATATAGAATTTAGATTCACTAAGAAAGATACAAAATTTGAATTTATTGAGAAAGAAACATAAATCAGATTCATTAAGAAAGAAATAGAATTTGGATTAACTGATAATGAAACAGAAATTGAATTCACTACGAAAGAAATTGAATTCAAATTCACTAAGAAAGAAACAGAAATTGGATTCACTAATAAAGAAATAGAAATTGTATTGATCTAATTATGAAGAAGACTCAAAAAGAAAATTCCAGAATTTTTATGAAGAGTTGATGAGGTCAAACTTGAAATTCAATTTTTCATAAATCTCATAGAAATCTAAGGAGGTTTGAGGAATTAAAAGTTGAAGTTTTAAGTATAAGATATTTTTAGAGTTTTTTAAATTTGAGGAAGAGTGAAAAGTTTTCATGTTTCCTGATTTTGTCTTCTAAGTCACCTATAAATACTTGCTTAGATCATTTGTTCTTTTTTGAAATTTTATGTAAGAGGAAAAGGCAAAGCATTGAAGAAATCAAGTGAAAGTCATTACCAGCCAGAGATCTCATGAGGAGGATCAGAGAACTGAATGTTTTTTACCATATTATGCAAGATCATATTGATTTGATCTGATTAAGAATATTTTATTGAGCTAATTAGACTGAGAAAGATCGTATTAAGAATTTGAGAAGAGTTTGATTTTTGTAGATTGAGAATGGTTTCATTGTATTGAGTCCATCATATTGAGAGAATTAGATCCAAAATCATCATATTGAGAGAATTGGATCCAGACTCATCGTATTCATATAATCAGATCTAGACTCATCTTATTGAGAGAATCAGATATAGACTCATTGGATTGTGAAAATCAAATCCATTCAAATCAGACTGATGATTCAGACTGAGCAATTGTGGAGAAATTTCAATAAAGTATTTATTATTTTATTCGACTCAATTATTTTTTAAGAAAACATTGTAAACTGATAGGAGTCATTATAATATTTCATATTAGGAGATATAAGGTGTCTAATTGGAGTTGGCACAAGTTGAATTAACTTATTCATAATATTGAATTTCCATAGACCCATAGAAGTGGCTATATAATGGATGTAGGTTCTTATATTGAGGAATTTTTTTTTTAAATCTTTTGTTATTTAATTTCTTTCATTATTTTTCATGCATGAGTATTTACTAAAATTTTATAATGAAACAAATCTTAACAGGTTATAGGGGTTAAGTTTTGAAAAGTATTGAAAAACATAAAAAGTAAAACAACTGATTCGCCCCCCCCTTCTTAGCTATTACTTAATCATTTGGAACTTTAATTGGTAGAAAAGGGAAGGTTCCATTGTTGAATCTTTATCATGGATAATATCAATTCTATAAATAGTATAGGAATTCCTAAATTTTATGGAAAAAATTATTATGGGTGGAAAAACATGATGATTCCTTATCTCATATCTCTTGGCCTGGAAGTTGTTGATGTTGCTACTATTAGGTTTCTACATATTGAGAAATATGCCCAATGAAATTTTATGATAATATAAATATAGAATTTTATGGAAAGGCTATAAATTATATTCTCATGTCCTTATCATAAAATATTTACTAGAAGGTGATGGGTCTCAAAAATTCAAAAAATGTGGTACATGCTGGAAGGTATTTTCAAAGGGAATACAAAAGTCAAGGAAGAAAAGCTAAAAAGATGGCATAGTAAGTATGATGACATCATAATGAGAGATGAAGAAACAATTTATGAATAATTAACCAGATTAAATGAAATTATTTATAACATCATAGGATTTTAAGATGTCCTAGAAGATTCTACAATTTTGAAGAAACTTATGAGAAAATTTCCGAACATGTTTGATTCTAAAATTTCCTCTTTATAAGATATAAATGATTTATCTCTTGATGAATTTCATAAATTTATTATTTTTTATGAAATGAGAAAATATATGATGTATAAAAAGAATATGATATATGAAATATATTTTGAAGCAGTGAGAGAGATGAAAATCCAAGATGTTGAAGAAGCTGGTCCTTGTGAGTCTAAAGATAAAGAGGATGATGAGTTGAATGAAAAAATAATATCTCTTATATCCAATAACTATTGAATATGAATAGAAAAATATGGATATAAACTTCCTCTCAAACGTTTTAAGTATGGTGGAATCAAATACTTTTCTATGAATTTCCCCAAGAAGAAAGTTAGAGAAGATTGAGATGACTCTGATGAAAAATCTTGATGGAAGAAGTGGAAGAAAAATGATAAAGAAGAAATATCTTCCAATAGAAACAAGAAGAAGTTTACTGGAAACAAAAGAAGTGTGTTGATTAAGAAATTTAAATAATACATAACTAAAAACAATTATTTTTAAGATTAAATTTCACAAACATTCTGAACCTTCATTGAAAAAGTTGATAAAACAAAATATTCCTCAGAGAGTGAAGAAGGTGGTGAAGAATCTTATAGAGAGTATCAAATCAGAATAGAACTTGTATAATTTCTTGATCAAAACAAAACTATCGAGAAAGAAATTAGATTAATTAAGAAAGATTGTGAATAATTTTCTAATGGAATAAAATATGTCATCAAGTAGGAGGATGAATACATTCGGAAGAATTTTTAAGTTACAAACTTAGAATTTCTAAACAAGGAAAGATGTTTGAAGATCTTATTAAAAAGATGGAAGCTAAAAAATAAGTGGTTAAAAATTTTCAATAAAAAGTTATTGAGACAAAAATTACCTTGAGGAAGATTAATGAAAACTTCAACAAAGATTTAGAAGTAAAAGCCGAGACTACTAAAGATGCTAAGAAGGATCAATATGAGAATTGGGTGAAATATTCTCTTACCAAAAATAATGTTTCATCTGATTATTTTAACATTCCAGTTTCTAGAAAATTATTGGGAAATATTGGGTGGATAAAGGATGTGATAAACCTATCCAATCTATAAAAGTAGATAACTCACTCAAAATAAAATATGGTCCACATCCTTAGTATGTTAGAGATGAAAGAAGTTACCAACCTCAACAAAGTTTCAATAGATAAAGATCTTATTTCAATAGAAAATCAATATTTTATGGTTATTATTTGTGTTGTGGAATCTATGGTAATATGGAATATAAATTTTGGCACAACTTATCTCTACCTAAAAGAAGATTTGAGCAAAGTGGAATAAATAGTTGAAGTTTAATGAGTAACTTTCCTAGATTATAGAAAGTTGAAAAACTGAATTCTCAAGATGTTGGAAACTTTCCAACAAAAAATAAATTTGAATGTTTGGAAAAAGTTTGTGGAAGATGTGATCAAGTAGGTCATCATGCCAAAATATGTATGGCACTCATTCCAAATCAAATTTCTTATGATAGAAAAGAAAAGAAAGGTAAAAAGAAGAAAGTTGAGGAAAGAGATTTTATTTTTGAAAAAACTTTGAAAGAAAATAAAAGGAACAAACCATGGATAATTGATAGTGATTTTTCTTCACATATTACAGGTGATATAAAAATATTTAAACATGTTGAAAGTCATGTTGGATGAGCATTTAAATTTGGTAATGATAGTTATTTAAAAATCAAAGGAATCTGAATGACTGATATTGAAGTTGAAAAGTTGAAATCAAAGGAAGTTTTATTTGTTGATGGGATAAAACATAACTTACTTAGTGTAAGTAAACTTTGTGATGATGAAAAATAAGTTGTCTTTAGAAAATATTTTTGTATCATCAAAAGTGTGAAAGATGGAAAATTTATTACCAAAGAGAAAGAACCAGTGAGAATGTATTTCAAATAGTAGAATTCAAGAACTCATGTTACATGAGTACTAAAGATGAAATAAAATTGTGGCACCAAATACTTGGCCACATTGGGCAGAAAAACATGAATAAACTTTCTAAAGTTGATGTTGTTTGAAATTTTCTATAATTGAAAAGAAGATACGAATATGTTTGTATTACTTTCTAGAAAGGAAAGATGACTAAAAAATTTCATAATAGAATTGAGATTCAATATACTAGACCACTTGAGCTTATTCATTCTGATTTATATGGTCTAATGAGACATCAATCAATAAAAGAAGATTTATACTTTATCACTTTTATTGATGATTTCACTCAGATGAAAAACATCCTGTTTATGAATTTAAATTCAAATGCTATTGAAATGTTCAAATTCTTTAGAAAATATGTTGAGAAAGAAATGGGGGTTTCTATAAAAAGGTTGAGAAAAAAATGGTAGAAAATTCACAAGAAATAATTTTGAAACTTATATGAGAAATAATGGTATCACACATTACTATAGTGTTCCCTATACTCCACAACACAATGGAGTAACATAAAGAAATAATAGAAGTTTAATGGAAATGGGAATAAGTATGTTAGAAGAATACAAACTTTAATAATTCTACTGGAGAGAAGCTGTTAGTATTACTTTCTATGATCAAAAAATATACATGTTGAGACTATAAACCAACATGAATCCTTATGAAATTGTTTATAAAAAAACCTTCATTTAAAAACATCAAAGTTTTTGGAAGTCCATGTTTTCTCAAAATAAAAATTCTAGATTTGGGAATGTTTGATGAGAAAGTTAAGGAAGGAACTTTTATGGGTTATCCAACAAATGGAAGAAGTTAAAAATGTTGTAACAAACATTTAAAAAAGTTAGTGGACTCATATAATTTGATGTTAATTGAAAATAAAAGTTCCTTAAAAAAAGTTCTTGAGAATGTTGAGGTGGATAAACTGGAGAATTGAAACAATAGTGAAAGTAATTCAAAACATTCTTATCAAGATTCAAAAGATTCATGTGATGAGAAAATTTCATACGGGAAAGAAACTTTAAAATTTCTTACCTTAAAAAAACATGTTGAATCCAAAAAAATTATTGTAAATCAAAAGGCTCTAGTTTTGAAAATAAGAAAGTTGAGATTAGATAATTAGGCTTCACTTATTTCAAAATTTGAACCAGAATCAGTTTCAGAAGCTATTTAAAACAAATAATGGGTGAATACTATAAATGAGGAGTTGAATCAGATTGAGAATAATGAATCATGGGAACTTGTTTCCCAAATATCAAATAAAAATGTTATTAGAACCAAGGGGATTTATATAAAAAAGTTAAATAAACATGGATAAGTTCTAATAAATAAATCATGAATTGTTTATAAAGGCTATGCATAGGTGGAAGGTGTGGAATTTGAATTAAAATTTTCACTAGCTACAAGATTAGAAACTGTTAGAATGTTTCTTTCAGTGGCTACACATTGTAATTACAATTTTTATCAGATTGATGTAAATTTAGATTTCTTAAATGGTGAGATTGAGGAAGAAGTTTACATTAAACAACCTTGTGGGAATCCACTTGATGGGGATGAAAGAAGATTTTGAAAATTTAAGAAAGATTTGTATGCGATTAAAAAAGCTCCGCATTCTTGGTATTCTAAATTTGATAATTTTTTGAGAATGTTGAAAATTTCTAATGGAAAATTTGATAGAAAATTATATGTGAAAGATATTGAATTTGGAACTCTAATTGAAATTTTTTATGTGGATGGTATAATTTTTTTGGGGTATAGAGAAGATGTTTGTAAAATATTTTCTGAGGGAATAAAGAAGAATTTTGAAATGTATATGTTAGTAGAATTAACTTTATTTCTTGGCTTATAAGTTCAAAAAAAATGTATATTTTCTTATCTCAAGAAAAGTATGTCAGGGAATTGTTAGAGAAGTTTGGGATGATAGAATCCAAATAAATTTCAAAGCCTATTTCAGTGAGCACAAAGTTGAGTAAAGATAAATATAGAATAAGTGTGAATCAAAAAGACTTTCGAAAGCTGATAAGAAGGCTTCTTTATCTTACAACCTCAATGCCTGATATTTTTTATGTTGTAACTTTGTGTGCCATGTATCAAAGTAATCTGAAAGAATCACATATGTTGGAAGAAAAGTAGTTTTTAATATATGTCAAAGTAATAACTTCACATGGTTTTGTATACAAAATAAATAGTGAGATGAAGTTTCATGGTTGTACTAAAGTTGATTGGACTGGAGATTGTAATGATAGAAAATAAACCTCAAGAGGAACATTTTTCTTGGGTGAATATTGTGTGATTTGGCATAGTAAGAAACAAATATTAATAACTTTGAACACAACTAAATCCAAATATGTTGCAACTACTCAGGATTGTACTCAAATTTTATGGATGAAAGTTTAGATGGAATATTTGAAAGTAAAATTTTCTAAACCACTGAAGATGATTTTTGATAATCAGAGTGCAATTGATATTTATAATAATCATGTCCAATATTCAAGATAAAAACACATTGATTTAATTTTTCACTTTATAAAATAAAAAGTTGATGCTAAAGATGTTTTTCTGGAATACACTTCAACAATCGGGTTGCAGATATCTTTAAAAAAGAAATTATTAAAGAAATGTTTGTAGAATTGAGGCTGCAACTTCATGTTTATCCTCCCACTATATTTTCCTAAACCTCATAAGGAAGAACCCCCACTGTGCTTTGGAATATGTTGACAAAGGGGGAGAGAAAGTAAAAAACTTTATACTTTATAAGAAGTTTTTACTTATCTTTATTTTATGAATATGAAGTTGTGGTTATCATAGAATGGGGGAGAGAAAAAGAAAAGTGAGAGAAAAAGAAAAGTGAGAGATGAAAAGATAAAAGTGAAGGGGATTTAATCTTTACATGGCCATTAAATTTTCTTTCTACAAAGGGATGGAATTCCTTCAAAAAAATTTCATTATCTAGTATTGTGGTGTCAAGAAACTCTCTTTTGAGAAAGGATATGTTTATATAAAAGTTAAAAAACTTGAGTTGTTTATAGAAGTTGAGTTGTGAAAAAATTATGAGATTTGTAAAAGTTGTTCACAGGGTTGTCAAAAAATTAAAAGGGGGGATTGAATAACCTTTTTGGTATTTTATTTTAACAAAGTTTTTTATTTTTTGAAAATTAAACATTTTGTATAGGAATGTTTTTGCTATCCAAGAATCAGATCCAGTCCATCATATTGGGATTTTGTAAAAAAGTCAAAATTTTCTGAAAGAATAAAATTCATCTACATTGGATTCAGATCATTGGATCCAAAAGAATTATAGGTAGAAATTTTTGTTTTCCTGGAATTTTTACTTTGTCGTAATCAGAGAAAGAAATAATTTGTTGAGTGAAGAAGTCGTATTGTTGCTAAAGAGTTTTGAAAGAATATTGTGAATTCAGGAGTTAACAAGTTTTAGTTTTTTATAAAAAATCATACGATGCTTTACTGGTTATAAAGTTATCACAAATCATAAAAAGTATCATAATAAAATCCTTTTAATAAATGGATAAGAATCATAAAGATTTCATCAATTATAGAAGTAAAGAAAAATTCTCCATCATATTCAAAAGTCAGAATGTGTGAAGCTGATAAAGTTTGAATAATTTCAAAGTTTTGGTTTGGAGATTCCATCTTAATTGGATATCCATAATAATGGGAATTCCATCATAATTATAATTCATTCAGATTCACTAATAAGGATACAAAATTTGGATTCATTGAGAATGATACAAAATTCAGATTCACTGAGAAGGATACAAAATTCAAATTCACTGAGAAAGAATTTTTTTTGGATTCATTGAGAAAGAAATAGAATTCAAATTTAATGAGAAATAAATAGAAATCAGATTCACTAAGAAAAAAAGAATTTGGATTCACTGATAAATAAATAGAAATCAGATTCACTGAGAAGGAAATAGAAATCGTATTGAGCTAATTACAAAGAAGACTCAAAAATAAAATTACAAAATTTTTTATGAATAGTAGAGGATGTCAAACTTGAAATTCAATTTTTCATAAATGTCAAAGAAATATAAGGAGGTTTGAAGATGTTAAAGTTGAAGTTTTAAATGTGATAGATTTTCAGAGTTTTTGAATTTTGAGGAAGCAGGGAATGTTTTCAAGTTTCCCTATTTTGTTTTCTAAATATCCTATAAATACTTTCTGAGTTAATTCATTCATTTGTAAAATTTCATGCAAGAAAAAATGGTGGAGTACTGAAGAAATAAAGTGAAAGTCCTTATCGGCCATAGATCTCATGAGGAGGATCAGACAACTGAATGTTTGTTCACCAGATTGAGCAAGATAATATTAAGAAGATAATATTGTGTTGATCGGATTGAGAAGATCATATTGAGTCTCTCAGACTGAGAATGATTTATTTAGAATTTGATCAGAGTTTGAGTTTTTCAGATTGAGAATGAGTTTATTGTATTGATTCTATCGTATTGAGTGAATCAAATCCAGACTCTTCATATTGAGAGAATCGGATCCAGACTCATCGTATTGAGAGAATCAGATCCATACTCATCGTATTGAGAGAATCATATACAAACTCTTCAGATTGAGAAAATTGGATCCATCCAAATCGGACTGAGGATTTAGAATGAGAAATTGTAGGTCAATTTCAACAAATTATTTTTTCTTTTGTTTGGATCATTTTTTATAAGAAAACATTATAAACTGACGGGAGTCAGTACAATCTTTCATATCAGGAGATAAAAGGTGTCTAATGGGATTTTACACAAGTTGTATTCACTTATTCATAATAGTGAATTTCCATAGACCCACAGGAGTGGCTATGGTAATGTTGTAGGTTCTCACATGGAGGCCGAACCTTATAAATCTTATGTGCTTTACTGGCTTTTATTCTTTTTCATGCATGAGTATTTACTAAAATTTGATAAGGAGATAAATATGAAAAGATTATAGGGGTTAAGTTTTGAAAATATTGAAAATAATAAAACTTAAAACAAATAATTCACCCCCCTTCTCAGTTGTTATTTGATCCTTTGTAAGTTTAAGAATGGTTGTTGAATGATGATTAAGGGTCTTGTTGAGCATGGTGTTTCATTCTCCCTTATGTTAGGTGATGAGTATGACATCTCACACCGTTTACTCTATTTGGATGATGGTCATGATGCTCTATGGTCCCTTTCATCACGTGTTAGGTATAAAGAGTCACCCCACTATCTGAAGTGATGGACATGATGTCTCACATTCATATGAGATTTGGGCATTTTACCCCTTTTCATCGCCTATAGCTCATTAGACTAGTTATTGATGCTTGAGTTATGCCCCAAGTCCATCTAGCACCTATTCTCCATTTGTATGCCTTTATATTTCCTCATATATAGATTTTATATACATGTATACATATTATATATATATATATAGTTACATATATATGATAAATTGACCAAACTTATTATGGTCTATGCCGAAGTAGGTGAAGTCTTTTGGGTGTCAAATCAGACCCAGATCCAACTAGTATTTATTTTCAAGCATTGTTTTTATTCATTATCTTGCACAATACTATACTATACACACTAGCTGTATTATTCTAGGAACTGTTGGTGGTGACCTACTGAGTTTATCTCACACCCTACTTAGGCCACCCTTGGTACCCGAGTAGACTTCATGACTACAAGATTGAATAAGGTAAAGCTATCTATCACATATGTATGAATTTTTTCACTTATAGAAAGGAGTACGGGATAAGAGGATTGAGCGTATTCTCACGATGATAGTGGATAATTCTTTGGTATTTTTGTATTTTTGAATATCATTTTATATACTCTTATACCCTATAACCCTTGTTTCCATTTTTTAAATCCGCATGACATGAAATCATTGTGTATATGACTCAAAATTTGGATTTTGATTAATATTTCAGTTGTCTAGATGATTTTTATTCCACTATTGATTATTGTACCTATTTTTTACTTTCTACTAGATATTTCATGATTTTTTAATTGATACCTATTTATTATTCTATTGTTCCACTATTATAAAATGGTATAGTTTCACCAAAATACTATCTTGGATCGTTGCTACTAGTTAGAATCCTCTGGTATACGGGGAGGTGTTCTTGAGGCCATTTGACCCACCAGATCCGGGAACCATTTTAGTGGCTCCTGGGTTGATATGTTACAAAGTGGTATCAATGATTTTTTCCCTTTTGTCTTACTATTTTTTATTAGATAGAATACTAGGATGTATCATAATTTATTAATGATTTATGTCTAGGATTAGCTAACCCACATACCAGGGATACCCAAATTACTTGGGATGGGACATTAATGTCATTGGATTTTTCCTATTACAGTTGATATAATTTAACCGATGGGTGACACACATGTTTCATGACATTATTAATATTTATATTATTACTATTATGGATTTCCTTTTTTCCTTAGCCTTCATAGTCAAGGATTTATCATCTCACACATCATAATAGGTACTTTAGGACTTATATGTCATGCATTTTTTCATGTAACATTTATTTTATGCACGCATTACCCGTTGAATATATTTTGGTTCCTTGATATGTATTTTAATTGTGACAATTATTTTTATAGGAAAAGGATAATTGGATTGATTAAAGTACCTACCTCAATCTAAATTGTGTTTTCTTTCATAGATTGATAATGACACCTTAAGTGGACAATTATACCGTGTTATGGGTTCTAGACCTACTGGTTACGTGGACTGAAACAATGTTAGTTGATTTGATTATGTGAATTTCAATTGAAATTTATGAATAATGTACTTATACACATTTGGGATTGTGATTCATTTAATCAAATCATTTTTTATGACCTGTTACATCCTGATAAAAGATGTAAAGTCATGTCACAATTACATGATGTGCCAAATACAATTTATAAGAGTATGGATTTTATAAATTGGGAATGGTGACACATTTAGCTAGACCATAATATATATATATATATATGTATGTATACATGTATAAAAGAATATGAACTTAAATGAAATTAAAATTTTAAGTAAAAAGGGCATCGTTAAATGGGGATTCCAATTATGAAGTAAAGGGAATTTTCCTCTATACCTTTCAATTGAGACTCCATATACTAGAACCTTATTGTATGATATGAGACTTGGACCCAAACCCAACCTTAGTAGTGGGTAGTTGGGGGTGTATTTTATGACTCATATGGCCTATTATGGATTTCATTTATCACCTAGACCCAGGTTTTGGAGTAGGCAAAGAGGTGTGATCCTTTTAATAGGAAGGATTTGTACCTATACTATTACATATCTACAATATTTAAACTACTAAATTCTTTTTTCTGGAATGTGTTTGGAATTTTAGAATCATACCATGATGAAATCCTCAAGTTTTATGCCAGTAGGTTAGTGAAGACCGTGCTTCATAGGTGGTTTCCCCTGATCTTCTAGTGATACCTCTCATAGTTAAACCTATGGAACCACCTATTGTTCCTAATTTGGACACTGATGTCCAGTTTTGAGAGGATTTCCTTTGTATGGTGCAGTCTATGCAAGGAATTTACGAACCTTCCATGACTATGATAGAGTTGACTTGGGAATTCCAGTAGTAGCATCCACCAACTTTCTCAAGGTATGACTAACCACATACTACTAATACATGCATAAAGGCCATTATTTATATATTCGAGCATCTAGAGACACCTACAGAGTGGAGGTTCAAGTTCAATACCTATATGTTACACAGTTCTGCCAAGCGATGGTGGGATATCATTACCTAGTAAGACTGACATCTAAATATGATTTGGAGGTATTTGAAAATGGTATTCTATGATTAATATTCACCAAATACATTTAGGGATGATCAATCTAGAGAGTTCATGAACTTGAATCAAGGATCCAATTCTGTAATTTAATATTCTACCCATTTTACCAAGGTGCAGCGATTCACTCCGACCTTATCAGGTGATGAGATTTTGACTACGAAGAGATTTGAGGATGGGCTAGTATATTTCATCTAATCACATGTTACTGTTTTTTTGGTTGACTAATATTTATGAGATAGTTAACCAAACCCTCATTACTAAGTGTAATTTGAGGGAATCTAATGGTGCAGGCTTGGGCGGTTCATCACCCAAACCTAGAAGTGGCTCTTCTAGTGGATGAAATTATCACTTCTAGGTTGCTCACTGGGGGTAGTAGCAGGAAGACACCTCGTAATGATGGATTTATCATATGTCACCAGTACAAGAAACCCAGACACACAAAACCCTAGTCTATGTGAGACCCAGTTGAGTGCAGAATCTATGGAAGGATGGACCACATTCATCATTTCTGTAGTAATTTTCCCACAATGCCAATCGAGAGGGGATCTAAACCTACTCCACATTCTGGAGTGGGTCCAGTAGTACATTTCTAGGAATGTTGCTATAATACCACCATCCATTCAGGCTGAGGAGGTGGTCGAGGCAAAGGAAATCAAACTCGTGTTTCATAGAGCCAATAGAGGGGACCTGTACAGGGTAGTCAGATTGTATCTTAGGGCCACATTATGGGCCAATTACACATAATAAAACCTGTGTTGGAGGAACATAACATAGAACCTTCTACAGTTCTAGGTACTATTCTAGTAGCCTATACTTTAGTGTTTTATTTATTTGACACAAGTGCATTGAAATCTTTTATATTTGGGGAAATTTTGGATAGTTTGGGCCTCGAGATAGAGTACCTATGTTCCATGATAACACTCAATACCCCTTTGGGTATCCGATTAGAGAGAATTTTCAATGAAAGGACTGCCCCCTCAAGATAGGTGGTTATATATTCGTGTGAGATACATTCATCCTCAAAATTTTAGGGCTTGATTTAATTCTTGGGATGGACTGGTTAGTTCCCTATCAAGTCCATATTGACTATTATCACCATAGGGTAACATTTACATCACCAGAGGGTGGTAGACATGTTCGCAAGGGAGAATGGGATGTCCATGTATCTATAACTATACCAAAAGAGTAGAGGTTGGGCAGAGTGATAAAACATATTAATATTATCTACTTGAATGATCAGGGAATATAAAATACTATTTCCCTCCTGTGGTGGATCGATTCAGGGATGTATTCCTTGTTGACTTTTCTATTGTATCTATAATTAGAGAAGTATAATTCATCATTGATCTAGTTCCTGGAGTGGAACCAGTGTTCATTCCTCCTAATAGGATGACACCTACGAAGCTTATGTAGCTCATAATTCAGTTTGAATACTTGGAGGATAAAGGTTTTATCTATTCCGGTACCTCACCATGAGGTTTACCTATCATTTTTTCCAAGAAGGCAGATGGTACACTCAGTCTCTATGTGTATTACTGATGGATGAACTATCTCACAGTTAAGAATCAGTATCCATTACCTTGAATATATGTACTATTTGATCATCTCTAAGGATCAATGGTGTTTTAAAATATTTATTTGAGGTTGGAATATCATCAGGTATGCGTCAGATCTGCATACATACCTCATAAAACTTTTTAGAGTATGTATGGTATTTACGAGTACCTATTAATTTCATTCAGTATCATGAACACACTAGTTTTTTTCATGGCTCCAATGAATGGGGTTTTACACTTGTATCCGGTTTCATTCGTGGTTGTTTTTGTGGATGAAATCTTGGAGTAGTCATGTTATTAACACGAAAATTCCCAATATCTTGATATCATAATAAATACGCTGATAAAGAACCATATTTTTGTAAATCTCACTAAATAAAAATTTTGATCAATAAAGTCCACTTCTTGGGTTATGTTATCTTAGATATAGGAGTATTAGTAGACCTAGAGAAGGTGAGATATTTAGTTTCATGGGAGAAACCCAAGAACGTATTTTATATAAGGAGTTACTTGGGGATAACCAGGTATTATAGATAATTCATCCATGATTTATCATTACTTGAAGTGCCTATTACAAGATTTACTAATAAGGATGTGAAACTATTCTAGTAATAATCTTGTGAAAGTGACTTTCAAGAATCTAAGATCCATTTAATTTTGGTGATGATCCCGATTCATCTGAATCCAGGAAGAAGTTATAAAATTTATTGTGAAGAATTAGGAATTGGGATGGGGGTAGTTCTAATGTAGGATGAGCGATTCATAGCATACATGTCTCATCAGTTGAGGCCACATGAGAGAAATTAACTAACATGTGACCTCAAGCTAGAAGTTATGTTTCACGATTTATACTATTACAGACATTGTTTTCTTGGGGATCATTTTGTGGTATTCATTGATCACAAAAGACTCAAGTGTATATTTATATAACATTATATGAGTCTCGGGTAGTGTATGTGGGTTAAATACCTACATTAATTTAATTTTAAGCTTGGTTATATTCCTAGAAAAGTAAATGTAGTGGTAAATGCTCTGAACCATAAGACCCAGACATTAGGATTTCATGAGGCCAGTGGTGTGTGGAAACTTATGACCTTATTTTCAAAGATGCATGTTGTGGTTTTATAGGATCATCGTCAAACAATCCTCTTAAATTTAGCAGTGACCTATACCCTTCTAGAATGGGTAAATATGAGACAAATTTTAAATTTTTAGGGTCTAGTCCTAAGGGAGAGTATCTTAGATGAGGATACAACACCTGGTTGGACCATGAATGGGGATGAGATCTTAATAATACATGGGAATTTATGGGTCTTAGAAGAAACTAGAGAGGAGTTAATGTAGGAATATTAGGCCTTAGTTTGGGAATTATATCATGGTGTTACCAAGATGTATCGAGACTTATGTCACCAGTATTGGTGGCTTGGTGTGAAATGGGATATAGCTGGTTTTATCACTCGGTGTTCCACCTGTTAGCAGGTGAAGGTAGAACAGAAGTGAACTACAAGGATTTTATAACAATTTTCATTCCTAAGTGGAAATAGGATGATGTAACTATGGAATTTATGATAGGTTTTCCTAGATTTCCATGAGACAAGAACACATTTTGGGTTATCATTGATTAGTTTAAAAATGTCACACATTTCATATCTATTCAAGAGACCTTCTCAGTAGATGATCATGGGAGGCTATATGTTAGGGATGCCATACATCTTCATGGAGATCCTCATTCTGTCACATATTATAGGGATTCTCATTTCATTTCACAGTTCTGGAAATGGTTTCATAAGACCCTTGTTACATAGTTTTTTCTAAGTATGACCTATCACCCTAAGACTGACAGTCAGATAGAGCATATGATTTAGGTGTTAGAGGACATTCTCAATGCATGTATCCATGAATTTAGGGGTTCTTAGGAAAAGAACATACCCCTAGATGAGTTTTTATATAATAATAGATTTCAGGACACCATCGAGATGGCTCCTTACGAAGCCTTATATGGTTGGCCATGCCAACCACCTCTTTACTAGTTCGAGGCATGGGGGGTAGATTTTATTAGACAATGTATTATCCAAGAGACATAAGAGCAAGTTCATATGAATGGGAAGTTCATTTTTATAGCTTAGTCTAGACATCAGTCTTATGCTAATTGATGCTAACAACATCTAGATTTTGAGGTAGGGGCCAAGTTTTTTTGCGAGTTTTTCCCAGGTGGGTCAATCAACAGATTCAGAGGTGGGGTAATCTTTCTCCTCGATTCATCAAACTTTTTGGGATTTTGGAGAGAATTGGACTAGTGTAATAAAGGATAACAATTCCTTAGAGATACTGGTATATGCATGACATCTTTCATGTGTCTCATCTCCGTCGGTATTATCTAGACCCATCGCATGCCTTATAGTCTGATGAGGTTGAGTTAAATGTGGATGATTCCTTTGAGGAGTACCAGTGTGCATCTTTTATGAGACACAAAGGATCTGTGAGGTAGGTCAGTTTATCTAGTATGGGTGCAATAAAAACAAGAATGAGTACAATATGAGAACTAGGAGCAGGAATCTGATGTATATATCCAGTGGCTTGATATTTTCTCATATGATTCCTCTTTACCCTTATAAGGCCAACATAGGGATGAGTTTCTTTAAGGAGGGGAGGTTTTAAGGAACTAACTTTTCATGAAGGTGCATATAATTTTTTCCATTTTAAATACCTTATTTTTTTCATAATGAGTATACCCTATAGCCTAAGGGTGGTCTTGTGAGCGTTCAGGGATTTCTTAGAACCTAGAACTCTAGAAATTGGTGGGAAAGACCGGGTTGCACAGTTTGAATAATTAGTGTTAACTGTGTGACTCAACCATGTAGGGAACTCAATGTACAATAAGAGGATGAAAATTTTTCCCTAACCATTCAATCTATTCCAGATTATCATGCTAACAATCAACAGTTTTTAGCAGAGGAAAAACAAACAGTTTGTGAATGGTTTCCAAAATTGTGCGAATGAACTATACAGGTCCCCTTCTTAGACAATGGCTAGCACATGGTTGGCACACATTTGGTGCACGATTTGGAAAATCATGTATCTAAACTATGTGAACACTTATTTGAGGGGGGTTTCTATTTATCCCTTAAATGATCTTAAATACTCACCCCTATTTTCTTTTATCTCTACCAGATAGAACCTCCATTCCTCTACCATGAGAGATCTCCCTCCTCCTTTATTAGGATTTGTGATAACTTCAGAATTTGATCTCCATTTTAATCATTTATGGTCATGTTGGATTCACAATGGTAATTAACCTAATCCTCTTACATATGTTCTTTGTTTTCATTTCTATCTCTTTCACTGTTTTGGTGAAAGATCATATTCCTTATTTTTAGGGAGTTGGCTTGTTCTTATGATTTCTTCCTTTCTTCTTCAAATAAAAGGTTGATACTAGATAAGTGGTCATACACATACCTAAGGTAGGTGGTATAGAATATTTTACTAAAATTTTATTTGTTTTATAGTTTTTTCTATTATACTGCATACCATACATTTCCACATGTTTCCTTAAAATATAATTTTCATTCTTAATTTAATTAATCCATGTTTAAATACTCTCGTAGAACTGTATTAAATTATTAGATGTTTCCCAAATCCTGGATACCACCCCATTGGGTACATTTAATGAATTTTACTCCTTGAGTTATTTTTTTAATTTACCCAACCACCATCTATGTAACACCCTGAGTTTTTGTGGACCTTTTTTTCTTTTTTGAATAAATTAAATTTTCATTAATATCTTGCATTGAACTTAGTAAAACATTCATTTCACACGGAACCAACTTGGTGTATGTTACATGAAACAATTACTTGGAATATGTTACATAAAACACTAACTTGGTGTATGTTATACAGAACACCGACTTAGCATACGTTACACACAACACTGAGTTTCTAGGAAATATATATTTTTTATTATAATTATTTAAATGAGATAGTTATAACTAGGCCATTAAAATTAGTAATATAAATAGTAATAACTGATTTTTAAATATTTTTTTATAATGTTTTTATAATTTTTTAATATAAATATAACATATTTATAATGAAATATATAATTTTTGGTAAAGTCCTTATATGTTTAAAAAAATTATTTTTTCAAATGATCTTCTTTTTATGTCCTTTTGTGAAAAACTATAAAATTAATTTTAGAAATATTTAGAAATTGAATTTAATAAAATAAAATCATTTTTTTAATTTATAATTTTAAAAATATATTAGGTATAATTTTTGGGATTTCTCTAAGAAACTTCATTTTTGGTTGAATAGTGAAAAATACCGAATTTTAATTCAAAACTGCCCTTTTTTCAAATTTATTTATAAGGTTAAATTATATTTTAAATTGGTTTAAAAGTTTAATTAGATAATATTTTTATAAATTAATCCAATTTAGTTCATTGTAATCAATTTCACTTTGAAATTTGGTATAAAAACTTAGCAATCTATTGGATGTTTTTACTTTAAAAACCCGCATTGTCGTCTCATCCATGGGATTAAATTGAAATTAATTCCTAACTATTATATGATTGAAATTTAGAAAAATGGATTCCATATTTTTAATTAGAATAATTTTTAATTTATATTAAGTAAAAATTAGTTTTTGACCCAAAATATTAGTGAAAGTGATTAAAATTAATTACAATGATTAAGAGAAAAATTAGGTTAACAAAGTACTAAACCTTAAATTTAAGACCCAAAAAAACCTAATTTTTTTTCCAAAATCCATGTTATGTCCATATTTATACCCTATAATACATTTTATTGAACGTTTTCTATTATTGGATCCAATTTACATGGTAAAAACTTTGGTGGAGTTCCTTTTCCGAAAATTTACAAGAGTGTCACTCCTCCTCCACTGTAAAAAGGCATCCAATCCTCCCACTTATTCACACATATAAAACCACTTAGGTTTGTAAAATATCTACCCAATTTACTTAAAAAAATACCTACCTTCATCTTTAAAATATCACTTTTTTATGAAATAAATCCAAGGAAGACATTTGGTGAAAACCAAAAGGAGTTACCCAAAGAAGAGGTAACATCCTCCCTCAAACTCCTTTAACTTATTTTCATTATCCACCCAATCCACTATAATTATTCTATGATTATACAATAAAAAAAGTATCCTAAATATAATTATATTTTTTTATTCTAAGGTTTAAATCTACACTTACATACACTTCCATCTAATGGGTAACGAACATGCTGTTTATACGTACCGTGAACTACCGCCTCACAAAACAATGATTGTTCATTTTTTTACTTTACCACCTCTTATGGTGGGAATTATTATAAAAAATATTTTTATATATAGATATATATTATATTTATAATGTCTTTAATCTTATTTAATTATTTTACAACACATATCTTTATACATTCTATTTTTTGTAAATACAATAATTTCATTTGAGGAAGTGTGGACTACCGCCCCCTCAAAGCGATGTGATTCATTCACACACTACATGAAATGTATTAAGGACGTGTTTAGTGAACTTATAAGATATATATGACATAATAATTCTAATTTAATGATATATATATATATATTTAATTTAAATTCCTTCTTTAAATATTACAAGAAAAAATGAAACAATGTTCATGCGTACATACGACCCACCGTCTCCATGAATGGTGTATTCCATTTTATAATTATATATTCTATAGATTATTATAATAATAATATATTGAATATAAAATATATTTATATCATTTTTTACATTCTGTAAATCATGATATATATATAAGGACCAATGATATAAAAAATTAAGACACATGTGAAAAACAAAGAGAATATTACCTGAAGTGAAACATTAACATAGAATTGTTAACAAGTTGTTAATATAAAGTCATAATAAAACCATGTATGATATTAGATATAAGAATATGGTTCTGTTATATATTTATAATAAAATTATTTTTATTATACATGAGTTTTTTATGAGTACGATGAGATTCAAGACACAATGTAAGGGAATTTCATCTCACTTTTTTATTTTCATGAGATACATGCTTTATTCACCACCCATTCCTTTTGAGTGGTGTGTATACTTAAAATGGAGGAATTATATTATTATTATACTTAAATTTATGTTTATCTAAGTATCAATTTTATTATCTTTCTTTCGTGGGGTTTGTGTTTCAAAAGTTACCAAATCGGTAAAGTAATTTTGTCTCAATTTGCCTTCTTTGAGACACATGTCATGTTATGCACCTATATTTTTTATGAGGTGTATATAATGAACTTGAAATTTTATATCTTGAATATTATTATTTTATTTATATTTTAAGCTTCAAGTAATTTTATTTTCTTAAATGGTGATTATAGTTCAATGTTACAAAGTGGTAAGAGTTTATTGAAACAATCTCATCACTTTTTGAGAGTGTTAATGATTATAATTCCTTTGATGAAATATTATGATCCATATCTCAATAAAACTCATGAATTTTCTTCTACTCTGGTTATTCATTATATATTAATGTATTAGTACCATTTTTACACTCTTTGGTACATAATATAGTTAATAAAGTGTTTTTAAGAAGGCCCAACTTTACCCTCTCTTTTGTCAGAAATCCGTGTTATTTCACACCATGTTTTATAAAAACATTTTCAAGAATTATTTATAATTTTTAAATTATTTTAAATGAAAAAGTTTCCAATTTTTTTTCAATTTTATTTTATATGTTTTCAATGAAAATGGGTTTCAAAACGTTTTTAGGATTTATTTATAAGTTTTCAATGTGTTTTCAAAGAAATGGTTTTGAATATTTTTTAAAGCATTATTTCTATGTTTTAAAGGTATTTTTTAAGAAAAATGTTTCCAAAAGGTTTTCAATCTTATTTTATAATTTTTTAAGGAATTTGTTTTCAAAATTATTTCAATAATTCTTTCTAATTTTTGAAATTATTTTCAAAGAAAATGTTTTTCAAAAGGTTTTATGTTTTAAAAATCCCTTTTCAATGAAGAAAGGATATTTTCCTTAAGAAATGTTCTTAAAATATATATCTAAATTATTTTCCATATAAAATGAAATTCATTGAT